>CM070557.1:58108774-59397464 GCA_036346405.1 Phyllostachys edulis | reverse complement strand
TTGAATTCTTGTGGTGAGTTGAAAGTGACTAAACTTGTGCGAGTACATTTTTCTATTGGATCATATCATGACTATGTTGATTGTGATGTTGTACCTATGCAAGCATGTTCGTTATTGTTATGTAGACCTTGGCAATATAATACATACACTGAACATCATGGTAGATCTAATCATTATACTTTCACATATAAAGAAAAGAAAATCACATTACTTCCAATGTCTAGCTCCAAGTGAAATTACATTGCACGCTCCTGTTATGTTAGCTACAAAATCTGATTGCTTTGACTTGGAAACACATGAATCTGAATGCTATACTATGACTTACAAAGAATCTTTGTGTCCATTAGAAGATATGTGTGTTTCCTTGCCTCCTATTGCTACTAACCTTTTGCAAGAAAGTGATAACTTGGAGAAAACGATTGAGTCGAGTGTAACAGTCCAAGAATCCTAAGTTGGATTAGTTGAGCATCTAATGAATAATTATGAAATTTTGGACTTTTTAAAACTTTTTGTTGCAAAGCAAATAGGTTGGAAACCTAATTTTCCAAATCATAGAAATGACATTTCTAAAACAAAATGAAATGTTGACAAGGTCTTTAAACCTATTTTAGATTGGATTGTATATCTTATGTTGAAAATCTTTTGGTTTTGAAGACTACCATTAAACCTAGAAAATCTATACTTCTTTTCCAATTCAATAGATCAAGTTGAATTAGGGCAAGACTAAGGAGATTTCAAGTGTGCCAGTATTTTTTGCTGGATTATATCCTCACTGTTTTGCTTATTTGAATTTTCTGAAATTTTTGGAGGATTAGTTGGTTTCTTTTCAATTTGCATGTTCAAATTGAATTTGAATTTAAAATTACAAACAAATCTTGTGGACAGTGCCTAGAAATATTTTTCCTATGTTCTGGAACACTTTAAAAACTCACCTCCAAAAATTTCACAATTATTAGAATTCAATTACTATTTTTAAGCAACCAATCAAACTAGAAATCAAAAGTCAAATACCTAAAACTGAAACTTAAAAGAGTTATAGAGAAAAATCTATTGCGTGAAAAATTCTAGACAAATTATATATTGATTTACATGATGTTAGAATATTCCCATAAAAAATTTAGAATTTTTAGAGATAAATATCCAGGTCTAAAAATTACCTAATCACCTCAGCTATTTTGCAAAGGTTGAAAAATCCTTTTGGCTTACCTTTCCCCCACTGACCTGTGGCCCCGTTGGTCAGAGCCCTTCTTCTCCAAGCCTCCACCGCCGGCACTGAGCCACGCAGCTGCTCCTGCTCCAGCGCATGGGATACGCGGCCTCTCCTCCGCGCCAGCACCGCTCGAGCCACCCTTGGTGCCCTGGCTTTATCTTCTTCACCTCCCTTCCCTCTCCTGCCATCCTCCCTCTTCCCCATGTCTCCATTTGAGCTCCAAGCCATCAAAGCCGCCTCCATGCATTCCCGCCAAACCAATGGACTCCAACCCTAATATTCATGTCCTTAGAGTTCACCTTGATGTCCTCTTGTTTACCCTCACCTTCTTTATCTCTATTTGCAGCCGGAGCTCCGGGAATTGCAATTGTCTTCCTCATGACCGGCGGCATTTGGAGCTCGACCGCGACCTCCACTCGTCATTCCGGCCAAGGCGGTGAGTCCCTTGTAAGACCCTCAAATATTGGAATGTGCCGAATTAAAATTATACTGGTAGTATAATTTTGAATTAACGAACAATGCAATTCCTTCATTAAAAATCATACTAGAAGCATAATAATAACAAGTAACAATTCCAATATTCAGGTTCCCGGATATATGTCATGCAATAGTTCCCAGGATTAGTGACTATTGCGCATATATCCTTAAACAACATTGCATCATACACATACAAGTCATACATTCACATAATTATACATAACGGGTTACAAGTTTGGTTAGGTTGCTACACGATGGCGAATTTGCTCTGATAAAGAAGATGACTTTGGTCATCACAAGAGTTCAACAGCGGAAGCAAAATAAACGACAAAAACCACCAATGGCCCCAATCCCGCAGGCTATTGCGTGGAGACTAGAACTAGCTTCACTCGTTAGCGTCACCCTGATCGGCGCTAACGGGCATCTCATAAAGATAACCATCTTCACCTGCAACAAGGGGTTATAAACCCTGAGTACGGAAGGTACTCAGCAAGACTTACACAAACTAATAAAAGAAAGTGTTTGATAGGACCTATACAAAGGAATAGAAATTTTACATGCATAACGTGAACAACAGAAGGGTTATAATGGTTCAGTTTGCAGAAAGCGATACACCTTAACCTAGAGTTGCTAAGTTTTGACAAAGCAATTTTAGTAAATCAATTTGGACTAAAACAGTAAGTAATTGAGTATAAGCATAAACAGTAACAATAATAAGTCATCTATCACCACCAAACCGTGCATGACAACCCTCATGCCGAAAATAATTCCCAAAACCAAATTTAGAGCAAAGTCTATACAGGTGACATCAATTCAAGTGTAAATCAGAATCGTGGACATGGCTATTGAATAGTTTTAACCTCGCAGGGTGTACATCTTTACCCACACGACTTAGTTAGCAGTAAGCCTCCGGAATAATAGCACACTTCCTTTGGTATACCGGCCGGGTAGACTAAGATTTGGTATTTTTCAACAAGTTGACACTATTGAGTTGGACGACCCATGTGAGACCGATCCCGCTTAAACAATGACTGATAGCATCTGCTCAACCGGGGCCAACATGTTGTGCCGGGAATGCCGACCCAATCAATTAAATGCAAACTCGTGTTAGCCACACATATTAGACCGCAGTTGGGGCCCTGAAGGTACGTACATGCGATGGAACACATCTACGCCCTCACCCTTCTAAGAACATCTGATATCGATATACACTCCACATGGCATACGACACGGCCCGAAGACTTAAGCATCTATGCCATATGAAATCAATACACATGTCCTTACTCTCCTGTTTCCAACTCAATAGTATTAACCCTTTACTTAACCAAACAGTGCCCATACACTGCGTGTGGAAGTACGTTGGGCTTGAATTGGGTTGTCAGAGTTCAGTCCTTAATCAACCCAGACAAGACATCCACATTTCCCAATTCTCGTGCACAAAGGCACCATCACTAGCATCCACTTGTCTAGATTTGAATTAATTAATTAACAAGATTTAGGATCATTTCAGATTCAAATAAACGGGGACATATCCTATGCACATAGTGCATTTGGTGCACATATGCACACACTTTTTGTTTGGGTATCAAACAAGCATAAAAAATTCTGAAAAAAATTCTAGATGTAGTTGATGGTGTTTTGTTCCACCCTTTAAAATTTCAAGTTCAAACTCAATGTATGTTAGAAGAAACAAAAAAGAGAAATTTACTGTGAATAGTAACATTTCCTGTTTTCTCTTTCCATACTATTCATAGTGAATTTCTCTTTTTTGTTTCTTCTAACATACATTGAGTTTGAACTTGAAATTTTAAAGGGTGGAACAAAACACCATCAACTACATCTAGAATTTTTTTCAGAATTTTTTATGCTTGTTTGATACCCAAACAAAAAGTGTGTGCATATGTGCACCAAATGCACTATGTGCATAGGATATGCACCCCAAATAAACTGAACAAGAATCAAAATAAATAAAATTTATTTGTTGTTCCCAGGTTTGACAAGATAAGCTTGCCAAACACTACCGTTCTATGAACTGCATGGCTAAGCAAAATCTGAAACTAAGTATTATAATACCATAGACTGCCTTAGGTTGGGTGTATGATCCAATTTAAGGTAAGCCACAAGTTCAGGTTGTAACTAACTAAAGACAGAGCACAAATAATTTTTAGAAAAATTTGCATGCAACAGTTATCACTGTATTTTGTAATTCTACAGTTCAAAAGAGTAGGATCAATATGATGCAAAGAGGAAGCTTGCCTTGGTAGTAATATATAACCTCTTGCTCAGGTTCTTGAGGCTCAACAATAGACTCAACAATCTCAGAAGAACCAGTTTCTAAGAGAAAATAAAATCCAATGAACACAGGGAAAACAGAGAACAGGATGCATAAAAGAATGCATGGTCAATGGCTTAATGCATGATTAGCAACATGCTTAAGGTACATTAATTTAATTAAGAATAGTGAATTACAACTAACCTTTACTAATACTTTTTACCACAATTTACAGTTTGGCTTAAGCTACAGTTTCAGGTTTTTGAAACTGGAACAGGACAGTTTGCAATTAAATTACTTACCTAGCTAAACATCATATAAATGAAATACTTTGCTAGAGCTAGGTGTAGATAAACTAATGCTGTGACCTAACCGATCATTTAGTGCTATTAATAGCAATTTAAGAATTTGGGCTCTTGCTGTCTATGTTGTCGGTTGGACCAACAGTAATAAAAACAGCAAGACTTGTTTTACCAGTTTCGGTTGGCTTGGAGAACCGCACAAGACAAAGACTTTAAGTGGAATTACAGCTATCTGGGGAGTACTTAATACTACAACCCATTATTGCTAATCCTTAATGGTCCGATTTACTGAAAGAAAGAAGGATTAGGTCTTTGTCGGTTTTAACCGACAATAACCAACAGAGAAAGGGTTGTAATAATAAATGATCCGGTGATCTTATTAGTCAAAGAGTGATCTACTTAAGATACTAGGGTTTACCTAGGACCTAAATAAGCTAGTATACTGGCAGAGAAACCCTAGATCTTGAAAACGATATGAAAGACCGAAAAGTTATAAAAACAACTTTTCAGTTTAAAGAAGTTTGGAGCATCAATGAATATGTGAGTGATTCATGTGAGCCAAAGATGTCCTTAGAGAGCTTAAGGTAACAGGAGGCAAGATCTAAGCTTACCAGCTAGGGTTGGAGAAGATGAAGTCAATGTCTTGGTCAAAACAGTAAAGATCCAAGCTCTTTGCCTAGGTCTGACCAAAACAAAATGATGGAACTAAGCTCTAAAGACCATCAGGCACATACTTGATGAGAAAGGATGGACTTCAACTCACCAGGATGAGGTTTTCCCCAAGATGGTGCTTCACTGGCTCAAGTTGACAGAGATGAAACCCTAAGTCCAACCCTACAAAAGATACCCAAAATCCACATTAACATGAGATTTTAGGCATGCTTAGAGTTGAACAAGAGGGAGAGCAAGAAAGCTTCACTGTGAAGGAAGGCAAACTAGTGGAGCTCCTCTCGGTCAACAATGGCAGAAGGTAAACAGTAGGGTTTATATAATGGTAGAGCTCCCAGATCAACCGAGAACTCTCCAGAGCTAATGAGGTGGCAACTAGAGCTAAATATCAAAGGAATATTCGTTTATTCCCTTGGCAACGACCCTGCTCCGGCGAGGATGTCGGTGACGGCGTACAGCAAGAGAGGGAGGAAAGAGCTGCCACTGACACGCGGGTCCCAGAGGCAGTCTCAGCCATGCACAGCACGCAACAAGCCTCAAGGTACAGCCACCATCCGATTAGAAATGAACGGGTGTGATGAAGTGGCCAAAACACACTGAACCGGTATCAAACAATATGGGTCGTGCGATCTCCAATGGACGGCTAAGATCGAGGGGAGGTCCGGGTGGTCCGAACATCTCAACCCACCAGAGCCGTCCGATCGCAATCCAACGGCCCAAGACTTAATGCGCGTTTGTGAGTTTCGGCCCAAAAAGAAAGACACGGTTGGATCTAAAACCAACGGCCGAGATTGATGGGAGGTCCGGACGGTCCGAACGGCCCAATGGCTGTGGTCCGTCTGATCAAAATTCAACGGTGGAGATCCAAGTGCTGTTTGGATGGTCCGAACGGCCCATCTGATCTGGTCCATACGTTGAGGATCCAACGGTTCGCGCGGATTTCAGCTCTTACCATTCCAAAATGGTATATCCCGAAAATGGCGCACCGCACGATTTAGATTTTACGGTCAAGATTGAATGGCTGACCGGAGTGGTCTGAACGGCCCATTAGATCTGGCCCGTTCGTTGAGATCTAACGACTGAGATTGTGTGCGCATTAAGTTCTCAAAGCCACAGCTGGCCGCGGTTGGATGGAAACTCAACGGTGGAGATCACGTCGGGTGCGTGGATGACCCGCACAGCGCCACAGATCTCGTCCGTTAATCAAAGAAATTTGGCGACGTTGTCGAAGCGGGGTCGCAGCAGAAGCGTGATGAGTTGCACTGGTGCACCGGGTTGGACTCAACTACGTTGGGCTGAGTCGCTACAGTGCCAGGGTTGGGGTTTAGGCCGGAAAGGTTGACCCAAGCCAATTCAAAACTTCAAAAGCTTTGACCGGGACTTTTAAAATAGCAAATAAATTTGTAAAAATACAAAATTTTGCCAGGATGCTACTGGGATGATATATTCCCCAATTAAATTTTTGAAACCACTGTTTCTCATTTTGAAATACATAAATAATTCATTTAGGCCGAATAGGTTTTATTTAAAGACAAATATTTTTCTCAAAATCAAAATAATTTCTAAAATTTCAACAAAATTTATTTTTGGCCATAATAATTCATCTGGCTTTTGAATAAAATACTTCCCAGTCTTAATACCAACATTTGAATGGTATTTCCCTTTTGAAACTTTGATTAAGTTGGAGTTTTTAGCTAGAATTTGGGGAAATTAGATTGTAACATGTTGCCTAATTTGCCAAAATGAACAGTGATGCTATGAACAGTATCTCATTACTGTTTATTAGGGCTGAGGCTGTTACAGTCCCTCCACTAATTAGCCATGTCACCTCATGCTCTACCTCCCTAGGGTCGATAACCGCCAATTAATTTGTCCTTTAATCCATCAAAGCACCGCGCCACCACTGTCTTCCCCGAGACAGGCCAAAACAGCCACCTTCGGCGCCATTTTCTCTAGGAAGAGCTTCGGTCCAATTAATTTCACCAAGAACACCTCCGCACCAACCATTAGCTTTCCCCATCAATCATCATCGCCCTATTCCTCCACAGAGACCTCCCCACGATGAGCCTCCTCCGCCGCTCACAGCCCTCATCGCTGGCTCACCACGGCGCATCCCCTCCTTCACCGAACCCTCCGGAGTAATCCACGGACATCCTTCATGCTTATGCTTCCACCAATTTGGTCCTATCTCCACCCTACGTTGCCGGCGCCATTTCGCCTCCACAGCCGGTCGCCGCTCGTCACCTCCCGGCCGCCACCAACTAGCTCCGGTCATGTCACCACCGCCCACGGGACCACCTCTGCATCTCGGTTCTGTTTTGCCTATATTCGGCTGACGCCAATGCCTCCACCGCTGGCGATGACCACCACCCTGAACCGGCCGCAAGCTCCCATGTTCTGTCCCCTTTGCCCTCTCGTCTCTCTGTCTGTGTATCCCTCACTGTGGCTGAACATTAGGACCCACTTGTAAAATCAACCAACTAATACTAACCAATATTATGTCTGTCCATTAGTTCACTCAAACGCTTTAACCAATTTGAAATTTTATCTTTGAAGGAAGTTTTTGCTGGTAGCACTTCAGTGCGTAGATTTTCCTTATGTAAGATTTTTGGACAGAAAGGGTTTTCAGATGAAAACTTGTATTGTCAGTAGACTATTGTCATTCTAACACTAGTAGTTAGAATTTTCATTGATTCATTTAGCCCTTAGAGTTTTATCTAGCAGCAGTGAACCACATGTTAGTCAGAGAAAAGAAGGTGTAGTTGTCCGCACCTCAATACAGAAACTTTTCTTTCAAAGATTGATTGAATAGAAAAGGTGAGTGGATTAGGACAATGAACTAATGCCTTTTAAAATATAAAAGAAGTAATTGAGGCTAAGTAATTTTTCTCAACCATTAGCATCTAGGTTAAAGGAGTAGGGAACCAGTTTTGAAGGATGATTTTTCAGAATGAATAGTGGATCAATGTATGGATAAAAGATTTGTTAGTAAACTAAATAATCTAGAGGATACTTTAATTGGACAAATGCTTAATAAGATGGATGAACAGTAGGAAAAAAAACTTGTATAGACCAGTAAGATAGTGTCTTGGCAATTGCCAAAACTGTGATTGAAAATATAATAATTTATTAACCATTAGTTCTTAGTTTAAAGAAGTAAAACCGATTAGAGAATAAGAGTTGATATATATATATATATATATATATATATATATATATATATATAAACAAACCATAATTATAACAAGGTCAAAAGGTTATGGGATGGTTAATAAAAATTGGTGCAGCAATTAGAGATTCTGAAACGAATTATTTTAATACTAGAAATTGAATTAACTTCAAAAATTCATAAATAAATCATTTTAACTCCAAATAGGGTGATTCAATTTTTATTGATCATAACTTTTTAATCTCTTCCATGCCATATAAAATTCATATCCACCACAACTACAGAAAAGTGTGCCAAAAGTTTGAACTCGGTGAACAGTACCCGAGGGGTATTTTCAAGCCTTTTCTTCCCGGTAGAAATCGTTTAGGGCATAACTCTCTCATACAAACTCTAAATAAAATGATTTTTATTCCTAAATTCATCTAAAATCATAATCTATCTGTATTAATTACATAATTTTTGGAAACTTTGGAATTTTGGTATTTATTCGATGCTTTTGCTTTTGTCGGTTCTTATCGTTAGATGACGTTGATTCGGGAGTGCAACCAAAATGATCGTGAGAATGTCCAGAGTTCTAGCAAGCAAAGGCAAGCACCCATTCCATTGATGCATATTGATCCTACTATATTCCAAACTATTATCTTGTTTGCTACTGTATGTATGCATGCTTTATTTATCAAGTTAATTTTATCGATTAGAGGTAGCTAATCCTATTGCATGAATTCCTTAAAATTGTTTATCCCCTGCCACTAGCCTAAGTTAATATTCTCACTGGTGAATTAGAGCCCAGTGGTTGTTATATGGTCTATATATGTTTATTCAATGTCATGCTTAGCAATGCTTAGCTACCGGTAGATTGGGCGCGGTTGTCGACTTTGTCAATAACCCTGATCACATAAATCATTTTTATTATGCTTTGTCTGGCACCTTGTGCTATTATATTTGGAAAAATAAAAATGAAAAGAAAATGATTTGGACTCGGGCAAATGGTTGTTGGTGTGGTTATCCGATGTGCTGGTTTGTGCCCGAGTCAATAAGGACCGAACATCTTGGGCCATTGATCCAAGCATTATTGTGTGCATCCACATGAGGGACATATGGGACCCCTCTTGACTTAGTAATTTGGCATGTATTAGCTCCGAGTCGCAGGAGGTTATTGTGTGTTGTGTTAAAAAAGGAAATGTGTTGTTGTTGTAGGGTGTGCGGGGTGGGTTCCTGTCTAGGTTCTCTACACCGAGGAGCATCGGTACTTTTCTAAGGCCAATGACTCCGACACAACGTATGGGTTCTATCCATACGAGCGACTCGTAGTTAATATATAATATTGGAAAACGTCTCGTAGGATTTAGCCATGCCAGCATACCTAAGGAAGTGTGCTTCATAGCTTGGCAAAAAGGCGGTCTGACACGTGGGTAAAGTTGTACACCCCTGCAGGGTTTTAATCTATTCGAATAGCCACGTCCTTGGTTATGGACACACTTGGTTATTTCCCTCAAGAGTTAGACTCAACATTTTAGAATTTAAACTTAAAACTTGATCGGTGGTATTGAGAATGGTTTCTCATGCTATGTTTGTGAGCTGCAGGGGCAGCCACCTGTTAATGTTTAGTTATTGTCTAATGTTAATTACTCGTTGCTAATTGAATTTATAAAAATGTTTGCTCACTTGCGTTTTGCATCTGCTACTTGTATTCAATTGAAATATTGCTTTGTGCTGAAAATGAACCCATAGCCTTCTCCATTGAGTAGAGCTTGCATGTAGCTATAGGCTTGGTAAAGTCTTGCAGAGTACATTCATGTACTCATTGTTTGCTTTTATTTACTAATCTGGATAGCAGGTGTTAAGGTCATATCGGGTAAGGAAAGTTTGCGCAGGAACGTCGATTTGCTATGGTTTGAACCCAGTCGGTTGCCCAACGGATTATGGCAAGCCATTGGGACTCCATTGCTGGTTAATTTATGGTTTTATTTCAGTTTATTTATTGTTTTTCGCTGCGTACTTGATATTTATCTTGCTATTTGGTCGGTTGACCCTTGTACGAAACTGAACCTTGTATGTTCATATGTTGTAAAATTATGAAGTTGTCGGTATTGGAATAACTTGTGTATGGATTTATATTGACGTTTGTGAGGGTGTATGTGTACCGCACCTGGGAGGTACATAATTGACGAGGATTAAAATCTCTATGTATTACTTTAATACATAATGAAAGACCATATGTCTTCATGGTCATAACCCATAAGGCCCATGACCCCCATGGTCGTAAGGATTCCAGAAGTTACCACCAGGGTACCCTGGTCAGACGAGGGCCTGTACTAAGTCCCCGACCAGATGACTGCTTGTAGAAGCAATGAACTGGCATCCAGATCTAACTCCAGGTATATTTCTTACCGTGTGATAAATGAAATACATATCATATCTGTTCCATACCATGCGACGTTTCATGATCCTGACACTGACAACAACTACCATACGGTTGGGTGTCTCACAGATGCGCAACCATAGAACGGTTGGTACTTCATCAACCGTCACCTCGCTCTGACCAGTCGCGACACTTTCAACAGGCTCCACTTCCAGGAGTAACTACCACCACTTCGTCAACTACTTAAAGGAGAACGCAAGCGGTAGAGGGCAATCCAATTCGGAAGATCAACAGATGATTGGATTTTCAATAGCATAGCAAGCATTACGCCTAGTGTAATTAGGATTAGCCCATAGCCTTGTCGAGGGCACCCCTGTAATAGCCAGTTCAGATCAATAAAAGAGCAGTCTCATTCTCTCCCAAGAACTCTTTGCCGTTTTCCTCTATTTGTTTTGTAAGATCGGCGACTCGATCGTCGACAATAATACACCGAGAGCGGAGAAATTTAATTTGTGATGCTAGGACCAATTGGGGGTTAAGCATTACAAGTTAAATTTCCCGGCGGCTCTCACAAAGGTTGGTATCAGAGCCATACTAACTGTAGGTTAAAGCCGTAGCAATGGACGTTGTTAGGATTTTTGAGTTGCAAAGAGTATTTTCAAACTAGCAAAAGTTTGGCAAAAATACAAGTAATATAATTCCTTTCTTTCTTACCCATCCTAGCTTCTAATTCTTACCTCACCATTCTTTCGGTTGTGCAAAATAATTTTTCTCCATTGCTTAGCTCTTTTCCAACAATAGACACGCTAAGTAGTCACTAATAAAAGCAATGGCGAAAAGACGAGAAGACATTGTCGTGCTGCGATGTTCAGATTAAGTTAGGGATTATTCTCAGGTTATATATGCGCTAATTATTATCCTTAGTTTGTAGACGTTGGATTTTGTAGTATAATCAATTGTTCTCTTTTGTTCCTAGTAGTTACGCATCGCCTACGGGTAGCATGTATAGCAACTATATCGGAAAACTAACTGCGGTTCAGTTGTATCTCATTTTGGTGACTCTGGAATGATTAGTACATGCTAGGGTTAAGATGCATACCTGTGGATGATTTGCTCACCTTATGGACACATGCATCCACGCCATGCAAGAAAACGGGATGGCATCATCCTCCTCCTCCGCTGGCTCGCTAGTCGCAGAGATTAGCGATATCGACCGGATGGATGAAGATACACCGCCACCAACAGTGGCGCTCTTAGAGGAATCGCTCATTCAGACCAGTTCGGAGTGTCCAAACGCCTCTGCAAGCCCGGTCGATCCGACCAACAGAGGCGGCAATGGGAGCCCAGCGCTGCAACCAGAGAGTCCAAGTACTCTCGATATTATCATGGGCTACCAGTATTTGCAAACGGCTCCTACGTATTCCAGGGGCCAAGCCACATCTGGTTAGGTATCAATGAAGCTATCACCGATCGCTGGCCAAGTAGGCATGGTGAGACTCAGCATACGATTAGCAGTGCGCTGGATCAAGCTAAATCCACCACAAAGCCCGCTAGAGGTGGTAATCTCCAACCGCTCTCCATCGTGGAAGCTCCTTGCGTAAGCGCTGGAAGGCTCTCCATTAGTTACGACGGGAGTTCATCGGAAGATCACTGCTGGCACCACGAGGTCAACACAATCGGAGATACCAATCTGGATGCCCTGCACGATCCTCCACGGGTTGACTTGCCACCACGTGTTGGTGGAAATGGTACAGACGCTCAAGCACCAACTACCGGAGGTAACTGAGCTGATGGACGTGCATCAGTTAATTCACCTGTTCCTACCCCACCGTGAGTAAGCAATCAGGCAGGACCATCTGGTAGGTCGAGGGACAACTCGACTCATCGGACGCCCACTGCAAGCGGAAGTCCGCCACGACCTTCGGTGACAATACAAAACCTGCAACGAGTCCAGGATATCTTGCATAACCCAGACCCTGCTTTAGCAGGAACCCCATGTTTTGTCCAGCTTGCAGGTTAGGTGTCAAAAATCCTCCAACAAGCCATACAACGTACAGAAATGTACCAGGAGCAGAGGAATTCATAAAGTCACACGATGACCTCATCCCAGCATTCCTTTCTAAGTAGGGGACAACATGGTCGAACAGAGAATCGAGAAACACCAAAACCTCCTCGTAGATTCCGATTAGGAAATCATGAGGGGAGACCACTCGATTCAGGCGACCTCAGGCATCATCTGAACCAGGGAGGTGGTCAAAGGCATCATCACAACATCTACGACCGGGTTGGGACACCGAATCCTAGATATACAAATATGAGGAATCGATCCCCAACTGACTATAATCCAGCCCCTTTTCAGAGAAGGCGCCACGACTCTATTACGGGCTGCCGAGCGTTTTCGGCAGGTCTCCAAGCTGTTTGTTGACCGGATAGGTTCCGACCAGCCAACATAGAGAAGTTCAATGGGACTCAGAACCCATTGAAATTTCTTCAAATTTATTCTACCGCCATCAAAGCCGCTGGTGGTAATGATAACATAATGGCAAACTACTTGCCTACGGTTCTTGAGGGGTCTGCCGGGTCGTGGTTGCTTAACCTACCGATCGAATATATCTACACTTGGGGGTAGCTTTACGACACGCTGATCGTCAACTTTCATGGGACATACGACCGCCCCGTAAAGGAGGATGATCTGCATCAGATGAAGCAGAAGACCAACGAAACTCTTCGACAATATATTAAGAGATTCAGTCAGGTTTGAAACTCCATCCCAGAGATCGCAGAATCTCCCGTCATCCAGGCCTTCATAGCAGGGCTGAGGAATCATTGGTTTACAGACGATATTGCCATAAATCCTCCATGAACAATCGTCGAACTTTTCGACATGGCAGACAAGTACGCGGCCGCTAGCGAAGCGGTCGAATGGTACGAGGCTATCGATCGGAAAAACAAAAATCCCCAGCCGGGTCTGGAGAAGCAGGAGAAGAAGAACAAGAAGTCTCTCAAGAACAAGAAGAATCACAAGCTCGACAAGGAAGTCCATGCGATCCCCGAGAAGTTCACCAAGGGCAAGAAAGATTTCGCCGGCCGGAACAAAGCTAAGGCTCCGACCAGTGATTCCAAGAAAAATAAGAAGTGGTGTGCATTTCACCAGGTAGCGGGGCATGATCTGCGCACCTGCCGGGCCTGGCAAAGTAAACTAGAGGATTACTACTCTGGTAAAGGACCCTTTCCCTCCATAACAGAACTCAAAGAGCCAAGCTTCAAGAAGGATAAAGATGGCGATGAAGACATGAAGTACCAAGAGCCGCAGCATACGGTGGACATGATCTTCGGAGGATCCTCCTCGTACGAGTCAAGACGTCACCTCAAGGCCGTAGAGCGGGAGGTCAACTTTGCCGAGTCTCCGATCACCGTCAAGCCATCAAGGTAGTCGGAAACTGTATTCTCCTTCAGCAAAGAAGACTGCACCATCCCGTCGACTCGACCAGGTAGGTTTCCTATCGTAGTTGAACCTATGTAACATCCCAAATTTCAGAGCTTTAAAAATCATTTGAATAGTTAGCCAGGAGAAAATTCACCATTTGGATTTGTTTGAATTTAATTTAAAAGCTTAATATTGGACTTTGAGTAACAAAATAATTTAATATGACTAAAGTCAACATGAACAATAGTCAAAACTATTTTATTTGGATTCTATGTGCTTGGATACATTTTTTAGAATTTTCTAGAATTTTTCCAAATTCATTTGCTAATTTCCATTGCTTATTTGGATTTCTGGTATTTTCTTAAAAAGAAAAAGATAATAAAATCTCCAAACAGTCTTGGGCCTAAACCCACTCTCTTCCTCATCCCGGCCAAGCCTTGTCATGCGGCCCGTCTTGTAGCGCCGCATCGACAAAGCGGACCCCACTCGTCAGCCTCTCTCTCCCTCCCGTGTTTGCTTCTTCGATCAATGGCAGCCGTTGGATCGCGTATGGACGTCCCGATCTTGATGGCCGATTGGAGCGGTCCGAACGTCACATTGGTTGTGGGCCGTCCGATCTGAGTTGGACGGCTAGATCAACGACCGCGCGTGAGCGCCTCGCTCTCTCTCTCTCTCTCTCTCTGACGCGTGGGCCCGCTACAGTGTCGTCGTCTCCGACACGGTCTCCTTCCTCATGCGGCTCTGCGACCGTGTCCGCCATTGGCGCCTTCTAGAAGCTCCGCCCGTGTTCGTTTCTGCTAACTAAAATCCCTAGATTTCCGTACCAAACTTCATCGTTATCCCTTCCACACCGACTCCGTTCAAATTCAAACTTCGAATTTGTTTCTATCCCCGTTTCCTTGTGCAGTCGTTTCGGGCTTTGATCTCCGCCGCTGCTACGCCACCCTAAGGCCGCCCTGCGCCTATAAATGGGTCCCCGAGGTTCGCCTTTGCCTCCTAATCCCAAACCCTAGATCACCTCCACCCGAGAGCCTCAACGCCGCCGCCAATTCAAGCTTTAGGGTTTCTCGCCACCGCCTACTCCGGCGAGTAATTCCGCCGCACCCGAAGCCGCCGGAGCCGCATCGCCTACACCATCGACATCGCACGAGCGAGAGAAACCTCGGAGTCACCTTCGTTCCGTCGGAGGAGTCCCCTAATGCCATCGCCGTCGAGCCCGAAGCCCCGCCGCCACTTCTACCTCACCGCCGGCCGCCTCGATCATCCTTGAGCACTCGTGAGCCCACCCCCGTGATCCCCATCGCATTCTCTACGCACCTGTACCACCCGTTGCCGGTGAGGCGCCGCCGTTCGCCGGAACCATTGGGTTCAGTGCGCCGCCGCACTCGCCGTCGTCCACATCACCCTCCACCTCAGCACCGTAGCCTCCGTGGCGCGCGCGTGTCCGCCACACAGGCGCCGCGTCAGCGCCACGTGTGTGGTTGCGCCACCTCACCAGATCTCCAGATCCAGAGGCTCGGTGGACTTGGTCCACCGTGAGCCGTGTCACTGACGTGTGGGCCCCACACGTCAGGTTTTTCTTTTCATTATTTCTTTTTCGAAATTCCCAGGGCTGACGTCATGCTTGCGCAATATTCTAATTTTTCCTTTGAGAAATAATTCGGGAAATTCATATAATTCTGATTTTAGGGTTTTCTTTAGATTTAAACTTCAAAACCCCATATCTTTTGCATCCTAACTCCAAATCCATCCATTCAAATTTCTAAATTCGTCTAAAATCCAGATCTAATCATTTTATTGGAGTTAATTGCTACTGTTATTTATTTAGTTTGTTTATTTGTCTCGTTTGCGAGTAGACTTCGACGCTGCTGGAAGAGTTGAAGAAGAAGGACCTTTCCAAGACCAAGATCAATTCCTAGACCTTTTCCAAGGCAAGCTATACCCTTGACCATCTTGATTCCCATTTTGCTAAAAGTATTTTATTTCAAATTACTGCATTTTATTTCAAGTAATTATTTAAATGCTTTTGGGGGTAGATGTATATTTCCAAATTGTTATGCCTTCCTTGTTAAATTGCTATGTCTAAATTCCTTGTCACCCTAGCTGATATTTAGTTGGTAATATTGTAGCACCAACGTGGGTTGGTTAGTTCGATTAGATTGCTTAGCCATGCCACTTAATCCTTTGGTCATGTAGATTGCTATTATAACTTGATTAAGTGAATATGCAACTATGTGATAAAAGCTGTGTGCACTATGTGTTGTAAGTCATATGTTGCACTTAAAACCAACTGGGTGGGAAATGATTTAGACTGAGGCAAGTGGTGGATACTGTGTGATATGGTGGGCTGTGTGCTATTTTTGGTGGAGCTGTGTGCATAGGATTGATAAGCTGTGTGCATAGGGATTTGTAGTTAGCATGTGGTAGTCTTGCCTTGGTCAATTAAGGACCTCACCATGTGCGCCATTGAACTGAGCCCCATCTGTACAACCACATGCCTGTTATGGGACGGGCCTAGCATAGTATGTGGATATCATGGGGATATGTGCATGATCTTAGGATGATGATACAATTGGCAATGGCGTTGAAGGTTTGTCGAAAGGCGTGTTTTCGGCAAAGTCACCAAGCTATCAGGTCTCGGTGATCGACCGCCATGGTGGCGGTCGGAGCCAAGGCCTCGAGCAAGGCATTTGGTATCTTGGTCTGACCGGCCATGCATTTTCTATGAGTTTGGAGCTGGGCCAAAAATAGAGGGTGTAGGCAAGTGAGGAGGTTCTACTACACTTGGTCTCTTATTTTTTGGAGCCTCCAGGCAAAAGTTCTATTGGATTGAAAATTCCAATAGGTTTCGGATTTCCAGGGGTGGATTTCTGGCTAAGACCTTTGGGGCGGTCAGACCGGCCTTTGCTTGGCGGTCAGACCGGCCAGTGGGCGGTCAAACCGCCAAGGGTGGCGGTCTGACCGGCTGTTGACCTAATTTGTGATATTAGTTGTGAATTGTTTTGGGCTTTGACATTTCCATGGTTGTTAATGCTCATGTGTTGCATATTGCATGGTTTGAGCTAACGTGGGTCAAGTTGTGAAGAACTTGTTCCCAGTTTGGATTTGCTTGTCTATTGTTGTGCAGGAAGCTTGAAGGTCAACGACGGTCAACGGCGAGGAGGATCGGGACTAAGCTTGGAGAGCTGAGGTCCAGAACGATCATGGATGCCGGGTGAAGTTAGTTGAGTCAAGCATGGCGCAGAATGGACAAGGATGACCGAACAGGCGATTCGGTCTTGGTGGTTGATCAAGCGGTGTGGGGTCGGTGCAAGTGTTAAGGTGGTCGGTGGGAACCGGATGGGAGAGACTTGCCGACACGATGAGAACCGTTGGATCAACCTACACGTGGCGAAGCATGGGATGTGTTTCAAGATGCATTGGACTCGGTCTTGGAAAAGATCGAGAAGGGGTATTTTGGTAATTGTACCAAATACGCCTTGGTGACCTAATGCCAACCGGTGGCACAAGGCGGCAAGGCCAAGATCTGGATTAGGTCAAGAGAAGTGAAATCGACGCTTTAAAATGCGTGCGATTGTGTCCCGTTTGTTTGGGCCTTAACGGGAGCCCATTAGGTTAACTCTTCTAGAAGCCTAGGCCTTCCATATAAATAGGAGGGGGTGCTGTAGCTCAGCTCCCAAGCATTCACTTGTAAACCCTAGTCTTGGTTTTTAGGGTTTTGGAGGAAGAGGGAGAGGCTTAGGGTTTAGAGAGTTGAGTTGAGTTGTTGCTCATGGATTGAGCTTTGTCCTCCTGGTATGGAGTGGCTGTACCCAGCAACATCATGATTCAATATATAAATGATTTCTCAAAGTGAGCTCTCTCTTGTGTTCATCCTTCTTGTTTGGTGATTTTGGGTGCTTCCTTGATCCTGTTGTTTTTGCTTGGCTTCGTGCCCTCTTTTACCTTGCTATGACATGTGGGAACATATCTAAGATCCTCTAGGTCATCAATCTCTCACGAGCAAGCTTAGGATCAAGTTTTCGTTTTTGCTCGGTTTTAAACCATCCTTCGGTAAAACAGATAAAGGTCTCAACTTTGACATGGATCTACTCATCCATCAATTGGAATAGGTCCCTGATATCCTTAGGGTGTTGTGTTCCAAATTTGGTTGAGTTTGATTGGATATATCAAAAGTTAGACCAATTTGCATTTGTTTTTTCGGGCTGCCAACAGTGCCTCTGGTCAAGGCCGGTCAGACCGCTGGTACAACGCCGGTCAGACCGCCCACCGGTCAGACCGCTCACATAATGCCGGTCTGACCGCTCTCTTAGGGTTTGTCTCTGTTGGTTCTTTCTGTTGGGGTTTTTGATTTGGATTCAACTCAAGTCTTCTGCTGCATCGTGTTGATCCTCATAACTCATCATAGCTATGGAGGTGAACCTGGTGTTGAATCTGAACGAGGTGAAAAAGTAGGCGAGATCCTATTCACCCCCCCTCTAGGCGCCTTTCCGGTCCTACAATTGGTATCAGAGCCGGTTAGCTCTTCTCATAGATCTTAACCGTTCTGAGGAGCCATGGCGTCTGACAAGTATTCCAACAAACCATCTGTGTTTGATGGAGTCGATTTTTCTTACTGGAAGGCTCGCATGCAAGCCTACATCGAGGCTCAAGGGCACTCAATTTGGCTTAAGGTTAAAAACCCTTATGCAGTGCCAGCCAATGACGAGGTGATCACACCTGATGTGGAGGCTAATAGCAAGGCTCGAAATTTCTTGATTCAAGGTCTTTCTCGATCAGAGTTTGAGCGTGTGGCTCATCTAAGGTCTGCTCACGAGATCTGGAGGACTCTCTGTGATTACCACGAGGGTTCTACTGCGATCAAGGAAGTGAGACAGAACCAACTCAAGAAAGAGTACTCAAAGATCGAACAAAAACCTGGTGAATCCTTGGATGAGTTGCTAGGAAGGTTTTCCAAGATCCTTCATAATCTTCGCGCTGTTGATCTTGTTTTCACTGAGTCTGAGAATGCACGCCAGTTCTTGGGTGCATTGGACGTGAGAGTTTGGGGGATGAAGATCACTTCTATCAATGACAACACTGTCATGAGTGAGCTTACCATGGATAAGCTCTACTCGAGGTTGAAGTCGCATGAGATTGATTTCATCTCGCGACTCCCCAAGACAGAGTCGATGGCTCTAGTGGTTGACCCATCTAAGGGTAGCTCATCTGATTCTTTTGATTCTCGCTCATCTGGTCTTTCTTTGTCTGCTTTGCATTCTTTGAGTGATGATCAACTAGATAACTTTTCTGAGGATGACCTAGCCCTCCTATCCACCAAATTCACCAAAGCTTACAACAGAGTGAGATTCAGGAAGAGAGGTGGTCCTATCACCTGCTTTGAGTGTGGTGAACCAAACCACATTCGCTCCAAGTGCCCCAAGCTGAAGGGCAAGGAGGAGAAGAACTTCCGGAGGCGTCCTCAAGCACGAGATGCTAAAGTCAAGAAGCCCAACTATCGCAAGTTCGTCAGCCAAGTCCTTACCGCTCTTGAGAGTGTGAACATGAGCGATGTGGATTCGGAGACGGAGGACGACGACGATTCACACTGCAAGAAGAAGGCCGATGACTTCACCGGCATGTGCTTCATGGCAAAGGACAGTCACGACGTCGACTCCTCCAACGACGACGAGCTCTTCAGCGATCCCGATGAGGTATGTCCCTCACCTGCTCAGATGAAACGTGCTTTGGTCATTTCTGAACAAAAATTAGATAAGCAAGCTAGAATGCTTAAGAATCAGGAAATCATGATTGATAACTTGAAACTAGAAGTTGCTACACTCAAATCAATTAGTCCTGAAGATGTTTGCAATGCTTGTTCTGGAATGTATGATGAATTGGTAACTCTAAGACTTGATCACTCCTCTGTTACAAATCAATTGAAAGATGCTCTTGATGAATTGGAATCTCTCAAGTCTAGTTCTACTTGCATGAATGCCTTAGCTCTTGATGTGACTGCTGTAGATGCTATTCCTTTATTCTCGCTCAAAGCGTGCTTTGCTTAAATTAAAATTGATAGCGCTACAAGAGATTTGATGAAATTTGATACTAGTCACACTTGTTCGTATTGTGAGATTAATAAGACTAAAATGAATGAAATGACTGAAATGGTTCTTCACTCTAAATCTGCATCGTGTGAAAATTGTATTAAGCTCACAATCGAAAATGAAGCTCTAAATAAGACACTTGAAGAGAAAGCCAAAATTGAACAATCCATGTCCATGAATGCTTCTAAGAAAATTGTTAATTCTGCTTCTTGTACCTTGTGTGTAGACATTGGGCATAATGTAGATAAGATACGAGAAGCGTTTAGAGTTAGGTTTAAAGAACATTTGGACAATATTAGGGATAATTATTGCGTGTCTTGTGAGGCGTTGAAAGCCGAGGTAGTTCACTATAAAGAAAAATTTGATAGGGCTAGCACGTCCAATGAGTGTGCCTCTTGTTATGAGCTAGCCAAACAAAAAGACTATCTTAACAGTACTCTTGTGAGATTCACTGATGGGCAGAAGAAACTCAATATGATTCTAGACACATCTAAAGTGAGTGTGAACAACAGTGGCCTAGGATTTAATTCCCTAGAGCATTCCAAGCACCATCCACCTAAGATTGCTAGAGTTATTGGGAGTGGCTTGTTTGAGGAAGAACCCCCTGAGACGTCTAAAATTCTCTTTAGATCTGCGGGCTTTGCCCAACCTCCTTCTAGCCAGACAGGTGTCGTTAGCTCTTGTGCAAGACCCTAAAAGGTCGACTCTCCTTTGACCTTCTCGCAAGAAGAATGGCCATACCATTGAGTTTTGCTTTCGTAGAGCTAAGATTGAGAGGAAGGAGAGGATGAGTAATTTGAGAACCATTAGAGGAGTTCATTCACCTGCTGTAGTCTCTAGATCCAGGCAACCTGTCCTTCCTGCTAGACATAGGCCTAGATTTGTAGATGGCTCCTTTGACTCTTTTGGTGGCTCTAGGCAGCGATTTGGGTTAGGATATCGTGAGGAAAAACCACAGGTAGCATCTAGACAGGGGGAGTACCGATCTTTTGGTAGATCGATTCGGAGAGGTCTAGGTGTTGATCATATGCATTCTCATGATTGTTTCACTAACCATTTTACTGCTGCTTTTACTGCTTTGCCCAAGCATCGTGTGACTCGATCTTGGATTCCTGGTCACTTATCACTAACTTGAGATTGAGGCACATATGTTTCTGACGTGCTTTGTAGGTTAAATGCGATGCGAGGAAGGAGGACATTTGGCTCGTTGACTCGGGTGTTCTCGACACATATTTGGAGATTCTAGATGGTTCTCCTCCCTCACACGTGCATCCGCAATGAATTGATCACATTTGGGGATGCTTCTAGGGACCGTGATGACCAAAGGGCACAAGTCGTGGCGTCAACAACAAGTTTATGCTCAAGGACGTCGCTTTGGTAAGTAAGCTGAGGTATAATCTTTTATCTGTTTCCCAGCTTCTTGATGAGGGTCTAGAAGTTAGTTTTAAAAGTGGCGATTGTAAAGTTCTAGATTCCTCGGGTGAGCTTGTCTTCAAGATCTCTAGGTTTGAGAAGATTTTCTGTGCTAATTTCAGTGTCTCTTCTGCTTCTAGTCCTAGATGCCTTGTTGCTTCTGACTCCCATGATTTAGTCTTGTGGCATCGTAGGCTTGGACACATAGGCTTCGATCACTTGACCAGATCGAGAGTAAGGATTTGATTAGAGGACCGCCTAAGCTCAAACTGTTAGAGACCTTGTGTGCTCACCTCAGAGACATGGTAAGATGGTTTCGCTTCTCATCTACCTCTTACTTTAGTTATGACCGATGGACTGGACAATTCTTTGACTTAGATATCTTGTTGGCCCTTCTAGAGTTGATCTGTGGGGGTAAGTGGTATGTGCTTGTCATTGTGGATGACTTTTCCGGTATTCATGGGTTTATTTTCGGTTTCTAAGGATGAGGCTTTTGGCTTCTTCAGGAGTTGGTTCTTAGACTAGTGTTGACCTCCCCGAGCCTTGAAGACCATTAGGAGTGATAATGGCACGTAATTCAAGAACTCTTCTTTTGCCACACTCGCTCTGAGAGAGGACTAGAGCATCAGTTTTCTTCCCCTAGAGTCCCTCAGCAGAATGGTGTTGTCGAGAGGAAGAACAGGACGCTTGTGGAGATGGCCAAAACCATGCTAGATGAGCACTCTACTCCGAGGAGGTTTTGGGCTGAGGCAATCTCCACTGCTTGTTATATCTCCAACCGGGTGTTCTTGAGATCTGTAATTGGTAAGACTTCTTATGAGCTCAGATTTAATCATACACCTAAAGTATCTCATTTTAAAATCTTTGGTTGCAAATACTTTATTCTTAAACATGGCAATCTTGATAAATTTGAATCTAGGTGTTATGATGGCATTTTTATTGGATATCCTGCTCATTCTCGTGGCTATCGCGTATTCAATTTAGATACTAACAAAATTGTTGAGACTTGCGAAGTCACTTTTGATGAGGCTAGTCCTGGTACTAGACCCGATCTCGCAGTACACAGTGTCGATGTTCGAGAGAGCATCTTCATCGACGATGACTCTGAGGATGAGGATCCAATCCATCCCCCAGTCATCTCTAAGATGGTTGGAGAGCCTGCTTCTACTTCACCAGCTTCAGGAGAGCAGCCTCCTTCCTCCTTCACCGGCGCGACGAGTGGCTCTGTTCCTACCTCCGCATCCAATGAGGTAGAGGCCATGTCAGCACCAGGAGCTCCACTTCACATTCAGCGGCAACATCCACCAGAACAGATCATTGGAGATCTTCACGAGCGAGTCACTCGCTCCAGGTTCATTTCTTCTGACTCATATGCTCATTCTGCTTTTGTTGCCTCTTTTGAACCCCGAGATGTTTTTCATGCTTTATTTGATTCTTCTTGGGTCAATGCCATGCATGAGGAACTTGAAAATTTTGATAGAAATAAAGTCTGGACCTTAGTTGAACCTCCACCTAATCAACATGTAATTGGAACTAGATGGATCTTTAAGAATAAGCAAAGTGAGGATGGGTTGGTAGTTCGCAACAAGGCTAGACTTGTAGCTCAGGGTTATTCCCAGGTAGAAGGCTTAGACTTTGAAGAGACCTTTGCTCCTGTAGCTCGTTTAGAAGCCATTCGCATTCTGTTAGCATTTGCATCATCTAAGGGTTTTAAGCTCTTTCAAATGGATGTCAAGAGTGCTTTTCTTAATGGTTTCATTGAAGAAGAGGTCTATGTCAAGCAACCCCCTGGATTTGAAAATCGTAAATTCCCAAGCCATGTTTTTAAGCTCTCTAAAGCCTTGTATGGATTAAAGCAAGCCCCTCGTGCTTGGTATGACAGGCTTAAGAGCTTCTTGCTAGAAAATGACTTTAAAATGGGTTTGGTAGATAAAACCTTGTTCACTCTCGTGCATGGCGTTGATTTCTTGTTGGTTCATTTTTGTGGATGATATCATCTTGGTGGTTCCTCTCATGCTTTGGTATCCAGATTTTTGATTCTATGAGCGGGGAGTTCGAGATGAGCATGATGGGTGGTGACCTACTTCCTTGGCCTTCAAGTCAAGCAACTCAAGGAAGGTACCTTCATTCATCAAAGTAAGTACACAAAGGACCTTCTTCGACGCTTCGACATGGGAAGTAGTAGACCAATGTCTACCCCCATTGCCACATCCACCGTGCTGGACCCAGATGAGGATGGCGAGCCCGTGGACCAGAAGGAATACCGCAGCATGATCGGATCCCTCCTCTACCTCACGGCCTCGAGGCCGGACATCTGCTTTCTTTGTGTATGCATGCGCTCGATTCGAGCTTCTCCTCGAGCCTCTCATCATCAAGCAGTGCGTAGGATATTCAGGTACCTCCAGGACACTCTTGATTTTGGACTCTGGTTTTCTTCTGATTCTGCTCTCTCCATTCGCGCTTTTTCTGATGCTGATTTTGCGGGGTGTAGAGTAGATAGGAAGAGCACTTCTGGCACTTGTCATTTCTTAGGCACTTCTCTTATCTCTTGGTCGTCAAGAAGCAGTCTTACATTGCCTGATCCACCGCCGAAATTTGAGTATGTAGCGGCAGCGAGTAGTTGTTCTCAGGTTCTCTGGATCTTATCTACTCTGCGGGACTATGGGTTATCCTTGGGTAGTGTTCCTCTTTTCTGTGACAACACTTCTGCCATAAACATAGCCAAAAACCCAATGCAACACTCTAGGACCAAACACATTGATATCCGATATCACTTTCTTAGAGATCATGTAGAGAAGGGTGACGTTGTGCTTCTCTTTGTAGAGTCTGAGCAACAGGTTGCTGATATCTTCACTAAGGCTCTTGATTCTTCTCGATTTGCCTTCTTCGGGAGGCTGGAGTTATTAGTCCTTTTAGCCTGTTTTGAGGGGGAGTTTGCTCTTTTGCATTCATTTGTATCATATTGCATTCATATACAAAAATCCAAAAAGATGCATTGTGATATACGCTTTACTGCTTCTATCTCTTAATTAATGAAGCTTTGCTTATTACCCTCCTTTGAGCTTTAGTATCTCATTTCTTGCTCAATGTTATATCTAGTTCTATGATTTGCTAGAATTATCATGTTTTTACATGTGTAGCAAAGTCTTTGCTAATTGAGCTAGAATTCCATAATGACTTGAATTAAAAGCGCAATTTGTGACTGTTTTTAGTGAGTTGCATAATTAGTGCTCCTACGTGACCTTGGCCTGTCAAAATTGCTTTGTTAGCTCTTAAATCTAATTTTGATCATTACTTGAGCTTCTTGTCTGTTGCAATTGTATCAATGCTCTTGTTAAAAGGAAAAATCGAATTGCCCTTTTGTCTTTGTTAAAATGTGCCAAACTACTCTCACGAGACTGCATGTCCAAGACATGAACTTGGAGATAGTTTGATGCTCGCATAATCTCATGGGGACTGCTTGTCAAACTTGACATGAACCTCAAGATTTGTCGCCCAGGTAGAAGCTTAGGAAGAGGTTGTGGATGGCTCCTAGTCCAGGATCTTCTTTACTAAGATATACCTTTTGGTCGAAACTTAGGAAGAGTTTGTGGATGGCTCCTAGTCCAGGATCTTCTTCTCTAAGATAGACTTTTAATCAACTTCGAATTCTTGAAAATGAAAAATTTGTTGTAAAATGGGCATTTGAACTAAAATTGAGCAATTTGATTCAAGTCAGGACTTGGTTGTCTCTTAAAGTGGTCTTTATTAGCTTTTTGATCTCACAGTGACATTTTGACATGGCCATTATCATTTTAGGATCACTGTTGATGAACTTGCTAAATTTGACACTGTGCTTAAATTGTTAAAATTCATTGATTCATATTGAGCCTTCTAGCTTAGCTTTGTTTTACATGTCTTATTATGATCTTGCTAGCACTGTGTAGGCTTGGTATGAGTTGAGCAATATGAGACGAACTAGTTTGCTCTTGTGGGTAATCTTCAAAGCTTCTTATACTCAAAAATTGAAAAATGAGAAAACTTGAAGCCACTCCATTGCATTTCATGCATGCTCCTTCTTATGCTTCTTTCTCTAATCTGCATTTGTTATCTCTGGAAGAGAGGAAAATGTGATTCCTTGATGACTCCATTGTCAAAGGGGGAGAAGTAATAGCAAAAATGTCAAAAAGAGCTTCTTGGTTTTAGGGGGAGAAGAAAATGGAAATGGTGATCATAGTGAGGGGGAGCTTTCTTATTGCATTCTTTTGGTATTATTGCTTCTTCTGAACTTGAATTGCAATTCTTGATCCTCACAATGATCAAAGGTCAAATCGAACAATTGTTCTTTCATTTGGACCTTAAGTGAGATTTGTGTCGATTCTCTGGAATTTGAAGCTTTCATGATTTCTTTTGCCTTATCTCACTTGCTTATGCTATTCTGGAGCCAGCTTGGTCATTTCCTTTGCTTTGTTCTTGCATTTGGACCAAGTTGTGCCTTTAAGCGAAAACGTCGGGTAATTACTATTTCAAACCTCAAACCTTGCATTTTTAAACCATCCTTCGGTAAAACAGATAAAGGTCTCAACTTTGACATGGATCTACTCATCCATCAATTGGAATAGGTCCCTGATATCCTTAGGGTGTTGTGTTCCAAATTTGGTTGAGTTTGATTGGATATATCAAAAGTTAGACCAATTTGCATTTGGTTTTTCGGGCTGCCAACAGTGCCTCTGGTCAAGGCCGGTCAGACCGCTGGTACAACGCCGGTCAGACCGCCCACCGGTCAGACCGCTCACATAATGCCGGTCTGACCGCTCTCTTAGGGTTTGTCTCTGTTGGTTCTTTCTGTTGGGGTTTTTGATTTGGATTCAACTCAAGTCTTCTGCTGCATCGTGTTGATCCTCATAACTCATCATAGCTATGGAGGTGAACCTGGTGTTGAATCTGAATGAGGTGAAAAAGTAGGCGAGATCCTATTCACCCCCCCCTCTAGGCGCCTTTCCAGTCCTACATAGTAAGATGAATGTCCGAAATGCTTTGTTATGATTAGTGCTAGCTACACTAATTGTATCTTGTGGGTAAAGTGTACAACCTCTGCAGAGTGTAAAACTATTCGAATAGCCGCGTCCGCGGTCATGGACAATGCTCGGGGATTTCACACTAGGGGTAGATCTTCATAAAACTGTGTGGGAAGGGAGCTGTGTGGTTTAAATCATCCAGCTATGTGAATAATCTGTTTAGGCTGTGTGCATCTTTGTGAAATAAATTGTTAAATTACTATTGTCTATTTGTTTTACTTGTTTTCAATCTATTACTTGTATTCAATTGCAAAAGTTGCATTTATGCAAAAGAGCCACAGAATGCCTTTCCCTTGTAAAAAGCCAGCATGTATATTTTGCATCTCTGTGGTGTGGCTTGCGAGTACGGTTGTGTACTCACGCTTGTTTTGATGAATCAAGCAGAGGAGGAGTCTTCCCAGCATTCGAGGACGAGTACTTTGAAGGTGCCTGATCGTGAGGTCTTGATCCCAGTCGGTTGCCTGTGGTGAATCGATGGGACGCCACTGCCATTTCTGTTTCCGCTGCTATTTATTTCTCTGTTAAGCCCTACGTGGCTCAATAATTGTAAACTCGACCATAAGGTCAAACCATTATTTATTAATCAAATTATTCGCTTATGTTATTATTCGCTTGTGTGGATCGATATCCATCTTTGTCACTATGCGCACTAGCGTGATTCTAGGCTAGTGCATTTAAACACAGGGGGTCCTGAATTGAAATTTTGGGTCCCGACAACCTACCATTAACAATTGTAAAGTTAATCGAGCCTTAATAGATGGAGGTGTTCTTTAAACATTCTATTTACGAGGGCATTGGAAGAGATGTAGATCCCCAGGTCAAAGGTAAAACCCATAAAGTATGCCTTCCACGGCGTAGTTCCTGGTTCTACCGCTAAACCGATAGGACAGTTGTCTTTGCCGGTTACGTTCGAGAGGCCTGACAACTTCCTAACGAAAAAGGTTCCGTTCGATGTGGTTGACTTTGAAACCGCATACAATGGAATCATCGGTCATCCGGCTCTAGCAAAAGTCCTGATAGCCACGCACTACGGTTATCAGAGTCTAAAGATGCCAGGGCCAAAATGAGTCATCACGGTTCAAGGAGATCGAAAAATGGCTTATGCATGTGATCGGAAGTCTTTAGAACTGGTCGATGAACTTCCGACCAGGAAAACTAATCCACCTACCATACAGGTCAAGCACTCGAGGCCAAAGATTACGCCAAAGCCTTCCGACCAAACCAAGGAGGTACCACTCGGTAAAGGCGCTCCTCCGAGAAGCGCCAACACACCGTCTGGGTCAAGAAACGCTGATGCGTTTGCCCAAAAGGTCCTGGTCAGAGCAGGACTCGATCTCAAATAGGAAGAGTCGTTCGTTTCCTTCCTCCACGCAAATCAGGACGTATTCTCCTAGCAGGCGTCCGACATGCCCGGAGTTCCAAGGGAGGTGATCGAGCATAGGCTAGCTCTCCAGCCTGACAAAAAAGGGTCAAGCAGAAGCTCTGGTGATTCGCACCTAATCGAAAAGAGGCAATCCAGTCGGATATTGACAAGCTCCTCAAGGGTGGGTTTATTCGTGAAGTCGACCACCCAGAGTGGCTTGCCAACCCTATAATGGTTAGAAAAAGCAATGGGAAATGGCGAATACGTATTGACTTCACAGACCTTAATAAAGCTTATCCGAAGGATGACTTTCTCCTTCCACGCATTAATCAACTTGTAGACTCTACTTCTGGGTATGAGTTGTTAAGTTTTTTAGATGCATACTCAGGGTACCACCAGATTAATATGAGTAAAGACGATGAAGAGAAAACTTTCTTCATCACTCCATATGGCACTTACTGCTATATTAAGATGTCTTTTGGTCAAAAACACTAGTGCAACTTTCCAAAGGTTGATACATAAAACCTTAAATTCTCAGATAGGTCGGAATCTGGAAGCCTACGTTGACGACCTAGTCATGAAAAGCATCAACTCTAGCAACCATATTTATGACCAACACGAGACTTTCAATAACATAAGAAGGCATAACCTTAAGTTAAATCCGGAGAAGTATGTGTTCAGAGTTTCTTCTGGAAAGCTTCTTGGCTTCCTAGTTTCGGCTATAGGGATTAAAGCAAATCCAGCAAAAATATCGGCCATCGATCAGATGCGCCCTCCGACCACAAAGAAAAAAGTCCAAAGACTAACCAGCTGTATGGCAGCGCTAAGTCGTTTCATAGCACGGTTAGGAGAAAAGGGATTACCTTTCTTAAAACTTCTTCAGAAATACGGAAGTTTCGAGTGGACTAAAGAGACAAACGATGCCTTTGAAGAACTTAAGAAGTACCTTACAGTTGCCCCGATCTTAGTCTCTCCAAGATCGGGGGAAACATTGCTGATTTACGTAGCGGCCACACCGCAAACAGTTAGTGGTGTACTGGTCATAGAACGCGACAATGTCCAACGACCAGTATATTACGTAAGCGAAGTCTTGCATGGACCCAAGGAAAGATACCTATAGGTACAAAAGCTGCTCCATGGTCTCCTTATGGCTTCAAGGAAACTAAGGCGTTACTTTCTGGCCCACAAAGTGGTCGTACCAACCGAATATCCCTTAGGTCAAGTCCTTGGAAACAAGGAGTCTTCAGGACGAATAGCAAAATGGGCGGTTGAGCTTGGGGCGTTCGACCTCCATTTCATCTCACAAATACCAATCAAGTCTCAGGCAATAGTAGAATTCATTGCCAAATGGACAAACCCTAAACCCACCCAAGGGCTTGAGTACAAACACCACGACGAGTGGACAATGTACTTTGACGGTTCCTTGATGCTCAAAGGCTCGAGGACTGGAGTTGTCTTGATATCACCTACTGACAAATACATCAAGTATGCCATCCAGTTAAACTTTTCTGCTACAAACAATGCGGCGAAATATGAGGGTTTACTGGTATGACTCCGAGTAGCTCGTTCGCTCGGGATTTGTAGATTACTAGTGAAAGACGATTCTCAACTAGTAGCGAATCAAGACGGGAAAGAGTATCAATGCTCAAGTACTAAGATGCCATCTTATTTGGTGGAAGTACGGAAACTTGAAAAGCGCTTCTTTGGTTTAAATCACACTAGGGGTAGATCTTCATAAAACTGTGTGGGAAGGGAGCTGTGTGGTTTAAATCATCCAGCTGTGTGAATAATCTGTTTAGGCTGTGTGCGTCTTTGTGAAATAAATTGTTAAATTACTATTGTCTATTTGTTTTACTTGTTTTCAATCTATTACTTGTATTCAATTGCAAAAGTTGCATTTATGCAAAAGAGCCACAGAATGCCTTTCCCTTGTAAAAAGCCAGCATGTATATTTTGCATCTCTATGGTGTGGCTTGCGAGTACGGTTGTGTACTCATGCTTGTTTTGACGAATCAAGCAGAGGAGGAGGAGTCTTCGCCAGCATTCGAGGATGAGTACTTTGAAGGTGCCTGATCGTGAGGTCTTCATCCCAGTCGGTTGCCTATGGTGAATCGATGGGACGCCACTACCGTTTTTGTTTCCGCTGCTGTTTATTTCTCTGTTAAGCCCTGCGTGGCTCAATAATTGTAAACTCGACCGTAAGATCAAACCATTATTTATTAATCAAATTATTCGCTTATGTTATTATTCGCTTGTGTGGATCGATATCCATCTTTGTCTACACTGTGCGCACTAGCGTGATCCTGGGCTAGTGCATTTAAACACAGGGGGTCCTGAATCGAAATTTTGGGTCCCGACAGAGATGGTATCAGAGCCATACTGACTGTAGGTCTAGACCTTAGTTAGATCGGCCGTTTAAGTGTCCAAATTATTTTCTAAAAGAAAATTTAACTTGCAAGACTAAATGAATTGCTTAACTCCTCTCGTATCTCTCTTGACTCATCTATTGCTATAACCTTTCCTCTCTCCGCTGTTTTAAGGTGGTGCTTACATCATGTATGTCTTGACATATGCCTTACCTTCAGACTTTCGGAGATCGCAACGGAGGACTTGCCACAGAGCTGTGGAAGCTGCTGCAGATACTTGGAGGCTTTGACTGCCCAATGTACCGTGGCAGCGAGTACATGGTCCTTGGCGAAATCGTGGTGGTCTGCCACCGACACGCCAGAGGAACACTAGAGGCAGCCAGCCATTGGATATCTCAGTCAGGAGGATCACCTTCACGCAAGGAATCCAGGAGTCATCGCGCCTGGCCATGCTCCGAGTCTGCCACATCTACGCTGAAGAACTGCAACACACCATCTTCCGCTATCATCCTAGAGCTGCTTCAGGGGAGCTATCTGCGCGCTTTCCGTCTACCAACGGGGAAGGCAACGCCACAGTGGTGCATCTTGCACAGTTCTCAGCTGCTCAGGAGGAGTCGCTGGAGATGGCCGCCACCGAGTTGAGGTGCGCCTATCAGGCCTGGGAAGAAGCCGAGGAAAGGATCGCCGTCCTAGAGCAAGCTCTCTACGGTCAACATGAGCTCGAAGATGATCAAGAGGAAGATCCGGAAGAACCAGAAGAAGCCGAGGAGATTCCAGAGGATCCAACAGAGCCTGCACAGTTGGAGGAGCCAGCTGTACCTACACCCAACACGCTTGCTCCTACTGCACCAATCCCGGGGCATCAGAACCAGTTCGCAAGGATGCCAGCTCACTTCAGAGTCTACACTAGGCAGGAGCGTCGCCTTGGCTACAGAGGCTTTCTCGAGTAGTTCGCTTAAGTTTTAGTTCAGTCGGGCTTAGCCAGTTTTAGAACTGCAGAGTCGCCCTTTAGGCGGTAGCCTTGTGTGCTTAGGTTCGCTTTATTTTCTTGTGTGCAAGCGTGAGCTGCAAAGGCCCTTAGGCATTTGTTGCATCCATGCTAAGAAGCTATTAATAAAGTTATTTCAGTTGAGTTTCTTGAGCTGTGTTTATTGGGTTTAATCCATTCCCCTGTCTAGTTCTTAACTCATCTTGTGCTCTCTACCTTATCTAACCCATGGAACCTCACCAGATGGTTCAGACTCGCCATGCCGCCGCCAGTGGATCCGGAGCCCAAGGATCAGAAGGCAATGAGCAAACCCCTACGGGAGCAGTACCACCCCAAGCACCCCCTCTGGACTTGCAAAACTTCGGAGCCTTCATGGCAGCACAGACGCAGATGATGTACACCATGATGAACCAGATGCAGGCTATGTGTAATCAGAACAACAACAACAACAACAATCATCAGGGAGGAGCCTCAGTCGCTCATGGTCATCAGGGACCATCCAAGTTGGCTGAATTCATGAGGACCCATCCGCCAACTTTCTCTGGACATGTCTCGCCAGTGGAGGCTGATGATTGGCTTCGTGTGATTGAGAGGAAGCTGCTGATCACCCAATGCAGCGATCATGAGAAAGTTTTGTATGCCACCCATCAGATGGAGGGCATAGCTGCCGAATGGTGGGAGAATTTCTACGCAGCACATGAGGCATCGCAGAATATCACTTGGGGGGAATTCTCCGCAGCCTTTCGCCAGTATCATGTACCTGAAGGCATTATGGATCTGAAGAAGGATGAGTTCCGTGCTCTCAAGCAAGGGGCTATGTCAGTGATTGACTACGAATAAGTTTTCTCAGCTAGCTCGCTATGCTCCAGAGGATGTCACTACTGACAGGTCTCGCCAGAGCCGCTTCTTGAAGGGTCTGAACTCAGGACTGCAAGTTAGTCTGCTTGCCCACACCTTCCCAGATTTTCAGGAGTTGATTCACAAGGCATTGGTTATGGAGGACAAACGCAAGGAGGCGGAGGACCACATAGCGTGGGATGATTCAACAGGAAGCCACCACCACAGCGGCGAGAGGACAAGGATAGTGCCACAGCAGTTTACTCGTTTCCAGTCGCAGAATTCGTTCAGGACACCTGCACCGCCTTCAGCACCTCGTCCTTTTGTTCAGAATTCTCGCAACCCCACGCCAGTCAATCCCACCCAGGAATAACAATGGCGAGAATGAAATAAGAGTTTGTTTGATTCCGTCAACGAGCATTACGCCGTCGGTGTCCTCAGAAGGGCACTATCACTCCAGTCCGCTTCAACATTGGAGCAACACCTGCCAAGACCCCAGTGCAAACCAAGGAGTTTCTCAGGGAGCCAGTCAACCAGGAGGAACGCCTCAGTCAGTTGTCAGAGGTCGTGTTAATCACGTCACTTTGGAAGGAGCCCAGGAAGCACCAGACGTCGTACTGGGTAAGTTCCTAGTAAATTCAGTACCTGCATCCGTTCTGTTTGATTCTGGAGCTTCGCATTCGTTTGTTTCTGGAGTTTTTGCAACTAAGAATAAATTAGAAGTTATGCGTCTTAAGCGTACTCTGTTAGTCCAGTCGCCTGGAGCAGAGCTAAGTTCTAATGTGGGTTGTTTAGGGGCTAAGTTACTCATAGCTGGAGTTGAGTTTCTAGCTAACCTAATTATTCTAGACACCCAAAACATAGATGTCATCCTTGGTATGGATTGGTTAACCAAGCACAAAGCCGTGCTAGATTGTGGCCGAAGGGCCGTTACAATCGAGGATACCAAAGGAAACAAAGTGGAGTTCCTAGCTACCTCAGTGCGTAATGGACATTTGATAGTCAATAGCCTGAAGACCGTTGCGTTGGAAGATGTGCCAGTCGTCAAAGAGTATCCAGATGTGTTCCCAGAAGAATTACCAGGGATGCCACCGGATCGTGACATCGAGTTTGTCATCGATCTAGTGCCAGGAACAGCACCCATCTCGAAGAGACCTTATCGGATGCCAGCCGATGAGTTAGTGGAAATGAAGAAGCAAATAGAAGAACTCTTGGAGAAAGGTTTTGTGAGGCTTAGTTCGTCGCCATGGGGAGCACCAGTCTTGTTCGTCAAGAAGAAAGATGGAAGCATGAGGATGTGCATCAACTATCGATCTCTCAATGAAGTCACCATCAAGAATAAGTACCCATTGCCCCGGATAGATGATTTGTTTGATCAGATGAAGGGAGCCGGAGTGTTCTCGAAGATTGATCTGCGATCGGGTTACCATCAGTTGAAGATTTGTCCCAAGGATGTACCTAAGACCGCTTTCTCAACACGGTACAGACATTATGAGTTCCTAGTCATGTCCTTTGGTCTGACTAATGCCCCTGCCTATTTCATGAACATGATGAATAAAGTATTCATGGAATATTTGGACAAGTTCGTAGTTGTGTTTATTGATGATATTTTGGTTTACTCCAAGTCAGAAGAAGAACATGCTGAACACCTTAGATTAATCCTAGAGAAGCTCAGAGAGCATCAGTTGTATGCTAAGTTTAGCAAGTGTGATTTCTGGAAGAAGGAAGTGGATTTTCTTGGTCATGTAATGGCAATTGCGAGTAGTGATTGATCCCGATAAAGTTAAAGCAGTACTACATTGGGAACAGCCCAAGACTGTCACCCAGATTCGCAGTTTCTTGGGATTAGCAGGGTATTATCGCCGTTTCATTGAAGGATTCTCATCGATTGCTAAACCTCTTACGCAATTGTTGAAGAAGGAGAAAAATTTTACCTGGACCCCAGCTGGTGAAGAAAGTTTTTAAGAATTGAAGAAGCGTTTGACTTCAGCCCCAGTGCTGATTTTGCCAGATATTCGCAAGGATTTTGATATCTATTGTGACGCGTCGCGTCAAGGATTAGGATGTGTCCTGATGCAAGAAGGAAGAGCTGTCGCCTATGCGTCAAGGCAGTTAAGGCCTCATGAAGAGAACTATCCTACCCATGATCTGGAATTAGGGGCAGTAGTGCATGCTTTGAAGATTTGGCGTCATTACCTCATCGGTAATCGCTGCGAGATATACACAGATCATAAGAGCTTAAAATACATTTTCACTTAGTCGGATCTGAATATGAGACAGAGAAGATGGCTAGAGTTGATAAAAGATTATAATATTGGAATCCATTACCATCCTGGTAAAGCCAATGTCGTTGCTAGTGCTTTGAGACGTAAGAGCCACTGCAATGCTTTGGAGGTGAAAGAGTTTTGTTCAGAACTTCAAGAGGAATTCTAGAAGCTGAAGCTAGAAGTAGTATCTGAAGGATTTGTGGCCAGTCTAGAAGTGCAGTCTACTTTGGAGAAGCAGATTCGCGAGGCTCAGCCAAAAGATTCAGAGCTTGCAGACATCAAGAAGAAGATGGCAGAAGGGAAGTTCAAGGAATTCACAGTAGATGATCAAGATATACTGTGGATCAGTGGACGTATTTGCGTACCAGATGTTGATGGTTTGAGACAGCTAATTCTGAAGGAGGCCCATGACTCAAAGTATTCGATTCATCCTGGTAGTACTAAGATGTATCAGGATGTTAAAAATAAGTTTTGGTGGCCAAATCTGAAGCGAGACGTCGCAGAGTTCGTTGCCTTGTGCGGCGTGTGTCAAAAGTTAAAGCGAGCATCGAGGCGGCAGAGTCTGTTGCAATCCTTGAAGATTGTAGAGTGGAAGTGGGAAGAAATCGGAATGGATTTCATTACCGGTTTACCCAAGACTCAATCGGGTTACGATTCGATTTGGGTAATAGTGGATCGTTTGACTAAGGTTGCCCATTTCTTGCCAGTCAAAACCACGTACTCAGGAGATCGTCTGGCAGAGCTGTATATGTCAAGGAATGTCAGTTTGCATGGTGTGCCTAAGAAGATAGTGTCAGATCGAGGATCTCAGTTCACCTCCCGATTTTGGCAGAGTTTGCATGAAGCCTTAGGGACTCACCTAAATTTCAGTACTGCGTATCATCCCCAGACAGATGGACAGACTGAGAGAGTCAATCAGATATTGGAAGATATGTTGAGAGCCTGTGCTCTAGCAAATGCTACCCGTTGGGACAAGAGTTTGCCATATGCAGAATTCTCGTACAACAACAGTTATCAAGCCAGTTTACAAATGTCGCCGTTTGAAGCTTTGTATGGTCGTGCCTGCAAAACCCCGTTGAATTGGTCAGAAACAGCTGAACGTTCGGTCTTTGGCCCAGATATTATTCAAGAAGCAGAAGAACAAGTGTCTATGATCCGAGAGAGACTAAAAATAGCTCAGTTGAGGCAGAAGAGTTATGCCGATAATCGTCGTCGCGATCTCAGTTTTGAGCCAGAGGATTTTGTGTATCTTCGAGTTATGCCCCTCAGAGGTGTGAAAAGGTTCCATGCCAAAGGAAAGCTTGCCCCTCGGTATGTTGGTCCGTTCAAGATATTGAATCGCCGTGGAGAGGTAGCTTATCAGTTGGAGCTACCGCAGTCACTAGCAGGAGTACATGATGTCTTTCATGTCTCTCAGTTGAAGAAGTGTCTTCGTGTGCCAGAAGAACAAGCCCCGTTGGAGTCAATTGAACTAAAAGAAGACCTTACCTACAAAGAGCAGCCGGTCAAGATTTTGGATGTCGCAGAACGTCGGACCAGAAGCAAGACAGTTCGTTTCTGCAAGGTGCAGTGGAGCCACCACTCAGAAGGTGAAGCAACGTGGGAGCGTGAAGAAGAGTTGAAAGCCGAGTTCCCTAGCCTTTTCTCCAACTAGCCTGAATCTCGGGGACGAGATTCCTTTAAGGGGGGAGGTTTGTAACATCCCAATTTTTAGAGCTTTAAAAATCATTTGAATAGTTAGCAGGGAGAAAATTCACCATTTGGATTTGTTTGAATTTAATTTAAAAGCTTAATATTGGACTTTGAGTAACAAAACAATTTAATATGACTAAAGTCAACACGAACAATAGTCAAAACTATTTTATTTGGATTCTATGTGCTTGGATACATTTTCTAGAATTTTATAGAATTTTTCCAAGTTCATTTGCTAATTTCCATTGCTTATTTGGATTTCTGGTATTTTCGTAAAAAGAAAAAGCTAATAAAATCTCCAAACAGTCTTGGGCCTAAACCCACTCTCTTCGTCGTCGGCCCTACCAAAGATCTTTGCCGTCCATACATACCATAGCAATCGACAAAGCGGACCCCACTCGTCACCTCTCTCTCCTCACTTTGTTTGCTTCTTGATCAATGGCAGCCGTTGGATCGCGTATGGACGTCCCGATCTTGATGGCCGATTGGAGCGGTCCGAACGTCACATTGGTTGTGGGCCATCCGATCTGAGTTGGACGGCTAGATCAACGACCGCGCGCGAGCGCCTCGCTCTCCCTCTCTCTGACGCATGGGCCCGCTACAGTGTCTTCGTCTCCGACACGGTCTCCTTCTCGCTGACTCGCGGCAAGTGTCGCCATTGGCGCCTTCTAAACTCGCCGCGTTCGTTTCTGCTAACTAAAATCCCCAGATTTCCGCACCAAACTTCATCGTTATCCCTTCCACACCGACTCCGTTCAAATTCAAACTTCGAATTCGTTTCTATCCCCGTTTCCTCGCGCGGTCGTTTCGGGCTTTGATCTCCGCCGCCGCTACGCCACCCCGAGGCCGCCCTGCGCCTATAAATGGGTCCCCGAGGTTCGCCTTTGCCTCCTGATCCCAAACCCTAGATCACCTCCACCCGAGAGCCTCAGCGCCGCCGCCGATTCAAGCTTTAGGGTTTCTCGCCACCGCCTACTCCGGCGAGTAATTCCACCGCACCCGAAGCCGCCGGAGCCGCATCGCCTACACCATCGACATCGCACGAGTGAGAGGAACCTCGGAGTCACCTTCGTTCCGTCGGAGGAGTCCCCTAACGCCATCGCCGTCGAGCCCGAAGCCCCGCCGCCGCTTCTACCTCACCGCCGGCCGCCTCGATCGTCCTTGAGCACCCGTGAGCCCACCCCCGTGATCCCCATCGCATTCTCTACGCACCTGTACCACCCGTCGCCGGTGAGGCGCCGTCGTTCGCCGGAACCATTGGGTTCAGTGCGCCGTCGCACTCGCCGTCATCCACATCACCCTCCACCTCAGCACCGTAGCCTCCGTGGCGCGCACGTGTCCGCCACATAGGCGCCGCGTCAGCGCCACGTGTGTAGTTGCGCCACCTCACCAGATCTCCAGATCCAGAGCCTCGGTGGATTTGGTCCACCGTGAGCCGTGTCACTGACGTGTGGGCCCCACACGTCAGGTTTTTCTTTTCATTATTTCTTTTCTGAAATTCCCAGGGCTGACGTCATGCTTGCGCAATATTCCGATTTTTCCTTTGAGAAATAATTCGGGAAATTCATATAATTCTGATTTTAGGGTTTTCTTTAGATTTAAACTTTGAAACCCCATATCTTTTGCATCCTAACTCCAAATCCATCCATTCAAATTTCTAAATTCGTCTAAAATCCAGATCTATCTATTGGAGATTTTTAATCATTTTATTGGAGTTAATTGCTTCTGTTATTTATTTAGTTTGTTTGTTTATCTCGTTTGTGAGTAGACTTCGACGCTGCTGGAAGAGTTGAAGAAGAAGGACCTTTCCAAGACCAAGATCAATTCCTAGACCTTTTCCAAGGCAAGCTATACCCTTGACCATCTTGATTCCCAGTTTGCTAAAAGTATTTTATTTCAAATTACTGCATTTTATTTCAAGTAATTATTTAAATGCTTTTGGGGTAGATGTATATTTCCAAATTGTTATGCCTTCCTTGTTAAATTGCTATGTCTAAATTCCTTGTCACCCTAGCTGATATTTAGTTGGTAATATTGTAGCACCAACGTGGGTTGGTTAGTGCGATTAGATTGCTTAGCCATGCCACGAATCACTGGTCATGTAGATTGCTATTATAACTTGATTAAGTGAATATGCAACTATGTGATAAAAGCTGTGTGCACTATGTGTTGCAAGGCATGTGTTGCACTTAAAACCAACTGGGTGGGAAATGATTTAGACTGAGGCAAGTGGTGGATACTATGTGATATGGTGGGCTATGTGCTATTTTTGGTGGAGCTGTGTGCATGGGATTGATAAGCTGTGTGCATAGGGATTTGTAGTTAGTATGTGGTAGTCTTGCCTTGGTCAATTAAGGACCTCACCATGTGCGCCATTGAACTGAGCCCCATCTGTACGACCACATGCCTGTTATGGGACAGGCCTAGCATAGTAAGATGAATGTCCGAAATGCTTTGTTATGATTAGTGCTAGCTACACTAATTGTATTTTGTGGGTAAAGTGTACAACCTCTGCAGAGTGTAAAACTATTCGAATAGCCGCGTCCGCGATCATGGACAATGCTCGGGGATTTCACACTAGGGGTAGATCTTCATAAAACTGTGTGGGAAGGGAGCTGTGTGGTTTAAATCATCCAGCTATGTGAATAATTTGTTTAGGCTGTGTGCGTCTTTGTGAAATAAATTGTTAAATTACTATTGTCTATTTGTTTTACTTGTTTTCAATCTATTACTTGTATTCAATTGCAAAAGTTGCATTTATGCAAAAGAGCCACAGAATGCCTTTCCCTTGTAAAAAGCCAGCATGTATATTTTGCATCTCTGTGGTGTGGCTTGCGAGTACGGTTGTGTACTCACGCTTGTTTTGACGAATCAAGCAGAGGAGGAGGAGTCTTCCCAGCATTCGAGGACGAGTACTTTGAAGGTGCCTGATCGTGAGGTCTTGATCCCAGTCGGTTGCCTGTGGTGAATCGATGGGACGCCACTGCCGTTTCTATTTCCGCTGCTGTTTATTTCTCTGTTAAGCCCTGCGTGGCTCAATAATTGTAAACTCGACCGTAAGGTCAAACCACTATTTATTAATCAAATTATTCGCTTATGTTATTATTCGCTTGTGTTGATTGATATCCATCTTTGTCTACACTGTGCGCACTAGCGTGATCCTGGGCTAGTGCATTTAAACACAGGGGGTCCTGAATCGAAATTTTGGGTCCCGACAACCTACCATTAACAATTGTAAAGTTAATCGAGCCTTAATAGATGGAGGTGTTCTTTAAACATTCTATTTACGAGGGCATTGGAAGAGATGTAGATCCCCAGGTCAAAGGTAAAACCCATAAAGTATGCCTTCCACGGCGTAGTTCCTGGTTCTACCGCTAAACCGATAGGACAGTTGTCTTTGCCGATTACGTTCGAGAGGCCTGACAACTTCCGAACGGAAAAGGTTCCGTTCGATGTGGTTGACTTTGAAACCGCATATAATGGAATCATCGGTCATCCGGCTCTAGCAAAAGTCCTGATAGCCACGCACTACGGTTATCAGAGTCTAAAGATGCCAGGGCCAAAATGAGTCATCACGGTTCAAGGAGATCGAAAAATGGCTTATGCATGTGATCGGAAGTCTTTAGAACTGGTCGATGAACTTCCGACCAGGAAAACTAATCCACCTACCATGCAGGACAAGCACTCGAGGCCAAAGATTACGCCAAAGCCCTCCGACCAAACCAAGGAGGTACCACTCAGTAAAGGCGCTCCTCCGAGAATCGCCAACACACCGTCTGGGTCAAGAAACGCTGATGCGTTTGCCCAAAAGGTCCTGATCAGAGCAGGACTCGATCTCAAATATGAAGAGTCGTTCGTTTCCTTCCTCCGAGCAAATCAAGACGTATTCTCCTAGCAGGCGTCCGACATGCCCGGAGTTCTGTGAGACCCCTAAATTATTGGAATGTGCCAAATTATAAATTATACTGGTAGCATAATTCTTAATTAAGGAGCGATGTAATGTCATAATAAAAACCATACTAGAAGCATAATTATAATAAGTAACAATCCAACAATTAGGTTCCCGGATATATGCCATGCAATAGTTCCCAGGATTAGTGACTATTGCACATATATCCTTGATCAACATTGCATCAATCACATACAAGTCATACATTCACATAATTATACATCAATATTTACATCATAATTCGGTTGCTACCGTACCAGGTTGCTACAGTAACCGAATTGAAGTTTTATAATTACAAATGACCTTGGGTCATTACAAAAGGTCAAAAAAAAGAACAACAGCGGAAACGAAATTTAAAAGATAACACCACCAATGGCCCCATCATCCCGCAGGCTATTGCGTGGAGGTTAGAACTAGCACTACTCGTTAGCGTCACCCAGATCGGCGCTAACGGGCATCTCATACAAGTATCCATCTTCTCCTGCAACAAGGGGTCATAAAACCCTGAGTACAAAAGGTACTCAGCAAGTCTTACACAAACTAATGAAATAAAGTGTTTGTGAGAACCTATACAATGGAATAGAATTTTATATGCATAAGGTTATCAACAGGAGGTTTAAATAGTTCATGGTTGCATAAAGTGATAACTCTTAACCTACCATGACTATGTTTTGATAAAAGCAATTTTAATAACTTGATTTGGACTAAAAAGCAGTAATTGTAAACATAAATATAAGCAGTAACAAAAGTAAATAACATCTCACAATTAAATGTGCATGACATCCATCATTTGAATCAATTCCCAAACCAACATAGAGTAAAATCTATCTGGTGACATCAATTCAAAGCGTTGTCCATAACCGTGGACACGGCTATTGAATAGTTTTAACCTGCGAGGGTGTACATCTTTACCCACATGACTTAGTTAGCCCGTAGCCCCGGGATAATAGCACACGCCTTTGGTATGCTTGGTAGGGTAAACTAAGATTTGGTATTTTCAACAAGCTAGCACTATTGAGTTGGATGACCCATGTGAGATTAATCCCGCTTAAACCGATCGATAGCATACATTCAACGGGGCTCACATATTTATGCAGTAATGCCGACCAGATCAATTAAATGCGAACTCGTGTTATCTACGCTTTACACATGATCGGGCACTGAAGGAACGTCTGGTGACGGAATACCCTACGCCCTTACCCTTGCTAAGAACATCGATATCAATATAAGCTTCACATGGCATAAGGCGCTCGCATCTATGCCATATGAAATCAATACACATGTCCTTACTCTCCAAATTATCAACTCAATAGCACTAACCCTTTACTTAACCAAACAAGCGCCCATACCTTCGCATGTGGAAATGCGTTGGGGCTTGAATTGGGCCGTCGAGTTGATCCTTAATCAACAGGACAAGACATCCACATTCCCAATTCTCGTGCACAAAAGCACCACCACTAGCATCCACTTGTCCAGATTTGAATTGAATTATCAACAAGATTTAGAAGCATTTCCAAATCAAATAAACTTAAACAAAAATTAAATCATTAAAATTAGGTTGTTGTTCCCAAGTCGACAAGCTAAGCTTGCCAAACTCTAACGTTCTATGGATTTGCATGGCTAAGCAAAAGTCAAAATTAATTATAATACCATCACAAACTACCTTAGTTTGAGGGTATGATATAATTCAAGATAAGCCACAAGCTTAGGTTATAACTAACTAGAAAGCAGGGCATAAATAAATTTTTAGAAGATTGCATGCAATGATGTCTTTGTAATTTTATAAATCTACAGTTCAAAAGATTAGGTTCAACATAGTGCGAGAGGAAGCTTGCCTTGATAGTAGTATATGACCTCTTGTTCGAGTTCTTGCAATTCAATGAAAGGCTCAACACACTCGGAAGAACCGGTTTCTAAAAGCAAATAAAATAAATCCAATAAACACAAGAAAACAAGGAGCAGGTGCATATAAAAGAAATGCATGATCAAAGATTAATGCATAGGTAATGATATGCTTAAGCTATAATCAATTTATTAAGGATAATAACTCATACATACCATCCTCGATATATATACTACCTAGTTTTTGTATTTTTGAACATAGCTACAGAATGATTTGATGTACTAAAGCAGGACATTACAACTAATTAGTTACTAAGCAACTCTATATAAATAAAATGCTCTGAGGATCGAGGTTTTTAGAAGCTGGAGCAGGATAGGTTGTAATTAAATTAATTACCTAGCTCTACTTCAGAAAATGAGAGTCGACATGAAGCCGAGTACATTAAAGCTAATGTTGGTTCACTACTCATTTAATAACTAGTGTTAGTCATTTAATTCTTGGAGTTATGTTGTCGGTTTGGTGAAGGACCAAAAGCAGTAAAAACATTGGTTTCCAATTTCGCTAGCTAGTGCGATTATACTAGTTCAATGCTTTTAAGGTGGAGTTATAACCACCGGGAGGTAGTTAATACTACAACCCATTAATAACAATCTTAATTGCGGTAAAGGAAGAAAAAAGCGTTATTGACTTTGTTGGTTTGACCCAAAACAAGAAAGTAACATATACCCTTTTCGCTAGCACTAGCAATAATGGAGTTAACACTAAAAGACATTCTAGTGATCATAATATCCTAAATAAAAGCATAATATTAATAGGGTTTGCTAATGAGCAGACAGACTAGTATTTTGACAAGTGAAAATCTAACTTACCGGCTAGGGTTTAAGGAGAAAAGATTAGTTCTTGGTCAACCAAAAGTGATCCGAAGAACTCTTTCTTGTCTTGACCAAAGAAGATGATGGGATCAAGCTCTAAAGATCATAAGACAAATTTTTACTAAAGAAAAGATGGAACCTACTCACCCATGATGAAGCTTGCTCAGCGAAGCTTCAATTGGTTCAAGGTGATAGAGGAAAGAAACACAAGTTGAACCTACAAGGAAATGATCAACACCATAATAACATGAGGTTTAGGTTTTCTTGAGGTTGAACAATGGAAAAAGGATTAGAGAGCTTCACTGGAGAAGATGACCAAGTGAAGAAATCCCTTGTGATCAACAATGGCAGAGAGCTACACCTTTAGGGTTTATATAGTGCTCCAAAAGGTGTAGAAAATTTGAGAAAGGTCTAGAGATCAAGAGGTGGCATGAATGGATAAATATTAAGGGATAATTATCCACAATTTGTTATGCTATACCACCATTTCGTGCACCACATTGCTTAGGGTGGAACACCAGAGAGAAACAAAATTTTCTGCCACTTACAAGTGGGCCACAAAGCCATGCAATGCACACACAGTACACGCAGGGAGCACAACATGTCACTGACGCGTGGGCCCAGGAGTTAACAAAACCATGCACGCGCGCACACATCAGCGCCTAACACCCCCACTGACATGCGGGCCCAGGACTAATCCCACCACGCAGCGCACACCGCAGCGAAGCAAAACGTCGCTGACAATGCGGGCCCAGGGAACTCGCCCATGCGCGCATGCGGGGGAAACTTCACGCACCGCAGCACCCACAAACCCCACTGACATGCGGGCCCAGGGTAGCGCGCAGCCATTGCCCAAGTGGTCCGAAGATCACAGCGACGGTGGGCCGTTCGATTGGATTTCAACGGTGGATAGCGATGAGGGAAGAAAGTGGTCCGAACGGCCCACTCAATATGAGCCGCACGATTTCGCTCCAACGGCCCACGATGCGGCGCGCGCGGGAACGCTTTGGACCAAAGCTCTATCGCCGTCAGTTCACGATCCAACGGCTGAAAGAGATGAGGGAGGATTTTGGTCCGAACGTCACAAAGATCTGGGCCGCCCAAAGAAGATCCAACGGTCAAAAAGGAAGAGGGAGAAAAGCGGTCCGAACGGCCCACTTCATCTGGCCCGTTCGCGCACGAATGGACGGTGGAGATGGGCTGAGCTTTCGGACACGCGCGAGGAGGACGTGACCGAGCCAGACTGCACGCGCCGGTTTGGACTCGCCCGCGCCGCTACAGTGCCCGACTCGAGTTAGACCGAGAGATTTGACCAAATCTGTTTCAATTATTCACAAAGTTTGACTGGGCTTTCAAAAATAGCAAATAAATTTGTAAAATCTTGAAATTTTGCAGGTTTGATACTGGGATGATATATTCCCCAAATAAAATTTGGAAACCACTGTTTCTTCTTTACAAATATATAAATAATTCAATTAAACCAATTAAGGTTTATTTAAATACAATTATTTTTCTGAAGTTCAAAATAATTTCTATAAATTCAATAAAATTTATTTTTGGCCATAATAACCTATCTAGTTTTCAATTGAAATGTTTCCCAGTCATAATACCAACATTAAGTGGTATTTCCTTTTGAAATTTTTGGTCAAGTTGAATTTGATAATAGAAATTGAGAAAATAGTTTGTAACATTTTGCCTAATTTGCCAAAATGAGCGATAATGACATGAACGAGACTTTATTCTTTGTACATTAAGGCCGAGGTATTACAAACCTACCCCCTTAAGAAAATCTCGTCCGAGATTTCCTTAAGTTGAAATTTGGACAAAGGTGAGACTGAAATGATGATTCTAAAGAAACAACATCTGTTGTCTTTATTTCTTTCAAAGATAGGAAGAAAAGATTTTACATAACAACATAGTTGTAATAACAGCACTATGTTACATTGCTTTGTTTAACCTTGCCTTTCTTGACTTAAAGACAAGTACTAAACAGCAAAAAGGTGGGGGTGCTCGATCTTCATCAGATCTTCGCGCTCCCATGTGGCTTCATCCTCGGAATGATTAGCCCACTGAATTCTTAAGAACTTGACAGTGCGATTTCTTGTCCTACGTTCCATTTCGTCAAGGATACGCACTGGTTGTTCTTGATATGAAAGATCTGGTTGCAGATTAAGATTCTCAAATGAAGTAGCCTCGGTTGGAACACGAAGGCATTTCTTTAATTGAGAGACATGAAAGGTATCATGAACTGCCGACAAAGTGTTGGGAAGTTCCAACTGATATGCCACAGCTCCTCGTTTTGCAATAATTCAGAAAGGTCCGATATAACGAGGTGCTAGCTTTCCTTTCACTTGAAAGCGATGAGTACCTTTCATCGGCAACACTTTAAGATAGACAAAATCATCTATTTCAAAACTTAGCTCACGACGTCGATGATCGGCATAGCTCTTCTAACGAGATTAGGCGGTTTTCAAGCGGTCTCGAATCGAGCGAACTTGTTCCTCGGCTTCCAAAACCAAGTTTGGACCAAAGAAGGGTCTTTCACGATTGACCAATTCAATGGAGTCCTACAAGCTCTTCCATACAAGGCTTCAAAAGGTGACATTTGAATACTTGCTTGGTAGCTATTATTGTAGGAAAACTCCACATCTGACAAAGATTTCTCCCGTTCTTGCCATAGGCCAAAACACGAGCTCTCGGAAGATCCTCCATTATCGATTCACCCTTTCGGTTTGACCTTTGATGCGAGGATGATAGCGATCTTTGAAGGATAATTCAGTTCCCATTGCTTGATGGAGACAATTCCAAAAATGGGAAGTGAATTGAGATCCACGGTCTGAAACAATGACTTTAGGAACACCGTGGAGACAAACAATTTTAGCAATATATAACTCTGCCAGTTGTTTGCCATTAAAATCAGTTTTGACAGGGAGGAAATGAGCCACTTTAGTGAGACGATCAATTATCACCGGATGGCATCAAATCCATTTTGGGATTTTGGAAGTCCGGTAACAAAATCCATACCGACTTCTTCCCATTTCCATTGTGGAATAGGCAAAGGCTGAAGGGTACCAGCAGGTTTCAAGTGCTCGGCTTTAACCCTTTGGCAAATATCACATTCAGCCACATACTGAGCAATTTGCCTTTTCATTCTGCTCCACCAAAATGTTTTCTTTAAATCCTGGTACATCTTAGTGCTTCCAGGGTGTATTGAAAACTTGGAATTATGAGCTTCCTTGAGAATGAGCTCTCTCAACTGAGAATTTGAGGGTACCACTAAACGATTGCGATATCGAATGGTACCACGAGCATCTTCAGAAAACCCATTGGCTTTACCTGCCTTCATATTTTCCTTGATCTCTGCTACCTCAGCATCAGTTTTCTGGGCCTCCAGAATCTGATCTTCGAGAGTTGACTTTACTTCTAAGGCAGCAAGAAATCCATCTTCGACCATTGCGAGACTTAAGCGCCGGAGGTCAGCACATAAGCTCTTAGTCAAAGGAAGTGTTGATAAGCAATTGCACTGTGACTTTCTGCTTAGAGCATCAGCCACCACATTGGCTTTGCCAGGATGGTAATGAATACCCATATCGTAGTCCTTGATCAATTCAAGCCATCTTCTTTGTCTCATATTCAGATCAACTTGAGTGAATATGTACTTCAGGCTCTTATGATCAGTATAGATTTACTTAGCGATTGCGAGAAGGTAATGTCGCCAAATCTTTAATGCATGGACTACTGCCGCCAATTCCAAATCATGGGTAGGATAATTAACCTCATGAGGTCGCAACTGCCTGGATGCATATGCCACAACTCGGCCCTCTTGCATAAGCACACAGCCAAGTCCATGGCGAGATGCATCGCAATAGATATCGAAATCCTTATGGATGTCGGGGAGAGTGAGAACAGGAGCTTCAGTCAGGAGCTTTCTCAAAAGCTGAAAACTGTTTTCACATTCCACTGACCAAAAGAATTTGTTCTCTTTCTTCAAGAGTTGAGTCAGTGGTCTGGAAATCTTGGAAAAGTTTTCAATGAACCTTCGTAATATCCATAAGTCCAAGGAAACTTGGATTTCGTGAACATTCTTGGGTCGCTTCGATCTAGTACATCTTGTACCTTGCTGGGATCAACAGTAATACCTCCTTCGGATAATACATGACCCAGAAATGCAACTTGCTTGAGCCAGAAAGCACACTTGCTAAATTTGGCATACAACTGATGCTTGCGAAGTGTATCTAGCACAAGCCTTAAATGATGCTCATGCTCCTCGTCAGACTTGGAGTAGATAAGAATGTCATCAATGAACACAACAACAAACTTATCTAGGAAATCCATGAATACTGAATTCATTAGATTCATAAAATAAGCAGGAGCATTAGTTAGACCAAAGGACATAACAGTATACTCGTATAATCCATAACGAGTAGAAAAGGCTGTTTTAGGAATATCCTCAGTTCTAACCTTGATTTGATGATAGCCCGATCGCAAATCGATCTTAGAAAAGACACGGGCTCCAGTCAACTGGTCAAACAGATCATCAATTCGAGGCAAAGGATACTTATTTTTGATAGTAACCTCATTCAACGGACGGTAATCAACACACATCCGTAAAGTATGATCTTTCTTTTTGACAAAGATGGCCGGGCATCCCCAGGGTGAGGAACTCGGTCGAATGAAACCTTTGTCAAGCAATTCTCCAAGCTGTTTCTTTAATTCAAACAGCTCATTAGAAGGCATGCGATAAGGTCTTCTAGAAATGGGAGCAGTACCAGGAACTAAATCAATTACGAACTCGACTTCCCGATCTGGTGGCATACCGGGAAGTTCTTCAGGGAAGATATCCTGATATTCACATACTATTGGCACTGACTCTAAGGTAGGAGTGGTATCAGCTTTCAATGCACCAAGGTGAGAATGAACTGCTCTAGACTGAAAAATGACTGAAAGGCCATTTTTATTAGTGAGGGATATAGTTCTCTGGGCACAATTGATTTGGCCGAAATTTTTGGATAACCAATCCATACCCAAAATGACATCTATCCCTTTAAAGTCTATTACAATCAGGTCAGCCCAAAAATCTACCCCTTCAATATTGACATTGACATTAAGGCAGATTTGATCAGTCATAAATACTGACCCAGGCGAGTGGATAATATGAGGTGGTTGAAGCAGATGCATGACTAACTGATGTTGAATAGCAAACTGCCTACTAATAAAAGAATGGGATGCTCCAGAGTCAAATAGAACAATAGCTGAACTGAAATTTACTAGGAGCATACCAAGGATGACCTCAGGTGTCTCGGCCGCTTCTTCAGCAGTTAATTGATTCACACGGCCGCGGACCGGAGCTGGATCAGGTTTGACAATCGCCCTTGGAGATGGTGCAGGACGAACAAGGGCTGGAGATGGTTGAACTGGGGGTAACCCTTTTGCTTTAGCATAACATTGATTTGCAAAATGACCAGGGCGCCCACAGTGGTAACAAATCACGCTTGACCTAACATTGACAATGGGTGGCCTATGTCCTTGGGTCGGGACCGACCGGGCAGTGGAGATGGGCGAAAAGCAAATACCGGTGCTCTAGGTGGAACTGAAGCTGGAATTGGTGCTCGGAAAGACTGAGGTTGCCACAGTCGTGGTCTAACTGAACGACCACTATATGGGAACTGAGTGGCCTTCTGCCGCTTCCGTGATTCTTCCAAAGCCTTACTCTTGGTTTCAGCAATTATGGCCTTGTCTACAAGATGTTGGAAATTTCTGAAGTCCTGTATTGCTAGGGCCAATTGCAGCTCTTCAGACAGACCATTCATAAAACGGTTTCGACGACGAGTGTCAGTCGAAACATCATCAGGGGCATACCGAGCAAGGAAATTAAACTCATGCAGATACTCGGTAACTGACTTTCGCCCTTGCTTAAGAGCGAGAAATTCCTGCTGCTTGAGCATCATCACTCCCTCCGGAATATGGGCTTCGCGAAAAGCCTCCATGAACTCAAGCCAGGTGGGAGTATGACCAGTGGGTTGAATGGCCAAATAGTTATCCCACCAATTACTAGTGGTCGGTGAGTGGTAGCTAGCATATAAGACCTTCTCTCGTTAGAACATTGGGCAATGGTCAGCTTCTTCTCAATTTCCCGAAGCCAGTCCTCTGCTTCCAATGGATCCTTGGAGCTGGAGAACACTGGCGGGTTAGTTATTTGGAAGTCGTGAGACTACCTGCCCATGTTGAACTCTGCTTTCGACCGGTGGTGTCGGAGTGGCGGAGGTATTACGCGCAATCTGCTCCAATATGCGCGTCTGATCCATGCGGTTGCGCTCAATTTGCATGAGCACGTCCGCCATGGTGGGGGGTGGAGGAAGTTCCTCTTCCTGACGACCACTTTGCGGACCATGGGATCCGGAAGGGTCAGTCTGCTCTCCCTGAGTTTGGAGAACAGGGGTGGAAAACCTCTCCTCTTGCTGTGTTCGCGATCGAGTAGTTGGTCCTGTCATCCTGTTGCCATATAATGGTTAACAACATAACAAGGATACACTCGTGCTAACACATACAAGATTTGGAGGAAGAAATTAATTAAATATTAAGCCTAAGCATGCAGTATGTCATGATATGCAACCAATTAACATCAAAACAATATCACACCAAAAGTTAACCTCTACTAAACAGCCAACTAACACCAAGTCAAATACAGCAAAAGGGCAGCATTACTTTATTAACACAATAGGTCCAAAATGTACAAGTCAACTAGCACAGCACCACGTCCCAAAATACAAAAGTTAAAAACCAGTATTTATACAGAACATAGACTAGGCTATTATACAATAATTAGTACACAACACTAGTCTATTACACAGCTAAGGCCAAATCTCAAATCCAGCCCCTAAGTGTAATCATTACGGTTAAAATTCACCGGGAACTCATTTAACAGATGAGCTCCTGGTGAACTCGTATCTATGGGATCCCTAGGGCTGATGAGACGAGTAGGAGAACCTAGCAACAAATGATGTCCACCAGGGTGTGTAGGTCTCTGAGTACGAGGAAAACCAGCTGACATCCGGGCCTGACGACACTGACCAAGAACTGGAACAAGTCCCGGCACCTCTGGAAGTCGCAATCCCTGTGGTACAGTGGCAGCTGGAGGGATCTCATTGTTGCCATAAAGCACGTTACGAGGAACGCGGTTCGTGGCAACACCAAGCCTCAAGTATTCCTGTGCCTCGTCGCATTTACGGCGGGTTTCCCATAACTTCGCTTTGCGAGGCGGTGATAGGTTTGGTCCATGATACGGACCAACCTCGCTAACTTCAGCGACGTATGGGTCCTCTCGAACTGAATCTCATCAAACGCAATCACATCCGACCTAGGGCCATGTTTGGGAAGTGTACATAGGGTGGGTGAGGCAGCTCGAAGTCAAATCATGACGAAGGAGGCCCATCATCCCACGCGACTTCTGTCTGACCATAGACTCGGAAGTGGCGCGACGTGGATCTGATGAGGCGCTACCCACCACCTGTCTGGCGATCACATTAATGATAGCTTGGTACTCTTCCATACCAGGACCTCGGTCTCGACGGTAGATAGCGTACTCTGGCTGGTAGGTGAAATTGGCACGCCACATCATGTCTCGAAGTAAAGCTGGAAATCCATCCACTTCTTCGGCTCGAGTCTCCTTGATCAAATACCAACCACTCATCTACAGAAAAAAGACAAAGTAGGTAAGGGACTGATCTTGAAAAATCCAACAGAAAGGTGGATAAGAATTGATACTAAAAGAAGATAAGGAATAAAAGATAGCAGACTTAGATCTTTTTAGAAATTAATTTAAGTTAAAATAATGTCACAGAGACTCACTAAAGGTGACAACCATGCTAACTCTATCCTCTGAGCAACCGTATGCTCGATACCAACATTTGTGAGACCCTAAATTATTGGAATGTGCGAATTATAAATTATCTTGGTAGCATAATTCTTAATTAAGGAACGATGTAATGTCATAATAAAAACCATACTAGAAGCATAATTATAATAAGTAACAATCCAACAATTAGGTTCCCGGATATATGCCATGCAATAGTTCCCAGGATTAGTGACTATTGCACATATATCCTTGATCAACATTGCATCAATCACATACAAGTCATACATTCACATAATTATACATCAATATTTACATCATAATTCGGTTGCTACTGTGCCAGGTTACTACTGAGAACGAATTGAAGTTTTATAATTACAAATGACCTTGGGTCATTACAAAAGGTCAAAAAAAGAACAACAATGAAGCGAAATTTAAAGATAACACCACCAATGGCCCCATCATCCCATGAGGCTATTGCGTGGAGGTTAGAACTAGCACTACTCGTTAGCGTCACCCGGATCGGCGCTAACGGGCATCTCATACAAGTATCCATCTTCTCCTGCAACAAGGGGTCATAAAACCCTGAGTACAAAAGGTACTCAGCAAGTCTTACACAAACTAATGAAATAAAGTGTTTGTGAGAACCTATACAATGGAATAGAATTTTATATGCATAAGGTTATCAACAGGAGGTTTAAATAGTTCATGGTTGCATAAAGTGATAACTCTTAACCTACCATGACTATGTTTTGATAAAAGCAATTTTAATAACTTGATTTGGACTAAAACAGAGAGTAATTGTAAACATAAATATAAACAGTAACAAAAGTAAATAACATCTCACAATTAAATGTGCATGACATCCATCATGCCGAATCAATTCCCAAACCAACATAGAGTAAAATCTATACAGGTGACATCAATTCAGGCGTTGTCCATAACCGTGGACACGGCTATTCGAATAGTTTTAACCCTGCAGGGGTGTACATCTTTACCCACATGACTTAGTTAGCCCGTAGCCCCCAGGATAATAGCACACTGCCTTTGGTATGCCGGCCGGGTAAACTAAGATTTGGTATTTTTCAACAAGCTAGCACTATTGAGTTGGATGACCCATGTGAGATTAATCCCGCTTAAACCAGTCTGATAGCATACATTCAACCGGGGCTCACATGTTGTACAGGTAATGCCGACCCAGTCAATTAAATGCGAACTCGTGTTATCTACACGCTTTACACATGATCGGGCACTGAAGGAGCGTCTGGTGACGGAATACCTCTACGCCCTTACCCTTGCTAAGAACATCTGATATCAATATAAGCTTCACATGGCATAAGACGCTCCGCATCTATGCCATATGAAATCAATACACATGTCCTTACTCTCCAGTATCCAACTCAATAGCACTAACCCTTTACTTAACCAAACAGCGCCCATACACTGCATGTGGAAGTACGTTGGGGCTTGAATTGGGCCGTCAGAGTTCAGTCCTTAATCAACCCGGACAAGACATCCACATTCCCAATTCTCGTGCACAAAAGCACCACCACTAGCATCCACTTGTCCAGATTTGAATTGAATTATCAACAAGATTTAGAAGCATTTCCAAATCAAATAAACTTAAACAAAAATTAAATCATTAAAATTCAGTTGTTGTTCCCAAGTCTGACAAGCTAAGCTTGCCAAACTCTAACGTTCTATGGACTGCATGGCTAAGCAAAAGTCAAAATTAATTATAATACCATCACAAACTACCTTAGTTTGAGGGTATGATATAATTCAAGATAAGCCACAAGCTTAGGTTATAACTAACTAGAAACAGGGCATAAATAAATTTTTAGAAGATTGCATGCAACAGTGTCACTGTAATTTTATAAATCTACAGTTCAAAAGATTAGGTTCAACATGGTGCAGAGAGGAAGCTTGCCTTGATAGTAGTATATGACCTCTTGTTCAGGTTCTTGCAATTCAATGAAAGGCTCAACACACTCAGAAGAACCAGTTTCTAAAAGCAAATAAAATAAATCCAATAAACACAAGAAAACAAGGAACAGGGTGCATATAAAAGAAATGCATGATCAAAGATTAATGCATAGGTAATGATATGCTTAAGCTATAATCAATTTATTAAGGATAATAACTCATACATACCATCCACTGATATATATACTACCTAGTTTTTGTATTTTTGAACATAGCTACAGGAACAGATTTGATGTACTAAAACAGGACATTACAACTAATTAGTTACTAAGCTTAACTCTATATAAATAAAATGCTACAGGATCAGGTTTTTAGAACTGGAACAGGATAGGTTGTAATTAAATTAATTACCTAGCTCTACTTCAGGAAAATGAGAGCTGACATGAAGCTGAGTACATTAAAGCTAATGTTGGTTCACTACTCATTTAATAACTAGTGTTAGTCATTTAATTCTTGGAGTTATGTTGTCGGTTTGGTGAAGGACCAAAACAGTAAAAACATTGGTTTCCAATTTCGGCTAGCTAGTGCAGTTATACTAGTTCAATGCTTTTAAGGTGGAGTTATAACCACCTGGGAGGTAGTTAATACTACAACCCATTAATAACAATCTTAATTGCACGGTAAAGGAAGAAAAAGGCAGTATTGACTTTGTTGGTTTGACCCAAAACAGTAAAGTAACATATACCCTTTTCGGCTAGCACTAGCAATAATGGAGTTAACACTAAAAGACATTCTAGTGATCATAATATCCTAAATAAAAGCATAATATTAATAGGGTTTGCTAATGAACAGACAGACTAGTATTTTGACAAGTGAAAATCTAACTTACCAGCTAGGGTTTAAGGAGAAAAAGATTAGTTCTTGGTCAACCAAAAGTGATCCAGAAGAACTCTTTCTTGTGCTGACCAAAGAAGATGATGGGATCAAGCTCTAAAGATCATAAGACAAATTTTTACTAAAGAAAAGATGGAACCTACTCACCCATGATGAAGCTTGCTCAAGCAGAAGCTTCACTGGTTCAAGGTGATAGAGGAAAGAAACACAAGTTGAACCTACAAGGAAATGATCAACACCATAATAACATGAGGTTTAGGTTTTCTTGAGGTTGAACAATGGAAAAAGGATTAGAGAGCTTCACTGGAGAAGATGACCAAGTGAAGAAATCCCTTGTGATCAACAATGGCAGAGAGCTACACCTTTAGGGTTTATATAGTGCTCCAAAAGGTGTAGAAAATTTGAGAAAGGTCTAGAGATCAAGAGGTGGCATGAATGGATAAATATTAAGGATAATTATCCACAATTTGTTATGCTATACCACCATTTCGTGCACCACATTGCTTAGGGTGGAACACCGAGAGAAACAAAATTTTACGCCACTTACAAGTGGGCCACAAAGCCATGCAATGCACACACAGTACACGCAAGGAGCACAACATGTCACTGACGCGTGGGCCCAGGAGTTAACAAAACCATGCACGCGCGCACACATCAGCGCCTAACACCCCCACTGACATGCGGGCCCAGGACTAATCCCACCACGCGGCGACACCGCGCAAAAGCAAAGCGTCACGACAATGCGGGCCTGGGAACTTCGCCCATGCGGCGTATCTGGGAAACTTCACGCACCGCAGGACCCACAAACCCCACTGACATGCGGGCCCAAGGGTAAACGCACCAGGCACTGCCCCAAGTGGTCCGAAGATCACAGCGACGGTGGGCCGTTCGATTGGATTTCAACGGTGGATAGCGATGAGGGAAGAAAGTGGTCCGAACGGCCCACTCAATATGAGCCGCACGATTTCGCTCCAACGGCCCACGATGCGGCGCGCGCGGGAACGCTTTGGACCAAAGCTCTATCGCCGTCAGTTCACGATCCAACGGCTGAAAGAGATGAGGGAGGATTTTGGTCCGAACGTCACAAAGATCTGGGCCGCCCAAAGAAGATCCAACGGTCAAAAAGGAAGAGGGAGAAAAGCGGTCCGAACGGCCCACTTCATCTGGCCCGTTCGCGCACGAATGGACGGTGGAGATGGGCTGAGCTTTCGGACACGCGCGAGGAGGACGTGACCGAGCAGATCAAGACGCGCCGGTTTGGACTCGCCTTGCGCGCCTTCTGATGCCGACTCGAGTTAGACCGAGAGATTTGACCAAATCTGTTTCAATTATTCACAAAGTTTGAGTGGGCTTTCAAAAATAGCAAATAAATTTGTAAAATCTTGAAATTTTGCAGGTTTGATACTGGGATGATATATTCCCCAAATAAAATTTGGAAACCACTGTTTCTTCTTTACAAATATATAAATAATTCAATTAAACCAATTAAGGTTTATTTAAATACAATTATTTTTCGAAGTTCAAAATAATTTCTATAAATTCAATAAAATTTATTTTTGGCCATAATAACCTATCTAGTTTTCAATTGAAATGTTTCATCATAATACCAACATTAAGTGGTATTTCCTTTTGAAATTTTTGGTCAAGTTGAATTTGATAATAGAAATTGAGAAAATAGTTTGTAACATTTTGCCTAATTTGCCAAAATGAACAGCAATGACATGAACAGTACTTTATTACTATACATTAAGGCTGAGGCTGTTACAAACCTACCCCCCTTAAGAAAATCTCGTCCCGAGATTTCCTTAAGTTGGAAATTTGGACAAAGGTGAGACTGAAATGATGATTCTAAAGAAACAACATCTGTTGTCTTTATTTCTTTCAAAGATAGGAAGAAAAGATTTTACATAACAACATAGTTGTAATAACAGCACTATGTTACATTGCTTTGTTTAACCTTGCCTTTCTTGACTTAAAGACAAGTACTAAACAGCAAAAAGGTGGGGGTGCTCGATCTTCATCAGATCTTCGCGCTCCCATGTGGCTTCATCCTCGGAATGATTAGCCCATTGAATTCTTAAGAACTTGCGGTCACGATTTCTTGTCCACGTTCCATTTAAAGTCAAGGATACGCCTTTGGTTGTTCTTGATATGAAAGATCTGGTTGCAGATTAAGATTCTCAAATGAAGTAGCCTCGGTTGGAACACGAAGGCATTTCTTTAATTGAGAGACATGAAAGGTATCATGAACTGCCGACAAAGTGTTGGGAAGTTCCAACTGATATGCCACAGCTCCTCGTTTTGCAATAATTCGGAAAGGTCCGATATAACGAGGTGCTAGCTTTCCTTTCACTTGAAAGCGATGAGTACCTTTCATCGGCGACACTTTAAGATAGACAAAATCATCTATTTCAAAACTTAGCTCACGACGTCGATGATCGGCATAGCTCTTCTAACGAGATTGGGCAGTTTTCAAACGGTCTCGAATCAGACGAACTTGTTCCTCGGCTTCCAAAACCAAGTTTGGACCAAAGAAGGGTCTTTCACCAGATTCTGACCAATTCAATGGAGTCCTACAAGCTCTTCCATACAAGGCTTCAAAAGGTGACATTTGAATACTTGCTTGGTAGCTATTATTGTAGGAAAACTCCACATACGGCAAAGATTTCTCCCAGTTCTTGCCATAGGCCAAAACACAGGCTCTCAGAAGATCCTCCATTATCTGATTCACCCTTTCAGTTTGACCACTGATCTGAGGATGATAAGCAGTGCTGAAGGATAATTCAGTTCCCATTGCTTGATGGAGACAATTCCAAAAATGGGAAGTGAATTGAGATCCACGGTCTGAAACAATGACTTTAGGAACACCGTGGAGACAAACAATTTTAGCAATATATAACTCTGCCAGTTGTTTGCCATTAAAATCAGTTTTGACAGGGAGGAAATGAGCCACTTTAGTGAGACGATCAATTATCACCCAGATGGCATCAAATCCATTTTGGGATTTTGGAAGTCCGGTAACAAAATCCATACCGACTTCTTCCCATTTCCATTGTGGAATAGGCAAAGGCTGAAGGGTACCAGCAGGTTTCAAGTGCTCGGCTTTAAACCTTTGGCAAATATCACATTCAGCCACATACTGAGCAATTTGCCTTTTCATTCTGCTCCACCAAAATGTTTTCTTTAAATCCTGGTACATCTTAGTGCTTCCAGGGTGTATTGAAAACTTGGAATTATGAGCTTCCTTGAGAATGAGCTCTCTCAACTGAGAATTTGAGGGTACCACTAAACGATTGCGATATCGAATGGTACCACGAGCATCTTCAGAAAACTCATTGGCTTTACCTGCCTTCATATTTTCCTTGATCTCTGCTACCTCAGCATCAGTTTTCTGGGCCTCCAGAATCTGATCTTCGAGAGTTGACTTTACTTCTAAGGCAGCAAGAAATCCATCTTCGACCATTGCGAGACTTAAGCGCCGGAGGTCAGCACATAAGCTCTTAGTCAAAGGAAGTGTTGATAAGCAATTGCACTGTGACTTTCTGCTTAGAGCATCAGCCACCACATTGGCTTTGCCAGGATGGTAATGAATACCCATATCGTAGTCCTTGATCAATTCAAGCCATCTTCTTTGTCTCATATTCAGATCAACTTGAGTGAATATGTACTTCAGGCTCTTATGATCAGTATAGATTTTGCAACGATTGCCGAGAAGGTAATGTCGCGAAATCTTTAATGCATGGACTACTGCCGCCAATTCCAAATCATGGGTAGGATAATTAACCTCATGAGGTCATAGCGCACGGATGCATATGCCACAACTCGGCCCTCTTGCATAAGCACACAGCCAAGTCCATGGCGAGATGCATCATAATAGATATCGAAATCCTTATGGATGTCGGGAGAGTGAGAACAGAGCTTGATCGGGAGCTTTCTCAAAAGTCGAAAATTTTCACATTCCTTGACCAAAAGAATTTGTTCTCTTTCTTCAAGAGTTGAGTCGATTGGTGCGGAAATCTTGGAAAAGTTTTCAATGAACCTTGGTAATATCCATAAGTCCAAGGAAACTTGGTTCGAGGAACATTCTTGGGTCGCTTCGATCTAGTACATCTTGTACCTTCTTTGGGATCAACGATAATACCTCCTTCGGATAATACATGACCGAAATGCAACTTGCTTGAGCGAAAAGCACACTTGCTAAATTTGGCATACAAGCGATGCTTGCGAAGTGTATCTAGCACAAGCCTTAAATGATGCTCATGCTCCTCGTCGGACTTGGAGTAGATAAGAATGTCATCAATGAACACAACAACAAACTTATCTAGGAAATCCATGAATCTTGAATTCATTAGATTCATAAAATAGCGAGGAGCATTAGTTAGACCAAAGGACATAACGGTATACTCGTATAATCCATAACGAGTAGAAAAGGCTGTTTTAGGAATATCCTCGTTCTAACCTTGATTTGATGATAGCCCGATCGCCGTCGATCTTAGAAAAGACACGGGCTCCAGTCAACTGGTCAAACAGATCATCAATTCGAGGCAAAGGATACTTATTTTTGATAGTAACCTCATTCAACGGACGGTAATCAACACACATCCGTAAAGTATGATCTTTCTTTTTGACAAAGATGGCCGGGCATCCCCAGGGTGAGGAACTCGGTCGAATGAAACCTTTGTCAAGCAATTCTCCAAGCTGTTTCTTTAATTCAAACAGCTCATTAGAAGGCATGCGATAAGGTCTTCTAGAAATGGGAGTAGTACCAGGAACTAATTCAATTACGAACTCGACTTCCCGATCTGGTGGCATACCGGGAAGTTCTTCAGGGAAGATATCCTGATATTCACATACTATTGGCACTGACTCTAAGGTAGGAGTGGTATCAGCTTTCAATGCACCAAGGTGAGAATGAACTGCTCTAGACTGAAAAATGACTGAAAGGCCATTTTTATTAGTGAGGGATATAGTTCTCTAGGCACAATTGATTTGGCCGAAATTTTTGGATAACCAATCCATACCCAAAATGACATCTATCCCTTTAAAGTCTATTACAATCAGGTCAGCCCAAAAATCTACCCCTTCAATATTGACATTGACATTAAGGCAGATTTGATCAGTCATAAATACTGACCCAGACGAGTGGATAATATGAGGTGGTTGAAGCAGATGCATGACTAACTGATGTTGAATAGCAAACTGCCTACTAATAAAAGAATGGGATGCTCCAGAGTCAAATAGAACAATAGCTGAACTGAAATTTACTAGGAGCATACCAAGGATGACCTCAGGTGTCTCGGCCGCTTCTTCAGCAGTTAATTGATTCACACGGCCGCGGACCGGAGCTGGATCAGGTTTGACAATCGCCCTTGGAGATGGTGCAGGACGAACAAGGGCTGGAGATGGTTGAACTGGGGGTAACCCTTTTGCTTTAGCATAACATTGATTTGCAAAATGACCAGGGCGCCCACAGTGGTAACAAATCACGCCCGGCCTAACATTGACAGCAGCCGGTGGCCTATGTCCACTGGGTCGGGACTGACCGGCAGGTGGAGATGGGCGAAAAGCAAATACCGGTGCTCTAGGTGGAACTGAAGCTGGAATTGGTGCTCGGAAAGACTGAGGTTGCCACAGTCGTGGTCTAACTGAACGACCACTATATGGGAACTGAGTGGCCTTCTGCCGCTTCCGTGATTCTTCCAAAGCCTTACTCTTGGTTTCAGCAATTATGGCCTTGTCTACAAGATGTTGGAAATTTCTGAAGTCCTGTATTGCTAGGGCCAATTGCAGCTCTTCAGACAGACCATTCATAAAACGGTTTCGACGACGAGTGTCAGTCGAAACATCATCAGGGGCATACCGAGCAAGGAAATTAAACTCATGCAGATACTCGGTAACTGACTTTCGCCCTTGCTTAAGAGCGAGAAATTCCTGCTGCTTGAGCATCATCACTCCCTCCGGAATATGGGCTTCGCGAAAAGCCTCCATGAACTCAAGCCAGGTGGGAGTATGACCAGTGGGTTGAATGGCCAAATAGTTATCCCACCAATTACTAGCTGGTCCAGTGAGCTGGTAGCTAGCATATAAGACCTTCTCTCGTTCAGAACATTGGGCAATGGTCAGCTTCTTCTCAATTTCCCGAAGCCAGTCCTCTGCTTCCAATGGATCCTGGGAGCTGGAGAACACTAGCGGGTTAGTTCGCTGGAAGTCAGCGAGACTACCCTGCCCATGTTGAACTCCTGCTCGACCAGCTGGTGTCGGAGTGGCGGAGGTATTACGCGCAATCTGCTCCAATATCTTGCGTCGATCCATGCGGTTGCGCTCAATTTGCATGAGCACGTCCGCCATGGTGGGGGGTGGAGGAAGTTCCTCTTCCTGACGACCACTTTGCGGACCATGGGATCCGGAAGGGTCAGTCTGCTCTCCCTGAGTTTGGAGAACAGGGGTGGAAAACCTCTCCTCTTGCTGTGTTCGCGATCGAGTAGTTGGTCCTGTCATCCTGTTGCCATATAATGGTTAACAACATAACAAGGATACACTCGTGCTAACACATACAAGATTTGGAGGAAGAAATTAATTAAATATTAAGCCTAAGCATGCAGTATGTCATGATATGCAACCAATTAACATCAAAACAATATCACACCAAAAGTTAACCTCTACTAAACAGCCAACTAACACCAAGTCAAATACAGCAAAAGGGCAGCATTACTTTATTAACACAATAGGTCCAAAATGTACAAGTCAACTAGCACAAAGACCACGTCCCAAAATACAAAAGTTAAAAACCGGTATTTATCTGAGAACATAGACTAGGCTATTATACAATAATTAGTACACAACACTAGTCTATTACACAGCTAAGGCCAAATCTCAAATCCAGCCCTAAGTGTAATCATTACGGTTAAAATTCACGGGAACTCATTTAGAGATGAGCTCTGGTGAACTCATATCTATGGGATCCCTAGGGCTGATGAGGCGAGTAGGAGAACCTAGCAACAAATGATGTCCACCGGGGTGTGTAGGTCTCGAGTACGAGGAAAACCGGTGACATCCGGACTCGACGACCTTGACCAAGAAGCTGGAACAAGTCCGGCACCTCTGGAAGTCGCAATCCACGTGGTGCGATGGCGGTGGAGGGATCTCATTGTTGCCATAAAGCGCGTTACGAGGAGCGGTTCGTGGCAACACCAAGCCTCAAGTATTCACGTGCCTCGTGCGAGGCGGCGGTGGGTTTCCATAACTTCGCTGCGAGGCGGTGATAGGTTTGGTCCATGATACGGACCAACCTCGCTAACTCGCAGCGACGTATGGGTCCTCTCAATGAATCTCATCAAAGCGCAATCACATCCGACCTAGGGCCATGTTTGGGAAGTGTACATAGGGTGGTGAGACAGCTCGAGTCAAATCATGACGAAGGAGGCCCATCATCCTCTGCGCGACTTCTGCATGACCATAGACTCGGAAGTGGCGCGACGTGGATCTGATGAGAGCGCTACCCACCACCGTCTGGCGATCACATTAATGATAGCTTGGTACTCTTCCATACCGGGACCTCGGTCTCGACGGTAGATAGCGTACTCTGGCTGGTAGGTGAAATTGGCACGCCACATCATGTCTCGAAGTAAAGCTGGAAATCCATCCACTTCTTCGGCTCGAGTCTCCTTGATCAAATACCAACCACTCATCTACAGAAAAAAGACAAAGTAGGTAAGGGACTGATCTTGAAAAATCCAACAGAAAGGTGGATAAGAATTGATACTAAAAGAAGATAAGGAATAAAAGATAGCAGACTTAGATCTTTTTAGAAATTAATTTAAGTTAAAATAATGTCACAGAGACTCACTAAAGGTGACAACCATGCTAACTCTATCCTACAGGCAACCGTATGCTCTGATACCAACACTGTGAGACCCCTAAATTATTGGAATGTGCCGAATTATAAATTATACTGGTAGCATAATTCTTAATTAAGGAACAGTGTAATGTCCTTAATAAAAACCATACTAGAAGCATAATTATAATAAGTAACAATCCAACAATTAGGTTCCCGGATATATGCCATGCAATAGTTCCCAGGATTAGTGACTATTGCACATATATCCTTGATCAACATTGCATCAATCACATACAAGTCATACATTCACATAATTATACATCAATATTTACATCATAATTCGGTTGCTACCGTACCAGGTTGCTACAGTAACCGAATTGAAGTTTTATAATTACAAATGACCTTGGGTCATTACAAAAGGTCAAAAAAAAGAACAACAATGAAAGCGAAATTTAAAGATAACACCACCAATGGCCCCATCATCCCGCAGGCTATTGCGTGGAGGTTAGAACTAGCACTACTCGTTAGCGTCACCCAGATCGGCGCTAACGGGCATCTCATACAAGTATCCATCTTCTCCTGCAACAAGGGGTCATAAAACCCTGAGTACAAAAGGTACTCAGCAAGTCTTACACAAACTAATGAAATAAAGTGTTTGTGAGAACCTATACAATGGAATAGAATTTTATATGCATAAGGTTATCAACAGGAGGTTTAAATAGTTCATGGTTGCATAAAGTGATAACTCTTAACCTACCATGACTATGTTTTGATAAAAGCAATTTTAATAACTTGATTTGGACTAAAACAGAGAGTAATTGTAAACATAAATATAAACAGTAACAAAAGTAAATAACATCTCACAATTAAATGTGCATGACATCCATCATGCGAATCAATTCCCAAACCAACATAGAGTAAAATCTATACAGGTGACATCAATTCAGGCGTTGTCCATAACCGTGGACACGGCTATTCGAATAGTTTTAACCCTGCAGGGGTGTACATCTTTACCCACATGACTTAGTTAGCCCGTAGCCCCCAGGATAATAGCACATTGCCTTTGGTATGCGGTAGGGTAAACTAAGATTTGGTATTTTCAACAAGCTAGCACTATTGAGTTGGATGACCCATGTGACATTAATCCCGCTTAAACCGATCGATAGCATACATTCAACAGGGGCTCACATATTTATGCAGTAATGCCGACCAGTCAATTAAATGCGAACTCGTGTTATCTACACGCTTTACACATGATCGGGCACTGAAGGAGCGTCTGGTGACGGAATACCTCTACCCTTACCCTTGCTAAGAACATCGATATCAATATAAGCTTCACATGGCATAAGGCGCTCGCATCTATGCCATATGAAATCAATACACATGTCCTTACTCTCCGATTATCAACTCAATAGCACTAACCCTTTACTTAACCAAGCAGCGCCCATACCTTGCATGTGGAAATGCGTTGGGGCTTGAATTGGCCGTCGAGTTCATCCTTAATCAACAGGACAAGACATCCACATTCCCAATTCTCGTGCACAAAAGCACCACCACTAGCATCCACTTGTCCAGATTTGAATTGAATTATCAACAAGATTTAGAAGCATTTCCAAATCAAATAAACTTAAACAAAAATTAAATCATTAAAATTAGGTTGTTGTTCCCAAGTCGACAAGCTAAGCTTGCCAAACTCTAACGTTCTATGGATTTGCATGGCTAAGCAAAAGTCAAAATTAATTATAATACCATCACAAACTACCTTAGTTTGAGGGTATGATATAATTCAAGATAAGCCACAAGCTTAGGTTATAACTAACTAGAAAGCAGGGCATAAATAAATTTTTAGAAGATTGCATGCAGCAGTGTCACTTTGTAATTTTATAAATCTGAGTTCAAAAGATTAGGTTCAACATGGTGCAGAGAGGAAGCTTGCCTTGATAGTAGTATATGACCTCTTGTTCAGGTTCTTGCAATTCAATGAAAGGCTCAACACACTCAGAAGAACCAGTTTCTAAAAGCAAATAAAATAAATCCAATAAACACAAGAAAACAAGGAGCAGGTGCATATAAAAGAAATGCATGATCAAAGATTAATGCATAGGTAATGATATGCTTAAGCTATAATCAATTTATTAAGGATAATAACTCATACATACCATCCACTGATATATATACTACCTAGTTTTTGTATTTTTGAACATAGCTACGAGAGCAGATTTGATGTACTAAAAGCAGGACATTACAACTAATTAGTTACTAAGCAACTCTATATAAATAAAATGCTACGAGGATCGGGTTTTTAGAAGCTGGAGCAGGATAGGTTGTAATTAAATTAATTACCTAGCTCTACTTGAGAAAATGAGAGTCGACATGAAGTGAGTACATTAAAGCTAATGTTGGTTCACTACTCATTTAATAACTAGTGTTAGTCATTTAATTCTTGGAGTTATGTTGTCGGTTTGGTGAAGGACCAAAACAGTAAAAACATTGGTTTCCAATTTCGGCTAGCTAGTGCAGTTATACTAGTTCAATGCTTTTAAGGTGGAGTTATAACCACCTGGGAGGTAGTTAATACTACAACCCATTAATAACAATCTTAATTGCACGGTAAAGGAAGAAAAAGGCAGTATTGACTTTGTTGGTTTGACCCAAAACAGTAAAGTAACATATACCCTTTTCGGCTAGCACTAGCAATAATGGAGTTAACACTAAAAGACATTCTAGTGATCATAATATCCTAAATAAAAGCATAATATTAATAGGGTTTGCTAATGAACAGACAGACTAGTATTTTGACAAGTGAAAATCTAACTTACCAGCTAGGGTTTAAGGAGAAAAAGATTAGTTCTTGGTCAACCAAAAGTGATCCAGAAGAACTCTTTCTTGTGCTGACCAAAGAAGATGATGGGATCAAGCTCTAAAGATCATAAGACAAATTTTTACTAAAGAAAAGATGGAACCTACTCACCCATGATGAAGCTTGCTCAAGCAGAAGCTTCACTGGTTCAAGGTGATAGAGGAAAGAAACACAAGTTGAACCTACAAGGAAATGATCAACACCATAATAACATGAGGTTTAGGTTTTCTTGAGGTTGAACAATGGAAAAAGGATTAGAGAGCTTCCTTCGAGAAGATGACCAAGTGAAGAAATCCTTGTGATCAACAATGGCGAGAGAGCTACACCTTTAGGGTTTATATAGTGCTCCAAAAGGTGTAGAAAATTTGAGAAAGGTCTAGAGATCAAGAGGTGGCATGAATGGATAAATATTAAGGGATAATTATCCACAATTTGTTATGCTATACCACCATTTCGTGCACCACATTGCTTAGGGTGGAACACGAGAGAAACAAAATTTTACGCCACTTACAAGTGGGCCACAAAGCCATGCAATGCACACACAGTACACGCAGGGAGCACAACATGTCACTGACGCGTGGGCCCAGGAGTTAACAAAACCATGCACGCGCGCACACATCAGCGCCTAACACCCCACTGACATGCGGGCCCAGGACTAATCCCACCACGCAGCGCACACCGCAGCGAAGCAAAACGTCGCTGACAATGCGGGCCCAGGGAACTCGCCCATGCGCGCATGCGGGGGAAACTTCACGCACCGCAGCACCCACAAACCCCACTGACATGCGGGCCCAAGGGTAAACGCACCAGGCACTGCCCCAAGTGGTCCGAAGATCACAGCGACGGTGGGCCGTTCGATTGGATTTCAACGGTGGATAGCGATGAGGGAAGAAAGTGGTCGAACGGCCCGCTCAATATGAGTCGCTGCGATTTCGCTCAACGGCCCACGATGCGGCGCGGGAACGCTTTGGACCAAAGCTCTATCGCCGTCAGTTCACGATCCAACGGCTGAAAGAGATGAGGGAGGATTTTGGTCCGAACGTCACAAAGATCTGGGCCGCCCAAAGAAGATCCAACGGTCAAAAGGAAGAGGAGAAAAGCGGTCGAACGGCCCACTTCATCCGCCCGTTCGCGCCGCGAATGGACGGTGGAGATGGGTGAGCTTTCGGACACGCGAGGAGGGCGTGATCGAGCCAGATGCCTGCGCCGGTTTGGACTACTTGGCGTCGCTCTGATGGTTCGACTCGAGTTAGACCGAGAGATTTGACCAAATCTGTTTCAATTATTCACAAAGTTTGACTGGGCTTTCAAAAATAGCAAATAAATTTGTAAAATCTTGAAATTTTGCAGGTTTGATACTGGGATGATATATTCCCCAAATAAAATTTGGAAACCACTGTTTCTTCTTTACAAATATATAAATAATTCAATTAAACCAATTAAGGTTTATTTAAATACAATTATTTTTCTGAAGTTCAAAATAATTTCTATAAATTCAATAAAATTTATTTTTGGCCATAATAACCTATCTAGTTTTCAATTGAAATGTTTCCCAGTCATAATACCAACATTAAGTGGTATTTCCTTTTGAAATTTTTGGTCAAGTTGAATTTGATAATAGAAATTGAGAAAATAGTTTGTAACATTTTGCCTAATTTGCCAAAATGAACAGTAATGACATGAACAGTACTTTATTACTGTACATTAAGGCTGAGGCTGTTACAAGTTCCAAGGGAGGTGATCGAGCATAGGCTAGCTCTCCAGCCTGACAAAAAAAGGGTCAAGCAGAAGCTCTGGTGATACGCACCTAATCGAAAAGAGGCAATCCAGTCGGATATTGACAAGCTCCTCAAGGGTGGGTTTATTCGTGAAGTCGACCACCCAGAGTGGCTTGCCAACCCTATAATGGTTAGAAAAAGCAATGGAAAATGGCGAATACATATTGACTTCACAGACCTTAATAAAGCTTGTCCGAAGGATGACTTTCTCCTTCCACGCATTAATCAACTTGTAGACTCTACTTACGGGTATGAGTTGTTAAGTTTTTAGATGCATACTCGTGGTACCACAGTTAATATGAGTAAAGACGATGAAGAGAAAACTTTCTTCATCACTCCATATGGCACTTACTGCTATATTAAGATGTCTTTTGGTCTCAAAAACGCTAGTGCAACTTTCCAAAGGTTGATACATAAAACCTTAAATTCTCAGATAGGTCGGAATCTGGAAGCCTACGTTGATGACCTAGTCATGAAAAGCATCAACTCTAGCAACCATATTTCTGACCTACACGAGACTTTCAATAACTTAAGAAGGCATAACCTTAAGTTAAATCCGGAGAAGTATGTGTTCGGAGTTTCTTCTGGAAAGCTTCTTGGCTTCCTAGTTTCGGCTAGAGGGATTAAAGCAAATCCAGCAAAAATATCGGCCATCGATCAGATGCGCCCTCCGACCACAAAGAAAGAAGTCCAAAGACTAACCAGCTGTATGGTAGCGCTAAGTCGTTTCATAGCACGGTTAGGAGAAAAGGGATTACCTTTCTTAAAACTTCTTCAGAAATACGAAAGTTTCGAGTGGACTAAAGAGACAAACGATGCCTTTGAAGAACTTAAGAAGTACCTTACAGGTGCCCCGATCTTAGTCTCTCCAAGATCGGGGGAAACATTGCTGATTTACGTAGCGGCCACACTGCAAACAGTTAGTGGTGTACTGGTCATAGAACGCGACAATGTCCAACGACCAGTATATTACGTAAGCGAAGTCTTGCATGGACCCAAGGAAAGATACCCATAGGTACAAAAGCTGCTCCATGGTCTCCTTATGGCTTCAAGGAAACTAAGGCATTACTTTCTGGCCCACAAAGTGGTCGTACCAACCGAATATCCCTTAGGTCAAGTCCTTGGAAACAAGGAGTCATCAGGACGAATAGCAAAATGGGTGGTTGAGCTTGGGGCGTTCGACCTCCATTTCATCTCACAAATACCAATCAAGTCTCAGGCAATAGCAGAATTCATTGCCAAATGGACAAACCCTAAACCCACCCAAGGGCTTGAGTACGAACACCACGACGAGTGGACAATGTACTTGGTTCCTTGATGCTCAAAGGATCGAGGACTGGAGTTGTCTTGATATCACCTACTGGCAAATACATCAAGTATGCCATCCAGTTAAACTTTTCTGCTACAAACAATGCGGCGGAATATGAGGGTTTACTGGTACGACTCCGAGTAGCTCGTTCACTCGGGATTCATAGATTACTAGTGAAAGACGATTCTCAACTAGTAGCGAATCAAGACGAGAAAGAGTATCAATGCTCAAGTACTAAGATGCCATCTTATTTGGTGGAAGTACGGAAACTTGAAAAGTGCTTCTTTGGTTTCCAGATCCAACACATTTCTAGAAAGGAAAATTTTCTAGTATACCAGTTGGCACGGATGGCCTCCACGAGGTCGCTGTAACAGCCCAAAGTTCTGTTACCAATTTAAAATTTATTAAAGTTATTATATTGTTGGACTTTCTGAAATTTGAAAGAGTTTGATTGCTTTATTTGAATTTCTGAAGTTTTAAAAGTCAAAATTAAGTTTTATTAAAGTTTTATTGGAGTTAAATTGAAAAATAAAAACTTAATTAATTTCTAGAATTTTCTGGGATTTGAAAACTTTCTCTAATTATTTTAAAACCAAAATAAATTATGTGCAAAAACTATTACCATTTAAGTTGGAATTATTTTTATTAAGTTCAAAATAATTCTAGGAATTTTTATGAATTTTTCTAGAATTTTTGGACTCTATTTGCTATGTTCTAAAAATATTTGGTTTAATGCTTTATCTTAATTTCGAAAATAAAAAAAATATATATATATATAATTTTAACTTCCCATCGGGTCACCCTCACATTTCTACTCCTAGCACTGCACGCTTAACTCAAAGCATTTGCATGCACTGCCAAGGTGGGCAAATGCATTCATTAAATTATTCATTACTTTCTCATCTTTTTATCTCTTTCTTTCTCTCTCTTATCTTCTTCTTCCTCACGTAAGTTCTTCTCTGTTACCGTTTTCCTTCCAAAAGCAGCCCATGGCAGCACCTCTCGCCGGCCACCGCTGGCCACCGTGCCGCCCCTCCCCGGCGACCGCGCCGCCCTCACCTCCACCACTCGGCCACCTCTCTCCCCTTGATGCCATTAAAACCGAACCATGAAGCTTGAAGCTCCATTAATGGCTGCCACCATTTCTTTCTCCTCTTTCTTCCCACTCAATGCGTTAAAATGGAATCCGTTTGAAGGAGAACATGTGTATTAACGTCACGCACGTCGCAGCACTATCAATTGGACGTTTCATCCACTACATGCAGTTAATTAAGCCATTTTCTTTTCGTTCTTTAAGTGCACGCGGCAGCCGTCCCACGATCTCCCTCTCCGGCCCTCTCGCCCCTATAAAAGGGAGCACGAGGTGCCCTCCTCTCACTCATCCCATCCCCACCACTCACTCCTCCTCTCTCGCTCTCACCTCGCCGGAATCGGCATTTCTTCATCGCCGACCGAGCTCCTTCCGCTGCCTCTAGCGCTCTCTACGGTGGAGCCCGGCACCATCGACCACACCACTAGCCGCCTCGGCGTGGTCTACACGTGCTCCCCTCGCCTTCGCGAACATCGCCGAGCACCGTCGCCACCGTGAGCCCACGCCCGCGCCGCGTCGTCGTCCTCGCCTCCGGCCATCCGTACACGTCCCACCACAACCGAGGTGAGCACCGACATCCCCGTCATCCCCTCTATCCATTTCACCCCTCGCCGGCCGTCGGAATGCCGCCGTTCGCCGGCAATGCCGTCATCTAAACCATAGACTGAAGCTTCTTCTTTTGTGAATTGCGTCGCCGTCGAGCTAGCTCCGGCCAAATAGTCTCCACCCCTGGATTCGCATCGTCGTCCTCTACGCGGTGCTCTCCTCCTCTCGCCGATGCCGTCACCGAAACATCGCGGCACCAAGGCCAAGCCACCGGCCAAGCTTTTGGTTTTTATTTTTGTTCGGCCACATGAACGAAGCACAGTAAGTTTTTTTTAGTCATGTGACCATCCTTTGCACATACCCCTTTTATTCCTTCCAAAATTTTGTTCTCCCACATACAAGCTCCAAATCCGTTAATTCTTTCTCCTAAATTCATCTAAATTCATATACTATTCCCAGTATTTATTTCATAATTTTTAGATTTTATTTAATTTTCGTTAATTATTTGGTCCATTTTGCGCGTCGTTGCCGCCGCCGGCCAACCGTGCGCTTTCCACCCCAACCGAGGCGAGCGTTGCGTTCCCCGCGGTTCCCTCTTCAAATCGCCACAAACCTCATCTGCTAACTCCTCTCCGTTTGCCCGCAACGCCGACGATTGCCCGACGCCCGCTGATAGGTCTTCTCCGTCGGACTGCGTCGCCATCGAATATCATCTCACTAAGCCGTCGACACCGTTAAGTTCGCCTCAACGTGTTCTACGTCGTACTTTCTCTCTATGGCCATAAAGATCTTTCTTTGTTCTTAGCCATCCGAAACTACAATTTCTGATGAATAGTAAAATTTTCGGAATTATATTATTTCATGTGACATTCAACCTTCCGGAATTTCGTTCTCCCTCATATGAACTCCGATTCTATCGATTCAACTTCCTAAATTCATGTAAAATCGATAACTTCCTAGTAGTATTTATTTTATAATTTTATTTTGTTTTTATTTGGATTTTATTTGATTGTTATTTGAATTCGGATCGTTTACGCGTATAGATTACGACGACTTCGGACGACCAAATTTCAACGCCGTTTGAGAATAATCCATCAAGCAAGGCAAGTTACATTCTTGATCATATTACACCCATTATTTTAATTTATTTAATTCTGTTTTAAATTATTATTGCATGCTTATTTATATTCAGTAATTTAAATGCCTATTTTAAATTCATAGATATGCCTAAATCCTTTGTATGGCCAATATTGTTAATTGAATCAAACCTATTGTCACCTTAGATAAAACCTAGTTGATACAATAGTATGAACCAGGATTATTTGAAAATATGATGCTTAGCGATGCTTAGACCCAGAAATATTGATTTGGGGAATTTCAGCCAAAAATCAAATATTGTTTAAATTGTATCCATGGCATTGGTGTGTTATGGAAATTTATAAATGATCTTGAAAAATGAAATAAAATGATGGTTTGTACTTGGGCGAAATGGCTGTTTGGATGGTGCATGTCAATGCACGGGCTCAATCTGGTTAGGATCGAGGCCCATGGGTTTTGTGGAAAGTCGCCCAAGTCAATTGAGGACCGGCCTCTGAGCGTTCCTTTGCTATGCCTATAATGGGTTTTGCCATATCGTACTACCACATGTCCTGTGTGGGCAGGACATGGCTGAATAATCTGCAATGTTCCATCGTGGTTGTTCCCTTCAGATGCAGTGGGTAGTCATGTGATGACCTATGTTAGTCCCACCGGCGCAAGAGGGGGCCATACAAACCCAACGGGTCGGAGCCCAGAGGGGGCGAAACCTTAGCGAGGGGTAACTACGGTGGAACGGCGCATTGTAAAGGCCTTGAGATGTGCTCTAGACCACTTACCTTCGGTAGTGAGTGGTGGCACCCCGGATGCCAAACAAACTAGAGAAGTCGTGTCGTGTGGGTAAAGTTGTACAACCTCTGCAGAGTGTAAAACTATTCGAATAGCCGCGTCTGCGGTCATGGACATGCTAGCAAAGCCACTCAAAACTTAGACTTTGGTTTTGATTTAAAAATGATTTGGTAAAATAGTTTTGACATGGATGGGTGTCCATGAGAAAAACATTGGGTTGAGCCCCGGGTTGGTGCCCGTGTTTAGGTTAGTAGTAGGTTGATGCCTACACTAGCTTTATTAATTCAGTTAAAACTCAATTTTAGTTATTGTAAAAATTGTGCTTTGAACTTAGTATTGTATTTAACCTGACAAATATTGCTTTTATGCAAATGTAACCAATAAGCCATCCTTTGTTACATCCATGTATGCATGTCATTCTGTTATTTGACGGGTGTAACTTGCGAGCACGGTAGTAGTGCTCAAACTTGCTTTATTGCAAATAAATTTCAGAGGAGAAGGGCTTCATCACCAGTGTGGATCTCGACGACTAGGCCGCTTCCCCAGTCGATTGCCTGTGGCAGATTAACTGGACTCTACTACATCTTCGTCTTCCGCTGTGTTATTTATTGTTGGCTTGTAAGCCCCCTTTTGTAATAATCTCTATTGTTATTTATTAATATATTTGTGCGATTTATGGATGTTACCATATCATTTCTTGTGTGAACTAGGCGATCACGGACTAGTTGAAATGCATGAGGATTTGGGGTGTTAATCCCGGGTCCGACAGTCGCCTATCCCGCCTGAAGTTTTTCTCGAGCAACTCGATTCACCCTCGGTGGTCGAGCTTTCTGAGGACATAGATATTTCACTACCGGTCGTACAAACTGACCTGAGAACATGGATTTTCCACAAATCGTTGATAGTTGGCACCATCACGATCCCGATAGAGATTAGATGACGTCGATCTACAATTATCTTCAGCAAGGCATTATTCCTGAAGATGATGTAGAGGCTGATCGAATAGCCCGAAAAACCAAATCATACACTCTGATCGAAAGTACCTGTAAAAACAAGGATCTCACGGAGTGTTGATGAGATGCATATCTCAAACGGATGGCATTAAGTTGCTATCCGATATTCATGGAGGAGTATGTAGAGCACATCATTCCTACAGAACACTGGTCGATAAAGCCTTCAGGCAAGGATACTACTGGCCAACTGCCCTTCATGATGCAAAAGATCTTGTGACGAAGTGCGTACAATGTCAATTTCATAGTCGACCAGTACATCAGCCAGCACAAGCTTTGAAAACCATATGTCTTTCTTGGCCTTTTGCAACTCGGGGACTAGACATTCTGGGACCTTTTCCAAGAGCACCCAGGGGCTTCGAGTTCCTTTTCATCATGATTGACACGTTTACAAAATGGATAGAAGCCGAGCCAATTGTTAAAACAACAACTGAAGCCGCCAAGAGGTTCCTCGCCAAAAACATGATCACACGATTTGGCATACCCAGTCGTATAATCACAGATAACAGTACCCAGTTCTCTAGCAGAAATTTTGAGGAATTCTGCGATGAACTAGGTATCAGGATACATTTCGCTTCTGTTGCTCATCCACAAAGCAATGGAGCAGTTGAGCGAGCTAATGGAATAATAATGCAAGGGATGAAACGCCGAGTATTCGACCAGTTAACAAAACGATAAGGCGCTTGGGTTCAAAAACTTCCTTCTGTGTTATGGGTCGTTCAAACCACGACCAGTCGTGCGACCGGTGAAACTCTACTTTTTCTAGTTTACGGTGCTGAAGCAATACTTCCTCCAGAACTGAAAATAGGCCCTGCTCGAACTAATTATTTCAATGAGAACGATCAGATAGAACGAAGACTCAACGACATAAATTTCGTTAAAGAACGACAAAACCAAGCCCTCATGCGATCGCCGGCTTACCAACAAGCCATGCGAAGGTACCATAGTCGTAAGGTGCAACCTCACAGCCTAGCTGTAGGTGATCTGGTTCTACGGAAAATTTAGAGCAAGGCTAATCGCAATAAACTTTCTCCCAAATGGGAAGGTCCATACACTGTGGTCAAAGTCACCAGACCTGGTTCGGTACGACTAGCTATGTCAGACGGGCGAGTTTTGTCCAACTCTTGGAATATTGACCAACTGCGTAAGTTCTTTGTATAAATGTATTTCCATTTTTCAATTCTTTATTAAAGATGCATTTCCTTTTTCTTTTAGACAACTGAATTTGTTTGTATGTTTGTTATCCATTTACTGGTTATATGCTATTTTTGTCTCAACAGGTCGGAGAAGACCTAATTCTCTCTGATATCCTTTCTTAAGGATCTCTATTACTCTATGGTTATGACATACAAGTCAAACGCCGTAAGAGTCCTAGTCGTGACCATTCAAACAATGGTTCTCACGCGCGACCAACACTCTTTTCTTAAAGAATATACGAGTAACAAGAGCATCGCGCAGGCAACTACATATAGTACTTTACATGCTTAAGATTTCGGAAACTACATTTCTTACCTTCAACATTTTGCTCAACTCTTGTTTGGCTACTGGTCGGGACACGAAAAGCCTCCTAGCCAAAGTCTCTCCTTCTCCGCACGTGGTCCTGCCCACTGGAAGGAACTTCCTAGCGACGGTCCATTTCCTACGATCCTCGCTGCCAATCGGACTTGAGCATGAGCACGTTTTGCAAAGTGTTTTTCATGTCTTCAATTCTTAGCGATAGTTACGACCAGTATTGGCTAACATATATAAACAAGTTCACTTGTCGTCTTTGCATACATTGTTGCATTTTTTTTCCTTATCATCAGTGCAAGTCTTTTACATCTTCAACCCACACAAGGTACTACATAGTATTTTGATTATGAAAAAGATCTACAACTGGTCGAAGTCATACGTTGGTTCCGACCACATGGATTTCCTAATGCTACTTAGATCATTTTTGCAACATAATCAGCATATGCTTTGTACCGTGGTTGTAGCTGTTGCCTATTTTTCTTGGTCTACTTCTTCTCTAGTAAAGCTCTTCTACTAATATAAGCAATCAGGGGCTAGGAAATATATGAGTGCTCAGCGAATTTAGGAAGACAAGACAAAAGACTTCATTGATGATAAAAGGTAAGTTTTTTTACAATAGTTTTAATATTACAATCTTTTACTTCTCGGTACCACCAGACTGGTCATTGTGCGTTGGAGATCCGACCTCTATTTCTTCCACAACCTTACTTCCGAGAGGTGCCATTTCCTCAAAAAGTTTGGCTGCTTCAGTTCCCGAGCAATTGAAATCTTCCTCAACAGCTACGAGATTTATGGTGGGGTCGGAGGCCTTCAGCTTTGCCAAAGCGAAACTGACTCCATTCTTGACAGCTTCAAATAGGGTCTGCGCATGGTTTTCCTGAGTTATCTTGAGAACGCCCCTGAGGTCTTCGAGCTGTTGGCCAAGGTAGTTGATCTTCTCTATAGGATCTCCTAAATTGGATAGTTTCGTTCCCGATCCCTTATCGAAGAGCATCTTGTTGAAGGCTTTGACCTTCTCTTCAAGATTTTGCGCAAAGGCTGCCTCCTTGCCACGCTAAAACTCAAGAGTTTTTTCTGTTCTCTTCAATGCTTGAGTTTGCTCTGCACGAGTAGACCAAAATAATGAATACATATGACTAGAAAAAGGAAGTATACTGGTCAAGTCTACGACCAGTTACCTTCGATTTTCTTCTCAACAGTCTCAAGGACTTCCTTGTGCCTGGTCGTCAGGTATTCGATCGATCGGTCTTTATTTTGGTTTTCTTCTTTAAGCTTGGCAATTATGGCTTCCTTAGCCATAACTTCTTCTTTAAGTTTCTCCGAATCTATCAAACGCAATAGAAGGAAAGATTAGTTAATAGAAAAGGAGCCAAATGGTAAAGGAGAAGAGAAGAGAACACTAAGAGGGTACTTGTGAGAACCTTCTCGGGATACTTGGGATGCTCTTTTTTTTTGCTGCGGTACTACCGTTCGGTGAGGTCCAGTAGTACCGCCCACGTCCGAGCGCTGGTACTACCGCACTAGGGAGCGGTAGTACCGCCCAGGGTACCTGAGAGGAGGTCTGCCAGGACCTCCCAGGAGATCCCAAGACCTCCTGGAGGTCTTGACCTTTGTGCACCGAGTTAGTCCCAAGATCAGTCCTGCTAACCCGCACAGAGACACATTGGTGTGATCAAATCCATACCACAAAAAGCTAAAGGAAAACCAAAAGGCAAATTATCAAATATTAATAAAGACCAAACGGTCAAGCTTCTTACGAGAGCCGCAAGGGCTTAAAACACAAGAGCACTTGAAGCAAGAAAACAAAAGCACCAACGCGTGGTCCAACCGATCAACCCACCGGCTATCGAGTGGAGGACGTCTCCTAGGTCGCATGGCCTTCCAAAGACCTCTTCTTCACTGAGCCTTGGGCTCCCTAGAACTTCCTCAAGCTGCTGATTTAAACAGAGGGTAAAAGCCATGAGTACTTTGAATATACTCAGCAAGCCGTGGGGAGTGTATGCAATAAATAATCATGCCAGGCTTGCCAAAAGAGAGCTGCAAGGTTAGTTGCATAAAGCAGTATTTGACAACAAGTAATATAAGTAGATTGAAATGCTCAGGATAAAACAATAATACACAAATACATTTGTTTCCAAGGAGGTCGTGAGCATCCACTCACTTCCAAAAACCACTCTGGAGAACCCACTCCAAAGTCCCAAAGACCAACCGTGGGAGGTCTGGTCACACCCATGACCAGAACCTCAGCCACGACCACCCTGGAGCACCCACTCCAAAGTTCCCAACCAGCCCCTGGACCTCATCTCGAGCCAACCATGACCCCTCTAAAGCCGGCCAAGGTCTCTTCGAGGCAAAGCCACAGATCTCTCATGAGCGCCAGTGACACAATTTCACAAAGCTACCCTTGCACCATCTTCACGGGCATGTCCATAACCAAGGACTTGGCTATTCGAATAGATTTTACACTCTGCAGAGGTATACAACTTTACCCACAATCCACGATCTCTCTAGCGGGACGGGTTCCGGAAAGACCCTTGCTCACTTCCGAAGGTGAGCAGTCTAGAGAGCGCGGCAAGGCCTTTACAAAGCTTTGAACTAGCTCGGAGTTGCCCGCTAAGGTTTCGCATTCCCCCCCTTTGGTCTAGAAGTCCGCAGGGTTATGGGGTGCCCCTTCTTGCGCCAACGAATCAAAACGCTCATCCACAATAGCCCCAAGCCATCTCATTGCTAATTATTCAGCCCAGACCACCCCCATAAAGTGATCTTGTGGTTGCACCGATTGGCCCAGATCAACAGAACACAAAGTTAAGTCCTTAATTGTGCTCAGGCAAGACTTCCGCAATCCCATGTGCAAAGCACCCACTACTCACTCCCGGCCTTCTTGCCCGAGCAAAACAATTTGGGTTCAACCCGGCCACTGGACCACCCAGTCCTGGCACAACAAGTTTTTAAGGTGATCTCGCACCACAATCAACACAACTTAGGCATCCTGCCATAGTTGTTAACAGTGGCACCGACCACATATTCCATAGATCATTAGTCAAGTTTATTAATTGATGAAGCAAGATTCATAAGACCCACGGTTCTATAGCAAGACTAAGCATTAAGCTATCGGTCCCATGTTAGCAATAACAAAAGATACCAACTAAAATATCCATCCTAAGGTGCCCAAGGGAGATCATGTCAACATGTTGAGTTCAAGTGTACAAAGGAGGCATAATGTCAACAAGGGATATCGCTACTGCCCAAACCAGTTTCTATAAAGATAGCCATGCAAGTTTAACAAATTAAAATACTTTTGCAAAATGGGATCAAGATGATCAAGGTCCACGACTTGCCTCTGTTGAAGGGAAAAGCTTCAGCTGGTGTAGCTTTAACCACGAGCTCCTCAGCAATCAACCGAAATCTACACGTGCGCAAAGAAAACCAAATAAGCAAATAAACTCCAAGAAATCCAAAAGAACTTACTTAAAGCAAAAGAGAGAGGAGGTCCACAAGGAAGGGAGGTCCGGGAGGGAGGTCCAAGCCCAAAGAGCTCCGGACCAGGGGAGCTTGAGGAGCACACCAAAACCAAGAGGAGGCTAAGAATGATGAACAGGGAGGAAGTGGACGCCCCTTGGTGCTCTATTTAAAGAAAAAGGGGAATAGAAGCACCACAACAGGGAGGTGACCAGGTTCAGAGTGTTGGTACAAAAGGTACACTACTAACAAGTACAAAAAAGGACTAGAGCGGGTAAAGGAGAAGACAAGAGAAGGGAAAGTCAAGAGAAGGCTGACAACATTTAACGCGCACAAACTTGCATTAGAATTGATGTGACAAGAGGTAGAAAAGGTACTGACAGGACTAACAAGTGGCCCGGTCAACCTCAGGTGAATAGATCAGTCAAAGGGGAAGGTGGTCTCGACCGCAGAGGTGGTCTTTGCAAAAAGAACTAGGAGATTCTGAGGACAAGAGGTCCCGAGGAGATCTAGACAAAAGGGTCAAGGGAGGTCCGACCCACCAAGGTGGTCTTTGCATAAAGACCAGCGAAGGACTCAAAGGGTGGCCCTTGCAAAAGAGGTGGTCGTGACACACGGAAGAGGACTTGACCCAAAGGAGGAGGTCGTGACCACCGGGAGGTCATGACCCGCAGAGGGTGGTCTTGGCAAAATGACCACAGGGGTGGTCCTTGCCAAAGGAACGAGTCAAAAGGTGCACAGACCAGACAAAGAGCATGGTCCAAAGTGGAGATCCAAGGAGGAGATCCAAGGAGGAGGTCCTGCGAGGAGGTCCAAGGAGGAGAAGGAAAAGGTCTTGAGGAGATCGTGAAGACAAGAAAGTCTAGAGGAGGTCCTGAAGACAAACAAAGAGATCTTTGAGGACAGAAGATCCTAAAGACCACATGGAGGTCTAAGGACAAGAGGTGAAAAGAGACAAGGGAAGTCTAAACCACAAAGGTCTAAAGACAAAAGAGGAGGTCTAAACCTAAGGGAGGTCCAAACACAACACAGGGAGGTCTGAACCTAAAAGAGGTCCAAACGCAACAGGGAGATCTAGACCATAAAGGTCTAAACACAAAAGAGGAGGTCTAGACCACAAAGGTCTAAACACAAAAGAGGTCCCATGGACAAGAGGTCCAAAAGACTAAAGATATCTGGACCTCAAAGGGAGATCCAAACCCATAAACAGATCTAGACCCTAAGGAGGTCTAAATCACAAGAAAACTAGACCTCAAAAGAGGTCCAAAGCACAGGGGATATAGCACTCGAAGAGGCCCTAAGAGCAAAGAGGTCCTGACGGCCAAAATCTCCAAAAGGGAAAATCCGGCGGCCGGGATCTCAAAGGGAGGACTGAGCGGTCAAGATTTAAAAGGTAACGTGGAGGTCTGACGGCCGATCTGATCAAGGAGAGGTCGGCGGTTAAGATCTCCAGAGAGGAGGTCCTAACGGCGAGATCGATCAAGGGAGGTCTGGCGGTTAAGATCTCGAGAGGAGGTCCTAACGGCGAGATCGATCAAGGGAGGTCGGCGGTTAAGATCTCAGAGAGGAGGTCCTAACGGCCAGATCGATCAAGGGAGGTGCGGCGGTTAAGATCTCGAGGAGGAGGTCCTAACGGCGAGATCGGCGTCTTGAGCCAAGGCGGAGCGGAGAGACTCGGGCCGCCCAGCATCAAACGAATGGTCCACGAGCCAGGATGAGGGCTGGACCCTTAGATCCAACAAAGGAGAGGTCCGGACCTTTGGATTTAACGAGGGCGGGGGTTTGGATCGATGGATCCAACAAGGATAAGGTCTGGACCGCTAGATCTAACTGAGAGGAGGTCTGCACAAAGAAAGAAGTCTAGATCGAGGGAGATCTAGGCAGCAGCAAAGGTTTAGATCGAAGGTGCGACGCCCTGTGTCATTACCCAGAAGGTAATCACACTTAGGCACACGGATTACTATTAGTTTGCCCAGTAGAACACTGCTCCAACTAATAGTAAGCCATTTATCAGAGTTGCGCAGCAGAACAATAAAATAGAAACTGCTCTTTATTTCAACAGTTGCCACACAGGTATAAGGCTTTAAATACAATAATTTAATTACGAACATGGAAAGACACTTTCCGCTATTTACTGCTAGGTTCCTCCGGTAGTCTCCTCGTCCCACGAGTCAAAAGAGATGATCAACTTGCCCTGCTTCTCGCAACCAACGCCCCCGCCACCTACGGCCTTTTCGAAACCTGCAAAATCTCCTCATCCTACTCGGAATATCTCCCAGTTGGATAAGGATCTAAGCAAGGGAAAGATAGCAAGAATGAGTACTATAGTGTACTCAGCAAGCATTAGTAGCTAAATGCAATTGATGACTCTAACATCTCATCATTAGCAACATTCTCATCTCTTCTCTTACTCTGAATATAAATCTTAAAACTTAGATTGCAAATTTTAATTCTGAAAAGACTACTTGATTACTCGGAGAGAGGAAAGGCCCCTAGCGGTTCCCGTAGACTCCAATCCAGGAGACTGGCATGAATTCATGATTTTGTATAGCACTGCGCAGGCTTGTACCACTTTACCCATAGCTATCCTGAACTCTTCATGCTAGGTTCACCGCATTTCCTTTGATGCGATTTCAAGTCCAGAATACAGAACGTTTTCCAGTTACGTGATTAATTTCTCCACCCATTACTTTCGTCGGTCTTGACACAGCCACCACCGAGTTCGGGTAATGTTGGTTGGGCCAGTTCTTCCTCTCTGCACCCAACACTCCACATAGTGATATATCACCTCTTCTTTACACTACACTCACACCTAATACATACCCGATGTGGAGAGCATAATTACGTAACATGGTAGCATTTTCTGCCTGTCGAAACAGGAAAATGGTTGTACATGAAGATCTGACCTCGACCGAGTAAGAGTTTTGTTTGTCCTTATATTATAACCATATGTAAAGGGGTCCCACCTCTTGCCCTCATTCATCCTGACCAAGGGCCCCCTTTACCCACCATAGTATTACTCTGCTTTTCTTTCATTTCTCATTTCTCATCTCTTTTCATATCTAACATCTTTCTCATCGTTCTTACCTTCATCTCATGTATTTGATTTGAGTTTTTGAGAAACCATTTTAATGCAATACATACATGATAGCATAAGGTACGGTTTACATTTAATATAGCTATATTAACGAACAAGAGAGTAGCTTGCCTTCAAACGAGAAGAAAAGATTACTGTCGATACGATCTGATTCAATTACTACCGCCTGCATCGGCTCGTCTGCTGCAAATGCGCAACGGAACGGATAATAAATAGTAATGTAAATACTTAGTGACATTTTGGTGCTACTAAAATATATTAGTTAAATGATTCCTTTTATTAGTGGATTTTAGATCAATAACATTTTCCAAACCCCCGGTTAGTTAGCACTCTCCCATTACTATCGTTCTAGCTTACCAGTTCAAGGGTTAGTCTCGGCGATGCACTCGATCTAATGAGCTACGAGAAGAGCTACACACAACCATATTTTAGTAAGTCTAACAAGTTTTATTTGCGTATTTACCTCTATTCGATTTTAGGGTTACGACTAACAGATACAAACGATCTAACGAACGATGGGAAAAACTATACACGACTGGGTTTTAGCAATTCTAGCAAGTCCTATTTGCGAACTAACATTTATTGGATTATTTAAGCGCGAAAGTAAAACTGCAACTTTCTAACTAAACACCAAGTTAATTACCTCTAATATTCTACTTTAGATAAACGTTTTGCTAATTAGCTAAAAATTAAGGATCTAACTTAGATACAATCGGAAATTAGCACTCTAACAAATTTTATACGCGCTCAAACATCTATTTGATTTTCATTAAATTAGAAGTAAAACTTCACTTTTAAACTAAGCGCAATTGCGATCACCTTAATTATTCCAAATTAGCTAAACAACTGCTAAGAGTCAGGATTATCGGCTTAATCTAAATACACTCACAATTAGCACTTAAATTTCTAATCTCAAACTTAATCTAACCCTAATTCCTTTTTAATTCCCTTAATCTCTAATTTCTTTTTAATACACAACCGGCCACTCACATTCTTTAACCTATCTACTCTCTCTCCCTCACACCTCTCCCTCACAACTCCCTCTTCCCCTCTCTATCTCCTGAAGCCGCCGCCGCCAGGGGGTTCTCTTCTCTTCCCCAAATCGGCGCCGCCTCCCACTGCTCCTCCTCCTCCTCTTCTCTCTCCACAGCACCCTCCCCTTCTCTCTTCGGCTCCACGATCGGCTGCGATGAAGTCTTTGCCTGCCATTGCCGTTCGGCCCTCCACCTGTCGTCGCCTGGCCACGCAGCCGCCGCCTGCGCCACGCCATGAGGTCGCCTCCTCCCTTGAGGCGCGGAGGCGGCCGCGCTCGCGCCTCGGCCCGGCCCATGTTCGCCCGCCGGTCCCACGGCTCGCCCGCCCACTGCTTGTCCTTGGCTCTGCGGTCCCCTCGGCCCTCGCTTCGCCGCCGCCGGCCAGGCCCATGGCCGCCGGCGCCTCGGTTCCTCGGTTCCCTAGCTCGCTACCTCTCCTAACCCCACTACTGCTTACTCTTATTATCATGATTTGGTTGATCTGATTACTTATGAAATGTTGATGCTTGCTTGATGCATGCGCATGATGGTGGTGGTGGCTGCTAAATGATTTTGCAAGAGGGAAATGATGGTGGTGGTGGTGATTCTGCTATGCTCACCTTGAGGTATCACTTCCCCTAAGTTCTCTGATGCTTGCTCCCTCCCTTGCTTTGCGATGGATGACTGGGATTTGATGATGATGCTGCCATGAAACCTAATGAGTTGGATGAATGCTTTGGGTGAGTAGAACCTACAGAGGGATGGCTGGGTTACCTTTGCTGGGATTTGGGATGGGGGAAAAGGTTGCAGCGCCGGTTTGCTGGTGCTCCCTGCTTCCCTTCCCCTAGCTGCAATGGTTGATGTGGTGGCTGTGGGTTGGGGCTCCTCCTGGTGCTCCTGGTTGGCTGCTCTTGGCTGCTCCTGGCTGGCTGCCCCTGGTTCTCCTGGCTGGCTACTCTCTTCCTATTGTGACCAAATGGTGAGAATGAGGATGCTTTGGGGCTGTGGGATGGTCTTATCCTCCTTGGGTTGATCCTATCCTGATTGTGGTAAATTTATAATTACTGGCTTTCCTATTCACAATTACCACAATCCTATTTACCTCCTTTCTATTGCATTCCTATTCTTGGCTGCTATCTACTGTAATGCATAATGGCTAACTAATGATGCTGTGGGCAATTTGGTTACCTCTGTGGGCTTTTCGCTTGATCGGAACTAAATATTGTGGGCGTTGGATGCAATGGCCCGATGATAAATTAAACAGAGGGTGATAATGGATATGAATGAAATGCTGGCTTTATTGTGGCTGAGGTAATTAAGACAAGGTGGGTGCTGGCTTCTCTGACGCCGAATGATGACAACCCCAATAGTTACGGGTACCTATTAGCTTAGGTTGGTTTGGATATCTTGGTTACCACAGATGCCGACTACTCTAATGGGTCTGGCTATCTTGGCGATCGAGGGACCAGCTATCCTAGGTTAGTACGGAAAACCCACTGAACTCTGGGTATACTGACGGCAATCCTTCTCCTCTATCCTAGCTAGCAATACTGCTTTTGGTTTTACTAACTACTCCTTTGAGCTATTGGTTGAAAGACAGGAAGGACGAAGGATGGCTAGATGGAATGACAATGAATCTTCGGTCAACTGAATGCAAGCACCTTCATTTGTAATTCAGTTAACTCTTGTAATTGATGTTTGTAAAGGAGTTGAACTATTAATTATACATTAAGCATTGGATTGCAATATTTGAATTTAGTTTTGCAAATGGACTGTTGTATAATTGTGATGTGAATAATGATGTTTGTTTAATTATTAAGTTCAAAACTTTAATTATGCATTTGAAGGATTGTTGAGATTATGCTTGACATGGTTTAATGCAAGTTTTACTTATGGTAATTACATGATTACTGTTGATAAGCTTGATTTAAGTATGCGGGTTCTCACAGAAGGGAAGTCTAAACACACAGAGATTCAAACCCGCAAAGGGGAGGTCTGAACCAAAGGTAGTCCAAACAAAAGGTTACAAGGAGAGGTCCAGAGAACAAGGGAGGTTGAACCTACAAGGAGATCCAGCTGAGGGGAGGTCTAGGTGAGAGGGGAAAACCCAAGGGAGGGTATCTCCAAAAGAGGAGAAGGTCTAAGGTAAGGGAACCAAAGAGAGGAACTCAAGAGAGGTCCAAAGGGAGGAAAGAAAAGAAGAAGAGAAAATTAGGAAGATGAGATGGATCTGGGCATCAAGAGATGTCCAACAGAAGGAGGGTCTAGGCATAAGAGGAATGTCTAGTGAGGGGAAGGTCTATAGAAGGAGAGGAAGACCTAGAGGGAAAAGCTAGTCTGGAGGACAAACAAGGCCCACAAAGAAGGAAGGCTAAAAGCCAAAGAACAGCAACAACTCCAGATCAACCAAGAAGGGATTAATTGAAATTTGATTAGTTCAGGTTAAATCTCCAAATTTCAGAAATCTTCAAGTTAAGCTTTGAACTCTCAACAAAACCAAATGGTTATTTTTTACTTTAAAAGCTTTTCAAAACTCAGGGCAAACGGGACGTTACAGTACTTACTTTCTAATTCGGAGTTCTTTTTCTCCAAGATTTTTATTCGCTCGGTTAGTCATCCGACCACAATGAAATTTTTCACCAATTGTTACAAAAATAGCAAACTCTTTTAGGTATTTTTCAAAGGAAAGGCTATTAAAAGTGGTCGTGGAAGCATACCTGAATTTCCAAATTGTTATATTCGGCAAATATAGAGTTAGGACTCGCCCCTACTTGGCGATCCGAGATTCTTCCCCAAGCTTCATTAAGATCTTCATCTTGGAAGATTCGCAGGCAATGAGGAAAGACGACTCGGTGAAGAGAATTCTCAGCAAGGGTCCGAACTTGCTGAGATCCCTCAGTAACCACCACCTCCACATGTGGGGTTGGAACGACCACCTCCGTTGGTGTGGTCGGAGCCACCATAGGATCCTGAACAGGCGTTATCACATGCTCGGGAGCTGGCTCGATCTCTTTCTCCCCAGGAGCTTTCTCCTAAGGAATGTTCTTGTTGGAATCTACTGGAATACCAGAAGATCTATAAAGAAAGAAGGAGGGAAGATTAGGACTCTAAAAACACCAGAGGCAAGTAATTACATAAGTATTTTTTCATGTATACGTACCTGGTTGTTTTCTTGCTCTTTATTTTGAAGCGCGCTGCAGCAAAATCTGTCACACTTGCTTTCCTCTTCTTTTCAATCGACTTCACCGATCCCGAATAGGTAGAGTTGGTTAGACCCCTCACATCCACTGACCGAAGGTCGGAAGCGATATTTTCGATCAGCTGGTCGAGAACAAGATGTTGGAAATATGCCCTAGAGGCAATCATAGAGATGATTATATTCCATTATGTTCATGACACTGGATAATGTGTTATCTTGTTCCTAGAATAATATTGTTAATATTTATTATCAAGTATGTGACTTGGTTGTGAAACTCCATATTACTGCGATAATTATTCTTATACGATCCCTGGTCGTAAACATATGAGGACACATATGAATAGACTAGCATATGTATTGGTTGATGACTATGTTTCACGAGTCATAGATATGGAGATATCAAACCAATAATATGGACACATGTTAGAGAACATGATGTTGGATAAGACCCACCTTGAGGCCTTTGTTGAGATTGTTATAAATCTTTGTGTCATTAGTTGGTCTCAAGCAATGATGATGTATAATCCTTAGACACGAGATCAAGCATGGTTTCCTACATGCGTAATAGCACTCTTAGGGGTTGCCAAACGCCGCACCGTGAATCGGGTAGTTATAAAGGTAGCTTTGGGTTTGCTCAAACATGGAGAGGAATGTGATCGGTGGGATATGGATTTGCCCTCCTAACATAACAGAGAGATGTCTCTGGGCCCTCGTTGTGATCGGATAAAGAAAGTGCATGGCCATGCCACTAGTGGTCGAAATGTTCGACCACGTAAAGTTATCCGACACTCGATCGAGAAAGTATTGAGCAGTCCATGGATGACACAACATCTCACAGAGTTCAACCCGGACATCGTGAGGCAAAGGGAGTATATACAAGTAGGTCACTCGGTTGAGCGATTCTGGTCAGAGTGCGTATCACGAATCTGAGCTAGTCGAGGTCGGTCGAACATAATCCTGAGTGGTCATAACACGGTCGTAAGCAATTACTGGAAGTGTCGTGACTAAATCTGAGCTCGTCGATATCTGAGATAGGACACAGTCGAAGAGATGAAGACCTGGTCGTAGATCATATTGCATTAAGGTTCGTCCGATATAATTTGTGTGTATTCGGGAATCGATATGTTACGCTAGGAGCGCTTCGACTCGTGATCGGAAGCGGTTTCCGAGTCACAACCGAACTACACATGAACCTCTGTGGTCACACACTTAGCAGGTTGGAACAAACCAATCGAATCGATTAAAAGCGTGTTGGATAGGATCCGTCACAAGCACTATATAAGGAGATGCATGAGGTGTTGTGAAGGCGCGTGAAACACCACCGAAACCCTAGCGCCATCTTCCCGAGAGCTCCGCCGTGCGACTTGGTGCCGCACACCGGCGTTCATTTGTTCCTTCCCTGGGCGTGTGGATACAGTGGGGCGCTACTACGATTGTTGCGCTTAGGGCGATCCGCAATCTTCACGAAGCTGCGCAGCTTTCTTTGGAGGAGAAGATCGACTTCGCAAAAGACGCTCATTGGAGGAGACGATCGACCACGACCGCCGACTTCTTTGGGCGTTGGACGATCGACTCGACCACTACAAAGAACGCGCTATTTGTTGGACCAGTGCTCCAACCCTTCTTCCGCTACTCTGCGCGTTTGTTGGTAACGATTTGTGATCATCTACTTGCTTGGCATCCTGGTTCGCGTGGTAGAAATTTTTGTTTGTAGCTATCGTAGCCTACCCCGTGACCCTACACAAGATCCCTGACCATCGGATCAGATGGTATGGATTCATCAACCTCCAAAGCAGTTGCTTTAGTAGCAACTGGAAGGCCTTGAGCGACTACATTGGAGTCCACCACAACTGCCTAGTTGACAATCAAAAGTTAGTTGGGTGATGAAAATCCTTCATCTGTGACATATGTTTCTGGTCGGTTACCTACCTCTATAAGGCCAACATTCTGTGTGGTCATAGGAATAATCAGAGCATCAATCGGTTCTCAACTTTTAGTGGCCTCATTGATCCTCAGCCCGACTGACTAAACATCAAAGAGGATTTACAGTAAACCGATCAGAAAATATATAAGCGATGAAAGGTGGTTGATGTTTTTTACCCTAAGTCTCTCAGCCCTCTCTTCTGCGGAAACAACCGCTAAGATTCGAGGGAAATCAGCCTTCTCGCCAGGTTCTCCGGCACAGATCACTTTGATCCGGCTTCTGATCTTATCAGGAGACAAAGCTATAAGGGTAAACAAGAGACTTAATATTACATAAATAATCGACCAATGTAAACAAACTGGTTGGAATCCTTTAGGACTTACCCTCCTTGGAGTCTTTGGTCGCATCATCACGACCAATGTACCAGAGCATCAGATGTGCTCGGGCCTTCAGAGGGCTGATCCGACGTATGGAGAAATCCTTCACCACATGCCAAGAGGTTAAACCTCTGACATTAAGGAGTTGGATGGCTTCAACCCATCTCCCTACTTTTCCCTCCTTCACGGAGGAGCGCCATTCTGAATTCTCGACTGCCTTCTTACCAGTATAGTAAAGGTTGTCTTTCTGAGTGACCGTCATGTAGTACCAACTTTTCTTCCATGACGACCACGAAGAATTTGAGAACATGGGAATGTACTCATCAGCTTTTCCGTCACGGAGGAGCAAAGTGCACTCTCTAGGCATCCCAGTCGTCTTCCCCGACTTCGCCATCCTGTAGTAGTACTTGAAGAGATCCAGATTTGCTGGAATCCCCAAGTATGCTTCGCAGAGGTAGATGAAGACGTTGAGGTTGGTGATGGCATTAGGAGCAAGATTCACCAGTTCAACTCTGTAATGCCCCAAAACTTTGGGAAGAAAGGAATGAACTGGTAACCTGAATCCGCATTCGATATATACGAGGGAAATAGGAATTTTCCCATCTTCGTTGCTCGGAGAATGCTCTCCGGTCGCTGATCTCCAAGAAATCAAATCCTTGTCGGGAAGCAATTCGATCTTCTCCAGGCTCTCAAGCTTCTTCTCGCTCAAATTAGAAGCTAACCAGTTGGTGATACGATCTGACATGGTTGGGTTTTGGATAAGAGAAGAAAGGAGGTCGTAGAAGGTAGAAGACAATAAGAGGCCGGAGGCAATTTTTCGCTCAGGAGATGAAGAGAAAAAGCAGGAGGCGTAAAAACCCTAAAGCCCTGCGTTAAAGGGGTTTTATAGCCACAATTCCTTAACTGCAATCGGGAGTTACCCAAAAGTCCAACAGATAAAACTTTTTCTCCGACAGACAGAAAAACTCTTCGAGTCCCAAGGCGGTTTCTTAACTTTAAAGTGAATACAGACCACCTCGTATATCATGGAATTAATGAGGGTCTGCCCGATACGACTTCATCGAAAGGAAGTGTTCACATGACCAATTCACTTAAAGTTCGGGGGCTAACTGACGAGAATTAAAATCTCTATGTATTACTTTAATACATAATGAAAGACCATATGTCTTCATGGTCGTAACCTATAAGGCCCACGACCCCATGGTCATAAGGATTCCAGAGGTTACCTCGTGGGTACCCTGGTCGGACGAGGGCCTGTACCAAGTCCCCGACAGATGTCTGCTCATAGAAGCAATGAATTGGCATCTGGATCTAACTCCGGGTATATTCCTTACCGTGTGATGAATGAAACACATGTCATATCTGTTCCATACCACGTGGCGTTTCATGATCCTGACACTGACAACAACTACCATACGGTTAGGTGTCTCACAGATGCGCAACCATAGAACGGTTGGTACTTCGTCAACCGTCACCTCGCTTCGACCTGTCGCGACACTTTCAATAGGCGCCACTTCTAGGAGTAACTGCCACCACTTCGTCAATTACTTAAAGGAGAACGCAAGCGGCAGAGGGCAATCCAATTCGGAAAATCAACAAACGATTGGATTTTCAATAGCGTAGCAAGCATTACACTCAGTGTAATTAGGATTAGTACATAGCCTTGTCGAGGGCACCCCTGTAATAGCCAGTTCATATCAACGAAAGAGCAGTCCCATTCTCTCCCAAGAACTCTTTGCCATTTTTCTCTATTTGTTTTGTAAGATCGGCGACTCGATCGTCAACAATAATACACCGAGAGCGGGAAATTTAATTTGTGATGCTAGGACCAATTGGGGGGTTAAGCATTACAAGTTAAATTGCCCGACGTTAGGATTTTTGAGTTGCAAAGAGTATTTTCAAACTAGCAAAAGTTTGGCAAAAATACAAGTAATATAATTCCTTTCTTTCTTACCCATCCTAGCATCTAATTCTTACCTCACCATTCTTTTAGTTGTGCAAAATAATTTTTCTCCATTGCTCAGCTCTTTTCCAACAATAGACACGCTAAGTAGTCACTAATAAAAGCAATGGCGAAAAGACAAGAAGACATTGACGTGCTGCGATGTTCAGATTAAGTTAGGGATTATTCTCAAGTTATATATGCGCTAATTATTATCATTAGTTTGTAGACACTGGATTTTGTAGTATAATCAATTGTTCTCTTTTGTTCCTAGTAGTTGCGCATCACCTACGGGTAGCATGTATAGCAACTATGTCAGAAAACTAACTGCGGTTCAGTTGTATCTCATTTTGGTGACTCTAGAATGATTAGTACATGCTAGGGTTAAGATGCATACCTGTGGATGATTTGCTTACCTTATGCTCATTCTTTTCTCATCACCTACAATATGCACCAAAATATTTAAGGGGGGTAGTAGAGGTCTCAAGTTATATTTTGAACATCATGAGTCATGCATCATACTCATGCATTCATGTACTATTTCATCTTGAGCACTCATACCATGCTCTTCATACTAGTGTCATAATTCTAATAAGCTTGCCATGTTCATATAAATTACTTGCATAAATCTGAAATTTTGGATATCATGGATGTATAGAATTGTGCTCTAGTGCCATTAGGTGAACTCAAAAATCTTGAGAATATTCATATGATAACCTGATAAAGTGTAATCCACAAATATAATTTTTCCAGAATCACTTGAACTTGTTTTGGCCAGAAATTAATTCAAACACTTTGCAGTGCTGTTCTGGTTAATTTTGAATCTAGAACTAATAGGAAGGTTCAAACTGCTAGGACCTAATTTTTTGGTGTTGAGTATGACTGCAGTAACATCCCAGAATTTTTCTGGAATTTTTGTTTCTAGCTAATTTAATATTTCCCCGAGCCCTAATTGCTCACTAGTAGCTTTTAACCAAAAATCTATGTTGAACTTGGAGTTAGGTTGTTTGAGTATAAACTTTCATGATGTTTGTATGGAATTTAACATGATTTCACTAGCATGGGCAGGCCTTATTGAGTAGTTATTTAAATTGTGAAATTGATTGTTTGATGGTTATGTTAAGGACCTGGTCATGTTAATATGGATTTTGTTGGTTGCTAAATCCAGTGCTCACCTTAACAAAAATAAATTTGTTATGTTGCACTTGATAGGATTAGGTAAGCATGCATGTGAGCATTTGCACTCTCACTAACAAAACCTAAATTTGTCTTAAAGATGATTGCATGTATGCACCCTTTCATGCATTCATTTAATGCATTCCTCTTCTAGCCGGACAATTAGAACTAGAGAAACGGGGGTTAAGCGAGACCACCTTAAACCTTGCTTGACTACTCTTCTCTGCACTGAATCCTAGTGTTGATGCTAGATTACCATCTAACCAGTCTTTTTGTTCTATCGATCGATGCCCCTTTTCGATCGACTGAAATGGAGCTGGGTTTTTTTCCTACCGGAAGACGACGTGAAGCTAATATGTCAGAAGTGCCTTCCAATCAAGAAAGGAAAGGTTAAACAAAGCAATGGAAAGGAAAATGCAACACCATGTTACTTCGTCAAGATCTTCCGGCTCTATCTTTCAAGGAAATCAAGACAGCAGATGGTGCATTTCGGTTAGAGTTGAAAGAACCACCTAGTAAACACTTAAGAGAAGGATCTTAGCAATCCTTCAACAAAGCTTCCCTCTGTAGTACCTAAAACTTAGAAAGAACCCCACTTGATTCGGATTTGAGCTCGATTTGCGACGAAATCCAAAGTGTGACCCCGTAACCGAATCCATCTAGGTTCACCCCAGCCTTTCGTTTCGACTTCCGAACTACCGGAATCTCAAGACGAGATTCTTTTTAAGGGGGTAGATTTGTAACAGTCCAAGAATCCTAAGTTGGATTAGTTGAGCATCTAATGTACAATTATGAAATTTTGGACTTTTTAAAACTTTTTGTTGCAAAGCAAATAGGTTGGAAACCTAATTTTCCAAATCTTAGAAATGAAGTTTCTAAACAAAATGAAATGTTGACAAGGTCTTTAAACCTATTTCAGATTAGATTGTATATCTTATGTTGAAAATCTTTTGGTTTTGAAGACTACCATTAAACCTAGAAAGTGTATACTTCTTTTCCAATTCAAGAGCTCAAGTTGAATAAGGGCAAGTGATATGGGGTCGCCCTTCTTGACATTGGATCAAGATACTCACGTGCAGCCTCTCTAATCGTAGTGATCCCCCATTGCCAATGCAAGAGCTAGTATTCTTTAATTCGCAAGAACACACATGCGCTAATCTTCACCGACCATGAAGTGAAGATCTATCATGCTCCCAATTCCTAGCGTAAAGGTTGAACGACCTCTATTTAGCACTCCCAATTCACCTCAAGTGTGTTCAATACCCCTTGGAAGAACAAGAGCGGTTGCTAGCAATTCAATCTATTATTTTTCATTTCAAAAGTAGTCTCAGCCAAAAGGCATGAAATACAATAGTATATATGACCCCTAGATCCAGCCATAAGTCCTCCAAACTGACTTCAACTCGTCCCTGCATGTATTGGACTGGAACTCACACATAAAAGGAAAACCTAAGTTTACAGTCGTCACATTTTTTTGGTCATTGCAGCGCGACCGTAGGGTTTCTGAAGCTGCAGCCTTACCCATTACGTGGGCCTTGGAATAAGCTTTCCAACAAGTCCAAGAACACCTCAACCGGACTTCGTATGTAAAAGTTATGGCATTTTTATTACGGGCCTGTTGAGCTGTCCCGAACCGAATCCGAATTGAATTCTGAGTTGATTCCGAGTTTGATTTCAATTGGGCTTGTGGGAGGTCCGAATTGGGCTTGGAAATCTTACCCAAAACCTGGGCTATAGATTCTTGGGCTTCTCCCCCTTTTGCTCTTCCATTGCTTGGAAATCTTATCCAAAACTTGGGCTATAGATTCTTGGGCTTCTCCCCCTTTTGCTCTTCCATTGAGGACCTTCTCTCTTGGGCCGGTCTCCTTTTCCTCCCGCTGGCCCGCACTATTTTTGGGACGTCCATAATACCTACACTCACACAAGTAAAGTCGTAGTCGCATTCTTTCAAACGAAGTATAATTATGAACCTTAAGTTTAGCTTTAACCTTGTGATACTGTTTTGAATCTTCATGTAACATCCCAAATGTATAAACAGGTGTGTGTTTCAAATGTAAGAAAATGTGTAGAAATTAAAACTTTTTCTCACATCTTGAAACTCTTGAACTCACCTATAATTCTTGTCCAAGAGTTATGGAATCCAAAAACACCAAGCTCTTGTTGACTAAAGTCAAACCATTTTCCACTTGTCACAAATCTTGTGCCAAACTTGGGAAAACATTTTCTCTTGGTCCTAGAGATGTTGTGGGACTCCTCTGAAAAATATCATAAGTTGTAAAACTTGTTTGATAAATTTTGGAGGTAAAACAAACCCTAGAGCAGCCTTGATGAATTTCCTGAGGAAAATGCATTGCACAAAAACCTCTGGAAATTTTATGAAAGGTTAATCCTAAAGTTAGCAAGCTCTAGTTAAAATTTCAAAAATTTTGGAGTTGATTTGCTATCTCAATTAAATCCACAAAGTCTCAGCTTTTAAATTCAAACTCAATTGGCTGGCACTATTCCTTTGGCCGAGCCGCTTTCAAAGCTGGCCAAACCCAACCCCATCAGACCTCCTTTCCACCTTGTTGAGGTCGTAGCCATTGGATTCATATCTAACCACCACGACCTCCTCCCAAACCAGCTCTGTCCTGACCTCCCCCCTCATTGAGGTCATAGCCGTTGGATCAGATCCAACAGCCATGACCTCCCCTTCGTTATCAAACGCCTCTGTCCTCCCCCTTCATCATGTTGTGTGTCGTTGGATTAAAATCCAAGGCCCACGACCTCCCCTTTGCATCGCGCGCATCAGACCTCCCTCCCGCACCTCAACTCAAAGCCGTTAGATCCAGATCTAACAGCCACGACCTCCACTCGTATTTCGTTGCCGTCAGATCAACATCTCACGGCCACGACCTCCCTGTGCTTGTGCGCAACAGCCAAGACCTCCCCGCATCCTCGTGTGCCCTTGGATGAAAATCTAAAGGCCATGACCTCCCCCTCGCTTATCTAAGTCGTGCGCATCGTTAAAGTCCTCCCCATCGTGTCCGCGCCCTTGGATCACAATCCAATGGCCAGGACCTCCTATACCCTTCAGCGCATGACCTCCCCGTTTTGTTCACAACCATGCGATGGAGATCGTGTGGCTGTGACCTCCCCCTTTCCTTTAAAGGTCATACCGTTTCGATTTAAATCGGAGGGTCACGACCTCCCAGCCTTTCTTATCCAACGGCTGTTAGGAGGTCATGTTCTTCTCCTAGCTCGGGTGCGCCGTGCCATGGCGAGGAGGAGGGCGATTGCACATCTTGTCCCAGCGACTCTTTCTTGACCGCATTAAATCTTTGGTCACCTTCCGCCTCCTCGACACCGCAGACCTGTCCCCATGTCAACTCCACGTCCCTGCCACGCCATGGACCGAGCCATGGGCTAAGCTCACCATGGAGCTTAGCCTAGCTCATCACCTCTGCCTCCCAATTATAAAACCTCCTTGGGTTCTCCCTTGGCTTCCTTTACACACCATTGAACTCGGGCTTGCACCACGGTGCTTGGTGAGCTCCCCTCCCTGCAGACCTCACCTCAACCGCCATTGTTGAAGATTGGAGCTCCTCGGTGGCACCGTGCTCCAGTGGCTTCTCCCTCCCTCTCTTTGCTTCGATTTAAGCCTCTCCCCTCTGTGATCAAAACCCTAACTTGATTGGTTGGGTCATTTGCAGAGGTGGCCTAAGTTGGAGCTGGGAGCTTTTCGGCCGTGGAGCGCCCCTCTTCTTCACCAGCGCCGGTCATCCTATTCTCCGACCTTCTCAGCACCTCTGCGACCTCCAGGTAACCCCCTGGTAGTCCTTAGATGCTGGGCACCCGCTTGAATGGATGTTGCGGAGCTTTTCTTAAAAATTTCACTTTCGGCCATTTTGGTCACCGTCGTCGCTCCTCCCGGCTCGTCATTGTGCAGGCCGTCGCCACCGGTGTGAGTGATTCCCTCGTGTGCGCCTGGCTATTGCGGTCCCGACGGTGCCCTTGGTTTGCGCCGGTGAGGTCCTCATCGCCGGCGGCAACCCTTGGAACCCTCTCGGGATTTTGTCGGACGAAACAACAGTGCTGTTGTCAGTTTAGGACAAAGATCCTCCTCTTAAATGCCTCAATCATTGTTAAACATGGGTAATCATGGGGTTAGCCTTTAATGCCCTAGATCCTGCCCCTTGTCGCGAAATTAAGGCCGCGCGCCTGGTCTCCCCGCAAGCGCGCGTCGCTCTGGGACCTCTTTGCCCAAAGACCTCCCCAAAGACCTCCCCTCGGGGTCCTCTTTGCAAAAGATCACCCCTGGTCTTTTGTAAAGACAACCCCCAGGACCTCCCTCCTTGCGATCTTAACCGTTTAGGACCTCCCTGTGTTGATCTCAACAGTCTAGGACCTCCCCTTTTCAGATCCTGGCCGTTCAGGATCACCCCCCGAGTGGATCTGAACCGTCCAGAACCTCTTCGCTTTCTTCTTGACAGTCCAGGACCTCCCTTGAGCAATGTGGACCGTCCAAGACCTCCCTCTTAGGATCTGAGCCGTTCAGGACCTCCCTTGTGCCCTGAACAGCCCAAGACCTCCTCTCTTTTGTCGGGAAGGTCCAGGACCTCCCCGAGAGTGCATCAAAACCGTTCAGGACCTCCCCCAAGTCATCTCAGCCGTCCAGACCTCTTCCATTGGTCTGGGCTGCTCTGTTGTTGTTCTAGAAGGTAATGAACTTTGAAAATGCATAACTTTTTCATTTTAAATCCAAATGAGGTGATTCCAATTTTGTTAGCTCTGGTTTGATCTAGGCTCTAATCTAAAAATGGTGGTGAGCTCAGTTCGGCTCCAGAAAATAGGTTTGCAAATTGGTTTAGAAATTAACTTTTAACGTTGCATTTAACTTGTAAAATGCATAAGTAATTCTCTGTAGTTTATTTTTGAGTGAATCCAACTTTGTTGGCTTCCTATATTAATGCACTAAATGTTAGAATTGGATTTGGGCATATCACTATTTTTTAAAAACTTGAGAGGGTGCAATGTGCTTTGGGCTCTTTCTTGTCTTTAAAAAATCATAGAGAATGCAATTTAGCTCCAAATGAGGTGAACTCAATTGTGTTATTCATCTCATAAGATGCTGGTCCTACCATAAAGATCCCAAGTGCAGAAACCTTGTGGAAATTTTTGCTAAACAATTTAATTATGGTGAACAGTAACAGATTGCATTTAATAGGCTGAGCAGATTTGTTTTGCTCATATCTTTTGCATTGAGAATCCAAATCAATTGGTTCTTATTGCTAAATTCTCTAAAAATCATTCTCTTGCTGCTGTAAAAATTTCAGAGCATTTGGAGTAAGTTGCTGTTGAGTCTTTTGAATTTTCGTCGTTCTTATCGATTCTTTTCGCTTTTTCGATTAGGTGCCGACGAGTGTGTTGATCACGTGAGCGATCCTCCACAGCAAACTTAGCATACCCAGCAAGGCAAGCAGTTTGATCATTTCCATTATGTCCCATTATTTTAAATTCTAATATGTTGTTTAACTTCTATGTATGCATTGCTATTTTGTGTTAAATGATGATCGATTAGTGAGCCTATAGATGCATGCTCTGTAGGTAAATATTCTTTCTCTACTACTAAGCCTAGGATTATCTTGCTGTGATTAGAGTCCGCTGGATGGACTCTTATCACTTAGTAGTTGCGTGATAATGCTTAGAAATGCTTAGACGGTAGAATGGGCGGTTGTCGACATTATGTCGATGACCTTGATCACACAAAACTATTATTCCATTATGTCCGTTATGTATGCCTTGTTAATTTGTAAACAAATAAAAATGAAAATAAAATTGTTATTGACTTGGGCACAATGGATGTTGGTGTGGTCTCATGGTGTGATGGAATGGTGCCTAAGTCCCTAAGGACCGAGTTACTTGGGCCACTAAACTAAGCAATTTGGCGTGCTAAGCACACGAGGGTATTGGGAACCCCTCTTGGCTAAGTACTTTGGGCGGTGTTAATTATTGAGCTGGTTGGCGGGTTAAAAGGAAAAACAAAATGAGGGAAGCATCTGTAATTCGGCGATAGCTGGCTGATGTGCCTCTTTTGTTAGGGTTGCAGCTCTTAATTAGCATCATCCATTGGAAATGCCTCGTAGGACTTAGCTGTGCTGGCATACCAAAGGAAGTATGCTAACTCGCGTGGCGAAAAGGCGGTCCGACGTGTGGGTACATTGGTACACCCCTGCAGGGATAAAACTATTCGAATAGCCTCGTCCTAGGTTATGGACATGCTTGGCAAGGTCACTCAAGAACTAGACTCAACCATTTAAATTAAAACTTGATGGGTGGTATGAATTTGGTGATTCATGCTATTGTGGGGTGACTATTGGGTTAGTCACTTCTAGGTTGTTTTACTATTGTTGATGATTATTTATTGTATCGTTGTTACTTCAACCATTAAAAATACTTTGTCAAAATTGCTTTGAATCTATTACATTATTGCAAATGAAAACTTGCTTTATGCTAAAAGTAAGTCCAAAGCCTCATCCACTTCAATAAAGCTTGCATGTAGCTAATTATAATTCTGTTAGTTCACACGTCAGTCTTGCGAGTACATTTTTGTACTCATTTGCTTTGCTTAATTGTTTTGTTGCAGAGAAGGTAGAGCCCCAAGGGCCCTACTTTTGTGAGATGTGCGGTGGTTGGGAAGACGACTGGGTTTGTGGCTTGGTTGGTTGCCTTGTGGGCTATGGGCAAACCAATTGGCTCTCTTTTGTTTACTGCCATCTTATGGCTTTTGCTTCCGCTGTGTATTTATCCCTCTTAGTGTATTTTGGCCGGTCAGCCTCTCTTTTGTAATACGCTCTTAATATTATATATGTCGTTGTTAATCTAGTTGTGCTTGAGTTCTATTGTTTGTATGGAATTGATGCATGACTTTGTGTAAGGGTGTATGTACAGCACTTCTGGGATGTACATATTTTCCCAAGGCACAGGATATTATGTTTGTGATGCTAGGGTTAATGATAACTAAGCATCCCAAGCCTAATACCCCGGGGACCTCACAAAAGTTGGTATCAAAGCTATACTGACCATAGAAACCCTAGCCTGGCCGTCTTTAGGATGTTTTGAAAACACCTATTTTCAAACTATCAAATGATTTTTGAAAGCTTAAGTAAAGTCTCTACTTTTACTCCTTACCTATCTTAGCTTTCTCATCTCATCTCATCTCACTCTCATTTGAGTTTTAAAAAGTTGTTTCCTCTCCTTCTCTCCAAAGATAGTATTATCGTTTAATTGGGCATTTGGGAGAACCAATGAGATTGGCGAATTGAAGTGTGAGTTGCCCACTACAAGGTTTTGAAGTTCTAGAATCGGTGATTCGACGAGGAGCTTGGATGCGAGACCTGGACAGCAAGCATCAAATTTCCAGACAGCAGTCTCATAGGTTTCTAAATAATATAGATAATGAGAGGATAATTGAACTAAAACTTGTGGGAAGAAAAGGGTAAGATGTGATATTAGTTGACTAAGTATCCGACACTTGTTTGGCTAGTAATGCCTTGCGTTATAGTAGTGTTAGGTTTGGAGTTGTGCTCGGCATTTTATCTTCTCAACCGATTACTCGTCATTCAATACGGGTTAGTCGTGTCGGGAAGTTGAGTTAAGTCTTGTGTTTCCTTGATGTTTTCTTGTTCCTTTTTGGGGTAGAGTCTTTTATTCGCTATCTTGTTGGCTTGCGGTTAGGGTGATATCTATTCCCCTAGTCGTTAGCTCTACCTGTTGTCTTCTTTAAATTTTGTTGCTAACCTTTCTTTTCAAACAGGATGGCAGGCAGGACTCGCAACAGTCAGGGTCAGCCAGCTGGTCCGGACGAGGATCTTCCTCCTCCTCCGACCATGGCCGAGGTTCTTATGCAGATTGAGCGCAACCGTTCGGAGGACAGAAGAGTCCTGGAGGTTATCGCTCGCAACACCACCACTCTTTCCAGTGCCTCTGGATCAGGGGGAGGAAGTGGGCATCGGCGTGGGGACTTGCGAGTTCGCCGCACCCACCGCCCACCTTCTCGGTCCGAGACCCCTGGATGCAGACGATCGCCGCTCGGTTGAGAGGAAGCTCAACATCGCTCAGTGCCAGGATCAGGAGAAGGCACTATTCGCCTCCCATCAGCTGGAAGGCGCAGCTCTCTCATGGTGGGAGAACTTCCTCGCCATGCAGCCTGCTGACCATGTGGTCACTTGGGATGAGTTCCGGACGGCATTCCGTCGAGCTCACATCCCCGCTGGCTTGATGAAGCTCAAGAAGAAGGAGTTTCTTGCGCTCAAGCAAGGCCACAGGTCAGTTTCGAAGTATTTATACGAGTTTAACCATCTAGCTCGTTATGCTCCAGCAGAGGTGGCCACTGATGAGGCCAAGCAGGAGAAGTTCATGGATGGCTTGTCTGAGGAGCTTCAGGACAAGCTCTCCATTGTTGACTTCCCTGATTTCCAGACCTTGGTGGACAAGGCCATCGTTGCTGAGCACAAGGGGCGTGTGCTGAGGGATTCCCGCAAGTGCAAGTGGGAGTCTCAGAGGGCCGACAGGGCCAGCCGTCCTCGCTTTGGGCAGGCTCAGCTGCCCCGTCCTCCGGTCTCAACACCATTGAGGTCACTGGTCATTGCACCTCGTTCTCAGCAGGCCGTGCCCGATCACGTCTTCATGAAGTCGATAAGTGGCCTCCATAACCCATTGCTTGGGGTCACCGCTTCTTCAGAGCCGGAAGGGCCACTACGCGAGTAGTTGTCCTAAGAAGTTTGGAGCGGCCCCTCGTCCTAATGGAGGACGCGGGCAAGGAGCTGGTTCTTCCCAGGATCAGAAGGTTGTCCCCGCCACTCATGGCGCGGGCAGCGGCCGCGTCAACCTCATCTCTGCCGAGGAGGCACAAGAGGCGCCTGACGTCGTGTTAGGTACGCTTCTTGTTAACTCTCATCCTGCTACTGTTTTATTTGATTCAGGAGCATCGCATTCCTTTGTTTCTCAGTCTTTTGCTGCTGTTAGTGAGCTCCGTTTTGCTCCTTTGTCTGTCCCATTGCTCATTCGCTCTCCCGGTTCAGAGTTGAGAGCTGAGTTAGGGTATAGGGATGTTACGGTCGAGATTGAGGGAGTTGGATTCTCAGCGAATCTTATCCTCCTCAATTCTGCGAGTCTAGACGTGATTCTTGGTATGGATTGGTTGTCTCGTCATTTGGGACAAATCGATTGCGCCAAGAAATCCGTCTCTCTTTCTAGTCCCTCCGGCGTTCGGGTTTCTTTCTCGCCGAAGCTGCTTGGACCGCATCTCTTCGCGATGGGAGTGGAGCCCGATTTGCACATTCGTGAGGTTCCAACCGTGTGCGACTTCATCGATGTCTTCCTGATGATCTTCCGGGGATGCCACCAGTTCAAGACCTTGAGTTTGTCATTGAGTTAGCACCCGGTACTGCCCCTATTTCTAGACAGCCTTATCGGATGCCTCCCAACAAGTTGGTGGAACTGAAGAAGCAAATTGGTGAGCTGCTAGAGAAGGGTTTCATCCGCCCTAGCTCATCTCCTTGGGGTTGTCCAGCAATCTTCGTAAAGAAGAAGGACCATACTTTGCGATATGTCGCCGATTACCGTCCGCTTAATGAAATAACAGAAGAACAAGTATCCTTGCCCGTGTCGATGATCTCTTCGATCGGTTGACCGAGCTCGAGTCTTCTCAAGATTGACTTGAGAGTGGGTTATCATCGAGTTCGGATCCGACACGAGGATATTCCCAAGGCGGCTTTCTCTACTCGCCACTGGCTGTCTGAGTACACCGTCATGTCATTCGCTTAACCAATGCTCTGCCATGTTCATGAATCTCATGAATTCGGTATTTATGGAGTATTTGGATAAGTTTGTGGTGGTCTTCATCGATGATATCCTTATCTATTCCAAGGGCGATGAAGAACACTCGAGCACTTGAAGCTTGTTTTGGGAAGCTACGTGAGCACGGTTTGTCTGCGAAGTTGACAAGTGTGCATTCTGGTTGAAGAAAGTGGCATTCTTGGGCCATGTTCTTTCAGCAGGAGGCGTAGCTGTGGACCCTAGCAAGGTCAGCGATGTGCTCTCTTGGAGTCAACCCAGTTCGGTGACCGAGGTGCGGAGTTTTCTCGGTTTAGCCGGTTATTACTGTCGCTTTATCGAGAACTTCTCCAAGATCACGAAGCCAATGACTGAGTTGCTCAAGAAGGACAAGAAGTTCCTGTGGTCCGATGCTTGTGAGAAGAGTTTTCAAGAACTCAAGACGCGGTTGACCACAGCTCCTGTTCTCGTTCTACTCGATATCCATCGGAACTTCAATATTTATTGCGATGCTTCGCGTCGAGGACTCGGGTGTGTCTTGATGCAAGAAGGCAAGGTAGTGGCCTATGCATCGAGGCAGTTGAGACCTCATGAACTCAACTATCCTACCCATGATTTGGAGTTAGCTGCTGTGATTCATGCACTCAAGATTTGGCGACATTACCTAATCGGTAACCGTTGCGAAGTCTACTCGGATCACAAGAGCTTGAAGTATTTGTTCACCCAACCCGATCTGAACCTTAGGCAAAGACGGTGGTTGGAGTTGATCAAGGACTACAACATGGGTATTCACTATCATCCGGGCAAGGCTAATGTCGTTGCCGATGCGCTTAGCCGTAAAGCGCATTGTAATGCCTTGTTGCCTCAGGAGCATCACCCCTCTCTTCTCGAGGCATTCCAGCGTCTCAACTTGGAGATAGTTGAGCATGGATCTCTCGCTACTTTGGTTGTGCAACCAACCTTGGTGGATCGTGTCAAGGCCGCTCAGCAGTTAGATGCTGGAGTGACCCGAATCAGGCATAATGTCAAGAACGGAACAGCTAAAGCCAAGTGCTTCTCAGAAGATGATCTTGGTATTGTGAGGTTCGGACAGCGCCTTGTGGTTCCAAAGGACATGGATTTGCGGAACTTGATTCTCCGCGAGGCCCATGATTCTCCTTTGTCTATTCATCCCGGGGCCACAAAGATGTATCAGGATCTCCGTCAGAGCTTCTGGTGGACCCGCATGAAGAGGGAGATCGCGAGGTTCGTTGCCGAGTGCGACGTGTGTCATCGTGTGAAGGCCAAACATCAGCGTCCTGCAGGTCTGCTTCAGCCTTTGCCAGTGCCTGAGTGGAAGTGGGATTCGATCGGAATGGATTTCATCACCGGTCTACCCACGACCCCGAAGAAGAACGATGCCATTTGGGTCATCATCGATCGGTTGACTAAGGTGGCACATTTTCTTCCTGTCAAGGCTACCCTTCGGGTAGGTCTTTTGGCCGAGCTCTACATAGCCCGCATCGTGAGTTTGCATGGTGTGCCAAAGACGATTGTGTCGGATCGTGGATCCTTGTTCACATCTCGTTTTTGGCATAGTCTGCAAGAGACTATAGGAACTCGTCTTGCTTTCAGCTCAGCATATCATCCCCAAACTGATAGTCAGACCGAGAGGGTCAACCAAGTTTTGGAGGATATGCTTCGTGCTTGTGTTCTTTCCTATGGGAAGCATTGGGAGAAATGCTTGCCATTCGCCGAGTTTTCTTATAACAACAGCTTTCAAGCCAGTCTCTGCATGGCACCTTTCGAGGCCTTGTATGGGAGAAAGTGTCGAACTCCCTTGTATTGGTCTGAGACCGGCGAGAGACCTTTCTTTGGTCCGGACTCGATCAATGAGGCCGAGAGTCAAGTCCAGCTTATTCGTGACCAATTGCGCACAGCTCAATCCAGGCAAAAGAGCTATGCGGATCGTCGGCGTCGTGAGTTGAGCTTTGAGCCTAATGACTTTGTTTATCTCAAAGTCTCTCCTTTGAAGGGCCATCAGCGTTTCGATGTCAAGGGCAAGTTAGCTCCTCGATATGTTGGTCCCTACCACATCATCGAGAAGAAAGGAGCTGTTGCCTATAAGTTGGAATTGCCTGCTACACTTGAGGGGGTACATGACGTGTTCCATGTGTCCCAGTTGAAGAAGTGCCTCCGTGTTCCAACTGAAGAAGCTCCGTTGGACACTCTCGATGTCCAAGAGGATTTGACCTATCGCGAGCACCCTGTTCGCATCCTTGAAGAGGCTGAACGAAGAAAGAGAAATCGTACCATCAAGTTTCTTAAGGTTCAGTGGTCAAACCATTCTGAGGATGAAGCTACTTGGGAAAGGGAGGATCATCTGCGTGCGGACTACCCTTCTTTCTTTTCTGAGTAAGCCAAATCTCGGGACAAGATTTCTGTAAGGGGGGAGATTTTGTAACATCCCAAATGTATAAACAGGTGTGTGTTTCAAATGTAAGAAAATGTGTAGAAATTAAAACTTTTTCTCACATCTTGAAACTCTTGAACTCACCTATAATTCTTGTCCAAGAGTTATGGAATCGAAAAACACCAAGCTCTTGTTGACTAAAGTCAAACCATTTTCCACTTGTCAAAAATCTTGTGCCAAACTTGGGAAAACATTTTCTCTTGGTCCTAGAGATGTTGTGGCACTCCTCTGAAAAATATCATAAGTTGTAAAACTTGTTTGATAAATTTTGGAGGTAAAACAAACCCTAGAGCAGCCTTGATGAATTTCCTGAGTAAAATGCAGTGCACAAAAACCTCTGGAAATTTTATGAAAGGTTAATCCTAAAGTCAGAAAGCTCCAGTTAAAATTTCAAAAATTTTGGAGTTGATTTGCTATCTCAATTAAATCCACAAAGTCTCAGCTTTTAAATTCAAACTCAATGGGCTGGCACTATTCCTTTGGCCGAGCCGCTTTCAAAGCTGGCCAAACCCAACCCCATCAGACCTCCTTTCCACCTTGTTGAGGTCGTAGCCGTTGGATTCATATCTAACCACCACGACCTCCTCCCAAACCAGCTCTGTCCTGACCTCCCCCCTCATTGAGGTCATAGCCGTTGGATCAGATCCAATAGCCATGACCTCCCCTTCGTTATCAAACGCCTCTGTCCTCCCCCTTCATCGTGTTGTGTGTCGTTGGATTAAAATCCAAGGCCCACGACCTCCCCTTTGCATCGCGCGCATCAGACCTCCCTCCCGCACCTCAGCTCATAGCCGTTAGATCCAGATCTAACAGCCACGACCTCCACTCGTATTTCATTGCCGTCAGATCAACATCTCACGGCCACGACCTCCCTGTGCTTGTGCGCAACAGCCAAGACCTCCCCGCATCCTCGTGTGCCCTTGGATGAAAATCTAAAGGCCATGACCTCCCCCCTCGCTTATCTAAGTCGTGCGCATCGTTAAAGTCCTCCCCATCTTGTCCGCGCCCTTGGATCGCAATCCAATGGCCAGGACCTCCTATACCCTTCAGCGCATGACCTCCCCGTTTTGTTCACAACCGTGCGATGGAGATCGTGTGGCTGTGACCTCCCCCTTTCCTTTAAAGGTCATACCGTTTCGATTTAAATCGGAGGGTCACGACCTCCCAGCCTTTCTTATCCAACGGCTGTTAGGAGGTCATGTTCTTCTCCTAGCTCGGGCGTGCGCGTGCGCCATGGCAGAGGAGGAGGACAGTGCCTGTCTTGTCCCAACAACTCTTTGCTGACCCGCATTAAATGCTGGTCAGCCTTCCGCCCTCCTCTGACACCGCAGACCTGTCCCCATGTCAACTCCACGTCCCTGCCACGCCATGGACCGAGCCATGGGCTAAGCTCACCATGGAGCTTAGCCCTAGCTCATCACCTCTGCCTCCCCGAATTATAAAACCTCCTTGGGTTCTCCCCTTGGCTTCCTTTACACACCATTGAACTCAGGCTTGCACCACGGTGCTTGGCTGAGCTCCCCCTCCACAGACCTCACCTCAACCGCCATTGTTGAAGATTGGAGCTCCTCGGTGGCACCGTGCTCCAGTGGCTTCTCCCTCCCTCTCTTTGCTTCGATTTAAGCCTCTCCCCTCTGTGATCAAAACCCTAACTTGATTGGTTGGGTCATTTGCAGAGGTGGCCTAAGTTGGAGCTGGGAGCTTTTCGGCCGTGGAGCGCCCCTCTTCTTCACCAGCGCCGGTCATCCTCTTCTCCGACCTTCTCAGCACCTCTGCGACCTCCAGGTAACCCCCCTGGTAGTCCTTAGATGCTGGGCACCCGCTTGAATGGATGTTGCGGAGCTTTTCTTAAAAATTTCGCTTTCGGCCATTTTGGTCACCGTCGTCGCTCCTCCGGCTCGTCGCCGTTCTGGGCCGTCGCCACCGGTGTGAGTGATTCCCTCGTGTGCGCCTGGCTATTGCGGTCCCGACAGTGCCCTTGGTTTGCGCCGATGAGGTCCTCATCGCCGGCGGCAACCCTTGGAACCCTCTCGGGATTTTGTCGGACGAAACAGCAGTGCTGTTGTCAGTTTAGGACAAAGATCCTCCTCTTAAATGCCTCAATCATTGTTAAACATGGGTAATCATGGGGTTAGCCTTTAATGCCCTAGATCCTGTCCCTTGTCGCGAAATTAAGGCTGCGCGCCTGGTCTCCCCGCACGCGCGCGTCGCTCTGGGACCTCTTTGCCCAAAGACCTCCCCTCGGGGTCCTCTTTGCAAAAGATCACCCCTGGTCTTTTGTAAAGACAACCCCCAGGACCTCCCTCCTTGCGATCTTAACCGTTTAGGACCTCCCTGTGTTGATCTCAACCGTCTAGGACCTCCCCTTTTCAGATCTTGGCCGTTCAGGACCACCCCCGAGTGGATCTGAACCGTCCAGGACCTCTTCGCTTTCGTCTTGACAGTCCAGGACCTCCCTTGAGCAATGTGGACCGTCCAAGACCTCCCTCTTAGGATCTGAGCCGTTCAGGACCTCCCTTGTGCCCTGAACAGCCCAGGACCTCCTCTCTTTTGTCGGGAAGGTCCAGGACCTCCCCGAGAGTGCATCAAAACCGTTCAGGACCTCCCCCAAGTCATCTCAGCCGTCCAGACCTCTTCCATTGGTCTGGGCTGCTCTGTTGTTGTTCTAGAAGGTAATGAACTTTGAAAATACATAACTTTTTCATTTTAAATCCAAATGAGGTGATTCCAATTTTGTTAGCTCTGGTTTGATCTAGGCTCTAATCTAAAAATGGTGGTGTGCTCAGTTCGGCTCCAGAAAATAGGTTTGCAAATTGGTTTAAAAATTAACTTTTAACGTTGCATTTAACTTGTAAAATGCATAAGTAATTCTCTGTAGTTTATTTTTGAGTGAATCCAACTTTGTTGGCTTCCTCTATTAATGCACTAAATGTTAGAATTGGATTTGGGCATCTCACTATTTTTTAAAAACTTGAGAGGGTGCAATGTGCTTTGGGCTCTTTCTTGTCTTCGAAAAATCATAGGGAATGCAATTTAGCTCCAAATGAGGTGAACTTAATTGTGTTATTCATCTCATAAGGTGCTGGTCCTACCATAAAGATCCCAAGTGCAGAACCCTTGTGGAAATTTTTGCTAAACAATTTAATTATGGTGAATAGTAACAGATTGCATTTAATAGGCTGAGCAGATTTGTTTTGCTCATATCTTTTGCATTGAGAATCCAAATCAATTGGTTCTTGTTGCTAAATTCTCTAAAAATCATCCTCTTGCTGTTGTAAAAATTTTAGAGCATTTGGAGTAAGTTGCTGTTGAGTCTTTTGAATTTTCGTCGTTCTTATCGATTCTTTTCGCTTTTTCGATTAGGTGCCGACGAGTGTGTTGATCACATGAGCGATCCTCCGCAGCAAACTGAGCATACCCAGCAAGGCAAGCAGTTTGATCATTTTCATTATGTCCCATTATTTTAAATTCTAATATGTTGTTTAACTTCTATGTATGCATTGCTATTTTGTGTTAAATGATAATCGATTAGTGAGCCTATAGATGCATGCTCTGTAGGTAAATGTTCTTTCTCTACTACTAAGCCTAGGATTATGTTGCTGTGATTAGAGTCCGCTGGATGGACTCTTATCACTTACTAGTTGCGTGATAATGCTTAGAAATGTTTAGACGGTAGAATGGGCGGTTGTCGACATTATGTCGATGACCTTTATCACACAAAACTATTATTTCATTATGTCCGTTATGTATGCCTTGTTAATTTGTAAACAAATAAAAATGAAAACAAAATTGTTATTGACTTGGGCACAATGGATGTTGGTGTGGTCTCATGGTGTGATGGAATGGTGCCTAAGTCCCTAAGGACCGAGTTACTTGGGCCACTAAACTAAGCAATTTTGTGTGCTAACCACACGAGGGTATTGGGAACCCCTCTTGGCTAAGTACTTTGGGCAGTGTTAATTATTGAGCTGGTTGGCGGGTTAAAAGGAAAAACAAAATGAGGGAAGCATCTGTAATTCGGCGATAGCTGGTGATGTGCCTCTTTTGTTAGGGTTCTGACTCTTAATTAGCATCATCCATCGGAAATGCCTCGTAGGACTTAGGCTGTGCTTGGCATACCAAAGGAAGTGTGCTAACTTTCGGCGTGGCTTAAAAGGCGGTCCGACGTGTGGGTACATTGGTACACCCCTGCAGGGATAAAACTATTCGAATAGCCTCGTTCTAGGTTATGGACATGCTTGGCAAGGTCACTCAAGAACTAGACTCAACCATTTAAATTAAAACTTGATGGGTGGTATGAATTTGGTGATTCATGCTATTGTGGGGTGACTATTGGGTTAGTCACTTCTAGGTTGTTTTACTGTTGTTGATGATTATTTATTGTATCGTTGTTACTTCAACCATTAAAAATGCTTTGTCAAAATTGCTTTGAATCTATTACATTATTGCAAATGAAAACTTGCTTTATGCTAAAAGTAAGTCCAAAGCCTCATCCACTTCAATAAAGCTTGCATGTAGCTAATTATAGTTCTGTTAGTTCACACGTCAGTCTTGCGAGTACATTTTTGTACTCATTTGCTTTGCTTAATTGTTTTGTTGCAGAGGAGGTAGAGCCCCAAGGGCCCTACTTTTGTGAGATGTGCGGTGGTTGGGAACAAGACTAGGTTGGTGGCTTGGTTGGTTACCTTGTGGGCTATGGGCAAACCAATTGGCTCTCTTTTGTTTACTGCCATCTTATGGCTTTTGCTTCCGCTGTGTATTTATCCCTCTTAGTGTATTTTGGCCGGTCAGCCTCTCTTTTGTAATACGCTCTTAATATTATATATGTCGTTGTTAATCTAGTTGTGCTTGAGTTCTATTGTTTGTATGGAATTGATGCATGACTTTGTGTAAGGGTGTATGTACAGCACTTCTGGGATGTACATATTTTCCCGAGGCACGGGATATTAAGTTTGTGATGCTAGGGTTAATGATAACTAAGCATCCCAAGCCTAATACCCCGGGGACCTCACACTTCATTTGTTGGTATGTATGTCATTACGCAGGGGCAATCCTCATCATCCTCCCCTTCTTCAAGAAAAGCCGTCCTCGGCTTTTGGTAACCTGAAAGTGTAGTAAACAAAGAGAAGAATATATATGCATGATATATGTATTTATCATCCGTTTTACCATCCCTTTTGTTTTGCAAATCATGAATAGTACAACAATAGCCATTAGATAGATGTGATGTATTCATCTCAACACTCCTTTTATCCACATTATTCCCCCACCCATGAAAAGAAGTCGTCTTCGACTTTTGTAAGCATGTATGCAAATTATTAATGGACAGACCAAAATCATTTTCTAATGCATACAAGTGGCTCATATAATCATATTTTGACTTTACAACATCAGTTTTATGTAATGGAGACGAGAAAATGGTTTGTGCCTTCCATGCTTCAATTGCGCTACTCTGATTAATACATGATTGTTCAACAAAAGATGACCAAGTAGGCTTTATAAATTTTTCTAAACAGTAGGCACTCCTATTTATACTCACCTCTAAGTGATCATGACATTGTCCAAAAGATGGTTTGTCCAAAACATGCAATTTTAATTCAGCACGCTTATCACGGGTAATGCATATTTGATCAACGTGAAACTTGTTGTCTACACCATAATCTCTAATCAAATTAAATTTATAAGTGGAGGTGTAGGTACTAGCTAGCGATTTTGAACATGCAATTTCAGAAACTCTCTCAATCACACTAGATAGCTCTATGGGTTCATCGAACATAATATAGCATAAAGAATCATCAGGATATATTCTAGTAAGAACTTCATCATGAGTAATCAATTCCACATTACGTAAATTAAGCGCATTAAATTCAGCATGTGGAATATTCAAAGGAACACTAGAGTTCTCACTCTTACTTACATCTTCTTGATGAATATTCACTTTAACACCATTATTGTTACCTTTAACGTCCTTCTCAGTTGTTGTAGGTGTTATAGGTATCAAATCTTCATAATGAAACCACGGGACAGTGAGCACTCCATCCCCCACTGTGGTTATCTCCTCGTCTTTTACTTCCGACGGTGCCGATTGTTGAACATTCAACTCCTCTTCTTTAATATCAACCTGCACAATGTGAGAAATAACACTAGAAGTAAAGAGTAAATCGTTAATTTCAGCAATAACCTCACTTTTACTATCTTCTACTTCACTCATTTCTTTTGGTGTATCGCTCACACTCTCAAATTGGATTCTCTCAACCTCACATATGGCGGAATCACACAGCTCACAATTGTCAACACTCTCACTCAATTTGGCTATGTGGCTCTCATCCTCACATGGGTTTTGAAGCATCTTATCTTCCATTAATCGTGGGCTAGCAATGGCACAATTGCCATCAACCACGATCTCCTCATGTACTGCGGGTTGTGACGGGGTAGCACTACTCGTCTCCTTGGCCGAAGAAGAATCCCTAAGCTTGACCATCTTCTCAAGTGACACACTAGTGGATGAATGAGAACTAAAGAGTCGGCACAAATTTAATTGATGTGCTCGCATGTCTTTAAGTCTCTTTTCCGCCTTCATAGCATATTTCACAAGATCTTGTAAACTGCGAAAATATTCATCTTGAAGTGCAACTACGATTTGAAAATTCAAGCCTGCTTGATATGCACTAGTGATATTGGCACGGCGCATTGCATGATTCAGCTCAACATAGTAATCTTGGACAACTTTGCATCCTTGTGCAATGCTCTCCACATGGCGTAGTAACTCCCGCTCATAATAGGATGGAACAAATTCTCTTCTCATGGCCCATTTTAAATTGACCAAAGATGTAATAGTCGTTTGCCACTTAGTTGTTGCCACCAACTAGATGCATAGTCCTCAAAAAACATAGTGGCCACTCTCACTTCCTTGGCTTCTGATTCGAACTTCTGGGATTCAAGCTCGAACTCCATCTCTTGTACCCCCTCAAGATACTCCTCTGGATCATTACTACCATAGAAGGGAAGATACGTACACTCGTGATCTGCCAAGGTTAGTAGCAAAACAAAGAATTTGTAGAATTTGGTGGAAATCACTCAATCTCACTCCTTTCTCTCCCAAGCAAAGTTCTTACCTTTCCGAAGCGAATTGAGGCCAAAACTTTCACTTGGTAGTAGTTACAACAAAAAGGTGATGATCAAGCGAATTTAAGAGTATTTCACAATTGCACAACAACGGAGCTTGGTATGGAAGTGTATAACCTATGCAATCTGAAATTCAAGTTGTTGTAAAGCTAAGTAATGATTCAAACTAGAATACTTTGCCTAGGTGCTGATCCAATAGGTTTGAGCGAAGTGTATGAATAGACACGCAAAGATAAATGTGACTTAATGCAAACAATGGAATGAGCTACTGAGAGGCAATCTAAAATTGAGATGAAAACTAGCTCATTTTGCACCAAGTACCAGGCGAGACGCTAGCCAATTGCAAAGATATCGATGTAAGGGCACAAGATTGCTCAAAGAGATTAAATACACAATCTAAAATTATGGGCTAGGGTTTACTCTTCCCAAAATTCGGACAAAGCTTTTCTTTTCCACTTTTCTTGCTCACAACCGCATGAACCAAACTCTCCCCCTTCAGCTATTAGGGCAACCGAAAGGAATAGATGTGGTATGGTATGTATGCGATCTGAACTTCTTCTCTTTCTTTTTTTTAAAATTTGTTTTCAAGCCATGGCTTTTACTTCTAACCGGCTGCCTTTTCTGCTTTTCTTATGCAATGGCCGAATTAGGGTTTCTCTTCTCCCTTTGATTTGCAAGCATCAAATAATCAGGAATGTGTATAGTAATACCAAGAGTAGCCCCTAAAGCAATTATCAAAAGCTATTCTCAATTGATGATAGGATATAAGTGAAGCTTCTCAGGAATTGCGCTACTCAAGAATAAAAGTGAAGAGCAATGCGCAATAAATTCCAGCAAGGATGAGAGTAGACAACTAGCAAAGATTACTATAGAACTACTCCAAAAGATAGTGGGGCATAGAATTTGTAGCCTCAAACTTGACTTCTGTCCAGCACTCCAAACGGATTCGAATCCATAATGAACTTAGAATTAGAATCGGATTCAAAATTCCAATCTATGGCTGCAGAAACTTGTCGGATTGAGCACGCATAGATGGAGGCCGAATTTGGACTTGACCAAAATAGCAAAGATTGAGGTCTAGTTGTAAGCTTTCCAACGAATCAAAGAACATCTAAATCGGAGTTCGCACACAAAAGTTACGACCGATTTACAGAACAGTGTACCAATTGAACTCAGATTTGACGAAAATTGATTCAAGAACCGAATTTGATTTTGACATTTTTTGGTTTTTAGGATAGAAACAAGGAACAAGCTACGCAAAGAAAACACTTAGATAAGCACTAAACAAAAATTCTAATGGATCAAAACCTAACAAAACTCATAAGAAAATAACAGATTGAAACTAGGGTTTGGAATTTTTGTGTAGCAATTTTCGGTTTATGGACTCTACGAATAAAGAACAACAAAGAACAATTAATCTAAACTAGGGATAAGTAATCCTACCGAGTCAACAGAGCTCTGATATCAAGATGATATGGGGTCGCCCGATCTTCTTGACGTAGGATCAAGATACTCACGTGTAGCCTCTCAAATCGTAGTGATCCCCCGTTGCCAATGCATGAGCTAGCACTCCTTAATTCACAAGAACACACACACGCTGATCTTCACCAACCACGAAGTGAAGATCTATCATGCTCCCAATTCCCAGCGGAAAGGTTGAACGATCTCTATTCAGCACTCCCAATTCACCTCAAGTGTGTTCGGCACCCCTTCGAAGAACAAGAGCGATTGCTAGCAATCCAATCTGTTATTTTTCATATCAAAAGTGGTCTCAGCCAAAAGGCACAAAATACAAGAGTATATATGACCCCTAGGGTGTAACATCCCAAATTTCCTAAGTTTTTGAAAATTTTGAAAACTTTAAAAATTAACCATTTGGTTTTATTAATTCGCTAAAGCTTAATTTGTAATTTAGAATTTTAAAAGCAGTTTAATTTGAATTAATTAAAACTTGAACTAATTGAAGTTGGTTTAGTTGAGTTTTGTTGGATTTTAAGTTGGTTTTTCCTTTTGCCTTATGTTAAAAATAATTAATTTCAAAAATTAAAAGCAATAGTTAAGCTGAAAATATTTTTTTACTAAGTCCTAAATAATTCAAGGGATTTCTGTGAATTTTCCTAGAATTTTTGGATGGCTTAAGCTATTTTCTAAAAATGCTTTTGCTTTTCTGGTATTTTCTAAATTCGAGAATCCTTAGAAATCTCCCTAAACCTCTTGGGCTGAATTCCTCTCAGCCCGCTTCCTATTACCCTCACATGTGACCCACCTCTTTAGCCCGGTAGGCTCTTGACCAGCGCCCTTCCATCGGCGACCGTCCAATTTGGATCGGACGACCTGCGTCCATCGAGCCTCCCGCTCCCGCTCCTCTCTCTCGCTCCCCGGTGGGACCCGCCCGTCAGCCGCACGCCCCCGGTCGTCGTCTACCTCCCGCCTCCGCTGCACCCGTGCTCCATGTCGCGCCCACCTCGCCGCGAATCTCGCCGCACCGCGCCGCTCCCTCACCATGACCTAGCCCTACCTTGTCCCCTTTCGGTCGCGCCGCCCGTCCCCGCCTCCGCCGCACCCGTGCGCCCCGCTTTTCCCCCTCTTTTCTGCGCGGTCAAGCCGGCACCCGCCGCTCGCCATTAAAGCCGACAAGCCCTCCGTGTCGTCCTCCTCCCTCAGCCCTCCCTACGCCTATTTAAGGAGAGCACCAGGACCGCCTTGAGCTCCTCCACCTCCTCCCCCCACTCACTCTCCCTCTCTCGCCATCCTTTCGCCAGATTTCGCGAAGAAGCGCCGCCGACCATGGAGCTTTCAACTGCATCCGCCACCGCTGTCGAGCCTCCTCCGCCGCCATCGACCTCGCCTCCGGCATCACCAAGACGAGGGCCACCCCGTGCGCACCTCCTCGCCCCCTAGAGCCCCCTGGAGCATCACCGCCGCCTTCAACCGCCACCGCCGCCGCTTTTTCTCCTCACCGATGACCCTCCCGTGCCGCCACGTCATCAAGACCTCGCGCACCCAACTCCCCATGAGCTCCTCTTCGTGTTGGTGTCTCGCTCGTGGCCGCGCATGCTAATCGCCGGCGACCATCAGGCGCTGCCGCCGGCGGGTCTCGACGTGGCCAAGCCACGTGGCGCCAGTCACGCCCGATCACGCCACGTCCCCCTTTGGCTGATGTGGCTGCCTCGTCAGCGAGCCGAGTGGATTTCCCGATTTTCCTTTTGAAAAATAATTCAGAAAATTAGGAAAATCCCTATTTCATCATTTCATGTGTTTTTCCCACTTCCTTTGGCCATAACTTCTTCATTCGAACTCCGATTCGAGTGATTCAAATTTCTAAATTCCGCTAAATTGTTTATCTTCCTATTAGTATTTATTTGGTATTTATTTAAATTTTATTTAGAGTTGTTTTATTTATTTAGCTTTGTTCGCATGTATAGATTCCGGTGTTTCGGACGATTTCGCAGACCCGATGACCGAAGAACCTCTACTCTTCAACGAAGGCAAGTCATAAACCTTTGATCATATTGAACCCATCTTTATAAAAGTATATTGTTTGATATAAACATGCATTGCTAATTTTATAATAAATGGTTTCGGGAATAATTAATTACCTAATTGTCTTTATGCCTCCTTGATAAATTGTGAACGACATGTATCCTTGAATGACATAAATCCTTGAACACCCTAGGATGGATAATTATGAGTTGGACATTATTGTACTACCAACATGGGTACCGTATTATGCTTATCCGATGCTTTAGTTATACGATAGATTCACGCTCACTTACTCAAAGAATGATTGAGCTTGACTTAATGAGATATGGAACTATGGTGCGATACCCCTGTTGTGTAACTGTGGTGCAAGATCATAGTTGTGTCAATTGTGGTGCGATGCCGTTGTGATTAAAATTTGTGGTGCCATGGCAGGGGTTGTCATTTGGCCAGGTTAAACGAAATTGATTTATGCTCGGACGAGTGGGTGGTGGAAAAGGTGGGTGCGTAAGAATATTTGGAATACGGAAACGTCTCGTCTAAGCAACCAACTAAGCACTTAACCTTGAACCATTGATCTGGGCCTTAACCGTACAACCACATGTCTAGACTGGGATAGACCTGGCTGACTAATTAGCAATATTTTGGTTCGGTTCTGTGTTGGTTGGGAATGGTGCAAGAGGGGGCCGTAACGGTAACCCCTTAGCAAATAGAACCGAGTCAAAACAGAACTTTGTAAAGGCCTTGGCACGTGCTCTAGACTGCTTACCTAAGGAAGTGGGCAGGGGCATCGACGGATGCCCAACCAACTAGAGAATTTGTGTCTTGTGGGTAAAGCTGTACAACCTCTACAGAGTGTAAAACTATTCGAATAGCCGTGTCCCTGGTTATGGACATGCCTGTTGATTTCACGCAAGGGGTAGATTTTCTTGAAATGTTGGAATGGGTTGTTCGAATCTTGTAAATGGTTGTGGTTGTTAGGTGGGGAAGTGAACAGGGTGTTCACTATTTGTTTCAAAGAAAATTGATTACTTATGTATTAATATTTTAAATTATGCTTTGCAATCTAATTATTGTATTTACTGTCAATATTGCTTTCTGCAAAATAGCCATAAAGCTATCCTTGTCAAACCTTGCATGAATATTACTTGCATACATTTCTCTGTGACTTGCTGAGTACATTCAAAGTACTCACAGCTTTATGCCCTCTGGTTGATCAGTCGCTGAAGAAGAACCAGGAAGCACCGAGTTCTACGAAGAAGACTTCTTTGAAGACTATGCGTATTAGGTCGCGTCCTCCACTCGATTGTCTGTGGGCATATTGGGTGACCTCCACCGGGTGTTTGGTTTCTGCTGCAAGCTTCCTTTTGCTGCTAAGCCCTGCGTGGCAAACTTTGTAAGACTTGACCATAAGGTCCTTTTGCTATTAAATATTAATTTGTCTGCTTCATCTATAGTTTGGTGTACGGTTTTGATTACACCAATGTTGCAACTGTGTGCACTAGCTACTGATCCAGGGAATAGTGCAGATATACACAGAGGGTCCTGGATCCGGAGATCCGGGGTCCCGACATAGGGCCGACCATAAGTCCTCCAAACCGACTTCAACTCGTCCCTACATGTATTGGACTTAAACTCACACACAAAAGCAAAACCTAAGTTTAGAGCCGTTACATTATTTCGATCATTGTGGTGTGACCATAGGGTTTCTGAATCTAGGGCCTTACCTGTTGCGTGGGCCTTGGAATAAGATTTCCAACAAGTCCAAGAACACCTCAATCGAACTTCGTATGTAAAAGTTATGGCCTTTTTATTACGGACCTGTTGGGCTGTCCCGAACCGAATCCGAATTGAATTCTGAGTTGGTTCCGAGTTTGATTTCAGTTGGGCTTGTGGGAGGTCCGAATTGGGCTTGGAAATCTTATCCAAAACTTGGGCTATGGATTCTTAGGCTTCTCCCCCTTTTGCTCTTCCATTGCAGACCTTCTCTCTTGGGCCGACCTCCTTTTCCTCCCGCTGGCCCGCACTATTTTTGGGACGTCCACAATACCTACACTCACACAAGCAAAGCCGTACTCGCATTTTTTTTAAAATGAAGTATAATTATGAACCTTAAGTTTAGCTTTAACCTTGTGAAAATGTTTTGAATCTTCATTTGTTGGTATGTATGTCATTACACAGGGGCAATCCTTATCAGCAAGACTAAAAAGATTTCAAGTGCAGGAGTATTTTTACTAGATTATACCTCTTTGTTTTGCTTAGTTGAATTTTCTGGAATTTTTGGAGGATTAGTTGGTTTCTTTTCAATTTGCATGTTCAAATTGAATTTGAATTTAAAGTCCCGACTTGTTCTCCAATGGTACTTGTGTGAGAAGTTATCATGTCTTCAAGAGGAGTGACCTCTTCAACACATAGCTCGCTGAGTACATTGTTCAAGAGAGAAATATTATCTTGAAGGTTGATCTTCATTAACTTTATCTCCTCCTGATTACGAGTTGAAGCCTCACAGAGTTGTTTTATTTCAACTGCTTGCTCTGAAAAGAATAAGATCAGTCAGACAAAATGACCCCTAGAGGACTGGAAAACCAAACTAGTCGTAGGTAAAGTGTTGCTTATTTGCTAGTCGAGAATCTAGCTTCTTGACTTCATCGTCGTGGGAAGTAGTGCTCTTTGCGTAGTGCTCCCCCCACGACTTTATTTCTTGATCTTTGTCTTTGGCGATATAGGAGATCTCGTGAACAACCAAGGTCTTTTCGTTGACCTCAGTTTGGAGCGTTCCCACTTCAACCTCTTTTTCTGAAAAGGAATAAGAGATAAAAAGATAAAGATCAAGTATATAAGCAGTCTTAAGTTCAGAACTTACTATTTATTTGCCCCTACAACTTTTGAGTCGTAGAGTTTGCCTCCTGAAGCTTCTTCAGAAGGAAAACAGGGCACGGGAAACTCACCAGGAAAGAGAGAGAGGCCAGAGGAGGAGGCTGGGGAAGGACGGTGAACGGCGGTCGAAGACGGCACGGACTCCAGCAGACTCTTCAACGGCAAGGAGGTTAAAGACGATGCGGACTCCAGCAGACTCTTCGGCGGTGAGGAGGATGAAGACGACGCGGACTCCAGTAGACTCTTCGGCGGCGAGGAGGTTGAAGACAGCACGGACTCCAGCCGGTGGTGGTGAAACTCGAAGCACGGCGAAACAAGTGCGAGAGAGAGGAAGAGTTGAGGAGAAAACAAGAGGAGGAAAAGAGCTCCCTGGTGCTCTATTTATAGAGGAAGGAGGGGGACCAGGCAATAAGATGGAGCAGCGAAAATCGTGACAGTGCGGCAGGGCACCGGAGCCACGGCGACGGTCGACGGAGCTAGAGCTACCCTTGTGTGTTGTGACCCGGGGAAGCTTCCTCCTCCCCGCAACCTTGAATCCGGCGGCGGGGTGACTGCATGGCCGTGGAGGACCCAGGCGGAGCCGCAGAGGCATGGAGCCGGAGAACTAGGGCGGAGGACGGGGGGTGATGCCAAAGGAGGAGGAGCAATGGTGGAGGACGGGGCAGCGGAGGTAGACAGGGCTGCGGCGCGGAGGACCGTGGGGAGGACAGAGCGGCAGCTCGGAGGACCAGAGGAGGGGGAGGGCGCAGGACGGCGGGGGGCCGGAGGTGGCGGGCCAGAGCCCAGAGGACGGGGCGGCCGGGCAAGGTGGAGAGTTGATCGGGGGATTCGGGATTTTGGGGGCTCTCAGGACTGGGAGGAATCGGGAGGAGGGAGGAAGGAATGGAAGCTCGGTGGAGTGGAGGGCTAGAGGCACTTGCGTTTGGGCGAAGGGATAAGGCCGAGCGTTTGGGATGAGCGGCTCGCGAGTGGGCTCAAGCTCGGCTCGAAAATCTTGCGAGTCAGAAGATGGGCTTGGCTCAGCTCGAAAATCTTACGAGCCCGAGCCGAGCCAGCTCGAGCTTGGTCCGAGCCGAGCTGGCTCGCGAGCCTTGAGCTATTTTTCCAGCCCTATAGTCGGGTGATGAATTGTGTTGGCAACTCAAATTTACACATTCATGCCTTTTTGTTCAAGTTGATGTAACTGCTTGTACGTAGAACACAATGTACAACCCCTCATGTAATTGTTACTATTGTACTTCAAAATATTGTAATTCTAGTAATGATGTACTCACAGGTGTACTGGTGTACTGGTGGTTATATATTCAAGCATTGTTGTGGTATTTTTTTCACATTATTGTAACATCATTAGACATTGGATTATGTATTATTTTGTATATCCTGGACATTGTGAATATTGTAAAAAAAATCTTGACTCTGAAATCTATGATGATATATTCCAATTATTATTGTAATTAACTGATTAATTAATGATGATTTGCCTCATAATCGTTATTTAAGGCGTGATTGAAAATCTAGGTCATTTCACATAGCACTTGGACTAAACCAGTTTTAATAAAATTGAGTAGTGTTGTATATTACTAGCGAAGGTTCTAGCGGAGAATGGTTCCTGAAGGTTCTATCCACCCACGAGTAGATATTGATTCCATCCACCTCATATTATATCATTTTCAGAGAGCTACCTCCACCTGACATTTCCAGGGCAACCTCCACTCGACAGTTTTATCCCACACACAATTGGTTTTTTTGAAATAGAGACTAACCAAGCAAGTTCCCGTGCATCACCCATGACCGTAGGCACAGTTGTCCAGACAGTTTTTACTCTGCAAAAGTTGTACAACTTTACCCATAAGATATGATCGACTCATAATGTTAACCATAACATGCTTCTTTATTGTGATGCTTCTGCTGTTGATTTCTCCTCCTTCAGCATTGCCTCACTTGCTCCTCCCCTGTTTCCCCCTTTTCTGCTTCCCTTCCTCCACCCATGGTTTGCAATGTTGACGCTTTACGTCATCATGCTCGCTTCAATGGCTAGGCTTTGATGGGTTTGAGGTTGGATTGTGGTAAGGGTTCTGGATTTTTGGCTTTGGCTCGGCTGTGGTGTGACCGGGTGAGGAGGCCATGGAAATAAGAATAAGGGTAAAGTCCATTTTACAACCCTAAACTTTTCAAAAAGTCTGGAAAACAACCTTGAAGTCGAAAACCAGACAGCACAAGACCTCGATGTTTGCAAACCGGACAAAATACCCCCCACACCGATTCACCCTGGTTTTGTGCTGATGGGGCCCACATGTCAGACCTACTTTTCCTGCACACAGCAACACAGAAGAAGCTACAGCTACAAACACAACGCTCCCCAAAAGAAAAAGAAACAAGGAATTCCAAGAAATAAAAAGGCTGAACCCCAAACAAAAAGAAAGAGAGAAAAAGGTTAGGTTTCTATTAGCGAGTAGCGTAGCATAGAATGGAGGCGATCCAAATCGGAACCCAATCCCAAGGGCGCATGGATAATCCACCACCGGCTCGGGCAGCGGCGATAGCCTTCCCATTCTTTGCTTTCTTGTTGTTGCCGATCTTGTTCTGTTTCCCCAATCTCCTCCTCTCCCCATCCCCGCACACGGAGGAGTTTGGATCTAGGTTTCTTGGTCTCCGATCGTCGCCGTTATGGAGGCCGCCGGTGGTGGTGAGGCGGAGGGATGGGGATGGCGCAGGAAGGCTCCACCGAGGCGCCCGAGGCGACGCCCGCCTCCAGCGCCAGTGTGGCAGCCCGACTGCTTGAGGGCGGCTTGGCGCGCCTGCTCGCGGATGTGACGCCCCGTGTCATTACCCCAAGGGTAATCACACTTAGGCATACGGATTACTATACAGAAAAAATGGTGTGACACCTGATTGCTCACTTTATGGTGAACAATTTTGATTGCCAAATTTGTGGTGTACAAACCTGATTTAGCAAAGAAAGACATTCCAGCTTTATCATATATAACAGATGATAAGGAGAAAGCAAAAGAAATTGTAGAACGGGGAAAGTATATATTGTAAGAATAACAAATATGTATAATTGCATTTTGAGGCAAGGATGTTTTTTCACCATTTGATTTGATCAATGTCCAACATCTTGCACGTCACGTATATAATGCATGACTATGTTTCTTTATGCATTCTCATATATGCTTATGACATCATTTTTCTAGAATCATACAAGTGACAAACATGATTCCAAGTTCTAAAATAAAAGCGATTCCTTTTTAATCTTATTTTCGGTATGTTTTATCAACATGGTTATGTGTTGTGTAAATCCATTTGAAGGTTGACATTAGGTACTGTAAGGAATGAGAGTTATTGGGTCTAGGGTGTAGATAAGGTACATTTTAAAGTGTTAAGTGTAAAGAATAAAAACCATTAGAAGATGTAGCCATGTGGGTTATGTGGTGTCAACACAGTGATTGAAAATTGCTAATAGAGTAATAGGTGCTTGATTTAGTATGTTTCAACGGTTATTGATAGCGCCCCACACTTTCATAGAGAAAGAAATATAATTATCTAACTATATGTAAAACTGAAAGCCCTTTCTAGTACCAGAATCTCAAAACGTGCACATGTTTTAACTCATAAATTAATGGGAAATGTGACCTTACAATGCTTTGCTTCATATATATAAATATATTAAATTTAACAGTTATTACAAAATCTCTTGGTATGGAATTACAGAATCTCTTGGTATGAAATTGTGTGTCCAAACAAAATTCCAAGATTCGATCACAGGTGGAGTGTACAACTCATAACAAATTGAACAGTTATTACAGAAAATTACATATACTGGTGATGAAGGTGATATGAGATGGTGCAGAGCAGACAGATGAAAGCCATTTCCAAGCCTGAAGAGCCTCAGGCTTCAGGACAGTCTCAAAATATTGGCTCCAGATAAAAAAGAGACCTACTCGCCGCATATTACAACAGAAGATGGATGAATTTGCAGCTGTAGAGGGTGGAAGGGAGTAATAATTCCTCACACAGAGATGAAGATATTTAATGAGTAGCAGTTCATGGTTTGCCTCCCCTGAGGACTCCAAAAATAAGCAAAAGTCTTCTGCTGAATCTCTTATGGAAATCATTTCTGAAAATAAGTTTCATGCAGGGCTTGGTAGAAAGCCTCCAGAAACAACGAAAGATGGCTTTGTTGTTGCCTTAAGGACAAGAGATCATTCAGGTTTCATTGTTCCTTTTCCTGTTTTGTGTTACTCAAAAATGAAGTTTCAAGATTTCATCTCAAAACTGAAGGTGTATAACTTGATAAACGAAGTTTTATGTTTTCTTATAAATGAAGTTTTATGTTTTCCTAAAAGAACCCTCATAACAACAACCCTAATAAATTGACCAGTTTCATGTTTAGGGTACCGAAAATAAAGACTTGGCATTGCTAAAAAATGAAGTTTCAGGGCCAACAGCCTCACAAAGATCATACAATTGATTGGCAAACATATAACGAACACGTTAAGATTTATCCTATAAAAGGAGTATAAGTAGTAACTCATAAGTGGTACAGCACTTCTAGAACTATAAGTAATTACACATTAAGAAGCAATTCTGAGTAATCCTGAACATCTAGCAATTAAAAATATATATTCCGATAATCTATCAACACCATGTGAATCAATGACAATATGGTACCAAGTATGGGAGTAATGTACAGGAGAAATTTGATGGATGAAAGAAAATGCAATACACAATCTTGGGGTTCCAACAATTTTCCAAGAGCGGCGTAGCCTTCAAATCCCAATAAGCGTGATCTGTAAATAAAGGCCAGCGGTGCAATTAGACACAATGTTGATCACGTTCTCAGTACTTGAAATCTTGAAAAGCATAATTCCAACAACTATAAAATGGCATGAGCATCAAATAAATATCCAAAAGCACAAATGTATTACTCCAGTCATTTAAACACGATATCATGCTATACACAGCCAAGAAGTGGACTGGTTCAATTAGCATAATGCTCAGATTGATGTTAATTAATTTGCACTCAAATGTCGGGCTGCACAATGTACGAAGCAAAGGCCTCCCTTACAGGTTTAGGGTGAGAAGTAAAGCGAGGTGCAATTTGAGGATGTGTGGATTGAATTTGCAAATTGGGGGAGATAAGTGATACAACCTTACAGGTTTAGGGTGACATCTCAAGACTAAACATTGTTTTGTTGAGAGCGCCATCTCAAGACTGAAACACTGCAGAGTTTGCTTTCTGTAAAAGATTAATTTTGCCAGCATCTTTGCTGTACTTGATACAAACTATCAGCAAACACCATCAGGAGCAAATCCAGATTGAGATATAGGTTTTTCCTCAGTTAGAATTGTGCTTAATAATGATGGTTCACTAGTAAACATGTTGAATTGGTAATTGCCTATATTCGAGATCTTCATCAAAATTGTGAGTCTTTAATGCTCTATCTAACTTATGACCTTATTGTCTGCTTCGTGAACCTTAGATATAAATCTTAGGATGATTGTAATATACCTTTCCAAAGTAGAAGATATTATGGTCTCTACATAATTCTTGGATGAGAGAATGGTAGGCCATAGGTCTCACTCTCATAACACTCTACCATTACCATAGCAAACTAAAAAGGGGTGCCAAAATATATGCTTTCAAAAACCTAACTCATTTGAATATCTCAAAGGCTAACTCAAAAAGAAATGATCGTCGATTAGCACCATACTTTCTCAGTGCCACTATAAAACCCATCAGAAGGCCGGAAACAAGACATCATAATTTTTTCAAAGATCTATGAGAAGGATGCATATATCATGTTATCAACTCACCGATGCATATATCATGTTATCAACTCACCCCTTTTAGAAGCACAGAAGTTATTCTCAACAACACAGATACACGGATGCCTTCTTTGAGCAACATATGCAACAGATATTCCTACAAGTGTATATTCATTTAATATTCACAAAAATAAAAAGAAGAAGCGCAATTGAGTTTGAAAGGATTCATTGATAGTGGCTCTGGTATGTCACAAAAATGGATACAAAACAAGGAAAAAGCAGTTGCCTAATCTGAGATATACATAAACAATATCGGCATGAATCATCTATAAAAGATACTTAAATTATGGTACAACAGAAGAACTATGAACTATCGCAATGATAATTTAGCATGTCACTATATGGCCATCCCAGATTCATTCCCACATCTTTTTACATTAACAATCTATAAATTTATTCAAATTCTCGAGGTTATTTCAAGTGGATCTCTTTCTATCATGGACATGCTGCCAATTAATTGCATCAATAGCTTGCGAGCCCGGATGCATCATTTTGCTTGAAGAAACACCGAATATTATGAAGTACATATGCAGACCATGCTGATAGGTTCATGCTTGAGTGGGCATCTGCATTGAACTTGTGATTTACTTGGCCTATTACATCACAGGAGACAAGAAGTGGACTGGTTCAATTGAGCAACTGAAGACACTTGTGAAATGCAACTGAAGAAAAGCACAACTGAAGAAATGCATATCAAAATTGAACCAAGCACAACTAAAGAAAAGCATAATTTGTGAAATGCATGCTTACTGCTTGGAACAAGGACACGCAACTGGACCTCCTTGGTTCAATTTTGATATGCATTTCACAAATTATGCCTCACTGCAGTCTTCAGTTGCTTAATTAGCAACAGAACAGGTACTAATGAAACAATTGACACAAGGAATTTGCATATCTTGATGCAATGTATACAATTGGATAAACTTGATGCAAGATTAGCTACAAGCTTACATGAGATCAATATTTTAGCTATATCTAGTTCACATTGGTTCTTCAGAACAAATTATCTCTACAAAGGAGGGAAACTCATTGGATAAGACAGAAATCTTACCTCAATCTCCAAATGTTAGAATGATTTGTTGTATTCTGCTGTGATAAAGAACATCAACTATAATCCAAATAGAGAGAACACACCTGTAAAAGAAATCAGGAGCATCAATCATCAAACTTTAGCAACCAATAATTATAAAGGTAAAATAACTAAGAAATATAGCAAATTAATAAGATTATTTCAGATTTGGTCATTGACACACTGACCGTGTATGAAAAAAACAGAACAGGTACTTGTGAAACAATTGACACAAGGACCCCCAAAAAGCTAACATAACCCCCACATATAAGTCATGTCATTCCCAAGCAAACCACAAATATGTCACCCAATCTGATCTCACTAAATGTCATAATTCACCACATAAAAGATGTCCAATAAAATTACAGTGCTCTTGCATCAAAGTTCTTACATATATTAGATCGCTTTGTACTGAAATATAACATCTTGCTTCTATTGCAGGCACAGAAGACACTTTACATTCCTACAAACACTAATTATACACAGGTTTGGTGAGTTCCTAATGTTGTTGTTGCACATGAAAAGGAAGGGATAGAGGCTGTTCATCTAGCTTCTGGACGTACAATTTGCAAGGTCTACAAGATATATCTGTGGTCTTTGCTGTTTGCACTTTGCTATTGCTTGTGTATTAGTTCATTGTAGATTATCTTTCTGAAGAAAATTAATCCTGCTTTCTCAAATTTGTGTACAATTCGATTTTATGCTGTTAATGTTTATTACTTCATTTTTACCAACGAGGCACATTTGCTGGTTGCCTTATTGTTCTCTTTACAAGGCAATAACTTCCAGGGGCTGGTCCACTGGCTGTCATCAAGCTGTTAATGGAGATTAAGCTACCATTTATGAATGCTAATTGAATGATTGCTAAAATCAATCTATGGTTGCACTGTATTTATGTACATGTTATGAGTTTCTCGAGAAACCCTGTTCCTTCTAAGGGATCATAATTTATGTGTATGGATAAATTTTATGTTTCTGTAGCACACTTATACATTTCATCTCCTCTGATTTGGTTTTCTGGAATTGTATGTGTCCAGCTTCACACAGATATTAATGGAGATGAAGTTCTAGATCATGTTCAGGTGTGTTGAGAGTGTCAAGATTAGAGTTATGGTGTATTGTACCTCATAAGCTTGTACAATCGTTGGATTTCAAGGATTGTCAATTAGACGATACTAGAATGTTGCTTCTTCTATCTCTATCCTTATTATCATGTTATGCAAAGTAAAGTGTTAGAATGAACAGGCCTTGTCTAATTGGCATACAAAATCTGATCTCACAAAATGTCATAATTCTCCCCATAAAAGATGTTATGCACAGTAAAGTGGTAGAATGTACAGACCTTGTCAAATTCCAATACAAAATCTTTCAATGGCAACTCTACTTTCTTGAGAGGAGTGGTAGTGACACTGTCGATGAAAGATTTTATATTTGGAGGCTGCAAATAAAACAATGCCATTGGTGAAAAAAAAACAAAATATGAACATTCAAGCAGTTCAGGAGTAAAAAACATAAAACACTAAATGGAACTAACTTATATGCAGGTGCTTCATACAATATCAGACCCTAATCAACTATGATTATATGATTCAAGTACACATTGGCACCATAAGTAAAGCTAGAAATATTGCAGGCATTTGTGCAAGCATATTTAACGAATTGGATAGAAGGATGTGAAGTAGTAGTAATACAAACACACACATTTGTGCAAGAACCACTTTGATTAAGTAAACTTGACTACAAATGTTACGCGGCTTTACCGTGTCGCTGGTAACGAAGGCCACAGCCACAATAATCCAATTAGGCACTAAATGGAAGATCATGGTAGCTATCTCTAAGTTAAATTTCGTTATTATTTAGTAGAATTTTCCAAAGTTGTCACACAACCATGCAACACCAAAGTAATTAACCACTACAACCAGTTCTCAGGTAGGTTCTTGCATTAGCTTTCCATACAGAGGTCACTAAAATCAGAAAGAACTGAGAATACCACCACTGGCAAGTAGGATCTGGTGGCAAACCACTTATCATCGACGGCAAGGTCCACTAACCCTACTACAGTAACTTGGGCAGAGGCTTTCTGCTACATCAGAAGCTCCTAGCAAAAGGAGGGATGTCAATGTGGAAGATAAGCTACCTAATCATCTTCCAACATCAACATCCAACACTAAAGATTCTGGCATGCAATCTTCTGATGATGTTTTAGATAAGAGTATGACTAAGAGCATTGACGGATCATCAGATAGTTTATATAATGTATCAGAAGGGAATAGAACAAATGTGAGGTCACTTGGTCAGAAAATATGAAAGGAATGATCAGAAGGAAAATATGGCTCTAAATCATCTGCCTGCACTGTCAGGCTTCAATAATCTACAAAAGGGTCCTCAGATGTTGTTCCAAGGAAAAGTTCCATTGGAGGTACTAATCTGGTTCAACTGAATTGGAGGTACTAATTCGTCACCTTAAGATATCCATTTTTTATCTCAACTTTAATGGGTGCCCCGGTGGCAATGGGTAGGGAGGTCTGTGCTTGCAAACAAATCGAAGAGCATTTGCTACTAAAGAACATTTCCCTCACCAATTTATTTGATATTTTGACATTTACAGTAACAACACGAAATAAAAAACCATTGCATGTAAAATGATATATCATACCTCTTTTGGTTTTTTCTTCAAGGAGCCTTTGCAAAGTGAGAGTTTGCCTCCAGTCAGGTTGAATCTGGAGAAAAAACATGGAATTGTACATTGGTTAGCACTGAATTCAAGAGCATCTGAAGAGTTCAATAAATAGTACAAATTTACAAAGTCAAAACTATCTATCTCAGAAGTCGAACCCTGCATGGGATAATCAAACCACAGGTGGGATGGTATACAGATTACCAAAATGTTACACGGCTTTACCGTGTCACTAGTAACGAAGGCCACAGCCACAATAATCCACTTAGGCACTAAATGGAAGATCATGGTAGCTATCTCTAAGTTAAATTTCGTTATTATTTAGTAGAATTTTCCAAAGCTGTCACACAACCATGCAACAGCAAATTAATTAACCACTACAACCAGTTCTCAGGTAGGTTCTTGCATTAGCTTTCCATACAGAGGTCACTAAAATCAGAAGGAACTGAGAATACCATCACTTAGACCTCTCAAGTCTCAATTCAGAACACAAACAGACGGTGATTAATTATTCATTGGAGAGCAAATATGGAACCCATTTCACAGTACTAACATACATATAGTGAATGGTAATTCCCTATGCATGAGGGGTACTAAGATATGCACTGCAATCCTTCATGGCTTCATTGAAGAAAAATCAATCATGCATGTACCATGGGATCTAGAGTAAAGTGCTATCAAGGGAGATAATTAGAGAATTGAGATAAGCATTCACCTGTGGATTTTCGTGCAGCAGAGAGCAGCAGAGAAAGGGAGATAAAAAGCAGGAGCCGTGAGGTGGAGAAGTGGAAGAAAAAGGAGGAGACGAAGAGATGTGTACCTTTTGTAGTGTGGAAGTTGCAACCGCCATGTGTGCACGATTCTTCGTAGCTTACAACCGCCGTGAACTGGGCATTTTGAAGAAATGGTCTTCGCGGTCAAGGTGGCAGTTTGGCGTGTGAGCTGACCACCGCTCCAGCTCGGTCACCATCACCGGGGAGCTAGATCGGGAGGATGGGAGAGCTGATGCGCCATAGGGGAGGGGGAGAGGGGATGCACCATAGGGAGGCGAGGTTGGCGGCAAGGGGCGGGGTGAGGCGAGGGCGGCTCGACGGCTTGCGGGCGCGAGGGTTGATGGCGGCTCGGTGGCGGGCTAGGGCAAGGGTTGAGGGAGGCTCAGCAGCGGGTTGGGGCGAGGGGCGAGGCCGGCTCGGTGGCGGGTGTGGCGACCCAACCCTAGGGCACCCGAGAGGTCCTCCAGGATCTCCCAGGACGTCCCTTGGGACCTCCCAGGAGGTCCGATAGTACCCCTCGAGGCTCGGGTAGGACCTGCCCCGGTAGTACCCATCGAGACCCTATTAGGACCTCTCAGGATTACCACCGAGGGAAGAGGGAGTCACGGGGAGATCCCCCACTGCCACGGCCAACTCAGGAGAGGTCGTGGGACCTGTCCTGAGGAGGTCGTGAGGCTTGAGGGATCACTCTATGATTCCCAGCGTGAACTGAGCTAGTCCCAAGGATCTCAAGCTAGCTCTTCACAGCATACAAGAATGATAACATCCACGACATGAACTTTATTTACAACATACCAAAGGAGTTGTTTACAAAAGGTGGCCTTGGGCCAAAAGCAAGCTTACAAAAGAGTAGAAACAGACATCCATCCACTATACCACAGGCAAAATGGCTGGAGGGCACAACCTACACGTCCTGGTCCTCTTCTTCACTGCTGTTGTCTTCTCCTGATAACATTTGCATTGAGCAAGAGTGAGCACTACTACCGTGCTCGCAAGTCACACCCGTGGAATAACAAAATGACATGCATATAAGGGCATACAAAGGAAAGCATAATATGGTTGTTTTGCATAAAGCCAAGTTTCTTTCAATTACAAATACTAAGTTCCAAGGCAGGTTTTTAATAGCTAGAATTCATTTTTTTTCCAAACTTGATTTTTCAGTTGGATAGCATTCATCAACAAGTTGGTGAAGGATACCCTCCTGTCACAAGGCTCCCTGCCCAAAACCCATGGGATAGAAATCCCAAAACAGTTTATTAAACATTTTCAAAAACCCAAAACCAACATCTAACTCTGAGTGGCCGTTGCCAGCATGTCCATGACCGTGGACACGGCTATTCGAATAGATTTAACTCTGCAGAGGTTGTGCACTTTACCCACAAGACATGATTTCTCTAGTTTATCCGGCATCCGTCGATGCCACCTCTCACTACCAAAGGTAAGAGGTCTAGAGTTCATGACAAGGCCTTTACAATGCATTGTTCCACCACAGCCCCTCCTTGCTAAGGTTTCGCCTCCTTTGGATACAAATCCGCAGGATCGGGGCCCCCTCTTGCACCAGTGGGAAACATAGGTCATAAAAGACCATAGGCCATAGAAGACCTCCCACACATCCAAATGGAACAACCGCGGTGGAATTTCTGCAAATTAATTGGCCAGGTCCCACACCCCCACACTGGAGACATGTGGTTGCACGATTTTGGCATAGCCCATTATAGGCCTAGCATTGGCGGCTCAAAGACCGGTCCTCAACTGACTTGGGCGACCCCCACAAACCCCTGGACCTCCACCTTATCCAGGATAGAGTCCGTGCACAAACATTGCACCAGCCAAGCAAACCAATTCGCCCAAGTCCAAATCCATTTTCATTTTCTTTGCTTCCCCAGCATCATTTTTAAGCCTCCATGACAACCCAATGTCATGGTCAAAACATTTAAAACAACAATTGGTCATGATGGTAAAGATTTCCCCAAATCAAATACTTTTGGTCTAAGCAAGACTAAGCTCATGGTTTTTCAATTGCTCTTGGTTCACACTATTGTATCAACCAGATTTTGTCTAAGGTGACAACAAATTTGGTTCAATGTCAAAGTTGGCCATATGAAGGAAATAGGCATAACTAGGTGTTCAAAGACAGGTATTGAAATAACTTGGTAGAAATAAGCATGCGTTATACTTTGAAATTGAACATAAGTAATTTGGAATATTGGGTGCAATATGGTTAAGAGCATGACTTGCCTTGCTCACTGTCTTGAGAGGCTTCTTCTTCAGTGCACTCACGCTCCTCAGTATCCTCGCGATCTATACGAGAGATAAGGAGACAACTCAAACCAAGTTCCAAATAAAGAGCCAAAGAAACTTCAAAAGAAACTCCAAAACTCAACCAACAGAAGCCATTCACAGACTCAAAATAGGTTCTTTGGGAGAGGTCCCAACTTACTGGGGAGAGGTCAAATGAGGAAGATCCTCACAGAAGAGCAGAGGGGCGGCTTTTAGCAAAAGACCACGATGATAATGATTGCGCTAAGTCCAGAGAGGTGATCTTTATACAAAAACCATAGAGTTCCACCGAGTGACCAAAGGAAGAGGTCCCGAAAGGGACATAACCTCTTATGGTGGAGATAAGAGCAAGAGCAGATCAGACGCAAGGAGGCTTACCAGCAATAGGGAAGAGGTGACGAGTTGAAGGGGAGGTCGAAGGCAATCTGGGCGGTTGAGGTCAATGCCCAAGCTCCATCGGGGCCTCCAATGGTGAAAATGCGATGAGGGGAGGTGCTCCAGGTGATGCTCTTGGCAGCAAGGCCCCTCCAGGAAGCCACTGAGTGAGCCGAAGTGGAGAATGTGGGGAAAAGGTGGCAAGGGAGGGCTCCCGGGGCTAGTTATAGTCAAAGAGAGTGAAAAGACCACTCCAAGCGTACATGATTTGGTGAGCATGAAAAATAGGCAAAAGGTACGGGGATGTCAAACGAAAATAATAAAGGACATTGTGTACTGCTACGGGAGGAGACTAGAAAAGACACCAATAGTGCCCCCGATTGACTACATTCAATGGAAGCAGCCACTTTCATGGCTGCATTTAATGCGACAGGACATGCATTAAATGCTCATGGTACCAGTGTGGCGGGGAAACATAAGAATGGGTAAGCCTGGCAGGTGGGACCAGTCAGTTTTAGAAACCACCGGGTCAATGGGGGAAGTCCTGACAGTTGGATCTCCCAAGAGGAGGTCCAACGGCCAAGATTTAGTACAAACGGGGAGGTCCGCAAGGTGGAAGGAGAACCTCACCCGCAATGGAGGTCTAGAGCCGCGGGATCAACTCCAGACAGGAGGTCTGAACGGTTAGGATTTCCAAGGGGAGGTCTTAACGATCAGAACTCCCAAAGAAGGGAGGTCTGGACGGTTAAGATCTCAAGGGGGAGGTCTTAACGGTCCAGATTTACAAAGAGAAGGTCCACATGACTAAGAGATCCTGACAACCAAGATCTCATCGAGGGAGGTCCTGGCTGAGGGGATCCTTGCAAAGAGGAGGTCCTGACTAGTAGGATCTCACCAACGGTGAGGTCCTATCAGTTAGGCTCTCATGAAGGGAGGGTTCCACGGGCTCAAGGAGGTCTTGAGAGGAGGTCTAAAGAACTAGGTCGACAAGGGGGAGGTCCTGATCGCTAGGATCTTCACAGTGGGAGGTCCTAGCGGATGAGGATCTCAATATAGGAGGTCCTAGAGGTTCGGGAAGAGGTCTTCAGAGGTCAGAGCTCCTAAGTTAAGCGAGTAAGGAGGTCCAATGGATGGGGAGGTCCAAAGGACAGAGGTCAATACGGTTTCAAGGAGGTCCAAACCGAACATAACACAAAAGAGAGACTGAGGGGAGAACGGGGCAACATACAGAAGTGGTGACAACACAAAACTTAAACCTCTCCAACAGACCCTACTTTGAATTCTCATCAAAATAAAATAATTATATTTTGTTTTATGAATTAAAAAAAAGTTTGGAAATGCAGGATGTTCAAGTGAGCGAGGGGTGGTGGTGGTGAGACCGATCCGTGGCAAGGGAGCGGACGAGGCGATGATTGCTTGCGGGTGAGGGGGCGGCTGAGGCAGTGAGCTGTGAGGGTGGCCAAGAGATAAGGTCGGCCGGCTTTTGTCCGGTTTTTTGGCGTGTGTTGCGTCGTGGGTGGGTGGACGGGGGAAACAACAGTTTTTTCCATCGACAGTGTGAGCGCGGGTGGACGATCGCCCCGCTTGCACAGGGTAAACCCAAAATTATAGTAGTTAAGATGTAAAGGGGTCCCACTTCCTTGCCTCATCTCTTACCTACTAAGGGCCCCCTTTACCAGCCATAATATTCTCTTATCATTTTCTTTCATCATTCTCATCCCATTCATCATTCTCATTTTATTCAAGTTCATCTTAATCATCTTCGTCTCATTCATTTTATTTAAGTTTTGGAAAACAATTTTGATGCAATAAACATAATTAGTGCAATATACGGTTTACATTTAAATTAACTATATTTATGTTCAAGAGGATCGCTTGCCTTCGTAATTGTAGAAAAGATCAACATCGAATACTTCCTGATCAGTTACTCATGTCGGCGCTGGTTCATCCTCTGCGGCAATGCGGTAGCACGAATAATATATAAATAAATAAATACTTAGTTGATTTTGAGTGATATTACACATACATAAGTTAGTAGCTTCTACTTTGCTAGCATATTTTAGTTTAACAACATTTTTCGGTCCCCGCTAAGTTAGTACCCCCCAATAGTGGCCGCTTTACTATCTATTCGCTCTAGGGTCAAAGCTATCGAAAACAAGCGTTTTAGCGTATAGAGAAAATAAAATTCTACTAGTGCTCGCATTTTACTAAGCACCTAATTGATTTTCTTTAAGTACGTACACATTTATTAACTTATCTAAATAAGCTCGGCGCTATTGATTTTAATTATTTTCTCGCGACTAGAATATTTCTGACACAACAGGCTATCTATTTACTGCAGTGGTTCACTCTGGTGATTAACTTACTTAAAAAGTCTCAGATTTATTATAATTACAACTTTTCCTATTTTTATTTGTATCGGTTTATCTACTGATCTTTACCCATACGCGGTGTACAGATTTATATATAGTCTAACTATTCACAACGCCAAAACTTAATACCATTAATAGCGCTCCCTACTGCTAAATCTATCAACAATCACCCTCCATAAGATTTACTTAATTACCTTCCCACCAAACCTCCTATTTCTTAATCCTCAGGTTACCTTCTCTCTTTCCACCTTATCCTCTCATCAGAACTCACCCATTCGTTGCATTTTCCCTACTACTCATCTTCTCAAACCTCCACTATCTCCATGGCTTCTCTCCCTAGAGCTCCTTCGGTTTAAGGCGCCGCCATCTCCTACCCCAACTCGGCCCGGTTCCACCACCTCCGGCTCCCTGAGCCCCGACGCCGCCACTCGGCTCCTGTAGCCGCCTCCTCCGTGGTGCCGCCTCCGGCTCGGTCTTGTGGCAGGTCGTCTGACCACAACAACTCGGCCCTTCCCAAGCTCGTCCTCTCTGCGCCTTGACTGCCCAGTCCGGCTCGCTTATGGCCCAACGTCACCTCTCCCCTGCCGGCCCGGTCTCTGGTTCCCTTCGACGCCCCTCTTGCTCCCGGCGCTACCGGATGGCCAGGCGCTGCCACCGACTCGCGCGCCTCCAGCGGCTTGCCCTCGGCTCGATCGCCCTCCTATGCCCTCTCGACTCCCCTACAGTGCTCCCTCTCAACCAGATTTGATTTACTCAATCGTTGATTCAATCTTTAGAGGTTGTGTTGGATTTGGATTTTGATGTGGTTTCATACTGGGGTTTCAACTACTTTGGGCAAAAAGACAGAGGGCGCATGGGTTACCTGTTGGGTTCAGTTCGAGAAAGGGGGTGGCAGTGTAGTGGTGGTGATGTGTTCGTCACTTGCTCTTGCCAGTCCCTGCTATGGCGTCCGGTCCTCGTCGTCGTCTTGGCATTGGCGGTGGTCGTTTGACGGTTCGAGGCCGTCACCGACGCCGTTCTTGCTCCCTTGGTCTTCCATGTCTCCCTTGCTCCTCCCTCCTTCTACCACTTTTGTGTGTGGATGTGTAATGGTGGTGATGGTGTTGAGCTTGGCTTGGCTTGGCTTGGCTTTGCTTTGCTTGCTCCTTGTGGTGACAGTGGGAGTGTGGAGGTTTTGGGTGGCTTTCGGCTGGGGAGGAAAGAAATGCTATCTGGCTTGTGTGAGGCGTTCTGGGAAGGAATAAGGGGAAGAGAGGCTTAGGCTGGGGGATGGTTCGGCTGTAAGGAGCTGGTTGGGGGAATGCACTTGGAGGTCTCCCTGTGCTGGATATTTCTGCCGGCTTGTTGTGGTGGTCTTGGCTTGGGTTGCTCCTAGTGGAGGAAGGGGGCTTCTGTCGGCCAATGATGAATGGGGCTTGTGGGAGGTGATGACCCAGGGGAGCTGAACTTCTGAGGCTGGCCATTCGGTGCTGGCTGGGGGAATGAACCTGGGGAGGTTGGCCTGTGCTTGATATTTGGATGGCTTGGTGAATGCGTTTGACTGGGGGGAAAGAACCTATGTGGGCTTGCTCTTATCCTCTGGCTCTCACATTCTACTGTTGGGTTGGGTAATGCTGATGGACTTACGGTCCAAAGGATGCTTCTACTATTGTGTCTTAAGGACCTTTGGTCCGATGGTGGGCTTTGGTTCATTTTTTCGGATATTTGGCTGAGGTAAGTCAGTAAAATGGTTCTAATATTGCCGGGTGATGAGGCTTACAGAAGGTGGAATGATGCCACTACCCTAGGGTGGTCGGGAAGCCTCAATGACCTTCGCAGAAAATCTGACAGCAATCTTCTCCTTCTCACACTTCTTACTTTAATAATACTCTGCTTGCTCCTATCTAATGATGCTGGTGGAGAGTGATATGCGTGCAGGTTTCGGATAACTAGAACAACACAAGGGTTCGATGTGTTGGTGGTCAATGGACAGGGATACAAAGAGGGCTCGGCGATATGCATGCTCGATTATCAATATTTCCTTTTGTAGAATTTGTTGTAGATAAATCTTGCAATTTAATTATGAGTTTGTACTTAATGTTTTAGTTTCACTTGTAATGAATTCACAATATAACTTATTTCAGAGATGGTATTAATGTTGTATGTATGCTTGTAATGGCTTCCTATTGTAATTGACTTTGAGTGTGATAAAGATGGTTTACTTTTGTTGTGATAATTTATATAGTCGTTTGTGCTTATGAATTCTTGGGAATATAACTTGTATATATTGTGTGGCGATGTGAGCGATCCAACTGAGCTTAGTTTTGATTCTTGTTTAGATGAATTTTAATTACTGCTAATCATCGATTAGCGCTGTTCAGATTAATTTGATTTTCTGGGTCCTCACAGCAGAGAAGCCGGTGAAGCGCGTGATGAAGAGCCCTTACTAGCTCGAGGTGCCCGAGACGACGTACGCAGGTGTGCGGATTCTGATGGTTTGAAACGTTTTGTTTTTTTAACAAAATTTCTGGGTGTTTTTTCATTGAGTTTTTCGTGAGGAATTGAGGTTTTGGTTTTTGTTTGGTGCAGTGGAGCAGTACCCGTCGGAGACCTTGCTCGCCGAGCTGTCGGCGAAGATAGGCTGTCGGACGGACGGTTGCAAATGTGGTTACGCCACGGCGCTCAAGGATAGGAAAGCTGCCGTCAAGAGGCAACGGTGGAACGACGAGGCGGCGGCGGTGCCGTAATGCCACCACCGATGTTGCCGCCACCGGCGATACCGCCGCAAGCGATGGAGCCGCTTGCTTTGTCTTTGTCGGCGTGCACGCGGCAGAGCGGGACATCGAACATCTGCATCTACCACAAGCAAGGCGATGTGCGTCGCGGCCGCCGCTCTCGGGAGGGTGCGCCCGATGGCGATAGCGCAGTCGTCAACGGCGGCGGCCACAACCCGGTGTTCGACCAGTCGGTGCGCCTCGGCGTGCGCGCGCAGGACGTCGACGCCGCATCAAGAACTACCTGCGGGACCAGCTGCTGGGGTTCGCGCTTGTGCCGCTCCCAGATGTCGTCGCTGCCAAGGCGACACGCTCGCCCGCAAGTTCCCGCTCTCCACCAACGACCTCTTCCACTTACTAGGCAAAACCATTGACACGTCAGCGCCACATCACCCAAAACCACCCCTGCTTGGGTTGAGGGGGTAAAATGAATGGTTTTGATAGTTGGAGGTTGGCTTGTACCCGATTTTGTAGTTTAGGGTTGAAATTCAGACTTTTCGAATAGTTTAAGGTTGTAAAATGGACTTTACCCTAAGAATAAGGGCAAAGTACTTTGTTACTATTCTCCTCTCTTATCCTTCCTCAATTTCTATTTATGCCAGCTGGCACTAATTGCTATGGGTTTTTTTTTTTTATTTATTTTTTTTAGCAAACTTCCTCTCTGATCATTTGGGATACTTATGTGAATGCAATGCAACCACTTTGTTGCGGATGGTTAGCTCCTGCCAATTTAACTAAGTCCAACAGTGTCGAGATTGGTTGAATGTGGCATTCTGTGGCCTAACAATCGGATTTAGCCGGATGATTAAAGCAACTAAAGTGAGAGGTGTCGATTGGCCCCGGGCGGTCAGAGGCAGATCGTTTCACGCCGTCCATGGCACCAGAAAGTCGAAGCTCAGTGACGGAAATCCATGCACACCACAGAAGTAAAAGCACAGAGAGGTAGGAAGCATCGTCGATTTTATAACTTGTCCAAGCACCAAACTGAGTTATAACCACTGGCAGAATCCGGATGCACCGCAGAGGTTCATCATATAAACAGCGTTTTGTGAGAGAGCGAATATTGGCGATTTTTCTGCTTTATCACAAAAAAACCTGTAGCACCTGATCTCGTCCTTTGATTTTTAATCGGACAGTAAAAATTGCTCTTAATGCATAATCTTTAACTCCTTTAATACAGAGGATCTCAACCCCTGATTAAAGAAAGAGGTTCAATTTTCCTCCATAACTTACAGACCAAACAAAGCAAAAGGTTACCCAAAAGTTGACGGCACTTGGAGAGGACAATAGTGCAGAAGGTGTCTATCATTTGCCCCTGTGCTGCACCGACGAGTCGTCGTCCAGGAGGCGTAGCTGCTTGACGGAAAGATGGCATCCTTTGGCCAGGATCTTAAGTTGTATTCCAGGAAGTGCAATTAGCTGCTTTATATTTTGATAATTTAATCAGATGCAAGAGTAGTCGATATCTGTCTTATTGACTACAAAAGAAGCTCCCACGTCAACAAGAAAATAATAACCGTTCAGAATGTCAGCCTTCCGATCAACACAATAGTTAGGATTAACGTTTGATTGCTCCACGGTAAAATTGCAACCGTCTATCCGATAGTTCGTGTCCAATTACCTAGCCACCCAAAACGGTATCAACAACTAAGTAGATGAATCTTGTAGAGAGAACCAAAATAACGGTGACGGAATAATCACAATGAAAGAGAAGATTTGATGAAACCGGTCGCAAATTCCTTAAGCACAACCTCAAAAGAGTACACAGGATTGTCGCTCTCTCACAACCATATCGAACCTTTTAGGACTCTCGGATTCTTGCCATATACAACAATCTAGTGACAAAGATTAACCTAACATCTAATCCTCTCGTACACATCTTGCTTTGGATGAATTAGTTTGCGGCTTGGGTTCTCTATAGTCACACCTCATGGCTTTATATAGTCCCCCTAGTCCTACTCCAAAGTGAAGTAGAAATCATACTCTAAAGAGTAGTACAAATCCTAATCCAATTAGTATTTGTCTAGGAATTCTTGTAGCATACCTCTACAAGTCCTAATAAGTTGGGATACGAGTCACCATATCTCAACAATCTCCAACTTGACTCTTATCCATTAAAGTCACCGTGCTCCTCCAAGAATTCTCTCCGAGTCGACTTTGTTTTTTTTCTTCCCACCAATGGGAGTGCCTCTACTACAGGGGCTCATGCACATTATCTCAATGTGCGTATAGGTGTTCGGGCTAACCGGCCCAGACCCTCCACTTGAAAGCTCAATTGTTGTGTAGTTTGGTTAATCACACATCATATTCCTATAGCCCTCTATGACATAGGTTTGTATCGCCTGCGAGCTCCACCTACTCACTGGTATCACGTGGTTGGTCCCACCACGTCTTCCTTCTTCCAAGAGATCGCACTTGTTAGATTTTGCAACCGTCATTGCAGTTCCACAGATAAATGTAGATGAGATTTGAGTACCTACTGTTAACGAAATGGTTTTTATCTACTGGCTAGGACTTTTATCAGACCTCCCATGGCTTGCTCTTCCCTTATAATTACCCATCAATCGATGCCCTCCAATGTGCCAGACACTTTTCATGATCACTGCCCTTTGTAAGTAACTCGCATAACTCAACATCGAAGTGATACCTCGTATATATCATTTGAGTTCAAGCGACCTCATGGATAGTAGATTTTTCTTTAAGCTAGGAACATACCGAACTCCCGTCAAAGTGCGATGTGCTCTACCATACATCTTCAATGTAACCGTTTTTACCTCAGTAATTGCTTACACCTTGCAATCCGCCAAGTGAATAGTTCCATGCACTGGACTTAGAGACTCTTTGTCAAACATATGTGGAAGCAATAACATAAATCTAATATCCATCTATGAGAAGTATTTGATTAAGTGACAACTATTATGCCAGAATCATCTTTCTCTGCCACCACTGAGCATGCAACCCCCCCCCCTCCGGGCTTCAAATTAGGATAATCCTTTATCATATGACCTTCCTCGTCACATAGATAGCATACACGTATGCCCCTTGCTTTTGCCCTTCTTCTTCCTCTGCCTTTTACTTTTATCTACAGCACCTACAACAATCAATGCTTGATCAGCTGAGAATGAAGATTTTGATGGCTTTTTTAATGTAATATCTCATTTAAACATAAAACAAATAAATAATTAGTATTGAAATTTAATATAATTAGAAATAAAAAAATTCAAAAATTAGCGAGAGACGTTAGTACTCGGGCCTTCGGCCCATCACGAGCAGCTTCTGCCAACCGGCATGCATGCAAAAGCATGCTGCACATATAGCTAAGCTCTGCATTTTTTTTTCTCTCTCTCTACCTTGTGCCAGGCCCTGCGATACTCTGTGCTGCAGCCCTGCATGCAAGCTGCATGCATGTCCTGCTACATGTTTTTGCTACATGTCCTGCTAGCAATGCTTGTTTGCTTTGGCGAGCTAGAGAGAGAGATCAAGGGAAAAGCCTGCATGCTGTTGTGTGTGCTACTGCTGCGGATCTTCTGTGCTGCTAAGGAAGGGACCAGCAAGGAACCAGGAGAAGAAAGAAGGAGAAGAGAAAGAAGAGAGGATTCTTTTTGCGGGTCCCGTGATCCGTCGCGTTTCTCAAAGGTAAAGCCTGTTAATCTATAGATTTGCTATGGATTAGTCGCTATTAAGTTCGTAGATCATTTTACTTATGGGAAGTTTAATTTTCAGTTTGCCCTAGTTCGTCGAGGTTAGACGCAGAACCTTGCGGGAGCAATTCGATGTATTTAGGATTCAGATGTTAGTCCAATTAGAAAAAAAAGTTATATAATCTCGTTAGCTTTCAAGGAAGGTCTTAATCATTAGAATCGGAGTAGCGAGCGAAACGTTAAGGCCTTAGGATGGTCGCTATCCAGAATTTTGACGTAGCCGGCAGATGTTGTGAAGATGAGTCAATTTCATCTAGTAGATGGCAAAATTAAAATGTGCTGATAACTTGAATAATTTAGGGAATTTTGAATAGTTTCCAGAACTATTATCGTTCATATATTTTTCAAATTTTAGAAAATCTTCGGATCATGGGCCTCCAGCCCAGGCTTTGGCAACCTGGTGGCCAGCCATGTATGGGCCAGAAGGGGGGGGAGGCGCCCAAGATGGGCCAGCCAAGCCGCCCCACCTCCTCCCCTAAACCCTACCCAAACCGCCCCCTTCACCTTTTCCTCCCCCAAGCCGCCACTTCTTCTTTCTCCCTGCCCCAAGCCGCCATCTCCTCCTGTGTTGGATGCCGCCCCTGCCCTAGGCACCGGCCACCTTGCCTCTTGGAGCCGCCCCTTCCCGCTGCCGGTATTCGCGAAGGAAGGAGAAGGGGGGACTGCGGACTTGCTGGCCGAAAGGAGGGAGGGGCGAGGGAGAGGAAAGAGATCTTCTTCGTGGGGGATCGATCAGCGTCTTCCTGAGGTTCTACAAGGGTAACGATGGATTCCCCTCGCTGTTTAGGTTGTATTAGATGCGAATTTGATTACGTTTAGTGGATCGAATCCATACTGCGAATAGAACAGATTCTGTCCTGTAGTTTGGGCGTCTGTTTTCATGTGCTTAGGATCCGAATTAGAGGATCCCACCTCCTAGTGTTATGTGGGATCCGTTCTTAGCTTTCTGTGGAATCAAAGTTCACTCAATTCCGATTTATGGTTTGAAAGATATGATGGATTATTTCCTGCTGTACAGAAATTTTGATGGGACTTAACAGTCGCAATGTTCTTCAAAATATGTTTAAGTTAGGATCTGATTCAGGATTGTTGCCCAAAACGAGTTCTATAGATAATTTTATCATCTTTCCATATTATTAAAGAACACTCCATTCGGATTTTTAGAATAAAAGTTATGAACATTTCAATCCGACTATCCAGGTTATTTGTCGGGTTCTGATAGTAGTTTTGAACCATGTGCCACTTTTTGTTAAAGGCAAAATCTGAGCTTCTTGCCAAATAGACTTTTTAAGATATTGTTCTTAGCTTTCCAGATTGACCAGAATCGTGGATTTTGGTTAATCCAATCAAAATTATGATTGTTTCTTTACTGTGTCCAGTTTTATCGTCCTGCTAGACTATCGGTTTAATTGGATAGATCAACCATGTGAACCTTGGGTTTAGGAGGTTGCAATTAAGCGTTTCGAGTAGCGTCCTTTTCACGTTGTTTCTTATTCAAGTATTTAATTTGTGTAGGAGGGGGGAATTCGAGTCTAGCGGCACCTTTGTTGCCTCATAACGCTTCGTAGAGTGGAAGGCAAGTACCCTGTGATTCATGTCATTGATGATTGTGATTGTTTGAATTCATGCTTCCACTAATTCATATTCTTTATTCATGTGTTCATCCATGCTTCATGATTTTATAATTCCACATTCATATTCATTCCTTCATTCTCCTGTTCATGAATTAAAACCTATCCTTCCAATATGGGCACGTAAGACCCACCATTCCAATGTGGGTAGATTTGGATCCCCGTATGAAACGTTCTTCATACGGGCCTTGGATCCCCGTATTTTGATAAATACGGGCCTAGGTGAACACTGACGGGTGTGTCACTGACTATACCGGTATAAGCAGAAGTGTAGTCCATTCAATTCATTCATTCATATGTTCACTTTAATTCTATGTTCATATTCTATAATGAGACCGTCTTATACATATTCATTGTAGTTCATATTATTCTTTGTACTTGCTGAGTTTTGGACTCATTTTTGCCTATGTTTGTTAATTCTAGGTGAACGCTGATGATGGCATTCTTGGGAGGGAGTAGACACAGATAATACATTCACTTCATAATATTCAATTTTCAATGATAGGAACTTGTCATTGTCTTTCATTCGTTAAATGTTGAATCGTAATAAATAGAGTTTGATGGTGGATGATATCTTTCTCTATGATATGGATGATTAAATAACTGCTTATGATCTCTAATTAGTCTATTGATAGAATTATCTAAATTGATTCAGTAGACTTGGATATTTGGAATTTGTGATATGTTGTTGAATTCAGATTATACTCCTGCATTAATTGTAATAGATGTTGATCTTTACATGCTACTAGTTGAGTTACTGTTAAACTTATTCTGTATTGTTGTTGTATGTTAGTCTTGTAGGTAACATCTTGGCTTCCGCATAGCCAGGGTGTTACAGGCGCCCTAGGGCAGGGCGCAAGGGGAGGTGGCAGCAGGAGGAGCGGTGGCTAGGGTTTGGGGAGCACAGGGGGGCACCCCTGGGATCCTATTTAAAGGCCAAGGGGCTGGAGGGTCGTGGCTTGGACGTGGTAGGGTTAAAAACAAATGACATTGAATTTGATTCGGAATACACTTTGAATTTGAGTCGGTTTTCCACTTTCCTTCTGTGCAGCTAACTTTTCGGAGGTCATAACTTTATCTCATGAATTCGGAATGGAGTGATTCTTTTTTCTCGTTTAGCTAACTCATAGTACTTCAATTTTATATTTTATGTGCTTTTCTGAAAACGCTTTGGAAATTGACTCAGCTTGCAGGCCCTATATCTCATACGTCGGAACTCCAACTTCGGTCAATGAGGACTCTAAATTGTACTATGCAAAGAGATCTACAACTTTATAGTTATGAGGTTTTCCATTAGAAGCCATTCTTGTCGTGAAAATCATGTTGCAAGATGACAATAGATTATGTCCCGTTTCTTGGCGAGGCAAATAAGGAATCTCCCAATCTCCTTATATTTTCTTTAAATAAACGAGATATTACACATAGCCACAAAACAATATAGAAGTAACACCATTACACAATTGTCCACTCAAGACATTGGAATTGAAACAGATCACAATGGAAAGGCATCTAATCTTTGGCATTCATTTAAAGATAGATAAAGGACTTCGGCCAATACTGAAATGCTATTCAATTTATTTGAATTAATTGCCCCAGTTTAGGGATTACATATATTGACATAAATATTTATACATGATGAGATCGACAAAATAATAAAGGAACTCCCTATTGATAAATCGCCAGGGCCGGATGGTTTTAATGGACTTTTTATCGAAAAAAAATACTAGCATATTATCAAGAATGATTACTGCATGCTACATGAGGACTTCTATGAAAATAAGATTCAGTTGTAGTGTATCAATAATTCACACGTTACTTTAGTGCTGAAAAAAGTCTCCCCGGAAAGTGTAAATGATTATAGACCTATCTCACTTTTGAATTCCTCACTCAAGTTACTCACAAAGATATTGGCGAATAGACTCCAGCGGATCATTCTGCAAATTGTCCATAAAAATAAATATGGATTTATCAAAACAAGAATGATTCAAGATTGTCTTGCTTAGGCCTATGAATATATACATCAATGTTGGCAGTCAAAAAAGGAAATTATTATTCCAAAGCTGGACTTTGAGAAATCCTTTGATATGGCGGAGCATAGTACTATCATCCAAATTTTGCAAAATAAAGGTTTTGATAATAGATGGATTAGCTGGATTAAAATTTTACTCAGTTCTGGAACATCTACGATTTTATTAAATGGAGTACCAGGGAAATGTTTTCAATGTAAAAGAGGAGTGAGACAAGGTGATCCTCTCTTGCCACTTCTCTTCATTCTTGCAGCGGATCTCCTGCAGACAATTATAAACGAAGAAATCTCCTCAATATACCAATCCTGTTGACACCAGATGGGGATTTTCCTGTAGTACAATATGCAGATGATACATTGGTCATTATGGAAGCTGATACAAGACAATTATTTTGTTTGAAGGGTCTCCTGAATTCATTCGCCTCATAGGACTAAAAGTCAACTATAACAAGTCATTTATAGTGCCCATTAATGTCGCTGATGACAAAATGTCTACCCTGGCAAATACCATTGGATGCCAAATTGGTACTCTTCCTTTCACTTATTTGGATTTACCACTGGGAACAACACGGCCAAGAGTACATGATTTTTCACCACTGATTGATCAAGTAGAGAGAAGACTATCTAGTTGTGCAGCTTAAGTCTCTTATGGAGGTCGATTCACAATGATCAACTCGGTACTATCCCACCTCCCAACTTTTTACATGTGCTCACTCAAGATCCCAGTGACGGTCATTAATAATATTGATCGAGCTCGAAGGCACTGTCTTTGGAGGGGTTCATATTTAAATGCAAAAGGTGGAAATCTAGCCGCATGGAATTTGTTATGCAAAGCAAAAAAACAAAATGGGTCTTGGAGTTCTTAATTTACAAACACAGAATGATGCTCTCCTAATAAAGAATCTACAAAAGTTCTACAATCACCATGATCTTCCATGGGTGAAGCTGATCTGGGAAATGTATTATAGAAATAATATCCCTCACAACACAGGAATCAAGGGCTCTTTTTGGTGAAGAGATATTATGAAAGGCATTCCAATTTATAGATGAATTGCTATGTCAATAAATGGTGCTGGTACATCAGTGTTATTCTGGTTGGATTTTTGGAATTCTAACCTTTACTATCGAAAATATCCAATGCTATTCACCTTTGCAAAAACCAACAAATCTCGGTGACTAATCTACTCCAAAATCCAGGTGTAAGAGAACAGTTCAACCTACCTTTGTCTATTGAAGCTTTTGAGGAATATAATATGTTTAAGGAAGACGTTAGGCATTTTCGTCCAATTAATAATTACCAAGATAGTTGGACATATATATATATGGGGCTCAGCACAATATTCATCTAAAAGATAGTACAAGTTCTCTTTTAATACTCTAATGCCATCTCGGTCACTCAAATGGATTTGGAAAAGCAAATGTGTTATGAAACTTAAGGTATTTGCATGGCTACTTTTAATAGACAGATTGAACACAAAATACATGCTATACGTAGGCGACATTATAATATTGAGGATGATCAATATTGTGTCATATATCCAGATAGAGAGGAAGAAACTCTACACCACTTATTCTTTGGCTGCCAATTCAGTTAATCTTGTTGGAATATCATTGGCATTAATTGGGATGATACGACTAATGTTCAACTTAAAGTGGAAAGAACAAGATCAATCTTCAATTCTATGTTCTATATGGAAATCTTTATTTATGGCAGCATGGCATATTTGGAAACAAAGGAATGGCAAAGTGTTTGACAATATCACGCCAAATATTATTAGTTGGAAAAATCTTTTTAAGAGTGAACTTGCCTTGCATGTGCACCGAGTCAAAGAAGATCATAGACAAACTTTTTTTGATTGGCTGGAAACAATTGTTTGATGTTCTTTGCCCCTAGTGGGTTGTAACTTTTTTTTGTTTTCCTTTTCCCCTATACATAAAACCTATTTTATTTTATTTTTCATTAATATATATACAATAGGGGCCTCCCTTACTGTTCCTCGTCAAAAAAAAAAACTTTAACATGCATGTGAGCTGCCGTGGGTTTTCATTCAATGTTTACCTTCCTTTTGTCCGGTTAAACAATCATATCATAGGCATCAATTAAAAACAATTTTATTTGACACCAAATATTCTTTTTTTAAAGATATAAATTGAACAGATATTGTAATACATATTTTTCAAAAAGAAAGACCGCACAATTCAAATAATTTAAGTGATTTTCTATGAAACAAATGAAACATCAATTATTGCGTATAAAGAATTTCAAACATGTTTTGAAGGCACCATTAGACCTGTAGTACTCCTAGTATACCCAATTTTCTCTATTTATTATGGTATCACAGATCATCATGCTATGCTACAGAAGATGGATAATTTTTGACGCAGAGTTTGATTTCAGTTGCAACACACAGGCAATTAGCTAGTACAATAGAAAAGAAATAGGAGAGAGCGATCAGCGCTCGAGCGCAGATAGAAAAACAAGCATTAGGAATATACATACATATAATGTGGTATGGCTAATGAAGTACATGTCAAATTAGACATATATATTTTCTTCTCCTAGATCTGATATGTCTTGTATGTGGCACATATGTATATATGCATGCAGGTATGTCCTCCATCTCCTTAGATATCCATGCCACAGTGCATGCGGCTTGATCGACCAGGATCGAGGAGGAAATGAATTGCTAACAAGAGAATCAATTAATTAATTACGAATGATCGAGAGCCGGATCTTGTACAACAGTAGTATATAGAGGCTTCAGCTTGGGCCGGCGTCGACGTAGTCTGTGCACGTACGTACGTGCTAATCATCATCCAGGACAGCCCGCCGCGGCCGGCTGTTAGCCCTGCAATTAACGTAGCATGCATTTTATGTTTGTATCAGGTACGCATGCATGCATGTATTCATTCGATCGTGTGTATATATTGTGAAAAGGGGGGATCATATCGGAGTAGCTAGTATTTATTTTTCCTTTTCCAAAAGCAAGGCTGGTAAGATAAAAGTTCAAAATCGAAACTACTAGGCGCATGCATGCAATTCCAAAAGGAAAGAGACACAAAATTAACCTATATATATATGGTGAGGGTGCGTATACTACCGGAGCAAGTCTTGGTGGAAGCGGGTGGCTGCAGCAACAAGGTCTTGGAGGGGGCCTCCATGGTTCCTGAGGCGGGCCTCCTGCGTACGCTTTTGCCAGTACTCGCCCACATCGCCCACCTCCCCATGCCCTGCTGCTGTGGCTGACAGCACCAGCAGGCACGCCATCACGAGTGCAACCATGCTCACGCTCCTTGACATGATCGTCGTCCTCCTCCTCCCCTGCATCTCCTTAATTCGAACGTCCCAGCTATAACTGATAACTAGAAGAATCCTCGATCTCACTCTATATATATATACGCATGCATGGCCACGGATATGTCAGCATCTCTCTGGCCGGCCGGCCGGGTATTGCGTTGCTCCGCACGGATGGTGCGGCGCTACTTGCGCACCATTACACTTTCTATGCAGTTAATTAGCTACATGCAATATGCTTGCCTGCTTAAATCAGACAACAGCTACCTATATCCTAAATATGGAAATTACTATGCAGTGGATGGACGTTCCCTAACACAAGTGTGCCAGCCTAGCTAGCTAATTGCTAGAATATGGAGAGAACACGTGCAGTAGCTAGCGTATGTGGTTTCCAAAAACTAGCTAGTATTATTTGACTTTTTTTAGCAGCATTCCATTCGAGAGGTCATATCTTTTAAACTGAATATCTAATTTTAAACCAATCTGAGCCATCGTGTTGCTTACAATGACATCAACAAACAAAATACCAATTCTGCACATATTGTTATTCTTTGAGAAAAAATCCATAAACCCCCGGCCGTAAATCACTCGGGTTAATTTACACTTTCCCCGGCCCTCACATCCCATTTTCGTTTATTGTTGTTGATGCCAAATGCACGCAGTTTACTAACCGCGCGCAAAACCAAGACTCAATTGTAGCCTTTCACCTGGATTATTCCAGGTTTAATATGGAATCTTGGTCTAGCCTTGCCTAGGGTTTTCAATAAAATAATCATCTAACCAGCAGCAATAAGAAGGGTATATATATGCAGCTATAGTCATGATCTGATCTTGGGTAAATAAGATATAGCCAGATAAATACAAGATATACACTATTACAGAAAAGGTCTTTACAGACGGTTCAAAAACATCATCACAGACGATTTCGTGAGCCGTCTGAGTTTATGGGTCAGTAATGACATGAGGTCATCCCAGACGGTTTTCCAACCGTCTGTAATACATAATATCACATACGGTTATTAACTCAAAATCGTCTGTGATAGTCGACTATCACAGACAGTTGCATCTACAAACCGTCTGTGATATTCTTTTGCATTGCTAAATCTATTTCTGTTTATTGGCTAGCCTCAGGAAATGCTAGCCATGCCCTCTGAAACAAGCACATCCAATTCGCATTCATTTCAGAAGCAAGCACATCAAATTCGCATTCATTTCAGAAACAAGCACATCCAATTCACAAATCAATTAACTAAAATTAACCATTAATGTACATTTACACACATGTACCATTAAGTTCAATCTTATCCCAATCAAGTTCAATCTACATAGTGGAAACTCCCATCTGGATTTATGACCTGACTGTTCAGGAATGACGCAAGGTGTGATCGAACTTTTATGAGCTCACTCTGTTCCAACACAGTATCGGCGATGGTCGCAACCTGTCGCTAGGAAGATTAAATTCGTGCTTATATAAATTGGTAAGTATATATGAAATAATTGTTGCAAGATTGACAAACCTGAGGATCATTGATGATCGCGGAACCGATGAGTAGTTCCATGTTGTGGCAAACATAGTATCCATAGATGTTGCGGCCATTGCAAAGGAAGGAAATATTACAATAGAGTTTCTATGGAGGAAATGTGTTTACCTGTTGATTAAATTCCGGATAACTATGAAGTTGTGAGTGGTCCTCTTTAGAGAATCTAGGTATATTACCTATTTTCGTTTTGGTATAATTACAATTAGAATCCAGTGGAACCTACACAGGTATGTCACCATGGTCATTAAACCTAAGTTTGTGTTGCTTATAAAGTACAAATCAATAAGTATAACCAGTAGTGCAACACTTACTCCTGGTTGTAGGGCAAAAGTATGCATTCATTGTTGTGGTGAGCCAGTAAAAACGCTATAACGTAATCCTCGATGAATGTTGCATTCGCCTTGATGGTTTGCTCGGAGACCACGTGTGGGTCGAGGAAACCTACCAATGAATTCCTTCTTTCGGCTTCAGACATCATGTATCTATATGCAAAAGCAAGGAGTTATATATAACATTTATCGGTATTACACGAACATTGACCGTGATTGTACACACTTACGATTGCCCAAAGATCGCGCATGAGTGAGACGTCGAGCTGGTCAAGGTTGAAGAGACAGAACAAGTCCTCGAAGGTCACCGTGAAGACATAGTCTTGAAGCTCGTGGTTAAAATGATCCTCCTTGAACTTGACGGTGACACCAGAGCGTCGCTGTTCATCCGTCTTGTTTGCCTGTTCCATGTACCATATATGCAATGTCGTGCAAGCCGGTCCTAGGGTATGGCTGTCTAACCTCTCGACCAACGGCTCGCCTAGCACAAATTTCTGGGCCAACGACAAGGGGATATCAGAACAAGAGTCGACCGTCTTCGATTTTCCCTTGCTGCCTCGCTTTGTAGAGGTCGACTTCACAAGAGTCGACTGAGCATGAGGTGTAGATGCATCTGATGCACCGGGCCCTTGCCGCGTCGGTGTAGGTAGCTTCGGTGCAGTCAGCTCCCGTGGACTCGGTACCATTGCAGGACATTCCCGTGAAGTTGACACCAGAGCAGGTAGCTCCAGGCAGATGTCCCCCTTGGGTCACTGGATGAATGTTCCAACGGCTTGCTCTAGAGTCATGACCTTGTCGTTTGGGGGAATATGCAGCGGAACGGCCCTGAAATTGGCACAAACACCGTCCACATTCACTTTTGCGAAACCCGACGTTAGATTTACACCGTGCACCAAAGCCCCGACACCGGATGGACACACCTGGCCCCAAGCAGCATCTAGGGCAACAGAGGCATATCTCACTTGGAGCTTGCACTTCGTAGCCACCTACATAACGATACAAAATTAGCTACTCCAACAGGCCTATCAATGGATCGAGCATTCCAAAGATAATAATTATTACCTTGATGTCATCGACAGGAAATCTGTCGTCGCCTATTGGGGTAGGGTTAGACGCGCAGCTACTCAGAAGTTTGGGGGGCTGGCTAGCACAGTAAGGGTAGGGGCTTGCAACTGATTTGGGATTTGTAATTCCCTAAGCCTTTCCTCAAAGCTCTCCAGCTACCGTTGCGTCGCAGCTCTGACGCGATCATCGATCTCATCTCTGAGGGATTCAGTGATCTCATCTTTAAGGGATTCACGAATCTCCTCTCGTAGCTTTGCATCGCGCTCGGCTTTGGCTCTCTTCCTACTCCGGTACGATCCGGAGTCCGCTCGGAACCAATCTGCCCATGTAACATAAACACCAACGCCTCTCGTGTGACCCGGATGCTCATTGTTTCCTAGGGCCGCGGAGAGTATATCTCTCTCCCTGTCTGCCTGGAATGAGCCTTAGGAAGATTGTGCACTCAGCGTTACCTGCAATAGCCCGACATGTCATTTCACTTCCTATGAAGTTATGGAGTAATTACAAACTATATAGTTCGATATCTTACGGTATTTGGGACACTTCACGGTGCGGGGTTTGGAAAGGAGACTTCCGAGAGTGGTACGTAACCTCCCAAATAACCGATTTAAGCACGCACATCGCTGATCTCGGAAATGGTGGGGAGACATTCAAACGGCTTGTTCGCTAGTCTGATCCTTCATATCGATTTTACCAAAGATACCAGTGGTGCCGAGTGCGTGGGGTGCTTGTTTTTGCCCGAGGGCCGTAGCGCCGCACTTTCACTCCTAAATTCATCTGTCGTCTTCTTCGCCACAAACTCGTCCCAGGACTCTTCCAAGAACAGATACTTGTGTAAGGGCCTCATATCCTTCTCCACGTAGTTCTTAACAAGCATGATCTTGAAGTTCTTCCACGCTTTGCACACCTGTAGCAACGCGTGTCGTCGCACGGAGTTCCGGTGTTGTTCCGGGATCTCGAACAATTTGAGAATATCCGTCAGCAGCTCTGCTTTCTGTTGTTTGGTCAACTCCTTCCACAAATCGTAGGTGACGTTGACCCGTTCCCGTGCAACTATTTCGACCGTTCTCTGGAATGTGGACGCTGCTCGGCGAGGATTGATAGGGGTCCCAGACTGATCGACCTCCGTGATGGTAAATTGGCCCGCAGGCCTTTTCGATATTCCTCTTCTTCTACCGCGCTTGGATATTCCAGAGGATGGTGCATCATCAGACACATGAGGCGGCGATAACGAAGAATGAGCGAAAGACATCTTCACAAGAAATAGAAGTTCTGACACGCATGAACATATTATCATAAGATTCGGTCTCTATATGTATGGGTATACACACCAATTAATAATAGTTGGGATATGTACAGAAGAAATTAGGACCAATACAATGACATAATTGAAATAAACATGTAAATCCTTCAAGTCATTTAAAAGGAATAATATGCTCAACACAAACATCATGTGAACAAATGAAATCAGCATAAAGCTAAGATTTAACATTTTGATATTGCTATCAGATGTAGAGTAAGCACTCCAATTAGAGCTCAAGTTCAAACCCGATTATCAAAACAATTTCAGTACAAGACTATTATCATCACAGAGCATTCATCTCAAGCCCACAACACCACATTGCAATATATTCCGAGAGCGATATCAAAACAAATACCATATGAATAATCGACTAGAACAAATACAAATTTCTAAAACAAGTACAATTATCATGAGTCAATGAGGACCATGACAAAGATGATGATAATTGATAGAAAGAGTGAGGGAAAGGGGCGTCGGGGTCGGTAACTCGACATTTGTTACCTTTGGGCGTCGAGGAGAAGGACGAGCAGGGAGCAGTACTGGAGCAGCAGGGTGGCGTCGAAGGGGAGGCGCGCTGGGCTCGGGGGAGGGGAGGAGGCGGCGAGCTCGGGGGAGGAGGCGCACCGGGCTCGAGGAGGAGGCGGCGTCAAGGGCGGCATCGACGGGCTCGGGGGAGGAGTCGCGCCGGGCTCGAGGAGGAGGCGGTGTCGAGGACGGCGGCAACGGGCTCGGGGGAGGAGGGAGTGAGGAGTTGAGAAACTTAATCGTTTGAGTGGAGGGCGCGGGCAAACCCTAAAGTCCGAATATAAATAGGGATGGTCATCACAGACGGTTCTAAAGTAGAACCGCTCAGTGATATATAGAGGTATCACGAGCGGTTCCAATCAACAACCGTCTGTGATATATGATGTATCACAGACGGTTCCAATCAACAACCGTTTGTGATATATTGTATCACAGACGGTTTTTACCAAGGAACCGTCTGTGATATATAATCACAGATGGTTTGATCTACAAACCATCTGTGATATTATTTTGTATTGGTTAATCTAGTTCTATTTATTGGCTAGCCTCAAGAAATGCTAGACATGCCCTCTGAAACAAGCAGAAAACACAACAAGTACATGTATATACATCCAATTCACATTCATTTCAGAAACAATCACATCCATTTCACAGTACAAATCAATTAACTCAGATGAACTAAAATTAACCATTCATCAGAACGTACATATACACACATTGTTCAATTAATATTTAAAAATTAGCCCTTCATGATGATTGACGCGTATGTAGCTAGTTTCATCATGTCCTTCTTCCTCGACCCTTATGCCATTTCCGAAAGCAGGCAACTCATCAAATTGATTGTATTCTTTCTCGTCCACTACATTCTCAACTCCGACAATCCTCCTTTTTCCATAAAGAACTACGTGGCACTTCTTATTTGCCGGGTCGGTTACATAGAAGACTTGAACAACTTGGTTAACCAGTACGAATGGTTCGTCTTTGTATCTGACACGTTCGAAGTCTACGGTAGTGACACCGTACTTATCGACCTTCACCTGTGGGAGATGGACCCAACGGCGCCGAAATAGGGGGATCTTGAAAAGCACGTAGTAGAGCTCCCATATCTCCTCTATTTGCCCATAGTAGGAGCTCCTCTGCCCATCGGTACTGAATGCATCTATGCGGACACCGCTGTTCTGTTTAGTGCTCTTTATATCCTGAGCCTGCATATAGAATGTGTACCCATTTATGTCGTATCCTCGCCATGTCACAACTATAAATGTTGGCCCTTTTGCCAACCATGTCAGCATATCACTTGACGAGCTCCTAGCAAGTCGCTCCTTCAACCATTGGTTGAACCGTCTGTTGTGTTGTCTCGTGATCCAAACATCCGGCCGCTCCGGATTATGTTGCCGAAGCACGTCCTTGTGCTGGTCGATATACGGGGATACTTCAGTTATGTGTTGTAAGACCGCGAAATGGGCTTGAGCATACGCATCCATATCTGGAGTGATTGCTTTCCTTCCGATGGTCCCGATACCCTCGAGCCTCCCCTCATGGCGAGATCGAGGCACATCTATCGGTTCAACCTGAGCCATGTAATCGACGCAGAACTCAATGACCTCTTCAGTTGCATAACCTTTGACGATGCTACCCTCCGGCCGAGATCGATTCCGTACATAGGACTTGAGAATTCCCATGAACCTCTCGAACGGGTACATGCTACGTAGGAACACAGGCCCGCACATCTTTATCTCCCTCACAATGTGAACAATGAGATGGACCATGATATCGAAAAACGATGGAGAGAAATACATCTCAAGATCACATAGAGTCGTCACCACCTCGTCCTGCAGAGCATCTAGTCCTTCGGGATCGATGACCTTCTGAGCAATTGTGTTAAAGAAATAACACAGCCTCATGATTGTCTCTCGAACCTTGATCGGCAAAATACTTCTAATTGCAACAGGGAGAATTTGTGTCATCAGCACATGACAATCATGAAACTTCATGCCAATTAACTTCAAATCTTCCATCGAAACAAGTTTCTTCAAGTTGGCGGAGTAACCGGACGGAACTTTCACACCATGCAAGCACCGGCACAGTTCAGTTCTCTCAGCCTTGGACAGAGTGTAACAAGCAAGGGGAAGGTACGTTCGTCCTTTATCGGTCTTTGTTGGTGCTAACTCAGGTATGATGTCCATATCAACCAAGTCAAGCCGTGCATTGTCACCATCCTTTGTTTTGTCACGAATGTTCAGTAAGAGACCAATCAAGCTATCACATACATTCTTCTCTACGTGCATAACGTCGATGCAGTGGCGAACTTCTAGGTGCTCCCAATAAGTTAAGTCCTAAAATATTGATCTCTTCTTCCACATGTTCTTCTTACGGGTCCTCGATTTACATCACTTTCCGAGCACAACATCTAAATCCTTAACCATATCATAGACCTCTTTTCCGCTTAAATGCCTTGGAGCTGAACTGTCCTCCTTCTCTCCGTCGAATTGTTTCTTCATCCTGCGGTATGGGTGAGCCCTCCAAAGCAACCTACGATGACGCATGTACACGATTTTGCGCGAGTGATTCAGCCACACACTCTTGGTATCATCTAAGCAGTGAGTACAGGCTTTGGCCCCTTTTGTACTCTGGCCCAATAGATTAGCAAGGGCAGGATAATCATTTATGGTGCAGAACAACAAGGAACGTAAAGTGAAGTTCTCTCATTTGTACGCATCCCATACCTGTACCCCTTCAATCCACAGTATTTTCAAATCTTCCATCAATGGTGCTAGGTACACATCAATATCATTCCCAGGTTGCTTCGGCCCTTGGATAAGTATCGACAGCAAAATATACTTCCGCTTCATACACAACCAAGGAGGAAGGTTGTAGATACAGAGCGTCACGGGCCAAGTGCTATGTCGGCTGCTCATGTTACCAAAAGGATTCATTCCATTTGTACTCAATCCAAACCTTATATTCCTCGGTTCCGCACCAAAGTCTGCAAACCTCCTATCGATGTTTCTCCACTGGGCGAAATCAGCAGGGTGTCTTAGCTTTCCGTCATTCTTACACTCCTCTGAGTGCCAATGCAGCAGTTTTGCATTCTTTGGGTTCGCAAAAAAACGCTTCAAATGGGTAATTACAAGAAGATACCACGCCACCTTAGTAGGAGATCCTTTCTTCACCTTGATTCCCTCGTCGTCATCTGATTGATTCTTATGCTTGTATCGGGATGCGTTGCACACCGAACATACATGCATATTTGTATACTCGTTACGGTAGAGGATACAGTCGTTCGGACATGCATGTATTCTTTCTGCTTCCATTCCCAATGGACAAAGAACCTTCTTGGCTTTGTAGGTGGTTTTGGGCAACTCGTTTTCCACCGGAAGCATGTCCGCTAAGAGACTTAACAGCCCCGTGAAACTCTTGTCGGACCAACCGTTGCTTGCCTTCAATTTCAGTAGTTCAAGTACGGATGACAACCTTGTGTATTCCGGCTTGCAGCCCAGGAACAAAGGTTTCTCCGAGTCCTCCAGCAAGCCCCGGAATTGAACATACTCTGATACGGGGTGGCCCGATCTTCTCGAGTAGAACCGTGGATAAATAGTGTTTGATGATGAACAACGCTCAACTGTACACCACACGCCAGTGCACGGACTTGCAGCTCTATGGATATTCGCCAACACGCACCAGGATGATCGCCGCTAGACCACGAGCGGAGATTGCCAAGCCCTCAATTCCCAACGGAAAAGCAAACTTGACCTTGATTTGCAGAACGAACAATTGATCGCCTAATTCTCTCTCAGAAATCCTCGCATGAACTCTGGTATGAAAGAAACAAGCAATAGCTTTATCTATTCTTTTGCATAAACGTGGTCTGATTTAGAATGGGGGTCTACCCCTCAATATATAGTCTCGGCCTAAGAACTATTCAGTACTAATTTTCCATGTGGTACTATTCACGCGCACGTTTACTGTTCACGTGATGCACTGTAGCGCGGCTACTGTTCACGGCCCGTTACCGTTCACACGTGGCACTATTCATGGGCTGGTTACTGTTCATGCTGTGGGCTTGTGCTTTCTTCCTGGTTCCTCCACATGGGCTTTGTGTTTGACCGCTTGGGCCTTGTTCCCTCGCTTGGTTGTATGGACATTGGCCCTCTCCTCCTTAGCCGAATGGGTCATAGATTAGCGTCTTGACCTCCTCATTTGGCGGTCTTCCTTGGATGATGGTCCCATATCTTTGATCTCTGTCCATCGTTGAATCTTCAAACCTGAGCACAAGCAAAACACTGTTTTTAGGTAGTATAAAATTCTCATGAAAATCAATGACATATTCATTAAGGAGCAAGTTCACCTGAGATTGTAGTTTCATGGCACGTGCTCTTGTAATTGGCCCAGTCGGCAATTAGTATAAAATTCTCATGAAAATCAATTGCCGTATATCTTGAGCATTAGGTGGAGGAGAAAAAGGTATCGTAGGGATGCCCTCATCATCCTCCCCCTCTTGAAAAGGCGTCGTCCTCGACGCTAGATCATCAGCACCGAAGAACGGTGATAAATCAGCAACGTTGAATGTCGAGCTCACGCCATAATCATCTCCTGGAAGCTCGATTTTGTATGCATTATCTTTAATCCGCACAAGCACTTTGAAAGGTCCATCTCCTCGTGGCAGCAACTTCGATTTACGTCGATCTGGAAAGCGATCCTTGCGGTAGTGTAACCAAACCAAATCGCCCAGCTGAAAAATCATCTTCTTTCTTTTCTTGTTCGCCTTGTCAGCATAGTACTTCGCCTTGCGCTCAATTTCTTCTTTCACCTTGATGTGCAATTTCTTCGCATATTCAGCCCTCTTTGACGCCTCCATATTTGTTCGTTGTTGACTTGGAAGCGGCAGCAAATCAAGTGGCGTAATAGGCTTGAACCCATACACCACCTCGAATGGGCACATCTATGTAGTAGAGTGGACGGCTCTGTTGTAGGCGAACTCCACGTGTGGCAAACAGTCCTCCCACTCCTTGATATTTTTCTTGATCATGGTCCTTAGCAGCATCGAAAATGTGCGGGTCACCACCTCCGTTTGACCATCAGTTTGGGGATGACAAGTTGTGCTGAACAACAACCTTGTCTCTAGCTTACCCCAAAGCGTCTTCCAGAAATAGCTCATGAATTTGACGTCGCGATCCGAGACAATGGTCCTGGGCACGCCATGCAACCGCACTATCTCCCTGAAAAATAAGTCAGCAACATGCGACGCATCGTCGCTCTTGTGGCACGGAACAAAGTGTGCCATCTCCGAAAATCGATCCGCAACGACAAAAACAGAATCGCTCCCCCTCTTCGTCCTAGGCAGTCCTAAAACAAAGTCCATACTAATATCTTCCCATGGTGCATTAGGAACTGGAAGAGGAGTATACAAACTATGTGGATGCAACTTCGATTTCGCCTTGTGACAAGTGATGCACCGTTGTACATACCTGTCCACATCACGCCTCATCTTAGGCCAATAAAAGTGATCGCTCAGCATAGACAACGTCTTCTCACATCCAAAATGTCCCATCAATCCACCCGCATGAGATTCCTGCAATAATAACAAACGCACGGACGATTCTGGAACGCATAGTTTGTTAGCGCGAAATAAAAACCCATCATGAATGTGAAATTTGTCCCAGCCTTTTCCATCTTTGCAATGCGCATAAGGTGAAGCGAAATCATGGTCATTAGCATATAAATCACGCAAACTCTCTAAACCAGGAACTTGCACATCTAAGCGATTTAAAAGCACTCTTTTCCTAGAAAGAGCATCAGCAACCACGTTTTTCTTTCCCTTCTTATATTTCACAATGTAAGGAAACGACTCGATAAATTCTACCCACTTAGCATGTCGACGGTTAAGCTTAGCTTGGCCTTGCAAATATTTTTGTTGGACTGAAAAGGCGACTAGAGGGGGGTGAATAGGAGCATGCTCACTTTTTCACAAAAGATGGATTCAACACAAATGTCACTCCAATAGCTATGGAAGCTATGAAGATCAATATACCAGTACAGCGGAAGACTAGTATTGAATCCAATCCAAACCCCAAAGCAAAACACCCAAAAATAATCAAAAACTCAAATCTCAAAGTGTTGGGCGGTCTGACCTCTAATATTGGCGGGTCAAAACTTTTGCCTAGCGGTCTGACCTCCAGAATGGGCGGTCTGACCGCTCCTGACGATGAACAGGAAAAATCAGCAAAATCAGCCCGACAACCGAAACTAAAAACAGCCTAACTTTTGATCCGTAAGGCCAAACTTCACGAAATTTGAACCACACCTTCCTAAGGATATTAGGAACCTATTCCAATCAAAGATTGCAGAGATCCAAGCCAAGGTTCCTCTATTTTTCAGTTTGAGCAAAGTAAGGTCAAAAATCGAGTAAGAATCGAAATATGATCTAGAGACTTGCTCGTGGGTAATTGATGATAAAGATGATCATAGATGGGTTCCCAGATGTCACAGCAAGTTAGATCACGGCAAGAAACCAAGCAAAAACTCGCGGATCAAAGAAAGACCCAAAATCACCAAATAGAGAGCAAGAACAAATAGGGACTCATCTTTGAGGAATCTTGCATAGATTGATTTGTGATTGATGTTGGTTTACAGCCACTCCACCATGGAGGACAAAGCTCAACACATGAGCACTCAAATCAATCCATCTCTCTAGAACCCTAACCTCCCACTTATCTCCTCAAGCCCTAACACCAAAAGCTAGGGTTTCCAATTGAAGGGTTGGAGGAGGTGCAGCCACCTCCCTCCTATTTATAGTGGAGGCTTAGACCTTCTAGAAGAGTAACCCTAATGGGGTCCCGTTAAGGCCCACACACAAACGGGTCATACACGCACGCTTTTCAAAGCGTCGTCTTCATCCAAGTGGCACCAATGACTTCCCGCCAAGCCTCTCACGCGTCCGGATCCCATCGAACCGCCCTCGCTTGCAACTGGAACCAAGTCACTTGGCGCACCATCTGTTTCACCATGATCGCACCGGCTTGCTTTTTACCGTCGGGACCTCGGCTCATCCACGAGCCTAGTCCGGACCTCAACTCTTCCCTGAGTCTTGTCCCGGTCAACCTTGCCGCTGCCCGTCATGTTCATCACCGGTAGCTTCCGCTCCGGTTCCTTGTCTTCTCGGCTTGTACGCACTTTGCTAGCCTCAGTCATCTTCCAGCAACACCTCGATCGTTCTGGACCTCGGTTCTCCTAACCTAGTCCCGATGTAGTGTGCCTCACCATGACCTAGCTCCGGTGTCCTACAACCATCACAGACAAGCAAACCGTTACGTAGCATCGTACGATACGCACAATCATCAATTCACTTAATTGATGAGGCATGAGCACATACCTTCACAAAAGCCTTTGCTCAAACTTCGCCTTCTATGGTTCTTGACCATCTTGCGCCTTGCTTGAGACCAACTATCTCACCCGACATCCATGACCGTTCTGGACCTCGGTTCTCCAAACCTAGTCCCGGTCCACCTCGTCGCTGACCATAGTTGACTCCAAGCTACCTGCACAACAATAAACCAAGCAACCATTTCCGAGCACAAGTTCTTCACAACTTGACCAATGTTAGTCAAAACATGCATCATGCAACACATATGCCATGAAACCCATGAACTTGACCTAACAAGCAAACATCGCCGCCACGAAGGACGACGAAACACATCGAAACCGGTCAGACCGCCACTTTGGCGGTCGACCGCCTAACGGTCGACCGCCACTGTTGGCGGTCGGCCGACCAGTGAGACTTAGCCAAATTTCCTCCCTGGAAATCCAAAACCTACTGGAATTTTCAAACCAATAGAACTTTTATTTGGAAGCTCTAAAAATTATGAGACCAAGTGCAGAAGAACCCTCTCACTTGCCTACACCCTCTATTTTTGGCCTAGCTCCAAAATCCAAAAACATTTCAATGGCCGGTCTGACCGCTCAGGCAAAGCCGGTCAGACCGCTCCACTGGCCGATCTGACCGCCACCTGTTGGCCGGTCTGACTGCCAGCGACCATTTCAGAAAACCAAAACAGACAGGCCGGTCTGACCGCCACCATGGCCGGTCAGACCGCCTGAGACCTGACAGACTTGGAACTTTGCCGAAAACACGTGATTCGACAAACCGTCAACGACATTGCCAATTGTAACATCATCCTAAGATCTCAGGCATATCCCCATGATATCCACAATTTTAAAGCCTCATGATCAGAATGTATAATGAATTCTTTAGGCCATAAATAATGTTGCCAAACTTCTAAAACTCGCACTAAAGCATACAACTCCTTATCATAGACCGGATAATTCAATTGTGCACCTTTGAGTTTCTCGCTAAAATAAGCAACCGGTCTACTCTCTTACATCAAAACACGGCCAACACCAATTCCACTAGCATCACATTCAATTTTAAAATTCTTAGTAAAATCAGGTAAAACAAGTAACGGTGCTTCAGTTAAACGCTTTTTCAATTCATCAAATGCAGCTTGTTGTGCCACTCCCCATGTAAACTCAACACCTTTTTTTTGTTAATTCATTCAATGGGGCAGCGATGGTGCTAAAATCCATAACGAAACGCCGATAAAAAACCAGCGAGACCATGAAAGCTCCTAATTTGACTAACATTCATAGGAGTAGGCTAATTTTTAATTGCTTCAATTTTAGACGCATCTACTTCTACTCCCTGTGCCGAAACCACATAGCCCAAAAATATTACACGATCTTTGCAAAAAGTGCACTTCGCTAAGTTTCCAAACAACCTAGCATCGCGTAAAACCTGTAGCACTTGTCTAATGTGGTCAATATGATCAGATTCATTATGGCTGTAAATCAAGATATCATCAAAATACACGACCACAAATTTCCCAATAAAATGCCTCAAAACATGATTCATCAATCTCATGAATGTACTAGGTGCATTAGTTAACCCAAACGGCATGACTAACCACTCATACAAACCAAAATTTGTCTTAAAAGTAGTTTTCCACTCATCCCCTTCTTTCATCCTAATTTGATGATACCCACTCATAAATCAATCTTAGAAAATAACGGCACCACTCAATTCATCTAACATATCATCTAAGCGAGGTATAGGATGACGATATCGAATAGTGATATTATTAATTGCTCTACAATCTATGCACATGCGCCAAGTACCATCTTTCTTTGGAACTAAAATAACAGGAACAGCACAAGGGCTTAAACTTTCGCGTACATACCATTTGTCGAGAAGCTCTTGTACTTGTTTCTGAATTTCCTTTGTTTCCTCGGGGTTAGTGCGGTACGGTGGTCGATTTGGTAGCGTCGCTCCCGGAATCAAATCAATTTGATGCTATATCCCACGGATTGGTGGCAAACCAGCGGGCATCTCCTCCGAAAAAACGTCGCTGAATTCCTACAAAACATGAGAGACACCACTAGGAAGAGACGTCAAGTCGTCAGTAGAAAGCAATGCATCCTTGTATAGGAGTACAAAGTGCACCAAATTGGGATTCTCACAAAAAGCTCTCATCTCTAATTTGGTGGCTAACATTACTAAACCTTTCTCTCCCTCACTTTTCTTTTTACCGCTCAATTTTGGCTTGTGGCTCTCACTCACCGAAGGTGGAATCTCGCTATTTGGTGTACTCTCAATTTTCACCTCTACTTTCTTCTTCTCAGCATTGACTATCTCTGTCGGTGTAAGTGGATACAAAATCACATCTTTACCACTCCACTTAAACTTGTAGTAGTTTGTATGCCCATCATGATAAACATGGCGATCAAATTGCCATGGGCGCCCCAATAGCAAGTGACAAACGGACATGGGCACCACATCGCAAACAATGGTTTCCTCATACTTGCCAATCTTGAAGTGCACCTTCACCATATGACTAACTTTCACCTCACCCACATCGCTCAACCACTGCACATGATAAGAATGAGGATACGGTAAATATTTTAAGCCCAATTTTGTGCACATCTCCTTACTGGCCAGATTATGACAACTTCCTCCATCAATTATAACTTTGCACACTTTACCGTCAACTGTCACCCATGACTGAAACAAATTGCACCGCTGTGCGGTAGACTGGCTTTGTGACACGCTAAGTACACGAGGTGTGCACACTAGCATATGCTCTCCATCTGGCGACCCCGGCCTACAGTCCAATCTCTCATCCTCTGTGGCATCCTCTGCAAAATCAACAAATTGGGTAGTATCGTCCTCATCACTAGCTGAAATATACCCATCATCCGTAAGTATCATAACTTTATTATTTGGGCAATCTTTCTGAAAATTACCAACTCCCTTGCACTTGTAGCATGTCACATCATGTGACCGGCCTGTAGAACCCATTGAGGATGCTGCGCTAGCAGCGGGCGCCGGTGGTCGGCGTGCCGGTGGCAGCGTACTATCTATATTCTTTTATGCTGAACTACGCGTCGCAGAATTGCCCCCGGATGGGGCGGACTTGCCCGGCTGTCCCGTGTTGTACGGTGGTGCTGTGCTTGCTGAATAACGTTGCCGTGCAGCATACTTAGCATCTTCAATTACCTGCTTCTCAGCCTCACGTGCCTAATGCATTAACTCAACCATGTTGTTGTATTGATGATGATTATCAATCCGCCGAATAGCATAATTCATCCCAGCAAGAAAGCGAGCCATCGCTTGTTTCTCATTCTCACGCACATCAGCATGTATGATAATCTGCTCCATCTCTTTATAGTACTCATCAACTGATTTCAACCCCTGTCGCAACCCAATCAGCTTCTCATGTAGCGACCGCCTGTAATCTGTAGGTACAAAGCGCGCACGCATCTGTCACTTAAGCTCATCCCAGATAACAACACGTGGCTCGTGTCGCTCCATACGCTGTTGCACACAGTGCTCCCACCATGTAGCAGCATATCTGTCCAACGCAGCAACGGCAAGATCCAACTTGCGCTGATCAGAATAACGGTTCATGCGAAACAGCTTATCAACTTTCAACTCCCATGCAAGATAAACCTCTACCTCTGTAGTACCTTCAAAGGACGGCATTGTGAACTTGGGCTTTGCAACAAGATCATCAGTGTCCTCATCGTGCCGACGATTGCGTGCATACTGATTATGTGGACAGTGCGGTAAATAGGCGTTGAACACGGCCTCATCGCCGTCGTCGTCAGCGTGGCAGTTGCCACGGCCTCCTCCATGGGCACCATAGTAGGCACCCCCAACGACGCCGTCATACGCGCCTCCATAGGCGCCATCGTGGACGCCATCGTGGGCGCCCAGGTAGGCACCGCCTCCTCCTACACCATTGCCACGGTCGCGCCCTTGTGCAGGGGGACGTGTCGCGACCTCAGCAACAACACGACGCTGTTGCGCCGCCTCGCGTACATGCGCCTGTTCATTAAATTGTCGTTGGCGTGGTTCATCCTCGCGCTGCCGTCTAGCGGCAGCCTCCGCATCCGTCTCGTCGCGCGGCTCGTACAGGAGGTGTACACTCCCCGCATCGCCACGTGAACCCAGCTGCATCGAAGCGGTGAGCTTGGCAATAGCGTCGAGCAGTACCTTGTGGTTGTCGTCAACGGTCACGGACAACTTCTGGAAATCTGTCCCAGGCCGTCCAAGTTGTGTTGGACACGCCCAAAGTTGCCGTGCACCAGGTCGACCTTAGTCCGAAACTCGTCGTGGAGCATGGCACGAAGTGTATAGAAGGACATCTTGATGATCGGATTAGTAAGGTTACCGTCCAGATCCTTGTCCTGCTCACTTCCTAACATGGTTACAGTAGCAAAAATACCAAGTGACAATATATGTGGAAAATAGGTGGAAATCTCTCAACTACTGTTCTAAAACAAAGCAAGTTGCACCGTTTCAAAGTAAATTAAGAGTAGCAAAAACTTACGCTCGTTGCAACGAACGACCAACCCAGATTGTGCGAGCGAATACCAAGAACGACAGCCAATACTTGACACGGATGTTTTAGGTGGAGCTAGGTGAGGAATCCTAACAATTCAGAATTTAAAGATTGTCTAGCTAGGTAGTAATCCAAACGAGACTCACAATGCCTAATTGCTGATCGATAAATATAAGCGAGGAGTAGACAGCAACACATGCACAAAGATAATGGGACTATTGCAATCAAAGGAATGAGCGATAACACGAACAATTTCGATGGATGCGAACGCTCGTATTGCAACAGTTCAATGAGAGACGCTAGCTAGTGCTCAAAAATTGGATATGAGGGCACAAGATTGCTCAAAAACTATGGTATGCGAACAGTAGCGGAGACAAAAATATCACAATGCTCCAACAAAAGAATGTAACACTATGGCCAAAACTTTTGCCGTCTTTTTTTTGGCTCTCTGTTCTGTTCTGTTCTATTCTGTTCTGTTCTGTTTGTTTTTTCTCTCTTTTTTTTTCTACCTTTCACGGCAAGCACAACTCACAGCCAAGCACTCATGGCTAAGCAAGGCAGATTTTTTTTTCTAACTCACGGCAAGTATACGAATTAGCAAAGCTTTCCTCTGTGAACTAACGGCCAAGTGCTATTACTCACGGCCGACACCTTGTTTTGGAACTCACGGCCAATAAAGAAACAGCCAGGAGTCCGTAGAACCGAAAAGTGAACAGTGTTCGGATATGAACAGTGCGCGATAATGTGAACAGTGCATGCGCGCGAAAAACTTAGCGTCCCAAAAATCCTATGAGCAGTCCCTCGAGCACAACAACAAGCTAGTCTCAATAGGTACGAAAGGTTCACGAATGGACCGATGGATTCAAGAAGAAAACAACGTGCAATCTACTGATATAAGCGATGTTTAGTTGCACAAAAACAGGAAACAAGCATGGACACATATATTTGTGGAAGGGGAAAACAAAAAGAGATGCAAACGGAACACGACCAGCAACTAAACACGATGAACGAGTGGATTAATGTTGGGTCACGGGGTAGGCTACGATAGCTACAAACAAAAATTTCTACCACGCGAACCAGGATGCCAAGCAAGTAGATGATCACAGATCGTTACCAACAGACGCGCAGAGTAGCGGAAGAAGGGTTGGAGCAGCCTGGTCCAACGAATAGCGCGTCGCTGTAGTGGTCGTAGTCGATCGTCCAACGTCCAGCAAGTCGTAGTGGTCGTGGTCGATCGTCTCCTCCAGCAGAGCATCTTTGCGAGTCGATCTTCTCCTCCAGCAAAGCCTGCAGTTCCTCGTGAAGATTGCGGATCGTCCTTAAGCGCAACAATCGTAGTAGCGCCTCCACGGCATCCACACGTCCAGGGAAGGAACAACCGAACGCCGGTGTGCTAGCACCAAGTCGCACAGCAGAGCTCTCAGGAAGATGGCGGCTAGGGTTTCGGTGGTGGAAAACTTACGTTAACTCGTCCGGCCAAAACAGCCTCATGCATCTCCTTATATAGTGCTCGTGACGGATCCTATTCGAACACGTTTTATGAATCGTATTCGTACTGGTTTGTTCCAACCCGTTAAGTGTGTGACCCTGTAGGTTCATGTGTAGTTCGATTGTGACTCGGAAACCGTTTCCGATCACGAGTCGTAGCGGCTCCTAGCAGAACATATCGATTCCCGAATACACACAAATTATATCGGACGAACCTTAATACAACATGATCTACGACCAGGTTCTCTTCACTTACGACCAGGTCCTATCTCTATACGACCAATTCGTATGTGGTCACGACCAGTTCATAATTCCTTATGACCAGGTTACGACCACTCTGTGATTACGTTCGACCAGTCTACGACCAGCTCGTATCTCCATACGACCGATGCATGGCGATCGGCGAAAGTGACCTACTCGTGTATACTCCCTTTGCCTCACGATGTCTGGTTGAACTCCAGGTGAGATGTTGTGTCATCCATGGACTGTTCAATACTTTCTCGATCGAGTGTCGCATAACTTTACATGGTCGAACACTTCGACCACTATTGGCACGGCCATGCACTTTCTTTATCCGATCTGCGAGGGGCCGAGACATCTCTCTGTTATGTTAGGAGGAAAATCCCATATCCGACCAGTCACATTCCTCTCCATGTTTGAGCAAACCGAAAGCTACCTTTATAACTACCCGATTCACGGTGTAGCGTTTGGCAACCCTAAGAGTGCTATTACACATATAGGAAACCATGCTGATCTCGGGTCTAAAATTATACATCATTATTGCTTGAGACCAACTAACGACACATAGATTCATAACAATCTCAATAGTGTCTCAAGGTGGGTCTTATCAACATCATGTTCTCTAACATGTGTCCATATTATTGGTTTGATATCTCCATATCTATGACTCGTGAAACATAGTCATCAACCAATACATATGCTAGTCTATTCATATGTGTCCTCATATGTTTACGACCAGGGATCGTATAAGAATAATTATCGCAGTAATATAGAGTTTCACAACCAAGTCACATACTTGATAATAAATATTAACAATATTATTCTAGGAACAAGATAACACATTATCCAGTGTCATGAACATAATGAAATATAATCATCTCTATGATTGCCTCTAGGGCATATTTCCAACAATTAAGACCTAACAAAACGCACTAAAAAGTACTGAATTAAACTACAGCGAAAGAAAATATTTTTTGTGGCTTTTTCGGTGTATAGGACTGAAAAATAATCTACCTAAAATATGGGTAAAAAGAGATTCTACCGAGTGGCCTGGAATCTGATACCACGATGATACGGGGTGGCCCGATCTTCTCGAGTAGAACCATGGATAAATAGTGTTTGATGCGAACAACGCTCAGCTGTACACCACGCGCCAGTGCACGGACTTGTAGCTCTATGGATATTCGCCAACACGTACCCGGATGATCGCCGCTAGACCACGAGCAGAGATCGCCAAGCCCTCAATTCCCAACGGAAAAGCAAACTTGACCTTGATTTGCAGAACGAACAATTGATCGCCTAATTCTCTCTCAGAAATCCTCGCATGAACTCTGGTATGAAAGAAACAAGCAATAGCTTTGTCTATTCTTTTGCATAAACGTGGTCTGATTTACAATAGGGGTCTACCCCTCAATATATAGTCTCGGCCTAAGAACTATTCAGTACTAACTTTCCATATGGTGCTATTCACGCGCATGTTTACTGTTCACACGATGTACTGTAGCACGGCCCGGTACTGTAGCGTGGCTACTGTTCATGGCCCGTACTGTTCACGCGTGGCACTATTCATGGGCTGGTTACTGTTCATACCGTGGGCTTGTGCTTCCTTCCTGGTTCCTCCGCATGGACTTTGTGTTTGACCGCTTGGGCCTTGATCCCTCGCTTGGTTGTATGGATATTGGCCCTCTCCTCCTTGGCCGAATGGGTCATAAATTAGCATCTTGACCTCCTCATTTGACGGTCTTTCTTGGATGACGGCCCCATATCTTTGATCTTCGTCCATTGTTGAATCTTCAAACCTGAGCACGAGCAAAACACTGTTTTTAGGTAGTATAAAATTCTCATGAAAATCAATGACATATTCATTAAGGAGCAAGTTCACCTGAGATTGTAGTTTCTTGGCGTGCTCTTGTAATTGGCCGATCGGCAATTCGATCGTATATCTTGAGCATTAGGTGGAGGAGAAAAAAGGTGTCGTGGGGATGCCCTCATCATACTCCCTCTCATCACGGTTCCATACGCATCATGAAGCATCTCGATCTAGATTGTCATCGTGCGGCCTATCCGAATCGGAACCACAATCGACATCATCCGTGACATATCGTTGACTTCTGTATAATATGCTCTTCACGTGGTGGTCCAATGTGTATAACCCTTTTGAAACCCCTTGAATCAAGTGTGTTTCGATCTGCGCTCGGTTCTTAAACATCTTGATTCTCACGGTCAATGCATGGGACGGTACATATATTTCGCCCCTTATTCAACATATCCTCCTCGGCGACTCTTGTAAAAGCACACACGCCATTAATATACTCTTCACTCACACGGTTCTCGGTACATCGGACCGGTCCATCACACGGTTCGTATTGAAAACCACGGAACTAAATAAAGGGTGACTTGGCGTATTTTACGAGGCTTAATTACGCTTTCCAAATGAAAAAGCATATTTTCTCACGAACTAAAGGTGGCTTTTTATTTTTACATTTTTGGATTTTATTAACTTACATGTGGGCCCTACTTGTCGGTGACTCATTTTTTATTTCATGATTTTATTTATAAAATCTATAGCGGTCCCACATGTCATAGACTCGTTATTTTATTAACTAAATGATTAAAAACAGTAGGATTTGAAGCTCAAATTGGGCTTAGGGTGACATTGCATTGCTAATAGTCGTGGCTCGGGGCCCTAAGGTCGCCTGAGGCGAACCGACGGTGATGTCCCGTGGCGGCGCCATGAGCTTTACTAGCGATTTCGGCATAAATACCTGAAACTACTCAAATTAAAGGATGCTTCTGCCCCAGTAGCTCACCTCGATCACGAGGAATGTGTCAATGAAGTTGGGAAAGGTCCAAGGCGGCTGGTCGTCGATCGGTGAACAGAGGCGGTGCAGTAAGCTCCTCGCGACAATAAATGAAATGGACCACACGGCGGGCTCGGTGAGGTGGCGATACTCAAACCCGAGTACGAGTGGCGATGAACTTACCGGGCTTGGAGATCTCCCGCGGTTACCGTAGTGCCAGAGATGGAGATCAAGAAGACTATGTTGGGGAGCTATGTACACTGCACCGTCTGTGATGATTTAATTATCACGGACGGTTTTCAACAAAAACCGTCTGTGATATGTAGTAATATCACAGACGATTCATGTTTAAAACCGTCTGTAAAGTATCACAGACGGTTCTGACAAAAAACCGTCAGTGATATTGGGTAATATCACAGATGATTTTTTGGTTAGAAATGTCTGTGATACTTCACAGACGGTTTTAAACATGAACCGTCTGTGATATGACCTCTTTACAAACGGTTTTTAGTGCGGAGAATAACACAGATGGTCGGTAAACAAAAACCGTCTGAGATTGAGTTTAATACAGACGGTTTCGATGAACCGTCTGTGTTCAGACGTTCAGTATTAGTATTTTTGTAGTAGTGATAATTAATGACGTTCTAGGGTTCCAGAACAATTGGGTGAGATTCTCAAAAATGCAAAGATTAAATCGTGTTATGAAAGAAGATCAACAACCTTTGCCACCTACGAATAGACATTTTCACAACGTAGAGCATGCAGGTACAACCTAGAGAGTAGGGAAGTCTGGTACCTGTTAGAAATTAAGCCCATGGGTTAAGGCCCATTCATAAAAAGCATCGCATGCTTTTTTTAAGACGGAATAGCCATTCCATTCACCTAATGCTCCCGGGCTCCCGGCTAAATCATCAGACACCAAGTCCTGTACAAAATTAGGAGTTTGGTCCAGCCAAAGCTTGGGACCTTCTCCGATTAGACTAGAACCAAAAGCAGCTAAACAATCATTATAAGATCTCGGGCAAACAAAAATTGAAACTTGGGAGAACTCAGTGATGATCATAGACCGGATCTCTTCGAAAACCAAACCATAACAAGAGTACTGTCATACTCTGTGCCCCTGATAGCCTTGGCGAGGTTAGTAACATCCATCTGCACTTCAATTATATCCATCTCCGTCTCCGTCTGTTTGGTGTTAGTCATATGTCCTACAGGTGATCACGATATGATTGTATCACTTTTATGTTTATGGACCATTGAACAATATGTTATTTTGTCCCCTGAATGAACTATCATTTATATTGATCAACAAATATATAACTTGTCTGTGAGACTCTTTATTCATGTTATGATGTTATTCAAAATATCTCTGATCTTGTATCATTATGTGGTATGCTAATAATTTATAGATCGACACATGTCACTACTACAGAAAAGGCAATCACAGACGGTTCAAAATCGTCATCACAGACGGTTTTTTGAACCGTCTGAGTTTATGGGTCAGTAATACTACGATCATCACAGACGGTTTTTGAACCGTCTGTGAAAAAGTTATCACAGACGGTTCTAAACAAGAACCGTCTACGGTTCTAAACAAGAACCGTGCAGTGATAGTCTATTTTCACGCGAGCGATTACGAACAAGATCCGTCTGTGATAAACAATTATCGCGAGCGGATCTTGTTCGAACCGCTCAGTGAAAATAGATTACCGAGCGGTTCTTGTTTAGAACCGTCTGTGATAGTATTTTCGATTGCAAAAAAAAATTTTGAATTCTGAAACTTCAGAGGCCGTTTTGAGGCCCTAAACGACCTTTTTTGGGGTTTTCACTTTTTCGGAACCTCACGAAGAGAATTTGACCTTGCCTTATGGATTTTCGGATTGACCTTTTCGTTAGCTTTCCAACGAGCCAAAGAACGCCGCAATCCGAGTTCGTATGCAAAAGTTATGGCTGTTTTACCGAACAGTGCGCGAAAACAAGTCCGGGACGAAGAGGCGGACGATGGCCTGGTACTCGGAGTCAGGGATGCCGAGGTGCTCGCTGTCAATGTTCGCAATCTTATCTTGATCTATTCATTCACAAGAAAACCACGGTCACAATTGAGAGCCACCAAAAGCAACAAGGCAGAAGGAGTCGACAAGCGATTGATCACTTACTGGCATGTTGGATATCAACCAGGAAGAGAGAGGAGGGGATCAGATTGGGGATATCACCAGCAATGAAGGAGAGGCAGTGGTAGCATCACCGTGGCGTCACAACTGGAGGCGGAGGAGCTCACGACGGTAGTCGGCGGTAGTTGGAGCTCGGCGTGGGGAGGGCAGAGGGAGAGACTAGTGGAAGACAAGGCAGAGGTGGCTATAATATATAAGGACAGTACCAAAACATTTTGCCTCCCGCGTATGCGTTCAAAACATTTCGTCTCCCGCGCACGCGTCTAAAATTTCCGCCATCCCGCGCTGCGAATCACGAGCGGTTTCAAACAAAAACCGTCGTGTTGACCATAATATCACGAGCGGTTCTTAACAAGAACCGTGCGTGAAGTATCCTGACGGTTCTTAACAAAAACCGTCGTGATATTTAATAATATCCGAGCGGTTCTTGTTGAGAACCGTGCATGAAATATCCTGACGGTTCTTAACAAGAACCGTGCGTGATATTGATAGTATCTGGCGGTTCTTGTTGAACCGCTCGTGATACTTCACGACGATTTTCAACATAAACCGTCGTGATATTACTTATTCACTGAGCGGTTTTTAGCGTTAGCCCGATAACCTGAGCGGTCGCTAAACCAAAACCGTCAGGATTGTATTATCTGAGCGGTTTTGGTCAACCGTCTGTAATGAGGCGTCCAGTATTAGCCTTTTTGTAGTAGTGTGTATTGATTGATAGTCACGTTTCACTGATCATAGATATGAGATATCAAATCAATAACGTGTACATATGTTGGAGAACATAACGTTGGACCATCCCACCTTGAGACACTGCGCAAATTGTTATATTCTTAAGTGTTATCAGTTGGTCTCAAACATAGTGTATATGGGACCCTTAGACCTGAGATCATCATGGTTTCCTACATGTGTAATAGTTTAGTTAGGGGTTGCCAAACGGTACTCCATAACTGGGTACTCATAAAGGTAGCTTTTTGGTTTACCATGAAACATACGGATGAATGTGAAGGATCGAGATGGAATTTGTCACTCCTCTTTAACAGGAGAGATATCTTTGGCCCCTTGATGTGGTTGGATTAGGCAAGTGCGTGCATGGTCATGCCGAATATGGTTGAAGAGTCAACTACAACTAAGTAATCCACTACAAGATCGAGCTATCACAAGAAGGCACGCATCTCGTCTTGAGTTCGATCTGGTATTGTGAGGCAAAGGGATTGGTACATAAGCACTATATAGGTTCATCCGATATTATCTTTATGTGTATTCGAGGGTCGCTATTTTCTGCTAGGGATTGTACCGACTTGTGGACCGGTAAGGGGTTTCTGAGTCGCAATTGAGTATACATGAATCGACGGGGTCACACACTTAACGGGTTGGAATAAACCAGTTCGGATAGGATCCGTTTGTGTGGCCTTGGCACCTCAATGGGCCCTATCGTAGCCTCGTAGGGCTCCACTAAGGGGACACTTTATAAGACAAGGTGTGGGGCTTTTGGGGAACATTGCAACACCACCGAAACCATAGCCGCTACCTCCTAAAGGTTTTAACGTGCGCGCTGGTGTTAGCACACCGACACATGGCATCCCAGGACGTGTGCATACCAGTAGAGGTGTTGCTGCTATTATACAGTGCTGATCTGGGCGACCGTGAGGGAGACGGTTGGCTTGTGAAGATTGATCGGTTCCTGCTGCAGGAACCGATTGGCTATTATCATGAGAAAGGTCGTGAAGTAAGATTAGTAGTACAAATAGCAACTATAGGAATTTTAGACCCATTACCAACAACAATACTTTGAGAAGAATGCATTGAAGGGGAATAAAGCTTGGTGACATGAGCAGGTGTCCATGAACCAATCAGTGTTGGTGTTGGGGTGGTGCAGCGAGACGTTGCTGAGGGCCGCATTCAGCATGGAGTATTGATCCCACGATGGCGATAGATGGCACCTGAGGACCTGCCGATCCGGAGTACATGCGGGGTACACCTGAGTTTGCGCGCTGGGACGTGGGCCGAGGACGCCAGCGGCATTGGGTGGCACCCACAGTGCGCGCCATTGGGGTGGAAAGTGTTGATGAAAGATTTGACATCTATATTATTTATTGCAGTATTGATTGGTCCAACGGTAAGAATTTAAAGCTACCGCTAATTTCAACTAATATTCAGTTTTTAATCGGAAGGCAGAATAACTTCAAAGACCTCCTGAGAGATCCTAGACGACCTCTTCAAAGATCTCCTGGGAGGTCCTGACCTCAAGAACCTCTTGAGAGGTCCTGGATGACCTCTTCAAAGACTTCCTGGGAGGTCCTGGCTTCAAAATCCGTCCGAGAGGTCTTGGACGACCTCTTCAGAGACCTCCTTGGAGGTCCTAGGGGACATCCTGGGTGGTCTTGGTCAACCTCTACAAAAACCACCAAGTATTCCTGAGAAAGCGTCCTTTTTTGTAAAGACCACAGTGCCGGAAGACCTCCTTGCTACAGTACTAGAAGGCCTCCTTGCTACAGTATTGAAAGACCACCTCGCTATAGTACCTGGATGAACAGTATTTGGAGCTACAATACCTCGGTGAACAGTCTGAGAGCTCCTGGATGACCTCCTCAAAAACCTCCTAAGAGGTCCTGAACGGCCTCTTCAAAGACCTCCTGGGAGGTCCTAGAAGACGTCCTGAATGGTCCTGAAAAGCATCCACAAAGACCTCTTAAGAGGACCTGGAGGGTGGTCTTTGCAAAAGAGTGGTCTTCGCAAAACAGGAGGTCTTGGCTCAAAAGGGTTATCTTTGCAAAACAGAAGGTCTTGGCTCAAAAGGGCGGTCCTTGCAAAACAGAAGGTCGTGAGGACAAAGAAAAGCGTGGCCAGGACCTCCCTAGGAGCGCTCACGTAGCTTCATCAAGGCCGTCCAAGACCTCCCCAGAGACACTCGCGCGCCTTCATCAGAGCCGTCCAGGACCTCCTCAAGGGTGTTCACGTGGCTTCATCAAGACCGTCCAAGACCTCCCCAGGGACACTCGCACGCCTTCATCAGAGCCGCCCAGGACCACCTCAAGGGCGCTCACGTGGCTTCGTCAAGGCCGTTCAAGACCTCTTCAGGAGCGCTCACACGCCTTCATCAAGACCACTCAAGACCTCCTCAGAAGCGCCACGCGGCTTCATCAGGGCCATCCAGGACCTCCTCAGGAGCGTTCGCGCGTCTTCATCAGGGCCATCCAAGACCTCCTCGGGAGCGCTACGCGGCTTCATCAGGGTCGTACAGTACCTCCTCAGGAGCACTCGCGCGCCTCCATCAGGACCACGTAGGACCTCCTCGGGAGTGCTACACGCCCTCATCAGAGCCGCCTAGGACCTCCTCAAGGGCGCTCATGTGGCTTCATCAAGGCCGTTCAAGACCTCCTCAGGAGCGTTCACGTGCCTTCATCAGGGCCATCCAAGACCTCCTCGGGAGCGCTACGCGGCTTCATCAGGGCCGTCCAAGACCTCCTCAGGAGCGCTCGCGCGCCTTCATCAGGGCCACTCAAGACCTTCTCAGGAGCGCTACGCGGCCTCATCAGGGCCGTCCAGGACCTCCTCAGGAGCACTCGCGCGCCTTTATCAGGGCCGCTCAAGACCTCCTCCGCAATGCTACATGGCTTCATCAGAGTCGCTCAGGACCTCCTCCAGAGTGCTACGTGGTTTCATCAGGATCTCCCAAGACCTCCTCAGAAGCGATACGCGGCTTCATCAGGGCCGTCCAGGACCTCCTCAGGAGCGCTACGTGGCTTCATCAGGACCTCCTCAGGAGCAATACGCGACTTCATCAGGGCCATCCAGGACCTCCTCAGGAATGCTACGTGGCTTCATCAGGACCGTTCAGGATCTCTTCAGGAGCGCTACGCAGCTTCATCAAGGCTGTTCAGGATCTCCTCGAGAGTGCTATGTGGCTCCATCAGAGCTGCCCAAGATCTTCTCAGGAGCACTACGTGGCTTCATCAGAGCCGTCCAAGACCTCCTCATGGGTGTTCACGCACTTTCATCGGAGCCGTCCAAGATCTCCTCAGGAGTGCTACGCGGTTTCATCAGGGCCGTTCAAGACATCTTCCAGAGATCCCGCGTGGTTTTCATTAGGACTTTCCGTGAAGGCCTCAGAACCTTCCACGAAGACTTCATCAAGGAAACTTACGTGTCCGGATAGGAGAGATATGTCAATTATAGAAGGTTTGGAAATCGTAACCGAATAATATCTGTAAATATTTGGTTCGGTTTAGGAGTCCTGAGCTCCCACGGCTAAGACCTGCCGCCCTTTAAATAGAAGAGGGTCATGGCCGATTGAATCATCACCAATCGATCAATACAAATCACATCTAATTTTTATCATAGCTTCCCTGTAGTCCCGTTCGCTTTTCCATTATTTCTACTTTCATGGCTAGGTTCAAGGACCTTGTCAGGGCACCGCCGCCGCCTCAACACCATGACTAGCTCCGCCTAGGTGTTGTGCGCCGTGGTTCTTCGCCGTAATTGGCGAATTATCCCATTTGCTAGTTTGCTCGAAAACTAGTTGTGCGCTTCTACGAAAGTGAAGCAGTCTGGTTATTTGCGACCTCATGTGTTGATTTTTGGCGTCAACATAATTTGGCGACTCTACTGGGGAAACGATCTATTCCCTAACCATGACGAACGGATCCGAAGTAGACCCCGACAACGTCATTGCGCCCGCCGTCGAGGAGCTAGATGAGGAGGCACAGCGAGAGTACGAGAAGCACAAGATGGAGTTCGATAGGACGTTCGCTTCACGTTACCAAAAGACGAGACAGGGCGTCATCTGGAAAGGAGGAGAATTTACACCTGTCTACACTAAGCCCGAGGCAACTCCCACTGTGAGTAACGCATCTCTTACTGAAGAGCAAGTTGCTTTGATGATTGATCAGCAAATAGGTGCTTCCGTATCTGATACCTTGGATAGGTTGCTATCTAATCGTCTTAAGGCCATGGGTCTTGAAGTGCAAAGTGAAAAAGATCTGAAACGACCCATTTTGCCTCATGCTAATGCTTACAATGTTGGCAATGATAGCAGCGTTCAGCATAGCTCCTTGCTTGTTAACACATCGGCAACAGGTATACCATCTCAAGTTATACCACAAGGTGTGCCAATGCAACATATACATAGCCGGACTAATGCATTAGGTTCGGTTGGTCACAATGCATCATCGCATGCTATTCCAAATATTGCGATACCCGAATCTGCAGCCCCCGTGCCTTCATCGTATACAAAGGCTAATAAGATCAATTCAGGTGCACCTAATATTGGCAGTTACACTAGCATGGGAGAAAATTCAACAAATTTACAAACACCTTTGTACCACACTGTGGCATACAGTGTAACTCCCGTGCTTGTTTGGCCATCTCAGGCCGAGTCTACAAAAGGCAAAAATGTGATGATAGGAGAGGGAGGCGCAGGAACATCGAATTCCAAGGCTGTGCAAATTGGTAGGCCAAAAATGATCAAACCGAAAAGACCAGAAGTTGGTCATTGGAAGGTTAATGAAGGTAGAAGCAAGACCAGCAAAAGAGTTGAAAGGCCGAAAACCACATTTAAGGAGCTTCTGGCTAAATATGAGGATGGCAAGGTCGGCAGAAACAATGCTAGTCGGCCCAATAATTTTAAGTGACCAAGATCACCTACAAAGCAAAAGTTTGATGGTCGGAATTGTCATCGAGAGGACTTCCGTGCAACAGTGCTGTATCATCCTGTTGGGCCGCCAATGCCCATCCCATGGGGACCTCCTCCTGCTGATTTTCCTCCTTGTCCACCGTGGGGCTGGTGTGGTCCATGGATGCCACCTCCAATGCCTTTTAGACCCTTCCATCCGGGGTGGACAACACCAAGAAGACATGTGTTTGATAGGTTATCACATCCTAATAGTGGCCGTTTTGATCAAAAAAGTTGGTTTTATGATGGGAGAGGTAATAAAGTGGTAAAGAAAGTGTATCATGTGAAGAACGATGGTAATTTAGGTGGAAGATCAAGTCTGAATTCAAAGGAAAAAAGAGCCGATCATCGAGGAGGGGAAGCAGAAACGGTCGGCTATCGTTGTTTCAAATATTAGCAATGGGAATTGTTCAAAGACGGTACATGGTTCGGATCTGACGGCAAGCAGCGTCTCTGATAGAGCTACGAACGATCAGTAGCCACAGTTCCCATGGACATCGGATTCGACTCTGATGCGATTGCAACCGAACAAACCGCGTCACATGCCGATGTTGAAGCATTGCTGTCCGGGACAAGGCCACAGCCTCGCTGGTGTCCTCTCGGTCCTTCTCATTCACAAAAGAGAAGGTTGCAGCGGCTGCGTATGCAAGAACTTAGAGAGGCTTAGGCAGAGAAGATGAGAGATGAATTATTTAATGAAATAAAGCCTATGGTGCTTGTCCGAAAAGAGTGGAGGATAAAGTCAGTTGAAACACCAGTTCAGACATCTAATGATGGCAAGGATGATTTGCTGGATTATGAGGGATCTCCAATGATTAAAGATGATACTCCGCCTCGTGAAGGTATGGATATTAATATGGTATTTACATTGCCTTCGTAGTTTCGGATTGCTAGTGAGGAGGTTGCCCAGTTATGTCTTGGCCCTAAAGAAGCCATTTTTTAGAAGCCCAAGGAATCGAGCCAACATTTCAAATAGTTATATGTTAGGGGGCATATCAATGGAAAACCAATTTCTAGGGTGTTAGTGGATGGTGGGGATGCTGTGAATTTGATGCCATATTCGGTTTTCAAAAAATTGGAGCGAGAAGACAGCAAGCTTTTGAAGACTAATTTGATGCTTAATGGTTTCACGGGTGAGTCCACGGAAGCCAAAGGTGTCATCTCTATGGAACTTACTGTTGGGAGCAAGACTCTATCTACGGCCTTCTTCATCGTTGACGTGCAAGGTAATTATAGCATTTTATTGGGTCATGATTGGATACATGCAAATCGTTGCGTTCCTTCTACCCTGCATCAAACTTTAGTACAATGGATTGATGACGACATAGAAGTGGTTCAAGCGGACACGTCGGCTTATGTTGCTTTGGCCGATACTTCAGCTGATTGGCAGCATGGGGACGTCCAATGTTTGACGGGTCTAGATCTTTCTAGTTACGACCATCTTAGTGTTACTAAGGATGGTTTTGTACCTGTGTCTGTACAGCCGGCCTCCGCAGCTCGACTTAGTAACATGATGTTATAAATGAATAAAGAAAGTAGTTCAAAATGGTTGCAAAAGCATACAGAGCAATATCGGTCAAACAAGAACGATATTTGTGAAGCTATTGATGATTTTGATGAAGTAGAAAAGTTGGGTCAAGGTTTCTCGTCGGCTGACCCATTAGAGGAGGTTGATATAGGTGGTGGGACTATTCCTAGACCGACGTTTGTAAACAAAAATATGTCTGCTAAATACAAGAGCAAAGTGGTAGAATTGCTTAGAGAGTATGTTGATTGCTTTGCTTGGGAATATCATGAGATGCCAGGACTCAGCCGGGAATTAGTTTGAGCATCGGTTGCCTATCAAGTCTGGCTTTAGGCCTTATAAGCAACCACCTAGAAGATTTAATCTTGATATATATGATCGGATCAAAGAAGAAATAGGCCAATTGTTGAAGGCTGGCTTTATTAGACCATGTAGGTATGCTGAATGGATTTTTAACATTGTCCCGGTTGAGAAGAAAAATACTGGTAAGTTAAGGGTATGCATTGATTTTAGAGATTTAAATAAAGCTACTCCTAAAGATGAATATCCTATGCCCATAGCCGACATATTAATTAATGATGCTTCAGGACATAGAATAATTAGTTTCTTAGATGGTAATGCTGGTTATAATCAGATTTTTATGGCCGAAGAGGATATGTCTAAAACGGCTTTTCAATGTCCTGGTTTTGTTGGTTTATTTGAGTGGGTTGTTATGACTTTTGGTTTAAAGAATGCCGGTGCTACTTATCAAAGGGCTATGAATTTAATTTTTCATGATCTACTTGGTGTTATCATAGAAATATACATTGATGATATAGTGGTTAAATCGGATGGTATGGATCATCACTTAGCCGATTTATGTCTGGCCTTTGAACGAATGCGTCGGTATGGTTTGAAAATGAACCCACTCAAGTGTGCTTTTGGCGTGTCAGCTAGTAAATTCTTAGGGTTTATAATACATGAGAGAGGCATAGAAATAGATCCTAGCAAAATAGAGGCTATTAGGAAAGTAAAGGCGCCACAGTGTAAAAGGGGCATACAAAAGTTCCTAGGAAAAATGAATTATTTGAGGAGGTTTATATCTAACTTGTTTGGTAAAGTCAGTGCATTCACTCCTATACTTCGGTTAAAGAAAGAGACCGAATTTACTTGAAGCGTAAACGACCTTGAGCATTTGAGGAAATTAAAAGGTATTTATCTACACCTCCTGTGTTGAGGGCGCCTCAAGCTGGGACGCTGTTTCGGCTATATATTGCTGCAGAAGAAAGTGTCATTGGCGCTGTTTTGACACAAATGATAAATGGCAAGGAATATGTGATTACTTACTTAAGTCGGCGTCTCCTGGGAGCCGAGACGAGGTACATATTTATAGAAAGATTATGTTTGTCCTTGTATTATGCTTGTACCAAGTTGAGGCATTACTTGCTATCTAGTACTTGTGTTGTTGCATGTCAGACCGATGTTATTAAATATATGTTGCAATAGCCGATTTTAAGTGATAAAATCAAAAAATGGGCTTATGCATTAATAGAGTATGATTTGGCTTATGAATCTTTGAAATCCATGAAAGGTCAGATTGTAGCTAATTTCATTGTTGATCATAGGATTGATAATGAGGTAGAGCTGGTTGATTATTTATCTGTACATCCATGGAAATTGTATTTTGATGGCTCGGCTTGTAGAGAAGGACAAGGTGTTGGCGTTGCTTTAGTTTCGCCTAGAGGTGTTGTTTTTGAAACATCGGTTCGCTTAGAATATTTTTGTACCAATAATCGGGCCGAATATGAAGCTCTTTTGTTAGGATTACAAATTTTAGAGTCCATGGGTGTAAAGAATGTAGAGGCATTTGGTGATTCACTATTAGTTGTGCAGCAAGTTTCTAAGAATTATCAATGCTTTGACGGATCATTGAATATTTATTTGGAAAAGTGCTTGAAAATAATAGCAACTTTGGATGATTTTACTATTGGCCATGTCGCTAGAAAAGAGAATATTAGGGCAAATGATTTAGCACAAAAAGCATCTGGTTATCAAGTTAAAAGAGGTAAATTGTTCATGGTAGAAAAATTGATGCTAAAAGGTGCTACAATTTGTATAGCCGAAAAACATAATGGCAGTTCGGATGCTTTGAAAACATCGAGTTTTGCCGAACCTAATGACTGGAGAAAGCCTATAGTTAGTTATTTAGAAAACCTTGGTCAATCTGTTGATAGAAAGCTTCGGCGACAAGCATTAAAGTATACATTGCTTGATGGAGAGTTGTATCGCCGAACTATAGATGGGTTACTTTTAAAATGCTTAGGTTCGGATCAATCTAAAGTCGCTATGGGCGAGGTGCATGAAGGTATATGTGGTACACATCAGTCAGCTCATAAGATGAAATGGTTATTAAGAAGAGCTGGCTTCTATTGGCCGACTATGATGGAGGACTGTTTTAAGTATTATAAAGGGTGTGAGTCATGTCAAAAGTTTGGTGATGTGCCATTGGCACTCGCTGCTATGTTGCATCCTATTATTAAACCATGGCCGTTCCGTGGTTGGGGTTTAGATTTCATCGGCCAAATACACCCTGCATCTTCTAACGGTTATCATTTTGTTTTAGTAGCCATTGATTATTTTACGAAGTGGACAGAAGCTGTTCCTCTTAAAAACATGACACATAAGGGGGTGATTAGTTTTGTTTTGGAGCATATTATTTATAGATTCGGCATACCACAGACTTTAACTACTGATCAAGATTCATCTTTTATGTTTCATCAAGTACGAGAATTCGCCGAATCATTTAGAATCAAGCTCCTTAATTCCTCACCTTATTATGCTCAGGCCAACGGTTAGGCCGAGTCAAGTAATAAGACTTTGATTAAGCTCATTAAGAAAAGATAAAGGAGCATCCTGAGAGGTGGCATGAAGTGTTATCTGAGGCATTATGGGCTCATCGTATATCTAAGCATAGTGCTACAAAGGTAACACCGTTCAAGTTGGTGTATGGGCAAGAGATCGTTTTACCTATTGAGGTAAATCTGAGTGCCTTTAGATTGGCCAAGCAAAATGATTTGTCGGCCGTAGATTACCATAACTTAATGATGGATAGGATAGATGAAGTTGCAGATGGGAGATTAAAAGCTTTGAGGGAGATTGAAAAGGACAAGGTAAGGGTAGCCAGGAAAATCGTTTCAAATAGGAGACTTAGTTTGGAAGACGATTTTACCTGTTAGATCTAAAGATAATAAGTTTGGAAAGTGGTCTCTGAATTGGGAAGGTCCATATAAGGTGGTAGAGATCGTTCCTGAAAATTCTTATATGTTGCAATGTTTACAGGGGAACAGGCTGCCTAAAGCCCTTAATGGCAAGTATTTGAAAAAGTACTATCCGAGTGTTTGGCAAGATGCTTAAGAAACACACATAGCCGATGAGTTGTTTATCATCGTCCTGAGAAACATACTTATGGCCGGTGTTTAATCATCGTCCTGAGAAACATACTTAGGGCCGGTGTTTAATCATCGTCCTGAAGTGCAATTGAAGATATTATTGTTTTGTGGCAAACATGTTTGTTTACCAAAAAAAACAGGGGGGGCATGTGTTGATGACAAGATTTGGCATCTATATTGTTCATTGCAGTGCTGATTGGTCCAACGGTAAGAACTTAAAGCTACCGCTGATTTCAACTAATATTCGGTTTTGAATCGAAAGGCAGAATAACTTCAAAGACCTCCTGAGAGATCCTAGACGACCTCTTCAAAGACCTCCTGGGAGGTCCTGACCTCAAGAACCTCTTGAGAGGTCTTGGATGACCTCTTCAAAGACTTCCTAGGAGGTCCTGGTTTCAAAATCCGCCCGAGAGGTCCCGGACGACCTCTTCAAAGACCTCCTTAGAGGTCCTAGGGGACATCCTGGGTGGTCCTGGTCAACCTCTACAAAAAACCACCAGGTATTCCTGAGAAAGCGTCCTTTTTTGTAAAGACCACAGTGCTGGAAGACCTCCTTGCTACAAGATCTTGGAAGACCTCCTTACTGATCTTCGAAGACCACCTCGCTCACAAGACAGGTGAGCAAGCTTGGAGCTACAATACCTCGGTGAATAGCCTGAGAGGTCTTGATGACCTCCTCAAAAACCTCCTAAGAGGTCCTGAACGGCCTCTTCAAAGACCTCCTGGGAGGTCCTAGAAGACGTCCTGAGTGGTCCTGGAAAACATCCACAAAGACCTCTTAACAGGACCTGGAGGGTGGTCTTTGCAAAAGAGTGGTCTTCGCAAAATAGGAGGTCTTGGCTCAAAAGGGTGATCTTTGTAAAACAGAAGGTCTTGGCTCAAAAGGGCGGTCCTTGCAAAACAGAAGGTCGTGAGGACAAGGAAAAGCGCGACCAGGACCTCCCCAGGAGCGCTCACGTGGTTTCATCAAGGCTGTCCAAGACCTCCCCAGAGACACTCGCGCGCCTTCATCAGAGCCGCCCAGGACCTCCTCAAGGGCATTCACGTGGCTTCATCAAGGCCGTCCAAGACCTCCCTAGGGACACTCGCGCGCCTTCATCAGAACCGCCCAGGACCTCCTCAAGGGCGCTCACGTGGCTTCATCAAGGCCGTTCAAGACCTTCCCAAGGGACACTTGTGCGCCTTCATCAGAGCCGCACAGGACCTCCTCAAGGGCGCTCACATGGCTTCATTAAGGCCGTTCAAGACCTTCTCAGGAGCGCTCGCACGCCTTCATCAGGACCACTCAAGACCTGCTCAGGAGCGCTACGCAGCTTCATCAGGGCCGTCCAGGACCTCCTCAGGAGCGTTCGCGCGCCTTCATCAGGGCCATCCAAGACCTTCTCGGGAGCGCTACGCACCTTCATCAGGGCCGTCCAGGACCTCCTCAGGAGCACTCACGCGCCTCCATCAGGACCACTCAGGACCTCCTCGGTAGTGCTACGCGCCTTCATCAGAGCCGCTCAGGACCTCCTCGAGAGTGCTCACGTGGCTTCATCAAGACCGTTCAAGACCTCCTCAGGAGCGCTCGCACGCCTTCATCAGGACCACTCAAGACCTCCTCAGGAGCGCTACACGGCTTCATCAGGGCCGTCCAGGACCTCCTTAGGAGCGTTCGCGCGCCTTCATCAGGACCATCCAAGACCTTCTCAGGAGCGCTACGCGCCTTCATCAGGGCCGTCCAGGACCTCCTCAGGAGCACTCGCGCGCCTCCATCAGGACCACTCAGGACCTCCTCGGGAGTGCCACACGCCTTCATCAGAGCCGCCCAGGACCTCCTCAAGGGCGCTCACGTGGCTTCATCAATTTTGTTCAAGACCTCCTCAGGAGCGTTCGTGTGCCTTCATCAGGGCCATCCAAGACCTCATCAGGAGCGCTACGTGGCTTCATCAGGGCCGTCCAAGACCTCCTCAGGAGCGCTCGCGCGCCTTCATCAGGGCCACTCAAGACCTCCTCAGGAGCGCTATGCGGCCTCATCAGGGCCGTACAGGACCTCCTCAGGAGCACTCGTGCGCCTTTATCAAGGCCGCTCAAGACCTCCTCTGGAGTGCTACGTGGCTTCATCAGAGTCGCTCAGGACCTCCTCCGGAGTGCTACGCGGTTTCATCAGGATCGCCCAAGACCTCCTCAGGAGTGATACACGGCTTCATCAGGGCCATCCAGGATCTCCTCAGGAGCGCTACGTGGCTTCATCAGGACTGTTCAGGATCTCCTTGCGACGCCCCGTGTCATTACCCCAAGGGTAATCACACTTAGGCACACGGATTACTATTTGTTTGCCCAGTAGAACACTGCTCCAACGAATAGTAAGCCATTTATCAGAGTTACGCAGTAGAACAATAAGATAAAAACTGTACATCTTTATTACAGTAATAGCCACACAAGACTATAGTTCTTATTACAAGTATTACACAACTACAAAAGGAAGCTTCCCTGCTTCTCTCGCTTAATCGATGTCTTGACGCCTATTCGTCCCACGAGTCAAAGATGGCGTCCATCTCGCCCTGGTCCTCATAATCAGCGCCTTCCCTTTCTACAGTTGCATTGGTACCTGCAAGTTCCTCATCCCGCTCGGGATAGTTCCTGGCCGGATTTGGATCTAAGCAAAGGGGAGAGATAGCAAGAGTGAGTACTATAGTGTACTCAGCAAGCATTAATAGCTAAAATGCACCTGATGACTCTAACTTTCATCCTTATCAAAATTTCTACCTCATCTCTTATTCTGAAAATAGTCATTTAAAACTTAGGTTGCAATTTTAATTCTGAAAAGACTACTTGATTACTTTGAGAGAAGATAGACCCCTGACGGTTCCCGTAGACTCTAATCTAGGAGACTGGCATGAATTCATGAATTTATATAGCACTGCGCAGGCTTGTACCACTTTACCCATAGTCATTCTGAACTCTAAATGAGTCGGGTCCCCTGCATTTCCTTTGATGCGAGTTCAAGTTCAGAATACAGAACGTTTTCCCGGTTATGTGATTAAGTCTCCACCCATTATTTTCCGTCGGTGCTGATTTAATCACGCTGCTGACCTCGTCATACACCGAGTTCCAGTAATGTTGGTTGAGGCGGCCACCGTCCGTGCTCAACACTCCACCTTGGGGCGGCTCGCTTCCCGTGCCCAACACTCCAATGTGACCCATTATGGAGAATCTTAATTACGTAAAGAGGTAGCATTTTCTGCCCGTCGAAACGGGAAAATGGTTGGTACTGAATTATGGCCTCTAACCGAGTAAGAGTTTTGTTTGTCCTTATATTATAACCACCCGTAAAAAGGGACCCACCTCTTACCTCATCATCATCGTTATCGTCGTGTTCCCCTGCCCGGGCCCCCTTTTTACTAGCCTAGTAATTCTCATCTCTTTTCCCTACTCATTCTCTTTTCTTATATATATTCATCTCATTTTCATCTTTCTTATCTTTTTCATCTTCATCTCATTTATTCGATTTTATTTTTGAGAAATAGTTTTGATGCAATACATATAATATAGAGCAATATACAGTTTACATTTAATATAGCTATGTTAATGAACAAGGGAGTAGCACTGTGGGCTCAGAGGAAAGATAAATCGCCGACGGAATCGATACTAGCTATTCCTGTTGGTTCACCCGCTGCAATTTATACGATGGTGCGAAATAATAAATATATAATTAAATACTTATCAATAATATGTGCGACTATGTGCATGCTATCCAGATGATTCTTTTTGTTAGCAGATCTTAATTTAATAATAGTTTCAAAACCCCGTTAAGTTAGCACTCTCCCAGCGCGGTCGTTCTACAGTTTATCGGTTCTGGGGTTAGGATGGTTAACATTCACGTTTTAATGGACGAAAAGAAATCACTACACATAATTGCATATTACTAGGTCTAACAAATTTTATTCACGCAAAACTAAGTCTATCGAATTTTATTCGGATAATTTAAACGATTAACTTGATTTTATGTCGGCACGAAATAAATGAATCTACTTTAATAAATTACCTCTAACGCCTCAAATTACTTATTTACCTAATTTGAGAGTTCTATCGATGACTAGTTCAAATATGAAGTTTCAAAATAATTTATACGAATTTTCCGTCTTTAATTCTTACCGGTCAGAATTCTGCTAAATACTCTAACGCGGATTAAATAACCTAACTTACTAGTGACTCAAAAGAAATTCACATTTATACTACTAATTCAAATCTTCTACCTAATTTGAAATTTACAACAATTCTACAAAATTTTCCTATTTCCTTAATTTTTCTTCCTTCCTCTACCTTCTTTTCCTCATTTCCCTTTTCTACTTCTTTCTTTTCACCCTAACCCTACCCGGCCGACCACCCATCTGCACCTAATCCCATTTCTTCCCCAACCATCCATCCTCTCCTCTCTCTCTCTCATTCGAGCACCCGCCCTCCACAGCTCCCCTTGGTGCCGACCTCGGCCTCCTCCTTGTTGCCTCCCTTCGGCCGCCTCCTACTCAGCCGGCCCCCATGGTGCCACCTCCCTGAGGCGCCGCCGCCACTACTGCCTGGTCTGCCGCCGCCTAAGCCGCTCGGCTCCCTGCTAGGGCTGCCAGTCCCCTGCACCGCCGGCCCGCCTAGCTCCTCCTCCGGCCGCCTCCTCCGGCTCCTACCCAGCCTCCTCCTCCGGCTCCTACTCGGCTCTCCTGGGTTTGGCCGCCGGCCTTCGCCCAACCCTCGCGCGCCTCGCCCTCGGTCCCCAGAGCCCCGCCGCCTCTCCTGCTTGCCGGCCCCCACCGGCGTCTCGTCTCGGCCTCCTCTACGTCACCGCTGGGCCCGACCCGGTCCTCCCTCTAGCTCCCTCCATCGGCGGCGAGGCCAGGCCGCCTGGCTCCTCTGCGGCAGCCTACGGCCGCCGCTACCTCACTGCTCGCTTCTCGCTCTGGCAGGCCGGTTCCTTCCTCCCTAACCCCACTTCTGATTAACTCAGATTTAACATGGATTGGTTGATTCATTTACTTATGCTTACTGATGTTGGATAATTGTGCTTGTGCATGAATGCTGATGGAGGTGGCTATATGATTATGCCCCAGTGAAGTTATGGTGGTGACTTGGCTGGTTGCACTAAGGTATTAACCCCTTCCTCTCTTACCCCGACCCTTCCCTTGCTCTGTGATGAACTGAGAACTGAGAGCTGCCAGTTGCTGTCACTGAGACTTGGTGGTATGTGAATGATGTGTATGTGTGTGGATTCCTACTGAGGTGCAACTAGGGTTACCTCTTGTGGGTTCTGTGGCTGGGGAAGGAGGATGGCAGCGCCGGCTTCAAGCTGGTGCTCTTCTCCTCCTTACTTGCTTAATGACTGGTGATGCTGATAGCCCTAGTTCTGTAGGTCTTGCTCTTCTCCCTTGCTCCCTTCCTCTATGCTTTCTTCCTCCCTTAGCTCCTGGTGTGGTCTTGGGTTTGGGAGGGCAGTGGGCTTGGTGGAGCTTGGGATGTGGTTGCTTTGGTTGCCTTTGCTTGCTCTGCTGCCTTGCTTGGCCTTGGCTTGTGTTCTTGCTTTGCTTGGGAGGAGGCAGTGGTTTGCTTGCCTTCTTTGGTGTTGAATGGGCATGTGAGGAGAGGTGCACTAGCTTTGGCTTTGTGATAAGGGACAGCTCGTGAGGAATGGTTTTATGGGGGAGAGACCATTCGGCTGGGTTATCCTTTCCCTGTGGGCTGGCTTATGGCGGTTGGCTTATGGCGGTTCTGCACTCTGTGCTATCTTCTTCATGTGCTATCTCCTTCCTGTGCTTGCATTTTGTGCTCTGGGTTACCTTTTAACCGTGCAGTGCCCTAGTTAATAGTAGAGTGCTCTGGGTTATCCTTTACTGTGCAGTGCCCTAGTTACCCTCAACTGTTCATTTTTACTATCCCTTATCTCTTATGCTGCTGCTCTATTTACCATGCTCCTGATCATTTTTACCATGCTCTTGTCTCCCTCTCTGCGGCTGTGAACTGGGAATGGGGGAAAGGGCTTGGGATGTGGGTGATCTTATCCTTTGGCTGTGGTTGAGAACTTAAGGCTTAAGGCATGGTTGATTTTATCCTATCCTGGGTAATTTTGTTTTTACCACAACCCTATTTCTATTTACCCAATCCTATTTACCCTAATCCTATTACCTTCCTATGCATGGCTGTCCTTCACTGTGATCTAAATGAGCTAACTATTGATGGATTGGGCGACGCGACTAATACTGTGGCTTTCCGGCTGATCGGAATGATATACTGTGGTTGTGGGATTCGGATGCCCGATGATGCTTTGGCTGAGGGTTGGGTTTAATGGAATGTGAAATGTGGGCTTGTGGGACCCTATGATGCTCCGGCTGAGGGTAGGATTTAATGGGATGTGCCTTGTGGGATTATACTGCGATTGCGGTAATGCAAAAGGTGAGTGTTGGATTCTACTGATGCCGGATGAGGATACTCCTAGAAGTAAATGGTACCTATTGACTCTGGTTGATCTGGATATCTTGATTACTAAAGGAGCCGACTAACTCAGGTTGGTCAGGGTACCTTGGTGATTCGAGGAACCGGTTGACCTAGGTTGATATGAAAATCCTATTATACTTCGGGAAATTCTGACGGCAACCTCTCTCCCTTCTAACTAGCTATTACCGCCTTCTTTTTATTTGGCTAACCATTTTCTAAGCTTTTTGGTTGTATGAGAAGGAAAGGTGAAGAATGGCGAAATGAGATGGCAGGAAAGGATTCGATAAGATGAATGCAACGACATGAATTGCAATTTAATCTTTTTTTGTAATTAACATTGTAATTGTTTTGTAAAATTAATCCTGTATCCATTATTGAGTTGTAGAATAAATTTTGTAACGAGAATTTGGTTTGTAATATTTTAATTCTGATTTGTAAACGAACTGTTATAAAACTGTGATGTGAATAAATGATGTTTACTTAATTTGCCAAGTTCATTGCGTTAATTATGCAATTGAATATTAACTGAGATTATGCTTGAGATTGGTTTAATGGAATTTTTACTTACGCTAATTACCAATTATTGTTGATTAGCTTAGTTTTAATTATGCGGGTTCTCACACTCCTCAGGAGCGATACGCGGCTTCATCAGGGCCGTTCAAAACCTCTTCAGGAGTGCTACATGGCTTCATCAGGACCGTTCAGGATCTCTTCAGGAGCGCTACGCGGCTTCATCAAGACTGTTCAGGATCTCCTCGGGAGTGCTATGTGGCTCCATCAGAACTGCCCAAGATCTCCTCAGGAGCACTACGTGGTTTTATCAGAGCCGTCCAAGACCTCCTCATGGGTGTTCATGCACTTTCATCGGAGCCGTCCAAGATCTCCTCAGGAGTACTACGCGATTTCATTAGGGCTGTTCAAGACATCTTCGGGAGATCCCGCGCGGTTTTCATCAGGACTTTCCGCGAAGGCCTCAGGACCTTCCACGAAGACTTCATCAAGAAAACTTACGTGTCCGGATAAGAGATATGTCAATTATAGAAGGTTTGGAGATCGTAACCGAATCATATATGTAAATATTTGGTTCGGTTTAGGAGTCCTGAGCTCCTACGGCTAAGACCTGCCGTTCTTTAAATAGAAGAGGGTCATGACCGATTGAATCATCACCAATCGATCAATACAAATCGCATCTACTTTTTATCATAACTTCCCTGTAGTCCCGTTCTCTTTTTCATCTTTTCTGCTTTCTTGGCTAAGTTCAAGGACCTTGTCAGGGCACCGCCGCCGCCTCAACACCACAACTAACTCCGCCTGGTTGTTATGCGCCGTGGTTCTTCGCCGTAATTGGCGAATTATCCCATTTGCTAGTTTACTCGAAAACTAATCATGCGTTTCTATGAAAGTGAAGCAGTCTGGTTATTTGCGACCTCGTGTGTTGATTTTTGGCGTCAACAGAAAGGTCCAGGGCTGCTGCTGGCCGCACCCACCATTGTTGGAGTCGCCGCGCGCGGCCACGAACGTGTGAGCCGCCGTGGTTGGGCTGTCCACGGTTCGCCTGGCCGCCTTGCGGTGTGCGGTCACCACGATCGCCACCGCTGTCCGAGGTGTTCGAGTTGCAACCCTCATTGATGACGAGGGCCGCCCGACGAGCCCTCTGCACGCGCGCGCCCGCTGATCCAGGTCGATCTCTTCAAGAAGAAGGCGAGACCTGGCCTAGACGAACGTCGAAAATGGCACCTGCATAGGAAGAACAGTGGCCATCACCTGATACTTGCAGCTCAGCCCGCGAATCATCTGCAGAGTGAGGGTCCTGTCCGACACGGGCTCGTCCACGTCGGCGAGGGTGTCGGTGAGTGCCTTGAGGCGACGACAGTAGGCACCAATGGTCATGTTGCCCTGGACCGTGGACCGGAACTCCGCACCGATGTGGATGGCTCGGCCAGGTTGGTTGTCGTGGAAGAAAGTGTGCAGCTTGGTCCAGGCACCATATATAGGCAGTGTCGTCGGGCGTCATCACGACGTCCAGAAGCTCGTCGGAGATGGTGGAGTAGATCCAGAGGATGATGGTTATGTCTGCCCGCCGCCATTCTTCGACCTCGTGCTATGGATCGCTGTGCTCGTCGACGTACGTGGTCCGTTGCATCGAACTTGCAGAGCACAAAAAGCATGAAATTTCTCCATTTGGAGTAGTTGTTGGCAGCAAGATCCAACTTGACAAGAATGTAGCTAAGGATGTTGAGATTGTCTATGGAGAGTGAGTTGGAGGAGGAGGCGCCGCTGGTCATGACGGGCAAGGGAGGGAGTAGAGAGTGCCATAGTGCCTGTAGAGGAGGCTGGGAGAGTTACGTACGGTACCGAGAACTGGTATGGTGTCAAGTCCGACGGTTGGCATGGTACCGAGATCGACTGCAGCGGAAGTGTCACTCATGGTGGAGAAGATGGAAATCTTGCCTTGATACCAAACTGAATTGTGTAACTCTCCTTAATTGTTTAGAATTGATTGATGATACACATATATATACATGAGGGCGGTACACAAGATGGGAGAGAGAGAGCTCTAACGGGTGATGCGTAAGCAGAGGCACGCGCTGGTGCATTCAAGCCATAACACCCGGTCTATCCTATAGACTCGGTCTGGAGGTTGGAGCCGTGATCTGCATGTTCAACACTGAAAAAGGTGATTGGGTACTAAGGATATTAGACGATCGACTACTTTGACTACACGACACGCGATTCGTTGGATCAGACTACTCCAATTCTTCTTTCGTTGCACTATGCGTCTAGTGGTAACGATTCATGATCTTTAATTTGCATGGCTTCCTAATTTACATGGTACTTTTTTTTGCGCTAGCGTAGCCTACCCGTATACCAACATTTGGTACGTTAGAGGCTTTATGCACATGCTTCCGCTTCTGCATGTAGGGCAATGTAGACACAACCAATGAAAGCTGCCCTTGCCGCTTCCATTTGGCCTTGCTCGTTCCTTATAACAAACTAGAAACCTGCACGCGCCAATGGCGCCCGGAGTTGAAAACGTGTGATTGTGATCAGGACAAAAAATTGTCGGAGATAGACCGTATGCAACATCAGAAACTGTAATAGATAAACAAGAAACTTATAGAAGGATATAGAGCAGCTGCCTAGCAAGGGATTCAAATATTTGCACCACTGGAGAACACTATATAAATAAAAACATATAAAGAATTGCACGAAACGAAATACAAGATTAAGAACACAATTTTCCATGTTCAGCTATGTATGGTAAAACTTGAAATTTATCTTTTGTTCCTAAAGACACATATAAAGACATGAAGTGCCAACTCTCTATAATAAGCCTTTTGTTGTTTGCCTGACAGGAGATGTACAGTGAAATTTGGAATCAAGATGTAAATAGGAAAGTCATACTCCCATGTCACGTTGGAAACTTTCACTGATATGTGGACGCTTCTTGGCTGTGGAAGTGCAAAATCAAGATTTCCTTGTAGCTCCATATTATGAGCAGCCAATGGCACCCTTGCAGGGATCTCAGGAGGCAGACCAAAGATATCACTCCCAGTGAGCTCCTTGCTCTTGGCTTCAGAAAGCTGCTTACTGATTTTAGCTTCAGCGTCACTCTCCAGTGTACCACTAAGCTCTCGCTGTTTAGCCACCTCAAGCAATGAGGATGGCTTCTTTGGAGAAACACTTCCATCAGCACTAAAAGAGATTTGACTTATTCCAGTTACAGTTTGTTGTCATGAAAAGGTTCATCAGTGAATTATATTGTTGAAAGAAATCAAATATTGAGCTTTGGATTAATCACCCAAATGAAAAAAAAATTCTTGAGAGACATTAAGGGTTACAAACGTAAAACACAAAAAAAATATTCTTGCAAATATGCTTCTTTTCATGTCTCAAACCAAATAGCAGTTTTTTCTTAATAGAAAAGGTATGAGATGTGTATTAACTTAGAACTCTGTCCATCAACATATACTATAATATTAATACCACCAGAAGCCACCACAATAATACCAAGTGGATGAAAACATACTCAACAAAAAGCAGGGACCGCAACATGTTTCTAAACAAGAAAAGTACCTGATACATCCTCACAGAAGTTTTGTTAGTAGAATTTGAAGCCTCTGAATCAGCATTTTCACTGAAAGCAAATGAGTCTTTAAATGTATCAGTTCTAAATAGTTTCGAACGCCAAATGGTTTATGCAAGAAGCTTTGGGTCATTAAATGGTTTATGCAGCGGAACACCATCTTTGACACGTGAAGGAATAGAAAAGGGGAGCAGCTAGCACAAAAGCCTAGCATACAAGCTATCTATCACTCGGGTCGTTGTGATGGCACAAGCTCTTCCATCCTCCAGCGCATTTTGCACTACAGCATGGCTGAAACACAGTCCAAAGGAGTTTCCCCTACTCAACAAATTCATGAATGTTAGCAATTCTATCATTGGAATAAATATATCTATATAATTTGAGATGAGCAATGTCTTGTCTATCAACATGCCCAGATAACTCACTATGGATAATACCAAAATAAGTTTGCCTTGTCTTTTCTTAGAGCAAAATCAGTTTGCCTAGATAACAATATCAACGCTTAACTAAGAGTGCTTTAGATCACATAGGCATTGCCAAATAATTGCATGAAAGTAAGAGATATTTCGAGAATCTGAAACCTTTCCGATGATAACTGCTTCTGTGGAATCCAGTTCAAATGGGTTAATCTCCCAATTAGCCTTGTTTGTTAGGGGAGCTGGAATTTTCTTTGGTTCAAAATGGCTTCTAGTTTTCCCCTACAGGAAAAACTAAATAAGAGGAATCCGATGTATCTGAGCATGATTACATGGCACATCAACCAAGAAACATCAGATGATGTCACAATGATTAATTAGACAGCTCTTTCCCAGCAAAACATTTATTTCAACTACATAGATCACAATTAATTTGTCTGTGCTCGAAAGGTGCACCAAAACAACCCGATAAACAAAAATAGACAACCCATCCATTGCATACCAACTATGTTCTCAAAAAAGATAATAGTATCAGGCCTTTCATGGACAATGACACATTTGTTGTACATAAGGCAATTTCTAACTGATGCCCATGTGTAAAGCAGCAAGATATCAACCCAAATCATCGAAACGAGCAAATCTCATCTCAACATATTCTTCTACTCTAATCTGTACCAAATTCTAGATCTGCGCCAAGTTCTTGAACTAATAAACTCATAAAGTAAGCAAAAAAGAGCAAACCACCTGCTTGGCGATCGAGCACGCGCGGCCCAGTGAGCTGAGGATCTCGTAGTAGAACATGGAGAAGTTGAGCGTAAGTGTGAGACCCCGGTTTTATTAAGTTCATAATACTTAGTCATCCAATTGACCCTAGTATTATCAACCAAATAAACCCGGTCTCGAGAGATGTATACTTCCCAGAATGCAGTATACATACCTCACAACAAAAGAACGTATCAAATCCATACAACCCATAGTACATAAGCAACAAACCAGAAGTTAATACTAATATGGAATAGCTATTACAAAAGAGGGGCCCTTAGGCCAAATAGCAACAATTCTAAAAAGATAACAGCGGAAGCAAAAGTGCCATAAAGATGGCCATAGCACAAAGCCAATCAGTGTGCCTTAACCCCTAGGCAGCTGACCGGACCGCCAAGCTAGTCGCTGAAGATAGATCCACTGCAAATCTCGCAAAAGTGAGGCCCTTGGGGCTCACCTTCTTCCTCTGCAACAAAAGCCACAAAAATGCCACAAACACTGGCAGTTGAGTACATAAAGTACTCCGCAAGACTTACGTGTAAGATAACAGGCCTATAACATATGCTACATGCAAGCTTTATGTAAGTGGAGGTTGTATGTCTCATTTAGCATAAAGCAACATTCATTTGCAATAAGGTAATACAATTGAAAGCAAGTTGTCAAATCTGTTTTTATCATTCAAATATCAAGTTTGACAACGATAATAACAATAAGTAGATGACAACAACAATCCTAGAAGCGACTAACCCAATAGTCACCACAACAATAGCATGAACTCCCCGTTCATACCAACCATGTCAAGTTTTAATTAAATGTTGTAGTCTAACTCTTGCAAAACCTAACCAAGCGTGTCCATAACCTAGGACGAGGCTATTCGAATAGTTTTATCCCTGCAGGGTGTACCACTGTACCCACACGTCAGACCGCCTTTCCTTTACGCACACTTCCGATGGTGTCTTTGGCACGGCTAAGTCCTACGAGACCTTTCCAAAGGATGAATGCTAATTACGAGCTGCACAACCCACGGGGAGAAGGAGACATTAGACGACCTATCCGGAAGCGAATGCTCCCCTCCCACACTATACATATACATTTGTCTTTGAAAATACACCAACCGAGCTCGCTCATAATTAACACCTCCTAGAGTACTTAGTCAAGAGGGGCCCCATATACCCCTCGCGTGGTTAGTACGCATAATTGCTTGGAGAGTGTGACGCAAGATGTTCGGTCCTTGGTGACTCAGGCATACAACCACATCCAAAAACCGCACCATCCATCCAATATGCCCAAGTCTAAACAATCTTTTATTTTCAGATTTTTACTTTACAAATTAACAAAGCACAAGTGCTGTACAATATGAGGTAGTAATTAGATTGATGTGATCAAGACCATCGATTAAATCGATGATCGCCCATTTCTACCGTTATCTAAGCATTGCTAAGCATTTGAAATCACAACTACTAAGTGATAGGAGTTCATCCACGAACTCCAACCACAGAAAATAACCTAGGCTCATGGTAGTAGAGAATGGATATTTGCTACAGGAATGCATCTATAGGATTACTAATCATTTAACACAAATTAGCAATGCATACATAGAAGTTAAACAAAATATTAGACTTTAAAGTAATGGGACATAATGGATATGATCAAACTGCTTGCCTGGCTGTTGTTGGTCACTTTGTTGCTGAGGATCACTCTCGGGATTACCACAAATATCGAAACCTAGCGAAAAAGCGATAAAGAACCGACAAGAACAAAGAAACCAAAAAGACTCAACAGCAAACTTTCTCCAAATGACTTGAAAATTTTACAGCAGCAAGATAAGGATTTATCATGAATTTAGCAATAAGAATCAATCGATTTGGATTCTTGATGCAAAAGATATGACCAAAACAACTCAATTCGGCCAGAAAAACAACAATTTAAATTAAAAAGGGCTACTGTTCATAAAATATTTTCTAGGGGTCTTCTGGACATGAAATTTTTATGGTAGATAGGTAATGACATTCTAAGACTAATGGAAGTGGTTTCAACTCTTTTGGAGTTACATTGCAACTTCTACAATTTTTCAAAGACAAGAACTTGAACAAAATTATAATGCATAATTATTCTTTCTGAAAACAGTAACATGTTCAATACTAATTTTCCTAGGAAGTTCGTATTAAGAGGAAACCAACAAAGTTGGATTCACTCAAAAACAAGTTACAGAGAATTAGTTATGCATTTTACAAGTTAAATGGATTTTTAGTATGGCAATTAAACCTACAAGCTAACAAAATTAATTCTGGACATTTTTGCAACTACAACATGCTTCAAATTATTTTTAGATCTAAGTGTAGGTAATAACAGAATTAACAAAATTGATTTCATCTAAAAAGGAGTTAACATGATTTTGTTATGCATTTTACAAGTTAATTTCCTATTTAAGGCAACATTTTAAAGCTAATTTCTAAACCAATTTGTAAATCCACTTTCTGGAGCCGAACTAAACTTACAACTATTTTTAGATTAAAGTTTAGTGCTAACCAGAGATATCAAAATTTGAATCAACTAAAAAGGACTTAAAATGAAATAGTTATGCATTTCTAAAGTTTATTACCTTTTTCAGTTCATAAATAAACCTATCGGGAAATCCAAAACTTCATATCGACGTGGCCGATTGTGGGACGTTGATATTGAATCGGATGGTCCACGATTAGGTCAACAGTGCGCGCGCGCCCGCGAGAGGCATTCAATGTGGGCCGTTGATGGAGAATCCAACGGCCAGCGTTGAATCGAGTCGGCGGGGTTGGGTTCACGCGCGCGAAAAGGGAGCGGGGTTGTGGGCCGTTGATCGAAGATCGTGCGGCTCACGGTGAAAACGGCACAGTGCACACGCCCGGCTACGATCAATCTCCGCCACAGATCTGGCAAATGGACGGCTCACACTTACTGACCAAAAGCGAAAACGGCGCACAGTGATTACCACGCGACCGACGGCTTCACCGGCGAAACGCCGGCGACCTACGGCACGGCGGCGCGAACCAAGTGCACCCACGGTGCACAATAGCCCTCGCGGTCACGCCAAGACCACTCACACCTCCGGTGAGGGTCACAGCTGGCGGCGCGACGGCGAGGGCGGCGGCGACGCTACGGAAAAGACAACAACAGGAGGAGCTCGCGGCGGTCATACAAGCGGTGCTCGGGCAACTACATGCTACCGTGACTCACCCGAGTGACGCGGAGAGGCTGGGGTGGCGGAGCAAAGGCTTGGCGACGATGGACAAGCAAGGCGCCATCGGGCGCAACGAGGAGAAGCCAACCTGAGAGAAGACAACGCGACCGGGTCATCAATCGGGTCCTACTCACCCCACTGATGCTGCCAGAGAGGGGAATCGAGAGGAGAGGTACTCACCGGCCGAGGGGAAGACAAACAGTGAAATCGGCCGAAAAGGGGATTTTCCAAAATCAGCTCCGACCTGCGGGGGTGAATCCAAATTGACCGAGGGTTAACACTCTCCGACCAACAAGGGAGCAGGAGAAGCAAGAAATTTGGAGGGAAGAGCACGGGGTTACCGCCTTCACCGCAGACCAGAGATGCGGCAATGGTGGCCGAGGGTGACAAGGCGATGGGAGCTCGAACGAGGGGGGTGAGTGCTAGCTAGAGCTAGGTGGTGCGCAAAGGAAGCCAAGGACGCAGGCACGGGTGCTTAAGTAGCAAGGGAGGGAGAGAGCAACGGCACTGCCTCCTCGGGTGCTCTGGGTCAAGGGGAGCTCCGAGGGCGACGGGAGCAGGTGAGCTCGACGACCCTGGGGAGGAGCACGCAAGAGCATTAATTGCGCGACAGAGCGACCCGTTGAAAGCCTGCCCCGACGCGACACGACAGCGCCCTGCCCACTCCCTGCCATGGCGATCGCGAGAGAGAGAGAGGGTGCGGAGGAGGACGACGACGCGAGCCGCCGGATTTTGATCCAAGGGTGGAGATAGAAAAGGGTCGGCGAAGGGGTACGTGAAGGTGGACCGTCCGATAGCCATCCAACGGCCCACGATGAATGCGCCAGCGCCCGAGCCGCTCGGTGCAGCTAGGTGGTTCCACCGAGACGCTTGGCTCGAGTCAGACTCGGGTCTGAGCCCAAGGAACAGTGAAAACCAGATTTTAAGTTTTGAATTTTGGACAGCAGACTTTTGGGGATTTAATTGAGGTATCAAAACAACTCCAAAATTTATGAAATTTTAATTGGAGCTTCCTGACATGATGATTAACCTACCATAAAATTTCCAGAGGTTTTAATGCCATGCCTTTTTCTCCAGAAATTTCAGAAGGTTTGGCATTGAGGTTTGACCAGGTTTGACTTGGTTTGACTTGCCTCAAAAATTATTCAAACAATTTCTAAACATTATGAAATAATTCAGAGGGGCTGCAGGTCACCCAAGGAACTTAGGAAAAATATTTACAGAGGTTTGGCACAAGATTTCCCAAAGAGGTTTTTGATAGGAGTGAATTGGAGAATTTGATTTTTGGATTTTGATTTTCCATAATTCCTTTGCAAGAATTACAGATTTGGTCAAGTATTCCCAATTGAAGAAAAAGTTTTAATTTCTCCTCATTTTTATTACATTTGAACACACACTTATTTTTGGGATGTTACAAAATCTCCCCTCCTTACAGAAATCTCGTCCCGAGATTTGGCTCACTCGGTAAAGAAAGATGGATAGTCCGCGACGCAGACGATCTTCCCTTTCCCAAGTAGCCTCATCCTCGAATGGTTCGACCATCGAACTTTAAGGAACTTGATGGAGCGATTCCTAGTTCTTCGCTCGGCCTCATCGAGTATGCGAACAGGTGCTCGCGATAGGTCGATCCGTTGACATCGAGAGTCTCCAACGGAGCTTCCTCGCTTGGAACACGGAGGCACTTCTTTAGCTGGGACACATGGAACACATCATGTACCCCCTCAAGTGCAGATGGCAACTCCAACTTATAGGCAACAGCTCCCTTCTTCTCGATAACGCGGTAGGGACCGACATATCGAGGAGCTAACTTGCCCTTGACGCCGAAACGCTGATGGCCCTTCAAAGGGAGACTTTGAGATAAACAAAGTCATTAGGCTCAAAACTCAACTCACGACGACGGCGATCCGCATAGCTCTTTTGCTCGATTGAGCTGCGCAAACGCCACGAATAAAATTTGGACTTGGCGCCGGCCTCATTGATCGAGTCCGCCAAAGAGAGGTCTCTCACCGGTCTCTGACCAGTTCAACGGGGTTCTGCACTTTCTCCCGTATAAGGCCTCGAAAGGTGCCATGCCGAGACTGGCCTGAAAGCTGTTGTTGTAGGAGAACTCGGCGAAAGGCAAGCACTTCTCCCAATTCTTTCCATAGGAAAGAACACAAGCACGAAGCATGTCCTCCAATACCTGATTGACCCTCTCGGTCTGACCATCTGTTTGAGGATGATATGCTGTGCTAAAGGTAAGACGGGTTCCCATAGCCTCTTGCAGACTATGCCAAAATCTGGCGGTGAAAAGCGCACCGCGATCGGAAACGATCGTCTTGGGCACACCATGCAAGCAGACGATGCGAGAAATGTAGAGGTCCGCCAATTGACTTACACTAAGGTTAGTCCGTACTGGCAGAAAATGGGCTACTTTTGTCAATCGATCGATGACAACCCAGATGGAATCCTTACCCCCGGGTGTTCGGGGTAGACCGGTGATAAAATCCATACCGATCGAATCCCACTTCCACTCGGGAATAGGCAAAGGCTGAAGCAGTCCCGCTGGACGCTGATGCTCGGCCTTGACACGACGACACACGTCGCACTCGGCAACGAACTTCGCGATCTCCCTCTTCATGCGAGTCCACCAAAATCTCTGCCGGAGATCCTGATACATCTTGGTGGCCCCGGGATGAATAGACAAAGGCGAATCATGGGCTTCGCGGAGGATCAATTTCCGCAACTCCATGTCCTTTGGAACCACAAGGCGTTGCCCGAACCTCACAACACCATGCTCATCCTCAGAGAAGCACTTGGATGTTCCGTTCTTGACATTTTCCTTGATGTGGCTCACTCCATCATCCGACTGCTGAGCGGACTTGACCCGATCCACCAAGGTTGGTTGCACAACCAAGGCAGCGAGGGAACCATGCTCAACTATCTCCAAGTTGAGACGCTGGAAGGCTTCGAGAAGAGAGGGCGAATGCTCCTTGAGCACTAAGGCATTACAATGCGCTTTGCGACTAAGCGCATCGGCAACGACATTAGCCTTGCCCGGATGGTAGTGAATACCCATGTCATAATCCTTGATCAACTCCAACCATCTCCTTTGCCCGAGGTTCAGTCAGGTTGGGTGAACAATACTTAAGGCTTTTGTGATCCGAATACACCTCACAACGACACGATCGTAATGTCGCCAAATCTTAAGTGCATGAATCACAGCAGCCAACTCCAAATCATGGGTAGGATAGTTGAGTTCATGAGGTCTCAATTGCCTTGATGCATAGGCCACTACCTTGCCTTCTTGCATAAGGACACAACCGAGTCCTCGACGGGAAGCATCGCAATAAATATCGAAGCTTCGATGGATATCGGGAAGAACGAGGACGAGAGCGGTGGTCAAACGCTTCTTGAGTATATGGAAACTTGCCATGCAAGCATCAGACCACAAGAACTTCTTGTCCTTTTTGAGCAACTCCGTCATCGGCTTCGCGATCTTGGAGAAGTTCTCGATAAAGCGGCGATAATATCCCGCTAAACCAAGAAAACTCCGCACTTCGGTGACCGAAGTGGGCGGACTCCATGAAAGAACGTCGTCGACCTTGCTAGGGTCAACGGCTACGCCTCCTACTGAAAGAATATGGCCTAAGAAAGCTACTTTCTTCAACCAGAACACACACTTGCTGAACTTCGCGTACAGCTGGTGCTCACACAGCTTGCCTAAGACAAGCCTCAGATGCTCATCGTGTTCCTCATCGTTCTTGGAATAGATAAGAATATCATCGATGATGACCACGACAAACTTATCCAAATACTCCATAAAGACCGAATTCATGAGAATCATGAACATGGCAGGAGCATTGGTCAAGCCGAAAGACATGACAGTATACTCATACAAGCCGTAGCGAGTAGAGAAAGCCGCCTTGGGAATATCCTCAGTCGAATCCGAACTTGATGATATCCACTCTCGATCAATCTTGGAGAAAACTCGAGCTCCAGCTTAATCGATCAAGAGATCGCCGACACGGGCAATGGATACTTGTTCTTTACCGTCACTTCATTAAGTGGGCGGTAATCAACGCTTACGCGTAAAGTATGGTCCTTCTTCTTTACGAAGATTGCTTTGGACAACCCCAAGGAGATGAGCTAGGCGATGAAACCCTTTCTAGCAACTCACCAATTTGCTTCTTCACTCCACCAACTCGCTCGGTGGCATCCGATACGACCTCTTGAAATAGGGGCGACAGGAGCCAACTCAATAACAAACTCGAGGTCTCGAACTGGTGGCATCCCTGGAAGATCATCGGGAAAGACATCAATGAAGTCACAAACTGTTGGAACTTCATTAATATCTAGAACGGACTTCGCTTCGAGGGCGAAGAGATGTGAACCTAGCAGCTTCGGCGAGAAGGAAACGCGAACACCGAAGGGACTAGAAAGAGAGACGGACTTCTTGGCGCAATCGATTTGTCCCATATGACGAGACAACCAATCCATACCAAGAATCACGTCCAGACTCGCCGACTTGAGGAGAGTAAGATTCGCTGAGAATCCAACTCCCTCAATCTCGATGGGGACATCCCTACACTCGAGCTCAGCTCTCAACTCCGATCCGGGAGAGCGAATGAGTAGCGGGACTGACAATGGAGAGAAACAAAGCTCCCCAACAAAGCAAAGAAAAGACTCGTAAACGAAGAATGAGACGCCTGAATCAAACAAAACAGTAGCAGGATGAGAGTTAACAGAAAGCGTACCTAGCACAACGTCGGGTGTCTCCTGAGCCTCCTCCGCTGTAATGACGTTGACGCGACCACTACCCACGCCTTGGGTAGCCGGGACGATCTTCTGGTCCTGCGAAGATCCACCTCCTGGCCCGCGTCCTCCATTAGGACGAGGGGCTGCTCCTGTCTTCTTAGGGCATTGGTTCGCATAATGCCCCTTCTGGTTGCATGCAAAACAAGTGACATTGGCTGCCGGATTGCGGGAACTGCTCTGCTGACTCGCAGGTGCACGTGACTAGGACACGGCCTGCGATGGACGAGGAACGAGGCGGTGACCTCGGGGTGTCAAGATCGAGACCGGTACTTCGAGACCGCCCAAGCGGGACGGAAGGAATCGCCTCGATGACTTGTGGGCCTCCACTTGCGCTATGGAATCCACAAGCTCCTTAGCCGAATGCTCAGCGACGATGGCCTTGTCGACCAAGGTCTGGAAATCAGGGAAATCGACGATGGATAGCTTGTCCTTGAGCTCCTCGGACAATCCACGCCGAACTTGGCTCGCTTGGCGCATCGAAGGCCACCTCCTCAGAGCATAACGAGCGATGGTTGAACTCAGATACATACTCCACAATCGAAGCTACGCCTTGCTTGAGCGCAAGAAACTCCCGCTTCTTGATCTCCATCAGCGGGCAGGATGTGAGAGCGACGGAAGGCAAGACTGAAACTCCTCCCAAGAGACGGTGTGGTCCTCGGGCTGCATGGCGAGATAGCTCTCCCACTAAGACAAAGCTGCACCCTCCGGTGGTGCGGCAAATAGCGCCTTCTCGTGCTCCTCGCATCTGCGCTATCTGGCTTCCGCTCCACCGACAAGCCGATCGCTCAGACGAGCGGGTCCTCGATCGAAAAGGTAGGAGGCCGAGTACGGCGAACTCAAGAAGGCCCCCACGAGGCCGATGGGCATTCTCGCCCGCATCCTCAAGCTCCGAAAGGAAAGCAGGTGGTGTTGCGCGATGACGCCCAAGAGAACTCTCTGTCATCCGCGCGGTTGCGCTCAATCAAGAAGAACCTCGCCATGGTCGGAGGAGGAGGAAGCTCCTCGTCCCCGACCGGCCGATCGCCTTGGCCGCTACGAAAAGGCCCAACCATCCTGTTACAAGAAATTTTGGTTAGCAACTAGACTCGAAAAACAAAACCTTTAAAGACGGTAAAAAGCGAACGACTAGGGGAATAAGATATCACCCTAACCGAAAGCCAGAACACCAAATAAAATACTTTAAAAGCCGCTGAAAAGGACTTCCAAACAGCAAGGAAAGTACCTAAACCAAATCTCAACTTCTCAACACAACTAACTCGTATTGAATGAACGAGTAATTGATCGAGAAGACAAAAATCAGATTGCAACATAAGGGTTAATACTATTAGAGGGCAAGGTTAATTCAGCGAAATATGCGTTAGATACTTAGCTAACTAGTATCCCATCTTACCCTTTTATTCCCACAAGTTTTAGTTGATTAACCTCTCATTTTCTACCCTATTTAGAACTTATGAGCTTGCTGTCCGGAAATTGGCGATCGCTGTCCAGATTTTGCATCCAAGCCTCCAAGCCGAATTCTTCAACTTTGGAAACTTCAAAACCTTGTAGAGGGCAGCTAACACTTCAATTTGCCAAACTCATTAGTTCCCAAAACTATTGTTATCGTTTAATTGGGTTTATCTTTTGAGAGGAGAAGAGGAAACAACCTTTTAAAACTCAAATGAGAGTGAGAAGAGCTAGAAAGCTAAGATAGGTAAGGAGTAAAATCTGAGAATTACTTAAGCTTTCAAACTCTTTGATACTTTGAAAATAAGTTTTCCAAAATATCCTAAAGACGACCAAGCTTGCGTCACTACGGTCAAGACGGCTCTGATACCAACTTTTGTGAGACCCCAGTTTTATTAAGTTCATAATACTTAGTCATCCAATTGACCCTAGTATTATCAACCAAATAAACCCGGTCTCGAGAGATGTATACTTCCCAGAATGCAGTATACATACCTCACAACAAAAGAACGTATCAAATCCATACAACCCATAGTACATAAGCAACAAACCAGAAGTTAATACTAATATGGAATAGCTATTACAAAAGAGGGGGCCCTTAGGCCAAATAGCAACAATTCTAAAAAGATAACAGCGGAAGCAAAAGTGCCATAAAGATGGCCATAGCACAAAGCCAATCAGTGTGCCTTAACCCCTAGGCGGTGACCGACCGCCAAGCTAGTCGCTGAAGATAGATCCATGCAAATCTACAAAAGTGAGGCCCTTGGGGCTCACCTTCTTCCTCTGCAACAAAAGCCACAAAATGCCACAAACATCTGGCGGTTGAGTACATAAAGTACTCCGCAAGACTTACGTAAGATAACAGGCCTATAACATATGCTACATGCAAGCTTTATGTAAGTGGAGGTTGTATGTCTCATTTAGCATAAAGCAACATTCATTTGCAATAAGGTAATACAATTGAAAGCAAGTTGTCAAATCTGTTTTTATCATTCAAATATCAAGTTTGACAACGATAATAACAATAAGTAGATGACAACAACAATCCTAGAAGCGACTAACCCAATAGTCACCACAACAATAGCATGAACTCCCCGTTCATACCAACCATGTCAAGTTTTAATTAAATGTTGTAGTCTAACTCTTGCAAAACCTAACCAAGCGTGTCCATAACCTAGGACGAGGCTATTCGAATAGTTTTATCCCTGCAGGGTGTACCACTGTACCCACACGTCAGACCGCCTTTCCTTTACGCACACTTCCGATGGTGTGCTGGTACGGCTAAGTCCTACGAGACCTTTCCAAAGGATGAATGCTAATTACGAGCTGCACAACCCACGGGGAGAAGGAGACATTAGACGACCTATCCGGAAGCGAATGCTCCCCTCCCACACTATACATATACATTTGTCTTTGAAAACACACCAACCGAGCTCGCTCATAATTAACACCTCCTAGAGTACTTAGTCAAGAGGGGCCCCATATACCCCTCGCGTGGTTAGTACGCATAATTGCTTGGAGAGTGTGACGCAAGATGTTAGGTCCTTGGTGACTCGGGCATACAACCACATCCAAAACCGCACCATCCATCCAATATGCCCAAGTCTAAACAATCTTTTATTTTCAGATTTTTACTTTACAAATTAACAAAGCACAAGTGCTGTACAATATGAGGTAGTAATTAGATTGATGTGATCAAGACCATCGATTAAATCGATGATCGCCCATTTCTACCGTTATCTAAGCATTGCTAAGCATTTGAAATCACAACTACTAAGTGATAGGAGTTCATCCACAAACTCCAACCACAGCAAATAACCTAGGCTCATGGTAGTAGAGAATGGATATTTGCTACAGGAATGCATCTATAGGATTACTAATCATTTAACACAAATTAGCAATGCATACATAGAAGTTAAACAAAATATTAGACTTTAAAGTAATGGGACATAATGGATATGATCAAACTGCTTGCCTGGCTGTTGTTGGTCACTTTGTTGCTGAGGATCACTCTCGGGATTACCACAAATATCGAAACCTAGCGAAAAAGCGATAAAGAACCGACAAGAACAAAGAAACCAAAAAGACTCAACAGCAAACTTTCTCCAAATGACTTGAAAATTTTACAGCAGCAAGATAAGGATTTATCATGAATTTAGCAATAAGAATCAATCGATTTGGATTCTTGATGCAAAAGATATGACCAAAACAACTCAATTCGGCCAGAAAAACAACAATTTAAATTAAAAAGGGCTACTGTTCATAAAATATTTTCTAGGGGTCTTCTGGACATGAAATTTTTATGGTAGATAGGTAATGACATTCTAAGACTAATGGAAGTGGTTTCAACTCTTTTGGAGTTACATTGCAACTTCTACAATTTTTCAAAGACAAGAACTTGAACAAAATTATAATGCATAATTATTCTTTCTGAAAACAGTAACATGTTCAATACTAATTTTCCTAGGAAGTTCGTATTAAGAGGAAACCAACAAAGTTGGATTCACTCAAAAAAAAGTTACAGAGAATTAGTTATGCATTTTACAAGTTAAATGGATTTTTAGTATGGCAATTAAACCTACAAGCTAACAAAATTAATTCTGGACATTTTTGCAACTACAACATGCTTCAAATTATTTTTAGATCTAAGTGTAGGTAATAACAGAATTAACAAAATTGATTTCATCTAAAAAGGAGTTAACATGATTTTGTTATGCATTTTACAAGTTAATTTCCTATTTAAGGCAACATTTTAAAGCTAATTTCTAAACCAATTTGTAAATCCACTTTCTGGAGCCGAACTAAACTTACAACTATTTTTAGATTAAAGTTTAGTGCTAACCAGAGATATCAAAATTTGAATCAACTAAAAAGGACTTAAAATGAAATAGTTATGCATTTCTAAAGTTTATTACCTTTTTCAGTTCATAAATAAACCTATCGGGAAATCCAAAACTTCATATCGACGTGGCCGATTGTGGGACGTTGATATTGAATCGGATGGTCCACGATTAGGTCAACAGTGCGTGCGCGCCCGCGAGAGGCATTCAACGTGGGCCGTTGATGGAGAATCCAACGGCCAGCGTTGAATCGAGTCGGCGGGGTTGGGTTCACGCGCTAAAAGGAGCGGGTTGTGGGCGTTGATCAAGATCGTGCGGCTCACGTGAAAACGCACAAGCATGCACACGCCTGCCACGATCAATCTCCGCCAAAGATCCGCAAATGGACGGCTCACACTTATCGACCAAAAGTGAAACGCGGCGCCTGATGATTACCACGCGATCGACGGCTTCACCGGCGAAACGCCGGCGACCTACTGGCAGACGGCGGCGCGAACCAAGTGCACCTACGGTGCACAATAGCCTCGCGGGTCACGCCAAAGATTACCACACCTCCGGTGAGGGTCCCACATGGCGCGCGCGACGGCGAGGGCGGCGGCGACGGGAAAAGACAACAACAGGAGGAGCTCCGCAGCGGTCGCCTAAGCGGTGCTCGGGCAACTACATGCTACCAAGGACTCACCCGAGTGACGCGGAGAGGTGGGGTGGTGAGCAAAGGTTTGGCGACGATGGACGGCGGCGGCGCATCGGGCGGCAACGAGGAGAAGCCAACCCGAGAGAAGACAACGCGATCGGGTCATCACATCGGTCCTACTCACCCCATCGATGCTGCCAGAGAGGGAATCGAGAGGAGAGGTACTCACCGCCGAGGGAAGACAAACAAAGGAAATCGGCCGAAAAGGATTTTCCAAAATCAGCTCCGACCAAGGGGTGAATCCAAATTGACCGAGGGTTAACACTCTCCCACCAACAAGGAGCAGGAGGAGCAAGAAATTTGGAGGAAGAGCACGGGTTACCGCCTTCACCGCAGAGACGAGAGATGCGGCAATGGTGGCCGAGGGTGACAAGGCGATGGGAGCTCGAACGAGGGGGGTGAGTGCTAGCTAGAGCTAGGTGGTGCGCAAAGGAAGCCAAGGACGCAGGCACGGGTGCTTAAGTAGCAAGGGAGGGAGAGAGCAACGGCACTGCCTCCTCGGGTGCTCTGGGTCAAGGGGAGCTCCGAGGGCGACGGGAGCAGGTGAGCTCGACGACCCTGGGGAGGAGCACGCAGGAGCATTAATTGCGCGACAGAGCGACCCGTTGAAAGCCTGCCCCGACGCGACACGACAGCGCCCTGCCCACTCCCTGCCATGGCGACCGCGCGCGAGAGAGAGAGAGGGTGCGGGAGGAGGACGACGACGCGGAGCCGTCGGATTTTGATCCAAGGGTGGAGATAGAAAAGGGTCGGCGAAGGGGTACGTGAAGGTGGACCGTCCGATAGCCATCCAACGGCCCACGATGAATGCGCCAGCGCCCGAGCCACTCGGTGCAGCTAGGTGGTTCCACCGAGACGCTTGGCTTGAGTCAGACTCGGGTCTGAGCCCAAGGAACAGTGAAAACCAGATTTTAAGTTTTGAATTTTGGACAGCATACTTTTGGGGATTTAATTGAGGTATCAAAACAACTCCAAAATTTATGAAATTTTAACTGGAGCTTCCTGACACGATGATTAACCTACCATAAAATTTCCAGAGGTTTTAATGCCATGCATTTTTCTCTAGAAATTTCAGAAGGTTTGGCATTGAGGTTTGACCAGGTTTGACTTGGTTTGACTTGCCTCAAAAATTATTCAAACAATTTCTAAACATTATGAAATAATTCAGAGGGGCTGCAGGTCACCCAAGGAACTTAGGAAAAATATTTACAGAGGTTTGGCACAAGATTTCCCAAAGAGGTTTTTGATAGGAGTGAATTGGAGAATTTGATTTTTGGATTTTGATTTTCCATAATTCCTTTGCAAGAATTACAGATTTGGTCAAGTATTCCCAATTGAAGAAAAAGTTTTAATTTCTCCTCATTTTTATTACATTTGAACACACACTTATGTTTGGGATGTTACAGTAAGGACCAGCCTGACGGGGTGGGTCGGCGGCAATTCTTTCATGGCTATGTCCTAGAGAAAGGAAATCCCCAAAATCCAACATCTCTGAGTCAAATCATTCGCCAGAGGATAAAAGAAGCAAGAAAAAGATGTGAATGTTCGTGGAAGAGGGGGAAAGACCTGAGCGACCTGGTAGGTGGCGAGGGTGGAGTCGGCGTCAGTCTAGAATTCGGCGAGGTAGCGGTGGTAGTCGCCCTTCATCTTGAGGTAGAAGACTTTGGCGTCAATGGTCCGGCGGTGGGGATGAGGCGCTCGTCGAGGTGGAGAATCCTTGCGCAGATGTTGGTGAGCTCGGCCTCGACGTGCCAGACTTCGCTGCCGTGGCGTCTGCCGCGCCGCACCCGCCCTCCTTCGCCGATCGAGGACACGAGCGCGCCATGACACGCGGCGCGCCCGATGACGTTTTGTACGCCATGGCCAGCAGTTTCTCTCTCCACCGTGAGCCCCCGCCCACCTGGGTGCCGTTCGCCGTCACCACTTTCTCCTTGTACCGCTCCGCCAGTTTCGCCATCGACGCCATGTACACCATCTCCTCCGTCGCCCCTCCTCACGCTGACGCAGCCATCCCCCCTCCCTGCATGTGCGCGTGGCGTTCGGTCGATCCAGAAGGGTCCCTTTTCTCTGCAGTCTGCAAGCGCCACCACACGTGGCAAGGCTTAGGCACCGCGTATCGACTCAGAGCGGAGACCGATCGGACAGGAGCAGACGAGACCTGCAGCATCCAACGGTCCAAGAAAAAGCCTCAACTCAGCCCCCTTTTATATAGAAGCATCCCAGCTCCCAGTATTTGTGTTTTTATCAAAACCTCTGTCACAATTGATTTTCATAAAAGGGTCTCGAGGTGGCTTCCAGCAACTCCATGTCTCCCCAGGAAGGTTGGCCTGTTTTTCTGCAATCTTCTTGAGATCCTCCAGGTGATTTGCGACTAAAAGAGACACTTCTTCAGCACTTCAACCCTTCTCTTCTGCATTCACTTTATTTCTACTGGACCACCAATACATAACAGGATCCAAACATTCTCCTGGGCTGCTTTCTCCGAACGCCATATAGCTTCAAAGATCATCTTTGTATCGCTACAGGATAGTAGAGATTCTCTTACATTCTCCATACTTAATTAGCAGCCGCCAACATTGATGAGAACATTGGTGATATTCTCCTAGGCTTTTTTGCGCGTCGAGTCAAGGGACATTAAGGGTGCGTTTGGTTGGTGGAATGAGGTTGAATGGAATGGGATGGTATAGGTAGGATGTGATCGTCCTGGATGAGATGATACAAGTATGGTGTTTGGTTGGTGAGATAGGATGATACATGATTTTGTTTGGTTGGTGGGATAGGATGGTTCTGGTTGGTTCAAGATGATGTTTGGTTTGATGAATAAGGTTGTATTTGGATTGCACTAAACTTTGGGATGTTATGACATGTGGGGCCCGCATGATATTTTTTGCACTAAAATATGCCAAGAGTGATCTTGTTTAGTTGATTAAATGACAAGGAACACAACGATTCAATCGGATCGCAAATCGGATACTCGGTTTAGGAAATATAGTCATTTGAAGCTCGTAAATCAAACTATTTTTTCCGTGCGCGCCTTGGAATTCGAGTGAACGGCGTGGTTCGCGATTTTTTTCCCAAACGGGATGATACAGCATAAATATGGAATATTCTCTTTTCTTGAATCATCTCATCCCGAATGGTTTGGTTCCATTCAACCAACCAAACACCTGAACGAGCTCATTTCTCGTACCGAATGGTTCAGGATCAAATGATTCAAGGAACCAAACGCACCCTAAGTGTCCAGATCGACTCCTCAACACCAGGATGTGCATATGAAATCTTTGGCTTTGAGAGTGCTACGCTTCAGCAGAGCCAGCTGGTTCATCTTCTGTTGAGTGCATAATACAAGATAAGATATCATTGTATCCTGGAGGAAAGCCTCTGTTTCTTTGGAGGATCCTACTGTATGTGTACACACACAGTAGCGCTATTCAGCGTCTGTGCACTGAATAACTTATTATGCGCCTAGGACGCACTACATGTGGCGCGCCAGCCCACGCCCTCCCCCACCCCCGTGCGACCGCCGAGGAACCGACAGTAAAATACGCGCGCGTGTTGCGAACAACAGTAAAAATGACCTAAGAGCACACAACCGGCAGTAAAATTGATCCCCCGACACCTATGTCGTACATGGACCAAGCCAACTAGCAAAAATTGGTTCCTTTTTAGCATTGAAATGTTTCTTTTCTTCTTTTAGCTATAACTTTTGATTGGAAGCTTCGATTCATGAAAGGTTTTTGTTGGTAGTTTCGTGACGACGAGAGTAACATAATGATATAAGTATCGCAAAATAAAACATCTCTCTGCGTTTACTTAAATCTACGAGCGTTTACTAAAAGAGATTTACTGTAATCTCTACATGACCTTACTACCATCTTATCCAACTAGTAACAACCAACTAGTAAGAATATGTTTCTTGATTTTTACATAAACATTTCTTTTCTTGTTTTAGTCTTAACTTTTGATTGGATGCTCCTATTCACGAACGATTTTCACCGATAGCTTCGTAACGACAAGAGTTACAAAATGATATAAGTCTTACAAAATAAAACCCCTCTTACAAAATAAAACCCCTCTAAGTGTTTACTAAAGGAGATTTACGGTATCGCTAAAAGAGATTTACTGCAACCTCTACGTGACTTTACTGCTCTGTTACAAAAAGATTTACTAGACTCCACTTGTTGTTTATTGGCACATCCAGCTATGCGCGTATGAAACAATGGTAAAAATATATAAATGTGATGATACGTGCGGCAGTAAAATTGCTATCACAATTACTTTCGACCTTGTCATAGCGCGCACTGGACACGTGACGTCACGTGTGGGGGGCGTGGGTTAGTGAGCCAAAATGGCCTGTTCGCCGCTCCTTAGGGGTGGCTCGGTCGGCGCGCGGTGCGATGGAGCTGAGAGCGGCAAGGGGAGTGTAGCGGTTTACCACTCGGAGGCTCAAAGGGAGTGGCGAATGCATTTAAGTCCCTCCTTTTGCCCTATGAGGTAGGCAACCGGGAGGTGAGAACCATATTAGGCAAGGTCACGGGAGCACCCGAGAGGCTTGCCTAGTGCATGCCCCCTCCGCCATGACGAGCCAAGATCCCGGCCCGATCGCGGTGGGACCTTCTTCTGACATTGGTAGCAGTCTCCAAGTACGTGACCTTCCCTGGTGTGGCTCAGTTTGCCTGCCCACTTCGTCTTCCCGGCCTCCGGTGAACCCTGAACCGTCGACAATGCCGGCAAAGACATGGAAAACGTGCCGACGAGGGCTACCATCTTCAGAATCCGCCTCAGGCAGGCCTCCGAAGCTAGAGTCATCACTAGATGGTGCGAAGTGGAGGTCCTTTGCAGCCAAGGAGGTGAAGTCTTTGACGGAATGAATGTGGATGATGACATTGTAAAATAGAGCTTCACGAGGCTTTCTGGCACCGGACGGTTGACGGAACACTTGCACCCCATGATTGAGGACCGACCCATCCGGAAGCACGTCTGGCTCCACGATAACGACCAATTTTTCCTTCGAAATGTCGCTAGGGTTGAGAGACCATGCCACCAACCGTATAGTGATAAGTCTACTCGCAATGTGGATGCTTCATCGAAGGATTTGATCTAGCAGGAGGGCGAGAGAATGGCCGAGGCAGTTGCGAGGCTCCATGCGTGGATTGGGAGACCTTCCAGGGATAATGAAACCCGGAAGTACAGTGGGAGGCTGACCGCCTACGCCAACCTCGACCATTGTCGAAGAAGGAGGAGGAAGCGACCTGTTTTGATGGAGCCACCCCGGAGGAGGCGCTCTTTGTTGGCGAAGGTGCTGCAGACGATCAAGAAGTTTTTCGAGAAAAACGGGTGCACCGAAAAGCTTGACTGTGGTAAACCCCGCTCGAATTCGACAGATAGTGCAAGCTCAGCAGGCGTGACCGCCGGTCGAGTCCCTCTCACACAGAAGATGACCGCTCGCTCAAGGCAACGTTCCATGTCTTGCATGGCGGGAGAGAGAGGAACGACGTAGACCTCGCGGCCAGGACGATGGAGGGGGTCCCCAGGCGGGAAAACGTTATCGACATCCCCGCACAAGACCCGATGTGAGCCCGTCCCGATGAGTCCTGGCATAGCTTTAGAACCAGGGAGAGGGATGTCTTCGTGGCTCGCCCGACAACGCTATGACGACGAAGGAGCTAGCGCGCCGTCAATGCGGACAGGCCGTGGGTGACGTGCCAAGGCAGGGCCACCCGCCTTTGAAGGCCACGTCCCCCCTCGATAAGGAGGGCTAGCACGGCTCTGCCCTTGATTGCCGGAGGACAAGGGTCTAAGAGGTCTTTTGTAGTGAGAGGAAGTATGCCCGACGTCCTTACATTGGAAGCAGCGGGTGGGATTCCGACACACCACAGCTACATGGTCACTCGCGAAGCAATTGAAGCATAACCCGATGAGGTCATGCGGGATTGGCCTAGGAGCGGGAGCTTGTCGGCGATGGGGTTGCAGCCTTCTATGCCAGGAGCGGCGTCGCCGCACCTCTTGCCAGGATTCTCCCTTCGAAGCCTGGTCAGGGGGAGCGACCTTAACAACATGTGAGCGGACTGGCCGGTTTGCTACCTCGCGGCTTGTCTGAAGCCCGCCGTCTAGGAGGAGGATGCCTTTGCCCCTAGCACTCCCGTTGGGGAGCCCTAGCTCAGGGGCAGAAGGTGACCGACGTAGCACTATCCCGTCGAAGGCTGGGGAGGGGAGCGACTGGGGAGGAGGCTCTGAGCTGAGGCGAGCAACGACGGGACTCCATCGAGTCTGGGCTGGAGAGGGAGGAATCCAACCATCTGCGTTCCTTCTCGGTTTGTTTCCCGAGCACCGCCGCCCAGAAGTCTAGGTCCAAAGAAGAGGAAGCCATGGGAGAGTGACTGAGCAACGACACAGGGGGGAGGGGTGGCGGACAGTGCGGGGAGGGGTGGGCTATGGCCGCCGCCGCCGAAGTGGTAGGCGGCGTTGGAGGAAGGAAGGGCTGAGCTCAGAGCCTTGTTGAGGCGAGGTCACCCCGCGAAAAACACTATTAAAGGGCAGATTTTGGTATCAATGGATTTTAACAGGAAGTTCAATGGAAGGGAAAGGAACTGGGAGAAGGGCTAAGGCGAGGTCACCCCTGCTGCTCTCTCACTTCTTGATCTCAAAGAAAAGTTAACAAAGCCTTTTTATATGGAGATTATCATCCTCGCTTCATGGTGGTCAGAAATCAGAAAGTGTTCCAAGGAATTAATCCCACGTTTGAAGCCCTGGAAACAATGGTTCAAGTACGAGTTTACTTTGGTTATCCATAGAGCAAAGTGAAGTATCTGCAGCACCTTCGCCAACAAAGAGCGCCTCCTCCGGGGTGGCTCCATCAAAACAGGTCGCTTCCTCCTCCTTCTTCGACAATGGTCGAGGTTGGCGTAGGCGGTCAGCCGCCCACTGTACTTCCGGGTTTCATTATCCCTGGAAAATCTCCCAATCCACGCATGGAGCCTCGCAACTGCCTCGGCCATTCTCTCGCCCTCCTGCTAGATCAAATCCTTCGATGAAGCATCCACATTGCGAGTAGACTTATCTGCCTTCTGGTTGGTGGCATGGTCTCTCAACCCTAGCGACATTTTGAAGGAAAAATTGGTCGTTATCGTGGAGCCAGACGTGCTTCCGGATGGGTCGGTCCTCAATCATGGGGTGCAAGTGTTCCGTCAACCGTCCGGTGCCAGAAAGCCTCGTGAAGCTCTATTTTACAATGTCATCATCCACATTCATTCCGTCAAAGACTTCACCTCCTTGGCTGCAAAGGACCTCCACTTCGCACCATCTAGTGATGACTCTAGCTTCGGAGGCCTGCCTGAGGCGGATTCTGAAGATGGTAGCCCTCGTCGGCACGTTTTCCATGTCTTTGCCGGCATTGTCGACGGTTCAGGGTTCACCGGAGGCCGGGAAGACGAAGTGGGCAGGCAAACTGAGCCACACCAGGGAAGGTCACGTACTTGGAGACTGCTACCAATGTCAGAAGAAGGTCCCACCGCATCGGGGCTGGGGATGCTGGCTACGTCATGGCGCTGGGGGGCTGTGCACTAGGCAAGCCTCTCGGGTGCTCCCGTGACCTTGCCTAATATGGTTCCAGGGCCGGTCCTGGGCTTTTTTGGACCTAGAACGAAGCTAAAATTTTGGGCCTTTTTATATGAACATGATAATGCTACTAGTACTACCCATTGGTAGTATATACACACATATACAAAATATTACTAATAAGCAGTTCACTGAATGCAAAAGCAACATTCATATGAAATAATTTGTATACATATTAAATTACCTCAAAAATTTCTTCTAACATTCCTTGATGCGAAGTCATCGATGATGGTTTCAATATCAATCTCATCCAACAATCGCTTCTCAATGCATAATGTTGCCAATCCATTTAACCTCTCTTGTGACATTGTAGATCTCAAATAGTTCTTCAAGAATTTTAATTTTGAGAAGCTTTTTCGGTGATGCCACGATCCAACGGTATAGTAAACAAGATGCGATAAGCAATGGAAGTACTAGGATAACAATCACCTTCAGAATAAACTCAAAAATCTCCATAGTTGTCATTTCTCTATCCGCAAAGCGGATTGCGTAACCCTTAGCTCGAAATTAGATCATTTAAATCAATGTCGATGAGCCATTATGAGAGAAAGCTATCGCCAATGTTGTGCAACACAAATTTAGTTTAGGACCATCCAAGGACTTCAAGCTTGTTGAACTCATTAAAACCCAAATATCTCATTAAATGAGTGGAGTTGTTCAAATCTACTTTTCAATGATCTTTTGCCATATCAACCATAACGTAAAGTAACTAACTTTAAAATCCTTCTCACTTGCAAGATGACTTCTCACTATTATTTTCATCAAAATGTTTCTTTCTAAGAGCACGACGCTTACAGAAATGATGGCTCAACACCCATTTCAGATGCAATTTCTTTAGCAATGACCATACTAGAAGCAAACCCATCATTCCTATAGGTCTCAAAGTAATCCATTATGCCTTCTATCTGTCGCATGGCAGAATCAATGCACATAGATGATGATTGCAATTTTTGCTCACTTTATTGACAACAAATGTAATGTCATGCCAAATAACCATGCCAAAATGAATTCAAAGTCGCACGCAGATCACCTATATACATATCTGGTGGGGCCCATCTATTTCAGTGGGCTGGGACGTCCGCCCCTCCCGCCCCCAAGGGCCGGGCCTGTATGGTTCTCACCTCCCGGTTGCCTACCTCATAGGGCAAAAGGAGGGACTTAAATGCATTCGCCACTCCCTTTGAGCCTCCGAGTGGTAAACCGCTACACTCCCCTTGCCGCTCTCAGCTCCATCGCACAGCTTTCTCCTCGCCCGAAGCAAAAGACTCACATGTCCCTATTCCCATTCCGAAAGGTCAGCTGGCTGCTCCTAGCTCCCCTCCCATGAGCGTCGCAGAAGTCACCCCTTTGACATCTGCCACACGCTAGGAGACGACTAAGGTCAACCCAGACCTCCCTTAGCTAGAGTGGTGTGAGTGGTTATACATCATGTTCAGAACAGCTTCCACTTAGGTTCTCATTAACGGTAACCCAGGTCGACCCATTTGGCATGGTTGCAGCTTGCGCCAGGGAGATCTGTTGTCACCCATGCTTTTCATCATCGCCATGGATGTTATGAACAACCTCCTCGCGGTGGAAAATTCTATCTCCTTTCTCCACCCAATCGGCGGCCCGCGAGGTATTCCGCACCGGCTATCTCTATATGCTGACGACGCAGTAGTCTTCCTCACCCCGGTTGCCTCAGATCTGCACGTCATCAAACAAATATTGCAGCTCTTCGGCGAGGCGTCAGGGTTGAAAACAAACCTTGCCAAGAGTACCATCTTACCAATACCAATACGGTGTAGCACCGATGAAGTTCAACTCATCACGAGTGAACTGAGATGCGCAATTTCAGACTTTCCCTGCAAATATCTCGGACTGCCACTGTCCTTGAGGAGACCATCTAAGGCCGATTTTCAACCATTAATTGACAAGGTCGCTAGCCGCCTTCAAGCTTGGCAAGTAGGGATGCTATCTCAAGGAGGTCGGTTAGTGCTGACAAGGTCAGTGTTGACTTCCATCCCAGTGTATAGTTTCATGGCGCTCGATCCACTGCACACAGTTATTAAAGAAATTGACAAAAGGAGGAGAGCGTTTCTTTGGAAAGGAATAGAAAATGTGTCGGGAGGACATTGTCTAGTTGCTTCGACGGCCATCTATCGACCCATCCAGTATGGCGGCCTGGGTTTACACAATCTGCATGTTCTAGGTAAGGCCCTTCGCCTCCGCTGGCTTTGGCTTCAAAGGACTTGGCCGACACGACCTTGGAAGGGTCTGTTGGTGCGAGCTGGCCATGTAGAAAAAGACATGTTCAACGCTTCGCTCATCGTTCAACTCAGTGACGGTGTCAACACCTTGTTTTGGTCGGATCGCTGGCTCAACGGTCATAGTATCCCCAACCTTTTCCCTCGACTGACTAAGGCGATTCCTTCACGCCTGTGAAAAATAAGATCGGCCGCCCAAGCTCTACACAGCGCCGCCTGGATTTCGGACATTAGGGGTCCTATTGATGCACACTGTGTTGGTAAGATCCTTCGTCTCTGGAGAGCATTGCAAACCATTGATCTTACTGCGGGCCAGCAAGACAGGATCATATGGCGTTGGGAAGCCTCAGGACAATATTCCTCCAAGTCGGCTTACAAAGCTTTCTTCTTGGGTTCGTGCGAGTTTTCGAGTGCGGAGGCTATCTGGTGCACGAGGGCCCCTCTGAAGTGCAAATTCTTCGTGTGGTTAGCAGTCAATCGTCGTTGCTGGACAGCGGACCGTCTCCAGCGTCGTGGACTTCCAAACCAAGGTACATGTGTTTTCTACGGACACTCCCAAGAGACTATCGACCACTTTCTTGTCGGCTGCACCATAACCTCCCAGGTTTGGTCACACTTCCTCACGCGTGTGGGTCTACCAGGAGCAGTCCCGGTTGGGTAACCTTCCTTCCAACAACACTGACTTTCTGCGCGAGGGACCCTATCTTCTCAAGCGAGAATGGATTTCGACACCTGCGTCATCCTAGTTTCTTGGATGCTCTGGAAGGAGCGCAACAATAGGGTTTTCAATAATGAGACTAGTCCCTTAACTATTCTACTGCAGCGGATTCATGAAGAGCATCGCCTTTGGCGCATGGCTCGAGCTAATGGTCGAGTAGCGCCTCTAACCGGGAGATATACTACTTAGGTCGTTTGTGGTGTCTTCTTTCTTGTTTTTCTGTTGTTTTTTTCCTCACCCCTCTCTCTCTCTCTCTCTCTCTCTCTCTCTCTCTCTCTTCCTTCCTCTTTCTTGCCCTAGGGTCCAGTCTTTGTTTTTTCATTCTTTCTGCCTTCCTTTCGCTTTGGTTCGTTGTTATCTGTGTATCCTGGCATGTACCTTTGTTCTTCTTCTTAATGGAATGATGTGCAAGGCTCTTGCGCGTTCTTGAAAAGATCAAGAAGTGACTCATGAACCGACAGGTTCAAATTGTGAGTAGGACATATATAATTCCAGCAGGGTTGAACAAATGAGCATCCCAAAAAAGATGATGTAATGTTTCCTCCATATCTTGTGCACACAAAACACAAGTATAATCACCCATTTGGAAATTCTTTCTTCTCAAAAGATTCTTAGTGTCCAATCTATCATGCAAGAGAAGCCAGGAAAAAAACTTTATGCCGAGTTATGCGTGTGCTTTTCCATAACCATTTGAATGCTACTGACATATGAGCATGACCCATGAGTATCTTGTATACTTTAGTTGAGGAATACTGCCCATTGTTCCAAATATATTCCCAACAATCCTCATCACTGTTTAGATGTGTGTCTTGAATAAACTGCAATAACATCTCATATTGATCAAATGCTTGAACTGACAAAGGCAAATGAAACAAACTGACCAAATCCTGTTCAGGACAAACCTGCTGAACTGTCATTTTGGTATCTATTACAAAAGAAAAGAGTTGAGGGTGCTGCATATGCATCAGATTTCCACTCCAGATGTCTGTCCAAAAATGTGTTGTATTGCCCTTTCTAGTTTTGCAATATGCAAAGCCCTTATATATATCCAACAACTTTAAATTGTCTCACCACCAAAATGGTCCATCAGCAAAATTATCAGAAGGTTGACCATTGCCATAATATGCTTCCCATACTAATTTCACCCATGGCAAGTTAACATGATTAAAGAACTTCTGTAGATTCTTCATCAATAATGCATTATTTTGAACTGCCAGATTGAATACGCCCAAACCCCCTTCGAAAGGAGAGCCTCTGTTCATCCCACACAACTCGGCGGGGGCGTGAATCTCCTTGAAGACAGCGCCGCCCAGCGTTCGTTGATCCATTGGAGCTACTGCACTGTTAGCAGTATATTTGCACTTACCTTGTATATCCAGTCACGGTTGTTACGTGCTCTTCTTGTTTTGGTTAGTGCCGATATTGTAGTCACAATATCCCCTGTAAACCTTGGAATGGTTGTGTACCATATCCTGTACAAATGACCATGTATATACAAAGGAATGCAATGCCATGATTCGTGGCTTCTATTCCAAACACTGTAGAATTTCGGAGATTAAGTGTGTGTTGTCCCAAAGGACCTCCATACCTTTTATTTATAGTCTCAAGATACAATCTGACTCTAATACAACTTCTATATTAGACTATAATACGAACTCTCCAACACTCCCCCTTAAGATGGGCATGAGATAACAATTATATCCATCTTATTACATATTGCAATACTATCACTATATCTTACCAAACCTACCATCGACTTTATAGCTAATACCATCACAAAGACCAAAAGTTACTCACCACCAATATTACTAGGGACGTCACCAAATCCATTTTCACTATCTACCAGCTACCCCGACCTCAACCTCATCTTCCTCTACCCTCATGCCCCCAAGCACCCCCGGCCTCCGCCATCTCTACCCACAAGTCCGCAGTTTCGGCCTCCACCACCTCTACATCTGCCACAAACCATTACGTTTGACTCTAGTCCCAATCCTGTTCTCTCATTTGCCACTTCTTCAACTATGCAGTCTTCTCCCCCTGTCTTCCATGCCTTCCGTCGTAACCTCCTATATTGTCACCACCTAAGCTTCCTCGACCACCAACACTAACTCCCACCATAGCAATCAACAACAACCTAATAGAAAACTCTACCATCAAGCCAACAGCAAGAACACTCAGCAAACACACCATCCTCTCTCTCCTTTCTCCAACACAATACATGTAGTCACACCAGATCCTCCTCCACCAACAGACCACACCAAATCACCTAACCACACCAGACACCAGATCCTCCTCAGACACACCAGATCCTCCTTAGGCACACCAGATCCTCCTCAGACACATCAAATACTCCACCGATCTGGTTCCACACCAGATCCTCCTTTCTTTTTCTTCCCTTCCCTTTTTTTCTTTTCCTTTTTTCTCCTTTTCTTCCTTTTCTTTCCTTTTTTCCTTCCCTTTCCCTTTTTTCCCTCCTTTTTTGTTCTCCTTTTCTTCCCGCACGCATGGCTCCACCGGCTTCACCTTTGTCTTCCTCCCGCACGTGACCTTCAAGCACATCAAACTATCCTCAAACCTTCCTCCCTAGCGATTGCAAACCTTCCTCCCTTCCTTGCCTCACGGCCAAGATCATACTGCGACGCCTCCTCGCCTTCCTTGCTCACGCCGGATCCACCATCGGGTCACGGATCTGCCACCTCCGGCCGGATCCCATAGCGGCCGCTTCGCCGAGTCCCATAGCCGCTTCGGCCGAATCTCGAAGCCGCCTCCAACCGGATCCCACAAGCTACCGCTTCCCTCTCTCTGCCACTACGCCGGACCCCCTGCTACTCCTTCCCCTGACCTCCTTCTGGCCGAGCCGGCCCGATCCACTACATCCCGCCGCTCCGAAGCCCTGGCCGAAGCCCTCAACACGCTCCTCTTCCTCGCCCACGACCCGCATCGCGCCACCTCTTGCACCGCTAGCCATCGCCCTTGACTCGCCCGCACGCAACCCAGCCGGCCGCGATCCACTCCTATGCGATGCGATCGCGGAGGACCACGTGCAACAAGGCAGCGCGGCCGGCGGATCGACAGCGACGGTTCCGAGGTAAGTGTTTTTCTCGAGTTAGGGTTTTGGGTGGATTGGCTCTGATACCATGTAGAATTTTGGAGATTAATTGTGTGTTGTCCTAAAAGACCCCCACACCCTTTATTTATTGTCTGAAGATACAATTCAACTCTAATACAACTTCTATATTATACTCTAATACAAACTCTCCAACAAACACTTTCGTGGTATCAGATAGCGTTCGTTCCTAACCGATCGTGTTCATGTCCCTTCTGCTCCCGATCACAGTTCTCCTGCTGATCGCCCACCTCTTTTCCTCTCTCTCATCCATTCTCTGGACGGGTTGAGGGCCAAACCTCCAATCCCCTTTCCCAACTCTGGGTGCAAGCCATGGTTGTCACCATCAAGTTTCTCATGCCGACCATGCTTGACCTCAAGGAGTCGAATCATACCTTGTCCTAATGATTAAACGGTCATAACTTTTAACTCCAGAATCTCAACATAGCAAACCTTATAAGTTATGAAAACTACACAAAAAATTTATATTTTCCTAGTTATGGAAATTTCTTAATTAAGCCGTCTAATCCCTCGATTTCAACCCCGAAGGTCTTTCTGTTGCGTTACTAGGCAGAAGGCTTAACAATTTTGTATCTATTTTTCTACAACACAAAAAGTGGCAAACCATACTATTTCTGGAAACTACAGAAAATTATCTAACTTTTCCTAGTTAAGACCACAATTTAATCCAAGCGTCTATTAAGCTTAATATGTCAATTAACACAACCGCGACTATTAACGACTAAATTATGGACGACAGCCTAGCTTCCTGGTACCATAACTTTTGAACCACTTTTTCAAATCTAGTATTCGTATACTCTATGGAAAGCTTAAATAATTATCTACATTATTTTTGTTGTGGAGATTTCATGAAATGGAATTTTTTTTATTAAATAATCTTTTTTTAACTTTTATTTTAAAATTAATCTCCGGCGCACTTTATTTTTAAAAATAACCCCTTTGGTCACGCCACCACCCATGGCGTGACCAAACAACACCGCCACGCCACCACCCTTCTAGGGCAAACTCTTGTCACGCCATGGATGGTGGCGTGATAAGAAGTTGTTTGGTCACGCCACCACCCATGGCGTGACCAAAGAGGTTTTTTTGCGGACTTATCCTATGGCGTGACAAGAGCAAACCCTAGCGTGACAGTGTTGTTTGGTCACGTCATGGGTGATGGCGTGACCAAAGGGGTTATTTTTAAAAATAAAATGCGTCGGAGATTAATTTTAAAATAAAAGTTAAAAAAAGATTATTTAATAAAAAAAAGTTCCATGAAACTAGACATAGCTACCCTAAAACTCATTCACAAACCAAAGTCACTTGCTTTATCGCATCGCAATGACATCAAAACCACCTCAAACACTACCCATGCATCTACCACAAATCATGCACTACGGTGACAAAATATATATATATATATATATATATATATATATATATATATATATATATATATATATATATATGACGCCTGCTTTAGACTCGGAGTATGTACTCCACTTTCAATATGCCACTTAAACGAATATATTATACTTCTTTATCACTTTCAAGATATTTAAATACCAATTATAAGATACTTCAATGTGACTTGCTGAAAATTTTCCATTGAGCTTTTTATTTTTGTTATATACCCTTTTTATATATAAAAGAAGTATATACACAAATTTTGCTATAAAAAGTGGACTTTCATGAAATTTTTCATAGAACTCACTTTAGAGTATCTTATAATCATTATTGAAGTATGCTCAAATAGATAAAGAGGTATCATCATACGATTTAAGTGGTATATGAGAGTACGTACTCTCAGGAGTACCATACCATTTTCCAGCGGGGAACAAGATCTAGGACTTATACCTAAGGCCCGAATGATTAATTTTTGGAACCGACGAAATCGACGGTGCTCCGCGATCTCCGACTCCCGAACCTTTCGCGCCATGTTCCGACGCAGTAGCAACAATTAACAGCCGACCATGAGCTTCTCTTTTCTTCATCTTTCTCCTTCATTCTCTCCCTCATCTCCTTCCTTCTCTGACCTCCTCTCTTCTCTAGCCCTCCTCTCCCTTGCCGCAGCTGCCCCGGACGGCATCAGCAGCTGCAAGCGGCCGGGATAGCAACAACGGCAACTAGGGGCGGCGTGCGGAAGCAGCAGCGACGGTGGGTCGAGCAGAGCTGGATCATAAATTCAAAGATATCATTTCAATATGGTCACATGTATCACAACTTATAATTGGAACCCAAGGTAATAATACTTTCCACACACAATGCGCATATTGAGGTGATCCTATGGAACTGTTCATTTGTACACCCAAAGAAAAGTGTTTAATTTGGGTTTGAATCTTCAATTGCACCTGCATTATATTTCTTCCATATCAGATGGGTGATCTTGATTTCTTACAGCATTCGTAAGAATGTGCAGTATATCAAAAAAAAGTTGAGATGGATCATTACTCACCAGGTCTCAAGTTCCACTAACTACATATAGTGTAGGCTATTTGATAATATCATAATACATGATGGGATAAAACTGACTAACCTACAGTACCGGCCTTTACAGCATAGGAATACAGAGTTCGTTTGTCAGTTGTTACAGTAAGGTAACTTGTTCGAAGAGAAGATACAAAAAAAAAAATTGAACTTGGGAATGCTTAAGAAACTTAAACAGTCACAATTTCTGCAACTTGAGATTTGATCAGCTATGCACAATAGATGGCTATCAGGCTATGTGTCATGAGCGGGGCTACTGTTCACGTGTGAACAGTACACACATGAACAGTACTCGTGGTACTGTAGCGCACGCTATTTATGCCGGGCCGCGGGTGCATTAGTAGTTAGGAAATAGAGATAGAATAGTTAGTTTCCTTATTAGTTGGGTTTACTTCCTTAGAGATATATTCCATCTAATAGAGATAAGTTTCCATAGAAATAGAGATTGTTTCTTAGAGATCAAGTCGGGTCGTCCCTATAAAAGGGATAGCATGTATCCATTATCAAGCAAGCAAGAAGAATTAATCTATTCTCCCTCTCAAGGTTCTATCATCCCAGTCTATAGTCTAATCTCCCATCCCACAAAGCCGACGCCGTCCGGCCTTCTTCCTGGCGGTGTTTACCCCCTATGATCTAAGGATCATTACATTTGGTAGTTGTCATGAGCGGGGCTACTGTTCACGCGTGAACAGTACACACATGAACAGTACTCGTGGTACTGTAGCGCGCGCTATTTATGCCGGGCCCGCGGGTGCATTAGTAGTTAGGAAATAGAGATAGAATAGTTAGTTTCCTTATTAGTTGGGTTTACTTCCTTAGAGATATATTCCATCTAATAGAGATAAGTTTCCATAGAAATAGAGATTGTTTCTTAGAGGTCAAGTCGGGTCGTCCCTATAAAAGGGATAGCATGTATCCATTATCAAGCAAGCAAGAAGAATTAATCTATTCTCCCTCTCAACGTTCTATCATCCCAGTCTATAGTCTAATCTCCCATCCCACAAAACCGACGCCGTCCGGCCTTCTTCCTGGCGGTGTTTACCCCCTATGATCTAAGGATCATTACATTTGGTATCAGAGCAGTCGATCCCTTCCCACGACTTCTGCTACCATGGTTATAGCGACAGATCGCACCATCGACCGCCACGAAGTCGTTGGCTATGATAAAGGCTAACGCCAACAAGATGGCCATGAGTACCAACGACAACGACAAGAAGATCGCGCCATCTTCCTCGACATGCATGCCACTTTGGAGAAGATGATCGTGTATGACGACAAATAAGCCTCCCACGACAAATGACGATGCCTTCTAGAGGTGGTGACGCCACCCACGGTGGGCGGTTACCTCCAAAGAATCTGCAGAAGAATTGCCGCGACTTCCACGTCTTATTGTGACGCTGCCGGAGCCCACCGTGGCCCTACCGAAGTCTGTCTTGGCCACCGTGGAGTTGTCAGGGTTGCTGCCATGCCTGCCGCAGCAACCGATGAGTTTGCCGCAACCACACGTGGAGGCAATGATCTTCAAGGACCCATATCGCCATCGCAACCTCTTGTCAACATGGGGTCACTTAGGACTGCAGCCATGGCCGCCACCACAGCTCGAGGACGAGCTGTCGCAAAAGGAGGGGAGTAGTTGTCATGAGCGGGGCTACTGTTCACACGTGAACAGTACACGCATGAACAGTACTCGTGGTACTGTAGCGCACGCTATTTATGCTGGGCCCGCGGGTACATTAGTAGTTAGGAAATAGAGATAGAATAGTTAGTTTCCTTATTAGTTGGGTTTACTTCCTTAGAGATATATTCCATCTAATAGAGATAAGTTTCCATAGAAATAGAGATTGTTTCTTAGAGGTCAAGTCGGGTCGTCCCTATAAAAGGGATAGCATGTATCCATTATCAAGCAAGCAAGAAGAATTAATCTAGTCTCCCTCTCAACGTTCTATCATCCCAGTCTATAGTCTAATCTCCCATCCCACAAAGCCGACGCCGTCCGGCCTTCTTCTTGGCGGTGTTTACCCCCTATGATCTAAGGATCATTACACTATGTTAGCTGGAGTGGAGAAATCAAAATAAGTACAAAGCCAACCAAAACCTTCCACATGTAAGCTATACAATTACAAACTTCCTGCTAGTTTGCCGCAACTACTTTACCCTGAACATGTGCTCATCGCCCTTGCATTGCTTAGCACCTTGTTTTGCGTGTAAAGTAATAACTGGCATCCATCGTCAGCCACTGCCACTACACCTGATTTGGCATCAACAGCAATACAGGAGATTCGTCCACCTGATTTCACAAGTGGGAGAGATTAGTGAATTATTCTTATAAGTAATAATTGACTAGAAAGATGAGCATATTATTTATAGAACAGACAGCCTTGTAATATGAAACAGATAAGACTCCATTAAGTAGTAAAACAGATAGTCACCCGAACAAATCAAACTTAGCATTGAAGTAGCGAACGTCCAGCTTAGTCACGAACTCACGATAACTAACGTACTAAGCTCCTTGCATAACATAATATTTAACAATACTACTAGAAGTTTCATTATGTATGTGGAACCAGAAAAGGTTAGTACCGAAGTATATTTAAAGCAGAAAGTACAGAAAAATTGTTCACTCAAGATAAAGAATACAAACAAGCCCTCATCGTCTCACTCGTGTGTACTAACAGATAGTAATATTTGTTTTTCGCATTCCAACTTGTTATTCGGTAACTACTAGCAGACTCGGGAGACATGGTCTCACGTCACTTACCATTGAAACACTGTGTACCAGCAAGTTTTCTCCCAGAAGACAATTCCCACGTATATAACAGACCTTCATATGTTCCAGCAAATCCACAGTTACCAGAAGCATCTACAACAGTAGCCCTGAAAAGAAAAATGTACATCACTGAGACACTGAAGATCATTCATGATGTCACTGAACAAAAACTTCTGGAAAGAGTTTGTTGTGCTGACATGAATCCCAAGATCTAAGATTTTTTAATAGAGTAATGATTCAAAAACATTGCTCTTCTTTGCATTCTAACCCTTCTCTTTCTTGATGAGGAGCTTTAAGCTAGCAAACTTCGACAGCTTCATTCACTAGTTTCCTCCTGATATGGAACTCTATATACAACTCAGTTAGTAGTGTGTGCTATGCCTGGATGTCCCCACTTTGAGCAATAGCATCAGTTCCATTTTCAGCTCAATGATGCCATGCATATTAACTAAATCATAACAAATAGTCGACTAACTGTCTTGTTCACTCAAAGACAAACATATATGCATGCAGCAAAATGCTTGTCTTCAGGTAAAACTAGGAACGTTGCATATTCTAAATAAATACTTAATCACGTAAAATTGTTATGTTCTCTGGAACTGGAGATGAATGCAAGAAAGCTCAAGATGGCATTGCACTCCAGCAAGTGGACCGTACTGTTGGTCATTGCTTTGCAAGTACGGGGATGTTGCATGGGTCCATGGCAGGGTTCAAGAAACCGAAGAAAACAGTTAAACCAGTCCTAACTGGTTTTTATTAAAGGGCCATTTCAGGGCCTAAATGTCACCCTTTGATCCTTATTTTGGCGAAATAGTTGTATTAATACTTCTGAGACATGATCCAAACGTAAAGTCTAGAAAAAACTAAAATTCGAAATTTTGAAAAAAGAAAGACATGCCGATTATCGCTAACAAGCCAAGGGAACGGTTTTTCTAGAAAACGGGTTGTGTGAAGGTGTTGGGTCCAAGGATAGAAAACCCGGTAGCAACCGGAAATCCCGGAAAAAAAGGGGCTGGATTTCGTCAAATGGAGTTTGAATTCGAGATGAAACCTCTGGGATTTTGAATTTGAATTTGAAGGATTCCGGCCGGGATTTAGGATCCCGGTCCCCACCTGTAAATCCGGTTACCGGCCGGGATTTTGATCCCTGGTTCGGTCACAATGGGTGATGATGCTTAAATACCTGAGAGAGCTTTATAACAGAACTAAGGATGAAATAATAAAAAATCCCATTTGAATTCAACTCCTGTTTTTTTTCTCCATTCTTTCTCACTTTCCTGCTATGTTGCACCCGAATTACTAATATATGTTCCATCCAGCTCAATCACCACAAGGTACATAACGAAATATATATTCTGCTGCCAAAAAAAGTTAACAAGACAGAACAAGTAGTAATTTTATTTCTACTCATGTAATTTTATGTTAACAACCTTCGTCCATTGGGTAAATACTGTGAGGAAAGAGGCCGGACAGCGATAGCTAGAAAGGGACGTACTCTACGAGAAACAGAGATATAGACTGGCGAGTTTTTTTATTCATTCTTCTCACTAGCCGATAAAGACTAAAGCCTCCTTATGTATAAGGAGCGCCCAACAGATCTAATAATAAGGAAACTAGTTACTGAGGAAAAGCTTCCTTAACTAACCACGTGGCACATGAATAGCAATTGCACTGCTACAGTGCCTCACTGCAGTACCACCTGTTAGATGTATATGTATTTTCCCCGTTGTAAGAGGGGTTCCTTGCATATATATCACACCTGTACTTGTATATATATTGGCCCACTGGCCTCATAATGAATACAAACTTCATTTATAACATGGTATCAGAGCCTTACCTAGAGTTTCATCAGCCGCCGTTTGATTTTGCTGCCTAGGGTTTCGTCAGGCCGCTGTCTGACTTTGCTGCGCCGCCGTCGCCGACTAGTCTTTTTTCGCTAGCCGGGTCGCCGCCGCCGCTGGCTCTTTCATCCGAGCTGCCTTCGTCTTGGGCCGCCCAGCTCCATCGCCGCCGCCACTGGCCCTTTGTCTCGGGCCGCCCGGCTCCGTCGCCGACGTCGTCTTCGCTCGTGCGGCCATCGGCACTACCACACTCCAGTAGCGCGCCTCGCCGCTCGCCGCTAATCTGCTGCGGTCATTGTCGCCCGGCGCCGCCTCGCTTCTCTCCGCCGTTGTCGCATTTACTACGCCGCCGCCGCTTCCGCTTGTCGTTTGTTGCCGTAAACGGGAACCCTAGTTCCCCCTTGGCTCGGGCGTGTTTTTTGGCTCACAGGCCGAACTTCTCATTCGGCTGTTTTAAGTAAGCCGAAGGGGAAAAAACAACATTACGTCGTTCTAACCGCCGCGCCATCCAACGCCGCCTGTTAGACTTCGTTGCCTTGGTCGTCGTCGCCCAAATGCCGCCACCAATGGGCATCGTTGCGTTCGCCGCCCGATGATCTTCGATGGCGACAACAGGCATCACCTCCTTTTTCTCCTCCATCTTGGCCATGGTCACGGTCGGCGTAGTTGCCATCAAGGCCAGCGGATTGGTGGAACAGCCCTTGCTCCTAGCGTGGCTTCTCTCCTCCGAAACACCAAGCATCTTTTCAAGCATCTCAATCATGCGACCCAGCATGTCGCTGATTGTCATGGAATCGAAACCCTCGCTGCCCGACATGGTAGAGGGGGCAATGATTGGCTCTGATACCAAATGTTATGGTCGTTGGTTGGTACGGGTCTGAGGACCGAGGGTAGGGCACTCGCCCTCATCTAACCGCCGGCAGGGCTCTTCCCTGTCGAGACAGCGAGGCTCTGAGGCTTAGTTGAACTTTTGATTTCTCATTGCTTGATTGATAATGGATACATGATGTCTCTCTTATAGGGACAGTCCGACTTAACGCCTAAGAAATAATCTATAAGAAAACCTATCAATCCAATCTAATCTTTCCAACTATTAAAAATAACCTTCCTAATAAATAAGATCATATTTCTAACAATAACTAGATAGATAAGGAATCCCAAAATAACATACCTAACCAACTATTCTTTATTCTAGGAAACCAATCAACATATATGGAAATAAAGGTGCTACAGTACCGACGGGTACTGTTCACACGCGCTATAGTACGTGTGTGTTGTTCACGCGCACACTACAGCCCCTCGCGCCTTTCTCCATAACACTCACTTCCATTCGTCCTTTAGCTGCTCCTATCACTGTTCAGACAGCAGATGGTACCCTCTTTCTGTCGCAGGACGAGGCACTCATTCAAATTTCTCTTTTTATATTCCTGTTGTTTCTCATGTTCCAAAACTAACCATGCAGCTCATATCTACCAGTCAGCTCACTGATCATGGTTGTCGTATTATTCTCGATTATGATTCTTGTTGTGTTCAGGATCGACGCACGGGGACTCTGGTTGGTACTAGCCCTCGCCGCCGTGACTCACAGCGTCTCTGGAAGCTTGACTGATTTCATCTTCCTTCCACGCCTCGTCGCCTTTGTCGCCTCCACTCTCGCCACCGCTTTTGCTGCATCCTCCACTGTGTCTTTTGCTCAGTGGCATCATCGTTTGGGACATCTTTGTGGGTCGCATCTATATTCTTTACTTCGTTGTGGTCTTTTAGGGTCTATGTCTGGTGATGTTTCTCTAAATTGTCAATGTTGTAAGCTTGATAAACAGCTTCAACTTCCTTATCCTTCCAGTGAGTCAGTGTCACAGCGTCCTTTTGATCTTGTTCATTCTGATGTATAGGGTCCGGCTCCTTTCGTTTCGAAAGGTCATTGATATTATATAATTTTTATTGATAATTTTTCTCGCCACACATGGATATACTTTGTCATCTCGTAGTGGGGTTTTATCCATCTACAAGACTTTTGCCACCATGATCCGTACTCAGTTTAATTCTCCTATTCATGTCTTTCGTGCTGACTCTGTTGGGGAATACTTGTCGAGTCCTTCGTGGTTTTCTTGCTAAGTGGCACTCTCTCGCTTTTCTTGCCTCGTGCTCACGCCTGAAATGGTGTGGTGAATCAAGCATCGTCATCTTCTAGAGACAGCCCGTGATCTTATGCTTGCTTCTGCTGTTCCACCACATTTCTGAGCTGAGGCTATTTCTACTGCCACTTTCCTTATTAATATTCAGTCTTCTTCTGCTCTTCAAGGTGGGATCCCAGTTGAGCTTCAATGTGGCAAGACTCCTAACTATTCTAGTCTTTGCCTTTTTGGGTGTGTGTGCTGTGTTCTTTTTGCCCCTCATGAGCGCACCAAGCTAACCGCTCAGTTTGTGGAGTGCGTTTTCTGGGTTATAGCGCTGAGCATAAAGGATATCATTGTTAGGATCATGTTAGCCGACGGATGCGGGTTTCTTAGGATGTCACTTTTGATGAGTCTCGTCCTTTCTACCCTCGTCCTTCTCCTTCCACCATTTCAGCATCTCTTGTCAAGCCGCTTTCTTTCGTGACTTTTCCTGCCACCCCTATAGTCACCGCACCTCCGTCACAGCCTTTGGCCTCTTTGGTTCCTCCTTCACCGCCTCCTTCGCCACCACCACCCTCTCCCGAGGCTCCTCCCAGCCTTCGTCCTTCTTATCCTCTCTACTACACTCGTCATCCGCAAGTTGAGAATTCTTCTGATGCGTCATCTTCTTCTGATGATTCATCTTCTTGGCCTCTCCTCGATATGCTCTTCGTGATCGCCAGTCTATTCGGCCTCCTGCGTACTTGTATATATATTGGCGTATTGGCGTCATAATGAATACAAGCTTTATTCATAACACCACCATCTTGGTGATGCACATAAAACTACAGCCTCCCGGATAGACAGCTCATTATTGAGCTGTGGGTGACAGCATTGTTGCAATCCTAGGTGGTAGCATTCCGTCTTCAAAGTGCACTAGTGGCACCACGTTGCGCGAGAGAAGTTCAGCAAGACTGAACGGTTCAGGGCATCGGAGTGAAGCCTTTAGCACAACATGATGTCAAGGAAGTCGCCGCTGACGTAGGAACCCAGAGCAGGGCAGCGGAGAAGCCCTTTCCGGCCATTGTGGCGAAACAGATGCGACAATTTCGCGATCCTACATGTGGCACCTGTTGTGCTTCGCACCATAGATGGCAGGGCCTAGGCCAATGGCACAGAGAGGACAACCTAGGTGCCTTCTGGACCACGACCGTTACGGCTTCTTGCTTCTCCACAGAGGGGGCTTTTAATTCATGCTTCTTGTTTGTTAATTAAGATAACAATGCCTCCTTATTTATAAGGGGCTCCTAATATCTTGTGTCTAATAATAAAGAAACCGAATAACCGAAGATAAGCTTCGTAACTAACCAAATCAATTTAATTCTAAGCAAAGGAAATCAACCATACGCCACTACAGTGTCTCACTGCAGTACTGTCCTCTTGGTGTTGCACATGACATTTTATTTTTCAATCGTTTGGCAATTTATAACACACTGAAGACGTACAGACTAATTCATACATACTTAAAACTCTTGAAAATTGCAAAGACCCTGGCTGGACAATGATGCACCGGTGTCCATCGACAAATACGCCATTTCCGAGACAAATTTATACTAGTCTCAAGTCTCAACCACACATCCTTTTTTTCTAATCACATCCTCCTATTTGTAAAAAGGTTGCAATCAAGTCTCTTCATCAATTTATTTTAGCGAGAACGATATTTAGATAAAGAATAAGTCCATTTTACCCCTGAACTATGGACTGAGTCCAAAAAACACCCCGAACTACAAAACTGTTCACTTTACACCCCCAATTGTCAAAACCAGATCAAATTACACCCTCGCCCTAAACCACCCCGGTTTTTGATGACGTGGCATCCACGTGTACATGTTCTACTGATGTGGCGTATTCATGACGTGGAATCCTTTCTCCTCCACTAGACGGCTCTGCTGATGTGGCGATCTTGGCGGTGCAGATGTTCTTTGGTGGCCTTGTCGTGGCGGATGTCTTTGCTCTCGGTCTCGCATCGCCATGCGGGCGCGGCTTGTTACCGGAGGCGACGCCACCCCAATGATCCGGCCGCATCAGCGCCAGTACCTCGCAACGTGGCGAGAACGCGGCGTGTGGGCCAGACTTATAGGCACGCCAACCGCCGCGCGCGGAGCCCACGGCGATGTCGGCGCCGATCTCGTCGGCGGCTCTGGCGTGGTGGCGAAGCGCGAAAGGTGTTTGGCTATCACCACCTTGACGTCGGCGATGCGTGTCCTTCACGAACTTCGGCGTAGTCCAACACCTCCCTCCGTGCGGTACTACACGAAAGCACGCCGCAGACGCCGCCGCCGCCAGTAGTCGAAGTCCTTGGCGTCCGCGACGACGACGTTGAGGTCGAACCGGCGGCGCGTGTCTGGCAGACATCGATGGTCTGCGGGTGGCGATTGGAGGCGATGAGGAAGGTCTTCTTCTTGGACTTGAGGATGCTATTGCACATGGCCATCGGCGGCGGAAGCGGCGGCGCCAAGAGCCATCAGGCGGCGGCAAAGAAATTTGGGGCGAGGGAACCAGAGGCCGGAGAGGAAGAGCTGGAGCGACCAGTCTGGGTAATGAGCGTGGCTGGCGGCGGGCGCAAAGACCGGCCGAGAGTGAGGAGGCGGCGCCAAGGATGGGAGAAGACGGTCGAGTTCGCTGAGGCCGGTTAGGCGGGAGGCCATGTCGCCGAGCACGCAGCGATGACGCCGACGAGCTCCTCCATGAGGACCTTGAACGGAACTAGGGGTTCTGCGGCGACGCTGGCCGCCCCACCCGACAAGGAAGAGGCACCGGAGGAGAGGTTTCACGAGGCAATGCCAAGGGAAGCAAGGCTGGATCGGCGACGGAGCTAGGAAAGCAGCAGAGAGAGAGAGAGAGAGAGGCGCGGCGACGCTGGGCGCCGAGACGGAGCAGTCTTGCGCCCGTGATCTTGCAAGCAAGACTGGAGAGGAGGAGGCGCCGAGGCCGAGGCGGCATGGCAGCATGGATTCGACTAGCGGCGGTGGGCGTGGAGTGGATGTGGAGTGGAGCCGGTGGACATGGAGCCAAAGAAGAAGGCTATCAAGACGCATACGCCAACAAATCTGTACACATGGACGCTTACATCGCCTAAAACAAGGTGGTTTAGGGCGAGGGGTTATTTGCTCTGATTCTGACAATTGAGGGGTGTAAAGTGAACGGTTTTGTAGTTCAGGGTGTTTTTTAAACTCGGTCCATAGTTCAGGGGGGTAAAATGAACTTATTCCTTTAGATAAACACACTACTGGTGTGGTAAATTACACCCACACAAAGTGCTACTGAGCAATAATAGTACACAGCAAGCATTAATTTAAGTGTCCTCTGGAAGTTGCACCCTAGGTCTTCAAACTTGCACAATTTTGACACTTAGACCCGTATATTTGAAACTTAATCTGGCAAGCAGGGTTTAGGAAACGGAAACGGCACTAAAACTGGACCCTTCCCGATTGCAGTTTTCACCCCAAAACTGCCCAATTATTCCCAAAAACATCAAAATTGAATTGATTTTTAAATACTATTGTTTGGAGTCTAATCAACAAGTAATAATATCAATCTTTCGCAAGAAATTGGGATCAAAGGGGCAACTGTGGTTGTGAAATGGTCTAGGGTTAAAACAAACCGGAATCAGGCCGATTCCGGTACACCGCCAAAAAACGGCCAGTTCTTGCTGCCGACAAGTCTGCCTCGACTCTCCACATTAGACAAATTATTTGTTTTGGCCATCAAGTAGTTGTTAAGTGTCAAAACTTGTGCTAGGTGTCCCTAAACTTGAAAAATAATAACCCACCACATCCCCGGCTTCCATCAAAATGACTAACTCACATAATGGAGACAAGTTTAGGGGCCTTAGTGCAAAAAACACACACAACAATTTTTTCTATCCTCCAAAGCAGATTTAGGAAACTTGATTTTTTAAAAAAAATATCAAACAACTTTGTGTCAAATTCTATTTCTACCCATGGTGGGTAAGGTTTCTCCATGCAAGTATGTAGCAAAAACAAAATAAACATGGGGACCTACAACGGAATTCCTCTAAAAGAGGGTCCAAATTCCAAAAACATTTATTTAAGGATCATTTGGTCCTTGCTCTATAGCAGGGATTGAAAACCCGGCCGGTAACCGCTTACTGGTGGGGTGGCGGGATCCAAAATACCGGCCGGTATTCCCCGGGTTTTGCAAATTCAAATTTTGAATTTTGAATTTTGAATTTTGAATTTTGGATGGTTTTTAATCAATTTTGAGTGAATTTCATCCGGAAAAAATCCGGTTTGACCGTGAAGGCGATTCTGGTCTGCCACCAATGATAAATTCAAAGCGGTTATGTGATCCCTGCTCTATAGAAGCAATCATGTGAAATTCATGAGACATTGGTTAAATGTTTTAAACTTGTGAACGACTGAATGCAAACATAGTAGTTATATATATCAACAGTATAATTGAAGGAAGGTCTTCAAACACAAGATGGTACTTATGCAAACCCGTGAACAAGAATGTCAAGAATGAGTGCAATAATCAACACATGATATAAATGTACATGGAGAAGTGAAGATACCTTGGATCTAAAATATTTCCCAAAATAACTCTCTTCTTTGCCAGCAGAGCTAGCTTCCATCGTGCATTGTGTTCCTTTCCTCGAAGATCATGTTGATACTCAGCTACTGAAGCAGAAGAAACCAGAATCCAAATCGCTATATCTTTTCCTGGTGACATCAGAATGGAATCCTTGTCAGCTTTTCCAGATATTTCTTTAACTGTGATCTCTCGTAACCTTCTCTCTATGTCATCAACTGAAGCATGAATGATATCCTCCTGCAAACTACAGAAGCCTACTGGCAGAATCTGGAAGACGATGTTCCCTGGAGCTGCAAAAGTTGCCAAGAGTGTTCGCTTGGAGAAGTCCCTAAGAAAGATATTCACTTCCTTCAAATCAGATGTTCATTAAGAGAGTAGATAAAAATAGTAGATCAGCAAAAAGACAATACTTAAAACAAATCGAAACTCCGATAGGAATAGCAACTTGTTGGCATCCATGCAGGGGTTACATTGTTATAATGTGAAGTGAGCATTCATTTGCCTTATAGTGAAGTTAAGCAGCATTGTAGCAGTATTACACATTAAGTTTTGAGCTTCCTATCACAAAGAGAATAAGAGCTGACAAGAGAAACCTTTGCTATGTGATAATATTGAATTTTTCATCAACTTTGACATATTAGTTTTATGTTGGTCTGTCCAGAATATTATTTTTCAATTTGAGATGGGCATCTGCAGAGAACACTTCAAACTTCAAAGCATACAGGGAAGGACCCTAACTTACCACAAACAAAAGCCGCCTGCACCATCATGACCAATAATGAGAAAGCTGCTTTTTGGCATTCTTCTGAGCTCCAGTATTGAAGGACCCACATTACCCAAACTAGGAATCACATACTCCTCAGAGATCACACTGTAAACACAAGGAGAACTGAGAATAAATGGTGTCCATCAAAGAGTTGGTACGGCAATATACAAGTCAAGTGCTAGCACAAGTCTGAAGGCAATGTCATGTGAATGCAATATATCCCTAATAGGGATGTTTAGAAAAAGGCAACTGCGACATGGACTTAGTGCGTGACTAATGCATTACACCAATACTGAGAAAATTGTTAGTCGCTGGATTCTTGCTCTTGGTGATAGCAAGATCCTTACTCTCATCGAGAGGATGACACTTGGAGATGGGGCAATTTTCTTTGTTTATTTCTCACACTATGCCATGCCAACCTGAGGGGTTGGGGATACAAATTTATAGGCTGTCAACCAGCCAAGCATATGCTAAGATGCTAGTCTAAGATGCTGTCCTAGATGCTAGTCAAAAGCTGTCCCAGCCAAGCATATGCTAAGATGCTAGTCTAAGATGCTGTCCTAGATGCTAGTCAAAAGCTGTCCTAGATGCTAGTCAAAAGCAGTCCTAAAGAGATGCTGTCCTTGAAGGGCAGCAAAAGCCAACACAAAAGAGACTTATCCATCACTCTCCCCCTAAGTCTTGTGTGTCTCCTTGTGAGGAATCTGAGCCATCCCGATCTGGCGCCAAGCTCTGGAACTTGATCCGCCAAGAGACTTGGTCGAGGTCGGCGGTGGTCTTGGGTGTTGATGTAGTTGGCGGGACGCTTCCTTCATCCAGCGACTTCGATGAAGTGATACCTCACCCGGATGTGCTTCTTGCGCTCATGGAAGATGGGTTCTTCGCCAAGGCCAAGGCGGACTTGTTGCCCACCCCGAGCTCCATCGCCTCTGCGTCTCGCCAAGGAGATCGCCAGCGGCCGTGCCGACCACAGAGCTCGAGTAGAAGCGGTAGTGGTCGCAATGTACTCGCCGCAGACTAGACAAAGCCACTACCGCCGCTTGACCGATCGCCGGTGACGGACACTTGCCGAGGAAATCTGACATCCATTGGTGCTCTTGCTCGTGTCGATGTCGCCGGCGTGGTCATTGTCGTATGCGATGAAGTCGCGCCACGGGCACCTTGGGTAGTGTCAGCCGTGGTCGGAGGTGCCCGCGACGAGCGGAGGATCCTTTTCACGGCTTCTTTGGTGCTCCGTCGTCGGTCGATGAACCGGCCGTTGGCGACGGCGAACGCCAAGTCCGGCCGCAGATGGACAAGGTAGCGAAGGTCGCCATTAATGCGCCGCAGATGCGTCGCGCCCGCCTCCTCCGCCGTACTCTCACGACTTAGCCGACCTCTCTCTCCATAGGAGTGTGGGGTGGGTTGCGATCGGTGAGGCCGCCACCCACGATGCGCTTGGCGTGGCGATCTGGCGAGAGAGCCGAGTCGTCTGGTGGACCTCGATCCCGAGGTAGAAGGAGAGGGCCCGAGGTCGCTCATCTGGAAGGTGACCTTCATCTCCGCCTTTGAACGCCTCGATCTCCTTCTCCTTGGTACCGGTGATCACAAGGTCGTCGACGTGACGCTTATCGCCAGGCATTGCCTCCTTGCCCCGCCAGAGATCATGACCTCGTGGCAGCTTCTCTTTGGAATCCCATTTGCTTGAGGTGGAGTCGACTTGGCGTTCAAGCTCGCGGTGCTCGCCAAGAAGTCGTAGAGGGCCTTGCGCAGTCGAGGACCTTGCTTTTCTTGGGGATGATGAATCCGTGGCCAAGTGACGAGACCTCCTCCTTCAAGTCGCCGATTGAGGAAAGCGGACTTGACGTCCATGTGATGGACGACCCTCTTGGGCTGCGAGGCGAGAGGAGCGCGACGGACTCCATCCCGCAACAGCGCCTGAAAGGCATCGTCGGTCGACTCCTCCTCGCTGGGCGAAGCCTCGTGCCACGAGACGCGTCTTGTGCTTAATCACCTCTCGGCCTCGTTTTCTTGAGCTTGAAGACCCACTTGAGAGATGGTGTGGTGGCGGGTTGGAAGATCGGCCGGCCCCACGTCTTGTTTCGCTCGACGGCGTCCATCTCCTCCTCGCATCGCGGCATGCCATGCTGCGTCTCTCTCAACCTCGGCGAAGAGCGAGGCTCGCCGTAAATCTGTCGCGAGTGCGATTACGCCTCAAAGTAGCTGCGCCGATTCGAGGCCACCGGCTTTCGCCGAGGAGGTTGTCCACAAGTCTGAGCGCAGAGGCTCGCCGCCGTGGTAGGCGTCGTCGCGATCTCGTGCGTTAGACGGAGTGGCGAACTCCAGCGTGTCGCTCGTCGTGGTAAAGCTGCCGTCTTAGAAACTGAAGAGTAGGCGCCGGTGTGGGAGAAGCGGCGTGGCCGTGATCTTGGCGGTGGACTCGCCGAGCTCGTGGGCTTGCTGGAGTAGTGGTGGCGGTGGTTAGGACTCGAAGGTGGTGGCGAACGAGGTGGTGGGGTAGGCGAGCTCGGTGAAGACGAGTGTTGGCTCTCGCCTCCTCGGTGGGCGTAGTCGACAACGAAATTGCCGGTCGTCGAGTCGAGCCGTCATCCACCATCTTGTCCCACGTCGGCCTCGCGCCGTCGAACACGACGTCACGCGTGATGCGACGCTGCTGTGTCGAGGATCGAGGACGCAGAGGCCTTGGCGCCTCCGTAGCCAATGAAGACTCTGGCGTGCTCGGTCGTCGAGCTTGCCGAAGCGTGGTTGAGCTCTTGACGAAGGCGAGCGGTACCAAGACTTCTGAGGTGGCTCGCGCGGCTTGCGCCCGTGCGAGCCTCGTATGGCGTCTTGCCGTCGAGGGCCTTAGTGAGGAAGCGGTTAAGCAAGTGAGCAGCGATCATCACCGCCACCTCAAGAGAATGCCGCATCCTCTCGCGCTGAGGAGGCGCGGCGGCCACCACCGTCTGGTTGCGGCTTCGCCGACGACGCTGTTTCGCTGCGGGGTGTCTGGCGAGAATGACGATGGATCCCTCGTTGGCGCAAGACGCCGCGAACTTCGCCGCCGTGAACTCACCGCCGTTGTCCGTCGTAGGACCCGGCTTCTGGCGCGACTCGCCTCCGCAGCAGCTTGAAGGCACTTGATGGCGTCGCATGCCGCCGCTTTGACGTCGGCGGGATGGCCCACATGTAGCGTGACACGTCGTCAACGAGAGGAAGTAGCACCGCCTCCAGTGTGGCCGGTGTCACGGGCCTGAGAGGTCACCGTGTACTGAGCTCCGGCTCTCCTTGGCGCGGAAGCTTCGCTTTGGCGAGGGAAGAAGCGCCGCAGCTTGGTGAGACGCAGTGTCGCAGAATCGCTTCCACGTGGTCGACGCGCGGCATGCCGCGCACCATCTCCTTGCCGCCGAGCCGTGTCTCGTGGCCTCAAAGTTGAGGTGCCCAAAGCGCCGTGCCACCTCCAAACGCCGCGTCGTCGTCGCGGCGGCGAAGACAAAGAGGTTGCGCCACCTGCGCGTGAAGGACGTAGAGCGGTTGCTCTGTTGACCTTGACGAGAGCCGCGACGATGATCCCGGATGTGCAAAGACCGTGCTCAATCTCCACGCGATGACCGTTTCATCCAGTGTCCCTAAGTCGATGATGGAGTTCTCAACGCGGATGTAGTAGACACCGGTGAAGCGGCCGGTTTCGCCGATCTTAGCGGCGAAGACGACAGAGCCGACGCCCTTGATCTCCACGGCGAGGCGTCGCCGAACTTGACGGTGCCTCGAACGCTCGAGTCGAGCTCGGAGAAGAACTCCGCCGCCGGTCATGTGGTGGGTGGCGCGTGTCGAGGCACCACCCGTCGGTCTTGTCGTTTTTTAAGCTGTCGCCGAGGAGGCGTGTGCTTTTGGCTCGTCAAGGTGGAGGAGAGCCGCTGCGGCCGGCCGCGAGAGGTAGTTCGATGCTCGCGATGAGCAATGAACAGAGCCGGCCGCCTCCCTCCTCGCTGCGACGCGTGGGGCTGGCTGCGTCGTGGTGCCGACAATCCTTAGCCCAATGACCGAGCTTGCCGCATTGTGGCAAGAGTCGTCTCGTCTGCGGCTTTTGCTTGCAGCCAGCCGCCATGCTGGCGCGCCTCGGCCATCATCCCCTAAGACGTCCTCGCGCCCGCACTGGCGTCTTTGCGCTGCTTGCCACGCTTGCGGCCGCTGTCGTGGAAGAAGGCACCCTTCTTCCTATCACCTTGGCCGGCACCAGCTCGCTCCCGAGCGAGGAGCTTCCGCCAATGGCGACGGGTCCCGAGACGCGTGGCTCATCATTGTCGGCGACCTTTGAGGCGACCAACGCCTCCTCGATCGTCATCGTGGAGAGGTCAGAGAGACTCGTCGAGCGAGCCATCGCTTGTACTTTCGGGGGACGCGGCGGAAGAGCTTCTCCACGCCTCTCTCTCGCCGAGGTGTCGTCGCCGAACCGCACCACCTTCGCAACAGAGTGTTGAGGCGGAGAGCAAAGTCATCAACGTCCTCACCGGCAGAAGGCGTGTTCTCCCACTCTTGCGAGCACGGCCGCCGCCGTCGTCTTTGCGGCGATGGCGTCCCAAGCCTCTTTGGCGATCTACTTGTTGGTAGCGAAGCGCATCTCGGGCGGGGCTGCGGCGATGAGAGCATCCAATACCGTCGATCTGGTCGTGGTCGGCGTCTCCGACCGGATCGCATCCCACATATGCCGCGCTGAGCTTTACCTCATCACCGCAGCCCCGCTCGACGTAGTTGGTCTTGGTGAGAGGTAGGCCACCCGCCGCCGGGGCCGACGTCCTCGACGACAATTGTACTCGTGGTGACCACGCGATCAACCGCAGAGAGAGCTGCGTCGCCGTGAAGGCCTTATTCTCCGTCGACCAGACGCCTGCCGCCGTCGGCGCGTCTCCTCGAGGCGCGGCCATGCGTCCGCTGTCTGGTGCCGCCGCGCTCATACATAGGCGTCTTGTTGTTTGCTCGCGCTGCCGCTTCAGCCGCATTCCCTCCTCTCCAATGACTCGAGGTCGCGTCGGTATTATCATCGCGAGAGATGGATTCTTTATTCTTCGCCGCGTAGAACCTCGACCTCATTCTGCTGCCGCCAAGACGCACAGATTCGCCGCCGCCCGCTTCCACCTCCGCTCGCCGCTTTGCCACTCATTCTTGCCGCCGCTTTTTGACGCTTTTTCCGCCGCGGCCTTTGTCTGGTTGCCGCTCGCGTTCTCGCCACAACGAAGTTCGGCTTCTTCGCCGCCTTGGTTTCGAGGCGCATCGAAGGCCGAGATCGTATCTGCGGACATGGCGCGCCACCGGGAACTGCGTGGAGAGAGAGCTGCTGCCATCTTGGTTGAAATGGCTGCGGGCCGAAGCGAGGTCGAGAAGGGATTGAGCAGAGATGCTCAAAGTTGCGAGGATAATACTGACTCGATACCACTTGTTAGTCATTTGGATTCTTGCTCTTGGTGATAGCAAGATCCTTACTCTCATCGAGAGGATGACACTTGGAGATGGGGCAATTTTCTTTGTTTATTTCTCACACTATGCCATGCCAACCTGAGGGTTGGGGATACAAATTATAGGTCGTCAACCACCAAGCATATGCTAAGATGCTAGTCTAAGATGTTGTCCTAGATGCTAGTCAAAAGTTGTCCGACCAAGCATATGCTAAGATGCTAGTCTAAGATGTTGTCCTAGATGCTAGTCAAAAGTCATCCTAGATGCTAGTCAAAAAGGTCCTAAAGAGATCTTTGTCCTTGAAGGGCGAGAAAAGCCAACACAAAAGAGACTTATCCATCAAAAATAACATAAGTTCAAAGAAATACTTGAGAAGTATGAAAAGAATGCACGACAAAACATGTATTCATTTGCATGACTAGAGCATCCACAAGGCAAAAACAAATAGGCCTGTGGATAAATGTTAACAAAGCAATACAGTATAGTGCGTCTTGGTACGTATACATGTCACATAGTACCCTTATAAGAAAAGTTAGTGCGGATTTTCTCTTTTCAAGTAAACAATTCTAGTTTTATTAGTGTGCACCATATTGGAAATATTAAAATTATCTTTAGCAACTTTGGAGCATAAAAACTTTTAAAAGGAAAATCAATGAGTTCGATTCATTATCAAATAGAAAGAACAATCCTTCAGCAAACGAGAGTAGAGCAAAAAAAAAGAGCCAACCGGATCTTTAGGTGACTTGATTATTGATATTAGAGAGAACCTAGACAGATCTCAAAGGATTAATGTTTAATATATATTGTTAGACATGGATTGTTAATCAACCATTGAAAGTTTTAACAAGTTCATAGGAAATTGGTGTGTTTATGTCCAGAAAGATCTAGCATAAAAAGTTTCTTGACATTCCAGAATTTTTATGTTCTTAGTATAGTAAAATAGATAATTACATAGCAGATTATGTAACAATGAAGTAGCCACAACTCTTGTACGATTATTTAGCTGAACTATATATATCTACTAGGAGCCCTATAGCTGAAAACAGACTAGTAGTTGTTATTAAATACTAATGTTTTTCGTATACATGATTAACTGACAAGTGACAACAATGTAATTTGGGTCCACCAAATAAGTGATGTATATCTTTTCTTTTTTATTATTAATGTGAAAACTATCTCAGAACTAATGTGATGCCTCAATTTTTGTTGTTTTAATTATATAATAATAGATTGATACACAAGGGAATCTAAACGCCTAAACGGATAATCACATTTCCAAGTTCCAACAATATAACATGGCCAGCAATTTCAACATTTAACAAGAAGAGTAAACCTATACTGGAAAACTGTTGTACCATGCAGGCAGTAAAATTTGGGAGACAAGGGAAGTATTTAATGTTTATATAAGTTATAAACTTATAATACAGCAATATATACCTCCATCCAGTGGACATCATCCAGATATGCAAGTTTCTGCTGTCTTCAGCAGCTACAACGTAATTTGGTTCACAGATCAAAATACATGACACTGTCCCATAAGGCACTAATTTGGTCAAGAGTGAAACATAACCAAAGTTAACAGATACAATTTTCAAAGAATTATCCTCGCACTGATCCGATTTGCACAAGGAGCATGAACAATCAATGCTTTGCGTCCTGTCAATAAGAATATGTGATTAGCCCCAATATAAGGGGTACATCCAACATTTCCTGCATGGCACTAAGGGATAAGATTACAACCTGCAACAAGGTATTCTGATACTGCTAGGGAGAACCAGAAACTGACCATCAAGTGTAAACTGCAGCCCAGATCTTCCAAATGCAAACTGAAGATAACAAAAAGTATCAGATAAATGAATGCAATGTGCCTCACTGACAAAAAGCGTTACTCACAGAAAGCTCTTACATTTCCTGTAGAAGACTGCTCCAAGGAGGGCAGTTGAAGGGGAGTATAACCAATGAAATAAGGTGGTGTTTCTTGGCCTTTAGGAGTGATGTTATATACATAAAGGAATCTCTGACAGCTCTCCAAAAAGCCACAGAGTACATAAATGTGTAAGCTGCTATTGTTTTTGGTGTTCAGCGTGATAGACAAGACAGGCATCGGGTGCAGGTAGGAGCCCATAAGGTCTAGATGATAATCTGACCCTCTTGCTGATGTTTCTGGGTATTTGGATAGTAGATCATTTAAATGATTAACGCTAGAAAGGTCATGATCAGGGTAGTGGTGAAAAGCAATGTTTTCACCCTTAGGAGGTATGTGTTCACAAACATTGCTTTCACAACTAACAGACATCATTGTGTTCTCATTGTCATTTCTGCATCCAGCTTGACATTCTTCCCCTTTGTCAAGCGGGTTTCCTTTTCCTGACTTTGTTCCATCATCAACAGGCCACACTGCAATGGTGTTTACTCTTTGTGAGCCATCTTTAGAATGCTTCCCTTCGCCTAATGACTCAAAAGCAACAAATTTGTCAACAAACTCAGTATCATCATAATCCCGACAAATTGTAATTTTTGAAAGAGGATCGTCAAATTTTCTGCAAGTATAGTTTACGCCATGGAACTTATGTTTGTTCTGATCAACAGATGCCACTTCAGTACGAAGTGGTGATTTTGCCTTGCTTTCTGCTGCCGTCATGAAAACTGGACTCTTCTCGGTATCGTTATGTGCATTAGAACAAAGTGGACCCTGCAAGACATTTGCTAAACACTCTCCATTACTCGAAATTGCTGAACCATGTCTAGCAGAAGCTTGTCCACAAACATCACTTAATCCATTGCCAAAGTTCTTGTGATCTGGCCCATCCATGGAAATTGATGAACCATTGTTGATACCGTTTGTTGGCTCCTTAAAATGCTGCTCAACTTGTGTTTGTTCAACATCGCTGTTACCACCGAACTCTTCCTCTAGACAAGCAAGAAGCGAATCAGACAAAACATACTGACCTTTTTCATGATCATATAATATATCAGGTGTTTTTGTGCTATCATGTAACCCAACCTGACACTCAGAACATTTGGCATGATCTTCCCTTTTGCTATGTAGCAACTTTGAGTTCTCATCAGACTCATGATGGTGAGAACCCATGGGTTTGGATGTATTGTCACCCCAAATCTGCGCATCATCCTCAAAACTATCTGCAACAACAGCTTTCATTTCATCTAATTTAGAGACTGGCTCATCATTAGCGCAGCTGTCTTTAACCATTTCACAGAGAGTTTTCCCGAGGACATGTGTTTGAGAACTATTCCTGTTTGTCCCTTCACCAATAATTGTAGGCACAGTTACACCTGTTCAAGGCAAGAAATTGACCAAAAGGACCATTACTCTTTTACACGTAGGGGCAAAATTATCAGACAAATGTTGTCAAACCCCTAACTCTACCTTCTGTAGGCCGCTTAGCTAAAGAAGGTTTCCATTTTCCAAAAGAAAGGGGCAACATATTCTTAATTATCATGAATCAAATTTTCTATGGAAGATATATTTTCCACAAGAGTGAAAACTGGTTACCTTGGCAACCATCAGCTGAGGGATTTTGAGCTGAAACAGTTCTCATTGAAACAATATATTCTTCCTTCCTTTTTTGCTTAACCTTCTTCTTTCTGTGAGTTTTCTTCAGAAGGGGGATAGCTTGGGGAAGCAAAAAAGTCATCATAGACTTTGCTACTTCCTTCTCAGCAGATTCTAGATCAGACTTTTCAGAGCTTAAATAAGAACCAGAAGACAAACAATCTTCTTGAGATGAATTTGGGACATACTCTCCCAAGTAATCATCAACCAGAGTGCATTTTGAATCGCAAGGGATTTCTTCCAGCAATGGAGGCATGCATCTTGAACCAGAGACATCCTGTAACTGTGCCCTACTTCCAGGACCTCCCTTGAACATTGCAAAACAAGCATCAATATGAAATACTGGCCTTTCAACTATGAACTAGTGCAGCTAAAAAAACTATGAACTAGTGCCACAATTCAAAGTTACTAAAAACATGCGCATTAAGGGGATCAAGTGAAGCAATCAAGCAACACTATCAAAATTAGTGCTTCATCCGAAAAAGAACTGTGGATTTCAGTGCAATCCTGATTCTTGAAGCTGCAAAGAAGTTTGTCTCAGAGTACAGAAGATTCAAGCAAATTATATGACATCTGCTTTGATGAATACTTTGTTAAAAAGGTTAGTATATTCATAAGGTAGAGTTTAGTATAAAAACAACCAACGCAGTGTTTGAGCCCAACAGGGAAATTACAACAAAAATACCATCATATACTAAAAATCTGATGATGGATGCATCCTATGCAACCACTGACCCTCTTTACTGTATAATACGGTGTAGTTTTCATCCACAGGAAGCTGTGATGTACATTATTTCTGAAGTTGAACCAACAAAATATTGTGTAATACAAAAGTAATCAAACACTTCGTAATGTATACAGTATACTGCATAGAAATTTTTAAAAAGGAAAAAAAAAAGCTCACATACTTTATTTGAACTTTGATGGGCAGATTTATCCAACTCATCATCAACTGAAGTCAAAATATCCTGGTAGTGGACCCTCTTAGCTGTCCCTTCCTCGTGGCTTAGGTTCATACTTCTTTTAGCAGTTCCACCAGTCTTGCCCAAGCAATCAGAAAGATCCTCATGAGCATCAGAAATATCAGCTTCGACCTTATGAGTTAATGGAGAACCAGCACCATAAGTGGCTGGACAATGCAAGTTTAGTTCAACCGCACCACTCGAATCTATTACAAGCTCACGAAGCAATCTCTGAACAGATGCATTTTTGAACCCAAAAAGCTGCATAAGACAATAGCAAAACTATAGCACAATTAGAATCTCTGTTGAAAATTATATTTAAGAAAGTAATACTCAAGCACTGCTTCCTACTGATTTAATAGAAAATGTCAGGTCCTACTGGAACAATATGTGGATTCCAATAAAATTATTGGTGTACGTGCCAGGGCCCTGGGGTTGTAGTTCTCGGTTTCTACTTGCTAGCACCAAATTGTTCATCTATTTTATGCCTTTCGCCTCCTTTTCCTCTGGTGTTCCATTGACCAAAAAGCAATTGTTCATGTACCAGAGAAACAAAACAATTCATTTCCATATAACCAAAGAGTTTTATTAAAAGTACATAAATGGTTTTACATATCAATAGCTTCATATGTGAATGAGGGCAATCATCTAACTTCCTAAAGTACATAAATGGTTTTACAGGCTTGCAAGTCATAACGAGCACTTGGATTTTGGTAAACCAGCCTGGTGTACACCTAAGGGAAATTAGTCCACATGACAAGATCCAAAAGTGAAGTGATATATCAGCGTTAGCACTTGGAGCATGTTTCTTGCAAAAGTGGTATAAGGACAGTTAGTTCCTTTGCAAGAGAGGAGTGGAGATGGTAGCATTTTAATGAGATGTGTCAAGGTTAAATAGCATCTCTCCAAAAGAATCACAGTTAAAAGCATGCTTAGAATTTTGTTGTCTATAGAAAAAAAAAATGCATCAGGGCTAAAAGCATTCATTGATATCAACCTCGATTAACCATAAGTAAATTACAATTTTTTTCTTATCAAGTCACTCTAAAGTAGATGAAATAAAATAGGAGTATGCAATATGAAATGTCAACTAAATAGATATAATATTCAAGTCGCAAAAAAAAGATATAATATTCAGGACATGCCTCAACACCATCAATCTTCTGAGGAAAGCTCATCCTCCTCTGCCAATTTCTGACTTTAGCCCCACTCTTCTTCTGGAAGTTCTTCCAAGCAATAACCGGGGTCTGCCCTGCCGATGAATCTCCTTCGGTGGATGTGACCTGAAGACTGAGCTCATCAGAACATGTTTTTTTTCATATACAGTAGCACAATCCAGCAGTAACTCATACATAATACAGCAAAGTTTGTCTACAAATCTCCTGACCTGGAATATAGGCCCTCTGGGTCCTTGTTGAATTTGCATGGTGTAAGATATCCCGGAGAAATGGCGGACAGCATGATAACCCACTGGGTACGGGTAGCGATCTTTGCCCTTGGATGAGCAAAGTACAGGCGCAAGCATTAGTTGACCACGAAGTTGAAGCAAATACGATGATTCAAACAGCAAACAACAGTTGAAATTAGTTGAGATTGTCCCGAAAAATTCCACCTGTGCATTCAGCTAAGAAGACCCAACTAGAATTTTTCCCTTTCTAACTGAGTCCAAAAAAACTCACTGGCGCGTTTTTTAGCTTCGCTAATCGACCCAATAATGAAGGTGAGCAGTGGGGGAGCCACCTAAGGTACATGTGGGTCCAGCTGTACCCCCAAAAATTTTACATGTAAACCCACTATACAGTATATATATCTAGTATAATATAGAAGCTATACAATAAATTTGTGATGTCGGCAATCAATAGTTAGCAGTACACCAACACAAGCTAAATTTTGTGATGTCCATTTGATCCTTTATTATGCCATTTAAACTTTATGCTGGAATGTGTCATTTAAGTTTGGACCTTAATGCACACGTGAGTGCGCGCTTACAGTGGAAATTTTGTAAGGTCGTGGATTTGTTCCTAGCATCGTCTTTCTAGACGTGTGCTAAGGAGACGCACTTGGGCGTGTGGTGTGCATGCGTGGTGACGTGCGTCTTCCTTTAATCGAAAAAAAAGTTTGCACGTCGAAATCTAGCTCCGCCACTGAAGGTGAGATATCGACCGCTCGATGGTGAACGGCGAGGAGTAATAGATCTGGAGGAGAATGCAAACCCTAGAGAGAGATGCGTGTAGTGCGTACCCTGGAGCAGCTCCAGTACTTGCGGTCCGATTCGCCGCCGCGGTAAAGCGCCCCCGCCGACACGATCTCGATCACGCGGTCCCCATCCGCCTCCGTCGCCATATCTGCAGTGGCGGACGCACCGGCTCTAGCCGCCGCGCCCCTGGAACCCCCTCTACACCTCCACTGATCGTCAGAGTCCCATCTGAACAAAGCACCGGCTGCCGCAACCCGCAAGGAAGGAAGGAAGGGAGCTGCGAAGGGCCGAAGGCGAAGAAGAAATAACTCAGCAGATTGAAGACAACAAGCAATTATTTGGGCCGTTTGGGCCTCATTCATTCAATCATTTCATAATTCAATAGCATATGGGCCATTTTCGCACTCCCTAGATCCACATCCGGGCATGAGGGCATCCCCACTCCCCAAATCCACACCGGCCATCCCCAAATCCAGAAATCCCTAATTCTATTCCCCATCCGGCCATCCCCACTCCTCAAAACCTCACCTCACCTGGGCGCGCGGCCGACGGCGTGGCTGCGTGGGTGACCCGGCGAGGCGCCGAGGCCGCGAGTCGGCTGGGCACGCGCGGGCACGCGGCCGACGGCGGGGCGACCGGGAGAGGCCGCGAGGTGGCGAGCGGTGCGGGGCCTGGGGCGAGCCACGAGCGCGCCGGGGGTGACCAGGGGCCGGCCGCCGGCCCGGGGCAAGCGCGAGTGGAGGCGCCCGACGGAGGAGGCGAGGAGCGGCCGAGCGGGCGGGCGCTTGACGGCTTGAGGCTGGCTAGCGGAGGCGTCCGACGGAGGCGCGGCCGCGCGGGCGCCGGGGCGCGTGAGGACCGGGCGCCGGCGGAAGAGGCGAAGAGCGAGAGAGCCGGCAGTGGAGCTCGTGAGGAAGAGAAATAGAGGGGGGTTGAGGAGATTTGTTGTCTTGTTGAGGACTGTCGACTGAGATTTGGAGAGTGGAGAATGGTCATTGGCCAATGAGGCAATGAGCCAATGGATTTTATTGGTCAATGCTGCCGTGCTGGTCCATAGAACAGTGCTGGACTGCTGCTGTTGGTCCTTAGAACAGTACTGAGCTGCCACTTACGAGCTGAGGTAATTAGTAACAGTAATCACTAATTTTGTAAACCGGTAATTAGTAAAGTAATAATCGTTGACACTCGATAGTACTTCCATTTCATTTCAATGTTTCTAATTAGTCACAATTTTTTATTGTCTTACTAATTTAGCTACTTTTGTTCCACAGATTGCTACTCCTACGTATTTATAGATGTCCGAATTGTTATGTTCCTTAGTCAGGTACTACCTTAAGTTTATTTTATATTCTCGCTTTATCTTTTGTTTATTTATGTATGAATTTGGATTGCATTAGACGTATTATGTATGTTTGGTATGCTTTTATCATATTAGTTTTCTCCTATGAGCACCCCCTCTATTTTTGTCCTGCGTACGCCACTGCATATTTGGATTCGCCGGCGAGCAAGGGGAGAGTGAACGATATGGCAGGTTGGGGTTGGAGAATTTCATTTTGGTCTTGGCGATGTATTCTTGTGCTGACCGCTTTGGCGCGCAAAGCGAAAATAGAGCTTAAACGGGCCTGAATTCGGAGGCCCATTTCAGGTTTTTTCTATAATAATAATCAAAAGCAAGAGTAAAACAATAAAATATAGAAGCCAAATAAATAAAACGAACGACTCCGACTCCGCTGGGGATCGAACCCAGAATCTCTGGTTCCGTAGACCAGCGCCTTATCCATTGGGCCACGGAGTCCCTGCCTCCACTCCGACGTAACTTGTTTTGAAGGCGCAATTCATACCACCCAAGCAACACGCAGCCAGGCTCGAGATTGTTTTGTCTACGTGTGTGGCTACTGACGCGGAAATGCACGTTCACCTGCACCACGATCTCTCCCCTCCATAGCGTGAGGATGAAACGTGACAAACAAGTTAGCTTAGGAAACGTGACAAACAAGTTAATATGAAATCCTAACATTGCTTGAAGCTGAAGGACTCCAATCATGCCCTTCATCTGGAACCATAGTGAGTTGTTGCCTCACCCAGCAGCTTAGCCGCTTAGGTAAGGGTGTTCGTTCGGTTTTTTCGGTTCGATAAATACGGTATATACGGTATTGTTAGTTCGGTAAATACGGTGTTTTTAAAAATACGGTTCGGTTTCGGTAAATTCCTATTTTTTCGGTGCGGTATCAGTAAATCCCATATTTACCAAAGTTGACACGAATTGAACGACGTAGCAAAATTCGAAAAATTGAAGCCACTGCTAGCAGTCTAGTAGCACTTAAACTCTACAGTCACCGTGAGCCGAGCACCTCATCTTTCCAACCGCCGCTAGCACCTAGTACAGAAAAAACCAAAACAGCTGCCTAATTACCTACCGCCAGTAGCACTAGGCCAAAGCACTCCACATAATGCCAATTGCCAAAGCATGAAAGCACCTCAGGCCTCAGGGCATGCACTACATATCTCTACTACTATAATTTCGAGTTTAGTCCGCTCACGGGAACCAATCGTTCACCGAAAGCAACGCACGGGCTAAAACAACGCAAGTGGAAATCGTCCACCGAAAGTTGCCCTCACATGAAATCGCCCCCCACACCCCCACCCCCACCGCCTCCCGCCCGCCCACCTCGCTCCCTCCTCACGCCCACCTCCCTCCTCCTCCGCTCCGCCGCCTCTCGGTCCTCACCTCGCCCACCTCCCTTGCCTACCGCACGCCTCATGGCGCCTCTCGCCGGCCAGCTGCGACTCGCCTCGGCGCGCCCTCGCACAGATCCTCTGCCATGCTCGTTCTCTCTCGCCAAAGCCTGACCAGATCAAGGCGGAGACGAGGCGACGAGACGGAGGAGACGGGAGTCAAGGTCGTGAGGCCGCCTGAGCCTCGAATCTCGCCGGCGTGGCGGCACGGCGGATGGAGACGCCACGACGGGCGGTGGCGGTGGCGTTGAGGAGCCGCACGCGGATGGAGGCCGAGCGTGGAGTTCGATTATCGCCTTCGGCGACACTCGCGACTCGTCGCCGCCACTCCCGATCCGCGAGATCCGCGACCGGTGCCATCGCCCCATCTCGCCGCCGAGGAGCTCGCCTTATCGATCGCCGCATCGCGCCGCTTACTGCTTCGCTGCCGCCGCCGGTGAGTATGCTCGCCTCCCTCTGTCGCTTCCCTCGCGTGTTTGGGCGTGGCACTTGCAAAGTCTCCAGGTACTGTGCCGTTCCTCACCTTCCTCCACTCTTTCCCGCTTGAGAATGACTGGAACGGCCGCGCCTCCATCACGCTTCCCACGCCGGCCGCCGCCTTCGTCCCCACCCCACCCCTTCAAGGACTCGGCCTGCCGCTGCTTCGGCTACATGCCTACATGATCAATTTGTTGGTGACAAATCATGGTTTTTGTACGCAGAAATTTATGTTAGGTCTGATAAAAAAATTAAATGAATGTGGTTGATCTATCTGAATGGGTGAATCACGGTATCAGCTATGCATGGTGACATGCCTCAAAAGGAAAGGGATGCCATTATGGCTGAGTTTAGGTCTGGTGCAACTCGTGTTCTAATCACAACAGATGTTTGGGCTCGAGGGTTGGATGTTCAGCAGGCAAGTCTTGTTATATTTTTTTTTATTTGGACGCTTTCACATTGTTGGTCTGTCACCTGATGTTAGACTGTCGTAATATTTGCACCTTGCCAATTGTTTGTATTTTCTGTTCAATTTTCCTGGCATTTGGATTCTTCACATTCGGCAGCTGCAACTCCATTTGTTGGGGCGTTTTGTACATGGTTGTATGATGCTTGTCTTGACTACGAGTTATTTTCATTTTCAGGTCTCTCTTGTCATAAACTATGATCTCCCAAATAATCGTGAGCTCTACATCCATCGCATTGGTCGCTCTGGACGTTTTGGGCGCAAGGTAAAATTACACATTCCTGCTGCTATAGGTAGTTGTTAACCTTTTATGAGTACTTTCTTGGTGTACTATGATCTCTCAAAATATAGATGTTGGGTACTTTCTTGGTGAACCCTTGGAGTATATAATTGACTGTGAACTGGAGTTTAGCGAGTATGCAGAATGGAACTTATCCCAAAAGGACTAAGGCATGTCTACCCTTATAGGTAGTTGTTAACCTTTTATGCGTTGTCTGATGTTCTATACAGATCAAGGGTGGTAAATGTTAGTACTATGTTGAATGGAATGTTAGAGTTAGCTAGCTTAACACTTCACTCAATTGCCCTACAATATGTTGCAGCGGTAATTGTTATTGTACTTTCAACCATGCACCTTTGTTTAGTGTGGTAAATTGTCAGAGCAATAGCGGATTTTAATGATCAAATAGTTTGAATACAGGTTTCTTGCAGTGGTCGGGTAAGGCAAGGAGACTCAATTTGGCTATGAGCGGTGCGACACGAGGACAGCGATGAAGGCTGGAGGTGGTGGCAGACTGGTAGGGCTGTGGGTGTAAAACAGACTGAGCTCGGTTGTGGACATGAAGGCATATTGTAGGCTGAGCACAGTGACGGTTGACGACCCAACATGCTAGGACTATGATTTTTTTTAATCCGTATCTAAGCATGTTGTGTACAAATAGTAGTTTGGAATGGTAAGTAAGTAGCATCCAAAATAAGCTCTATTTTGTTTCTGTTTTCTATGTAAGTATAGATTCTCTTTTCTTTCCTGAACTAAGATTCCACTGGGATCACATGAGATAAATTACGAGTTTCTGATATCTCAATGAATTGCCATGGTATTGACTAAGTATTGATCATAGTTAACAATCTAGGATGATTGATTAATTCACCAAGCTACTATTGGCACCATCCAAGTATTGACCACAATGTTCTGTAAATTGATTTGCCATGGATCAGTAGTACACGAATTTATTCAATGGTACAAGAATTCTTGAATGCAAGTCCAAATTGATTTGCCATGCATTAGTAGTACACATAACATTCTTGATGGTGAACTAGAACTCTTCATTTTTTTTTGTTTTATCAGTAGACCTAAATATAGGATGCAAAACATGGGTTTACTAAATATGCTAAATATGGGACACAATGTAGAACATGTTGCATATTCTATATTTTTTTCTTCTCGGCTAAACTTTTCCCACCATATTTAATCATATTCGATTTGTTCTCGGGTTATATGGTGTGTCTAATGGTATATGCGTGGAAGGGGTTTCACATTCTTTGCTGTCTCATGGAAAGTATTTATTGTACGGTTTAGGATCCTTTTATATTTATGTATCATCATCTTTTAAGATTCCGTTGCAACGCACGGGCACTCTACTAGTATATATATCATATATGGGCTGGCACTTTACGAACGTGGGAATGTGGGATTGCAAAAGCTAGCGATCCAAGAAAAAGCTAGCGTCTGTGATTTGCTGGTTGGGCTCTTAGGCTGAGGGCGACTAAATGCCAGAGCGTGCGTGGATGGCCCAACCGCGAATGGGTTAGGTAAAAAAAATGAACAGCCCTAAGCTTAGGATCCCTTTTATGCGGAAGAACCTTTCAGAAATAAAAGAGATAATCATTACGAAATTCTTTTTACTTGTAGTATGAAGGGGTTCTATTAGAAATTTAGAATCAAGAAAAATAACCGATTCTATGGTTATAGAAAGCAAATAAAATCAACATAGTATGACGTATACCTCAAGGATAGGCGGATACAACGTGAAGTATTAATTGATCACAAGTTCAAAACCATACAAACATGTTGCGAACTCAAGTCTGACTCAATTTGAGTTTGAAATGACATGAGACATTTCCAATGTTTTCTATGAGATCAATTACTACCCTAATCCTTTTATTTCGCACTAAAAAATATTATATCATGAACCTATAGATAAGCAACAGTTGATTAGATTCAGTGAATAAACCAAGAAATCGGTAACAATTTATGGTAACCTACACACACCACCACATGATCTCGGCTTCCCTACCACGTGCCACATCCTGGGCTTGTCGGTGCTAGATCTTGAAGGCGGCGACGAGGGGGAGGAAGACATGGATGGCTGAGCTCGACATGGTGGTGCGAGGAAGGGATGAAGCACGCACGTTCCATCAGCGGTGGCATCCATGCTGAGGAGGAGATAGTCAGGACCCGAAATGAGGCGAAACCATCGGATCAATTTACACGCATGGATTTGGGGAAATCTTCAGATGAAATGCGAAATACAATAGCTAAAGCGAAAGAGTCAAGTAAATGTAGAGAAGAACTAGGGTTTTTCATTCGTAAGTCCTTCCGATTACAAGACAGGGTGTATATAACAACCCGGCCAACAGAATCAGCTAAACGACAATAGGATTAAGCCATGACGGTAAATACTGAAAGTAACTAGATCTTTACAATCAATAGTAAAGTGCTCCTTCAATATTGATCGTTAGATCTGAGTGAAACACCATCTTGCAAGCTTGTCCACATGATCTTCATAAGATGGCCTTTCTCCAAGTCCATGCCCACCCCGACGATTGAACTAAACGAACCGGTATCTACTTCTCTCAGCTGTCCGATAACTGAATTGTTCTATCTTTTCGGAAACAACTTCAGACTTCAGATAACCTGACAATTGCTTCCTCCTTGAGATCCTTGTCCTCAAGGATCAAATCCTGGAAAAAAAATCCTTGTAATGAAATCAGCATCCTCCCACGTAGTAGCCTCTGGTGGTAAATTAGCCCATTGAATCTTCCATTGAATGACAGGTTCATTGTTTATAGGAATTATCCTCCTCTCACGCACTGCAATTGGTTCGAACAGAATGCGCCCTTCCTCACCCACCAATGGTAGCTCTTTACTGGGAACAACACTTGGTCCAACATGCTTATTTAGTTGGCTAACATGGAACACTGGGTGAATCTGACAACCATCCGGCAAAAGGAGTTTGTAAGAAGCCTTGCCAATTCTCTCTAAAATTCTGAATGGACCATAGAACCTGGAATGTAATTTCAATGTTCTGTAAAAGCCCTAATGCATTGTGTCAATAAGGTTGTATTTTTAGGTATACCATATTTCCTACTTCAAAGACTCTTTCTGCCCTACTTCAACGACTTTGAATGTGCGCAGCACCGACAAGGCCCAGAATTTGATCGCGTCCTACACGGCCTCCTTGCATTTGTACATAGCTCCTAGCCTAACCTTACTCTGGTCGTGCTCCCATGGCACACGGGAGCCTTCGTTGACGATGAGGTTCTTGAACTGGTATGTGTTCTAGTCAGATGGAATCGCCTGCTGGTCCACATCATCCTCATCGTCGGAACCTTCATCTTCAGACAATGCCATGTAGTCTCGGTCTTTGAGATCCATCCTTTGCACTACAGCTTCCACCTCCTCACCCTCGTCAGTAAGACCACTAGCTTGCCTGACCATAGGAGCTACTTCTGCAGGGTCTTCGTTGATAGCATCAACAACTCCAGGAGCTTCAGGCATTATGTGCGCCGTGCTGTGGCTGGAGTCCCCGACTTCTTCTTTGGTGTCAGCACCCCTTCTTGTTCAGCTGCGGGTGGAGGAGTGGGTTTGGCATATGCCTAGACCAGAAGGACCAATTTCCACCCTCCCTCCCTCGCCATGCGTACATATGGCTGCCATGAATTTGTTCCCTTCAGTTGCACTAACTCCCAATATGTGGGCTGTCCTACCCGTGAGGCAAGGCAACTCAATCTCAAATCGTACACATCACGATCCACTTGGAATGTGTGGAACAACCACCACATCACAGAGCCCTATGTACGCTGCTTTGGTCTTGGTAGGGGCACGATCGCCGATTGAAAATAACACAAATCAATCCCCTCGGGACCCTCCATAATAGTCCCTTGACCATAGTAAATTTTGAAATTGGTGACGTCGGACATATTTGACGCACTACACCATAAAGAACATTTCAACGATTAACCATATATCTAAAACTAGACTACCCACCGAAAAGTATTATGTAAAACGTATTGCACTACGTAACCGTACATTTAAAACTATGTAATCCAGTCGGTTAAAAAAATTACCCGAGAGGTAGGCAATCGGATGGGCAGCGCTTCGCTAGCTTCTCTCCTCTCCTCCCCTCTACTCTTCTTCTCTTTTTTCTGAATAAAAGTGAGTCCTGTGCTGAATTTTAGGGTTTTATAGGGGCAGTCTTCCTGTCACCAATTCAAATGGCGATAGGAACCTATAGCCAGTCACTAGCGATAGGTACCTGGACCAGTCGACAGGAGGCGATTAGAACCCTATCGCCATTCAACTGGCGATATATTCTTTGTTATTCTCAGACTTGCTTATGGTCGTTTTAAGGTGTCTCTGATCTTGTTCCTGCAATAGCCCGCTCATTTTTTTCTATATCTGAATATTGCACTTTATTTAATGGTTCCTTGTATCATAGATGATATTGGACAATAAGATTGATGAAGCATGCATACTTTCTACCAGAATAGATGATCTTCAATCGCAATTGAACAAAGAGAAAGAATATTGCCAAAGGTTTTCTATTTTTATTTCTATGACACACGAACATATTACTATTTATTTTTTGATGTCAGTTCGTGGGTTACTTCAGTATAAACAAAGATTCCCAAGTATCTGGTTCTTCATAGTTCATAATACTTCTGTTTCGATATAGGATCTCAAAAGTAAAGAAACTCATCAAGGCACATGGGTGTTATGTGAAAGCATAGGACGGTTTACTTTTATATGAACCACTCCTGAATTTCTATTTAGTGTGAATCAACACATAGTTGCACTCCTATTTTTAGTCGTGTAGCTATTGACACATTCAAGGTCTGCAGATCTCATGCTTGTTTTGAGAGGTTTGCTGATTTGCTTGCTTCAGATACCTTGAAGTCTGGTACCATGGAACAAGGTTCGATTAGAGAGGCCTGGCAATGAAGATCCGTATAATGCTTTTGAAATGAGCCCAAGTGATCAACGACACAATCATGTTTCAACAGCTGTCTTAACACTGTCAAACGAGTCTGGAATAGCATCGTTTATCCATATATATCTTAACTCTGTCAAACTAGTTATTCTGCTGGTCATTTGTGATGTAAGCGTGGGTGTTGTTTTATTTGGACTTTTTTTGTAGTGTGATGTTTACACTTGGATATGTTGGTGCAAATGTGCCTCAAATAGTACTTGATGGTCTATTGGAAATACAGGACATTGTTATGTTTATCTCCTGCATAAACTTTATTTTGAGTGATAATGTGAATTTAGTGTTTTTGAATATAAATAAGTATTTGAATAATGTATGTATATTATTATAATAATAATAAATTCAGTACCCCTAGTGTTCATGCCAAACAGTAGGGGATGAATTTTGAATTAGCAATAGGAAAATAATGTTTATATAAAAATATTCCCTAGGGCATACAAGAAATAACGTAGGAAATTTGTTTGATTCTTTCCCTAGGCTGGCAAAAAGGTAACGTAGAAAAATAAACTTTTCACGTCAGATGACAATACCATGTGGACGATATTTCCCTATCGTTTAAAATTCTAGGGAACGATTCTTTCCCTAGATTTTCCCAAAAACCGCAGGGAACTTTTTCTTTCCCCACATTCTTTCCCTTAGTAGCTGTTCCCTACGAATGCCACTAGGGAAATTAATTTCCTGCAGTTTTTTTATATGTTCCCTAGTATATTACTCACTAGGAAAAATGGAGATTTCTAGTAGTGTGTGTTGCTGCTGCTACTATGCCACAACAGTTAGTTTACAAAAGTCAGCAACAAATAGACCAAGCAAAAAATTCATGCCCCGAGACTGGCAGGGACGGAGCATAGCGACGGCCAACGTGGGTCGTCGCCCCCCAGCTTTTTTGGAAAAAAATTAAACACCGTGTATGCAGCATACCTGAGGAGATGAGACGAGTTGAGGTTGAGGTTGAGGTTGAGGACTGAGGACTTAGGAAACGAGATGTTGAGGTTGCCTCACTAGAGCATGAGCTGCTTGGCCTTCTCGCTGGAGCAATAGCTTATGCTCTTGCTCAGGTCTTCTCACCTTCTCGTGAAACCTCGGCCTTGACGTCTTCAATGAAAGCATACCGAAGCCGGAGTCAGGAGGACCCGGCCCCTACAATTTTGTCAAGCTCGTCTCGAGCGGGAAGTTGCTTTGTCTACCTAAGTAACCAAGCATAACTTCTTGACTTGTGTTAGTGCCTTGTGACCACATTTTGCAGTTCTTGTTGTTCCATTAGCGGAGATTTGGTCTAGCCACTGTGATTATTAACGTCATTAAGGTTGCTCCCAATGGACGAGATCTTAGTGCGGTATCTTAGTGCATGAGGAGTGTTAGGATACTATCTTCCCAATGCATGGTTTCTTATGGTGTAGTACCTTAGGCTGTTTCATTTAATTACATGCATGATCTTTACTAGTATTTGAGCATTGGGAGCAGCCTAAACACGTTGGATTTCGAGCCCAAACTGGTATCCAAATTAGATACTAGAGTACTATCTCTCCTTATTAACTATGATGACACATCATCGATTTGCCTACATGACAGGCTTAAGATACCAGTCAAGGTGGAGCATTGGAGCAGCCTAACAACATTCCGATCAGCTAGCGGTTGAAGTGCAGGAGGAAAATGGAGGAAGTTAATTGGAGCAAGTTGGGCCACGACGCATGGGTGGTCGGTGTCCAGCAAAAAAGGATCACAAATGACGTATGGTGGTCGGTGTCCAGCTCTATTTGTTTTATTCTGCTGGTACCATGCGTCATTGTGACGTAAGCGATAGAGCTGGTGGTCGCTCCACGCGCGCGGGCCCCACCCAAGGTCTCCTTTTGGCCCGCTCACAGCCGAGGCGGCGCTGGCGGTCTACTACTTTCTAAAAAGTGGCAAATGCAAATTTAGCGACTCTCGGGAATTGGGATAAGCGAATCCAAAACCGCATGAGCTGGCGAGTAGTGCTAGATCATCATGATCTTTGCATAAACATAAAAATCAATGAGATGCTTTTCAACGCCAAATGTTTACCAAATTAAAAAGAAAATTAAAGATCAAAATTCTCAAATAAAAAGTAGTAATTGTGAAAGACCACAGAGTCATCGATCACGGCAGTGAAAATAATCAAGGATAATGAAATGAACAAGCTTACGAAAACAATACAATCCACCTGATTTGGCATCCTAATGACCTATCAAGTGAAAATGCATCAACATTTTTGTTGGTGCAAGTGCCAAGGCTGTAATATTACATGTTATGAAGTGCACTGCATGCTTCAATCAATTTTTAACAAGTTATTTTTAGTTTGTGCTAGCTAGTATTTGGTTTGGATTGTATTGTTTTCGTAAGCTTGTTCATTTCATTATCCTTGATTATTTTCATTGCCGTCATGACTCTGTTGTCTTTCACAATTAGTTTTATTTGAGAATTTTGATCTTTAATTTTCTTTTTTAATTTGGTAAACATTTGTCAGTGAAAAGCATCTCATTGATTTTTATGCGGCATCATGATATCTAGCATCTGCCAGTTCATGCGGTTTTGGATTCTTTTGTTTATCCAAGAGCTGCTACACTGTGAATTTGCGGCTGCCAGCTTTTAAGGAAATTATGCAATCAAACAATTCTTTTTTGCAGGACCCCGATGTGAGGACCCGCGCTTTCTAGACCTAATCTAGTCGCGCTAATCGGTAATTAGCGGTAATTAATTCTGTTTTAGCGGTAAATTAGCGAGCGTGTTTCGACCGTTAGTTTAGTGAGTGTCGTGTTTCGTTCGCGAGCATCGCATCATTCATTCAAGCATCAATCATTAAAATGTATCATTTCATCATACAGCTCATTAGTCAATTGCATTCATCAATCAGCCATTTCAACAATAGTATCAATTCATAATCAAAGTTTGCATTTCCATTTGATCAATATATCATTCATACTTAAGTCTGCAGTCCAGTATATACATTCATCAACAGTGCATATCAATTGCAATAGGATCATTGCATCCATTAGCAGTGCGTCATCATTTCATTACATCAATTGTTGCATAAATCATTACAAGTCATTTAGTTACATTCATTAATAAAAAGAATGCATCATGCATTACATGTCGCCAAGCCATCCTTGTATTCTTGTCTTCGATCGCCGAGCCATCCTTGTATCCTCTCCCGTTGATCACCAGCCTGTCGACCCATCTCGCGACCCGTTTCCATCCCTCGTCAGAGAAATCAGAAAGCAGTTAGCGAGCTGAGTTGAAAGCGGTAATTGAGAGCAGTAAAGTAAAGGATTTGCCGTCAGTCTCCCGAAGTGCAATGGAATACCCGAAGTGACCTGAGCAATCGGTCCCTTGACCATCAAGACACCCAGACCAACCGGAGTTAGTCGGCACTCGATCGCCAAGATATCCTGACCACCCGAGGTCCTTCGATACCTGTCACTTCCGTGGGTATCATCACTCGGCGTCTCGAAAGCCCACGATAGTAAAAGCATTCTATCCCTCAGCCAAAGCCTCACCGGGTGCAACAGAATCCAACAGTGCATCCCCGTGTATCTCCGCCCTCAATCGAAGACATCATCGGGCAACCCAAAGCCAACACATTCATCCCCACTTAAATACATTCACAACAGCCAGCAAGGGAGCAAGCAAGCAATAGGTTCAGCCCCTCCAACCAACAAACCCGACTCAAAGCCCATTAACACAGATGCATCTCCCATAACCCATGTGTTCATTCCCCAGTAGAAGGCGACAAGCCCAACCAAGCAAGTTTCATCCCCCCCCAAAGCCACCTCCAGGTTCATCTCCCCCAAGAGCAAGCCAACCAAGCATCCCAGTGCATCCCCCTCTCAAAGGCAACATTCATCTCCCCAAGCCTCAGCCCCACAAAGAGCCCAAGCCAGCATCCAAGTTCATTTCACCTCCCCAGCAAGCACCAAGCCAAGAGCAAGGCAACCAGGGGAGCAAGCAAGGAACCAGCACGCCAAGGAGAAGCCAGGGAGCAAGAGGTCCAGGAGGAGTAAGCACAAGCAAGAGAGCAAGCACAAGGGAGAGCAGGCCAGGAGCACCACCAGCCACAGCCCAGCATCCCCTCAAGTTCTTTCCCCCAACAGACCACAACCAGAGGAAGAAAGGAGCAGGAAGGGAGCCTGGAGGTGAAGCCGCAAGGAGGCAGCCGAGCACGGCGACGACAAGGAGAGCACCAGCGACGACCAGCACCGCCGACGCTACCATCCCTGTCCCGATCGAACCCAGTCAGGTAAACCATCATCCAACCCCCCAACCTCCAGTAAGCAATACAACATCAGTTCATCAACAATCAACCCCTAATCAAACCTCAATCACCAGTAGAGCATCAACATCAATCAATCCCCCAGTATACACATTCATCAATCAGTAGCATCAATCATCATCATCATCAGCATCATCATCTCAGCAAGCGGTGGGGAGGAGAGTAGAGGAAGGGTCGAGAGCAAACCGAATCGGAGCAGAGGCGGGCTAAGGCGCCCATGGCCGGAGGCCGAGCTGCTTAGCTTGTCGTGACGGGTCGGTGAGAGCAGGGAGACCCAGAGGAGGCAAGCAGACATCGGCGGCGGGCCGTGAGCCCCGTGGCGGCATCGGCAGAGGAGCGCCGAGCCGTGGAAGAGCGGTGGAGCAACCGTCTTGGTCCGGATCTCGAGCGGCCGAGCAGCAGGAGGACGCGGCGGCGCCTCTAGCCGCGGCGGTGGAGGAGGAGGCGTCCGTGGCGGCGAGGGCCGAGTGGAGCGGCGGCGCGGCGGCGGCGGCAGGCAAGGCATGGCGCGCGCGCCACTCATGGAGCGAGGCGAGCTTGAAGCGGAGGCAGGACGACGGCTGGCATGCATGCGGCCGAGGGAGGAGCCGGAGGCGATGAAGGCCGGATTCTGAGCGAGGGCAAGCACTGCCCATGGGAGCAATGGCATGGGCCGAGGCACCAGTGAGGCGGGGCTGAGCTGTGGACCTCCCCATGGCGGCTCGGTTGAGGGAGAGGAGGGGAGTGAGTTGAGAGAGAAGAGGGGCTGCTGTGCTGTGTTATGTGGAGTGCGTGTGTGCGTGTGTGTGTGTTTGTATGTGTGGGCCGAGAGGGGTAAGAGAGAGAGAGATTAGGGTTAGGGTTAAGGTTAGAGTAGAATTAGGGTTTTTGGGTAGATTAGGGTTTAGGTGATTTGGTTAGTCTTTAATTTCTCCATTGCGATTATCGTTAATTCTCCGGCTGTTATTACTTAAGTATTATCTGCTGTTTATTAATCTCTGTTGTTTAATCCATTTTAATCCGAATCGTGCCTAATCAATCAACCCAATTAAATCGCGCGTTCAATTGCTAGATAAGCGTAGTAGCCGTAATTCTGTAATAATAGAATAATTAACTGGTGTGCCAATCTTGTGTATTGTTGGCATTTTGATCGAGCCTATTAAGCTGTTTTAATCCTGTTGATTAATTAAGCAATCCCGAACCGTGGTAAAGAATTAATTAGAGGTGTGCGAACTTCAGTAAAATCAATTAGGCAGTAGATCGGTATCGGGGAAAATGCTGACTTGGTTTAGATCGCGAAAAGGTTTTAATTAAATGAATATTGTGCTAACATGTAGATGTCATTAACTTAGATATTTATATATATCACTCAAAAAGCAACTATGTATTTAATTATATTATTATTCGTGCTACCGGTTGCTACAGAGGACGAGCGAGCACTGACGGGAGCCGTGGACCAGAAAGTCTTCGACGCCGATCTTTCCTGCAATTCCAAAGGCAAGCGATTCTCTTGAACATCAACATAGTTATCTGAAATGTAAACCGTATTTCGCACTATTATACTTATTGCATCAAAATGGTTTTCCAAAAAACTGAATTGAATTGATTTGAGATGAAAATGATTTAGATGAAAGAAATGGAAATGAGTAATGGATGAGAGTGAATGAAAATGCTTTAGAGTTAGTTAATTATGGTGAGTAAAAGGGGGCCCTGGCAGGGGATCATGAAGACGACGATGACGATGTGGTAAGAGGTGGGCCCCTTTTTACATGGTTATCATCACGGGATGCACGGCACGTGATCGCAGACGCTTAAGATGAGTACGCCGATGCGGCGATACTAAGATTTCCAAAAAACCCCGATGCGTCGATGCGGCAAGATATATATAGTAAAAGTAATAAAAATATATAATATAAAAGATAATTGATAAACTCATAGTCATAAGACGCACATAAATACTAGTACGACATACAACTCAATTCAACGACCATACAGTCCATAACATATGCAAACATAGAGAAATAAGGTCCATAATCCCATAACCATATGACACATATTAACTTAGTACATAACCAAGGGACTAAAACCTACTAATCGATCCTCTTCTTGAAACATTGCAAACTGGGAAAGCAAGAAATCGCCAAGAGGAAGAGGTGAGAAACCGAGAAACCAAGAGGAACAAGAGGAAGAGGAACAACCTTGCTGTTTGTTATTTAGGAAGAGGAAGACTGGAAGAGGAACAACAAGAAGGGTGAAGGGAACAAGAAGGTGAGAAAATCGAAGCCAAGAAGGGAACAAGAAGAGGGGAGAAGAGGAAGTACCTCGCCGGAGCCTCGTCGGAGCCTCGCCAGAGCTTCTTCAGTGCGAACCAAGCCTTCTTTGTTTCTTTGTTCCTTCCAGCTCTGCTACCGAGAGAAATGAGGGAGAGAAATGAGGAATGTGCTGGCTAGGATTACCTTTCATACTCACAGCAACTTGGGTCTTCATGGGCTGGGCTTTTTGATCATTTGATCTGGTCGCACCGATCTGAAGCGGTACCAATTGCACCAGATTTTATTTTGTTTTATTTTAATTCGAAAAAACTCCGATATTTCGGTACTCAGAGTGCGGCGGCAGATTCGAGCTGCATCTGCATGCGGAATGCCGATGACGAGACTCATGAACGAGACGTGTCGACGAGGTTATCATATAAGGACAGACAAAACTTTGCTCGGTCTGAAGCCGTACATTCAGTACCAACCATTTTCCCGTTTTCAACGGGCAGAAAATGCTACCCCGTTACGTGAATCTGCTCTCCACATCGGGTATGTATTAGGTGTGAGTATGTGTGTTGGAGGAACCCAAAACCGTGAGGAGAGACCGGAAGTGGGGAAATCCAAGGTGCTATAGCACTAGGGTGGAGTGTTGAGAGCAGGATAGAAGCTGCCTCAACCAACCTTGCTGGAACTCGGTGCATGATGAGGTCAGCAACGTGATTAAATCGGCACCGACGGAAAGTAAAGGGTGGAGACTTAATCACGAATCGAAAACGCTCAGATTCTCGAACTCAAATCGCATCTAAGGAAATGCGGTGGACCCAAATCAAAGAGAGTTCATAATTGCTATGGGTAAAGTGGTACAAGCCTGCGCAGTGCTATACAAATCATGAATTCATGCCAGTCTCTTGGATTAGAGTCTACGGGAACCACTGGGGGTCTTTCTTCTCTCCGAGTGATCAATAGTCTTTTCAGAATAAAATTTGCCACCTAATTGTTTTAAATAAATTAATTTCAGAATAAGAAGAGTTAGAACTTGTAACAACAGTAGAGATAGTTCATCTGGTGCATTCTTTGCTAATCATACTTGCTGAGTACATTAATTTGTACTCAACCTTGTTAGTATTCTCCTTTGTAGATTCCGAGTCCAGCCGGGAACTATCCCGAGTGGGACGAGGGACTTGCAGGTAAAGAAGCAACTGCGGAAATTGAAGGTGCGGACTACGAGGATCAGGGCGAGGTGGACGCCGTGTTTGACGCGTGGGACGCGTAGATGGCCCGTGCTTCAAGTGGCAAGAGAAGCGGTTTAGTTCTCTTTTGTAAGCAGTGTACTATTTGTATTAAGAACTATAGCCCTGCGTGGCAATTACTGGAATAAAGTACAGTTTCTATCTTATTGTTCTGCTACGCAATCTCTTATGAGGGCTTACTATTCGTTGGAGCAGTGTTCTACTGAGCAAACGAATATTAATCCGTATGCCTAAGTGTCATTACCCTTAGGGTAATGACGCGGGGCGTCACAACCGATCACCATGCGTCGGACTGGACACCGACCACCATTAATTAATCCCAACAGATCTTTTGGCACCTGTTATTAACAACATACCGATCGAGCTCTATCCTATCTCTTCAATCAAAGCGAAATATGTTGAGTATTTAAGCATTTTTCGAATTACTTTAATCCAGAAATATACTAGATGAGACATGAAAAAGTCTCTAGCTATTTTAACAAGGCATATCACAAAGAACACTATAGCAATACCAGATTCTAGAAGAACAGAAACTAGCATTCCTATCTCAGTGTTCAAGACAATAATAGATAGTAAAGCAAAACAATTAACAAGAGAGATATAGGCATACCTAGATTCAGTGGAAGAAGAAGATGCAGCAGTAGTGTTCTTGACTAGGACGTCGTCCGTCATGACGTAGTGGAAGTAGTCGTGCAGTTGGTGTAGAATGTAGCAGCAAGTCGCGTAGTTGATGTAGAAGAGTTGTAGACGTAGCAGAGTCGAGTCAGAAATGGCGAGCGAATGCAAGTCGCGTAGTTGATGTAGAAGAGTTGTAGACGTAGCAAAGAGTCGAGTCGAGCAATGACGATCGTATAACGCTCCCCAAAACCTTATTCGCTTCGCTCGTGCAAGCCTTCAAAGACGAGGTTAGGAGGCTCGCTCTCCGGTGTGGCAAGACAGCGCCTCATTGGGATGGAGATCGCAAAGCGACAAAGAACAAAGAGGCGTGGAGTTGAGAATTGAGGAAGTGGAGAGAACTCTTGTGTGTATTCTCAGACTCTGGTCTCGGTCTCCTTTTATAGCCAAAAACAGAGAGCCCAAAGGTCAGAAGACCAAAGGCCAAAGGTCACAATCAACCAGCACTCACTCTGTTTTGACCAACAGTCACCCTCAATGTCAGTGCGTTTCGATTTTCGAATAGATAAAGAAAATCGCTACCAAGACGCCCGACACGCTTTGTGTCGCAAGAGCGCAAGACAAGACTGCAAGACGCGGCACGGCTTTCGAAAGCGAGCGGCGAGGCAGCGTGTGTTGGCTCTCTCCAGTTCCACAAGAGGGCTACCACGCTCCACCTTATAAAGTGGTGTAGCTCTCCTCTGTTTCCCAATGTGGGACTAAACAGTTTTAGCACTTGTACATGGGCCTTTGAGATTCATTAGGAATTAATTAGAATATAATATTTGGGCCTAGCCCATATTTAATTCCAACAAAATAGTGGCGGCTTTTGAGCATGTTTGCAAGTGGCTCAACTTGCTCCAATTAACCTCCATTTTCCTCGCTGCACTTCAACCGCTGATCGAGGGCCACTTGCAAACATGCTCAAAAGCCGTGACGTTAATAACGACAGGTGACGGCACTGAAATCTCCGCTAATGGAACAACAAGAACAGCAAAATGTCACAAGGTACTAACACAAGTCAAAAGTTATGCTTGGTTAGGTAGACAAAGCAACTTCCCAGTCTCAAGGCATGAATTAGAAGCTATCTGTTGCTGGCTTTTGTAAACTAACTGTTGTGGCATAGCAGCAGCAGCACGTAGCAGCATCCAGGAAGGACGAGGAAAGTTAATATGTAAAGTCAATCTCTTTCAAAAGCAAGCAAGAAATAATCTAATATTATATCCCCATCTTTACTTCTCCTTGTTTGTCTGTTCCAACCCAACCTATCAATCCCCCTTCCTATCTGTTCCCTCTCCCTTTGATGTTCGTCTCCTCCCTGCCCTCTGTTCTTCTTCCCGAACCAAGTCTACATACTTATCTCAAGTACACAACACTAACTTCTGCCAGAGACTGGTGGGGAGCAATCTGGCCTTGTCAGACAAAGTATGCAGCAACTGCTGTAGCCCCATAGATTCTAAACCTACACTATCAGTATCAAGTGAAGCCGTGTGGGAGGAACAAGACCATCCCTGACAAAAAGATTCCAGATTTTGGGATAATATGTGGACACTTTTAAATAAGCTTGGATAAAACAAGTAGTTCGATATAAAGGAGACATTCGGTCGAGCAAACCAATGGTTCTTATGATCAAGCGACTTAGGCCTAGCAAAGGAATCGTGCTACCGGTCCATTTTGAAGAATGCAATGTTTATTTTCAAAAAGACATAAACATAGTGCATCTAATTAATTTGGGAATCAGTTAATTTGCTGTAAATACCTTGGCTTAAGAACAATGGTCGTTTTTTTGTCAACAAACAACTCGAGCAATGTTATCATTGTTCATGCATGACAATTCAAGGTTCTCTGGCATTACTTTTTTCATCGCATGGTCACTTTGAATATGTATTCACACATGCTTGTAATAATACAAGCCAAAATATGAAGGCTGAAAAGAGTCCCCGCAGCCAAGAAAGCAATAAATAGTTGGATAACCTTCAACAAACATGTTCATCTGCATTTCCTCCCGATATCGCAGACCGCCCAAATGCCACCATATGATTAAGAAAAGCATTGCTCCAAACTCGCTCGATGTTGTTCCAAGTTCCAACACTATTCTTTGCACTACCCAAAACCTCAACCCAAATGACCCACCCCTTAGCTTTCGAAAAATTTAGCATATGTAAACAATCGATACCAAGCAAATAAGAAGTTCATGCAAACAAGTTGTAGCAGAATATAGCACCGAGAATGAACATATAAGGATAGAATATACCGATAAGTGTAGTATAATCTATCCGATGCAACATTGTAAATTTGGTCTATTGTGTAGTTGATCGGGACACGTAGTGTGTACCAAGTAAGAACATCCTCAAAGCAAGCGGGTGGTACAGACTCTATAACCCGAGAAAGTTGGCAATCTTTGAGAAAGTAGAAGTACATTTATTAGAAAAAGAAAGTAATCAACTAATCATGTCTTTACCTTGCATATAGTGACAAAGTTATGAGCGATTTAGACATTTTACGGCTATTTACATTGACAAAACCATTGTGTATCCGATAATTTATTCTTTGTCACAACATCTTTGACTGACTCTGAGCGATTTCATTCTCTTGGTGTGGAAAGATCAGGTCCTCTCCATCACCATGTATGTCAAAAGAATGGCCCAAGTAATGTGCACTCATGGCATCAGATTCTATGTGCCATCCTCGCCTTCCAGGCCCCAAGGGCTATCCCACCATGGCTCCCCATCTTTTGCGACCTCACAGTTAACATAGAATCAACTAACTTGATCTTTGAACTAATCGCATGTCGAAATCATCTCTTGAGAGAGAGTAACACAAAGAAAAAAAATCTACATATTGGGAATTGGGACATCAATTACCTTCCATAGAGCAAAATCATTTGGGTTTTATTCCTCACATCAATCTGCGACCCTTTCACCAAATTTCTATTGTCATCTAGCTTTCGACCATATAACTCCCCATATTCATGAAAATTGTCAACAGAGAAATAGACATCTCCACCAACTACATATGCGCAACCATTATCAAGGATCGATTGAAGAAAATTAGCATAGAAAAGAAAGTCAAGTCGTAGTGCATAAAATCATTAAATCAAAAGAGCAAGACTAGATTATGACAATGTGTGCATTTCAAAGTTTTAATATAGGTAATTAGTTATGCAACTAAAAACGAATAAAACTGTAAACATCTGTCATTTATTCTTGATATGTAGGTAAGAATAGTGTTGTAAGAATAATTCATCCATCACACTAATGGGGCCCGCCTTTCAGAAGACACGCGTACAGACCTAAGAAATGCTGTTATACTCGTGAAAGACTGTAATACCCCTTGATTGTACCCCTAGGCTAGCAATCTCGTTGAAGGGTATTTTCATCATTTGCACAGGCTTGGGAGCCTATAAATACCCCATGTATCCCTCCTTTCAAGAGGGGAGCTCTCTTGAGCAATAAAGAAGCATGTTAAACTGGTGAGCCCTCGAGGGCTCCCTCTCCGGAGGTAACCCCCGTTGGCTCGCCGACAGGAGTAGGGTGGTCCTCTCGGACCTCTGAACCTGTATAAACCCTCATGTCATTTTTTACTCTCGTGGACGATGGCCCGTCAGACGGCCGACGTCCACCCCCTCACTTGTGTTTGGTTTTTACACCCCCGTGGTACATTGGCGCCGACCGTGGGGACGTAGCTAACCGATGAAAGGCTATGTTTCCTACCAAAAAATACTCTAAGTCCACGAAACCTCCTTCGGCTCCGGAGGGCAATGATCTCGTGGATGACCCATCCGCTCTTTGAAGGAGCCCTAGCCGAGCACCCTCGTCGGAGATCAGGGTCATCCACCTCGAGATGGCAACGTCCTACATGCCTTGGGGCTCCCATGTGCGTCCTCCTCCCTTGTGCGGGTCGATGCGAGGACCAGCCAAGGGCAAGCAGTTCAAGACACCCCCGCAGCCAGAAGGCTAACGATTCTGAGGCCAACCATCACCCCCGGGACGCATGACGTCCATGCGGCGCGAGCGATGAAGGCTCGCTACAAGGGCTACACCCTAACGTGCTACTGTTAGGGGACAATCCCAACATATAAATCTTGTATGGGCTCTCAAGACACTTTCCCTCCAAGGGATTTCACCCCCGTGGTACATAGGGTGTACGACCTCTGCGGTCTCTCCTTGCAAAAGTCCATGGTGGCCTGGGCGTCCATCGCCTCCACTATGGCGGCTCATGTCCTACTGGACCTAGGGCATGAGCGACCACCCCCGTGGTGCATACTGGCGTCACGACCTCGCGGTCTCCCTAGCAAAGTCCATGGTGGCACAGGCGCCCATCGCCTCCACCATGGCAACAGGTCCCATCGCCCTAGGGCATGAGCGACCACCCTCGTGGTGCGTGGGGTGTCACGACCTCCATGGTCTCCCTAACAAAAGTCCATGGTGGCTTGGGCGTCCGTCGCCTCCACCATGGCGGTTCAGGTCCCATCGCCCTAGGGCATGAGCGACCACCCTCGTGGTGCGTAGGGCGTACGACCTCCGCGATCTCCCCTAACAAAAGTCTATGGTGGCTTGGGCGTCCGTCGCCTCCACCATGACGGCTCGTGTCCTACTAGACTTAGGGCATGAGCGACAAATTTGGTCCAGTACCAAGTTGATGGATGTGCCGAGGACTCGTCCCCCTTAAACTCTGTGCCACGCTTAGAACGACCTCTGGGTCCCCGACACCTAGCTTCATTGCTTCGCAAGGGTTAACCACTCTCATGCATTCCCGATCATAACAAAAAAACCCACATATCGGGTACAAGGGCTTCATTGCCCTCATAGTTCTAAGTGCCCCACGACTTAGCCTCGTGGGGCACGGTGCCCATGACTTCTTGTCAAGGGCACACGTCCAAGGTGCCCATGAGTTAGCCTCATGGGAACCTCCAAGTCCATCGGGGCTACCACCGGTGGCATTATTCGCCCCCACGACTTAACCTCGTGGGCGACAGATATGCCCGTGACTTCTTTGTCGGGGCACACGCCCAAGGTGCCCATGAGTTAGCCTCATGGGCACCTCCAAGTCCACCTGGGGCTACCATCCCTAGTGGCCATACTGCACTCACGGCTTAGCCTCGTGGCGCCACCGATGTGCACGTGACTTACTGTCGAGGGCACACGTCAAATGTGCTCATGAGTTAGCCTCATGGGCACCTCCGAGTCCACTAGAGGCTACAACCCCTAGTGGCCATTTGGTACCCCACGACTTAGCCTCGTGGGCGCCCCTCTGGTGTGTCTGTGACTTAGTGTTGTGGGCACACCTTCAAGATACACATGATTTAGCCTCATGGGTGCCTCCAAGTCCACTGGGGAGCTACCACCCTGTGGGTCATTGATGCCCATGACTTAGCTTTGTGACCACCCTCCGATATGTCCATGACCTGACCTCATAGCTCGAATCATCTACCGTCGACTGGCTCGAATATTGATCAAGGACTATCATGCTCGCATAAGGCTATCACCTCGAAGAGCTTAATATCTAAAGTGATGGGACTCTACTTGTCCCACGGCAACGACTTCGATCAATGCTCATGTCAAACGAATGTTATCTTGCTACAAGAAATAAGTGTTGATCATTCTCTCTCTCCGGAGGGACGCTCGTGTTATCTACCTGTCACTGCAACGTTTCTAGCTCGAACCGCGACCATTCTAAGGAGTTCTACTTTGACAACTCCCATCAAGCCACGGAGCAAGAGGAGGGCGACTTCGCCTACTTAGGCTTCGCTTCGACGCACCACTGGCCTCGAAGGCTATGCCTCGGCTCGGCGGCCTCGCATCCACAACTTCGCCTACATAGGCTTCGCTTCGACGCATCGCCGGCCTCGAAGGCTATGCCTCGGCTCGGCGGCCTCGCGTCCACAACTTCACCTACTTAGGCTTCACTTCGACGCACCGCCGGCCTCGAAGGCTATGCCTCGGCTCGGCGGCCTCGCGTCCAAGACTTCGCCTACTTAGGGTTCGTTTGACGACGGCCGGCCTCGAGGCTATGCCTCGGCTCGCTGACCTCGCGCCCAAGACTTCACCTACATAGGCTTCTCTCCAACGCGCCGTCCGCCTCGAAGGCTATGCCTCGGCTCGGCGGCCTCGCGTCTAAGACTTCGCCTCCATAGGCTTCATTTCGACGCACCGCCGGCCTCGTAGGCTATGCCTTGGCTCGGCGGCCTCGCGTCCAAGACTTCGCCTACATAGGCTTCGCTTCGACGCACCGTCGGCCTCGAAGGCTATGCCTCGGCTCGGCGGCCTCGTGTCCAAGACTTCACCTACATAGGCTTCTCTCCAACGCGCCGTCCGCCTCGAAGGCTATGCCTCGGCTCGGCGGCCTCGCGTCTAAGACTTCGCCTCCATAGGCTTCATTTCGACGCACCGCCGGCCTCGTAGGCTATGCCTCGGCTCGGCGGCCTCACGTCCAAGACTTCGCCTACATAGGCTTCACTTCGACGCACCGCCGGCCTCGTAGGCTATGCCTCGGCTCGACGGCCTCGCGTCCAAGACTTCGCCTACATAGGCTTCGCTTCGACGCACCGTCAGCCTCGAAGGCTATGCCTCGGCTCGGCGGCCTCGCGTCCAAGACTTCACCTACATAGGCTTCTCTCCAACGCGCCGTCCGCCTCGAAGGCTATGCCTCGGCTCGGCGGCCTCGCGCCTAAGACTTCGCCTCCATAGGCTTCATTTTGACGCACCGCCGGCCTCGTAGGCTATGCCTCGGCTCGGTGGCCTCGTGTCCAAGACTTCACCTACTTAGGCTTCACTTTGGCGCACTGCCCGCCTTTGAGTAATCCTACCACCTCGTCTCCGCACGAGCCCCGGCCTCGGGGCACCTACGCGATGACTTTGTGTAACCACCGAGGGCCATCGCCGCGCCTTCGTCGACATCGGGCCATCGCGCATGCCCTCATGCTCGAAGCCCTCACGCACCCTCGCGTGCCCTTACGTGCCTTCGCGCTTGCCCTCACACCCGAGGCCTTTGCAAAACTCTCGCGATCGAGGCCTTTGCAAAACCCTCGCGATCGAGGCCTTCGCAAAACCCTCGCGCCCGAGGCCTTCGCAAAACCCTCGCGCCCGAGGCCTTCGCAAAACCCTCGCGATCGAGGCCTTCGCAAAACCCTCGCGATCGAGGCCTTCGCCAAATCCTCGCGATCGAGGCCTTCGCAAAACCCTCGCGATCGAGGCCTTCGCCAAACCCTCGCTACCAAGCCGAAGCCGCCAAAACCCTCTACCGAGGACTTCAAAAACCCCTCTACCGAGGCCCGCCAGAAACCCTCGCGCGCCCCAAGACATACCCTCGCGCTGAAACCTCGCGGCGCCCTCATACCAAGCCTTCAAAACCCTCGCACCCTCACGCGCCCTTACGGTGCCCTCGCACCTTGGGGTCTCGACCGATTGCGCCCAGACGCTAGCACCTCGCCGATTCCTGATAGTTCGTGATAACCGGCTGGCGGCACTGCGATCATGGCACGGCACGACATCCAAATTTACTCACATCAGTTTTTACAGCATCCAAACAAAGTATTCAGAACGCATACTGGCGGCGGATGCGACACGGGCTACCGAAAATCCTCGGTATACCGCAAGCAAACGCCAGATCTCAATGAACAAATAGAGAGAGCGTGAAGAACAACATCCGTTCAACACAACCGACAACGACTTGGCAAACATTTTAAAAAAAAATTCCTTGAACACGTGCTGTTGTAGCTTCACGCTTGATGCCTCCATGACGTCGAGCTTGTCCTTGCGCCAAGGTCGCGCGCCGAAGCGCCCAAGTCCCACCGCGGAGGTGGGGGCAAGGGTCTTGAGGAACACTGATGAGGTTTGTTAGGCACACGGCTCGGCCGAGGTGGTGGCGCTACCGCGACGATGGACGCAACGCGCCAAGGTGGCCGAGAGCCGAAGCGAGGACAGCGGCGCCGAGGAGTGGCAACCCGAGCGGCGTGGCCGAGCCGGAGCCTAGCGATGGCCCCGAGGCGGCAAGGCGGCAATGCGGCTTGGCGACGCCAGCGCAAAGCGGCGGCGACGGAGTGGCTGGCGGTGCTTGCAGGTCGCAGCTGGCCGAGGTGATGTAGCGGCTGGACCCGAGCGACGCTTGGAGAAGATGCGGATGGCGCAAGGCGGCATGGCGTGACGGTAGCCGAGGGCGCAAAGGCTTGGCGACCGAGGCGAAGCAACGGCCAAGCGGCGCGGTGAGGCGTCTTGCTCGGCCGACAACGAGGCTGAGCGCTTGTGGAGGTGAGGCGACCAGCCTCTGTGGCGCTGGAGATGATCAAGCAACCGAGCGGTCTGTGGCTTGACGGAGGCGCTGGCTCAGACGCTCGGCCGGAGCAAGGAGAAGGTGGAGGGGGAAGCTCCGGTGGAGAAGAAGCAGAGGGAGAGAGGAGACTCGGTTGGAGAGAAGAAAAAGAGGGGCTGCTATGGGGAACTTTGCCTAAGCTTTGAAGGAGGCGAAAGGCGCCGGGAGCTTTTTTTCATTCGGATGAACCAAATAGAGGAGTAAAGGAAATATCCTTGTCTTGGATTCCCACGGCTGGCACCACAGCCTGACCAGCTCAGGCTTCGCATGGGGGCTTGAACCATGCCTTGGCAGGGAGCCTCTGCCGAAAACAACAAAGACACGCAATATAAAAATGAAGAAAGGCTGTAGAGGAGAAAGCCAACCACTTGCACAGGAATCTGGATTTCGTAAACTCGCACCACACCTTTGTCCTTGGTGGTCTAAGCCCATGGCGCAAGAGATAAGGATCGGTTCATTCGGTTGCGTACTTGTGTTGGCCATCACGCAAAAAAGCAAATGGCAGGGCAGAGGCATCGAGCAAGGTGGCGGGACCCACAAAGGAGCTTCCAGTTCGCATTCGTCCGGCCACCGTCTTGCACGCGCGCGCCCGAAGACCCTGCCCTGGAGCACCCTGCAGACGGCCCCGCACCTTACAGCCTCGCAGGGCATCGCGGCCTCGACGCCATGCACGGCATTGCGGTCTTACAGCCTCGTGCTATCGTGGCGTCGCGCCCTCGTGGTCTCGCCGTGGCCTTGCGCTATCGCGGCATCGTGCTCCCACGCCATCGCGGCCTCGCAGCAGCGCACCCTTGTAGCATGTGCGCCCTCGCACCTCCAGAGCATCCGCCGCCTCGCGCGGCACCCCTTGGCGTCTCCACCGCTTCGTGCGGTCCCTCGCCGGCCTCCGGAGATCCCTGTGCCTCCGAAGCATCCACCGTGCGCCCTGCGGCACCCTGCTCCCAAGCGCCCGGCGACACCACGCGCCCTGCGACGCCCACAAGACCGGAGGGGCCTCGCCGTCGGAATGCAACTCTGTTGAGAACCACGGGACTTTTTTGGAATATCAACCTCTGCATAAAAGGCACAATTCAAGACTGCCCCTTTCGACGTTTCCCCTAAAACGCCAAGGGGCAGGGGGGCTAGTGTTGTAAGAATAATTCATCCATCACACTAATGGGGCCCGCCTTTCAGAAGACACGTCTGATGCACCTAAGAAATCTTTGTTATACTCGTGAAAGACTGTAATACCCCTTGATTGTACCCCTAGGCTAGCAATCTCGTTGAAGGGTATTTTCATCATTTGCACAGGCTTGGGAGCCTATAAATACCCCATGTATCCCTCCTTTCAAGAGGGGAGCTCTCTTGAGCAATAAAGAAGCATGTTAAACTGGTGAGCCCTCGGGGGCTCCCTCTCCGGAGGTAACCCCCGTTGGCTCGCCGACAGGAGTAGGGTGGTCCTCTCGGACCTCTGAACTTGTATAAACCCTCATGTCATTTTTTACTCTCGTGGACGATGGCCCGTCAGACGGCCGACGTCCACCCCCTCACTTGTGTTTGGTTTTTACACCTACAACAAATAGTATACAAGCACCAAAAATCATATCAATAGTGAAAATACTGCATATCAAGAGCACAAACACAAAATGTTGTCTTTCAGGTGCACAACTGAATATATCTGATATATCAGATCGACATTGATGTATTCACATGGACAGAACTTAGTGCAACTGTGTTACTTTTTTAATAAAAATGAAGAGGATTTATTTCATTGAATGGAATAGCAAATGACCAAGTTGCCATGCTAACAAGCTCACTTTGAAACTGCATATTCTTTGTACATGAATCCCTTTGACGACCAGATGAAAGCAACACATTACTATGCTAACAACCACATGAACCTTTCTTTTCTGGATTAGACTACGTCAAAACAAGGATCTGCCATCCAAATGTGAGAGTACAGAAGAAGTTTGTCTCAGAGTACAGAAGATTCAAGCAAATTATATGACATCTGCTTTGATGAATACTTTGTTAAAAAGGTTAGTATATTCATAAGGTAGAGTTTAGTATAAAAACAACCAACGCAGTGTTTGAGCCCAACACAAAAGTAATCAAACACTACGTATACAGTATACTGCATAGAAATTTTTTAAAAGGAAAAAAAAAGCTCACGTACTTCATTTGAACTTTGATGGGCAGATTTATCCAACTCATCATCAACTGAAGTCAAAATATCCTGGTAGTGGACCCTCTTAGCTGTCCCTTCCTCGTGGCTTAGGTTCATACTTCTTTTAGCAGTTCCACCAGTCTTGCCCAAGCAATCAGAAAGATCCTCATGAGCATGAGAAACATCAGCTTCGACCTTATGAGTTAATGGAGAACCAGCACCATAAGTGGCTGGACAATGCAAGTTTAGTTCAACCGCTCCACTCGAATCTATTACAAGCTCACGAAGCAATCTCTGAACAGATGCATTTTTGAACCCAAAAAGCTGCATAAGACAATAGCAAAACTATAGCACAATTAGAATCTCTGTTGAAAATTATATTTAAGAAAGTAATACTCAAGCACTGCTTCCTACTGATTTAATAGAAAATGTCAGGTCCTATTGGAACAATATGTGGATTCCAATAAAATTATTGGTGTACGTGCCAGGGCCCTGGGGTTGTAGTTCTCGGTTGCTACTTGCTAGCACCAAATTGTTCATCTATTTTATGCCTTTCGCCTCCTTTTCCTCTGGTGTTCCATTGACCAAAAAGCAATTGTTCATGTACCAGAGAAACAAAACAATTCATCTCCATATAACCAAAGAGTTTTATTAAAAGTACATATATGGTTTTACATACACTACCAGAATCGTTGAAGTTCCCGAGTGCTATTACGTTTCCCGAGTGTTTTGAATAATACACTCGGGAAAACTCTGGAACTTACCGAGTGTCCGATTGGACACTCGGGAAAGTCGAAAAACACTCGGGAAATAAAACTTTCCCGAGTGTCCGATCGGACACTCGAAACTCGACGGAGCAACGGGAAAAATTATCTCCCGAGTGTCGACACTCGGGAGCTAAAAATCACTGTTCGCGCCATTTCTCCTCCGCCTGCGTTCCTCCGTTCCTCCGTTCCCCAAACCCCCACCCCCTCGCGTTGCGGCTCACCCTAATCCCCTGCGCTAGCTCCCTCCCGTCCTCCCCCCTGGGCCCGCCGCCTCTCGCCCGCTCCCTCGGCTCCCTCCTCGCCCGCGCCCGACCCTTGCCTGCCCGCCTCCTCGCCCGCTCCCTCGGCTCCCTCCTCCGCCAGCCTTGCCCGAGTCCGCCTCCGGGCTCCCTCTGTGGCGCCGCCCGACTCTCCGCCTCCCCGGCTCCTCGCTCCGCCTCCCTCCTCACTGGCGCCGCCCCGCCTCCGCCTCCCGGGCTCCCTCCTCCGCCGGCCCGACCCGACTCCGCCTCCCGGGCTCCTGCTCATGGCCTGCCCCGACTCTCCGCCTCCCAGCTCCGCCTCCCGGGCTCCCTCCTCCTTGGGCCGCCCAAGCTCCGCCTCTGGGCTCCCTCCTCCACTGGCGCCGCCCCGACTCTCCGCCTCCCCGGCTCCTCGGCTCCCTCCTCCGTCGGTTCGTATAGGTAAGTTAAAAAATCGATTTAGCATTTTACAGCTGAAAGCCAAAATTTGATCCTCTCCTCTTCCTAGTTAACTATAGCCTTGCCAATAGGAGAGGCCCTTTTTTTGGAACGATAAGGAGAGGCCCTATTTTTGGCTTGCTTGAATTATTGATTCAACAAGCTGGTAGGCAGAGGTAGAAAGAACACTTGGTGCTCACTGCAATGATAATGTTATATGCATGAGCATGAGCTGCCTGCACTTACATATGACCAATGCCCACCACCATCTGAAGGAAACTTTTATGCCTTAAAGCAAGCACATTAACAAAGTGTAGTGCCACCTCAACACAAACACTATTCTAGTGTCAGAAAGGAGACAGCCATCAGGGAGTTTTGCTATTGTCTGGTCTCTTCAAGGCTGGTGCTTCCGAATTACTCAACACCCAAATATTTACATACAAACATGTACTGTTTAGTGTGATATGATATCATTTCTGCATATCCTAGTACCAAGAGCTGTTTCTAGTAGTGATAGATAGCACAATTAAAATCTGCTTGAGGGATTATCCTGTTTCTAGTAGTGAGGGATTATTGGAGAACACATTGAACCACACTTGAGGGAATATTGTAGCTGCTCTCTGTGGGTGGTGCATGTATAGGTTGGAAACACATTGAACCACACCAAGAAAGAGAGGTAATTAATTGTAACATATGAAGAGTTACATGGAGTATAAGCTAGTGCAGTGTTGTCGGGTTGGTAAATTGATCTGCATATATGTTCATGAATTGTGAAACCATGTCATGTATCTGATTGGGGAATTCAGAAGGTAATTAATCATGGGAACTTCACCATGAGTATGTCGTTGCATGATAGTTTTTTTTCCTGATGCATGTGACAGATTATATGGCTGAGCTAGCTACATTCATATGTTGTTCTAGGGTAGTTCCTGCATGTACATGCCCTAGATAATAGAGATATATATGTATGTATGTATGCCCTTTTATGAAAGAACCTTGTCATAACCAAATCATATGCAACAATAAGACTCTTGCGCCAATTTGCAGCTTTGGAAAGTGAATCTTGTGATAATTTTGCAACTTGGAGCCATGGATCCCGTAGAAAGATTAGCCCCTAGTCAAGCTTTTAGCATTAAATGGGCGTTGAATCCACGACCGGTTGTTATCAAATTTCCAAGTGCAAAAAGGTTTCCTCCGACCTTGTTGCAAATCTGTTATACAATGTTAAGCATGCACAACATAAATAAACTTTTGTATCCAATACACAGTCTATTCTCCTTTGTACTGCCTCCATGATGACTGAGCATGCTATAATATGTAATTCCATATCATCTGATGCTAAAATCCGATTGTCAGCAAAGCAATACGTTTACTTCATCGATATACAATTAGAAATCTTCTCCACTTAGATCTTGCATGGTTGCACCAATTCAAGCTACATGACAGAGCATCATTTCAATAAAGATATTATGAACATAAGTACATAGTAAAGGTTGTGGCCCTTTCATTTGAAAGTTTTATCTTATGTTTAAAATAATATGAAAGGAATCTAAGGTTGATACAATATAAAACAAAAGGAACACATATGCAATCAGCTTAATTGACATTCTTACCCAAGAAAGTATTGTGATGGTAGACAGACATTTAATGATAATCGTCACATAGATAATAGAGATATATATGTATAGATAATGCCATAGTCAGCCTTAGTTTTCAGGCAAGATATGTGTTTACTTTGTTTTCAATACAGTCCCTAGTCAGCCTTTGCTATGACATTTAAGTTGCTATCCTCTATGGATATTGTTGCTTACTGTGTTTTCAATACAGTCCCTAGTTAATACACTGTCTGATTATTGGGCTTGATTGTTTTCGGTACTTGCTCTGCCTGATGCCGCCGCCCGCCCATCGCCTCCACCGACACACACAGTGCAGACCATCTTCCCACCGCACTCCTCGGCTCCCTCAACTCCAAGAACTACTATAAGGTAGTGGATAAGTGGAAAAAGAAATAAAATTTGCTTATTTTCTTCTGTGTTGTTAGTTTATGGTGGATTGATATGCTGTCATTATAATGCTACATTAACGTGTTAATAAATAATTGTATTCATTTATATTGAAAGAAAGTGTTTTTATGCTCCGTTGATCATGTATATTGTCTTCATGTCAATCTGTTATAGTGTACATATATATGGCATGTATCCTATGGTAGCTTCTAGCTAGCTCTGTAGTCGTATTTTTGACATAAATAAAAGTCGGATTAAAATATGCATTATGTTTTGCACACTAGGATGGCTGAGGATCGTAGTTGGATGTACACTGGGCGTAGAGAGATGGTATTCATATGTATTGAAAGAAAGTGTTTTTATGCTCCGTTGATCATGTATATTGTCTTCATGTCAATCTGTTTTAGTGTACATATATAGGGCATGCATCATAGGGTAGCTTCTAGCTAGCTCTGTAGTTGTAATTTTTGACATAAATAAAAGTTGGATTAAAATATGCGTTATGTTTTGCACACTAGGATGGTGAGGATCGTAGTTGGATGTACACTTTGGGCGAGAGCGATGGGTGATCTGTACCCAAGAATGGATGGAAAAGTCGATGATTTTGTGGATCGAGCATTTGCTAGGCGTAATGGCGGGGTGTGTTGTGCCCTTGTTCTCGTTGTTCAACACACGCCACAAACGAGGGCAACAATGATCGCACACTGTGCAAGTCACGGATTTAGGGCGTGCTATACCGTGTGGGTGTATCACGGCGAGTCACAACATAGCAGATCGATGTGCTAAGGAGGAAACAGACGATGGCGCCACAATGAGAGTAGGATAGAAGACATGCTAGATGATGTGCGTCATGCATATGGGCCACCGCCGAGGAAGAACCGGAGCTCGCAACAAGGGCTTTCTTTGATATGTTGTCCGCAATGAGTCAACCACTTCATGGGCACACACAGTGTCCCAACTAGATTCCATCACACGACTACTTGTTGTCAAGTCTCGATTCAAAGACAAGCATTGCTTGCTTTGATGCATTCTTAAGCGTGTTTAGCACTCTTCTCCCGATGGTCACAAACCGCCCGCTAACTTGTATGAGGCTAAGAAATTGATAAGCGCACTAAATATGCCATATGAGAAGATAGATGTTTGTCCAAATCATTGCATGCTATTTAGGAATGAGAATGTGGACAAAGATCATTGTGATAAGTGTGGTGAGTCTAGGTTTGTTGAGGTTGACTCGGTGATGGTCAAGAGGACTTCCTATTGGCGTAAAAATACTTCGCTATCTACCATTTGTGCCACTTAATCCAGCGGTTATACATGTCGAGGTTTCGCCAAGCAAATGGTATGGCACAAGTATGGTCGTCGGTACCATAATGACAAGATGGTCCACCCATCGATGGTGAAGCATGGAAGCAATTTGATCGAGACTATGTAGAGTTTGCCATGAGCCTCGGAACGTTCAATTGCAATTGCAATCGATGGGTTTAACCCATTTGGTATGGGGGCTGCGCCATACAGCTGTTGGCCTGTGTTTGTCATTCCCCTTAACCTTCCACCCGGCGTTTGCATGCAGAAGCAGTACATATTCCTTTCGTTGATAATCCACGGTCACGAATACCTGTGGAAGAATATGAGTGTATTCATGGAGCGGTGGTGGATGAATTGTTACATGCTTGGGAACAAGGCATAGTGACATATGATCGGGCATTGAAACAGAACTTCACTATGCGGGTCGCGTACCACACATCCATGCATGACTTCCCGGCGTACGGGATATTCTGTGGGTGGTCTGTACATGGGAAGATGCCATGCCCAATCTGTAGGGAGACGTTGCGTGGCTGTTGGCTAAAGCATGGTCGCAAGCACTCCTTCTTCGATTGTCATCGTCAATTCCTTCCAATTGACCACGAATTCAGAAGTGACACAACTGGATTTAGGGCCAATATTGCTGTCCGCAGTGGACCACCACGTCGTCTGGCAGGTGAGGAGGTTCGTGCACGGCTAGATGCTTTGAAGCCTCTTGATGATGGTGATGGGTTCGAGAAATATGGTGAGGAGCACAATTGGACTCACATTCCAAGTTTGTGGCGGCTGCCATACTTTCATAAGCTCATTCTTCCCCATAACATAGATGTAATGCATAATGAGAAGAATGTTGCAGAGGCCATATTTAGCACATTCTTTGACATTCCAGACAAGACGAAGGACAATGTGAAGGCTCGCCTTGATCAGGAGGAGCTTTGCAACAGGCCCTCGCTGAATATGATCCATAAGCCAGCTACTGGCAAGTGGGAGAAGCCAAGAGCTAGTTATTGCCTAACTAGGGTTCAGAGGAAGGAGATTTTGGAATGGTTTCAGACCCTAAAGTTTCATATGTGAATGAGGGCAATCATCTAACTTCTAAAGTTCATAAATGGTTTTACAGGCTTGCAAGTCATAACGAGCACTTGGATTTTGGTAAACCAGCCTGGTGTACACCTAAGGGAAATTAGTCCACATGACAAGATCCAAAAGTGAAGTGATATATCAGCGTTAGCACTTGGAGCATGTTTCTTGCAAAAGCGGTATAAGGACAGTTAGCTCCTTTGCAAGAGAGAAGTGCAGATGGTAGCATTTTAATGAGATGTGTCAAGGTTAAATAGCATCTCTCCAAAAGAATCACAGTTAAAAGCATGCTTAGAATTTTGTTGTTTATAGAGAGAGAAAATGCATCAGGGCTACAAGCTTGCATTGATATCAACCTCGATTAACCATAAGTAAATAACAATTTTTTTCTTATCAAGTCACTCTAAAGTAGATGAAATAAAATAGGAGTACCATTTTCATGCAATGTGAAATGTCAACTAAATAGATATAATATTCAAGTCGCAAAAAAAAGATATAATATTCAGGACATGCCTCAACACCATCAATCTTCTGAGGAAAGCTCATCCTCAGCCAATTTCTGACTTTAGCTCCACTCTTCTTCTGGAAGTTCTTCCAAGCAATATCCGGGGTCTGCCCTGCCGATGAATCTCCTTCGGTGGATGTGACCTGAAGACTGAGCTCATCAGAACGTGTTTTTTTTCATACACAGTAGCACAATCCAGCAGTAACTCATACATAATACAGCAAAGTTTGTCTGCAAATCTCCTGACCTGGAATATAGGCCCTCTGGGTCCTTGTTGAATTTGCATGGTGTAAGATATCCCGGAGAAATGGCGGACGGCATGATAACCCACTGGGTACGGGTAGCGATCTTTGCCCTTGGATGAGCAAAGTACAGGCGCAAGCGTTATTTGACCACGAAGTTGAAGCAAATACGATGATTCAAACAGCAAACAACAGTTGAAATTAGTTGAGATTGTCCCGAAAAATTCCACCTGTGCATTCAGCTAAGAAGACCCAACTAGAATTTTTCCCTTTCTAACTGAGTCCAAAAAAACTCACTGGCGCGTTTTTTAGCTTCGCTAATCGACCCAATAATGAAGGTGAGCAGTGGGGGAGCCACCTAAGGTACATGTGGGTGCAGCTGTACCCCCAAAAATTTTACATGTAAACCCACTATACAGTATATATATCTAGTATAATATAGAAGCTATACAATAAATTTGTGATGTCGGCAATCAGTAGTCAGCAGTGCTCCAACACAAGCTAAATTTTGTGATGTCCATTTGATCCTTTATTATGCCATTTAAACTTTATGCTGGAATGTGTCATTTAAGTTTGGACCTTAATGCACACGCGAGTGCGCGCTTACAGTGGAAATTTTGTAAGGTCGTGGATTTGTTCCTAGCCTCGTCTTTCTAGACGTGTGCTAAGGAGACGCACTTGGGCGTGTGGTGTGCATGCGTGGTGATGTGCGTCTTCCTTTAATCGAAAAAAAAAGTTTGCACGTCGAAATCTAGCTCCGCCACTGAAGGTGAGATATCGACCGCTCGATGGTGAACGGCGAGGAGTAATAGATCTGGAGGAGAATGCAAACCCTAGAGAGAGATGCGTAGTCACGAACCTCGAGCAGCTCCAAGATTTATGCGGTCCGATTCGCGCGCTTGTAAAGCGCCCCACGACACGATCTCGATCACGCGGTCCCCATTCGCCTCCGTCGCCATATCATATCTGGATTCGCCGGCGAGCAAGGGGAGAGCGAACGATATGGCAGGTTGGGGTTGGAGAATTTCATTTTGGCTGCGCGTGCGCTGCGCGCGCGGCTTCGGCTTTGGCGTGGCAAACGAAAATGGAGCGAAACGGGCCTGAATTCGGAGGCCCATTTCAGGGTTTTTTTTCTATAATAATAATCAAAAGCAAGAGTAAAACAATAAAATATAGAAGCCAAATAAATAAAACGAACGACTCCGACTCCGCTGGGGATCGAACCCAGAATCTATGGTTCCGTAGACCAGCGCCTTATCCATTGGGCCACGGAGTCCCTGCCTCCACTCCGACGTAACTTGTTTTGAAGGCGCAATTCATACCACCCAAGCAACACGCAGCCAGGCTCGAGATTGTTTTGTCTACGTGTGTGGCTACTGACGCGGAAATGCACGTTCACCTGCACCACGATCTCTCCCCTCCATAGCGTGAGGATGAAACGTGACAAACAAGTTAGCTTAGGAAACGTGACAAACAAGTCAATATGAAATCCTAACATTGCTTGAAGCTGAAGGACTCCAATCATGCACTTTATTTGGAACCAGAGTGAGTTGTTGCCTCACCCAGCAGCTTAGGATCCCTTTTATGCAGAAGAACCTTTCAGAAATAAAAGAGATAATCATTACGGAAATTCTTTTTTACTTGTAGTATGAAGGGGGGTTCTATTAGAAATTTAGAATCAAGAAAAATAACCAGTTGCGGTTATAGAAAGCAAATAAAATCAACATAGTATGACGTATACCTCAAGGATAGGCGGATACAACGTGAAGTATTAATTGATCACAAGTTCAGAACCATACAGACATGTTGCGAACTCAAGTCTGACTCAATTTGAGTTTGAAATGACATGAGACCTTTCCAATGTTTTCTATGAGATCAATTACTACCCTAATCCTTTTATTTCGCACTAAAAAATATTATGCCATGAACCTATAGATAAGCAACAGTTGATTAGATTCAGTGAATAAACCAAGAAATCGGTAACAATTTATGGTAACCTGCACACACCACCACATGATCTCGGCTTCCCCGGCCACGTGCCACATCTGGGCTTGTCGGTGCTAGATCTTGAAGGCGGCGACGAGGGGGAGGAAGACATGGATGGCTGAGCTCGACATGGTGGTGCGAGGAAGGGATGAAGCACGCACGTTCCATCAGCGGTGGCGTCCATTCTGAGGAGGAGATAGTCAGGACCCGAAATGAGGCGAAACCATCGGATCAATTTACACGCATGGATTTGGGGAAATCTTCAGATGAAATGCGAAATACAATAGCTAAAGCGAAAGAGTCAAGTAAATGTAGAGAAGAACTAGGGTTTTTCATTCGTAAGTCCTTCCGATTACAAGACAGGGTGTATATAACAACCCGGCCAACAGAATCGGCTAAACGACAATAGGATTAAGCCCTGACGGTAAATACTGAAAGTAACTAGATCTTTACAATCAATAGTAAAGTGCTCCTTCAATATTGATCGTTAGATCTGAGTGAAACACCATCTTGCAAGCTTGTCCGCAATATCTTCATAAGATGGCCTTTCTCCAAGTCCATGCCCACCCGACGATTGAACTAAACGAACCGGTATCTACTTCTCTCAGCTGTCCGATAACTGAATTGTTCTATCTCTTTCGGAAACAACTTCAGACTTCAGATAACCTGACAATTGCTTCCTCCTTGAGATCCTTGTCCTCAAGGATCAAATCCTGGAAAAAAAATCCTTGTAATGAAATCAGCATCCTCCCACGTAGTAGCCTCTGGTGGTAAATTAGCCCATTGAATCTTCCATTGAATGATAGGTTCATTGTTTCTAGGAATTATCCTCCTCTCACGCACTGCAATTGGTTCGGACAGAATGCGCCCTTCCTCATCCACCAATGGTAGCTCTTTACTGGGAACAATACTTGGTCCAACATGCTTATTTAGTTGGCTAACATGGAACACTGGGTGAATCTGACAACCATCCGGCAAAAGGAGTTTGTAAGAAGCCTTGCTAATTCTCTCTAAAATTCTGAATGGACCGTAAGAAGCCTTGCTAATTCTCTCTAAAATTCTGAATGGACCATAGAACCTGGAATGTAATTTCAATGTTCTGTAAAAGCCCTAATGCATTGTGTCAATAAGGTTGTATTTTTAGGTATACCATATTTCCTACTTCAAAGACTCTTTCTGCCCTACTTCAACGACTTTGAATGTGCGCCGCACCGACAAGGCCTAGAATTTGACCGCGTCCTGCACGGCATCCTTGCATTTGTACATAGCTTCTAGCCTAACCTCACTCTGGTCATGCTCACATGGCACACGGGAGCCTTCGTTGACGATGAGATTCTTGAACTGGTATGTGTTCTAGTCGGATGGAATCGCCTGCTGGTCCACATCATCCTCGTCGTCGGAACCTTCATCTTCAGACAATGCCATGTAGTCTCGATCTTTGAGATCCATCCTTTGCACTGCAGCTTCCACCTCCTCACCCTCGTCAGTAAGACCACTAGCTTGTCTGACCATAGGAGCTACTTCTGCAGGGTCTTCGTTGACAGCATCAACAACTCCAGGAGCTTCAGCCATTATGTGCGTCGCGCTATGGCTGGAGTCCACGACTTCTTCTTTGGTGTCAGCACCCCTTCTTGTTCAGCTGCGGGTGGAGGAGTGGGTTTGGCATATGCCTGGACCAGAAGGACCAATTTTCACCCTCCCTCCCTCGCCATGCGTACATATGGCTGCCATGAATTTGTTCCCTTCAGCTACACTAACTCCCAATATGTGGGCTGTCCTACCCGTGAGGCAAGGCAACTCAATCTCAAATCGTACACATCACGATCGACTTGGAATGTGTGGAACAACCACCGCATCACAACGCCCTATGTACGCTGCTCTGGTCTTGGTAGGGGCACGATCGCCGATTGAAAATAACGCAAATCAATCCCCTCGGGACCCTCCATAATAGTCCCTTGACCATAGTAAATTTTGAAATTGGTGACGTCGGACATATTTGACGCACTACACCATAAAGAACATTTCAACAATTAACTACATATCTAAAACTAGACTACCCACCGAAAAGTATTATGTAAAACGTACTGCACTACGTAACCGTACATTTAAAACTATGTAATCCAGTCGGTTAAAAAAATTACCCGAGAGGTAGGCAATCGGATGGGCAGCGCTTCGCTAGCTTCTCTCCTCTCCTCTCCTCCCCTCTACTCTTCTTCTTTTTTTTCTGAATAAAAGTGAGTCCTGTGCCAAATTTTAGGGTTTCAAGAGGGTTTTATAGGGGCAGTCTTCCTGTCGCCAATTCAAATGGCGACAGGAACCTATAGCCAAATCACTAGCGGCAGTACTGGACGGTCCAATGGAGAGGGCTTATTAGAACCCTATCGCCCGATTCAACTGGCGATATATTGCTGTCATTCTGTACTTGCTTATGGCTGTTCTTAAGGTGTCTCTGATCTTGTTCCTGCAATAGCCCGCTCATTTTTTTCTATATCTGAATATTGCACTTTATTTAATGGTTCCTTGTATCATAGATGATATTGGACAATAAGATTGATGAAGCATGCATACTTTCTACCAGAATAGATGATCTTCAATCGCAATTGAACAAAGAGAAAGAATATTGCCAAAGGTTTTCTATTTTTATTTCTATGACACACGAACATATTACTATTTATTTTTTTATGTCAGTTCGTGGGTTACTTCAGTATAAACAAAGATTCCCAAGTATCTGGTTCTTCATAGTTCATAATACTGATGTTTCGATATAGGATCTCAAAAGTAAAGAAACTCATCAAGGCACATGGGTGTTATGTGAAAGCATAGGACAGTTTACTTTTATATGAACCACTCCTAAATTTCTATTTAGTGTGAATCAGCACATAGTTGCACTCCTATTTTTAGTCGTGTAGCTATTGACACATTCAAGGTCTGCAGATCTCATGCTCGTTTTGAGAGGTTTGCTGATTTGCTTGCTTCAGATACCTTGAAGTCTGGTACCATGGAACAAGGTTCCAGTGGGAGTGCTGGTAATGAAGATCCGTATAATGCTTTTGAAATGAGCCCAAGTGATCAACGACACAATCATGTTTCAACAGCTGTCTTAACACTGTCAAACGAGTCTGGAATAGCATCGTTTATCCATATCTATCTTAACTCTGTCAAACTAGTTATTTTGCTGGTCATTGTGATGTAAGCGTGGGTGTTGTTTTTTTTGGACTTTTTTGTAGTGTGATGTTTACACTTGGATATGTTGGTGCAAATGTGCCTCAAATAGTACTTGATGGTCTATTGGAAATACATGATATTGTTATGTTTTGTAACGCCCTGATTTTCAAAGCCTTTTTGAAAATTTTCAAAATAAAAAGAACCATTTGGTTTTGATGAGAATTCAAAACTTAACTTGAGATTTACAGAATTTGAAGTGTTTAAAATGACTAAACTAAACTTCAACTAATCAAAAGTTTGGTTCTTTTGGTGTTACTTTAGCTCCCTGGAGCTATCTCTTCTTTTCTTAGTAGGACCTGTTCTCCCTATGCCCAGATCTCTTTCCCACCATCTTGTTTAGACATGTTATTATGTCTAGTCTACCTCCTTGGTCCAGACCACCTTTGGGTCGAGACCTCTCTCTTAATCTCTCTTTTGTAGTTTAAACCTCCCTTGAGGTTTAGGCATCCCTTGTAGCTAGACCTCCTCTAAGGTCTGGGTCATCCATGTGGTTTTGACCTTCCTCCTTTGGTTGGGCGTACTCTTATGCCCAGACCTCCCTCTTGTCTGGCTATCTCTTGGGAGCCATGTCTCCTTATGTTTGGAACACTTCTGTGAGTCTAGACCTTCTTTATGTCTAGACTACCCTTTTCTAGGCTCGAACCTCTTTGGGGTTCAGACCATTTCCTTGTTGACTTGAATCTTCTGGAACTCCCCTCTTTAACTTCCTCTTCCTCTTTATGTCCATTTGAACCCCCTTGGCACTTCCCCTTGACCGCCAGGACCTCCCTCGGGTTCATCCTGGTCGTCAAGACCTCCCCCTGGCCTTCGATCTTGACCTTCAGACCTCTTGTGAGCAGGTCTTTGGACCTCCTCATGTCCATACCTTCCCTGTGTGTGCTGTGACCTCTTTTGTCTTGTGGGTTTAGGACCTCCTAAGCCGACAGGACCTCCTTCACCAGTTGGACCTCCGGTGTGGGTCAGGACCTCCCCCTTTGACCTGAATGACTCTACATTTGACTGGTCCCACCTGCCAGCCCTACCCATTCTTGGTTTCCTCCGCCACACAAGTACATGAGCATTTAATGCAAACACATACGTGGATCATACATTGAATGGGGTCACTTAGTGGCACCCTGTCATTTTCCTTGTCCCCTTTCTTAACAATATACATGTCGACGATCAAGTTGCCGATCTTATGAAAATAAACAGAGAAAATGGCGCGAGGATCTTCTGGTAGATTATGAAATTTGCTCTTTATTGATATGGCTGGCTATTACAGGGGTGCCTACGATCGAACCTTTGGACTAAACCTAATTATCGAGAGTAATACTTGCTTTGTGACGAAACAGACTTAAAGCACCAGACTTATGCTTCCTTCTATCTGCTCGTTGTTGCCTTGTTCTCCTTTTTTCCCCTTTTTCTCCTCCGAGGCTTCACTCTTTAAATAACCTTTGAAGGGGTGGCAGTTACTCCTGGAGGGAACGCCTGTAGTGAAGCGTTGCGACTGGTCGGAGGAGAGCGCCGGTTGATGGATTTATCAACCGTTGAGCAGTTAAGTGTTTGTGAGATACTTAACCGCATGGTGGTTGCTTGTCAGTGTCTCAGGTTTATATAACGTCGCATGGTATGGAATACAGCACGTGTTCCATGCATCACACGGTAAAGAATATACTCACAGTTAGATCTGGATGTTTAGTTCATACCTTCTACGAGCAGCTTAACTGGTCGGAGACTAGGCACCGGACCTTGTCCGACCAGGGTACCCATTATGTAACCTCTGGAATCTTTACGACCAGTGAGGTCGTTTATCCTTAGGGGTTACGACCATGAAGACGTATGGTCCCTTATTATGAGGTTACGACCATGAAGACATATGGTCCCTTATTATGTATAGAGGTTTTAATCCTCGTCAGCTAGCCCCCGAACTTTAAATGAATCTGGTCGTGTGAACACAATCTTCCGATGAAATCATATCGGGACAGACCCGCATTAAATGTCGTGATTCACGAAGTGGTCTGTATTCATCTAAAGTTGAGAAACTGCCTTGGGAACCTAAGAGTCCTTCTGTCCGTTGGACAAAAAGGTATTTGTCCGTTGGACTTCTGGTAGCTTCCGGTCCAAAAAAGCTATAAAATCTCTTTTGTGGCAAATATTGAGACTTTTACGCTTACAGTTCTTCTTCAATCTCCCTATCTCCCTGCCAAGAAACCTCTCCGAGCACTTCCGTTCTTCCTATCCAAGGAATTTCTTTTAGCCACTTCTCCATATCCAACAATGTCGGACGCAATCACCAAGTGGGCGATCGCAGATTTGAGCGAGAAGAAGCTCCAGGCGTTGGAAAGAGTGGGATGCTTCCAGATAGAAGTTTGATCAAATGGAGATCAGCATCTGGAGAGTATTTCCCGAGTCGTGAGGAAGGGGAAATCCCAATCTTCCTCGCGTACGTCGAGTCTTGGCCGAGGTCGCCACAAGATAAGTTTCTTCGCGCAAGTTACGAGCGCTACGAGATCGAGTTGGTGAATTTAGCTCCGAACTCTATCGCCAATATCTGCATATTCGTATATTTGTGCGAAGCGTACCTGGGAGTGCGCCCAAATTTGAAGCTTTTCAGGTATTTCTATAAGATGGCGATATGCGGAAAACCAACAGCGGCTCCTGGAGAGTGCACGCTGCGCCTTCACGACGGAAAGGCCGATGAGTACATTCCGATGTACTCGAAATCTTCGTGGTCGACATGGAAAAAGAAATGGTTCTACATGTCGGTCACGAAAGATGATGGCCTCTACTTCGCCGGGAAGAGGGCGGTCGAGAATCCGAAGTGGAGGGAGACCGTCGAGAAGACAGGGGTGGTCGGAAGATGTGTGCAGGCCATCTATGATCTCAGGAATAAGGGGTTGACTTCCTGGCATGTGGTGATGGATTTCACCACTCGCCGAATTAGTCCCCTGAAGCTCCGAGACCATTCCCTGCTCTGGTATGCCGGTCGTGATGAAGCGATCAAGGATCCCGGAGGTGGTTAGTCCTTTGATGAAGCTCCGACCAGAATAGCAGTTTAAATTGATTATCTTATAACCTTTAACCTTCTTTTGTTTTTACCTTTCCAAAGTACTTTCCTCTGAAGAGGTCAGAGAAAGGGTTAGATTGATTTGCGAAAAGAAGCCTAGCGAGAAGGCTTTGTTCCCAGATATCCTGGCAGTCGTCTCCGAAGAAGAGAGACTGAGGAGGCTTAAGGTAGATAATCAATTTGTTCTTCATCTTTTATATATACTTTCTGATCCATTTCTAATTATGCTCATATGTACAGATGGTAGGATTAAGGTTTGCTCCATCAGATGGAGATCTTAACCCAACCGTGGTTCCTACTGACTCCTGCCCGGAGGCCATGGAGGAGGATGATTTTCCTAAGGTAAAGGAGCACTTATATAGGAGATATATATATATTTTAGATGAGAAATTTCATCACCTAATGCATTTGTTGGATTTAGGTAGGAGAGACCAGTTGCCCGCAGAGTAGAGCTGCGGTGGTCGTGAGCCCCCAAGTGGTCGTTCACGACCGGACAGTTGCTACAGAAGCAACTGCTCTGAAGGTTGATGTGACCACATCCTCTGATCAAGTGATTAGGGATCCTGTCCTCGACCAGTTAGTTGAGAACATGGTCTCCGATTTCTTGTCAGAGGATGTGAGGGGTACGACCAGCCCTACCAGTTCCGAACTGGCAAAATTGGTCGAGAAAAAGAAAAGAAAAGCAAGCGCTGTAGATTTTGTGCCAGTGCGCTACAAGGTTAAAACTAAGAAATCGACCAGGTATGTACAAACGAAAATGTTATATGAGTATGTACCTTAGAAATTCTTTGATATGCTGAAACCCTGAAGTTCTTTTCTTCCTTTTATTTAGGTCTGCTGGTGTTCCGGTCGCTTCCGACCAGAACGTTCCTCAGGAAGAAGTTCCTGAGGTCCAAGTGACCGAGGAGGTTTCCGACCAGAATGCTCCTCAAGCTAAAACTGCTGAGGACAAAGTGGTCGGAGGATCCCCCGAGCAGATATCCACGTCTGCTCAGGATCCCCTGGTGATTCTAACTCCGTCTACGGAGGTAGTCATCCCTGGAGACTTTCAACAGGTTCCACCCCCTGTTAGTAGTTCTTCTCAACCTAACAAGTTCCCTTTCCACCCCCGTTTTATCGAGGATAAGGAGCTTGATGAGGCCTGGGGGAGATTGTCGGATCGTCAAGCTAAGACGAGTCCTGACAATATTTTCGCCGAATATAATGATGTAGTTATTCGGGTAAGTGTTTACGACTATTTTTATTGTATTATCTTTCTAAAAAGTTTTATTGAAAAAACCTAAAGAGAAAATGCTGTGTATGTAGCATGTGGTCGAGAATTTTGCTATAGTTGGAGGTTTAACCCAACGAATAAAGGATCTGGAGCATAAACACTCCGAATTAGAAAGTAAGAAACTTTTTCTCTTTGGCTTCTCTTTCCTTGCTTTTAACCATCTTTTTCGATTATCTAATCTTATCTAATTTGACAGATTTAGATAAAATCAAAGAAGAAATTGTGGTGAGAGAAGCCACAATAGCAAAGCTTCTGGAAGAATGCCAGAATAAAGACCGGTCGATCGAATACGTGATGACCAGGCAAAAGGAAGTTTTTGATTCTTGTGAGAAGAAAATCAATGGTAACTGGTCGTAGACTTGACTAGTGTATTCTTTTTGTCATTTGGTATCTATGTTTTATCTTCTAATCTGTTCGTGCAGAAAAAGATCAAGCACTCAACAGAGCAGAGAAGGCTCTTGAATTCGAGCATGGCCAAGGGGCCGTGCTCGAATGCAGTATTGATGAAAAGGTCAAGGCTGTGAACAGGATGCTCTTCGACCTAGGGTCGGGAACACAACTGCCCAACTTTGGAGATCTGTCAGAGAAGATCAATTTTCACGGCCAGCAGATCGAAGATCTCAAGGGTGTGATAAAAGACCTCCGAGAGAACTATGCCAAGACAATGAAGGAATCTATCGCTAGTGGAGTTAGTGTTGCTTTGGCAAAACTGAAGGCTGCCAACCCCTCTATTCATCTTGGAGTAGTTGAAGAGGACTTCGACTGCTCGGACGATGAAGCAACCAGGTTACTCGAGGAAGTAAAACCTCTCGGAAATAAGGTTGCGGAGGAAATGGAAGCTGTATCTCCAACGCGTAGCGACCAATCGGGAGGTTCCGACAAATGAATGATATGTAATGAAACTTTAAACATCAATGAAATCTTTGATTTATCTATATTAATTATTCGTTAAATACTCATATACTTCCTAGCCCCCGACTGCTTATATAGTAGATGAACATTACTAAAAAAGCAGTAGACTAAGAAAATGAGTAATAACTACGACCATGGTATATAGGTGGATTCTGATAAGAAAAAATCTAGTGAACACTAGGAAATGATCATGGTCGGAACCAGTGTATGATTTCAACTAGTCTAGATTAGTTCCGGAATCGGAATACCGTGTAGTACCATATAGGGTCGATAGAAATCACAAGACTGATTATGATGATATATAATTTGTGCAAGAAATGTATGCAAAATAGGAAAGCAACAACTATCTTTGCTCATACTCATATCAAAAACTGGTCGTAAAAGGTTGTTAAGATTCGAAGTTTAAGAAGAGATATTCCTCCAAACGTGCTCATGCTCGGGTTCGACTGGTAGCGAGGATCGTAAGAAAAGACCGTCGCTAGGAAGCTCCTTCCAGTGGGCAAGACCACATGCAGAGAGGAGAGACTTCGACTAGGAGGCTTTCCGTGTCCCGACCAGTAGCCAAACAAGAGTAGAACAGAATGACGAAATAAATAAGGGTAAAACTTCAAAGTCTTAAGCAGATAAGAAATCATAAAAAATTGCTGTTGTGAAACTCTTGCTACTCGTACATTTTCTGGAGAAAATGATTGTGGTCGCTCGTGGGAATCATTGGAGCAATGATCACGACTAGGACCGTGATGGCATGAGACGAAGAAGTCGAAGCCATAGAGTAAGAGAGATCCTTGAAAAAAGGATATCGAAGAAAAAATAGAAATCTTCTCCGACCAGTTTTACAACAGCAATAAGAATATGTAACCAGTGTTATGAATAACAAGTATAAACAATGATACTTATTGACAAAGGAAAAATGCCATTTATAACATGTTGTTTATATAAAGGAAATGCATCTTAAAGAGAAATAAAAATACTTATAAGAAATGAATTTAGACAAAGAACTTACGTAATTGATCAATATTCCATGAATTAGACAAAACTTGCCCATCGGACATGGCCAAGCGTACCGAACCTGGCCTGGTTACTTCGACCACAGTGTATGGACCTTCCCATTTGGGGGAAAGTTTGTTGCGATTTGCTTGGCTCTGAATTTTTCTGAGAACCAGATCACCTACAGCTAGGCTGCGAGGTTGCACCTTACGACTGTGATACCGGCGCATGGCTTGTTGGTAGATGGATGATCGTATCAAGGCTTGATTTCGTCGTTCTTCTAGAAAATTGATGTCGTCGAGTCGTCGTTCAATCTGATCGTTTTCATTGAAACAATCGGTCCGAGCAGAGCCAAGCTTTAGTTCTGGAGGAAGCATGGCTTCGGCACCATAAACCAAAAAGAATGGTGTTTCACCGGTCGCACAACTACTTGAAGTACGAACGGCCCATAATACAGAAGGAAGTTCTTGAACCCAAGCTCCTGACCGTTTTATTAACTGGTCGAATACTCGTCGTTTGATTCCTTGCATTAGGATTCCATTGGCACGCTCGGCTGCTCCGTTGCTTTGTGGATGAGCAACTGAAGCGAAATGTATCTTGATACCTAGGTTCTCACAGAATTCTTGAAAATTACCACTAGAGAACTGGGCACCGTTATCCGTGATTATACGACTAGGTACACCAAATCGTGTGATCACATTTCTTGTGAGAAATCTCTTAGCGGCTTCAGTTGTAGTTTTAACAACTGGCTCGGCTTCAATCCATTTTGCAAACGTGTCAATCATGACGAAAAGGAATTCGAAGCCCCCGGGTGCTTTTGGGAAAGGTCCCAGAATGTCTAGTCCCCAGGTCGCAAAAGGCCAAGAAAGAGGGATGGTTTGCAAAGCTTGTGACGGTGATGTACTTATGCGCTATGAAACCGACATTATGCGCGCCGTTCTGAGCTCTTTTGCATCATGAAGGGCGATTGGCGAAGAGTATCCTTGCCTGAAGGCTTTACCGACCAGTGTTCTGTAGGAATGATGTGCTCCACAGACTCCTCCATGAATTTCGGTCAGCAACTTAATGCCATCCGATTGAGATATGCATCTCATCAACACTCCGTGAGATCCTCGTTTATACAAGGTACGTTCAATAAGAGTGTATGATTTGGCTTTTCGCGCGAGGCGATCGGCCTCTACATCATCCTCTGGAATTAGGTCATGCTGAAGATAATTGTAGATCGATGTCATCCAATCTCTACCATGGTCGTGACGGCGGCAACCATCAACGAGCTGTGGAGCATCCATGTTCACAGAATCAAGGTTTAAAACCTCCTTGGGAACATCTATGTCCTCGGAATGCTCGACCACCGAGGGTGAATCGAGTTGCTCGAGGAAAACTCCGGGCGGGACGACGGACCTGGCTGAGGCCATTCGTGCCAACTGGTCTGCTAGAAAGTTTTCCTTTCTAGGAATGTATTGGATCTGGAGACCGAAGAAATGCTTTTCGAGTTTCCGTACTTCCGCCAAATAAGATGACATCTTGGTACTCGAGCATTGATACTCTTTCCCTACTTGATTCGCTACTAGTTGAGAATCGCCTTTCACTAGTAATTTGCGAATCCCGAGCGCACGAGCTGCTCGGAGTCCTCCCAGTAAGCCTTCGTATTCTGCCACATTATTGGTGGCAGGAAAGTTTAACTGGATGGCGTACTTAAGGTGTTCGCCAGTAGGGGATATCAAGACGACTCCAGCCCCCGATCCTTTGAGCATCAAGGAACCATCAAAGTACATTGTCCACTCGTCGTGGTGTTCGTATTTGGGCCCTTGGGTGGGTTCAGGGTTTGTCCATTCGGCGATGAATTCTGCTATCGCCTGGGACTTGATTGCTGTTCGTGAGATAAAATGGAGATCGAACGTCCCTAGCTCGACTGCCCATTTTGCTATTCGTCCTGACGATTCCCTGTTGCTAAGGACTTGACCAAGGGGATATCCGGTCGGTACGACCACTTTGTGAGCTTGAAAGTAATGCCTTAATTTCCTTGAAGCCATAAGGAGACCATAGAGAAACTTTTGTACCTGTGGATATCGTTCCTTTGGTCCATGTAAGACTTAAACCACGTAATATCTTGTCGTTGGACATTGTGCGTGTTCTCGACCAAGACACCATTATTGTGTGTGGCGTTGCAGCCACGTAGATCAGTAATGTTTCTCCCGATCTTGGAGAGACTAAGATCGGGGCACTCGTGAGGTATTTCTTAAGCTCTGCAAAGGCATCGTCTGCTTCTTTAGTCCATTCGAAACTTCCATGTTTCAGGAGAAGTTTAAAGAAAGGTAATCCTTTTTCACCCAACCGCTATAAACGACTTAGCGCCATCTGACCGATTAGTTTCGAACCTCCTTCTTAAGTGGTCGGGGGCGATCCAGTCGATGGTCAGTGATCTTTCTTTGGGTTAGCTTCTATGCCCCTAGCCGAAACTAGGAAACCAAGAAGTTTGCCAGCGGAGACTCCAAACACGCACTTTTCCGGATTTAACTTAAGATTATGCCTTCTTAAATTATTGAAAGTCTCGTGTAGGTCGGAAAGATGATCGCTAGCGTTGATGCTCTTTACGACCAGATCATCAACGTAAGCTTCTAGATTTCGACCTATCTGAGGATTAAAGGTTTTCTGCATCAACCTCTGGAAGGTTGCACCAGCATTTTTGAGACCAAATGGCATCTTTACATAACAGTAAGTGCCATATGGAGTAATGAAGGAAGTCTTCTCTTCATCATTTTTATTCATATTAATCTGGTGGTACCCCGAATATGCATCTAAAAAACTTAACAACTCACACCCGGAAGTAGAGTCTACAAGTTGATCAATGCGTGGAAGGGGAAAATCATCCTTCGGACAAGCTTTATTTAGATCTGTAAAGTCGATACACATTCGCCACTTTCCATTGGCCTTTTTAACCATTACAGGATTAGCGAGCCACTCTGGGTGGTCGACTTCACGAATAAACCCAGCCTCGAGAAGCTTGTCAATCTCCGACTGGATTGCCTCCTTCCGATCAGGTGCAAAGCGCCTAAGCTTCTGCTTGACCGGTTTCTTGTCAGGCTGGAGTGCTAGCCTGTGCTCGATCACCTCCCTGGGGACTCCGGGCATGTTGGACGCCTGCCAGGCGAATACGTCCTGGTTTGCTCGGAGGAAGGAGATGAGCGACTCTTCCTATTTAGGGTTGAGTCTTGTTCCGACCAGTACCTTGGCGCCTCCTGGAGAAGCGCTTTGGTCGAGTGGTACCTCCTTTGTCTGGTCGGAGGGTTTTGGTGTCAGCTTGGGCCTTGAGTGCTTGACCTGCATTTTTGGCGGATTAGTTTCCCTGGTCGGTAATTCGTCGGTCAGTTCTAGACATTTCCGATCGCATGCATAAGCCATCTTTCGATCACCTCGAACTGTTATGACACCTTTCGGTCCAGGCATTTTCAAACTCTGATAACCGTAATGCGTGGCTATCAAGAATTTTGCCAGAGCCGGACGACCAATGATTCCGTTGTATGCGGTTTCGAAGTCAACCACATCAAACAAAATTCTTTCCGTTCAGAAATTGTCAGATTTTCCAAACGTAACCGGTAGGGACAACTGCCCTATTGGTTTAGCGGTCGAACCAGGTACTATGCCGTGAAAGGCATATTTTACTGGTTTCACCTTAGACTTGGGAATCTGCATGTCTTCTAATGCTCCCGCAAATAAAATATTTAAGGAACTACCTCCATCTATTAAGACCCGATTAACCTTGCAATTATTAATAGTAGGCTCGACAACAATAGGGAACCTACAGGTGAGTCGAAGGAAGGGCGATCCTCTTTCTTTGAAGGAGATTCTCAGATCAGACCACAGGGGACTTGGCGGTGATCGGAGCTTCGGTAAGGTTCACTTCCCGCTCCATGGCCTTCAAGTGACGCTTTGAGTCGTACGAGGATGAACCACCAAAAATCACATCAACCGTATGTTGTGGTTCTTGGTATTCCATTTCCTCGTCTCCGTCTTTGTCCTTCTTAGAACTTGTCTCTCCGAATTCCTGTACGGAGGGGAATGGGCCTTTACCTGCATAATAATCTTCCAGCTTCTTTTGCCAGGCTCTGCAGGTGCGTAAATCATGCCCTGCCTGCTGGTGAAGTGGGCACCACTTCTTATTTTTCTTGTATCCATCGGTCGTAGCCTTTGTTTTGCCACGACCAGTGTAATCTTTCTTACCCTTGGTAAATTTCTCTGGAACCGCAAGGACTTCCTTGTCGTCCGGTTTGCGGTTTTTCTTCTTCTTGAGAGCCTTCCTCTGCTTCTTCTCTAGCTTATCCAAGCCTGGCTGCGGGACCTTGTCCTTCCGATCAATCGTCTTGCTCCATTCGACCGCTTCGCTAGCGGCTGCATATTTGTCAGCCATGTCGAAGAGCTCGACTGTTGTTCGTGGAGGATTCATTGCAATATCTTCAGTGAAGCATCGGTTTCTTAGCCCTGCTTTGAAAGCTTGAATAACAGAAGATTCTGCGACCTCCGGTATCGAATTACGAACCTGGCTAAACCTTTTGATGTATTGCCGGAGCGTTTCATTGGGGTTTTGCCTGATCCGGTGAAGGTCATCTTCTTTTCCAGGGCGATCGTACGTACCCTGAAAGTTCGCAATCAAGAGGTCGCAAAGTTGTTCCCAAGTATAGATTGACCCGACCGGTAGGTTGAGTAACCATGACCGGGCGGATCCTTCCAGTACCGTGGGCAAGTAATTTGCCATTACATTTTCGTCGCCACCAGCTGCTCTGATGGCGGTAGTGTAAATCTGGAGAAATTCTAAAGGATTTTGAGTCCCATTGAATTTATCCATATTGGCTGGACGAAATCTATTCGGCCAGAGCACATCTTGGAGCCCTGCAGAGAAAGCTCGACAACCTGTGATCGATTCATGGCGCCTCCTCTGGAAAGGTACCGGATTATAATCGGTTGGAGACCGGTTCCGTATGTTGGAGTACCGGAGCTCCAGCGTCCCGATCCGGTCGTGGACATTAGTATTATTCCTCCGACCGCCTACCTGGCTTAGATGATGTCGAAGATCATCGGGGCCAAGTGATCTTTCCTCCTGACGAGGAGAAAGAGTGCCTTCCTGAAAAAGCCTCCTTCCCTCGTGACTCCTGGGTCGGAATCGTCGAGGTGGCCTCGGTATCGACCGGCCTCCAATATGACCATGCTGCCCTCTACTGAGGGAGGAACGCTGGGATGAAGTCATTGTGTGACTTTGTGAGTGCCTTTGTTCGATGCGCTTCAGACGTGACATGGTCTCTTTGGAGGATCTCCGATACCTGGCCTGCAATCTGTACAAAACCTGGAGTGTCTGCGAGAGCAGGGTCAGGATTATTTAGGATATCCCGAACGCGCTGCAGATTTTGTATTGTCACCGAAGGTCTTGGTGGGTCTCCTCTTCTATTGGGCGTCTGATGACTTGAGTATTCCCCCGACCTCCCGGTGTGTCCTGCCCGGTTCCCTATGTTGGCTGGGGCAGAACTAGGTGAGTTAACTGACGGACGTCCATCAATTCTGTTACCTCTGGTATTTGGTGCTTGACGGCCCGCACCATCTCCATCAACAGGTGGTGCCGAGGTAGGGTGCGCAGGACCGTACACGGCATTCTGATTTGTATCTCCGATCGCGTTGACCTCGTGCCTCCAACAGTGGTCGTCCGATGAGCTTCCATCGTAACTGATGGAGAGCTTTCCAACGCTTCTGTGAGGAGTTCCCACGATGGAGAGCGGTCGGTGATGAGTGTCTCCTGAGGTTTTCGCCATAGACTCAGCCTGATGCGGCAGATTGCCGATCGGATGCTGAGCTTGATGATTCCCACTTGGCCCACGACTAGTGGAGGTTTCATCGACACCATTACTAGATGTCGGTTGGCTCCTGGAATTGCCAGAGGCCGTTGGTGAGTATCTGTTAGCCATAATCGCATCGAGAGCACATTGATTCTCGAATTGCGGGGCTGGATTTTCCTCACCTTCTTCGTCGGTCGTACAGGCCGGGCTTTGAGAGGATTTTGGACGCTCCGAACTAGTCGGAACGACCGGTTCCTCTGGAACCACCACAGATTGTGGCGGTGAGTCTTCATCCATCCTGTTGATCTCGCTGATGTCAGCGACTTGCGAATCAGCGGAAGAGGAGGATGATGACATCCCATTTTCCTGCATGGCGCGGATGCATGCGTCCATGTCGAGGTTGGAATAGTCCGCCAGGTCGAAATCATTCTCCTCGTCCCAACTCCTGGCCATAGTCGCATGAACGAGTATGAAGGAAGAGTGGGCGAGGATTTGATGAGCAAAAGGTTTCTTCAGAAAATTTGCGCCTTCTTCCCCACGGACGGCGCCAGCTGTCGACGATCAAGTCGCCGATCTTATGAAAATAAACAGAGAAAATGGCGCGAGGATCTTCTGGTAGATTATGGGGCTGCTCTTTATTGATATGAACTGGCTATTACAGGGGGTGCCTACGATCAGGCACTGGACTAAACCTAATTATACTGAGAGTAATACTTGCTTTGTGACAGAAACAGACTTAAAGCACTAGACTTATGCTTCCTTCTATCTGCTCGTTGTTGCCTTGTTCTCCTTTTTTCCCCTTTTTCTCCTCCGAGGCTTCACTCTTTAAATAACCTTTGAAGGGGTGGCAGTTACTCCTGGAGGGGACGCCTGTAGTGAAGCGTTGCGACTGGTCGGAGGAGAGCGCCGGTTGATGGATTTATCAACCGTTGAGCAGTTAAGTGTTTGTGAGATACTTAACCGCATGGTGGTTGCTTGTCGATGTCTCGAGTTTATATAACGCCGCATGGTATGGAATACAAAGACGTGTTCCATGCATCACCGCAGAAAGAATATACTCACGATTAGATCTGGATGTTTAGTTCATACCTTCTACGAGCGGCTTAAGCGGTGGGAGACTAGGCACCGGACCTTGTCAGGCAGGTACCCATTATGTAACCTCTGGAATCTTTACGACCGGTGGTCGTTTATCCTTAGGGTTACGACCATGAAGACGTATGGTCCCTTATTATGAGGTTACGACCATGAAGACATATGGTCCCTTATTATGTATAGAGGTTTTAATCCTCGTTAATACATTGTCCTTTCTTTTTGTCCTTCACCAAGCTAATGTGGACACTTGCCCTGACACTCACCTACCATTGACCCATTTTTCATGTCATCCTGGACACGTATATATCCAATAATTCCCTCACCACTTTGGCTATATTTAGCCTAGGAAGTCTTTCTTCCCCACCTTTTTCATTTGGTCCTTTCGGTTCTTGCTCAGTGGCTCTGTGGGAGACTTTGGTGCCAAGACCTTTGCCAGGGACTCTCCGCCGTGATTTCACCAGTAAGGGCTCCCCTGGAGTTTGGCGCCAGCCCCAGCAGCCATAGCTGCTCGACCTCCCCTTCACTCATCCTTTCTTTCTTGTCTCTGGTGAGTTTCTTTGCATGCTGCTCTGTTCTTGCTCTTGTCGCCACAATGAGTGGTTGTGCCCTTTCCAGGACCTCCTCTCTTGGGTTTCTTCCGGATCTTCCATGGCTTTCGCGTGAGGAACTCCTCTCTGGTCTTGACTCGAAGAACATCTCCTGGACCTCCTTGGCCGTGCGCAAGGATCACTTTCCAAGGCCTCTCTGTTCTATTGACTAGATCACTCTTTTGGGGTCTTTTGCTAAAGACCCTCTTCTACTGGTAAGCTTGGACCTCTCCCAAAGAACCTATTCTTAAGTATAGAACTCTTCTGCTGGTTGAGTTTTGAGGATTTCTCTGGGGTTCCTTTGGTTCTTTATTTGGAACTCTGTTGGTTCTTTATTTGGAGCTTGGTTTGAATATGTTCTTTTAACCGTGTAGATCTCGACGTCTCTAAGGAGCTAGAACCCTGTGATTGAGTAGATTCCTAAGCTGTCAAGCAAGAGGCAAGTTACACTCTTGATCATATTGCACCCAATATTTCAATTTAATTATACTCTGTTTCAAAGTATCATGCATGCTTATTTCTACCAAGTTATTTCAATACCTGTCTTCAGACTCATAGTTATGCCTATTTCTTTCATATGGCCAACTTTGATATTGAACCATATCGGTTGTCACTCTTAGGTAAAACTTGGTTAATACAATAGTGTGAGCCAAGAACATTTGAAAGATTTGTGCTTAGCCTTGCTTAGACCAAAGATATTTGATTTGGGCAAATCTTTACCATAATGACAAACTACTGTTTTAATGTTTTAATCCATGGCATTGGGTTGTCATGGTGTCTTGCAAATGCTTTTGGAAAAGCAAAGCAAAGGAAAATGGTTTGGATTGGGGTGAACTAGTTGCTTGGTGGGTGCATGTCTATGCACGGGACTGTGCCATTTCTATGGTTGGTGCCCAGGGTTTTGTGGAAGTCGCCCTAGTCATTTGAGGACCGGCCTTTGAGCGTTCCCTTGCCAAGCCTATAATGGGCTATGCCACAATCGTGCAACCACATGTCTCCAGTCTGGGGCGTGGGATCTGGCTGAATAATTTGCAGAATTCTACCACAGTTGTTCCACTTTGATGTGTGGGAGGTCTTCTATGACCACTGGTCTTTTATAACCTATGTTTCCCACTAGCGCAAGAGGGGGCACGAATCTGGTGGACTTGCAACCCATCCAGAAGCGAAACCTTAGCGAGGAGGGGCTGTGGTGGAACAAAGCATTGTAAAGGTCTTGTCATGATCTCTAGACCTCTTACCTTAGGCAGTGAGAGGTGGCATCGACGGTTGCCAAACAAACTAGAGGAATCATGTCATGTGGGTAAAGTGCACAACCTCTGCAGAGTGAAATCTATTCGAATAGCCGTGTCCGCGGTCATGGACATGCTGGCAATATCTCTCGAAGTTAGATTTTGGTTTTGGTTTCCAAAGAAATATTTATTAAACTGTTTTGGGATTCTATCCCATGGGTATTAGGCGGGGAGCCTTGTGACAGGAGGGTATCCTTCACCATCTTGTGATGAATGTTATCCAACTGAAAACTGAGATTTGCAAAAAATGAACTTTACTTATTGTTGTCGTAGCGGTACACCGAGGGGTGCCCCACACCCCACGATCGTCAGGAATACCGGTGCGCCGTCAGGGATACTGTACATATGTAAATCTACTCTGTATAGTGTATCTAGGCAAATGTACCTAAATACCCCTTGTCCTTTTCTCGCCTAGGGGGGCAAGAAGGTAAATGTCCCTTCTTGCCCCCTATAAGTAGAGCCCTAAGGGCATTTGTAAAGGGATTCCACTCTCATTCATACATACAAATACATAACACACATATACACGTCTTTGGCTCCTCCTTCGGTCCTTCCTCCAAGACAAAGGGTACGGAGGGTCCCCGTACCCACTGTTTAGCCTTGTAGCTACGACAATTGTAATTGCCTTGAACTTAGTACTTGTAATTGAAATAAACTTGGCTTCATGCAAATTAACCATATTAAGCTTTCCTTTGTGATATCCATTATGTATGTCATTTTGTTATCTAACAAGTGTAACTTGCGAGCACGGTTGTTGTGCTCACTCTTGCTTGCTGCTGTCTTTTAGCAGGGAATGGAAGCTCTATGGTGATCTATTCAGTGGACCAAGTGGTCCTGATCGACTAGGATTGCGCCCTCCAGCCGATTGCCTGTGGTATATTGGGTGGCCTAGTGTTTTCTTCTGCTGTGTGTTAGCTTGTGGCTAGTAAGCCTCCCCTTTGTAAACAACTTTGTTGATATTAATAAAGTTTGTCTTGTTGCAATGCTATCACTATTGTTGCTGTGAAGAGCTAGCCATGATCATTGGGACTAGCTCATTGTCACAGAAGGCTTAGTGTGGTCCCTTGTCTCGTGACCTCCCTTAGGTGTGGTCATGGACGAAAGGTGATCCTAGGCCTCTCGGCCACTCCCAGACATCCTAGTGGTCTTGCAAGGTGTCCTGGGTGGTTTTGTTGGACCCCCTGGATGAGCCTGTGTCCTGGTGGTCTTGTTGGACCTCCTGGGTAAAGACCTCTTGGGTGCTCTAGGGTTTGGACGCTACATGTTTATCTCCTGCATAAACTTTATTTTGAGTGATAATGTGAATTTAGTGTTTTTGAATATAAATAAGTATTTGAATAATGTATGTATATTAAAATAATAATAATAAATTCAGTACCCCTAGTGTTCATGCCAAACAATAGGGGATGAATTTTGAATTAGCAATAGGAAAATAATGTTTATATAAAAATATTCCCTAGAGCATACAAGAAATAACGTAGGGAATTTGTTGGATTTTTTCCCTAGGCTGGCAAAAAGGTAACGTAGGAAAATAAACTTTTCACGTCAGATGACAATACCATGTGGACGATATTTTCCTACCGTTTAAAATCCTAGGGAACGATTCTTTCCCTAAATTTTCCCAAAAAAAACCGCAGGGAACTTTTTCTTTCCCCACATTCTTTCCCTTAGTAGCTGTTCCCTACGAATGCCACTAGGGAAATTAATTTCCTGCAGTTTTTTATATGTTCCCTAGTATATACTCACTAGGAAAAATGGAGATTTCTAGTAGTGTGTGCTGCTGCTGCTACTAGGCCACAACAATTAGTTTACAAAAGTCAGCAACAGATAGACCAAGCAAAAAATTCATGCCCTGAGACTGGCAGGGACGGAGCATAGCGACGGCCAACGTGGGCCGTCGCCCCCCAGCTTTTTTGGAAAAAAAAATTAAACACCGTGTATGCAGCATACCTGAGGAGACGAGACGAGTTGAGGTTGAGGTTGAGGACTGAGGAAACGAGACGTTGAGGTTGTTTGACCGAGCATGAGTCGCTTGGCCTTCTCGCCGAGCAAGAGCTTATGCTCTTGCTCAGTCTTCTCACCTTCTCGCTGAAACCTCGGCCTTGACGTCTTCGGCGAGCATACCGAAGCCGGAGCACGGAGGACCAAATTTCTACAATTTTTTGAAGTTCGTCTCGAGATGGGGAAGTTGCTTTGTCTACCTAAGTAACCAAGCATAACTTCTTGACTTGTGTTAGTGCCTTGTGACCACATTTTGCAGTTCTTGTTGTTCCATTAGCGGAGATTTTAGTGCCGTCACCTGTGATTATTAACATCATTAAGGCTGCTCCCAATGGACAGTATCTTAGTGCAGTATCTTAGTGTATGAGGAGTGTTATGATACTATCTTTCCAATGCATGGTTTCTTATGGTGTAGTACCTTAGGCTGTTTCATTTAATTACATGCATGATCTTTACTAAGTATTTGAGCATTGGGGCGGCCTAAACACGTTGGATTTCGAGCCCAATGGTATCCAAATTAGAATCTTGAAAGTCTTATCTCTCCTCATTAACTACAGACCACATCATCAATTTCTTTACACGATGAGCTTAAGATCTGGTAAGGTGAAGCGTTGGAGCAGCCTAACAACATTCCGATCAGCTAGCGGTTGAAGTGCAGGAGGAAAATGGAGGAAGTTAATTGGAGCAAGTTGGGCCACTTGCAAACATGCTAAAACAAGCGTGACGCCAGATTAATGGTGGTCACCGACGCATGGTGGTGGAGTCCGACGCATGGGTGGTCGGTGTCCAGCAAAAAAAAAGGATTGTTTGATGGAGCGACCACCAGCTCTATCGCTTACGTCACAAATGATACATCACAAATGACGTATGGTGGTCGGTGTCCAGCTCTATTGTTTTATTCTGCTGGTACCATGCGTCATTTGTAACGTAAGCGATAGAGCTGGTGGTCGCTCCACGCGCGCGGGCCCCACCCAAGGCTGCGGGCTTCCTTTTTGGCCCCACTCACAGGCCGAGGCGGCGCGCCGGTCTACTACTTTCCTTAAAAGCTGGCAGCCGCAAATTTAGCAGCTCTCGGATAAACAAAAGAATCCAACCGCATGAACTGGCAGGTAGTGCTAGATCATCATGATGCTGCATAAACATAAAAATCAATGAGATGCTTTTCACTGCCAAATGTTTACCAAATTAAAAAACAAAATTAAAGATCAAAATTCTCAAATAAAACTAATTGTGAAAGACAACAGTGTCATCACGGCAGTGAAAATAGTCAAGGATAATGAAATGAACAAGCTTACCAAAACAATACAATCCAAACCAAATAGTAGCTAGCACAAACTAAAAATAACTTGTTAAAAATTGATTGAAGCATGCAGTGCACTTCATAACATGTAATATTATATATAGCCTTGGCACTTGCAACAAAAAAAAAATGTTGATGCATTTTCACTTGATAGGTCATTAGCTAGCTAGGTTAATTTGTTGCCCTTTGCTTACTTCCCTCTCAAAATATTAAACTTCCCCAGTTTAATCACTTAAAGTGTATTCTCCTAGCAGTATCACTATCTTTTAATTGCTTGATTCGCTTTATGTGTTAAAAAGATAATACTATTTCTGTAAGGTTTGGAGTTCCGTTGCAACACGTATATGAGCGCAACCAGGGGCGGATCCAAGGGGCCTCCAGGATGGGCAGTTGCCTGGCCTTCATGGGTCCGGTCGGTGGTGATGCTGGCCATGGCGGATCTTGGCGTCGGGGAGGTTTGTGGTGGGGAAGAACAACTGCGGGTGACCTCACGGAGGAGCTCAAGGGCGAAATCGAGTCGCCATCGGCAACTTCGGTGCCGCAGAAGACGGGGCACCTTGCACGGCCGGGTCGTCTACCCCAAGTCCAACAAGAAGGAATGCAAGGGCTTGATGACTTCGACGTCTCCTTCAAGTCGACCGGTCCGAGGTCGCCCAACTTCGTCCTCATCGATCGCGGAGGTGATGACGGCTCTGCTTTTTTGCTTGATTCAATTAATTATCTTTGCGAACGGTGATTACTAGCAGCTTGGAAATTCGGTAGTTATCGAGCTAGTTTTTATTGGTCGATTAGTGACGAGGAATCAATGAGGTAATCTTTGATTTGGTTCTTTAGGCGATTCAAACTTCCATTTCGCTTCTTGGTTATGTTTTGTGAGGCTTTGCTCTATATTTTGGCCTCTGTTCCTTGGATGTAGCCTATGTTTTTATGAGCTGTTTGACTCTGCAAATATGCTACATAGTTTTCTTTTTTTTTTTTCTTTTTAACCGGCCAAGAATATGTGTGCCTAATCGTCCAGGACCCCAACCCCCTGTCTTTCTTCCTCGCCTCCAGACTCGTGCCTCGCGTGTATCGGCGTCGCCGCTCGGAGAAGAACGTTGTCCTCCTCCCTGCCTCCCGAGTCCCGGCCGTGGGCTGGAAGCCTGGAAATGCTGGACCGTGGCGGGCTGGCGGCCCATCCTTTTGCGTAGTATTGATTGATTGATCTAATGGAGTGCTAAACTGGTGCTGTTTGTGAACTGCAGGCTATTCAAAGTATTGGTTCCTCTTTGGGGGCGACAGATTCCTTGTAAGTATGCTTTGCTTCATTTTCAGATAGGATTGTAGTGTAGTGTTTTTTTAGGCTTTTTCATAAACAGCATTCTTGCTTGAAACATCTGAAATGGCTAGGATTTTACTAAAAAAAGGGATAAAATAGATGGTTCATTGAGTTTGCTATGAGCCGACAGTACAATACTCGATGTCCTACCTTTATCTTTGTTTGTTGATTCCATTTAGTGTCGTATGCTCGTATTGCTACGATTGCAAGTTTGCAATATAGTTTGCATATTGATCCGCGTTTGGTGGCTTGCGACTCCGCCATACCTAGACTTTAATCACGGTCCGCCATCGCTAGAGCGCGCCAAGGGACGCCTGGGCTCATGGTGCCGTGGGCGCCGCAGGTGGCGTGCTGTGTGCCAGCGTCGGTGGGCGCGTTCGTGGACGACGCCGGGTGGGCCTCGGTGCTGAAGGGCGTGTTCAGCTGTGTGCCCACGGTTTGCCCACCCTTTGAAAAATTCCTGGCTCTGCCACTGAGCGCAACCACTACTTTACCCTGAACATGTGCTCTCGGATACTATATATAGTGTACGAGCTACCTAGCTAGATTGCATAAGTAGTCTGTTAATTAATCTGCTCTTGTTAATCTCACTAGCAGTAGCAGATGAAAGGTCATACTGGCAACGCTGGTGGTGCTTATCTTGGTGTCGTCGTCTGCATTCCATTATGCGGCGGACGCGCCCGGACCGCTTCCTGCAGCTGCAGGCGATGCAAGTCCTCCGCCTCCGACGGCGCCGCTGCAGCCGGCCGGCGGCTTGTTGAATAGGATCCCCTCGCACTCCAACTGTAGTCATTATGCCCCGGGCGGCGGCGCTTGTCCCGGTGGCGGTTAAATCTTATCTGCGTGCATGCATATATATGATTATATGCGTATATATGCTGCATGCATGTTGGGGTGTTGTGGCGCGAACATGCAGCTTGTGTGTTTATCAAGTTTGAATATATGCATGGTTTGATGGTACTAAGTTGGGTTACCAGTTATGTGTTGTGTGTTTATCAAGTTTGCATATATGGATGGTTTGACGATGGTACTAAGTTGGGTTACCAGTTATGTGTAGTACTTGCGTGCATGCATGGTTGGTTTATATTATAAGGGATTGATTATTAAGGGTAAAGCATGGCCTCCCCGGCCCGTACTTCTTCTAACTCCTTCCCTCTTTCTCGTCCCTCTCTCTTGCGTTTTGCTTTACACTACAGCCGATTCGGCGCCGCAATTAAGCCGGCCACGAGCACGTACGCTCCTCCGCCTCGACCCATCCTCCTGCATGCCGGCAGCGGCGCCCACGTGGCCGTGGCCCTCCTCCCGTCGCCCGGCTCCGGGACACGCACGCCACGCGGGGCAACCCCGCGCCGCCCCGAGCTCCACTGTGTTAGGGTTAATCTTGTTCGGTTAGTTTCTTTTTGAGGCATGTATGGCATCCGTTTTGGTTTTCTTTTGAAGTTGAGTCCGATCGAGTAGTATTCAGTGCCATGTAAAATTGAGGAGTTGAGAAGAAATAAGAAAAGACAAATTAAGAGGAGCGTACCGTACGTGCGTGCTCCCGAACTCGTTAATTTCGTTCGTGTGCTTGTTCTCGTTTTGTCCTGTGACTTGAGTTCGATCCTTCTCTCCAGAAGAAACAGCTAGCTAGCGGAATGCTGTGCTGCTAGTGCTAGCTACTTGGAGATTCACGTAGAAAAGAAAAGCCAGGAGGGCTGTATGTGCTGCTATTGAGTTGAGCACCACGTAAAGTCAAGAAAGCAACAGGGGCGTACGTACGTGTTAATTTGCTGCTTTTCGATCGTGAGGTTCATAAACTGATCGCTTCAATGACAAGTTTTTTTAAGCATTAATTCGTGAATTTGTTACGTTTTCAGTGTCGGAAGGAACTGAAGTAATGAAAACATCATATCTGTACATGTAAATCTAAATTAAGGCCGTTGTGCGATTAATTCCTAGTAGTTTTCTTTTTTTCGTTACGTAAAAGGAGCAACTAGCTACAACTATAAAATCGTGAGAAGCATGGTCAACAATGCGTATGTGAATAATGTTATATCGTTTAATCTCTGCGCGCGCTTCTTACAGTACAGGGGGATCTTTTTACGTTTTACTGGACAACAATGCGTATGTATGGCAGACAGTTGTTATATCTGATGCGGTATGAACAACATTATTCCTTATACTCATGAGAAATACATAGCTCTTGAGTACTATTCATCTACTGATGATGTATAACATTTTCCAGGTTTTGATACATAATGTAATGCGCATAGGATCTTCTACAGACCTTGAATCTCAGCAAGCTCATGCATTCTCTATTTATCTTGTCCTGCCTTTCCTGACCACTTCATTAGCTTTGCTAGCCTTTAACTGGTAATGTCATGATGTTGGGAATAAAAGCAAGTAATCGACAGAAACTACGACATAGCTAGCTGAAAGATGAGGGATTCGTATCCTCTAACATTACACAGTAATGTCACCGAATGAACAGTGCAATAACAATCAAGAGCTACAAGATATCTTCTGATCTTTGTGAGCTACAAGATCTTGAACAAGCAGTCTGCGCTCGATCTCACCCTCTCGTTTTCGATCCGACTACTGTGGAATGATAAAGGATAAGAGGTTGGGCAGCAGGTTGGGCAGCACGTTGGGCAGCTGGGCACGACTGCAAAATAAGCCAACCACGCACAATTAATCAAGAAATCTCTGAAATTACTCAAGTGTGAGCAAGATTGTGGTACATATATACCAGCCGTCAATAAAGCCATCACGAAACCCCGGTTCCCGACGTGGCATCGGCTGCGTGTACTGGTACCGCGGTTCAGCACACAAAGAGAAAATTAATTCCACCAGGAAATCATCAGCTGCTCTTTGTTCAACCTAAGTAGAAACTCGTGATCAGCGGCACCTAATACGTACCTTGCGCAGGGTACCGCGGCGGCGCCCTCACCGGAGGCCCTGAACAACAGCAGCACACGGGCAAAGAAAAGTTCAGCACACAAAGAGAAAATTAATTCCACCAGGAAATCATCAGCTGCTCTTTGTTCAACCTAAGTAGAAACTCGTGATCAGCGGCACCTAATACGTACCTTGCGCAGGGTAACGGTAGGCGTACCTAGGGTCGCTACTCATCCTTGCGCCCGATGAGGAGCAGGTGAAAGGAGGGGAGGGGAGGGGGGGGGGGGGTAGACGCAGGACAGGCTCGTGAAGGCGACGTGATGAGAGAAATTACCACTTGAAAGGCCGTGTTAGTATGCCATTACGCTGTGCGTATTTATAAGGACTAGGAGATCACCAGCGCGACTGCGCAGGACGCACGCGGCGCGTGATCGAGGGCGGGACCCACGGGACACGATAGGCGCGCGCAGGGCTGCGGGCTCCACCGGACGTGCCTTCTGCCGAAGGTGTAGCGCGGGCACGAACGCGCGTCGCCGAAGCTGTGGACAGGACGCGAGGCTGCTGGGCCCACCGGACGCGCGAGCGACGCCCGCTCGCACCAAGCTCAACGCCTCAGCTCAGATCGGGCGGCCACGAGACGATCTCCGCGCGATCGGAGGGCGCACGATTTGCGAGCGACGTGGCCTGGCGGGAGGCGGCGGAATCCACCGGAAATTAATATATGTAATAATAATAATAATCCTTGGAGTCGTACGTCCGAAGGGAAGAAAAAAAGTCTTGAATCTTGCTCCTCACGTGACTCGCCCTATGGCCCACATAGCTTTCTTTTCCGACTCCGACCATTTTTCTAGCATTTTCTCAATTCATCTCCATTCCACTCTTCGTATGTATGTCTGTACTGTACAACAACACCTCTGTTTTTCTGCTGCCCTCCCATACAGACTCCAGTAAGGGTGTGTTTATGGTCGATTTGGGAGCTAGGACCTAGAAGAGGCAGCACCAGCACATTCGTCATCAGGTGGATCAACTTCCTCACTATCTTTCTTTTACGTGCCCTTTTTGCCCCTTTTTGCTTGCTCCAATGATTCTTGCTTCCCAATGGCCCACCATCTTGACCGCCGTGACCTCCGGCAGCAAATGCGTCGGACGGTCGTCGAAGAAGTCAGGAAGACGAATGGCGAGCAGACGACATGTGGCTAGTGACCTTTTCCTCAGGTACATGGAGACAAATGTTACGGTAAGAGGTATTTTTTTTGTTGCAATAGTGTTTTTGATTTGTTGCAGCCCCTTTACCATTTAAATGTTGTATGCATTTTCTCGAATTGTTGCAACAGTTTTTCTCCATTGTTGCAGAAAGTGATTTTTGGTTTGTTGCAAATACATCTTTCTGAAATTTTGTAGGAAAATGATTTTTGTTGCAACCATTGTCGCCGATTGTTGCACACATGAAATCAAAATATTTTGTAAGTTAGTTTTAAATGTTACAAATTTCTTGATGTTGCAACAATTATTTTCGGATGTTACAACTATTATTTTCAAATGTTGCAATGTTGTAACATCGAAATTTGTTTGATTTGGTATATTGGAATTAGTTTTTAAGCACAGCTAGGTTCTATACCGATGGTTTTCATGCAATTTCGGTGAGAATATGTTATTTTCCCAATGTTTTTCGGAGGAGATCGGGCGGAGGAGTTTTTGTTGCATCAGGGGTGCGTGATGTTGTATAGTACTTTCGCTTGTTTCGGGAGGAAGGAAAACGCACCGAGATCAGACGGCTGAGCATCATGGCTCTAGATCGGACAGCAAAGCGTGGCGTATGGCGCTAGCGCTCGTTGCAAGCACTAGTCGCGTCCTCTAATTAATCAAGTAGCTGAGGCATGTGGGGCCACTAGTGAAGACATCAATTAAACAAGATAGCCAGATGAGAGTCGATAGTTTTGATCACCTTTCGTTACATTAATCCAACGGTGACCGAACCGTTCAAGAAAAATCAAGCGTTAGACGTCCGCGCCATAACAGCGTCCTATTTATAAGGGCGGGATGGGGAGTTGCAACGCCATGCCTTTTCAGGAGGGAGATAGCTTTCGCGCCGGGCGTTTTGAGCGAAAGTAGCCAGGAGGCCCAGGACGACACATCTCCGCGTACAAAGGATTCGGTGAGCGTGGAAGGCAGCGCGGGTTAGTAAGGAGAGGAGGGTGAGGCCGAATCGGACACATCGGCGGCGGCGTGGAGATGATTATCCCCTACCTGTCCCTGGCTGGTGTGGTGGTACGCTTTGCATGAATGGGTGAGTCATCAGAATATATTCTTCGGGCCCACTATAGCCCATGCGACCGAAATTTTAAGAAAACTCAGTCACTCTTTTTAGCCTTTATATTATCATCTAGTAGTCTATGTGAGTTATTTTAGTTGTTGTGATGTTTCATTTTGTGAGTTATTTTTGTAGCTTATCGGGCCCATCAATATAAAATTTCAACCCGTTAATCCAATTGGGTTATTAGTACGTTGTTGTAGATTTGTGGTCTGTGTTGTTAGGTCCGTCAGTTTCAGCCCATCAAGTTGGATGTCAGGACCTTAAATATGCAAATATGGACTCTCTGTGTGTAATGCACTAGTTCAGAATCATACTAGTACACACAGTGTTAACATATATTAATATCATTCCACATAATACGAATATAAGAAAAAACGACTAATTTGGTTAATAAATAACAGTTGTGATATTATGGTCGAATTTACATTTATTAAGTCACGCAGGGCTGATACTAAATAAAGAAACGGCAGCGGAACGGAAGCAACTCCAACGGAAACCCATCTACTCGCCACAGACAACCGTCTAGGATCAAGATCTAACGATCACCATCCTCGTACAGCTCCTCCTCAAAAGCAGACGAAGACTTCTCCACTTCAGCTGAATGATTGCAGCAAGAATGAGTACTCCAAGTATTCAACAAGTTGTACCATAGAATACAAATATAGATGATGCCTTATTCCAAAGAACATGGCTTCTATGGTTCTTTTGCGTAAAAGCAACAATTGCAATTGAATATGAATAATAGATTGAAAGCATAATTTAAGACAAATAACAATAATAGATTAACAAGTATTTTCACAAAGCTCACATAACCTAATCATTTTATTTTACACAGCTGCATAAGTTTTCCCACACAGCTATCCTTTCCCAATTATTTTTTATGAAAATCTACACCTCGTGTGAAATCTCCGAGCATGTTCATGACCGCGAACGCGGCTATTCGAATAGATTAATTAACACTCTGCAGAGGTTGTACACTTTACCCACACGATATAACCAGTGTAGTTACAAATCATAACAAAATATTTCAGAAGTTTCAAATCAATAATTGACTCTCCCAATGTGCAATACAGTCGACCCCAACCTCACTCGCTAGTCCATCGCACACCATTGGATCTGAAAGTGGCAAAACGTCTATCGATGTGACATTCAGAGTAGTTTACACCTCCACCTATCACTAACCTACTACCTGAGTAGTCAATGTCAAAACTCCACAACTTACTAAGCTAGGCCCGTTCCACTCCAGACATGTGGTTGTACAACTATGGCTCAGTTCAATGGCTCACAAAATTAAGTCTTTAATTGATCAAGGCGAGACTGCTAAAATTCTACTAGTTAAACATCATTCATGTTTCCCAATTACACATCCACCATATCATCAATCTATTCTACTCGCCTAAGTCTAAATCTTTTTCCCACCCGTTTGGTTAAGTGCATCACATGCCATCAATGAGTAACAATATAATACACAGTCTTTTCATAACATGTTCTATAATCATTTAGTCAAGTTTATATCTTGTAACTCAAAATGATATCAATGACTCGTTGCATGGCTAAGCAGACTATTTGTGTCTAACTAACCTACGTTGGTGCTATGATAATACTAACTAATAATTAACCAAGCTAGGGTGACAAAAGATCATGGTAATACAATAGGCAAAGTGGATATAATCAAATAGGTGAATAGCTAATCCCAAAACATTTAAATAAATACTTAAAGTAAAATACAATAATTTGAATCAAGATAATTTTGGAAAGCTGGGTTCAACAAGATCATAGTAACAAATTGCCTTGGAACAAGTCTTGGTACTGGTATTGAGATTGATCAACTTCTTCTATCTCAAAAGCTCCCTAAGTATCGTCTACTCGTAAACGAAGGCGAAAATCAAATAAATAGAAAATAGAGCAATAAATAAACTCCAAAAATTAAATAAAAATCTCACAAAGGTAGAACTTGAATTTAGATGAATTTAAAAACTTGAATCAGTTCAATCGGAGTTCGTATGAGGAAGAACGGGCCCTCGGAAGATTTAAATCTAAGAAAAAGAGAAATAAATTATTATTTCGAATTTTTAGAATTTTCTTTCTAAAAGAAATTCTGAAATATTGCGTCAGCAATAATTTCAGAATTAAAAAAAATCCAAAAAATAGGAAACAAAGGCTGACAGGTAGGACCCTAGGTCTATGGACCAAGCCCACGGATTTGGTCTATTGGTCTATGGCTCACGAGTCTGTGGCACTGTAGATCTAACATGTGGGACCCACATGACAGTGACTGGGTTTACCGTGGACTAAGCCCACGTGGAATTGTATATGGGATTTGGGTACGGGTGGCATGTGGGCTGTTGACTCAGCACTGACTGGGCAACATGTGGCGCTGACTAGACTGCCACGCAACCAAAAGCTGACTTGGTTGGTGACGTGGACAACAGCAAGGTGGGTGGCGCTTAGGTCCCGATGGTTGTCGGCGATTGCGGCCTCGGCGGGGCGAACTGAGGTGCAGAATAGGTACCTGAGGCAAGGGGGAACTCGACGGTTCTCGGCGGAGGAAGATTTCAACGTAGTTCTCGGCGGCGGCTTTACTTCTTTGGCGATTTTGATGGCTAGGGTTCAGCTCCTGGGCGGCGGCTGTGCATTCTGAGGTGCGGAAAACAAGGGCTACCTCCCCCTTTATACATGGGCGGCCTGGAGAGTCCCTGGCGCAAACACTAAGAAAGCCCAGCGGCGGAGGAGTCCAAGCTGTTCCCAACTCGGAGATGATGAATAGTGTTCATGTGGGACCCACTTGTTATTGGCTGCGGCTTGGGTGAATCTGCGCAACACAGTTAAGTCCTTAATTGATCAAGGCGAGACTGCAAAATTCTATTAGTTAAACATCATTCACGTTTCCCAATTACACATCCACCATATCATCAATCTCTTCCACTCGCCTAAGTCTAAATCTTTTTCCCACCATATTGGTTAAGTGCATCACATGCCATCAACGAGTAACAACATACAACACACAGTCTTTTCATAACATGTTCCATAATCATTTAGTCAAGTTTATATCTTACAACTCAAAATGGTATCAATGACTCGTTGCATTGCTAAGCAGACTATTTGTGTCTAACTAACCCACATTGGTGCTATGATAAATACTAACTAATAATTAACCAAGCTAGGGTGACAAAAGATCATAGTAATACAATAAGCAAAGTGGATATAATCAAATGGGTGAATAGCTAATCCCAAAACATTTAAATAAATACTTAAAGTAAAATGCAATAATGTGAATCGAGGTAATTTTGGAAAACTGGGTTCAACAAGGTCAAAGTAACAAATTGCCTTGGAACAAGTCTTGGTACTGGTATTGAGCTTGATCAACTTCTTCTCCCTCAAAAGCTCCATAAGTATCAACGTTTACTCGCAAACGAAGGAAAAAATCAAATAAATAGAAAACAGAGCAATAAATAAACTCTAAAAATTAAGTAAAAATCTCAGAAAGGTAGATCTTGAATTTAGATGATTTTAAAAACTTGAATGGGTTCAATCGGAGTTCGTATGAGGAAGAATGAGCTCTCGGAAGATTTAAATCTAAGAAAAAGAGAAATAAATTACAGTTTAGAATTTTTAGAATTTTCTTTCTAAAGGAAATTCCGAAATATTGCGTTAGCATGACATCAACAATAATTTCAGAATTAAAAAAAACAAAAAATAGGAAACAGAGGCTGACAGGTGGGACCCTAGGTCTATGGACCAAGCCCACGGATCTGGTCTACTGGTCTATGGCTCACGGGTCTATGGCCCTGTAGATCTGACATGTGGGACCCACATGACAGTGACTGGGTTTACCATGGACTAAGCCCACGTGGAATTGTATCTGGGATTTGCGTACGGGTGGCACGTGGGCTGTTGACTCAGCACTAACTGGGCAACACGTGGCACTGACTAGACTGCCACGCAACCAAAAGTTGACGTGGACGACAGCGAGGTGGGTGGCGGTCAGGTCTCGATGGTCGTCGGCGATTGCGGCCTAGGCGGGGCGAACTGAGGTGCGGAATAGGTACCTGAGGCGAGGGGGAACTCGATGGTGTGCTCACATTCGCGAAGGGATGACTGAGTTAGCCGGCGGCACGGTCGAAGTGGTGGCGAAGATTTGGGCGTGGACGGAAACAGGATTCTGGTGATGCTCCGACGACGTGAAGGTGACAGGGATGTAGATCTTTGTCTTGCGATCCTACCGGTGGTGACAACGCAGCTCCAAGTGCACCGACAGTGGAGGAAGAGTTCAACTTAGTTCTCGGTGGCGGCTTTGCTTCTTCGGCGATTCCAACAGCTAGGGTTCAGCTCCTGGGCGATGGCTGTGCGTTCTGAGGTGCGGAAAACAAGGGCTACCTCCCCCTTTATACACGGGCGACCGGGAGAGTCCCTGGCACAAACGCCAAGAAAGCCCCGCGGCAGAGGAGTCCAAGCTGTTCCCGACTAGGAGATGATGAACAGTGTTCATGTGGGACCCACTTGTTAGTGGCTACGGCTTGGGTGAATCCAAGTAGCACACGATGCGTGAGAGGCTGACTAGTGGGGCTGATCGCCGAGCCGTGGGGAGAAGCACACGCTGTGGAATTAGGCCGGAAGCGGAGCAGGGTTGGGCCTGGGGTTAGGAAATCAACCCGTTGGATTTTCATGAGATTTAAATAGCTTTTGTATTTTAGAAATACCAAAAAATCCAAATAGCAAATAAATTCAGAAAAATTCCAGAAAAATCTGGAAAATATTTCCAAGCATAAATAACTCGAATAAAATAGTTTTGGAATTAGTTGATACTCAAATTAGTCACATTAAATTGCTTTTGACATTTGAAAGTCCATTTAAGCTTGATTAAATTCAAATAAAATTTGGTGAATTTTCCTAAGGGACCAAAGTACTAAAAAGGTTTTGAAACTCAGAAAATTGGGATGTTACACGGGACGAATTGTTATGTGTTGTAAATGAAGACACAAGTTTCCAATCTCAACCTATCAACTGTTGATTTTTTTATATAAATAAAATCAGCCTAATATGTTAAGTGAGACTAGCACACTGAAGTAGCTCAAAACTTTTAACTAATGTGGTTAATCTCAATCTTTGCAAAGCAAGGTTGTTGGGATATGCTTAGCATATAAATTCTAATCAAAAGTTATTCACTAAGAAATGTTTAGATACCGACTCTACACTTTCATAGGATTTAAGACACACAAGGACAAAACATTGAACTGTTGCACACTGCTACTAATATTCAAAGCTTCCTCATATAGTTTAGGCAACTATTGCACATTGAACCATAATGTTACTTCAACGCCCTAATAATAAAACATTATAAAAAATAGTCCCCTTCATAGAATAACTTTGAGGGCATGATTATAAGTTTGAATTTAATCTCAATAACATAGAACCAAAATGTAACTTCAATGCCCTAACAATAAAATATAATAACAAAAATGACGAAATAAATGATATTCTATGAAGGACAGAATTGCTACACCGAGGTGAACCCTTACAAAATAGAAAATCAACACATGACAACTGAAAATAATTCTAAGAAGGATAGAAAGGCCATGACCTAGGTGAACCCTTACACAATATAAAATTAAAATTAATTAACCTACAATTCACAGAATTTTTTTGAAACCAGATGAACCCTTACAAATTTCAGAAAAAACTGAAGTAGTTCCTACATGAATTGCAGTTTACAAATACAAGAATTGCATAGAGCATAGCAGTGTAAGTTTTGCTAAATTCATAAGCAACTTATAAGATGAGATGAACACCTAATATAGGAAACTCAAAATTACCCTGAACTAGAAAAGGTCAAATAATGAATCATATTAGTTAACTCTAAGGAACAAACATAAGCACTACATTAGGAAATCTAAACATAAAACTGAGGCCATAATGCAAATTGCAGTAGCAGAAACCAGAAATTGCACATTGTATCAACTTGCAATATCAGTCAAAAGAGTGTGCAAATTTCCACATGACCACAGTTAATGTTTGATAAAATTGCTGATATATAAAACATAGATGGTAAGTACAATTTTGAGTTAATGTTTGATAAAATTGCAATATAAAATTTGGACAAACAATAATAATGATTTTAGTCAAGCAAAGTAGGGTTTAACAATTAACACACATACATAAAATTCGGACTATTGCAAGCTGCAACTAAGATAAAATGATTTGCAACTAAGAGACAACTAAAGAATTCACTTTCAACATGAAAATGGGAGCATGTTACAAAAAGACAGCATCAGAAATGCACTTCTAAGTGAAGAATAAGCATATTACAAATAGAGCTAGCCTGCAACATCACTAAGGATATTCAGAACTAACAAGTACATATACTAAAACAAAATATAGGATAAGTGTAAAGAACTTGCTCTACAAATCAGAAGAAAGAAACCATCAAAACAAGAAATTTCCAACTATGCATATCTAAACATTACTGAATACTGCATCAACACCTACTGCTACCCCGGACAAAGTTTGTAGTAACACGCAATATAGTTCTGAATTAGCACTTCCAACTATTCGAGTTGCCACTTTCTACTGCTCTTGTAGAAGCTTCTTCTAGCAATACTTACAAAAGAAAGATAGAAATTTCTATTATTGGTGAACTCATACAAAAGAAATGATAATACAATAATTTTCCAAAGTTGACAAAAAAATGAGAAGGCACACTAAGTTCTCAACTTAAAAAAATGTTATTTAAGATAAACTAAATTGGCACAATAGTTTTGAACTGAAATTTCTACAATAGTGTGTGACTTTTTTATGTGGTAGCAAAACTTAGACCGGGTGATTCCCTCTACACAGTTTGATGAACAAATGTTCTAGAGAACCAAGGTAAACCCCTACAAGAGACAAGAGACAAAAAATCTAACCTAGACAAAAATATCCCAACTTTGGTGAATCCCTACAAATGATAGAGACAACAAAAATTATTCTAAGCTAGACAAAATTATTCCCATAGTAAACCCCTACAAAATACAGAGCCAAAAGACAAAAAACAAGTAAGTTACCTTTTTTGGTCCTAATCACTGATTCTCACAGTGAACCACATGATAGCCACTGAATACTAACAATAACATAAACAACTAAAACAAATCAATCATCTGTGGATTATAATCCTTACTTGATTAACCCTTTACAACAAAATGTGGATATCATGGGGATATGTTCCTGATCTTAGGATGATGATATAGTTGGCAATGGTGTTGAGGGTTTGTTGAAACACGTGTTTTCGGCAAATTTTAGAAGCATTTGGCTAACGTGGTCAATTTGTGATGTTCTTAGGTTAGGTCAATGTCATGAATTTCAGTGCATATGTATTGCATGCTGCATGTTTTGACTAACGTGGGTCAAGTTGCGAAGAACTTATTACCGGAATCGATTTCTTGGTCTATTATTATACAGGTGGTTTGGAGGTCAACGACGGTCAACGACGAGAATGATCGGGACTAGGCTTGGAGTGCTGAGGTTTAGAATGACCGAGGATGCTAGGTGAAGTCAGTGGAATCAAGCATCACACAAAATAGACAAGGATGACCGAACGGGAAGTTCGGTGCGACGAGTTGCATCAAGCGGCACAGGGGTCGGTGCAAGTGCCATGGTTGTTTTGGTGGGAGCCAGATGGGAGAAACTTGCCAACATGAAGAGAGTCGTTGATCAACCTACATGTGGCGAAGCATGGGATTGCTTGATGAAGATTGGACTTGGTCTATGGAGAAGGATCGAGAAGGGGTATTTTGGTAATTTTACCAAAATACCGCCTTGATAACCTTTGGCTAATCCGCGGCGCAAGATGGCGTAAGGAGAAGTGGTTTAGGTCAAATGAGATAAACATCACGAAGAAACGGATTCGAAAATCCATGTTCGTCATCCGCTTTGAGAAGCGTGTGTGAGTGTAGACCCGTTTGTGCGTGGGCTTAACGGGTGCCCATTAGGGTTTTCTCCTGTCAGTGATCTAGTACCGATCTTACGTATGATTGTTTGTTTCGGGGGATCTCCTAGAATTAGAACCACGCATAGAATGACACAGAGATTTTATACAGGTTAAGGCCTTCTCCGGAGAGACTAACAACCCTACTCCTGTGTGGCTATATTCAATGTGTTGGTTACAATCAAGAGGAAGACTATTTCTTAATGTCTTATGCTCTAGATTGCTCAGCACAAATATCAATTTCTAGTTAAAAATAAAATTTAATTAATTTTATGGAATTTTCTGAAATTTTAAAAGCTTTTCCCTAATTATTTTAAAGCCAAAATAAATTATTTGCAAAATTAAATACCAATGATGAATTGGAAATATTTTATTTAAGTGCAAAATGACTCAGGGAATCTATGTGAATTTTCTCACAATTTTTGGACTTTATGTGATATTTTCTAAAGCCTAAATGAATTAACTGAACTATTTAAATCGCTAAATCAAATTAAAATCCAGAAATAGCCTTTGGGCAGAATCTCCCTCGGCCCATCTTCTTTTCCACACGCGTGGCCCATTTCTCTGCAACCCAGCTCACCCGAGACAGCCCACCCGCGCGCTCCTCTCTCCTTCTCTCACTGACACGCGGGGCCGCCTTACCTCTCTCTCTCGCGTCTCTCTCTTTCACTTCCACCTGGGTCCCATGCCACGTCAGCTCATCTCCTTCCTTCCTTTCTTCTCCACTGAAATCCCGTCTGAATCCGCCATTGCCGCAAATTCAAACCTTCCAAATCTCGGCCGAATCGACCGCATCTCCCGAAACTGTGCCGCATTTATGATGCCGTGTCATCACTGCGCCCATCACGGCTTTTCCCTTCCATATTTGGCCCCAAATCTCGTTGATTTCACGTCGGACCAGGTGAGGTCTTCTTGCACCGCACGAAGCCTTACCCTCGCCCTATAAAGGTGCGCCCTAGCTCCGCCTTGACCTCCTCACCTCGCCACTGCAAACCACCGCCCTTCTCCCCTCCTCAAGCGCCCAGATTTTGGAATTGAATCGCGAAGCCCGAAGCTCCTTCCGCCGCCGAATTACTCGCCTTCGACAACGCTTCGTCAACTTCGTCCACACCTTCGGCACCGCCTCATCGTCATCTACCTAACTCCGCCGCCGCAAAACCTCTCGCCGCCGATCACTCAGTCCCGCTCCGCTGCCGTTGTGGTAAGCCCTAAGTTCACCATGTTGTACCCATCGCCGTAGCACCGTCTCCTATCGGTCTTACGTGGCACGCACATGTGTGTGCCACACCAACGCCATGTCAGCACAAACGCTGAGTCAGAGCCATGTGGCCGCCTGCATCAGCAATTGTGCCAGCGCATGCACTATTTCATAGACCAAGTCCACCATGGACTAGTTGACCGCCGTGGACCTGGTTCATTGACCATGGGGCCCACATGTTAGTGTAGAATAGGATTTTCATGTAGGTAAATAATTCGGCCGGTTAATGATTTTCAGGCGATGATGTCAGCATGCGTAATAAAGAGATTTTCCTTTAGAAAATTAAATCAAGAAATACCATAAAATTGAATTTTAAATAATTCTTTAGGGTTTAAACTTCCAAGGACTCGTTCTCCTTCATACGAGCTCTGTTTTCATCAATTCAAATTTCTAAATTTATATAAAATCAAGATCTAGCCAACTAAACCAAAATTATTTAATTTAGAGTTAATTTAAATTTTCATTTGAATTTATTTGTGTTTATTTGAATTTGGCTTATTTTTCACATATTGATTTCGATGACTCCGGGGAATTTGAGGTAGTTGAAGAAGAATTTGAGCAAGGCAAGTTATATCTTTGACCACGTTGATCCTATTATTTTAAATTATTTAATTCTATTTTAAATTATTATTGCATGTGTATTTCTATTTAGTTATTTTAAATTACTGTTTTAAATTCCTAGTTACTCTATTTCCTTTGTATGGCCAATGTTGATGTTTGAATAGTCATTCCCTTGTCACCATAGTTAACTTAAATAAAATTTGAAAAGTTATATGCTTAGACAATGCTTAGACCAAAATTTTGAATTTGGGGAGTTTAGCCAAATTATTCAAATTTGATTCAAATTGAGTCTATGGTATTGTCATACCATAGAAATTTTAGAAAATGCTTTTACTTGAGAAATAAATTAAAATGGTTTAGACTTGGGCATAATGGATGTTGGTATGGTGCAAGTCAATGCACATGATCGATTTGTTTCAATGATCGAGTCCAGGGTTGTGGAATGTTGCCTAAGTCAGTTAAGGACCGGTCTTGGAGCCGCATCTTGCTAAGCTCACCGTACTACCACATGTCTAGAATGGGAAAGATTAGTCTTATTAATTTGTAATACCTCATTGTTAAATATGCCATGTTGTTGTGTGGGTGTTGGTTAGACAGTATTCCCACTTGGCGCAAGAGAGAGCTCTCGGCAGGTGAAACCTTAGCGAGTATATTAACCTTAGGGTAGAACATTGTAAAAACCTAGTGATAATTGCCTAGTCGCACGCCTTCGGAAGCGTGTAATGGCTGACATGTTAAGCAAATTATCTCTTGTGGGTAAAGTTGTACACACTCTGCAAAGTAGAAACTATTCGAATAGCCGTGTCCACAGTCATGGACATGCTGAGGAAAGCACTCAAGTTAGAATTTGGTTTTGTTTTAAAATGAATTTAGCAAATGATTTTTAGGATGGTTAATCCTTGTGGTAAAATTGGGCGGTTAGCCATGTGATAGGAGGGTATCCTTCTCCATTCATTTATGGAGGTTATCCACTATAAAGTTGTCAATTTAAAATTTGATTCTAGTTATAGATTAAAAATTGCCTTGAAACATAGTATGGGTATTTTAAACTGAAAATGCTGCTTTATGCAAAATAAACCCTATCAGCCTCATTTGATTAAACATGCATGCATTATATTCTGTTATTGGGTGTAACTTGCGAGCACGGTTGTTTGTGCTCACTCTTGCTGAATAAATTATTCAGGTGAAGAATATTATCAAGATGGTGAGGATCAGGATGACTAGGCTACGCCCCCAGACGATTGTCTGTGGCGAATCGTGTAGCCTACCTATTTATTTTGCTTTCTGCTATGTCTTTTATTTGGCTTATGCCCCATTTGTAATAAACTCTGATTATCAAATTAATAAAATGTGTGATATGATCTTGCTATCATATTTGTTTGACTGTGTACACTAGCTATTCCTGGACTAGTGTATGCGACACAGAGAATTCGGGATCTTTCGTTCCTGGGTTCGACAAAAGTGGTATCAGAGCCATATCGACTGTAGGTCGTGGCCTTAGTTAGAATGGATAAAACTCTTAAGGACTTATTTTTGAAAACTAAAAACACTTTGGTCTTTCTGGTGTCCTTACTCAACCTTTCTCTTTAAAATGGTTACTAATTCTTCTCTTTTTTTCAAAAATTGTAGATGATCAAGCACCCCAATATTTGCTTCCCCACGGATCTTATTTGGACACTGGCTGACAAAGACTGGAGGATGATGTAGCATCTGCACTTCCAGCAGAGGCCAATGTACCAGGGGTACAAGTACATGGTGGGCAATCAAGAACGTTGGAGGGTGGAAGTGATACTCTACTCCAACCTGTAGCCTAACACAGACTTCCATATCTTCGACGCTCTTATGCAGCATGGCTCTTTTCCCGAGGGTATCCAGGATGCGGCTAGAGAAGCTGTTCGTCGTCTCCGCTACATCTACGACCACCGCTTCCACGGCACCGGATTCCACTACTACCCGATGCACATCCCCACCCAGCTCGGTAGTACCTTTCGCTCGGCTAGAGATGAGGACTTTCCAGAGCTAACACATCAGGTGAACCTGACGATGGATATGGAGCATGCCTACTGGCACACTTTTGATGAACTACGTGCCGCCCATGAGAGACTAGAGGCAGTAGAAGAGGAACTGGCTCACTACAAGGAAGGCGACGCTAGTACCAACAACACCCCAGACTACACCCCTGTGACCCCTTAGATTTTATCTTTAGTATTAGACGCAAATTGTGAGCTGTCAATTCCTTTTGTGACAGCCACAATTGATTACTGAAGTAAATTAATAAAAGACTATTTTGAAAAGTTGTTCTTTGCCTTGTGTTTATTTGGTTCGTGGGCTATTTTAGACTTATTCCCCCTTAGTACTCTCTCCCTCTCTTCTAAGTTCTTGGAGTTCTAGTAGATGGTGGCAACTCGCAGAACCGGCAGCGAAAGTGCCAGCGGTCAGGGCAACGAGAACGCAGACTATCAGGCGAACCTGATCCCGCAGCCACCACCACCTCCAGCAGAAGGACCAGATTGGCGCTAGATGATGGCCAATCAAACTCACTTGATTGTTGAAAAGTTTCTTTACCATTATAGATATCCCACAAAAAGAGATTGACACCCGAGTCAAGCTCATTTGTCAGAAAGCTCTGGCACCAACGTTGATAGGGGTTCCTCGAATCCTGGCGGTTGTGTCCGCAAAGGAAAGGGAAGAACGCCTAAAGGTAATCAAGAGTTGATTTCTTCTTTAGGATTATGTGGTCGTAGATTTCAAACATCAAGTGATGTTCATTTTCCACTTGTTACAGAAAGTAGGCATGGCAGATTGTTGAGACAACCAAGAGGTCGAATCGAAGGTTGTCGAAAAAGGGGCGGAGGAAGTCAAAGTTCCTCCAGCAAAAAGGCGTCGCCTTGTGAGGGCTGCCGCTAAGCAAGGCGAAGGCTCAAGCTCTGCTCTTCCTCCGACCAGCCCCGTTAGGAAATTCTTTGAAGACGTGCTTGTTGCAGAGAAAAGAGGGCTAGTCGAAGTGCTGAAGCACAAAGCCCCTAACACCAAGGTACCATTCTACTACGACGACAAGACTTTTTCAGTTTCCGCTTCTCACGGCTTTGTTAAGTGACTAGAAAAGGAGATCTGGAAGATCTTTGTGTCTTTTATGAAGGATACTACCGCGTCAGCAGAGCCCGTGGTCGAGGGAAGCATTGTCCCTCGGGTGGTCGAAACGAGTTTCGATCACCAGGAGGGGCAGGAAGCTACAAGGGCCAAAGCTCTCGCTCAAGACCTATGACCAGACGTGGTCGTAGAGGTCCCAAACTCTCAATAAGATCTTCGACTAGACGTGGCCGAGAAAACCTCGACCTCTCAATCTCGTGATACTGACTGCCTTCCAGGGGCAAAAAGTTTCGCAAGGATTAAGGTGGTCGAAGAGGAGAAGAAGAAATCTTCCTTGGGGAAGGTTTCGTCTAAATTAAAGATCGTATCTAGAAAACCAAGGTATGTAAAAATCAGAAGCATAAGAATAGCATTTACCTTTTTTTTCATAATTTGACATGTTTTCTTTGTTCTGGAATCTTAGTCCTGCTTCTCCAGCCCCCAAGGATGCTTCTATCAAGAAGCCCGCTATCATTTCTCTTACAGTCGTAGAGACAATCGGTGTTTCTCTTGTAGTCGAAAAGACGACAGCAGAGGTGGTCGAGGTATCGACCACTGTCCCTGTGGTGGAGGAAGTCGTTGCCACTGAAGCAACTACGATCACTGAGGTTGTCGTCAAAGCAGAGACGGAGATGGTGGACGACCCAGTCGCCATGATGATCGAGGCGGTTACTGATGATATTAATAATCGGACAAGGGGCTTGGTCCTTCGATCACCAGAGGCTTCTGGCCAAGACGGGGGAGGAGCCTCCAACCACCGTGCCAGGAAGGAAGTCATCAAGGACGTTCCTTCTGGCCCTCAAGGAGGAGTTGCTGATGCAAGCAAGGAAGAAGAAGAGTACTTCAACTTCTTCTCTGCGTTCTTTGGCCCAACATCCGTCGCGGGGTCTTCTTCATTTAGGTCTCGTGACTGAGTCACTCACCCTAAGGATATTCCTAACCGGGCACATATTTTTTATGACGAACATCTTGAAAAAGTATGGTGGGACCAAGTCGAAGAGATCGATGAACTTAAGGACCCCTAGAAGGTGTACGCCAATTTCGCTTGGTCGACCATCATTGTAAGTACTTGAAACCAAACATTTAAATATTTGGGTTTTCTTTTCTTCATCTCACCGTCGTTCTTTGTTTAGAGAGCTTTTGAACGAGTTGCAACTGTTGGCGAATACAACATGCAACTTGTGCTGTTAAGACAACAAAAAGCTAAACTCTGCGTGCAAGCAGAGAGATGGTAAGTGACTGTTACATGTAGTCTTTTTTATTTTGACTACCTCTCTAGTTCTCATGTCTAGTCTTAACCTTTGCAGGTTTAAGAGTGAGAAAAAGACCCTGGCTGATGCACTTGATTACGAGAAAGTCAAGGCGCATAAGCTAAAGGCAGAAAAAGAAGACCTGCTGGAAAAACTTCAGGAGGCAAATTCTGGAGCTTTTAGGTTGCAGAATGAGATAAATAGTAAGTTCTGGACTTAAGGTTGTTTATGCTGATAACATTCTTTTCTTCTTCTAACTCTTTACTCTTTGTAGAAAAAGAGGTCGAAATGGGTAAGCTCAAAACCGAGGTCAAATCAAAGTCCTTGGTTGTCAACGAGCTATCCCGTATCGGCAAAGAAAAAGGCAAGAAGATAAAGTCGTGGGAGGAAGAGTGCATAAAGAATGCTACCTCTCACGAGAACGAAGTCAAGAAGCTTGATTCTCAATTAGTAGGTAAGATATCCTTTACCTATGACCAGTTTCGTTAACTAGCCTTTAAGAAGTTTTATTCTGACCAGTCTTACTCTATTTGCAGAGCAAGCAGTGGAAACAAAGCGACTCTAAGAAGCTTCGACTCATAGTTAGGAGGAGATGAAGTCGATGAAAATTAACCTTCAAGACAACATTTCGCTCCTAAACAATGTACTCGGTGGGCTTGGTGCTAAGGAGGTAATTCCTCTTGAAGACACCACGACTGCCCATACGAGTGCCATTGGACAACAAGTCGTAACTTTAGAAGAGTTGATAACTACTCTGAAGACCAACCAGGCTGACTCAATAAGAGAGGCGGTCGAAAGAGCAGTGAGCTATGCCTTGGCAAAGCTTAAGGAACATGACCCCAATCTCAATCTTCAACCAATCGAGGAGGACTTTGACTGCCCTAAAGCAGAAGCAGTTCGATTGATTGCAGAAGTGAAGCCAGTCAGCCAGAAGGTCGCAGAGGAGATGCAAGTTGGATCTCCTTCATCAGAGTAGTTTGTAGTAGGAAACTTGTAAAGACAAGCTTTTGTTTATGAATATAAACCTTATATTTCCTGCAAATTGTCTCATCGAGTAGCTAGTAACTCATAAGACAATAAAAGAAATTGAACTTGAGACTAAGAATTGAAGTCATATTAATAACTTTATCCTAGCCCTCGACTATTTGCTTAGTTTATTTATATAAACTAAGGAAATAGTGTATAAAAGGGTTTGTTTAAAAAGCGGTTTATCTGACTTTTGCTGTCGATCTCGATTGTCATGTTCTGGTTTCAAGAGCTAGTAATAGATAGACACTAGAAAGTTCCTTCTAGTGGGCAAGACCACGTGCAGAAAGGAAAGACTTCGACTAGTGAAGCTACACTCTTCGACCATAGTAATCAAATCAGGAGAGTCAACATGAGTGTGATAAACGCTCAGAGTGCCTTAAAAATTCGTTCGACTTTTGTCAGTGAACTCAATGGTTTTATGCTGATAGCAAGAGTTAGAAACAGTGCGATACTAGGAAGTTCCTTCTCGTGGGTAGGACCACATGCAGAAAGGAAAGACTTCGACTAGGTATTGTGTCATTTTTCGACTAGTTTGAACGAATTGAGTTTACCAAAAGTAGTCGAACAAATTATAAAAGTATATTCTACTTAGAGAATTTTTCAAAAAGAAATGAAGAAATAAACGGAGTCGAAAAAGAGCTGGCTTGAAATTATTCCGACAAGATTTTGTTGAACTTAGTTTCTCAAAAGTTAGGAATGAGTCAACACTAGGAAGTACCTTCTAGTGGGCAGGACCACGTGCAGAAAGGAAAGGCTTCGACTAGGTGATGTTACCCTTCTTCCACCAGTGTAAAGAAAACCAAGTGTTAAAAAATGATCAAAAAATCACCAAAGCGCTACTCACTGTAAGACAATAAAGATTTGAAGAAAACTGAAACTTTATTGAGGGAGTAAGAAGTTACACATAAAATTTGCGTAATTGGTCGATGTTCCAAGAATTAGAGAGGACTCGGCCATCTTCCATTGCTAGTCGTACCGAACCTGGTCGCATAACTTCGACCACCGTGTAAGGACCTTCCCACTTGGGAGAAAGTTTATTCCGATTAGACTGGGATTGAATCTTTTTCAATACCAAGTCACCTACAGTAAGGCTGCGAGGTTGGACCTTACGGTCGTAGTACTTGCGTAGGGCTTGTTGGCAGACTATCGAACGGATTAAGGCTTGATTCCTCTTCTCTTCGAGTAGGTTAATATCATCCGCTCGAAGTTGTTCCTGGTTAGAGTCGTTGAAATTTTCGACCCTTGTCGACCGAATCTTTAGTTCTGGTGGAAGGATGGCTTCAACCCTAAAAACTAGAAAAAGGGTGTTTCACCTGTTGCTCGACTAGCAGTCGTACGAACTGCCCATAATACCGAGGGTAATTCTTGTACCCAAGCCCCCGAGCGCTTGATAAGCTGGTCGAAGACTCGAGTTTTGATTCCCTGCATAATTTCGTCATTCGCACTTTCGACTGCCCCATTACTTTGTGGGTGGGCAACAGAGGCATAACACAACTTGGTACCCAATTCTTTACGAAATTCTTGAAATTTTGTACTAAAAAAATGTTTACCATTGTCTATGATTATCCGACTTGGAACACCGAATCGAATAATCACGCTTCTCATCATGAACCTCTTAGCTGCTCCGTTGTTTCCCCAGTCACATGATCGGCTTCAATCCATTTTGTGAACGTATCAATAACCACAAAAAGGAACTCGAAGCCTCCTGGTGCTTTTGGGAACAGTCCTATGATATCGAGATCCCAGGTCGCAAAAGGCCAAGATAGAGGTATCGTTTGCAATGTTTGAGCCGGTTGGTGTATTTGCCTGCTATAAAACTGGCATTGTACACACTTTTTAACCAACTCTTTAGCATCATGAAGGGCTATTGGCCAGTAGAAACCTTGTCGAAAGGCTTCCCGACCAATGTTTTGTAAGTAGCATGAGTTCCACATATGCCTCCATGTATGTCGTGAAGAAGATTTAATCCATCTTTCTGCGATATGAATCACATGAGAACCCCTTGAGTATCTCGTTCATAGAGGACTCCTTTGACCAAAGTATACATTTTGGCCTTGCGGGATAAGCGATCTGCCTCAAGATCATCGTCGGGTACTGTACCCTTCAGAAGATACTCGTAGATGGTATTCATCCAGGTATCCTCGTATTCTAGAGAGGCTGTCTCAATAGGTGATGTTTCTCGTGTTTCGACCCGAGACGTCTTCTGGAGCTGTTTCAAAAAGACTCCTTTTGGTACTTGCGATCAGGAAGAAGTCATTCGAGCTAACTGGTCTGCGATAAAATTATCATTTCGAGGGATATATTATACCTCGAAACTGAAAAAAAATGCTTTTCAAGCTTTCTGACTTCCGATAAGTACCGAGACATGGTCGAATTAGAGCACTGGTACTCTTTTTTGACCTAATTCACAACTAGTTGAGAGTCTCCTCTTACGAGTAGTCGTCGAATCCCGAGTGCTCTCGCTGCTCGTATGCCAACCAACAATCCTTCGTATTCTACCACATTGTTAGTGGCAGGGAAGTTTAATTGGATAGCATACTTTAAGGTCTCTCTTGTAGGAGATTCCAGGACCACCCCAGCCCCCGAGCCACTTAGCGTAAGTGACCTATCAAAGTATATCGTCCACTGGTCGTGGGAATTGTACTGGGGATCCTGAACAGGTTTAGGATTTGTTCATTCGGCGACAAAGTCTGCCAAGATTTGGGATTTAATGACCGTTCGGGACACAAAATGCAGGTCGAACTCCCCAAGTTCAACCGACCATTTTGCCATGCGTCTCGCTGCTTCCATGTTCTAGAGGACCTTTCCTAAGGAAAACTCAGACGGCGCAATTATCTTGTGCGCTTAAAAATAATTCCTCAGTTTCCTCGAAGACATGAGGAGGGCATATAAAAGTTTTTGAACCTGAGGGTATCACTCCTTAGGCCCGTGTAAAACTTCACTTACGTAGCAAACTGGTCGTTGAACGCTTTCACATTCAGTAATCAGTACTCTTCTCACTACCTCTGGCATGGCAACTAGATATATTAAGAGAGTCTCTTCTGGTTTCGGAGAAACCAGAATAGGAGCACTCGTAAGATACTTCTTGATATCCTCAAAGGCATCGTTTGCCTCTACTGACCACTCGAAATCCTCGTGTTTCCTTAGAAGTTTGAAGAAAGGAAGTCATTTTTTTCACAGTCGTGCGATGAAACGACTTAAAGCCGTCATGCATCGTGTGAGTTTCTGGACTTCCTTCTTCATGGTCAGAGGATGCATTTGTTCAATGGATTTTATCTTTTCAGGATTTGCTTCGATTCCTCGTGCAAAGACCAGAAATCCAAGCAACTTTCCTAAAGAGACTCCGAACACACACTTCTCAAGATTGAGTTTCAAACTGTGTTTTATGAGGTTGTCGAATGTTTCTTGCAGATTGGAAATATGTTTAAGTCGCTTGATGCTATTTACGACTAGATCATCAACACCGGCTTCTAAATTTCGGCTTAGTTGAGGTGAAAAGGTCGTTTGCATCAAGCGTTGAAAAGAAGCGGCAGCATTTTTTAGACCAAACGACATTTTGACATAGCAAATATCCCGAATGGTGTAATAAATACAGTCTTTTCTTCATCATCTAAACACATACTAATATGATGATAACCAGAATATGCATATAGAAAACTTAATATTTCACAACCAGTAGTAGAGTCAACCAACTGATCGATACGAGGGAGAGGAAAATCATCTTTTGGACAAGCTTTATTAAGATCAGTAAAGTCTACACACACACACCACTTACCATTAGACTTCCTAACCATTACAGGGTTAGCCAACCACTCTGGGTGGTTGATGTGACACCCCGTGTCATTACCCTAGGGATAATCACACTTAGGCATACGGATTACTATTCGTTTGCTCAGTAGAACACTGCTCCAATGAATAGCAAGCCTTTACCAGAGTTATGCAGTAGAATAATAAGGTAGAAACTGTACTTTTATTCCAGTTAGCCACGCAAGGCTATGGTTCTTACCAATAGTAATTTACAATTGCGAAGATGGGACCACGCCCCTTCGCTTGTCTTTCCTCCCTCCAACATTCTTTCACTCACCCCATTTGTTGAAAAATCCCATCTCACCTTGGTCCTCGTAGTCAACGCCCTTGCCTCCTGCGGCTTCTTGGTACCTGCATGTCCTTCGTCCCACTCGGGATAATTCCTGGCCAGACTAGGATCTATAAAGGAGAATACTAGCAAGATTGAGTACAAATGTAATCAGCAAGCATTAATAGCAAAAGATGCACTGAATGGCTTATCTCTGTTCATTATCACCAATTCTATATCATATCTTTTCTGAAAATAACTCATTAAAATATTAGGTGGCAAATTTTAATACTGAAAACACTACTTGTGACTCGGAGAGAAGATAGACCCCCAGTGGTTCTCGTAGACTCCAATCCAGGAGACTGGCATGAATTCATGATTTTGTTTAGCACTGCGCAGGCTTTGTACCACTTAACCCATAGCTACTCTGAACTCTCTGTGAACTGGGTCCACCGCATTTCCTTGGATGCGGGTTCAAGATCAGAATACAGAACGTTTTCCACGTTACGTGATTAATTTCTCCACCCATTACTTTTCGTCGGTGTCCTGAGCGCACCCAGTCCTCCACCGAGTTCCAGCAATGTTGGTTAGGGCAGCTTCTATCCTGCACCCAACACTCCACCTTAGCGCTATAGCGCCTTGGATCCCCCACTTCCGGTCTCTCCTCACGGTTCTGGGTTCCTCATTCACCTTTCCACATATTACTTCCCCGATGTGGAGAGCAAAATCACGTAACAAGGTAGCATTTTCTGCCCGTTGAAACGAGAAAAATGGTTGGTACTGAATTTACGACCTCTGACCGAGTAAGAGTTTTGTTGGTCCTTATATTTTAACCATATGTAAAGGGTCCCACTTCCTGCCTCATCTCTTACCTGCCAAGGGCCCCCTTTACCAGCCATAATATTCTCTTTTTCACTTTCCTGTCATCATTCTCAATTCTTTCATAATCATTTTAATCACTTTCATCTCAATCATTTGATTTAAGTTTTGGGGAAAACAATTTTGAATGCAATACACATAATACTGCAATATACAGTTTACATTTAAATTAACTATATTTATGTTCAAGAGGATCGCTTGCCTTCAGAATTGTAGGAAAGGTCGGCGTCGAAGATTTTCCTGATAAGTTACTCTGTTAGTGTTGGTTCGTCCTCTGTAGCAATGTGATAGCACGAATAATAAATAAATAAATACTTAGTTGATATATGGTGATATTATGTGTACCTAGCTAGTGGGTTTCACCGTGTTAGCATATTTTACTTTAATAATCTTTTTCGGATCCCCCGTTAGGTTAGCACTCCCCAGTGTGTTCGTTCTACGAGCTATTCGCTCCAGGGTCAAAGCTATCGAGACTTTCGCTTTAACGCACGAAAAATTATTTTTTTTAAAAAAATACTACTCGCACTATCATACCACTAAGTCTAATAATTTTTAACTGCGCACAAACGTATAATTCATTACCTTTAAGCACACACTTGATTAATTACTTGCCCATCTAAACTTAGTGATGAAACTTTAATTAATCTACTACGAACCACCTTTTTCTAAAGTAAAAGACTAATTAATTAACTCCAGTGGTTTCTAAAGGCGATTAACTGCTTTAATTAACAACAAAAACATATTACAGCTTTTTCCTGCATTTTATTTCCAACGGTCAGGTCTATCACTAAATAATTAAACACGATTTAAACAATTACTCGATTTAACAATTACACGGCTTGTACTACTCTTAGGAATAAAAACTACGCAATACTAATACAGACTAATTTATTTGCTCACTTTTAAGGTTACATACAACAATTATTAAAAATTTACTAGAATTACACATCTTTCTTATTTTTTTCCTAACCCTAAATCTACTCCACCTAACCCCCAATTCCCAATTCCCTAATCTCTAATCCCTCTCTCCTCCCTAATCCCCCCATCCACTTCACTCGGCCGAACACAACTCCCAGGCCACAACTTCTTCCCCCAACCTCCACTCTTCCCCTCCATCTCCCATGGTGCCGCCTCCTGCTCCCCACCATGACGCCGTCTTCTGGGTCCTCCTCCTTGGTCCAGCCCTTAGGTTCCTCCCGTTTCCTGGTCTCTGGGCGGCTGGCTCGGTGCCGCCTCCTCCGATGCCGCTTTGGCCGGTGTCTGCGCTGCCCATCTTGCCGCCGCCTACCACTGCTGCAGTCCTTTCTTGTCGCCTCGGTTCCCCTCGGCCTTCAAGCGAGTCCCTACCCTGGGGCTCACCTCCTCATCTTGCCAGTCCTCTAGTCTTGGCCACCGGCCGACCTTGTTGTCGGCCGTTCTTGGCTTGGCCCGCGTGCCTGGCCTGGTCTGGTCTCCCTCTGCAACCTCTCGGCCCAAGCTCGGCCCGCACTCTCGGTTCCCCCTCCCTCTTTATTAGAACTTTAGTTGATTTTACTTTGATTTAATTGTTGGTGCTTGCTTTGAGGATGCCAATGCATGGAGGGAGTGATGGTGCGGGTTGTTTTGCTCAAGCATGAGGATGGTTTACCTGAGGGGTTGGGGTTGGGTCGGTTCTGGGGTCGTGGCTGAGGTGATGGCCGGTGTGGTCGAGCTGAGGCTGCCGACAGTGGGGGGTGGATGTCCTCCTGCTGCTGGCCTCCATGTGGCCTTCAGTGGTCGCTTGCGGTTCACCGGTCACCGTCGGCGGCGTCGCCCTTGATCTCCGGCTTCTCCTTTGTCCCCTGGCTCCCTCCGTCCTCTGTGTGCTCCCGGTGAAAGTGAAAGTGTTTGGGGAGAGGCAATGAGGGAATGAATGAGGGATGGGAATGGATATGGATGGGCTGTGCTTTGAGGCGAGCTAGGTGCAGAGCTTGGTCAGGGGGGATGGCTTCGGAAGATAGCTTAACTTGGAAGGAAATGGTTTCGGTTGTGACGGGTGGTGTTGCTAGAAGTGTGTGGAAATGCTCTCTCTCTTGCCTAATTTGGACCCTTATCCCTTGCTTGTGATCTATGACTTTTGTGAGAAAGAGGGTTAAGCGGGGGATGGTTCTTTGGGGGGTTGAACTTGGGGAGGCTGGCCTGGTGAATGGCTTTGCTCTGGGGGTGCTTGGCTTCTTGGTGTTTTGCTTGCTTTGTGGGGATGGTGGCTTATGAGGGGATGCATTTCAGCTGGCTGCCCCTTGTGGCTGGTTAAAGACCACTATGCTCTTGCCCTTATCCTTATGGCTTTCAAATGGCAAGATTTTTGCTGGGGGCTTTTTGGTCCATGGTTAGAAAATCACTATGCGGGTGATTTTCTGTGGTTGGGTAATTCAGTATACGTGGGTGTCAAATTAAATTAAACGCCGAGTGAGGAGACCCATGGAAGTGACAGGTGCCGAATGATCTCGGGTGGTCTGGATATCTTGATTGGTCAAGGGACCGACTGCCTAGGTTGTTCCTAGTATTCTACTGCACTTCAGGAAAAAAAAGCTGACGACCACTTCCTAAAGTCTAATGCTCACAAATACTTCTTTCGACTTAGCTTGCTAACCGTTTTTCTGATTTTCTTAACGAGCGATGAAAATGGACCGCGAGATGGTTCTATGGACTGGCGCTCAAAGGACAAGGTGGCAAGGATACTAGGAGGGCTTGGCGATATGCAATGCAAGACTTTTATTATTGTTTTGCAAACTACTCTGGATTGTAAAAGATATGTTTTAAATTGGTGTAATTAATTCTTATTTTTGATTATCCGCATTTAAATTACTGTTAATTACCAATTAACGATGCTAAATCTAGGTTTAGGTTTTCCGGGTTCTCACAGTTGACTTCTCTTATAAAGCCTGCTTCGAGTAGCTTGTCCAATTATGACCCAATGACATCTCATCGATCAGGTGCAAATCTCTGTAATTTTTGTTTTACGGGTTTCTTGTCAGGCCGTAGAGCTAGCCTGTGCTCGATCACCTCCCTAGGGACTCCGGGCATGTCGGATGCTTGCCACACGAAGACATCTGCGTTAGCTCGGAGGAAGGTAACGAGGTTTCGACTACTTGGTCGAAGGCTGCGCCTTACTTGCTACTCGAGTTGGTATCTGGCCAACCATCTCGAGGGACTTGCAGTCGCATGTAAGCGCCATCTTTTTGTCACAGCAGACTATGATCACTCCTTTGGAACCTGGCATCTTAAGACATTGATAACCATAATGAGTAGCCATTAGGAATTGTGCCAGAGTTGGTCGTCCGAGTATGGCATTATACGCCGTGTTGAAATCGACCACATCAAAAGAGATTTTCTGTCCTGAAATTGCTTGGAGAACCAAATGTTACAGGAAAAGAAACTTGGCCAATTGGTTTGGCCGAAGACCCTGGTACGATCCTATTAAATGAGTATCATACATGTTTTATTCTGGTCCGAGGTACTTGCATATCGTCCTGGGCACTCGTAAATAAAATATTTAACAAACTGCCACCATCAACTAACACTCGATTTACTCGACAGTTGTTGATGGTGGGCTCAACCACGATCGAAAACCTACCTGGTCGAGTAGAAGGGATCGGACGGTCCGCCTTCTCAAAAGAGATGGCAACTTCCGACCATTTCAGTAATTTATTGACAAGCGGAGGGTCAATAGAGTTTACCTTACATTCGACAGCCTTAAGTTGTCGTTTTGACTCGTATGCCGAAGATCCCCCATAAATGTGGTCGATGGTGTGCTTCGGATCTTGGAACGGCATCTCCTCGTCGTCGCTCGACTGCTTTTGACCACTTGTTTGTCCTACCTCTTCGAGTGTAGGAAGAGACCCTTTGTCGCTTGTGGCTTTTGGCCTTTGGTCTTGTTCTTAGATTTTTTGGTCTTTTTATCATTCTTTTTGCTACTTTCGCCTACCTCTTGAGGATTTTTATCGTCTCGATCGATAGTTTTTTCCACTCGACTGCTTCAGCAGTAGTCACATATCAATCGGCCATCTCGAATAGCATGACGACAGTAGCCGAAGGATTCAAAGCGATATCCTCTGTGATCCTTCTACCACGGACTCCCTGCTTAAATGCTCTGATAACAGAAGAGTAAAAAATCTCAGGTATGAATTGCGAACCTGACTGAAATATCTGATGAATTGACATAAGGTCTCGTGGTCATTCTATCTCATCCTGTGAAGGTCGCCCTCCTTCCTGGGATGATTGTAGGTGCCCTGGAAATTGGACAGTAGTAAGTCCCAAAGGTGTTGCAACGAATAGATTGACTCTTGTTGATTTAACAACCACGATCGAGTAGATCCTTCGGGCACAGTAGGAAGGTGATTTGCCATGATGTGCTCTCCTCCTCCTGCTGCTTGAACAACGGTTGTGTAGATCTGAAAGAATTCGATGGGATTTTGTAACCCATCGAACTTTTCCATGTTCAGTGGTCGAAACCGCGGTGGCCAGCGAACTACTTGGAGATCAGGCGAGAACGCCCGACATCCAGTAATAACCTCATGATGCCTTCTTTGCGGGAAAGAAGGGTTGAAGTCACCAGGCGATCGTACTTGACGATACCCGGTGGTTGGTGGACCCGACCTATGATAGGTCTCTGTTCTACGAGGGTAATACTCCTCGTATTCCATCTGCTGTTACAGATTCTGGGTTGGAGTGGTGAACAATCACCTTCCCTGAGAGCTTGTCAATCATCAGATGTTGGAAGAACTCTTCTCCGACTGGAGTTATGGTTAGGGGAGTGATGCGACCGGTTGTCATGCCGATCCCCATGAGGTGAGTTATTCGAACGACTCGTGTTCGATGGAGTTATCCCAGTACGACTTCCAGAATGGTGTTGGCGAGGTTTCTCGAGCCTAGCCATCATGCTCTGAAGCGTTCGTGCAATCTGTTCTACGAAGAGGTCGTAACCTGGCGCTCGTCCAAGTTCTTGAGTTGGGTTCTCGAGCATGTCATTTATACTCTAAAGTTCTCGGGCTTCTGCTGACCAATATTGAGTGGGCCCAGGCAAAGTTCTCTGGGTTGCAAGTCTTCTCCTCCGGATGGTCTCAGTATCATCCACGTCTGAGGTTACTTGAGTTCGCCTTAATAGAGAGTGATTATTTCGAGGATTTCTCCCACGCTTATCAGAGTGTTGACCTGGTTCATCGCCGAAGGCCTCTTCGCCATCGCCACGAGAGCTAGCAGTGTGTGAGTGGTGGGGAGCATCCTCAGTCTTGGCTCTAGGAGAGTGACCTAGATCTGAGGGGAGGACGAAGACCTCCTGGATATGACTTCCACTCGCGCTTGAGCCCTCCTGGCTTGAGGAGTAGTCAAATGACAACACCTCATGACTTGGAGCAAGCCCCTGTAAGAAGGGGAACTCTGGGTTATAACCGTCTCCAATCGTAGGTGAGCCCTGCGAGGGTATGGTCGAATCCGCAGGAAGAGCGGGCTCGCCCACATCCTCGGCGGGGGTAACCAAAGGGAGACAACCACCAGATGTTGATGGAGTCCCGGAATGATAGATTCCAGGACTTGCAGTGCAAGATCGGATAGCCACAGATGGACTTGAACATTTAGAGGGGGATCCCTTGCTACGTTCTGGGTTTGCCTTGGTGCTGTCTTGGTTGTGGTCGGATGGACCCTTGCCCTCTGAGGAATATGGTTCCCCATTTGGACATAATGTTGTGTGTGTGTGTGGGGGGGGGGGGAGGATCCCTCCTCAACTTTGTCCGTGGTATGGTCTCCGGGATCTGATGAAAGATCTCTGGAGGCGGCATTACCATCGGATGAAATAATACTCTGCTCGTAGTCGTAGCAGGCATCCATGTCGAGTTCTACGTAGTCGACCAGATCGAACTAGTTCTCCTCATTCCACTCTCCTGCCATGAATACATCAGAGTTGAATACCAAAAAGAACCTGTCGAAAAGGAATCACCGAAAAGTCCCCACGGCCGGCGCCAACTGTCAGTGATCAATTACCGATCTTACATATGATTGTTTGTTTCGGGGCATCTCCTAGAATTAGAACCATGCAGAGAATGATATAGGGATTTTATACAGGTTCAGGCCTTCTCTGGAGAGAATAACAACCCTACTCCTGTGTGGCTATATTCAATGTGTTGGTTACAATCAAGAGGAAGACTAATGCTTAATGTCTTGTGCTCCAGATTGCTCTGTCTCTTTGATCTCCTCTGGTCTTCTGACTCTAGCCTTTATATAGCGCATGAAGGGGTGGCAGTTTCTTCACGCCAAGAGGCGTCTCACCGTTTCTGATGATGAAGCGGTTGATGGCAGTTACTGTCATACAGACAACACCCCCATGTCACCAGGTAGTTGTCGTCAGAGACAGAAAAAGACGTGCAATTATTCCAAAGAATAACTGCGTATATTAACTACTATGTGTACTGAACACATCACATAAGACTCCTTAATCGATTAGGCCCACAAGTCAACATGGCTTTATCAATCATAAGGTAGTCGTAGCCAAGCTGGTCGTAGGAGGTTCTACGACCACAGGATAGTCGTAGAAAGGCTTACGACTATGTCATGGCCGTAGAAACGCTTACGACCATAGGGTGGTCGTAGAAAGGCCTACGACCACATAGCTAAATCTCTTCCTTATGAACATTAAGGGGTATACTTAAGATCAACATGACGATATTAATATCTATAATAAGAATTACAGATAAATAGTAAAATAAGGATTGTTATATCCTTGTCATCTCCCATAGCCTAGCCTCCAATCTATAAGGGGATGTCTAGATGTGGAGTCCCCAAGTCCTTCCAAGAGAGAAACCTTAATTTGTGTTTTTTGGCATTTTGGAGTAGTTGAGGCTAGGGTTTGTGAGAGATGGATTGATTGTGTGCTTAAGTGTTGAGAATTTGTCCTCCATGATGGAGTGGCTGTAAACCAACTTCAATCTCAATCCAAGCAAGATTATTCGAGATGAGTCTTTTCTTGTTTTTGCTCTCTTTCTGGTGATTTGTGGGTTTTTGGTGATCCTTTATTTTTTTTCTTTAGTTTCTTGCTAAGATCTTGCTTGCTGTGACATGTGGGAATGCATCTAGAATCATCTTGATCATCTCTTACCCACGAGCAAGTTCTAGAATCAAAGTTTGTTTTTCCAAGGTTCTTGTGCACTCCTTCCCTCATCTATGAAATTCATGGAACCTTGGCTTCGATATTCCCGATCGTTGATTGGAATATATCTCTGACCTTCTTGATGGGCTATGGTCGAAATTTGAGGGGATTTGGATCACCGGATCAAAAGTTGAGCCGATTGGTTTTGGGTTCGTGCTGATTTTGCTGTTCATCTGGTAGTACCGAAACTGTTCACCGGTACTAACGACACTGTTCATCCGGTATGACCATTACTGTTCACTAGTGCTGTTCATCAGTCGAAATTTTGGCATTTTCAGTTGTCGTGCTTCGGGGTTTCGATTGGATTCAATACAAGATATCCGCTGTGCTTGTTCGTTGATCTTCATAGCTTTCATAGCTAGTGGAGAGAAAATTGAGTTGAATCCAATCATGGTGAAAAATAGGCAGAGCTCCTATTCACCCCCCTCTAGTCGCCGTTTCAGTCCAACACAAACAAATACTGAATATATTAATCTAACATAAAAAATAATCCCCTTGGTGAACACGTAACAAATAAGAGAAAAAGTACAAACATATACGGAATATATTAATCTAACATAGACAAAAAAACAAGCCCCTTGTTGGTGAACCTCTAACAAATGAAAGATAAAAAACCAATACAAAAGACATATAAAAAAGAGATTACTCTTCCGATTCGAAATTGCACACCAATGGATCTAACATTACACATTAACTAGTACTGAAAATGTAATTTAAATGGTTTGCAAGTTCACCAATAATAAACTAATAAAATGAAGGAACAAACAGAAGTTCCACAACCATTGAAATAAAATTGCAGATTAACTAGCATTTAAATTTTAATTAAAATGTTTTGCAAGTTGACATCAAGAGGTATACTACAAATTTGCACACCCAATGAACTAAAATTGCACAATACCAAACACTGAAAATTTAATTAAAATGACATGCAAGTTCATAGCTATCAAGTAGTTTTATTCAGAATTTCAACAAAAACTTACCATGAAGGACATAATTAAAATTAACTGTGATCTCAATGAAATTTCAACAAGATAACACAAGATAAAAATAAAAAATAAAATTCTAAGGAGTACATAAATTGCTAGATCTAGGTGAACCAAAACATAAATCAAATAATATAAACTGAAAAATCAGGAAAAAAACTAACTAGGACAACAAGTTCCTGACCAGTTGAACCCTAACATAAGACAATAAAGTAAAAACTAAACTACTTCAAATCGTAATTGCAATTTTCAATTACTAAAATTGCATAATAAATAAAACTGCAAGTTTAGGTAAATTGATATGCAAACCTAATGAACCAAATCATTAATTTGGTGAGTCATCCTACATAGAGATAGGAGAGAAGAAACCAACACATTGCATCTAAACGTAACAATCATGCCGTAATAAAAAATGCACTAACAAAAATATATAAATTGCACATTGTATAGACTAGCAATGACAGTTAAAAGAGAGTGCAAAATGTCCACATATCCTCATGTTTCATGTATTTGTGGCATAACTTTGATATAATTGATCATCTTATTTTAACATGTGACTAATATTAGCTATATGTGACAGGAAAAAATAGATGCAATAGCAAACACAAAGCAGAATGACAAAGGAGGAACAATACAGGTATCTTAGAGTATGAATATTGCTGGGGATTTCAACAATCACGACTTAAAATTCCATTGAAATGTGTTGTGATGAAATTCTTTTATTTGTGGGCCAAAATACACATCAAAACCCAACATCCAAATCTCAGCTATACAAGGCCTAGAATATAAAGGAAGCTATACAATGAACTGTACCAAATCTAAGCTAGTCTTGAGATAATTCACAAGTGGAAAAGTCTGAAATAGATTCATCTAACTGTAGCAGGAATTCAGATGTAACTCTGTCAAAAGCTTCTATTAATATGACACATAAAAATTCAGATATACCTCTAAAAATATCAGTCAACAATCAAAACAATTAATCGAGCAAGTTAATGTACAAATCTGAAATTGTCAATGCCCAACCAAGTATGAATCAACCCAACTACTAAAAGCAGATCTTCCAGCCATTGTTGCTACTACTGCAGAATGTTTTCTACAGAAAAAAAACAACAATTACGTCCTTTAGTAGACAAAAAACACATATTAGGAATGCACAACCAAATCAATGATAGACAAAACATTATTTCTGAACTATGAAGGACAACCAACTGATTGCACTCACATGTACACACAACAAATTGATTAAATCAGATTTGACCATGAAGCCAAACCTAACTTCAATTCAAATACAAGCAAATTTGCACAAATACATCAGCCCCAATCTAATAATTCTAGCCCACATTTCATCAACATATAGAACATTCAAACCATAGCAAAACAGAATGAACCAAAATATCACTAAAATCAGAGTAAAAAAGCCCACGGATTTGAAGTCAAGCAGCTCACCACTCTGAGTCGCGCCGCCGCCGTCGCTTCGCTTGCCGCCGCTTCGCCCGTCGCCGCCCACCGCGTCGCCGCTCGCCCATCGCGTGCGGCGTCGCCCGCCGTGTGCCCACTACTCGCCTTGTGTCTGTCGCTCGTCCTCCCGCGCGCCCAGCGCCCGTCGTGCGCTCGGCGCTAGCCTACCACCTCGGTTTCTCCTCTGCCCTGCCTCTCTCTGTCTCAATAATGGAAACAGGTGTCTCCTCGGTTTCTCCTCTCTCGCCTGCCCCTCACTCTCTCTCTCAATAATGGAAACAGTTGAACAGATGGACACGAGCACCAATGAACACAATAAAAAATTGATAGGACTAACGGGAGCCGATTGGGCTCGGGAACAAAACCCACGACCAACAACATCAAATCCTAGCCCGAAAAACGCACGAATCTTGGTATATATCCGACGGCTCAAAAATTGTCGGGACCCCGGGTTAGACCACCCCGAGACCCTCTGTGTATTCTGAACTAGTCCCATGATCAGTAGCTAGCTCACACAGTTTCAACATAGATGTAATCATATCCATACAACAACTATAGATGAAGCAGACAAATTAATATTAATTAGCAAAAGGACCTTATGGTCAAGTCTTACAAAGGTTGCCACACAGGGCTAAAGATAACAGAGTAAACTTGCAGCGGTGAACAAAGCATCTGGTGGAAGCCATCCGACATGCCCACAGGCAATCGAGTGGAGGACGCGACCTAGTTCGCATAATCTTCAAAGTATTCTTCTTCATAGAGCTCTGAGTTTCCTGGTTCAACCTCCTCTGCTGATTTAAATAGAGGGCGCAAAGCCATGAGTACTTTGAATGTACTCAGCAAGTCGTAGGGATATGTATGCAAATAATATTTATGCAAGGCTTGACAAGGATAGCTTTATGGTTATTTTGCAGAAAGCAGTATTGATAGTAAATACAGTAAGTAGATTGCAAAGCACAATTTAAAAGATTAATACATAAGTAATTGAGTTTCTTTAAATCAACTAGTGAACACCCCGTTCACTTCCCAACCATTAACCAAAATACATCTACTCCAAACCTTCCAAACCATTCCAACATTTTTGATAAAGTCTACCCCTTGCGTGAAATCTCCGGGCATGTCCATAACCGGGGACACGGCTATTCGAATAGTTTTACACTCTGCAGAGGTTGTACAGCTTGACCCACAAGACACGAATTCTCTAGTTTGTCCGGCATAATTCTATGCCACCGCTCACTACCTTAGGTAAGCGGTCTAGAGCACGCGACAAGGCCTTTACAAAGTTTCGTTTTGACTCGGTTCTGATCACTAAGGGGTTACCGTTACGGGCCCCCTCTTGTGCCATAATCAACCAAAACAGAACCGACTCAAAGCATTGCTAATTAGTTGGCCAGGTCTACCCGCATAATAGACTTGTGGTTGCACGGTAATGGCCCAGATCAATGGTTCAAGGTTAAGTCCTTAGTTGGCTGCTCAGACGAGACTAATCCACATTCAAATGTGCGTTACGGCACCCACCTTTTACCACCACCCACTCGTCCGAGCATAAAATATTTTCGGTTCAACCGGCCAAAGGACCACCCTAGCCCTGGCACACATCTTTTAACAGTAGTGGCGTTGCCACAATTCCATATATCATTAAGTCAAGATTAATCATTATTGGGTTCAACCCGGCCAGAGGACCACCCTAGTCATGGCACCACAAATTTTAGTTAAGGTGACAACGAATGTCGTGGTCTCACACAGGACCACACTTCATTTTGATCAGCAACACTGGCTGCTACTACACAAGCCACAAACCATGTGCGCTGGGGAATGAATAACATCTATTGAATCATGGGCGCGACCATCGTAAGCTAAAGCAGGTCTAAGCAATAAAGCGTACCCAAGTTGGTAATACAATAATGTCCAACTAACATTAACCCAACCTATGGTGTCCAAGGGTTTATGTCATTCAAGGATACATGTCGATCTCAAATTATCATGGAGGCATAAAAGCAATTAGGTCATTAACTATTCCCGGAAATCATTTTATTATAAAAGTAGCAATGCATGTTTATACCAAACAATATAGTTTTATAACATGGGTTTAGCATGGTCAAGGGGCTACGACTTGCCTTCATTGAAGAGTAGAGGTGCTTCGGTCGTCGGGTCTGCGAAATCGTCCGAAATACCAGAATCTACACGTGCGAAACAAGCTAAATAAATAAAACAACTCCAAATAAAATTCAAATAAATACCAAATAAATACTAGCAGCAATATAATTAATTTAGATGAATTTATAAATTTGAATCACTCGAATCGGAGTTCGAATGAAGAAGTTACGGCCTTCTGAAGTTTCAAAATCACATAAAATAATGGAATTAGGGTTTTTCTTAATTTCCGGAATTATTTTTCAATTGGAAAACTCGGTTTAAATATTGGCGGCGCTGGGCGCAAGACGTCAAAAAAGGGTCGACGTGGCGGCGAGGTGGCGTGACTGGCGACCATGTGGCAACCACGACGCCAAGGCGGCGGCCTTCGGCGATGGTCGCCGGCGTTCGCGGGGTTCGATGGCGGCGAGGGTACCTACGGAAGAGGGAGTCACGGGATCATTGGCGACGGTCTCGGCAACGCTGGGCGGCACGGGATGACCGGCATGAAGCGAGGAAAGCGGCGGCGGCGGTTGTCTGGAGGCGCTCGCCCCAGAGGGCGGGGGCGGGAGTGCGCGCACAGTGCGCCGGAGGCTAGCGATGCCGGGGGTGTAAACTCTGGCGGAGAGGCTTGACGGCGGCGGCGAAGTGGCAGCAGCTTCGGCGGCGGTGGTTGGAGCTCAAATTGCCGGCGAAGGAGAGCGAGAGAGGGAGAGGGAGAGGGAGTAGAGGGGAAAGTGGGAGGAGGCGAAGGGCTTCACGGTGCGCGCTTAAATAGGCGACGGGGCTGGCTCAAGGACGAGGTCGACGAAGCGAGGTCTTGTCGCCATTAATGGCGGCTTGACCCGCGCGGCAGTCGAGAGGCGAGGCGAGGTGACAGGGCGCGGGAGGTGGACGTGGGTGACGGCAGCGGGCGCGGAAGTCGTCGGCGCATTTAGTGCGCACGACGGGAGCGGGTGCGGCGCCAAAGCGCCGCAAGACGGCGTTACGCCTTGGCGCCGGCATGGGTGCCCAACGTCTCGGAGGTGAGCAGACGCGGAGGAGACAACCGCAGGAAAAAAAATGGCGGCGGCAGTGCGGCGAGCACACCGCCTTCAATGCGCCTGGCGGGAGGACCGGATGGGACAGTGCAAAGCGAGAAGAGATGGGAGCCGCGGATTGAGCGGCAAAGCGCAGGCAAGACTAGCGAAGGTTGAAGACGAGCGAGGCGGTGGCTGACAGGGCGGTCCCACGCGGCAGAGAGAGAGAGAGAGAGCGGGCGAAGCGGCGCGGTGAGAGGCTGGCAAGAGGGCCCCACCTGGCAGCGAGAGAGAGAGAGAGAGAGAGAGAGTAGAAAACGCGCAAAGAATATCAGCCGTCCGATTTAGATCGGACGGTGCACAATAGGTGGGCCGTTCGGACCGTCCGGCCTATCTGATCTTAGCCGCCCAAATGCGATCAAAGGTTTCTGTTGTTTGGGCGTGGTTGAAGATCCGTCCGATTTAGATCGGACGGATTCTCGAAGTGAGGTCTTGGTGGTAATTTGGGCCGTGAATGAGCGAAGGAGGTCGGGGCATGAGCAAAACAGAACGGTAGGAAGAAGCAGCCCAAGGCCGGAGGTGGATTTAAAAAAGGATTTTTTATTTTAGATAATACCCGAAAAGCAAAAACATTTTTAGAAAATAGTTTAAGGCATCCAAAAATTCTAGGAAAATTCACAAAAATCCCTGGAATTATATGGAACTTAATAAAAATACTTTTGGCTATACTTTTGCTTTTAATTTTGCAAAATAAAATAGTTTTAGCTTCGGTTTTAAACGAAAACCCAAATTTAAATTCCAGAAAATCCAATAAAATATTTATAATAATAATTTTAACTTTTAAATTCCAATAAAATCCAGAAAACTCCAATAAACCAACTCTTGAATTAATTGAAGTTTAATTAATTCAAATTAAATTGTTTTGAAATTCTAAATTTCAATTTAAGCTTTAGCAAATTAATAAAGCCAAATGGTTATTTTTAAATTTTAAAAATTTTCAAAGAGGCTCTGAAAATTGGGATGTTACAAAAATCGACCGCGATTTCAAAAAAATAGGTGACTGTAGACTAGCAAAAGCGTATATTCTTTCTCTAAACTGTGTGCTCCATTCAGGAGTGGGCCTGTTGGAAAGTGTAGCTCTTTGGTGTGGTTTGGGACGTTGGAATTTTGCAGGAAACAGTCGATCAATTCCCGTGGGGAACTAGGATAATTTCTCACGTTCCAAACAAGGCGTTAATTTTGACATGATTAACCCTTTTTTTTATGAATGGGTTACTGAAAGCTTCACATTCTTACACATGATGGAAGTTTGCGCATGTGGTGTTTGTTGAGCCACTCCGGTAACAAAATGTCACGCTACTATATCCGGTCACAAGAGTGTCATTATCACTACGCTAGCTTGGTACACAATGTTTAATTAATTAATAATAATAATCGCAAGAATTGTTCTCGAAATAAAATAATCGCGAGAATGTTCTGACGCAAGAGTTATCTTCCATGAACAAGATCTCCAGGCCCGCCACATCATGGCTCGCGCCATTGTGGGGTAGTTGCTGGGTTATTTTGCCGTGCGCGCTTGCATAGTTGCAGAGGTTGCATTTGCATATTCTTAGTCTACCTCCTGCACGATTTATTGCATTAGGATCTCTTTACTTTGATATCATGAAGTTTTTAGATGAAGTAGTTGATGCATGCAACTCAGAATGCGTTAGGCGACTAATATCTAATATCTTCATGGTGAAGCAGTTGGGAGACAGCTGATGTATACCTAAACCACTTTTGCTGATGAACTAATGAAGGAAGATGATGCATAGCACAAGCAACCCTGCATTATTACCGACTCGAGAGGCAGAAACAAGGGGAAGAAGTGACCACTATCACTTTGTTATGATCCACACGTTGACAGCGCTTGAGCAAAATCTCAAGGGGAATTTTTTAAATAATATTATTTTAAAAGAAATTTACAAAAATAAATAGTCATTCCAAAAAATTATAAAACTAGGTCCCTGTCGCCGTTTGAACTGGCGACAGGGAGTGAACAGTGTTTCTGTCACTAGTTCAACTGGCGACAGGTCAAGTTGCCCACCGGTTGGGCGATTTGAAATAATAATAATATTATTTCATTAATCCGATGAAAATAATTGTGGGAGAATAAATGGCAATTTTTGTAAGTAATATATTTAGCAAATCTTGTTTGTAGATTGTTAATTTTTTGAAAATAAAAGGGTGGTGACAAGGTTGGTTGGTCCGTTTGTGATTTTCGTAGATCTAAGGGTATGAAATCTGTTAGACTCGCAATAACATTTTGTGATCGTCGTATGTTGTTGTAGTGCGGTAAATTTCAGAAGAATTTTGTGAGGACGATTGAGGTAGCAATGATTCGTAAGTAGGAATGTAAGTGATATTGCGATGCGCCAAGGAATTCATACACGGTGAAGAACTTTCTAGAAATGGTGCAACGATAACAACACGAGAGTTGATCCGACAAGGGGATTACATGGCATGTAGGCAACAAGCAAAGTACTTCGGAGAAATGAAATTAAAGTTTGCAATTACGATACAATTAGTTCCACACTGCGTACAACAAGTAAAGTACTAACTGAAGTACAAGTTACAACATGCTTGCATTTCTAATCTTAGTACCACTACACACACAACAATGGCAATCACATATTACAATTCTCCGTGCTTTCCCGTGGCCGCGACCTCAACGTCCCCCATGTGGACTGCCTCGAGTTGGGCGACCGGATGAGGCCCCTGCGGCGACGTCCCAAGTACCGATGTCTCTTTCGTCCTGAGGATTTCTCATGGAGCATTTCTTGAAGGTGTGTCCATAATTCCTACAAATGGAGCACTTCTTCGTACGATGTCCGGTTTCTGCTTTGTCCATGTCGTTCCTAATGCGCCGTACCTATCGCCAACTAACCTTTCCCTTCGGCCTATCAATGTCCGCTGCCCAGATTAGTTGCTCTCAGGTCGGATGGCCAGTGAAATGGCCAACCATGGTGTAACCATATATCTCTGTACTCCAGGTTTGCATCACCTCCTTCTTATTGAAATAATCAGAGAGGTCCTGACCGGGATGCTGCACCATCGTCGAATATGAGGCCATGACATGGGAGCAGGGCCTACGTAGAAGAAGAGGCTTGTTGCAAGTGCATAAGAAACTAGCGCGGCGTAGCGTGCACTCGTGGGTGATCCCCTCGCGGCTCATCCTGCGGCGTCCTTTATCCCTGCACATTATCTCGAAGCAAAGCTCCCTTGTGCCCATCTTGAATGCCCGGTACATCTCACCCTTCTTGCTCTTCTCCTCCATGTACTTGGTGATCATGGCGGAGAAGAGTACTATATTATTTGCTATGGCGAGCGACGTGTTGTTGCTTCTGTCAACAAAGTAGTTTGTGATACCGTAGAGAATTGCCTCCACAATACCAACCAAAGGGAGGCACCTTGTACCACGCATGACCCACTTGTACACCTCGTCTAGATTGATTGTCATGACACCATATCGAGCACCACCCCTGTCATGTAGCAGCGACTACTTCTCCTTAGGCTCGTGCTCAATATAGTTCGAAAAGTATTTCACATGCGCCCCCGTCCTCCTCATCACACTGGGACCATCTATGGGTAGCTATGGCAATGCTTCGGGGGCATGGTCAGCGCTTGGGGTGGCCCTTCTCTCTGCCTCCCTTCTGTGCGTCTGGGTCCACTCATCCAGAATCTTCCAGAGTGCTTCAAACTTTCGCTGCTGATTCTAGTTACGCATCCGCTTGAACAGGTTCATCAAGTCCTTGTTGCGGAACTGTTTGTAGAAGTTTGCACCCAAGTGCCTCATGCATCACCTGCTCTGCAGATCCGGCCATGCAAATGCTTCGTTCTCTCCTTGTTGTAGTTGAGTTATTGCACTCAGCAGGCCCGCATGCCGATCATGCATGATGCATACGTTGGGACGATCCTGTACAACAGAAATCCTCACATTCTTCAGGAACCAAAACCAGCTGTCCGTGTTCTTGCTTTCAACGAAAGTGAATGCCATAGGAAGAACTTGATTGTTCTCGTCCATCGCTATTGCAGTCAATATCTAGCCCTTCTACTTTCCAGTCAGGAATGTGCCATCCACGTACAAGATTGGATGGTAGTGTTGGAATGCATTGATGCATGAACCAAAGGCGAAGAATGCTCGCCATAGTACCCTCTTATCGGCCTACTTCGGATGCGTGGAATCTTGAATGTCGACATGAGTGTCGGCATTCCTGTCTTGTATGACTCGGAGTAGCCCAGGGAGGTTATGGTACGAATCCTCGAACATGTCGAATCTTGATTCCAATGTCTTCTGTTTTGCCCTCCAAACCTTGGCATAGCTGACTCTGTAGAACCTTGGCTCAACCGCCCGTGGATCGTGGCTCAAAATTTAGATTATCCACGATCTCACTGTACATGAGGTTGGCGATGTAGCCTGATGATAGGTTCCGGTGGGACTGCGCTGACTCAGCGACGACACATGTGTGAGGGACTACTATAGAGCACTTCCAGTAGGTGTCCTACTTAGGCTGAAATGAGTGCACTTGCCAAGGGCATCCCTCTTTACCGCACTTCATATCGTAGAATCTTGGGGGTAGACTTGACGACTGTGAATGTGTGCCGCACCGACAGGGCACAGAATTTAACCACCTCCTGCACGACCTCCTTGCATTTGTACATAGCTCCTTGCCTGACATCGATTTGGTCGTACTCCCACAGCACACAGGAGCCTTTATTGACGACGAGATTGTTGAACTGGTATGTGCTCCACTCGGATGGAACTGCCTGTTGGTCCACATTATCTTCGTTGTCGGATCCTTCATCTTTTGACAATGCATTGTAGTCTCAGTCTTCGAGATCCATCCTTTGCACTATGGCTTCCAGTTCCCCACCCTCGTCAGCAAGGCCACTAGCTTGCCTGACTGAAGGAGCTACTTTCGTAGGGTCTTCGTCGACAACATCAGCAACTTTGGGAGCTTTGCCCACTGTGTGCGCCACGCTGTGGCTGGAGTCCTCGACTTCTTCTTCGGCATCACCACCCCCTTCTTGCTCAGCAGCCGATGCAGGAGTGGGCTTGGCATATGCCTGGGCCAGAAGGACCAAATCCCATCCTCCCTCCCTCGCCATGCGTACATATGACCACCATAACCTTGTTCCTTTAAGCTGCACTAACTCCTAATATGTGAGCTGTGCTGCTCGGGGGGAGGAGGGGGCAAGACAACTCAATCTCAGATTATACACATCATGGTCTACTTAGAATGTGTGAAACAACCATCGTATCACAGTGCCCCATGAAATAGTCCTCTTGGCAGGGGCACGGTCGCCGATTGAAAATAACGCAAATCAATCCCCTCGGGACCCTCCAAAATAGTCCTCGGATCGTTGCAAATTTTGAAATTGGTGATGTCCGACATATTTGACGCACTGCACCATAAAAAAAATTCACGATTAACCACGTATATAAAACTAGACTACCCACCGAAAAGTATTATGTACAACATACTGCACTACGTAACCGTACATCTAAAACTATGTAATTCATTCGGTTAAAAAAATTACCTGACAGGTGGGCAACCGGACGGGCAGTGCTTCGCTAGCTTCTCTCCTCCCCTCTACTCCTCTCCCTTCCCTCCTCTTTTTTCTGAATAAAAGTGAGTCTTGTGCCAAATTTTAGAGTTTCAAGGGTCTTTTATAGGGGAGATGGATCTCTATCGCCAGTTAAACTGGCGACAGGAACAATGTTCAGTTCCTGTCGGCAGTTCAACTCGTGACAGGGAGTTGGACCGGCGACAGTTGACTCCAGGGTCCCTGTCGCCCGTTGAACTTGTGATAGGAGCCTATCACCAGTTCAAACGGCGTCAGGGACCTAGTTTTGTAATTTTTTGGGACGACTATTTATTTTTGTAAATACCTTTTAAAATAATAATTTTTTTAAAAAAAATCAACTCAAGAGGGCCAAAGATCAAAGAAAACTACCACCAGCAGGACTCAAGATTGTAGGGAGAATCAAGTCAATCAACCAAGACAAGACAACATCAATAAAATTTAAAAGCACACGACTCACTACTGGTTGCACGTCTTGCGCGATGCACAGACTTGGCTCTTCGGCCGTCGGTTGCGCATTTGTCGTCGCTGCTGGGCCTGACGGTGGCAAGCCCGCGACGCACCAGCGGCCAACGCCTCATCTGCTGCTTCCGTGCTTCGCTGTCGTCTACCGCCACATGATTGAAGTCGTTGTCTCGCTGAGTAGTATCGTAACTAGTATCAAGCAGCAACAGTGATGCTTCTAGATGGACCTAACCTAATCAAATTGAGCCGGCTGTAGACTACATACATGCTGCTAATTTTTTTTCTTCTGAAATGCTGGGGGGCCACGGCCCAAGTTGGCCGAGCCCATCCTCCGTCCTGGATCCACGTCAGAGTGTTGAACTTTTTTTTGCGCGTATCAGAATGTTGAGCTTCAAATAGAAATATTCACTATGAAAAGAATGGACACACAGAAATCGTGCAAAATATGCTTTTGAATGCGTGTGTGGGGAATGGAATAGGATCCAAAGCGAATGCATTGACAATCGGCTGGAATTTCTTTACACTGCAGAACATAATAATGCAAAGAGATAATAATGAAAGAAGATTAGCACAAGCAAACTTTCCAGCCTGAACATTCCTTATACATTTCTATGTCTTCTTACAGTTGTGCGTATCTTGTGTTGTAGTCCTGGGCTTCCTGGAAACAGATACGGGCTAAAACTATCTTGGAATGAAGTTTCCGATTTTTCTGCACCAATGCCTTCATGAGTAACAAGAAGTTAACCACTTTCAAGAATCATTTTAAGAATTGAGAAATAAATGGTATATGAAATGATCTCTCTGACTCTTGAGAATGAAATGATCAATATCCACAGATAAAGCAAATACTTACAAGAATGAGATCCCTGGAAGCAGAACAATAACAGTTGCTTATAGTTGCCAGCAGAACTCGTATAAACAGAAATTACAATACACACAACCGATGCACAATCCAGCATTTAACACTCTGCTGCCGCCACCATCTTCAGATATTGTCAACCATGAGGTCATGGAAAAGATTTTGCCACTGAAAATCACAATGGATGAGAAACTTTATTAGAGGGTAAGAAGCAACATCAAGATCGTAGTGCAATCAAGAACCAGAAGGATCAAATGTACACAACACTTCATGCATAGAAACATTCATATAAATAAAAAGGTGCGATTTTGCTTAACATGGATGTAAAAGTCAGCACTGTGCCTTAAAAAACCCACTATCCTTCGGCGCTAGGATAATCTGGTAAAATAATTTGAGTATATGTGCACACCGTTCAGCACAGAGAGAACTTGTACCCCATGTTTACTGTTAAATCCATCAATAGTAGTCTTTAAAAGACATTTTAGCTTCCCTTTTGCCGAGTATTTTGAAGTAAATATATGAACATGCATGGATAATTCATTAACCAGGATAAGATCATGGCATGCTTGGGTCAATTGTTCCTGTCCTGTTTGCACAAGAATAAGGAGATCAATTTTGAAACTCCATATGCTAGCATGCTTCTTCATAGAAATAACACTATCTTCAATCTTGTTCTCAAGAGATTTTGGACTTGAATCCACCTCAGTCTGCAGAATAAAATATCTATGTATCTAATTGTAGGCTCTAATGCTACATATTTCAAGTTTTGTCAATCCATACATGAAAATTTCAGTTATAACTCCTTGGAGCCCAGCTTGCTAAGGACTAGACCTGTTCAAACCCCGGGCCAGGCCGGGCCTAGAAAAGCCCGGCCCAAAACCAGTGTGTTTCCCATAAATATTATTATTTTAATTCTGTTTGGAATAAATATTAATATTTAATTTATTTCGAGAGTAAAAAATATGTTTTTATTATTTTTATTGTCATTGTTGGGCTTTTCTGGGCTTCGGGTCAAAAAATCAAGACTCGAGCTCAAAAAAATCGGATCAAGCTCGAGTCAGGCCACCCATGAACAGGCCTACTAAGGACATACTGATATGATGATGCTCTTAATTGTTTTATTACGTGGTAGAGGAGGTGCTGTCCGTGGAAGCTAATCATTTTAATAATTGAGTGGCAGTAGGAGGGCCAAATTTGTTACGTGCTGATATTCAAAACTAAGTTCATTCTTAGCCTACCACACCAAATATCAGTTAACTTCTCAAATAAGCACAAGCACCTTATTCTGAACAAACTGAGGGAAATGCTGCAAGAGTTTCTTAATGCTACGATGATGTTCTCGTCTTTGACAATGTTGAAAAGGTTCTTAATTCTTCAATACCCATTCCCTGCACCTTATTCTGAACAAAGTTAATTTTTCTTTGGCTGTCAGGAAGGGATATTATCCTATAATCAAAGTTCATATTATTTGACATTTTGTTCACCTCTATCAGTAGAAACACCTCCTTTCAAGGGCAGGCAAAAAATTATAGTAGTACGAAGCACACTATACCGAGTCTGAAACTAAATCGCACAAACCTGTCATTTGTCATTGCTGCATCTTGTTTTTGGTTATCAGCAATAACAAACTGAGACAACATCTCCCAAACCTGCTGCTCCATGTTCAGTACTATGCAACTTATAAGGCAAAATAATGTGTACTTGTTGTTCGTGCATTTTAACTTACCACGCCTTGTGTGAGTGAAAACTCGCAGAAAAATTATATTCATTTCAAATTCTCTGGCTTTGTACTTGTTGCAGAAAGTATATGTTATCCATTGGGTAAATCTGTGTCGGATCCGGATTCTGAGAATCCAAATCCTCTGTGAAATCAATGTGCTATTCCCTGGATCAGTAGATAGCACTCACAGGTACATTGCTGAATCAACCATACAAGTCGTGAAACAACACAACTATATTACAACACAGGGTTAACATAGACCTCGTCGGATCGAGTTTTACAAAAGGGGCCGCACAAGGCCAACTAGATTACATTACAAAAGATCGACAATAACTACAGCGGAAGCAAAAGGGGGAGTAGGGCTCATCTCACACGAAGCAGCGGCGGGGTGACTCAGGTCTGACGGATATTAACCAAGGATCGCCAATATCGGTTGTACGCGGGTACCAACGTGTCTACTTAGACTGGGCGAGATCTAAACTACAGATCTACTCTACTCCTCGTCATATCCTTGTCCATCATCTTCGGGTCCATCGTAGTAGGCGTAGTCTCCTTCATCTTCATGATCTGAAGGGTTGGGGAGAGAAGCGAGAATGAGCACTACTACCGTGCTCGCGAGCCAACACACAATGCAATAGTATACATGCAAGGTTTAACAAGGATGGCTCGGTTCTTTTATTTGCGAAAAGCAAGTTTTGCAATATTATAATTACAAAGCCTAAGACTTAGCATTTTTAACAAATTTGCAGTTTTGATAAAGAGAGTAATGTGCAATAATTATTCCAGTAGAGGTTCCATCCGGCGGAACTCTACCAATGCATCCTTTCAATTGGAGCTGCCTCCAATGACCACACCCGCTGAGTCCGACGACTCAGGAGAAATCCAAAACAGGGCTAGGTGAGCCCTTCCACCATTTCCATACCACCCACAAAGTTTTGAAATAGAACTAACTCAAGTTATGATCCCCATGTCCGCCTTTGACCGTAGGCACGGCTGTTTAAACAGTTTTAGACTCTGCAGAGGTTTGTACACTTTACCCACAAGAGATAGTCATACCCGTTACCCCACATGATTCCGTAGTCACGTAGTTGGGCGACCGTCATAGTAACCTTTCAAACTACCTTGCCCTTTCCGTAATCTCACCCATATGGGGTTACGCCCAAATGTTCGCGAGGGATGTTGTACACGCAGCGCCTGGTGTAGTTGAACTACCCATGACGTTGGCAACTTCACCTTGTACCGGTGTCCCCGTCAAGCTGGATGTACCGCAAGCTTGCGCGTGCCATTACTCCACCAGTGAGACACATTCAGGGTTTAATAATTTTACTAAGCCAAGTTGCACTTTGCAGACTTGTGGTTGCACATGTTTAACACGGAGGTCGTGACAAGATTAAGTCCTTAGGGGTATCTGGGCGGTTCGTTCCACAACCCAATCAACCATGTGCTCCCCGAGCACCCACCGCCTCACCATCCGCCCAGATAGAACTAGCAATAGGGTTTTGAGGAGTAAACCAATTTAGTTTCCACACCAATTAGTCAATGGTCCACCAATGACTACCCAAAGCATTTTTATGTTTTGAAGACATGATGATTTGGGGTATTTAATACCCCGGTACTTGAGCAAGGCTAGCATGTCGCTCAAGCACACCCTATAGCTAATATTACCATATAATCACTAGGGTGACAAGGATTAATGGGTTCAAGTTATCAAGGATGGCATTATAGTTATTTAACATCAAGCGGGCATTTAACTACCTTAAGCTTTAACATACATTTGATTAAAAATTAAAGCATGCAATTTGCTAATTTAAAAGAATATAATTTGCATAAAATGTAGGAGCAATATGATCAAAGTGTTGACTCGCCTTGGTTAGAGGCAAGGTGATCGTGATAATCTTGGTCTTGATCAACTTGGGGATCTCCGGCGTCTTCGAATCCTAAACGGGCGAATTACCGGAAAAAGCACAGCGGCAAAGAGAGCAAGTAAACACAAAAGAATACACAAATGAACTCCAAATTAATCAAGTCCTATGCCATTAGCAAGATCTTGATTTAACGAATTTTTAGAAATTTATTTCATAATTTTCGGAGTTAAAATGGATGAGATATGAATTTCCGAAGATTAAATGGAAAAGAAAATAAGAGAGAGAGGGGGTTAGGGTCCACAGAACAGTGCACGGACTCGGTTCATGCACACAGGACGGCTCGGGTCTCACGGAACGATGGCGCGAGGCCCACCTGGCGATGAAAGGGGAGGGGCGGCTTGCTACGGTGGCAGGGGTCCACGATCGACCACGGGGGGGCTAACTCGATTCTTGTGCCTGGGGGTTAGGACACCGTTAAGGCGTTAATGACCAGCATTAGGACTTTTAGGGCGTCATTAAGGCCTTAACAACGAGGAACGATGCCGGTCGGCCTGATCCACACGACGGGCAGCTCACGGGCAGCCGCGGCCTCGGCGCCAAGGCGAAGCGAGGCTCGGCAGCCGGCGAGGACACCAACGTGGAGTGGCGGCGAGGGAGGTGGTGACGGGTGGTCTGGCTTGGAAAGGGGACGACGGCGGCGTGGTGGTGGTGGTGGCGGCGGCAGGCACGGCCATGGCGAGTCGCTCGGTGGGGTTCGGGTAGGGAAGGTGAGCACAGTAGAGCTCGGCAATGGCTCGTGGGCTAAGCGGGGGGGGGAGGTGGTGAGGGCGGGTGCGGTTGAAGGTGGCGGCCGGAGTTGGGGGAGAAGGGCGAATGCGGCGGCTACAGGGGGCAATAGCCGAGGGGGTTTTGGGGGAGGGACTCCTGGAGGTGAGGGGCTCACGGTGACGGGGGTGGCGTGGCCGGAGAGTAGCCGGAGGCGGGGAAGAACGGTGGAGGTGGCGGCGGCCGAAACGGAACGCGGGGCTTTTGAGGTGGATTCTTACCGTTCTTCGATGGGGCGACGTGGGGGAGCTCAAGAGGGCGTAGGGGAGCTTTATAGGGGAGAGCAAGGTCATGGGAGGGAGCTCGCGGTCAAGAGAAGGACGAGCGGGGCGCGGGCTGTCTGAGGCGGCATGGGCGCGGACTGGCGGAAGCGGCGGGCGCGCGGGATGGGCGAGGACAGGGATGGTGCTGCGGTGACGCCGGGATTCGCACGACCGAAGAGACGGGGCGAGGAGCTATTGTCCTGGGCTTGACTTGGCGACCTGCTGACGAGGGCGGCGAGGACGGGCGGGTGACGTTGCGGTCTTGCACGGAGGAGCTCCGGAGTCAAGGCGACAGGACGTGGAGTGGGCGACCATGGCGCGTCCACGGGCGCTGCTGACGCGAGCGTGGCGCTAGTCCGCGAGCTCGAGGACGACGAGGATGGTGATGACGCCACGGCTGCGCATGGAGGGCTCCAAGGTCGTCGCCGCGGAGTGGGCGCACGCAGGGAGTTGGTGCGGTGCAGAGGTCCTGGGCGCTGCAGGCGGGATGGAGGCGGCAGGGAGCAGGTGAGCTACCGCTCGGCTTGACCAGGGGAGAGGAGGGGAGAAGAAGACCAGGAGCGGGCTGCTGCACGGGCTGGGAAAGAGAGGTGGGCCGGACTGGAGAAGGGCTGGGGCGGGCTTTCTTGGGCCAGGCCTGGAGAGGCAGTGGGCTGAGCCCGAGGAAAAGGGGTGAAGTCCAATTCGAAATTGGCCCGAGAATTCAAAACGGAAGAGAAAAACTCCGAGCCGCTAATTTGAATTTCAAACGTTGCAAACGTTACATTTGAAACACAGACCGAGAAAGAACGGAGGTTTTTGAAAATACTTGATAGTTGAATTACGGCGAAGAACGAAACGAAATTTATTTACTATTCACCCGTCCGAAAACGGATGTTACAAATCCTACCCACCTTAAACGGAATCTCGACCCCGAGATTCGAGCTGCTCCGAGAACAGGGACGGGTAGTCTTGCTTCAGTTGATCTTCGCGTTCCCAGGTGGCTTCCTTAGCGGTGTGGTGGCTCCACTGAACTTTGCAAAGGCGGATTGTCTGACGTCTTGTTTTCTTCTCGATAACGTCGAGGATCTTGATCGGGTGCTCCGGATAAGTCAGATCTTGCTGAAGGGCGATGGCCTCAACGGGCGTCTGCTCTTCAGGTACTCTGAGACACTTCTTGAGCTGGGAGACGTGAAACACGTTGTGAACTTTTGACAAGTTTTCCGGTAGCTCTAACTGATAGGCAACCTCTCCACGCTTGGCGGTGATGGGGAACGGGCCTATGTATCTTGGGGCAAGCTTGCCCTTTTACTTTGAATCTCTCGAGTTCCACGAAGCGGCGATACCTTGAGGTATACGGCATCTCCAACTTCGAAAGTTAACTTTCTTCGACGATTGTCGGAATAACTCTTTTGTCTTGACTGAGCTGCTTGGAGGCGATCTCGGATTAGTCAAACTTTTTCTTCAGCTTGTTTGAGAGTATCGGGTCCGAAGATATATCCTTCACCGGATTCTGACCAATGCAGAGGAGTTCTGCATTTTCTTCCATAAAGTGCTTCAAGCGGTGACATTTTCAGACTTGACTGATAACTGTTATTGTATGCAAACTTCGGCATCTGATGAGACATTTCTCGATCTCAGTAAATTCTAAAGCACAAGCTCGAAGCATGTCTTCTAGAATTTGATTTGTCCTTTCTGTCTGACCATCGGTCTGCGGATGGTAAGCTGTGCTGAAGTCAAGGTGGGTTCCAAGGGCATCATGCAAACTAGCCCAGAAATGCGAGGTGAATTGAGATCCTCGATCGGAGACTATCCTCTTGGGTACTCCGTGTAAACACACAATACGAGCCATATATAGCTCGGCTAACTTGTCTCCCTTGTAGGTCGTCTTTCTTTGGGATGAAGTGGGCTACTTTGGTGGATCTATCAACTATAACCCATCTTGAGTCACATCCGGACTGGTTCGGGTAGACCGTAATGAAATCCATTCAATCTCTTCCCATTTCCATTGAGGATTTGCGGGGTTGAAGCAATCTGGCGGCCGATGTTCGGCTTTGATTCACCGACACACATCTGTGAGCTACATATTCTGTGATATCTCTTTTCATGCGGGGCCACCAATACAAAACCTTCATGTCTTGATACATCTTGGTGCTGCCTGGGTGCAGGGTATATGCTGAGCTGTGGGCTTCTTTTAGAATCAAGTCCTTGAGTTTTCCCGTACCATAGGATTCCTTGCTGATCTTCGATCATCTTGGGGGCTTTTCCTTTTGCCATGAGATGCTTGAATCTCTGGACTCCAGGATGTCCTTCTTGAGCGGACTTGATCTGCTCTTCTAGAGTTGGGTGTGCTTTCATAGCATCTACAGTGCCTTGTTCTATCAAACAAAGGTTGTGAAGGATCGAAATGGCGACAGAGGGGGGGGGGTGAATGTCGACTTAAAAAAAAACGCCCCCGAGAAAACGTACACTGATTTCTACCGAGCACTACAAGCAGACAGCAGTGAAAACAGTCAAATAAACAAAGCAAGAAACGAGTCTCACAAAACTGATGAACAAGCACAGAGGAGATGCTTTTGATCCCCTGGAGTCAGATCCAAACAGCCAACCGAAGAACAGGGCCGAAGCAATAAAGAAAACGTGCACAGGGGAACAAGCAGTCCGGATCTGGTTTCTACGGAAGTACTGGGTGCTGCAAATGCCTCCGGTTTCTGCTTTTCTCCCAGGCGCCAGAGACCGCCGCAAGCACCAGAACACAAGGATTAGTGAAGATAGCCAAGCACTCAAATAAAAGGAGCTAAACTGCAGTAGGCAGTGGATTACGCACAAGAAGAAAATGATGATCCGGTACCGCTCGCACAGCGTGTCCCATAACAACCACACCGATTTGATTTTCCAGGCACAGCACACACGCAGGATATTTGAAAGGAGCAGTACAGGCAAGAAGTACAAGAGCTAATCTAACAACAGCAAAGAGTCACTTAAATCAGAAACCAAGGTCGGATCAATGATGACATCCAAGCAAAAACAAATACAAGTATCAAACCAATTTCTGCAGAGGAGTAGGCCGCTGCCAAGCTCCGGTTTTTCCACGGGCGCTGCACTGCAGCCACCGCTATGAACTCTGAGAACATGCCGCACGCCACCCTCTCTGGCAGAACCAATTCAAAGCAAGGCTCTGTGATTTCTGCCTAGAGACAAGCCGCTGCAAGCTCTACAAAAACCGAATCAACCAGACACAAGCAGTACAGAGTAACGGCAAAACACTACAAGCTGCTGACCAGCAACAGGCCGCCGCATCATTGAGCAAACAAAGTACTGGATGGGACATGCATTTCTCCGAGGAACAAGTAGCCAAAAAGAAAGGCAGCGGCCAGGAGCTTCGTCCCAGTTCTGATTTTTCAAGGCACACAGAGCCAGCCGACCAACATCAAATCAAATAGGTTGAGATTAACTGCAATCAAACAGCACGCACACGCACAGGAAGCTGAAACTTGATCAGATCAAAGAGGGTAGCCAAACAATGCAACATCAATCAATTAAACACATCAGCAACAGAGACCGAAACTTGTACAGACAAGAGAAAAACTGCTGACACTCAAACCAAATCAAGAACAGCTCACATGCATGCAAGAAGGCAGCCAAGATAAACAAACACCATCTCATATTGATCTAAAGGAAGAGAGATACATGATTGATACAAGAGGAATGATTACAAGCTTTCATCTCATCCTCTCCCACTCTCAAACCTCAAGAACACACTCAGCCATGAAGGGGACAAGCAGGGAACAGCCCTCAACAACTAAAGCCTAAAGCCAAAACAAACTCTAAAGCCTCTTTTGACTAAAGGAAACCCTAAAAACCCTTGAAGTGTTCAGCTTGGGCAGCAGCCCCTCCATCCTATTTATAGCCCACGGCTAACGGGTCTCCACCCCGTTACGCCCGCTAAATCCAACGGAGCCCGCTCCCGCTTGTGCGACCTTGCGAAATTCCCGTTCGCCCTCCGCACCTTCCAGGGAAGCTTCCGCGCTTCTCGTCTCGCACGCCTCGCAACCACCTCGAGTCCACGTCGTCTTTGACACATCCCGGCCGTTCGACCTCGGCGCCACGCACCTAGTCCGGTCCACCGTGTCTCGCCACGGCTCCACCCGATGTCCTGCAGTCACACAGACAAGAAACACATCAAATAGCACCGCTCGACATATTGTAACCATACAATAGCATCAGACAAAATATTCAGAGCCCAAACCGATCGAACCGAAAAATAAACGACTTAAGCACGTTCGACCTAGCTCGACAAAGATTGACCGAAACCGAATGCACCGCGCAACGACATGGTCCGACCACACAAACCAAACTCGACTTCCTAAACCTATGTCAATTACTCATCACACACACGGGACGACCTCCACATGGTCTCTCAATCTCCCCCTTGATGAGTATATTGACAAACTCAAAATAAAGTTGAGTTTGAGTTTGAAGAAACCAACATGGTCCAAAGAAGAAGAGTGAAACTAATGACCATGTCGACAGAAGGAACACTAGAGCAACAACTAAAAGAGCAAATTGTTCTCCAAAGCTCTAAAATGATCCCAACTAGCTTTTTCTTCTCTATTCTCCCCCTTTTGGCAATAAACACATCAAGAATGCACAAGAGAGAATATGACATGTTAATGGATGAAATGTCTGAAGTTTGTTTATTTAAGCATTTAGAGCCATGAGAATTATCCATCTTGACCATAATGTAATACACCAAGCCATAACTCAATAAAACGCTACCTAGATCATGACAACATATATATAAGCCACTAGAGCACATAGATGACAATCACGGAATGTAATGCATTTTATGAGTAAGTCAAGTCATCAATGAGCAAAGTCTAGCTAGAGATATCCAAGGATGATGCAGGCCATGTCAATAAGCTAAGCGGAACAAGGAACTACTATTGAGACCAAATAGAAAGCTATGCTCAAGAATGAAACATTGGTTAAGTACTTGATACTTTTTGTAGCTTTAAGCAAATTTGAGCACAAGTGATATATTTTCTTTGAAATTCAAGGTTGTTGACAACCAGATTTTTGTTTTATCATGTGCTAGACCTCAAGCCTTATGCGACTACTTCAAGCGAGAAGCTTAAGAAGGTAGTCTAGGTCATCCAAAACTCCCCCTAAGTTCATGTCAAGTGCAATGACAAGCCGTCTCATAGGGAAGAATTGGTGAAGTCAGTTTTTTCGCACAAAAGAGATCTTTTTGCATTTTAACATGTTGTACTAACTTATGCATCAGCAAGAGACTAAAACAGCTCAATTTAAGGCTCAATAAAGATTCAACGCTCTACTCAGCCTATTTGACATGGCATGAATCATAAAGGGATAACTCAAGAAAGAGTAAACTCAAATGCTAGCATGACAAGTTTTAATTTAAGTTGAGCAAGTTTAATTAACTTATCATGGCAAGAGCTAGTCTACACATATGAAGTCATGATAAATTTAGCAAGCTAAGCACAAGTCATGGCAAGGGGTAAAAGCATTGTAGCATGTCATAACAGGATAATAGTCAGGGCTCAATGCAGATTGATTATAATGCGAAATGCTGAAAATGCAAGAGAATCCAGCTCCCCCTCAACATGAGATGCAACTTTTAGTTCAAGTTGAGTTAAGTCAAAATTAAGCTCCAGAAGCTCCCAAAAGAACTCCCCCTGAACCAAAGCAATAAATCGAGAAGCTGGCAAAGAAAACAAAAACAGCAGGATCCTTAAAGCATAGATAAGATATAGAGAATACTATGGCTCGATGACTCTCATCTACCCCATATGATTCGGGACTATTAGTGTAGTAAAACACACACACTAGAGAGCAAACACGTGCCTGTCTGCAGGGTGGCCCAACCCTCGCTAGAACCTTCAAGAAGTGAGTGAGCTCAACCTAGTGAGATAAGTGTGACTAATAAGCAACATCCTAGAATCACAAGATAAAAGTAAATCGAAACAACTAGACAAAAGAAGCACTCTAATCTATGCTAGGAGGACTAATCCCAAATGCACCCACAATGCAATGCAACGATGAGAGCTAGAGCATAAATAAGATAGTAAGCGATAAAACCCAAAGCTCCCCTCACTCAAGTCCATAAGGACAGACCACTAAGCTCTCCCCTTGGTGAAAACCTCGAACTATCCAATGGCTTGGTGAAAATGTCAACCAAGCTGGTGGTCACTCTCCTGGCTGGAGCACTATATCGCCCTTCTCTACATGGTCTCTAAGGAAGTGGAAGCGGATATCGATGTGCTTGGTGGGAATCTTTGCTGGGTTCTTGGCAATGTTAATCACGAAGTGTTATCACAAAAGAGTGGAACACATCGATAACTAACCCAAAGTCCTTGAGGTCGAAGCCATCGAGCACTTGGCTACTGACAATCGGCTGCGACAGCGTGCTCGACCTCTGCGGTGGATGTGCAACAGGATCGCTTCCTCAAGACTAGGAAACAAGAGAAGTGCCAAGAAATTGGCGGTGCGAAGTGCTCTTCCTATCTATCCTACAACCAAGTGAAGTCGCATCGAGAAGGCTCTCAAGGAAAGGCGGGATGAGGAAGAGTACCAGATACCATAGTCAATGGTAGCTCGCAGTCCGAAAGATGCGCTTCCTTTGCTGGCGGTGAAAGCGCGAGAAGCTCAAAACAGCAGCGCACAAACACATAGAAATGTATGTACGGTCTTGAGGCGTTGAGGTACAAGAGGAGCCAATCATCTTTGCGATACTCCTTTCGATCAACCGCTCGCCATCCTCATCTGGGTCAAGATAAATTTGTAGAAGCCATGGGAGTCGACACAGGCTTACCATCACTCATATCGAGCGTCTCGGGAGATCACGAGTGTACTTGCCCCGATGAAGAAAAGTACCCTCCGAGTGCGCTTGATTTGGAAGCCAAGAAAGAATGTCAACTCACCCATCAAGCTCATCTCAAACTCGGTGCTCATGACATCCGAAGCGTGAAACCAGATCATGAGAAGAGTGCCAAAGATGATGTCATCGACATAGATTTGGACGAGCGAAAGTCACTACCAAGCCTACGGATAAACAAGGTCTTGTCTACTTTACCCATTTCAAACCCATGACTTAACAAGTAGGACTTAAGCCTCTCATACCAAGCTCGGGAGCTGCTTAAGTCCATGGTAGCTTTGAAAGCTTGAAGACATGGTTAGGGTATTTGGGGTTCTCGAAACACGGAGGTGTCGGACGAGACTTCCTCCTCAATAAGACCATTGAGGAAGGCACTCTTCACGTCCATCTGGTAAAGCTTGAAACCCTTAGAAGGCGCAAAGGCAAGCAAGATTCTAATGGCTTCAAGTCGAGCTCTGAGGGCAAAGGTCTCCTCGAAGTCTAGACCCTCAACACAGGAAAACCCACGAGCTACCAATCTAGCCTTGTTTGGGATGACTACCCCATCCTCATTCGCTTGTTCTTGAACACCCACTTGGTTCCAATGATATTGTGGCCTCGTGGGGGCTCAACAAGCGACAGACCTTGTTTCTCTCAAAATTCTCTAATTCCTCATGCATGGCATTGACCCAAGACTCATCGAAAGAGGCGTGACAAACGTCCTTGGGCTCAAAGGAGGTAACAAAGGCGAATGGAGACAGAATTGAGAAAGGCGGACTTAGGCGTGTGACACGCTCAAAAGGTCTCAATAATCTGCTCTGAAGGATGCCTTTTACGGAAATGTCGGGAGGTCTGGATGAGAAGAAGAAGTGGCCTCTACCTCGTGTGCAGAGGCAGGCGGGGCCAGAGCCACTAGCTCGGGAGAAGCGGAAGGCAGGGCTAATCACCTTGAGGTGCCGAGGAAGAAGGCATCTCAAGGGAGGAAGAGGAGGCTGGATCGGGTAAACAACCATCGTCTCCTCGTCCTCATCATCCACAAAGATGGTCTCGGTTGCTCTAAAGAACACGAGATATCGGCCTAGTCCCTGGTGGCCTCGTCAAAAAGTCACCTCGTGAGGTCTCTACCATTTTGTTAGACTCAGTTCTGACCCTATAAGCCCTTGAAGAAGTCGAGTAGCCTAGAAAGATGAAATCACGAGGCGTGACTCGAACTTATCTAGGTTCCCGGACTTCAAAATAAAGCACTTGCAACCAAACACACGAAAATGAGAGACGCTGGGCTTTGGCAGTATCTCGACTCATAAGTCTTGGTGCAAGTGAGCCCTAGAAATACTCGATTTGAGACATGGCCGTGGTAGCTATAGCCTCAGCCAAAACTTCCTCGGTGTAGAGTACTCATCAAGCATCGTCCCCGCCATCTCGACCAAGGTGCGGTTCTTCCTCTCCACAACACCATTTCTTTGAGGGGCGTATGGAGAAGAGAGGCGAGGCTCTACACTGTCTCACCATGAGAAACTCTCAAAGTAGGAATTCTTGAACTCCCTGCCATTGTCATGCGGATCGCTCGTAAGGCACCGGGAGCTCAACAGAAAGCCTACTAAAAGACCTCGGAAATGAGTAAATGTCTCGTCCTTCGAGGCTAAGAAAAACACCAAGAGTACCTCGAGAAGTCATCGACCACAACAAGAACATACCACTTCCCTCTGTTGATCAAGACTTTTCATTTGGTCCAAGCTGTGTCCATGTGGGCGGTGTCCGTGCATCGGTCATAATGTAATATGTGGGAGGATGAGAAGCGGCAACCATCTTCTGCCGTCTTCAGGCATGGAGTGCAAACAAGATCTTTGACCATCTTGAGTTTGGCGGACCACGAATGAGATCATGGGCGCTAACTAGGGTCAAATGGTCAAATCAATATGACCAAGTCTCCTATGCGAAAGAGAGATCGCGGGACTCGAAGCAACTAAACACACGAGAGGATCGCGGAAGACTCGAGAGAACTCAAAGACGAAAGATCCTCCCATAACGAGAAATCCATAAACCGGACTACAGAAGAATCAAGAATTTTGCAATTGTTTTTCTTAAAGCTCACCTCGAAACCGTCATCATAAGCCGGAAACCGAAAGCAAATTGTCTTTGCACTTACTAACCAAGGCAACATCCTTAAGAATAAAAGAAGCATTAATCGCCGCAGTACCTTTGGCGATGACGCGCCCAGACGAAGCGTCTCCGAAGGTGATCGTCTCATCACCGGAGCGCTGGCTAGGGAGGAGAACCAACGGAGTCTCCGGTCATATGGCGAGAACAACCGAGTCTACAAGCCAAACCTTCTCCTTCCCTACCCGCGTGAACTGAGTCAAACATAGAGTAAAGTCTCGATCTTGGGATAAATCAACGATGATTTTGGCACCCAATCTTGAGTAACACGTCGGCAGATGAAGTAGTCAAGCCCGATGACCTCTATCTACCCTCGCTCTCTGTCACTCACGTGAAGGTCTAAGAGAACAGATTCAATTCTTTGGGTCCAAGCGCTCTGAAGGAGCAAGTCGAACACACCTGCATAGATCGAACACGTCATGGTAGCTATCTCGATGAGGAAAATGAGATCTACCCTCGGATTTACGGAAGTCATGGTGAAAGCGACATGAGGGCGAAAACCGAAAACTTCGGAAAAACCAAGTCCTCGATCTTTGCACAAACCCATCGAAGAACCAAGCCTAGACCTCGTGTTGGTCTTAGGTGCACTCAAGGTCTGGGGCCGACCACGAATGCGCCTAAGAGACTCAACATAGTCTCTGTACGATCTTGGCGCGCTGAAGCATCGATCGATTGTGTGTCCATCCTTCGGCGAAGGTGCGGTGATACTTCACCTTCGAGAGGTAGAAGCGACATGTGAAATTACCTTCTTGTCAGAAATCCCTGGACATAGCCCGTGACTTGAAATGGACTTTCTTGGTCACGGGCTCGATCTCGATCACACAGTGCTATGGAGTGCGAGCACGGCGGTGGATGCTTCCTCATGTCCTCAAAGAAGTCATATCCTAGACCACGATTAAATCTGCAGATCTTAGATTGGTCTAGAATAAGATTGAGCTTCTTCTTGCCTCCTAAAATCTCTCGAGAGTGTTCATAAAGTCTTGACACTCCCAAAGAGAGAGGTGCAAGAAGAGCAGGGGAAGAAGAGGCAATGAGAAGGTAAGGGAGCAAAAGAAGAACCTGGCGGCGAGAGGGAAGAATGGCTTGTGCACGCCACACCGACTCTGAAGGGACATCCCTCGCTAGCCAGTTGGTTCACGTCGCTAAGCGTCTCAACCTTACAGGGCTTCTCCCCCTTCTCCACAATCATATTACAAGCACAGTGTGGCTTCTCTAGAAGGTCCTTAGTTAGCTTCACACATTTCTCATCCAAAGCAATCAAGTCAGATTTTAGTTTGTTAAACTTAATGCATGGTGAGCTAACAGGGTTCTTAGAAGCAAACTTAGCCATCTTCCTTTCATGATCAATCATATCTTGAAACTGTTTGGAGATAGCCTCAAGTTCAGCAGTTAACTTAGGGCAGTTCAAGCATGAAACAATCAGCTCAAGTAAAGAAGCTTGTAGTTCAAACAATTTTATGATCTGCCTGTTTTAAGTTAGTCTTCAAGTTATTGCAATTTTCACAAGACTCGGGCAGATCAAGGAGCATGGCATAAGATCCTCTAGCGACAATGTCCTTACCCTCACATGAGGTGGGAGAAGTAGTCTCATCGGTAATAAGTAGGGTATGACCATCCTACTCAACTCTAACTCGCAAGCGGACTAACATTCTCCACCTTAACACTATCAAGTTTGGAGGACACACTATCATGTGAGGTCCTTAACTTCTCCATATCAACTTGACAAAGCGAGCATGTATCACAATCATCACTAGAAGGGCGGATGTAAGAGCAATAATCTCTAGTGACAGTCTATCTATTTCCTTCTCTAACTCAAAGACACCTAGCCTTAGCTTTAGCATGAAAACCTCCTAGCTTAAGAAAAGCATGATTGAGCTGTTCAGAGGTGGGACATACCTCGTCCGAGTCGGATCTGTTTCATTGTCATTGAGTTCGCCGTCGAGGGCCATGAAGCACATCTTGGGAGAAGTCGTCGCCGCCATCCTTGGGCTCTTGGTCACCCGTCTCCGTCATCGTCGCTCCATCCTTCCACCTCGCCGAGGTCGAGGTCGTCAAGAAAGCGGTGAGGACGAGTGGAAGAGCTTCTTGGCTTTGCAGAAGTTGCGGAACTTCTTCTTCTTTGGCGTCTGAGTGGAGGCTTCTTGTTGCAGTTCTTGTCGGTGTAGTCATTCTTGCCCGAACCGCGTAGTCGTTCTTGCCCTTCTCCAGCTTGGGGCAGTTTGCTCGGATGTGGTTGGGGCCACCACACTCGAAGCAAATCACGGGTCCTCCTCTCTTTCTGTCTCTCCTACCCTTGTAGGCATGGGAAAACCTTCGGGCTAGGAGGGCTAGCTGATCATCTGCAAGCTGCTCTAACTGATCATCAGTTATGTCACAGAGAGCAGCAAGGGAGAAACCGCAAGAAGAATCAGAAGAAATCCCGGAAGAAGAAACGGGATCGGTGACTAAGGCCATCGACTGTGACTTCGACCGACGAGAGACAACGTCAATCTCGTGAGTCTTGAGGCAATCTGTAGCGTCAAGAGTTAAGTCGAGAGGTCTGTCGTGTCTTTGATGGTGGTCACTTTCATCTCCCAAACCACGCAGTCGAGTCTTGGTGAGTATCGACGGCGTTGTCCGAAGTCGGGGTATGTCGTAGCGTCAACGGTGCGGACTCGGTTCATGCACACAGGACGGCTCGGGTCTCTGGGAACGATGCGAGGCCCACCTTGGCGATGAAAGGGGAGGGGGCTGGCTTGCTCTGGCGGTGCGGGGTCCACGGGTCACCACAGGGGGCTAACTTCGATTCTTGTGCTGGGGGTTAGGACACCGTTAAGGCGTTAATGACCAGCATTAGGACTTTTAGGACGTCATTAAGGCCTTAACAACGAGGAACAGTGCCAGTCGGCCTGATCCACTGCACGGGCAGCTCACGCGGCGTAGCCCTTGGCTGTGGCCGTGGCGAGGCTTCAGCTCAGGCGGCGAGGGACACCAACGTGGGTGGCGGCAGGCGGAGGTGGTGACGGGTGTCAGGCTGTGCGGGGAAGAGACGGCAATGGTGGTGGTGGTGGCGGGGCGGCACGGCCATGGCGGTCGCTCGGTGGGGGTTGGGCGGGAAGGTGAGCACAGTAGAAACTCGGCAATGGCTCGTGGGCTAAGCGGGGGCTGAGGGAGTGGTCAGAGGTGGCGGGTGCGGTTGAAGGTGGCGGTCGGAGTTGGGAGAAGGCGAATCTGGCTCTGAGGGGGCAATAGCGAGGGGTTTTGGGGAGGGACTCGGAGGTGAGGGCTCACGGTGACAGGGTGGCGTGGGAGAGTGGCCGGGCGGGAAGAACAGTGGAGGTGGCGGCGAAGCGGAAGCAGGGGCTTTGAGGTGGATTCTTACCGTTCTTGATGGGGCGACGGGGAGCTCAAGAGGCGTGGGGAGCTTTATAGGGAAACAAGGTCATGGGAGGAGCTCATGGTCAAGAGAAGGACGAGCGGGCACGGCCGCAGTGAGGCGGCATGGGCATGGTATGGTGGCGAAGCGGCGGTATGGGATGGGCGAGGACAGGGATGGTCTTCTTGATGTGGGGATCGCCTGAGCCAAAGCGGCAGGCGAGGCTGTTGTCTGGGCTTGACTTGGCGACTGCTTGCGAGGCGGCGAGGCAGGCGGGTGGCGTTGCGGTCTTGCGGAGGCTCCGAGTCAAAGCGGCAGGGCGTGGAGTGGGCGACCATAAGCGCGTCCACGGCGCCGCTGGCGCTTGGCGTGGCGCTAGTCCGCGAGCTTCGAGGCGACGAGATGGTGATAGCGCCCGCAGTTGCGCATGGAGGCTCCAAGGTCGTCGCCCATGAGTGGGCGCCTGTGAGGAGTCTTGGTCGTGCGAGGTCTGGGCCGCTGGCGGGATGGAGGCGGCGAGGAGCGGGTGAGCTACCGCTTCGATTGACCCGAGAGGAGGAGAAGAAGACCGAGGCGGGCTCTTTGCAGGCCGGGAAAGAGAGGTGGGCCGTTGGAGAAGAATTTGGTCAAGTGTAGCAGGCGAACTGGAGAGGCGATGGAAATGAGCAGGAAAAGGGTGAAGTCAATTGAAATTGGCGAGAATTCAAAGCGGAAGAAAAAACTCCGAGCCGCTAATTTGAATTTCAAAGCGTTGTAAAGCGTTACATTTGAAACTGAGCCGAGAAAGAACGGAGGTTTTGAAAATACTTGATAGTTGAATTCGGCGAAGAACGAAAGCGAAATTTATTTACTATTCACCCGTCCAGCGGATGTTACAAATCCTACCCACCTTAAGCGGAATCTCGACCCGAGATTGGAAATGCTCAAAACGAACAGGCGGGTAGTCTTGCTTGATTGATCTTCGCGTTCGGTGGCTTCCTTAGCGGTGTGGTGGCTCCACTGAACTTTGCAAAGGCGTATTGTCTGACGTCTTGTTTTCTTCTCGATAACGTCGAGGATCTTGATCGGGTGCTCCGGATAAGTCAGATCTTCTTTGAAGGCGATGGCCTCAGCGAGCGTCTGCTCTTGGTACTCTGAACACTTCTTGGTGGGAGGCGTGAAACACGTTGTGAACTTCGACAAGTTTTCGGTAGCTCTAAGCGATAGGCAACCTCTCCACGCTTGGCGGTGATGGGGAACGGGCCTATGTATCTTGGGGCAAGCTTGCCCTTTTACTTTGAATCTCGAGTTCCACGAGCGGCGATACCTTGAGGTATCTGGCATCTCCAACCGAAGTTAACTTTCTTGACGGTTGTCGGAATAACTCTTTGTCTTGACCGATTTGCTTGGAGGCAATCTCGGATTAGTCAAACTTTTCTTGACTTGTTTGAGAGTATCGGGTCCGAAGATATATCCTTCACCGGATTCTGACCAATGCAGAGGAGTTCTGCATTTTCTTCCATAAAGTGCTTCAAGCGGTGACATTTTCAGACTTGACTGATAACTGTTATTGTATGCAAACTCGGCATATGGTAGACATTTCTCCCAATCTACTGTAAATTCTAAAGCACAAGCTCGAAGCATGTCTTCTAGAATTTGATTTGTCCTTTCTGTCTGACCATCGGTCTGCGGATGGTAAGCTGTGCTGAAGTCAAGGTGGGTTCCAAGGGCATCATGCAAACTAGCCCAGAAATGCGAGGTGAATTGAGATCCTCGATCGGAGACTATCCTCTTGGGTACTCCGTGTAAACACACAATACGAGCCATATATAGCTCGGCTAACTTGTCTCCCTTGTAGGTCATCTTTACTGGGATGAAGTGGGCTACTTTGGTCAGTCTATCAACTATAACCCATACTAAGTCACATCCGGACCTGGTTCGGGGTAGACCGGTAATGAAATCCATTCCAATCTCTTCCCATTTCCACTGAGGGATTTGCAGGGGTTGAAGCAATCCTGCTGGCTTTGATTCGCTGACACACATCACAACAGGCTACATATTCTGCGATATCTCTTTTCATGCGGGGCCACCAATACAAAACCTTCATGTCTTGATACATCTTGGTGCTGCCTGGGTGCAGGGTATATGCTGAGCTGTGGGCTTCTTTTAGAATCAAGTCCTTGAGTTCCTTCTGGTGGGGAACAAAGAGACGTTTCCCGTACCATAGGATTCCTTGCTGATCTTCGATCATCTTGGGGGCTTTTCCTTTTGCCATGAGATGCTTGAATCTCTAGACTCCAGGATGTCCTTCTTGAGCGGACTTGATCTGCTCTTCTAGAGTTGGGTGTGCTTCCATAGCATCTACAGTGCCTTGTTCTATCAAACAAAGGTTGAGGGCTTCAAATTCCTTATAGAGCTCAGGCTGATGCTCTTGAATCATAACATTGTTGCAGTATGATTTGCGGCTTAATGCGTCGGCAACTACATTAGCCTTTCCGGGATGATAATGAACATCCAAGTCGAAATTGGCCCGAGAATTCAAAACGGAAGAGAAAAACTCCGAGACGCTAATTTGAATTTCAAACGTTGCAAACGTTACATTTGAAACACAGACCGAGAAAGAACGGAGGTTTTCGAAAATACTTGCTAGTTGAATTACGGCGAAGAACGAAACGAAATTTATTTACTATTCACCCGTCCGAAAACGGATGTTACAATCTGGACCGGCGTGCATCCGCTGAGGAAGCATACCAAGATGGCAGGTCCCGGCTGAACCTGTTGCTATTTAAAGTGCACAATTCAAATGTGTAAGCTAAGTTGTGCCTATTCATTAATCATGTGCTTTGCTAATTTTTGTTCGGTGCTCACACCCTCTAGATCTATATTTGATTTCCACTGCAGCCCCTCACTATCTCCAGGATTTGTGAAGCTACAACCTGGCAGTTTGGTACACCTTTGAACAAATCGACCATGACAAGTGAAGAATACAAGGATCAGAATGTCTGAGCTAAGGAGCATATTTTGGCTGGTGATATTTTCCAGATTGTTTTAACCCAGAGGTTCAAGAGGCGAACATATGCCAACCCATTTGAGGTTTATCGAGCTTTACGAATTGTGAACCCTAGCCCATACATGGCATATGTTTAGGTATTAAGCGGTATTATTTCTGTATTTCCGAATAAAAAATAGATTATTTATAAAAAAAATTCTACATTTACATGTGATCTGATCTTTTGGTTATCTGTTTTAACCTGTTTATAAGAGAACATTGAGCACTCTTATGGATATTCTGCCCACTTTGTGTCACATCTACTTCCTTTGTTGTTGTTATTGCAGGTGTAAATGTCTTTTATTTTGCTCATGTGATAAAGATTCTGTAGCTGAGAATTCAGAAGAGAGCAAACATGTTAGCGTTTTGTTCTTTAAGAAATGTGTTCCGTTACAACGTATAGCCACCTTACCGCGGCGTTTTGTTCTTTAAGAAATGTGTTCCATTGCAACGTATAGCCACCTTACCGCGGCGTCCGGAGCTCCGCATAGGTCGTCCCGCCCCCGCCGTTCAAGCGGTCACAGTGGTACGACGAGTATGACTGCTAGGGAGGCCGCAGGAGCCCAACCTGGTACAGACATGATGCAAGGAGGCGAGGGGTTCCACCCAGTCATTGGTCGAGTTTTGTAATATATGGGTGGTTAGTTTCTGAGATTGACTGATGTGTTTTGGGTGTTGCGTTGTGCAGGTATGAGATGGCTGTGAGCGTGGTGGATGCAGAGGTGGGTAAGATGATGACCAGTACCATGGCAGATACAAGAATCGTGCTCTAGGTGAGGATTCTTCCCATCGGTTGAAATTCAATCCTACTGTAACGTCCGTTTTCGGACGATGAATAGTAGCTATTAAATTCGGTTTTCGTTCTTCGTTCGTATTTCAAATTAACAAACTAATTTCGAAAACCGTCTACCTCCTTTAGCTCGGAATTGAGTTTCGAACACCGTTGAAACTTGAAATTCAAACTCAAATTTGAATTTCCCTCTTTTTGCATTCCGGACCCAGCCCATCCTCCTCCTGGGCCAAGCCCGTTCCGACTCGGCCCATCATTTCTTTCTCCTCTGGCCCAGCTGCTCCGGCCCGGCCTCCTTCCTCCTTTTTCTTTCCTGGTCCAGCCCCGTGGCCTTCTTCTTCCTCCCTTCCTCAAAAGCCAGCGCCTCCTTCTCTCTCTCCCGTGCGCAAAGCCGCCTTTCCCGCTGGCCATCGCCACCCTCGAGCACCCCGTCAAAGCTGCAGCGCCACTCCTCCCCTCCGTGGGCAGCGTCGCCTTTGTCTTGAAGCTCCTCTGCCACCGCGCCTCTTCCCGTCACCTTTGACGCCCTTTGCATCCGGTCCGTCCGGCTTCTCGGCCGTACCGCCCGCGACAACAGCGCGCGTCCCTTCACCGGATTTCCGCTGCTCCCCTCGCTCTGTAGCCCTCACCACCGAGTCACCTCGCCCGGATTCCCGGCGTCCAGCTCACGCGCCGCCTGCCGCCTATTCCATCCCGGCATGCCGCGCGCGCCCTGTTCCATCCCGGCTTTGCCGCTCTCACCGCCGGTGCACTGCCCGCGTCAGCACCTCCGACTCCCCTCTCTCGGTCGCGCGTCCCATCCCGGCACGCCGCGCTCGTAGTGTCCCATCCCGACTTTCCCGCGTCAACGCCCATCACGTCCCTGGTCCTCCGCTGCCATGGCCGTCCTCGGCTAACGCGTCGCCACCCGACCCTCCAACGGGTCTCTTCTCCCATTCAGCTATAAGAGCAGCTGAGGCGCCCCTTGATCCTCCCTTCTCACCTCCTTCCCCCTCGGTAAGCATCTCCAGAGAAAAGCCGTCAAAGTCGAGCTCCAGTTCCCGACCGCGCCGTGCTCCACTGTCGCCCCGTCGCACCAGTGGGGTTTTCCCCGATCCTTCCACGTCACTTTGTGCTCTTGTACTCCTAGAAGTAATCCCCTAAGCTAACTTCTTGTTTGATCTCCGGGAACTCTCGATTTCCCCTTCTCCTTCGCCTCGGCCGTGACCTTCCCCCGCCGATCTCCCTCACCCGTCCACCTCCGGCCGCCATTCTTGGCTTGGTAAGTTCCTTGGCCTCCCTCTAGCTGATGCTCCCACCCATTTTTGTTGCGGATCACTAGAGCTCCGTTTTCGTTTTTAGCCGTTCATGCCGCCGCCGCCGCCCTTGTTGTCGTGCCACCGCTTGGGCCACCTCCGCCGCCGTCAAGATGGCAGGTGCGCAAGGTGAGGATCCCATTTGGGTACTCTCGACTGCCCCATGGCCGCCCTCGCCGGTGACAGCTGCTGCCCGGCCTTCCCTCCGCTTTCTGCTGTCGGATTTTGACAATGGCATGTAGCGCTTTTTAGCAAGAATCACCATCATTTGTTTTAAGGAAGGCAATCATTAGGTGGTTAATTAACGGTGTTTAATTACTCAATTGATTGTTGCCTTGTGTCAATGCGCGTGGACCCAATGCCAAATTATTGAAGTCTTTAGCTCTGGTTTTGCTCTGTGTTCCTTTGCCACCCAATGACGGGCCATTTGCAAATTCGATGCAATTTGACGCGCATGTCCATGCGTGTGCACCTTTGGATCTGCGGGCCCAACCAACCCGTGGCTCACCTCCTATCTTTGTCTTTTTCTTTTTGATTTAATTCAAGTGCTAGACTTCTAAAATTCAGTTCTCACTCAATTTAATTCCAAAAATTATAAAACTTGTTTCTAAAAAATTTGTTAATTCAAGATCTATTTATTGGTACTGGTTTTACTTAGTTCGGAGTTTTATTTAGTTATTTATTTGCTTCCTTTGCTTGTTGTTCTTTTCCGGCTCGTTCGTCCGATTAGAGTTCGAAGAAGCGGGAGACCTTCAGTTTGATCAAGCTCAAGAATACCAAGACCCTCTAGCCTTTAACCAAGTCGAGTCAATACTTTGATCATATTGAGCCTACATTTTATGCAAATTATGTTTGTTTAAAATAGCAAATTGCATGCTTTAATTTCGTAATCAAATGTATGTTAAAGCTTAAGGTAGTTAAATACCCATTTGATGAATAATTAACTATTATGCCATCCTTGACAAATTGAAACCATTAATCCTTGTCACCCTAGTAATTATGTGGTAATACTAGTTATAGGTTGTACTTAAGCGACATGCTAGCCTTGCTTAAGTACCGGGGTATTAAATACCCCAATCATCATCCTTTAAACATGAAAATTATTTTGGGCAGTCATTGTGGGTAAATGACTGAGATGGTTGAATTGATGTATTTTTGCTCCTCAAAAACCCTATAACTTGCTGTTACTATCTGGGTGGACGGAGAGGCGGATGGTACAACAGTGGGTGCTAATGTAGCCCAAGAACTGTTATTTTGTGGATGGTATGTGGAATGAACCGCCTAGATAATCCCTAAGGACTTAATCTTGTCACGACCTCCCGTGTAAAACAAGTACGACCACAAGTCTGCAAAAATTGCGACTTAGCTTAGTAGAGTTATTGAACCTTGGATGCCATCTCACTGGATGGATAAAGGGGAGCAAGCGGATACTTCCGGCTTGTATGGGACACCCGCGAAAGGGTGAAGTTTGCCAGTCGCTGAGGTGTAGTACCACTACGCCAGTCGCTGAGGTGAACATCCCGCTCAATGTATGGGCGTAACCCCATATGTGTGTGATGATGGAAGGGGGGAGATAATTTGAATAGTTATTGTGACAACCTCTCGACTACATGACTAAGGAATCGTGTAGGGCAACGAGTTAATTGTCTCTTGTGGGTAAAGCGTACAAATCTCTGCAGAGAATAATAAACTGTTTAAACAGCCGTGCCTACGGTCAAAGGCGGACATGGGAACTTAACTTGAGTTAGTTCTATTTCATAATCCTTGTGGGTGGTATGAAAATGTGGCGGGCTCACCTAGCCCTACATTTGGATTTTTCCTGGGTGGATGTACCCCAGTGATGTTAATAAGGTGGATGTAACCATAATCAAAATAAGCATAAAGGTGGAGGTAACCTCTGCTGAAATAAATATTGCACAATTACTCTCTTTAAAAATGCAATTTTGTTAAAATGCTAAGTGATAGGAATTTGTAATTATGATAATTGAAAATGTTGCTTTAGCAAATAAAAGAACCCGAGCCATCCTTGTTAAGCCTTGCATGTATATAATTGCATTGTGTGTTGGCTCGCGAGCACGGTAGTTGTGCTCATTCTCGCTCTTCCCAAACTCTTCAGATAATGTGGATGAAGGAGACTACGCTTACTATGATGACCCGGAAGGCGACGGTCATGGTGAAGAGTAGCCTAGTTCTGTAGTTTAGGTCTCACCCAGTCTAAGTAGACTCGTTGGTATTCGCGTACAATCGATATTATCCAGCCCATGGTTAATATCCGTCGTACACGGGACACCCCAATCGCTTGCCTGTGTGAGATAAGCTCTACCCCTTTTGCTTCCGCTATAGTTTTCGCTGCTTTTATGTGATGTAACCAATTTGGCCTGCTCGGCCCCTTTTGTAAAACTCGACCCGACGTGGTCTATGTCACTCAGTTGGTTGTAATGTATTTAATATTTCAGTTCACGCCTTGTATGAATGATTTAGCAATGTGTACTGTGAAGTGCTAGCTACTGATCCAGGGAATAGCACAGAGATTTCACAGAGGATTTGGATTCACGGAATCCGGGTCCGACACCTACCAATCTCTAAAAGAAACGATTTGGAGCAGCACGACATCAGGGGTATTGGGCTGTTGTACTTATTAAACATGGTTAATATTAGCACTTACTAATGTATGTATTCCACAATTTTAAAACTGAAGTTTTGGTGTCATCACTATTAGCTTGTTCATTCTTGGTGTGCTCTTATTTGTTGTTAGAATTTTGACCACATGTACATAATGATATACCCATGTACATGTTTTATTTCCTCATTGTACTTACTCCTTTCGGTTCAAGTATGAGTTTTCGTTGCAACGTACGGGCACATGACTAGTAATAAAGAAAAAGCAAGAGTAAAAAAAAGAAGCCACGAATAAAAAAAACGAACGACTCCGACACCGCTGGGGATCGAACCCAGAATCTCTGGTTCCGTAGACCAGGGGCTTACCCATTGGGCCACGGAGTCCCGGGGTAGCTCAGCCGATCTGTGGGCTTTATCAGTAAGGCCCTGTTTGTTTCGGCTTCGGCTTTGGCTTTTCAGTCGAAAAAGTCGGAAGCCGAAACAAACGAGTTGACTTTTCGAAGTGGCTTTCTCGGAAGCCGCTTTCTGAGTACACGTTATGAAGCTCAAAGCCAAAAGCCACCAACGACCAGCTTCCATGGCTTCCCACCACCCCTCTTCCACATTTGCCTCTCGATTCTTGGTTATTTACCGCTTTTGCCATTCCACTGGCCCGACACCCCGCCCCCCCCTGACCCTCCGCTCGCGCTCATGCGTCTCCCTCCCTCCCCCTTCGCCCGCCTCCTCCTCCCCAGCGCCTCCTTCTCCTCCCCACCCGCCCACCACCTCCTCCCCGGCGCCCTCCTCCTCCCCCAGTGCCCTCCTCCCCACCGGTCTCACCCGGATCCAAATCCAGATCTGGATTTGGACCTCCCCCGTGCCGCCTCCTCCTCGGGCTCCCTCCCCCGGCACCGGCTCCACCTCCCTCCTCCATGCCGCGTCTTCCTCGGGCTCTCTCCCGCGGCGCCTCCTTGGGCTCCCTCCTCCGCGCCGCCGCCTCCTCGGGCTCTCTCCTCCCTCGAGCCACCCATCTCCCGCTGGCGGCGGCGGCCCAAACCCTAGTCCGCGCTCAGGAGCTCCCTGATCGTCCTCTTGAGCGGCCCGGACCGGGGGAGCTGACTGTAGATCCACTCCAGCAGCGACTCGACGTCGTCGGCGAAGTCGCGCATGTGCCAGTGCAGCAGCTTGGGGAGGACGACCCTCTTCTTGCTCATGACACGAACTGACGATTCCAGGTACTCGGTCAGCTGCATGCAATGCAAGAGTTTGTAAGCATCAAGCTGAGAAAAGTTAAAGGCTGAAACTGATCATGAAGCATGTGTCCGTGTTGGACAAGTGAACAATATCATATCGTTTTCTTCAATGCTGAACAACATTATATCTTTTGAAACCAACTGAACAACATTATATCACGATCTGGAGATACCATAGGATTTGAATAGTTGAATTTTACTACAGGAAAATATCTCATTTTTATCCTTTGATAGTTTGATGTAATGAAATCAATATCACTGGCAGCGGACAATTGCACGTATTACAGGTGAGGAGCGACTGCCTCTGCATAGCGCAAAGACCACGTTCGGTTCAGGGTATCCTAATCCATAGGAGAGCTGCAAATCCCTCTCCCATTCGTCCATGATTCCCTTTTGCCGTCAATCATCATTGTTCAGATTAGATGGAGAAGGCGTGTGTATACGCTGCAACAAGATACATGGTGGATTTATGCAGATATTGCTTACTTGCTTGCCTTCAGGGGAGTGCCTCAGAATGAGATGCTCGATCGACAAAACATTTAGTACTGTTCCTCCGACGTTCACTGAAGCCTGCTGGTAAATAAATACTTGTTCAACATGTGACTAAAGATCACGGAGTTGTGAATCACTGAATCGATTTGTCTGACTGGAAGGACACCTCTACCTGATTGAGCAGTGCAAGAAGTTTATATGGCGATGGAGGTAAACCATGCTGAAGAAATGCCTGAGATCACAGCAAATTATCTTTCTTAAATTAGCACCAGATTAGACTATTTATCGTATACATCACTAATATGATGATAAGGGTAGCTTACTGTACATTCATTATGCAGAAGTTGTAGATGTTGAGCCAAAATGCCAACTTCTGCTTGTTCGTCAGAAAACTTGGATCGACAGTGCAAAGTTTATGCATCAACACTCTGTCAGAAGCAGAAGAAATGGTATCACAGTTGAGTTTCTTCTGACCGTAGTGTAACACATACAGGTATACTAAGGGTCTAGAGCTCACCTCAAGTTCTTGGTGTCTACAAGACACAATGATATGCGGTTTACATCAAATGAACTTCTCGTGAACTCGATAATTCTCTTGTAGCACCCTATCTCTTTTGCTGCCCCATCGTCGCCTTTCGACAATATGCGATTCTTGAGTGAGGTCATGGCTGCATTGCCGTTCACAGACGCCTTAGGAACGAGACTCCTGGAGCCTATGCAGGAAATGTCGTTAAATGTCGTCAAATATCGTTAAATGTTGTTAATTATTGTTAATTGTCGTAAAATATCGTTAAATATCGTTAAACGGGACCAAACAAGTCATTACTGTCATCAGGGGCATTTCAGATATTTTACATCTCGGAAGCTGCAGCCAGCCTACCTAAAAGCCAGACAGCCAAACACTAAATCAGAAAAGCCCAGCCGTTCACTGACGAAAAAAGCCCTACAAAGCCTGTACCGAAAGCCGCTTTTAAAAGCACAAAAAACAAACAGGGCCTAAAAGCTGGCTCCCACAGAAGCTAGAGTTTACGTACGGAATACTAGCGTTTTAGCGTGCCTGCGTCGCTACGGATTAAAGAAATATTACATGCTCTAAAAAATAAAAATACCTTACTATTTTGCATTCCATTCCAACATTTTTTTGTATCATCGTACTTCAGTTTTCAGTTATACACATCACACCCCCTCTGTTGTCTTGCTCGGCCTGGACCGAACTCCATCATAGCCTGTATCGCATCTCCGCCATCATGCTTAGCCCCGGCTCCGTTTCCACACTACACGTCGAGCCTACGCTGTACCCCCAGCTTTGCCGCCACATCAGCTACCGTTCAGCCATTGTTATCCATTCCCCGCACTGTGCTGCCTGCGGCCAAACCGAGCCTCACTGCCGCTAAGGTGGTCACACGCCTAACGCCATAGCCAAATCGTCATTAATTAGGAGAATGAGAGCAAGATGGGCACACATGGTCGGCACTCGGCAGCAGGAATCTTAACCTTCGTTTGGGCTTATACCAATGTCCACTGTGCAGGAAAATTGGTGACTTTTATTTAAATCTGTTTCATCTTTTGCATTAGGTGCACTTGCAATATATTAGCTCTCATTTGCACCTTCCAAAAGCATAAGGTGCAGCATTTCAATGGAAAATATAAAGTTGCGGAACACCATACGAAACTGAGTCGAGATGAAGAATCGTATCATACATTAGAGTTTAGTATTGTAGGAGAACCAGTTCATTTCCACTCAACAATGAACTACATTAGTCTAATAGATTTGCAAATGGCAGGAACATAGCAAAGGGCACACAAATATAGCACTCAAAGTCCAGTTGGAAACGTGACAGAGAAGTTAAGATGAAATCCTAACATTGCTTGAAGCTGAAAGGCTCCAGTCATGCACTTCATTTGGAACTGAGTTGTTGCCTCAGCTAGTAGCTTAGGATCCCTTTTATGCAGAAGCACCTTTCAGAAATAAAAGAGAACACCATCTTTGACACATGAAGGAACAGAAAAGGGGAACAGCTAGCACCACGAGCGCAGAATGCAAGCTATCTATCACTCAGGTCACTGTGATGGCACAAGCTCTTCCATCCTCTAGCGCATTTTGCACTGCAGCATGGCTGAAGCACAGTCCAAAGGAGTTTCCCCTACTCAACAAATTCATGAATGTTGGCAATTCCATCATTGGAATAAATATATCTAGATAATTTGAGATGAGCAATGTCTTGTCTATCAGCATGCCCAGATAACTCACTATGGATAATACCAAAATAAGTTTGCCTTGTCTTTTTTGGCAACATATCTGGTGAATATGAGCATATTTGTAGACATATGGACATATGTGATTCCTGCCATCCGATCCAAAATCAGTGAACCGGATCTAGGCGGGCGGCTCCCCATCCCGCTTACTGTTCTTTTCCGATTTGCCCCTTGCGTGAGCGCCCAACTTTTTGTGAAAACCAACCCCGAGCACCTTTCCTCTTAGGCCCGATACCCCCGAGCGCCATTCCCCTCATCCCAAATCTCAGCTCGGGTTAGGGTTGCGCGTCGTCCCCTCACCGGCACCGCCGACTCTATAGATGGTGCCACCCACGCCCCAAGCCAGCGTCTCCTTCCACAGCCGATGGACGAGACCGCAATGGGACGGACCCGCCCGTCGCCTTCGCTATCTCCCCCTGGAGGTGGCCACCGCCGCGTCGCCTACGGCCGAGCTACAGCAGCATGGTCTCCCCCCTCGCTCTGCTCATGCTCCGTACGGCTGAGCCACAGCAGCATGTACCTGAAAGATGCATATTTTTGTGAAATTTTGTTAGGATTTCTGTTCATGATAAGTTGTAATGTGGTTGTGTGTTGCCTCTTTAATCAGTAATGCCCTATTTGGGCTGCAATTTCTGAATTTTGTGGAACCAAATTGAGGTCCTGATCTATGCTGCAATTTTTGAATTTTCTTTGTGTCATGTATCACAGAGAGCAATTTCAACAGTATCAGGTTGCTGACCAACATGCATGAAATGTTTTCACTTCCCATGTGGACAAAGCAATGCTACAATATGAGGGTTTTACTCAATTCGGTTCACCGCAAAAAAAAGTTGCTCAATTTCTTATTAGCAACGTCAAAGTTCCTTGTGTGCAGTCTGCAATATTTAAGGTTCCTTATTTTGATCCTAACACTGTGTCTTGTCAATGTGCAATAACCACTGCTTCAGAATATGATAAGCTCATGCTTGCCAAAGTGCAACAGGAACACATAAACTCGTGCAAATTTGGCGCAAGAGGAAGGCATGCCTTCGTGCCTGATACTCAGATACTCAGTGTATTCATTCATGGAGGATCCTGGAGGAAAGCCTCCGTTTCTTTGGAGGATCTACTGTGTGTGTATATACACACACACACACGGTAGCGCTATTCAGCGTCTGTGCGCTGAATAACTTATTCTGCGCCTGGGACGCACTATACGTGGCGCGTCAGCCCACGCTCCCCTCCCCCACACCCCCGTGCAACCACCGAGGAACCGACAGTAAAATACGCACGCGTGTTGCGAACAACAGTAAAAATGACCTAAGAGCACACAACCGGCAGTAAAATCGATCTCCCGACAACCGTGTCGTACATGGACCAAGCCAACTAGCAAAAATTGGTTCCTTTTTAGCACTGAAATATTTCTTTTCTTCTTTTAGCCATAACTTTTGATTGGAAGCTCCGATTCATAAAAGGTTTTTGTCGGTAGTTTTGTGACGACGAGAGTAACAGAATGATATAAGTATTGCAAAATAAAACATCTCTCTGCGTTTACTTAAATCTACGAGCGTTTACTAAAAGAGATTTACTGTAATCTCTACATGACTTTACTACCATCTTATCCAACTAGTAACAACCAACTAGCAAGAATATGTTTCTTGATTTGTACATGAACATTTCTTTTCTTCTTTTAGCCATAACTTTTGATTGAATGCTCCTATTCACGAACGATTTTCACCGATAGCTTCGTAACGACAAGAGTTACAGAATGATATAAGTCTTACAAAATAAAACCCCTCTAAGTGTTTACTAAAGGAGATTTATGGTATCGCTAAAAGAGATGAGTAAATATCAGTAAACCCTAGGTTTTGGGGCAATTGTAACTCAAAACCCCAGGTTTTGAGATTTGTATCAGAAAACCCCATCCTTTCGGCCAAACAGCACACATAACCCCACTTTTGATGTTTTCCCGTTGAGTTACCCATAGGACTGGTCGTGGGACTGATCGTAGGACTGGTCGTAGAGCTTGAAACCTGGTCGTAGAGCTGGCAGATCTGGTCGTAGAGCGGGTAGACCTGGTCGGGTCTACCCGCTCTACGACCAGTCCTACGACCAGGCCCACGTCCAGTCCTACAACCAGGCACACGACCAATCCTACGGGTAACTCAACGGGAAAACGTCAAAAGTGGGGGTTACATGTGCTGTTTGGCCGAAAGGATGGGGTTTTCTGACACACCCCAAAACCTAGGGTTTACTGATATTTACTCAAAAGAGATTTACTACAACCTCTACATGACTTTACTGCTCTGTTACAAAAAGATTTACTAGACTCCACTTGTAGTTTACTAGCACATCCAGCTATACGTGTATGAAACAATGGTAAAAATGTATAAATGTGATATGTGCGGCAGTAAAATTGCTATCACAATTACTTTCGACCTTGTCATAGCACGCACTGGACATGTGACGTCACGCATGGGGGTCATGGGTTAGTGAGCCAAAATGGTCTGTTCGCCGCTCCATAGGGGCGGCTCGGTCGGCGCGCGGTGGGCTGGCCTGAGCGTTGAATTACTTATTCTACGCTCATGCACAGATGTGTGTGTGTGTGTGTGTGTGTGTGTGTGTGTGTGTGTGTGTGTGTAGGATGCCCGTTTCGTACTCCCGGGAGTACATACTCTCACTTCAAATATACCACTTAAACGAACGTATTATACTTCTTTATCATTTTCAATATACTTAAATATCAATTATAAGATACTCCAATGTGACTTGATTGAAAATTTTTCATTGGAGTCCTTTATTTTTTGCTATATACCCTTTTTCATATATAAAAGAAGTATATATACAAATTTTGCTATAAAAAGTGGACTTTAACGATTTTTTTATAGAACTGACTTTGGAGTATCTTATAATCATTATTGGAGTATAATCAAATAGATAAAGAGGTATCATCATACGATTTAAGTGGTATATAAGAGGTGGGAGTACGTACTCCCAGGAGTACCATACCATTTTCCTATATATATATACAAATGGGTATTTGAGTGCTAAGGTGCAAATATGACCTAGGGCCGTCCGATCTAGCTCGTGTGGCTCGGATCTACGCAGGTGGAAGGCCTCCAAATCACTTAAGCCGTTTTCTATTTACCCCCCTGCGTGCGCCTTCGTTTCCGAAAGCCCCCTGCTCGGCTAATCCCTTCTCCTCCGGCACCAACCGTGGTGTGCAGCTGCCCTCCTCCTCCTCCCGTGGCGTCCTCTTCCCCCTCCCGTAGTGGTGCCGACCTCCTGCCCCACCCCCCCTGCTGGCGCCGACCTCCTCCCCCTCCCATTGCGGCACCTCCTCCCCCTCCCATTGGGCCAGAAGCCTCCCCTCCCGGATGTGGCGCCACCAAGCCACCCCAGCAGCTCTTGGGCCTGGCCGCGGGGCCACACTGTCGACGAAGCGGACATGGCTCCATAGGCTGCAGCGCCCGCCCTCCTTGGAGGATTTTGGAAGAACCAAAAGGTGCCTCAATCCAACTTCACGGAAAAGTATAAGAGCCTTAGCCAAAGACATAGTCTCAACCACAGTGTAAGGAGATGTGTTTGTGAATGGATGCAAGTCTACAAACATTTCCATTTCTTTTGCAGTTAATTCGATGTCCTCAATTATGTCATGTTTTCCTGAACCTCGTTTAGCAAAATCATCAGGTGAGAAATGCTTCGAAGCACCTAATGTTGAAGCAGTACAACTACCGACAAAATCTTTCTTTCTCAAATCTCAATAGAACAAGCAGGTGGACTCGAAGAAGTAGACTATATAACACAGGAGAATCTGAAAATGGTGGCTCGCCAACCACAGGGAAACCATTATGACCGGTTGTCTTCAAGACATGCACTATATGGCCAACCTTCTCTATGCCATTGAATGTCTGCAGAGGGCCAGTTACTACATCACTAACGGACAATTGCCTCATATAGGGTTCAGCATAGCCTTCAAGATAAGGAAAACCTTTCAATCTAACAAGCAAATCATAGACATTTGCATTCAAAGCATCTGCCACGGTCTTTGATATGAGAAGGGCCAGCATAACCAGAGGAAGCATAAGCAGATTATTAGTCAGTTCTAGGATGATTATAAGATACCCATTGATCCACCTAGAAGGGCAGCAGAGCCAAGAACCGCAAAAAGACCATGATCTAAAGTTGATTGTGATCCAATCAACATGCCAACTAGACGACCATAAGTCGCACGGTAAAATAAGCGGCACAAAAGGCGGATGGTAAAGCAAGGCCATAGTGAAAGTGCCGAGAAAATATGATGCAATAAAGAACACGAGGATCGAAGATATATGGAATTCATCATCGATTGCAAGATCAGAGGTTTCTAATAGTGTCATCATTGGTGTTGAAGAACAAAGCTAGCTAGGTCATTGTATTCATCATTGCACACTGGAACTTCTTGAAATTACCAGATCTCCTATTGATGGACAAGCTCTTACGTGTCGGTTGGACAAGGTTTGCAAGAAGCAATCCATGGCAAGCCAAAGAGGCAACAAGATGTACAGATGGTGACAGAGCGACCAGAACAGCTTTGTAAGCTTGCCCTTTCCTGAAAGTAAGTTGAAGAGAATAGACAAGAAGTTAAGTTGGGGAAATGTTTTCAGAATCCTGAGCACTGTTTTCAACAATTTCAAATTATTTAGCAACATCTAAAGAAAGCATCACTTACACAATGCATTCACAGTTACATACTGAGCACTGCTATGCAGAATGCTGTGAAGTCCTCTCTGAAATACATCCATTATCATTTACACAATGCATTCATAGTTACATACATCCATTGTCATCCCTTTACACAATGCATTCACAGTTACCAAATGGTAAGTAGCTACAAGGATTTCCAATTGAACCAAAAGGGTTCACTTTGGAGTTAAAATCAACATAGACATTTTAATTTCATCAATTGAGACACGATTCAGCATAGACATTTTACACAATTTGATGCTTCAATTCACAAACCACATTTACACAATTCACTTATCAGAACAAATCCTAAAACACTTACTACCAAAATCCTCAAATGCTGTATTACAAAATTTGAAAAAAAAAAACAACACAATCCTCAATCTGGCACTCAACGGTGGCTTGGTGGCGCCAGAGCTGAGGAGGGGGAAGGAGGGCGACGCCTGCGGCCGCCATGAGCTGGTCATGTTGCTTTCGATGCAGTGGTGAGGCCACGGAGGCCCGAGAGCGTCGGGGTGGCTTGGTGGCGCCACATCCGGGAGGGGGAGGCTTGGCGCCACAACCGGGAGGGGAGGAGCGCCCTTGGGAGGGGGAGGAGGTCGGCACTTGGCCGGGAGGGGCAGGAGATCGGTGCCACCACGGGAGGGGAGGAGGGCAACGCCACAACCGGTTGGCGCTGGAGGGGAGAAGGGGATTAGCCGAGCCGGGCTTTGAAAGCAAGCGCGGGGTTAAAAATAAGCGGCTTAAGTTATTTGGAGGCCTCCCACCTGCGTAGATCCAAGCCACACGAGCTAGATCGGACGGCCCTGGGTCACATTTGCACCTTAGCACCTAAATACCATTTGCACTAGATACGTTCCTATATATATATATATATATATATATATATATATAATTTACAAGTGATAAGTTTTAAGCTAAATTGCTAAGCCATTATGAAATTGAGGGAAGATATTTCACTTTGCTCTATGGATAACCAAAGAAAACTCGTACTTGAACAATTGTTTCCAGGGCTTCAAACGTGGGATCAATTCCTTGGAACACTTTCAGATTTCTGACAAGCCATATGCACCATGAAGCGAGGATGATAATCTCCATATAAAAAGGCTTTGTTAACTTTTCTTTGAGATCAAGAAGTGAGAGAGCAGCAGGGATGACCACGCCTCAGCCCTTCTCCCAGTTCCTTTCCCTTCCATTGAACTTCCTGTTAAAATCCATTCATACCAAAATCTGCCCTTTGATAGTGTTTGTCGCGGGGTGACCTCGCCTTAACAAGGCTCTGAGCTCAGCCCTTCCTTCCTCTAGCGCCGCACAGTGAGTGGCCACCACCACCCCTCCCTACCCCCCTGTCATTGCCTAGTCACTCTCCCATGGCTTCCTCTTCTTCGGACCTAGACTTCCGGGCGGTGGTGCTCGGGAAACAAACCGAGAAGGAACGCAAATGGTTGGATTCCTCCCTCTCCAGCCCGGACTCGGTGGAGTCCCGCCGTCACTCGCCTCAGCTCAGAGTCTTCTCCCGGGTCGCTACCCCCATGACCTCCGACGGGCGGTGCTAAGTCGTGTATACGCCTTCGCACGGAGCTAGGGCTCCCCAACGGGAGTGCTAGGGGCAAAGGAATCCTCCTCCTAGACGGCGGGCTTCAGACAAGCCGTGAGGTAGCAAACCGGCCGGTCCGCCCACAGGCTGTTAAGGTCGCTCCCCCTGACCAGACTCCGGAGGGAGAATCCTGGCAAGAGGTGCAGCGACGCCGCTCCTGGCGTAGAAGGCCGCAACCCCATCGCCGACAAGCTCCCGCTCCTAGGCTAGTCCCGCGTGACCTCATCGGGTTATGCTTCAATTGCTTCGCGAGTGACCATGTCGCTGCGGTTTGTCGGAATCCCACCCGCTGCTTCCGATGTAAGGGACGCCGGGCATACTTCCGCTCACTGCAAAAGACCTCTTAGCCCCTCGTCCTTCGGCAGCCAAGGGCAGAGCCGTGCTGGCCCTCCTTATCGAGGGGGGCTGTTAGGACCCTAAAATGCAATTATGGACCCTCTATGTATAATGCACTAGTCCAGGATCACGCTAGTGCACACAGTATCAACATAGATGAATATCGATCCACACAAGACGATTAATAGAGTAAACGAGTAATTTGAATAACAAATAATGGTTTTGACCTTATGGTCGAGCTTACACTTATTAAGCCACGCAGGGCTAACAGAGAATTAAATAGCAGCGGAACAAATAAACTCCAGCGAAGATCCCATCAATTCACCACAGACAACCAACTGGGATCAAGATCCTAACGATCAGCACCTTCATAGAACTCTTCCTCGAAGGCAGACGATGACTCCTCCTCTTCTGTTGATTTGATTTAGCAAGCGTGAGTACACAACCATACTCGCAAGTCATACCACAGAATGCAATGTATAGATACAGGCTTATTCCAAAGGAATGGCTTCTGTGGTTTTTTTTTGCAGAAATACAACATTTGCAATTGAATACAAATAATAGATTGAAAGCATAATTCAAAACAAATAAATAATATTAATTTTAACAGTTGTTTTCACAAAGACACATAGCCTAAACAAGTTATTCACACAGCCATATGACTTAGGTCACACAGCTCCCTTCCCAAATGTTTTATGAAAATCTATCTCTCATGTGAAATCCTCGAGCATGTCCATGACCGCGGACGCGACTATTCGAATAGATTGTTTAACACTCTGCAGATGTTGTACACTTTACCCACACGATACAACTAGTGTAGCTGGCACTAATCATAACAAAATGTTTCAGAAACTTCATCTCAACAATTGACACTCCCAGTGTGCTTTACCGCTATACCAACCCTTACACAGTGCTTTGGCATAACACACACCATTGGACAGGGAAGCGGCGAACCGTCCTGCGATGCGACTACCTGGTTGTTCACGCCTCCACCCATCACTGAGTGCCTAACCTACAACTTGAGTAATCAATGTCAAGAATCCATCACTTACTAAGTTAGGCCCGTCCCATACCAGGCATGTGGTCGTACAGTAAGGGTCAGTTCAATGGCGCACAAAGTTAAGTCCTTAATTGACCAAGACAAGACTTTCAATTTCTAACTATGCCACGGAGATTATCATACCCACAATTCCACCATAATAGTACACAGTACCACATGTCTCAGTCCACATCTTTTCCCACTCTGTTGGTTAAGTGCAACATATGCCATCAACAAGTAGTAGCACATAGTACACACAGTTTTATCACATAGTTCCATAATCACTTAATCAGATTTATATTGGCAACTCACATGAGATGGTGACTCGTAGCATGGCTAAGCAATCTAATCATATCTAACCAATCCACGTTGGTGCTACGATAATACTAACTAAATAATAAACCAATCTAGGGTGACAAAAAATTATGACATAACAATGGACAAGGTGGATATAACAAATTGGATTAATAACTAAACCCAAAAGTATTTAAATAATTACTTAAAGTAAATGCAATAATTTGAATCAAAATATTTTGAAAACTGGGATTCAACATGATCAAAGGTATAACTTGCCTTGGAATAGATCTAGGTACTAGTCTTGATCTTAAGGCACTTCTTCTTCAAAGTTCCCCGAAGTATCGACATACGCTGAGGTGGCGCCACGTAGGACGACATGCACGCACGAAGGCTGATGCTGGCGCTGACGTGGACGACGGCGAGGGGCGGAGCTCGGATTCCGAGGGTTGTCGGCGTTCGGCGGCTCCTCAATGCCGGTGAGTGGTACTAGTAGGTAGACACGATTATTGTGAACTCGATGGAGTGCTCATTGGTGGTCGGGGTGGGCGGTGGTGGCCGGCGGCGAGCTTCAAGCGGAGGAGTGCTTCGGATTTTGTCGGACGAGGACTCGGGTGATGCTCCAGCGACGAGGAAAGGCTCGGGAGATAGCTCTGGCGATGTTGAACATGGCAGCGCAAACCACAATCTCAGGGCGATGATAACGGCGTCGTAATTCAAAGAAAACAGTGGCGGCGACAAAACCCTAGAACTCGGATTGCGGCGGCGCTGGAGCTCTCAGGGCACAATGGCTTAGGGTTTCGGGATGCGGAGGGCAGGGCGATCCTCAGGGTGGCTTTTATAGGGGTCGGGCGAGCACGAGATGGCATGTAGGCGGCGGAGTTCAACTCGGAACCGAAAAGGAGATAAGGAAATTCAAGATATTGAGATGCGATTCGGAGGAGATAAGGTTCCAAAACAGATGCAGAGAGATCCAAGATTTAAAAGACAAGATCATCACTGGATTTGCAAGCTGTTCGTGCCGTTGTCAGATGGAGCTCTGAAGGAACCCATGGCGGACGAGGGTGACGACTTCGCGAGGAAGATGGCTCGGGGACGACGACGCAATGGCGGCCCTACCGGTCAGCGACGCAGAGTGACACGGGCGAGCGGGTTGAGCGAGCGCGCGGAAATGGGCCGCGAAGCGGGCCTCACGCGCGGAAATGAATCTTGGGCCGAGAAGATTCGGCCTGAATCTAATTCCGAGATTTTAATTAGTTTTCTATTTTATAAAATACCAGAAATTCCAAATAGCAATAAAAAATAACAAGTGAACTTGGAAAAATTCTAGAAAAATCTAGAAACTATATCCAAGCACATAGAATCCAAATAAAATAGTTTTGACAATAGTTGATGTTGGAATTATTCATATTAAATTGCTTTGATACTAAAAGTCCAAGTTAAGCTTTTGAATTAAATTCAAATAAAAGCAAAGAGTGAATTTTTTCCCTACTAACTATTCAAAAGATTTTTAAGACTCAGAAAATTGGGATGTTACAGGTAGCGGCCTTGGCGGGTGGCCTGCCTTTGGCACGTCGCCCACACTGTCAAGATTGATTTGGCGCTAGCTCCTTCGTCGCCGCAGCGTCGTCGGGCGAGCCACGAAGACATCCCTCTCCCTGGTTCTAAAGTTCTGATTAGAAGCTATCTGTAGATAATTGCAAGAGCTAATCAATTGGGAGAAGATCCCTTTAGCTTAAGCAAAAAAGTACTCTGATGATTTTCTGTCAGACATGACTCATCTTCAATGTTTATAACCATCTGTGGAGCCCCGTTTTTCAGATCGCATCAATCAGATTATATACATGATTAAACAGGTAAGGTATACTTGCAGTATAGCTCCTTGGTGTTTTCTGTGAAGTACTTAATTTTATACTTATGCAGCACCTTTTTGTTGCTCTTGTAAAATCTTTTTAATGCTTTCTGTAATAGACTCATTATGTGGGTTTGATCTCACATTTGGATGGCAGATCCTTGTTTTGACGTAGTCTAATCCAGAAAAGAAAGGTTCATGTGGTTGTTAGCATAGTAATGTGTTGCTTTCATCTGGTTGTCAAAGCACTACTACGTAAATGCTATATTGACGCCGATCACGACGGTTCATCGAAACCGCTCAGATAAACACAATCTCGAGCGGTTTTGTTTACCCACCGCTCGTGTTATTCGGGCGCTAAAACCGCTCGTGAAAGGGTTATATCACGACGGTTCATGTTTAAAACCGTCTGTGAAGTATCACAGACGGTTGTTTGTAAGAACCGTCTGTGATACTTCACAGACGGTTTTAAACATGAACCATCTGTGATATGATCCAATATCACAGACGGTTGTTTGTAAGAACCGTCTGTGATACTTCAAAGACGGTTTTAAACATGAACCGTCTGTGATATGACCCATTATCACAGACGGTTGTTTGTAAGAACCGTCTGTGATACTTCACAGACGGTTTTAAACATGAACCGTCTGTGATATGACCCATTATCACAGACGGTTGTTTGTAAGAACCGTCTGTGATACTTCACAGACGGTTTTAAACATGAACCGTCTGTGATATGACCCAATATCACAGACGGTTGTTTGTCAGAACCGTCTGTGATACTTCACAGACGGTGTTTTTCATGAACCGTCTGTGAAATGACCTCTTCACAGACGGTTTTTTTTGAAAACCGTCCGTATCAAGCTAGTACAAACAGTGCGGTGTACGTATATAGCTCCCCAACAGAGTCTTCTAGATCTCGATCCATCTCTGGCCGGCGCGGTAGTAGATCTCCAAGCCCGGTGAGTCCATCGCCTCACCTCACTGAGCCCGGCCGCTCGTGTGGTCCATTTCAGCTTAATTGTCGCCGAGGAGCTTGCCGCCGTCGCCTCTGTTCACCGATCGACAACCAGCCGCCTTGGACCTTCCCCGACTTCATTGACACCTTCCTCGTGATCGAGGTGAGCTACTGGAGCCCCAAGCCACAACTATTAATTAGCACCCTTGATTCGAAGTCACCATTTTATTTATTTCCAGGGTTTTCAATACGAACCGGGTGATGGACCGAAGCTGGATGTATGCTGCGAACCGTGTGAGTGAAGAGTACATTAATGGCATGTGTGCTTTTACAAGAGCTGCCGAGGAGGATATGTTGAATAAGGGGGCGGAATATATGTACTGTCCATGCATTGACTGCGAGAATCTGAAGATGTTTAAGAACCGAGCGCAGATCGAAGCACACTTGATTCGAAGGGGTTTCAAAAAGGGTTATACACGTTGGACCAGTCACGGTGAAGAGCATATTATACATGAAGTCAACGATATCAATATGCCGCCGGATGATGTCGATTGTGGTTCCGATTCGGATAGGCTGCACGATGACAATCTAGATCAGATGCTTCGCGCTGCAGAAGGGAACTGTGATGAGAGGGAGTATGTTCAATTCCGGGGCTTGATGGAGGACTTGGAGAAACCTTTGTTCCCGGGCTGCAAGCCGGAATACACAAGGTTGTCATTCGTGCTTGAATTGCTGAAATTGAAGGCAAGCAACGGTTGGTCCGACAAGAGTTTCACGGGGCTGTTAGGTCTCTTAGCGGACATGCTTCCGGAGGGAAACGAGTTGCCCAAAACCACCTACAAAGCCAAGAAGGTTCTTTGTCCATTGGGAATGGAAGTAGAAAGAATACATGCATGTCCGAACGATCAGTATCCTCTACTAGTAACGAGTATACAAACATGCATGTATGTCCGTGCAACGATGTCGATACAAGCGTAAGAATCAATCGATGACGACGAGGAATCAAGGTGAAGAAAGGACCTCTGCTAAAGTGGCGTGGTATCTTCTGTAATTCCCCGTTTGAAGCGGTTTTTGCGAACCCAAAGAATGCAAAGCACGATTGGCACTCAGAGGAGCGTAAGAATGACGGAAAACTAAGACACCTGCCGATTCCGCCGGTGGAGAAACATCGATAGGAGGTTTGCGGACTTCAAAGGAAGCGAGGAATATAAGGTTTGGATTGAGTAGATGGAATGAATCCTTTCGGTAACATGAGCAACCGACATAGCACTTGGTCTGCGTGACGCCTCAGATTCTACAACCTTCCTCCTTGGTTGTGTATGAAGCGGAAGTATATTTTGTTGTCGATACTTATCCAAGGGTCAAGCAACACGGGAATGATATTGATGTGTACCTAGCACCATTGATGGAAGATCTAAAAATCTGTGGATTGAAGGAATGCGGTATGGGATGCGACAAACGAGAGAACTTCACTTTACGTTCGTTGTTGTTCTCGCACCATAAATGATTATCCCGCCCTTGCTAATCTGTCAGCCGAGTACAAAAGGCCAAAGCACATACTCACCGCTAGATGATACCGAGAGTGTGTGGCTGAATCACTCGCAGAAACCGTGTACATGCGTCATCGTGAGGTTCCTTCGAGGGCTCACCCATACCGTAGGATGAAGAAACAATTGACGGAGAGAAGGAGGACATTCGGCTCCAAGGCATTTAAGCGGAAAAGAGGTCTATGATATGGTTAAGGATTTAGATGTTGTGCTCGGAAAGGGATGTAAATCGAGGACCCGTAAGAAGAACATGTGGAAGAAGAGATCAATATTTTGGGACTTACCTTATTGGGAGCACCTAGAAGTTCGCCACTGCATCGACGTCATGCATGTAGAGAAGAATGTCTGTGACAGCTTGATTGGTCTCTCACTGAACATTCGTGACAAAACAAAGGATGGTGTCAACGCACGGCTTGACTTGGTTGATATGGACATCAGACCCGAGTTAGCACCAACAAAGACCGATAAAGGACGAACGTACCTTCCCCCTGCTTGTTACACTCTGTCGAAGGCCGAGAGAACTGAACTGTGCCGGTGCTTGCATGGTGTGAAAGTTCCGTCCGGTTACTCCGCCAACATGAAGAAACTTGTTTCGATGGAAGATTTAAAATTAATTGGCATGAAGTCTCATGATTGTCATGTGCTGATGACACAAATGCTCCCTGTTGCAATTAGAAGTATTTTGCCAATCAAGGTCTGAGAGACAATCATGAGGCTGTGTTATTTCTTTAACACAATTGCTCAGAAGGTCATCGATCCAGAAGGACTAGATGCTCTGCAGGACGAGGTGGTGACGACTCTTTGTGATCTTGAGATGTATTTCCCTCCGTCGTTTTTCGATATCATGGTCCATCTCATTGTTCACATTGTGAGGGAGATAAAGATGTGCGGGCCGTGTTCCTACGTAGCATGTACCCGTTCGAGAGGTTCATGGGAATTCTCAAGTCCTATGTACGAATCGATCTCACGGAGGGCAAGATCGTCGAAGGTTATGCAACCGAAGAGGTCATTGAGTTCTGCGTCGATTACATGGCTCAGGTCGAACTGATAGGTGTGCCTCGATCTCGCCATGAGGGGAGGCTCGAGGGTATCTGGACCATTGGAAGGAAAGCAATCACTCCAGATATGGATGCGTATGCTCAAGCCCATTTCACGGTCTTGCAACACATGACTGAAGTGTCCTCAGATATCGACCAAAGACAAGGACGTGCTTGACAATGAATCCGGAGCGTCCGGATGTTTGGACCACGAGACAACACAACAGACGGTTCAACCAATGGTTGAAGGAGCGACTCGCTAGGAGCTCGTCAAGTGATACGCTGACATGGTTGTCAAAAGGGCCAACATTTACAGTTGTGACATGGCGAGGATACGACATAAATGGGTACACATTCTATACGCAGCTCGGGATATAAAGAGCACTAACGAGCAATGGTGTCAGATAGATGCATTCAAGATACCGATAATGAGGAGCTCCTACTATGGGCAAATAGAGGAGATATGGGAGCTCGACCACGTGCTTTTCAAGATCCCCTATTTGGTGCCGTTGGGTCCATCTCCCACGGTGAAGGTCGACAAAGCTGGCGTCACTGGTGGACCTCGAACGTGTCGGGTACAAAGACGAACCATTCGTACTGGCTAACCAAGTTGTTCAAGTCTTCTATGTAACCGACCCGGCAAATAAGAAGCGCCATGTAGTTCTTCATGGAAAAAGGAGGATTGTCGGAGTTGAGAATGTAATGGACGAGGAAGAATATAATCAATTTGACGAGTTGCCTCCTTTCGGAAACGACATAAGGGTCGAGGAAGAAGAACGTGATGAAGCTGGCTACATACGCATCGATCATCATGAAGGGCTAATTTTTAAAGATTAATTGAACAATGTGTGTGTGTATATATATGTACGTTCTGATGAATGGTTAATTTTAGTTAATTGATTTTGTACTGTGAAATGGATGTGATATATTTTTTCTGAAATGAATGTGAATTGGATGTATATAGTACTTGTGTTTTCTGCTCGTTTCAGAGGGCATGGCTAGCATTTCCTGAGGTTAGGCAATAATAGATATCACAGACGGTTTGTAGATCAAAACGTCTGTGATTCAATATCACAGACGGTTATTGGTCAGAACCGTCTGAGATGCATAACGAATCACAGACGGTTGTTAATAAGAACAGTCTGTGATGCATAACCAATCACAGACGGTTGTTGGTAAGAACCGTCTGTGATACATCACATATCACAGACGGTTCTTACCAAAAACCGCTCGTGATTCATAAACAATCACGCGAGCGGTTCTTGGTAAGAACCGCTCGTGATATGATGATATCACAGCACGGTTCTTACCAACAACCGCTCAGGATATATTATCTGACGGTTCTTACCAACAACCGTCTGTGATATATTGCATCACAGACGGTTCTAAATTAGAACCGTCTGCGATGTATCCCTATTTATATTCGGACTCTAGGGTTTGCCCACGTAACGATTAATTTGTTTCTCAACTCTATAGCTCCCTCCTCCCCCGAGCCCGGCGTGACTCCCTCCCCTGAGCCCGTCGACGCTGCCTCCTCCTCGAGCCAGGCGCGACTCCCTCCCCCGAGCCCGGCGCGACTCCCTCCCCCGAGCCCGTCGACGCCGCCTCCTCCCCCGAGCCCAGCGCGCCTCCTTGTGAGGACCCCGAGATCAGATCCATGTCAAGCTAAGTAATTACGCTGAAAGAGCATAATACTTATCATGAGACGAAAACGATTCGAGTACCGGATAGGTGTCCCATGTTAGCTCCCAAGGATCGCGACTAACATGCACATATCCAAACACAACATTGTATTCACATCCATACACAATGTACAAGAATAAAGAAAATGTAAATACAACATCATTGAATAGAAACATAATATACAAGTTTGTATAAGAGGGCCATTCGCCAAACATAATTATCAAGAGTAAATTGCAGCGGAAGACAAACTTAAAAATAGTAGAGGCTAACCGAGTTGGTATGCCCACAAACCCACAAGCAACCAAGCGGAGTTAAAGTCGATGGCGTCTGTAGTACTTTACCCAATTCGGATGACTTCTCACCAGTAATAGCCAATTTTAAGTACAAAGTTGTACTCGCGAGACTTTTCAAGAAAAATAAGGATGCATGTAAGTATCAAAGGAAGGCTACTACACTAATCAATTTTCAGCATAAAGCAAGTTTTGCAATTGAATAAAAAATATAGATTTAAATTGCCATTTCTAAAACATTTAGAAAACATTGTATAATAGTAAGTAATGATCATCAATAATATAATCTCCAAATATAATCAATACACGAATGTACCATTCATGACACAATCCATTCCATAACCAATTAACATACGAACAATGAGGTCAAGATATAAATTCAGATTTGAACAACTGACATAATGACATAACAATTCCAACCATAACCCCAAACTTAACTTCCCATACTCTAACTGTGCATGCTTTCCCACAAGCGATGTCCATAACCGGGGACACGGCTATTCGAATAGATTTATTTGACTCTGCAGAGGTGTACAACTTTACCCACACGATATGCATTCCTCGTAATGTCGGCCAATGCACTCTTCCTTTGGAGTGTGACTGAGGTAGCATAACGAGGCCGTTACAATGTCATGTCCTAACTATCAAACCACCCGAGGATATCCACCATGGCAGACAGTACAGTCGCCTGAACCATGGCTAACCCCGTTGTGTAAGTAAGTCCCTATCAACTAGAGACCCTTAGGGGCAAGATAAGAAAAGGGTAACATGCCCCCACAAGATTGACAACTCAAATAATTAAATAATAATAATAAAAGTTGCCAACCCAATTGTGTTTTGATAGTTAACACACAACAAATTATTAAGCCAAGCCATCGCCCATAAACCCGGCGTGTGGTTGTACGTAAGACTTGGTTCATCACACCACAGACCGGTCCTCAAATACCCAGACGGGGCTACATGAATCCAGGACCACCCCTTCATCAACCTATCACCCGTCCAAGTCCAACACACAACAACAATCCATTAACAATTCATAAAATTCAGATACGAAGATCTGGATATTTCCCTCAAAATCAATATAATCCAATCCATATAATCCTCAAATTTCATTTAAGATTCAATTCGATCCATCGGCCGATGGACTAGCTCCATCAACCGTTATCGACTACAACTACTAGCATAGCTAAGCATCGTTCTACAAATTAGCAAACAACCCATACAACATATAGCCTTAATCATTCAAGGTAAAAAGGGTAATCATCATTCAAAGGAGGGCCAATGCAGCAAGTAGGAATTTAACTACTTCTACCCATGAATATACTTTTCAACATAGCATGCAATTGAGATATTAAAACCATTCAAAACATTTTAAAATCAGTAGGAGCAATATGTTCAAGAGGAGGGTGCTCGCACCTTTGCTATACCAATTGTTCATTCTCAGTTTACACTCAATTTAGATCTCACGAATAAATCGGTGGCGTCGAAAAACCTAAAGATAGAGCGACATTGCAATAAACACCAAATAAAGCTGAAAATACAACATACTCAAAAATGCATGGAATTTATACATTAGGTAGATTATGATTTTAGATGAATTTAGGTGAAAGATTCATTCCATTTGGATTTAGCATGTGGGAGTTATGAGGGTTTGAATTTCAGTTTCCAATATGTCTTAATTCCTATAATTAAGGATTTGGCCAAAATTTGTAGAGTAGTGGTGAGGTAACGTATTACATAGATAATTTGAGCATAATATAATAAGACCAAAATAGTTGAGTTTACCTCATTTGGAGTTTTTATGTATTAGTTATTTATTTTCAAAGTTATCGACCTTTTTCTATAGTACAAATAATAGAGTTAATGGATCATTATTCTAAAACTACCTCTTTGTTACAGAGACATACATGAAACCTATTTTAACATAAAGTTTACTTAATATGAAAATTATCACAACTGGTTTCGTCCATTTTGGAGCTAAGATGAAATAGTTATGAATTTTACAAGTTAAAGACATTTTCTAATGTATCAATAAATAGGTTTTGGATCAATTTCCACCAATTATGTTTTCTGGGACAGTGGCAAGTTTGAAACCAATTTTATAACAAAGTTCATTTAATATGAAAATTAACAAAATTGGTTTCACTGTTTTTGGAGTTGAAATGAATAAGTTATGTATTTTTGAAATTAACACCAATTTTCAGTGTACAATTTAATCATTTCGGAATTTCTAATTCAATCATTACTTTTTCTACCGAGCACCTACCTAGCCGCAGCCACTTACAGCGGGACCGGGTCAAGAGTTTGACCCCACTTTGACTTCGGTCTTGGCCATGGCTATGCTAAAGGCGTATTCAACAACATCGTCTTCTAATAACAAAACGTAAACTTTCTCAAAGTATACTAGAAATACGTGTTCCTTTAAGAGAAAACATTTTTAGCAGTTTTACACGACCACTTAACCTAGCCGTATGGCCCACATGTCATACTAAGAGGTTTAAATGCTTCAAAAATAATTAACTAATCATGCTTTATAACTAGTGGAGCCTACATGTCATACAAACGCTAAGAACACCATTAGAAGCTAATGACGGTCGTTACCCTAATCCCCGGTGATTAAGCGGAGGGCTCGCGGTGAGGTCCAACACGGCCGCACGAGGCAAGCCCGGAGGAGAGGTCTTGGACTCGGGATCAACTCCACCGCGGCGCGCAGCAGCGTCATGAACTCGCTCGAGGACGCGCGGCCGGAGGTGGATTTGAGTCGAGCTCCCGGCCGGAGGCGGAGACGACGTGGCGGTGATCGTGGAGAAGGCGCCGGTGGTCGAGGGCGCCGTGAAGGCACGTCGGGGTCGCCTTTGTCGCCGAACGCGAGCCCTCAACGGATTCGACGGAGGAAGTGGGGTTCCCGAATGGTGGGCGGCAGCTCACCGAGCGGAGAAGAAGGGTCGCGCTCCTAGGCGAGGCACCGGATCCAAATTAGTCACGAAATGAACTCCTCAAGACTAGGCGAACTCAACGGACCCAACATTGCAAGGATTTGCTCACGGGAGCTCACGCGTTGCGCCATGGCTCCGGGTCAAGACGAAGAGGATGCGCCCGTGCGATTTAGGGGACGAGGAAGCTTGGACCGCAAAATGGAAGCGGCACGGTGAGTGGAGTCCAAAGGGTGGTCCTTAGGCCGAGGAGCTACGGTGGGGTTCTCTCACCTCTTTCCCTTTCTCGGCGGAGAGGAAAGTGAGGTAGAGAGGGAGTAGCAGGGGAGGTTAACCCTCGGGCTCTAACGGAACGAAGGCGGCGTCAGGGGCGGTGCTCAAGGATTCGCCGAGGAGGGCGGTGGAGTCACGGGGGTGACGGAGCAGCGGCAGGGCGCTCAGAGCGAGCCGGGCGCGTGGCGCTCGAGCTCTGCTCGCGCCCGCCCGAGGTTGAAGACGGGGCATGCGTAGGCGGGCCCACTGGCCAGTGGAACAAGGACCCGACCGGTGCGGTCGCTGTGTGGTGCAGCTCTGATTTGTTGACTTGATCGAGTCAAGACGAAAGGGCTGAGCCCGAGTGTGGTCTGGGTCGGTTTCACAAGGACCACACGATATTAAATGGACGGCCCAGATCAATAGGCCTTTCCGGTTGGTCCGAACGGCTCAGTTAACGTGGGCCGTTTGATCTAACTTGGAGGGCCAAGATCGCGAGGGCCTAGGCGGTTGGGTGGCACCGCGTCACGTCGGGTTCGAGCCCAGGTCGGGTTCGAGTCAGGTGAACAGTGCCAGCCTTGGTTTTGGAAATCAGTTTGACCAAACAAAAGGAGAGTTTGACTGAGGCTTAAAAATTAGGAATAAAATTCTAAAAATTCTGAATTAATTTAGGGTGTTCCTGGGACAACCTAGTTCCCATAAAATTATAAAACATTACTGTACATGATTTAATTTGTATAATTTAAATTCAAACTTAGAATAGGTTATTGATTTGAGTTTAAATTTTCCTTGGGTCAATTTAAGTTCCAAAAATTTTGGAAAAATTATATTAAATCATGATAATTATTCTAGTATTTGTGTAAATTATTTCCAGAAGATAATCATAAGTTTTTGTTCCTGATTTCTTTTGGAGTTTGAATTTAAGTTGTATGTTTAACTTGTTTTGAGATTTTCCTAGTGCAATAAATGATGCAAATAATTCCAAAATGACATGTATGCTGATAAGATGCATACTAATTACCATTAATTAACTTGGGGATGTTACAAATCTCCCCCCCCTTACAAAAGATCTCGTCCCCGAGATCTGGGTAGAGTAGAAGTTGGAACAGGAGAGTTCTACAAAAGGTACATCATCAGTTGTCTTTATTTCTTTCAAAGATAGTGCCAAGATACCTTACAAGGTTACAATTAGAGGCTATTACATTTCCTTTTCATTGCTTTGTTTAACCTTGCCTTTCTTGATACGAAGGTACTTCAAACAGAAGGAAAAAGATCAGGATAATCGGTTCGCATCCTGTCTTCACGCTCCCATGTTGCTTCTTCTTCAGTATGGTTGCTCCACTGAACCTTCAAGAATTTGATGTTGCGATTCCTTGTCTTGCGCTCCATTTCTTCAAGAATGCGTATCGGGTGCTCCCGATAAGAAAGATCGGGTTGCAAATCAAGATCTTCAAGTTAGTTGCTTCATGAGGGACTCAAGACACTTCTTGCTTGAGATACATGGAATACATTGTGCACATCTGAAAGTGATGGTGGTAGTTCCAACTGATATGCCACCGATCCCCGCTTCGCTAAAATGCGAAAAGGACCGATGTAGCGAGGAGCCAACTTGCCTTTGACTTGAAAGCGTTGCAATCCCTTCAATGGGGAGACTTTAAGGTAAACATGATCGTCTACCTCAAAACTCAATTCGCGTCGACGGCGATCAGCATAAGACTTTTGACGAGATTGGGCCGTTCGTAGTCTTTCCCGGACCATACGAACTTGCTTTACGGCTTCATCGATCAAGTCCGATCCAAAGAATTGTCTCTCCCCGGACTCGGACCAGTTGAGAGGTGTTCTACACCTTCTCCCATATAGCACTTCAAAAGGTGACATTTGGAGGCTTGCTTGATAGCTATTGTTATAAGAGAATTCCGCAAACGGCAAGCATTTATCCCATTTCTTGCCATAGGACAGCACACATGCTCTTAACATATCCTCCAAAATTTGATTCACCCTCTCAGTTTGACCTCCAGTTTGTGGGTGGTATGCGGTGCTAAAAGATAGTTGAGTCCCCATTGCTTCATGGAGGCAATTCCAGAAATGCGAAGTGAATTGAGTGCCTCGATCAGAAACAATTATCTTCGGCACACCATGAAGACATACAATCCTGGAGATGTACAACTCCGCCAATTGGTTTCCCGAATAAGTGGTCTTGACGGGAACGAAGTGAGCAACTTTTGACAATCTGTCGACAATCACCCATATGGAGTCATACCCTTGTTGAGTCTTTGGAAGTCCTGTGATAAAATCCATTCCAATCTCATCCCATTTCCACTCGGGAACGGGGAGGGCTTGAAGCATACCCGCTGGTCGTTGGTGTTCGGCTTTTACCCGTTGACACACATCACACTCGGCAACAAAGCGTGCAATTTCCCGCTTCATCCGAGTCCACCACAATTTTTGCTTCAAATCTTGATACATCTTGGAGCTTCCTGGATGTATGGAGAAAAGAGAGTTGTGGGCTTCTTGGAGGATTAATCCTTTAAGCTTCGCATCATTTGGCACAACCAATCGCTTTCCGAACCACAAAACACCTTGATGGTCTTCGGAGAAACACTTGGCTTTGCCGAGCTTCATTTTCTTCTTAATTCTTTCCATACCCTTATCATTCTTCTGGGCTATCTTGATCTGGTCCTCTAGGGTAGATTTCACTTCCAAGGCAGTGAGAAAACCTTCGCTAACCATCTCCAAGTTGAGCCGTTGAAACTCATTGCATAGGGCTTCCGTTTCGGGTTGAACTGAAATACAGTTGCATTGCGATTTTCGGCTCAATGCATCGGCAACAACATTAGCTTTCCCGGGGTGATAATGAAGTCCCATATCATAATTCTTGATCAATTCAAGCCATCTTCTTTGCCTCAGATTCAGATCGGCTTGAGTAAAAATATACTTCAAACTCTTGTGATCGGTATAGACTTCACAACGATTGCCGATAAGATAATGTCGCCATATCTTCAAAGCATGAACAACTGCTGCAAGCTCAAGGTCGTGAGTGGGATAATTCATCTCATGAGGCCGCAATTGCCTCGATGCATACGCCACAACTCGGTCCTCTTGCATTAGAACGCAACCAAGACCAAGGCGAGATGCATCGCAATAGATGTCGAAGTTTTTATGAATATCTGGTAGAACTAACACTGGTGCAGTGGTTAGACGATCCCTCAACATCTAAAAGCTTGCTTCACATTCCGCTGACCATTCATACTTCTTTTCTTTCTTCAACAATTGAGTCATTGGTCTTGCAATTTTTTAGAAATTCTCAATGAAACGGCGGTAATAACCTGCAAGACCAAGAAAACTGCGAATGTCGGAAACGGACTTGGGCTGTCTCCAATTAAGTACATCTTGAACTTCGCTTGGGTCCACAGCAATTCCTCCTTCGGATAGCACATGACCCAAAAAGGCGACTTCTTTCAGCCAAAACTCACATTTGCTGAATTTTGCATAAAGTCGATGTTCTCGAAGCTTGCTCAAAAGAAGACGAAGGTGTTCTTCATGCTCCCTTTCAGATTTGGAGTATATGAGAATGTCATCAATGAAGACGACCACAAATTTATCCAAATACTCCATAAACACTGAGTTCATGAGACTCATGAACATGGCCGGTGCATTTGTCAAACCGAAGGACATAACTGTGTACTCGTACAAACCGTAACGAGTTGAGAATACCGTCTTGGGAATGTCTTCAGGTCTGATCCTAACTTGATGATAACCCAATCTCAAGTCAATTTTGGAGAATATACGAGCACCGGTCAATTGGTCAAATAAATCATCAATCCGCGGAAGCGGGTACTTGTTCTTGATGGTAACCTCATTCAGCAGACGGTAGTCAACACACATCTTGTGATCGTGGTCCTTCTTCTTCACAAATATAGCCGGACATCCCCAAGGCGAGGAGCTCGGCCTAATGAATCCCTTCTCTTGAAGTTCCGCGAGTTGCTTCTTCAATTCAACCAACTCATTTGGCGGCATTCGATAAGGACGCTTCGATATTGGAGCGATTCCGGCCGAGCTCTATCACGAATTCAACTTCCGTGGGGTGGCATGCTGGTAGTTCCTCGGGAAATACATCTGAAAACTCACACACCACTGGAACTTCACTAAGTTCTGGCAACTCCTTGCTGCTAAGAGAAAACAGATGTGGATGCCCCAATTTTGGCACCATCACGACTTGAACACCAAGAGGACTTGTGAGAGTGATAGACTTGCGAGCACAATCAATCTGACCATGGTTCTTGGACAGCCAATTCATCCCAAGAATAACATCAAGGCCCGCTGAATTTATCACAATAAGATCGGCAGAAAACTTCACCCCTTCAATCTCAATTTCAACTTCACGACATTCATGAATGCTTCTCATTTCTGAACCCGGTGATTGAATCATCATAGGTGCAGGCATCAAGCTGAGTGATAAGTTATGGAGTGTAGCAAAACCTCTTGACAAGAATGAATGAGAGGCTCCAGAGTCAAACAACACGGTTGCAGGAGTCGAGTTGACTAGAAATGTGCCCAACACAACGTCGGGTGCTTCCTGCGCTTCCTTGGTAGTGACATGGTTGACATGAGCACAACTGGGGTTATGAGAAATGACAACAGACTGCTGATCAAGGGACTCTTCGAGGTCTTGGCGCTGACCGGGGTGGGATTGATGCTTCATGCAGACGATGACTCATAAAATGCCCTGGATTGCCACAAGTGAAACAAATGATTGGCTTGTTTTGCTGGCGTCGGACTCGACACTTCTTTCTGGGCTGCCCTTGTTGGATTTCTTGCTGAGGCGGTTGAGACACTAGCATTGGAGATACTGGAGGTGTCGAATCGTGAAATCCAAGAGGAGCGGGCTGCCAAGCACAAGGTTCTTGAAAACTGCTACTTGCTGAAATTTGTGCAGCCTTCTTGCGCTTTCGCGATTCTACAACCGCTTACATCTTATGCTCCACCACAATAGCCTTATCAACCAATTGTTGAAAATTGCGGAAGTCATGTACAGCAAGTGCCAACTGCAATACTTCAAAGCCCATATAAGAACTGGTCTTGCTTCTTTGCATCAGTGGAGACATCGTCCGGAGCATAACGAGCCAAATGATTGAACTCGTTGAGATACTCCAATACGGACTTGTCATTTTGCTTCAGCTCAAGGAACTCACGCCTCTTGATACTCACAATACTTGAAGGAACATGTGCCTCACGGAAAGCTGTCCGGAACTCGTCCCATGATGGAACGTGATTGGCAGGCTGCATGGCGCAAAAATTATCCCACCATGCACAAGCTGCCCCTTCAAGTTGGTTGGAGGCGTAGAAAACCTTCTCCTTGTCTGCACATTGAGTGAGGATCAACTTCCGCTCAATGGTACGAAGCCAATCATCAGCCTTGAGAGGATCTTCTGAACAAGAGAACACGGGAGGCTTTGTGCTAAGAAAATCAGCAAATCGGGAGCCATAAAGATCGGCTCCTCCCGCTGCCATTTGGGCACCTTGGACACTGGCGGTGTTCTGAGCAATTTGCTGCAAGATTAGAGTCTGGTCATGTTGACTCTGTTCCATCTGGGCCAACACTTCGGTCACGGATGGCTGAGGTGGAGTCACTTCTTCTTGTCGACCCATATGCTGACATTGTGGGTCGGGTTGCTCCGAATTGCGCCGTTGAGGATTCGGGGACTGAACATCGGAGGATTGAGAACCCATGGGTTGTGAGTCCTCCATTACGTTCGATATCAAACGAGTTTCAAGATCCGACATCCTGTTGCCATACAATTTATTAGCAACCGACAAAAAGGAACAAGGAAAAAGAAAGCATAAGGTAAGCAATTGATAACAAGGGGGTAACTTAACCTAGCATGAATGCACAAGGAGAACACAATTATGCAGCAACAAAAATGGGGTGCTAAGGTCCATATGGACAGCACAAGATCCATCTGAAAATGCGGTTACTTTTCCAACATAGTTGTGATACAACCCACCCATTGGCGATGCACAACTATATGGAACAAAAGAGAGCAAATCGCCTTCACAAAATCCAGCGTCTACAAGCTAATGAATATAATTAGGGGGTATAATATCTAAGGATAATACCTAACATAATCTTAGAATCGCAGCAAGGCGTCGTTCTCTCTTTCTTCCTCCAATTCTCTTTACCGACAACTATTTAACATTTCTAGAGTTGGAAAAGAGAGATGAGCAATAGAGAAAATGATTTTTCTCAATCAAATGAACCTTGAGGTAAGAAATAGACGCTAGGATGGGTAAGAAAGAAAAGAATCTATATCACTTGCATTTTTGCCAAACTTTTGATAGTTTGAAAATATTCTTTGTAAATCAAAATCCTAATAACATCCATTGCTACGGTTTTATCCTACAGTCAGTATGGCTCTGATACCAATGCTGTGAGGACCCCGAGATCAGATCCGTGTCAAGCTAAGTAATTACGCTGAAAGAGCATAATACTTATCATGAGACGAAAACGATTCCGAGTACCCGGATAGGTGTCCCATGTTAGCTCCCAAGGATCAGCGACTAACATGCACATATCCAAACACAACATTGTATTCACATCCATACACAATGTACAAGAATAAAGAAAATGTAAATACAACATCATTGAATAGAAACATAATATACAAGTTTGCATAAGAGGGCCATTCGGCCAAACATAATTATCAAGAGTAAATTGCAGCGGAAGACAAACTTAAAAATAGTAGAGGCTAACCGAGTTGGTATGCCCACAAACCCACAAGCAACCAACTGGAGTTAAAGTCGTAGCGTCTGTAGTACTTTACCCAATTCGGATGACTTCTCACCTGTAATAGCCAATTTTTAAGTACAAAGTTGTACTCGCGAGACTTTTCAAGAAAAATAAGGATGCATGTAAGTATCAAAGGAAGGCTACTACACTAATCAATTTTCAGCATAAAGCAAGTTTTGCAATTGAATAAAAAATATAGATTTAAATTGCCATTTCTAAAACATTTAGAAAACATTGTATAATAGTAAGTAATGATCATCAATAATATAATCTCCAAATATAATCAATACACTAATGTACCATTCATGACACAATCCATTCCATAACCAATTAACATACGAACAATGAGGTCAAGATATAAATTCAGATTTGAACAACTCGACATAATGACATAACAATTCCAACCATAACCCCAAACTTAACTTCCCATACTCTAACGTGCATGCTTTCCCTGGCGATGTCCATAACCGGGACACGGCTATTGAATAGATTTATTTGACTCTGCAGAGGTGTACAACTTTACCCACACGATATGCATTCCTCGTAATGTCGGCCAATGCACTCTTCCTTTGGAGTGTGGTCGAGGTAGCATAACGAGGCCGTTATAATGTCATGTCCTAACTATCAAACCACCCGAGGATATCCACCATGGGCATAAAGATGCGATCGCTGAACCATGGCTAACCCGTTGTGTAAGTAAGTCCCTATCAACTAGAGACCCTTAGGGCAAGATAAGAAAAGGGTAACATGCCCCCACAAGATTGACAACTCAAATAATTAAATAATAATAATAAAAGTTGCCAACCCAATTGTGTTTTGATAGTTAACACACAACAAATTATTAAGCCAAGCCATCGCCCATAAACCCGGCGTGTGGTTGTACGTAAGACTTGGTTCATCACACCACGCATCGGTCCTCAAATACCAGACGGGCTACATGAATCCAGGACCACCCCTTCATCAACCTATCACCCGTCCAAGTCCAACACACAACAACAATCCATTAACAATTCATAAAATTCAGATACGAAGATCTGGATATTTCCCTCAAAATCAATATAATCCAATCCATATAATCCTCAAATTTCATTTAAGATTCAATTCGATCCATCGGCCGATGGACTAGCTCCATCAACCGTTATCGACTACAACTACTAGCATAGCTAAGCATCGTTCTACAAATTAGCAAACAACCCATACAACATATAGCCTTAATCATTCAAGGTAAAAAGGGTAATCATCATTCAAAGGAGGGCCAATGCAGCAAGTAGGAATTTAACTACTTCTACCCATGAATATACTTTTCAACATAGCATGCAATTGAGATATTAAAACCATTCAAAACATTTTAAAATCAGTAGGAGCAATATGTTCAAGAGGAGGGTGCTCGCACCTTTGCTATACCAATTGTTCATTCTCAGTTTACACTCAATTTAGATCTCACGAATAAATCGGTAGCGTCGAAAAACCTAAAGATAGACGACATTGCAATAAACACCAAATAAAGCTGAAAATACAACATACTCAAAAATGCATGGAATTTATACATTAGGTAGATTATGATTTTAGATGAATTTAGGTGAAAGATTCATTCCATTTGGATTTAGCATGTGGGAGTTATGAGGGTTTGAATTTCAGTTTCCAATATGTCTTAATTCCTATAATTAAGGATTTGGCCAAAATTTGTAGAGTAGTGGTGAGGTAACGTATTACATAGATAATTTGAGCATAATATAATAAGACCAAAATAGTTGAGTTTACCTCATTTGGAGTTTTTATGTATTAGTTATTTATTTTCAAAGTTATCAGCCTTTTTCTATAGTACAAATAATAGAGTTAATGGATCATTATTCTAAAACTACCTCTTTGTTACAGAGACATACATGAAACCTATTTTAACATAAAGTTTACTTAATATGAAAATTATCACAACTGGTTTCGTCCATTTTGGAGCTAAGATGAAATAGTTATGAATTTTACAAGTTAAAGACATTTTCTAATGTATCAATAAATAGGTTTTGGATCAATTTCCACCAATTATGTTTTCTGGGACAGTGGCAAGTTTGAAACCAATTTTATAACAAAGTTCATTTAATATGAAAATTAACAAAATTGGTTTCACTGTTTTTGGAGTTGAAATGAATAAGTTATGTATTTTTGAAATTAACACCAATTTTCAGTGTACAATTTAATCATTTCGGAATTTCTAATTCAATCATTACTTTTTCTACCGAGCACCTACCTAGCCGCAGCCACTTACAGGCGGGACCGGGGTCAAGAGTTTGACCCCAGCTTTGACTCGGTCTTGGCCATGGCTATGCTAAAGGCGTATTCAACAACATACGTCTTCTAATAACAAAAACGTAAACTTTCTCAAAGTATACTAGAAATACGTGTTCCTTTAAGAGAAAACATTTTTAGCAGTTTTACACGACCACTTAACCGGCCGTATGGCCCACATGTCATACTAAGAGGTTTAAATGCTTCAAAAATAATTAACTAATCATGCTTTATAACTAGTGGAGCCTACATGTCATACAAACGCTAAGAACACCATTAGAAGCTAATGACGGTCGTTACCCTAATCCCCCGGTGATTAAACGGAGGGCTCGCCGGTGAGGTCCAACACGGCCGCACGAGGCAAGCCAGCGGAGGAGAGGGTCTTCGGACTCGGGATCAACTCCACCGCGTGCGCAGCAGCGTCATGAACTCGCCTGGAGTGACGCGGCGACCGGAGGTGGACGGAGTCGAGCTCCCGGCGACCGGAGGCGGAGACGACGTGGCGGTGATCGTGGAGAAGGCGCTTCGGTGGTCGAGGGGCGCCGTGAAGGCACGCATCGGGGTCGCCTTGTCGCCCGGAACGCGGAGCCCTCAACGGATTCGACGGAGGAAGCTGGGGGTTCCCGAATGGTGGACGGCGGCAGCTCACCGAGCGCGGAGAAGAAGGGGTCGCGCTCCCTAGACGAGGCACCGGATCCAAATTAGTCACGGAAATGAACTCCTCAAGACTAGGCGAACTCAACGGACCCAACATTGCAAGGATTTGCTCACCGGAGCGCTCACGCGCGTTGCGGCCATGGCTCCCGGAGCCGAAGACGAAGAGGATGCGCCCGGCGATTTAGGGGACGAGGAAGCTTCGGACCGGCAAAAATGGAAGCGGCACGGTGAGTGGAGTCCAAAGGGGTGGTCCTTAGGCTGAGGGGAGCTACGGTGGGGGTTCTCCTCACCTCTTTCCCTTTCTCGGCGGAGAGGAAAGTGAGGTAGAGAGGGAGTAGCAGGGGAGGTTAACCCTCGGGCTCTAACGGAACGAAGGCGGCGTCAGGGGCGGTGCTCAAGGATTCGCCGAGGAGGGCGGTGGAGTCACGGGGGTGACGGAGCAGCGGCAGGGCGCTCAGAGCGAGCCGGGCGCGTGGCGCTCGAGCTCTGCTCGCGCCCGCCCGAGGTTGAAGACGGGCATCGTGGCGGGCCCATCGCGATGGAACAAGGACCCGACGGTGCGGTCGTGTGGTGCAGCTCTGATTTGTTGACTTGATCGAGTCAAGACGAAAGGGCTGAGCCCGAGTGTGGTCTGGGTCGGTTTCACAAGGACCACACGATATTAAATGGACGGCCCAGATCAATAGGCCTTTCCGGTTGGTCCGAACGGCTCAGTTAACGTGGGCCGTTTGATCTAACTTGGAGGGCCAAGATCGCGAGGGCCTAGGCGGTTGGGTGGCACCGCGTCACGTCGGGTTCGAGCCCAGGTCGGGTTCGAGTCAGGTGAACAGTGCCAGCCTTGGTTTTGGAAATCAGTTTGACCAAACAAAAGGAGAGTTTGACTGAGGCTTAAAAATTAGGAATAAAATTCTAAAAATTCTGAATTAATTTAGGGGTGTTCCTGGGACAACCTAGTTCCCATAAAAATTATAAAACATTACTGTACATGATTTAATTTGTATAATTTAAATTCAAACTTAGAATAGGTTATTGATTTGAGTTTAAATTTTCCTTGGGTCAATTTAAGTTCCAAAAATTTTGGAAAAATTATATTAAATCATGATAATTATTCTAGTATTTGTGTAAATTATTTTCAGAAGATAATCATAAGTTTTTGTTCCTGATTTCTTTTGGAGTTTGAATTTAAGTTGTATGTTTAACTTGTTTTGAGATTTTCCTAGTGCAATAAATGATGCAAATAATTCCAAAATGACATGTATGCTGATAAGATGCATACTAATTACCATTAATTAACTTGGGGATGTTACAAATCTCCCCCCCCTTACAAAAGATCTCGTCCCCGAGATCTGGGTAGAGTAGAAGTTGGAACAGGAGAGTTCTACAAAAGGTACATCATCAGTTGTCTTTATTTCTTTCAAAGATAGTGCCAAGATACCTTACAAGGTTACAATTAGAGGCTATTACATTTCCTTTTTATTGCTTTGTTTAACCTTGCCTTTCTTGATACGAAGGTACTTCAAACAGAAGGAAAAAGATCAGGATAATCGGTTCGCATCCTGTCTTCACGCTCCCATGTTGCTTCTTCTTCAGTATGGTTGCTCCACTGAACCTTCAAGAATTTGATGTTGCGATTCCTTGTCTTGCGCTCCATTTCTTCAAGAATGCGTATCGGGTGCTCCCGATAAGAAAGATCGGGTTGCAAATCAAGATCTTCCAAGTTAGTTGCTTCAGTAGGGACTCGAAGACACTTCTTCAGTTGAGATACATGGAATACATTGTGCACATCTGAAAGTGATGGTGGTAGTTCCAACTGATATGCCACCGATCCCCGCTTCGCTAAAATGCGAAAAGGACCGATGTAGCGAGGAGCCAACTTGCCTTTGACTTGAAAGCGTTGCAATCCCTTCAATGGGGAGACTTTAAGGTAAACATGATCGTCTACCTCAAAACTCAATTCGCGTCGACGGCGATCAGCATAAGACTTTTGACGAGATTGGGCCGTTCGTAGTCTTTCCCGGACCATACGAACTTGCTTTACGGCTTCATCGATCAAGTCCGATCCAAAGAATTGTCTCTCCCCGGACTCGGACCAGTTGAGAGGTGTTCTACACCTTCTCCCATATAGCACTTCAAAAGGTGACATTTGGAGGCTTGCTTGATAGCTATTGTTATAAGAGAATTCCGCATAACGGCAAGCATTTATCCCATTTCTTGCCATAGGACAGCACACATGCTCTTAACATATCCTCCAAAATTTGATTCACCCTCTCAGTTTGACCTCCAGTTTGTGGGTGGTATGCGGTGCTAAAAGATAGTTGAGTCCCCATTGCTTCATGGAGGCAATTCCAGAAATGCGAAGTGAATTGAGTGCCTCGATCAGAAACAATTATCTTCGGCACACCATGAAGACATACAATCCTGGAGATGTACAACTCCGCCAATTGGTTTCCCGAATAAGTGGTCTTGACGGGAACGAAGTGAGCAACTTTTGACAATCTGTCGACAATCACCCATATGGAGTCATACCCTTGTTGAGTCTTTGGAAGTCCTGTGATAAAATCCATTCCAATCTCATCCCATTTCCACTCGGGAACGGGGAGGGCTTGAAGCATACCCGCTGGTCGTTGGTGTTCGGCTTTTACCCGTTGACACACATCACACTCGGCAACAAAGCGTGCAATTTCCCGCTTCATCCGAGTCCACCACAATTTTTGCTTCAAATCTTGATACATCTTGGAGCTTCCTGGATGTATGGAGAAAAGAGAGTTGTGGGCTTCTTGGAGGATTAATCCTTTAAGCTAAGATCATTTGGCACAACCAATCGCTTCCGAACCACAAAACACCTTGATGGTCTTCGGAGAAACACTTGGCTTTGCCGAGCTTCATTTTCTTCTTAATTCTTTCCATACCCTTATCATTCTTACGGGCTATCTTGATCTGGTCCTCTAGGGTAGATTTCACTTCCAAGGCAGTGAGAAAACCTTCGCTAACCATCTCCAAGTTGAGCCGTTGAAACTCATTGCATAGGGCTTCCGTTTGGGTTGAACTGAAATACAGTTGCATTGCGATTTTCGGCTCAATGCATCGGCAACAACATTAGCTTTCCCGGGGTGATAATGAAGTCCCATATCATAATTCTTGATCAATTCAAGCCATCTTCTTTGCCTCAGATTCAGATCGGCTTGAGTAAAAATATACTTCAAACTCTTGTGATCGGTATAGACTTCACAACGATTGCCGATAAGATAATGTCGCCATATCTTCAAAGCATGAACAACTGCTGCAAGCTCAAGGTCGTGAGTGGGATAATTCATCTCATGAGGCCGCAATTGCCTCGATGCATACGCCACAACTCGGTCCTCTTGCATTAGAACGCAACCAAGACCAAGGCGAGATGCATCGCAATAGATGTCGAAGTTTTTATGAATATCTGGTAGAACTAACACTGGTGCAGTGGTTAGACGATCCCTCAACATCTAAAAGCTTGCTTCACATTCCATTGACCATTCATACTTCTTTTCTTTCTTCAACAATTGAGTCATTGGTCTTGCAATTTTTTAGAAATTCTCAATGAAACGGCGGTAATAACCTGCAAGACCAAGAAAACTGCGAATGTCGGAAACGGACTTGGGCTGTCTCCAATTAAGTACATCTTGAACTTCGCTTGGGTCCACAGCAATTCCTCCTTCGGATAGCACATGACCCAAAAAGGCGACTTCTTTCAGCCAAAACTCACATTTGCTGAATTTTGCATAAAGTCGATGTTCTCGAAGCTTGCTCAAAAGAAGACGAAGGTGTTCTTCATGCTCCCTTTCAGATTTGGAGTATATGAGAATGTCATCAATGAAGACGACCACAAATTTATCCAAATACTCCATAAACACTGAGTTCATGAGACTCATGAACATGGCCGGTGCATTTGTCAAACCGAAGGACATAACTGTGTACTCGTACAAACCGTAACGAGTTGAGAATACCGTCTTGGGAATGTCTTCAGGTCTGATCCTAACTTGATGATAACCCAATCTCAAGTCAATTTTGGAGAATATACGAGCACCGGTCAATTGGTCAAATAAATCATCAATCCGCGGAAGCGGGTACTTGTTCTTGATGGTAACCTCATTCAACGGACGGTAGTCAACACACATGCGCAGACTGTGGTCCTTCTTCTTCACAAATATAGCCGGACATCCCCAAGGCGAGGAGCTCGGCCTAATGAATCCCTTCTCTTGAAGTTCCGCGAGTTGCTTCTTCAATTCAACCAACTCATTTGGCGGCATTCGATAAGGACGCTTCGATATTGGAGCAGTTCCGGGCTGGAGCTCTATCACGAATTCAACTTCCCGTGGGGGTGGCATGCCTGGTAGTTCCTCGGGAAATACATCTGAAAACTCACACACCACTGGAACTTCACTAAGTTCTGGCAACTCCTTGCTGCTAAGAGAAAACAGATGTGGATGCCCCAATTTTGGCACCATCACGACTTGAACACCAAGAGGACTTGTGAGAGTGATAGACTTGCGAGCACAATCAATCTGACCATGGTTCTTGGACAGCCAATTCATCCCAAGAATAACATCAAGGCCCGCTGAATTTATCACAATAAGATCGGCAGAAAACTTCACCCCTTCAATCTCAATTTCAACTTCACGACATTCATGAATGCTTCTCATTTCGAACCGGTGATTGAATCATCATAGGTGCAGGCATCAAGCTGAGTGATAAGTTATGGAGTGTAGCAAAACCTCTTGACAAGAATGAATGAGAGGCTCCAGAGTCAAACAACACGGTTGCAGGAGTCGAGTTGACTAGAAATGTGCCCAACACAACGTCGGGTGCTTCCTGCGCTTCCTTGGTAGTGACATGGTTGACATGAGCACAACTGGGGTTATGAGAAATGACAACAGACTGCTGATCAAGGGACTCTTCGAGGTCTTGGCGCTGACCGGGGTGGGATTGATGCTTCGCCAGACAGTGACTCGCAAAATGCCCTGGATTGCCACAAGTGAAACAAATGATTGGCTTGTTTTGCTGGCGTCGGACTCGACACTTCTTTCTGGGCTGCCCTTGTTGGATTTCTTGCTGAGGCGGTTGAGACACTAGCATTGGAGATACTGGAGGTGTCGAATCGTGAAATCCAAGAGGAGCGGGCTGCCAAGCACAAGGTTCTTGAAAACTGCTACTTGCTGAAATTTGTGCAGCCTTCTTGCGCTTTCGCGATTCTACAACCGCTTACATCTTATGCTCCACCACAATAGCCTTATCAACCAATTGTTGAAAATTGCGGAAGTCATGTACAGCAAGTGCCAACTGCAATACTTCTGAAAGCCCATATAAGAACTGGTCTTGCTTCTTTGCATCAGTGGAGACATCGTCCGGAGCATAACGAGCCAAATGATTGAACTCGTTGAGATACTCCAATACGGACTTGTCATTTTGCTTCAGCTCAAGGAACTCACGCCTCTTGATACTCACAATACTTGAAGGAACATGTGCCTCACGGAAAGCTGTCCGGAACTCGTCCCATGATGGAACGTGATTGGCAGGCTGCATGGCGCAAAAATTATCCCACCATGCACAAGCTGCCCCTTCAAGTTGGTTGGAGGCGTAGAAAACCTTCTCCTTGTCTGCACATTGAGTGAGGATCAACTTCCGCTCAATGGTACGAAGCCAATCATCAGCCTTGAGAGGATCTTCTGAACAAGAGAACACGGGAGGCTTTGTGCTAAGAAAATCAGCAAATCGGGAGCCATAAAGATCGGCTCCTCCCGCTGCCATTTGGGCACCTTGGACACTGGCGGTGTTCTGAGCAATTTGCTGCAAGATTAGAGTCTGGTCATGTTGACTCTGCTCCATCTGGGCCAACACTTTGGTCACGGATGGTGAGGTGGAGTCACTTCTTCTTGTCGACCCATATGTCGACATTGTGGGTCGGGTTGTTCAATTGCGCCGTTGAGGATTCGGGACTGAACATCGGAGGATTGAGAACCCATGGGTTGTGAGTCCTCCATTACGCTCGATATCAAACGAAGTTTCAAGATCCGACATCCTGTTGCCATACAATTTATTAGCAACCGACAAAAAGGAACGAGGAAAAGAAAGCATAAGGTAAGCAATTGATAACAAGGGGTAACTTAACCTAGCATGAATGCACAAGGAGAACACAATTATGCAGCAACAAAAATGGGGTGCTAAGGTCCATATGGACAGCACAAGATCCATCTGAAAATGCGGTTACTTTTCCAACATAGTTGTGATACAACCCACCCATTGGCGATGCACAACTATATGGAACAAAAGAGAGCAAATCGCCTTCACAAAATCCAGCGTCTACAAGCTAATGAATATAATTAGGGGTATAATATCTAAGGATAATACCTAACATAATCTTAGAATCGCAGCAAGGCGTCGTTTCTCTTTCTTCCTCCAATTCTCTTTACCGACAACTATTTAACATTTCTAGAGTTGGAAAAGAGAGATGAGCAATAGAGAAAATGATTTTTCTCAATCAAATGAACCTTGAGGTAAGAAATAGACGCTAGGATGGGTAAGAAAGAAAAGAATCTATATCACTTGCATTTTTGCCAAACTTTTGATAGTTTGAAAATATTCTTTGTAAATCAAAATCCTAATAACATCCATTGCTACGGTTTTATCCTCATATCAAGATGGCTCGATACCAATCTTTGTGAGGACCCCGAGATCAGATCCGTGTCAAGCTAAGTAATTACGCTGAAAGAGCATAATACTTATCATGAGGCTAAAACGATTCCGAGTAAGTTCGGATAGGTGTCCCATGTTAGCTCCCAAGGATCAGCGACTAACATGCACATATCCAAACACAACATTGTATTCACATCCATACACAATGTACAAGAATAAAGAAAATGTAAATACAACATCATTGAATAGAAACATAATATACAAGTTTGCATAAGAGGGCCATTCGGCCAAACATAATTATCAAGAGTAAATTGCAGCGGAAGACAAACTTAAAAATAGTAGAGGCTAACCGAGTTGGTATGCCCACAAACCCACAAGCAACCAACTGGAGTTAAAGTCGTAGCGTCTGTAGTACTTTACCCAATTCGGATGACTTCTCACCTGTAATAGCCAATTTTTAAGTACAAAGTTGTACTCGCGAGACTTTTCAAGAAAAATAAGGATGCATGTAAGTATCAAAGGAAGGCTACTACACTAATCAATTTTCAGCATAAAGCAAGTTTTGCAATTGAATAAAAAATATAGATTTAAATTGCCATTTCTAAAACATTTAGAAAACATTGTATAATAGTAAGTAATGATCATCAATAATATAATCTCCAAATATAATCAATACACGAATGTACCATTCATGACACAATCCATTCCATAACCAATTAACATACGAACAATGAGGTCAAGATATAAATTCAGATTTGAACAACCGACATAATGACATAACAATTCCAACCATAACCCCAAACTTAACTTCCCATACTCTAAGCGTGCATGCTTTCCCAAGCGATGTCCATAACCGGGACACGGCTATTGAATAGATTTATTTGACTCTGCAGAGGTGTACAACTTTACCCACACGATATGCATTCCTCGTAATGTCGGCCAATGCACTCTTCCTTTGGAGTGTGATCGAGGTAGCATAACGAGGCCGTATAATGTCATGTCCTAACTATCAAACCACCGAGGATATCCACCATGGCGCATAAAGATGATCGCTTTGAACCATGGCTAACCCGTTGTGTAAGTAAGTCCCTATCAACTAGAGACCCTTAGGGCAAGATAAGAAAAGGGTAACATGCCCCACAAGATTGACAACTCAAATAATTAAATAATAATAATAAAAGTTGCCAACCCAATTGTGTTTTGATAGTTAACACACAACAAATTATTAAGCCAAGCCATCGCCCATAAACCCGCGTATGGTTGTACGTAAGACTTGGTTCATCACACCACAGACCGGTCCTCAAATACCCAGACGGGGCTACATGAATCCAGGACCACCCCTTCATCAACCTATCACCCGTCCAAGTCCAACACACAACAACAATCCATTAACAATTCATAAAATTCAGATACGAAGATCTGGATATTTCCTCAAAATCAATATAATCCAATCCATATAATCCTCAAATTTCATTTAAGATTCAATTCGATCCATCGGCCGATGGACTAGCTCCATCAACCGTTATCGACTACAACTACTAGCATAGCTAAGCATCGTTCTACAAATTAGCAAACAACCCATACAACATATAGCCTTAATCATTCAAGGTAAAAAGGGTAATCATCATTCAAAGGAGGGCCAATGCAGCAAGTAGGAATTTAACTACTTCTACCCATGAATATACTTTTCAACATAGCATGCAATTGAGATATTAAAACCATTCAAAACATTTTAAAATCAGTAGGAGCAATATGTTCAAGAGGAGGGTGCTCGCACCTTTGCTATACCAATTGTTCATTCTCAGTTTACACTCAATTTAGATCTCACGAATAAATCGGTAGCGTCGAAAAACCTAAAGATAGACGACATTGCAATAAACACCAAATAAAGCTGAAAATACAACATACTCAAAAATGCATGGAATTTATACATTAGGTAGATTATGATTTTAGATGAATTTAGGTGAAAGATTCATTCCATTTGGATTTAGCATGTGGGAGTTATGAGGGTTTGAATTTCAGTTTCCAATATGTCTTAATTCCTATAATTAAGGATTTGGCCAAAATTTGTAGAGTAGTGGTGAGGTAACGTATTACATAGATAATTTGAGCATAATATAATAAGACCAAAATAGTTGAGTTTACCTCATTTGGAGTTTTTATGTATTAGTTATTTATTTTCAAAGTTATCAGCCTTTTTCTATAGTACAAATAATAGAGTTAATGGATCATTATTCTAAAACTACCTCTTTGTTACAGAGACATACATGAAACCTATTTTAACATAAAGTTTACTTAATATGAAAATTATCACAACTGGTTTAGTCCATTTTGGAGCTAAGATGAAATAGTTATGAATTTTACAAGTTAAAGACATTTTCTAATGTATCAATAAATAGGTTTTGGATCAATTTCCACCAATTATGTTTTCTGGGACAGTGGCAAGTTTGAAACCAATTTTATAACAAAGTTCATTTAATATGAAAATTAACAAAATTGGTTTCACTGCTTTTGGAGTTGAAATGAATAAGTTATGTATTTTTGAAATTAACACCAATTTTAGGTGTACAATTTAATCATTTCGGAATTTCTAATTCAATCATTACTTTTTCTACCGAGCACCTACCTAGCCGCAGCCACTTTAAAGGGACCGGGTCAAGAGTTTGACCCCGCTTTGACTCGGTCTTGGCCATGGCTATGCTAAAGGCGTATTCAACAACATACGCCTTCTAATAACAAAAACGTAAACTTTCTCAAAGTATACTAGAAATACGTGTTCCTTTAAGAGAAAACATTTTTAGCAGTTTTACACGACCACTTAACCGGCCGTATGGCCCACATGTCATACTAAGAGGTTTAAATGCTTCAAAAATAATTAACTAATCATGCTTTATAACTAGTGGAGCCTACATGTCATACAAACGCTAAGAACACCATTAGAAGCTAATGACGGTCGTTACCCTAATCCCCGGTGATTAAACGGAGGCTCGCCGGTGAGGTCCAACACGGCCGCACGAGGCAAGCCAGCGGAGGAGAGGGTCTTCGGACTCGGGATCAACTCCACCGCGTGCGCAGCAGCGTCATGAACTCGCCTGGAGTGACGCGGCGACCGGAGGTGGACGGAGTCGAGCTCCCGGCGACCGGAGGCGGAGACGACGTGGCGGTGATCGTGGAGAAGGCGCTTCGGTGGTCGAGGGGCGCCGTGAAGGCACGCATCGGGGTCGCCTTGTCGCCCGGAACGCGGAGCCCTCAACGGATTCGACGGAGGAAGCTGGGGGTTCCCGAATGGTGGACGGCGGCAGCTCACCGAGCGCGGAGAAGAAGGGGTCGCGCTCCCTAGACGAGGCACCGGATCCAAATTAGTCACGGAAATGAACTCCTCAAGACTAGGCGAACTCAACGGACCCAACATTGCAAGGATTTGCTCACCGGAGGCGCTCACGCGCGTTGCGGCCATGGCTCCCGGAGCCGAAGACGAAGAGGATGCGCCTGCGATTTAGGGACGAGGAAGCTTTGACCGCAAAAATGGAAGCGGCACGGTGAGTGGAGTCCAAAGGGTGGTCCTTAGGGTGAGGGAGCTACGGTGGGGTTCTCCTCACCTCTTTCCCTTTCTCGGAGAGAAAGTGAGGTAGAGAGGGAGTAGCAGGGGAGGTTAACCCTCGGGCTCTAACGGAACGAAGGCGGCGTCAGGGGCGGTGCTCAAGGATTCGCCGAGGAGGGCGGTGGAGTCACGGGGGTGACGGAGAGCAAGCAGGGCGCCAGAGCGAGCCGGCGCGTGGCGCCGAGCTCGCGCGCCGCCCGAGGTTGAAGACGGGGCATGCGTAGGCGGGCCCACTGGCCAGTGGAACAAGGACCCGACCGGTGCGGTCGCTGTGTGGTGCAGCTCTGATTTGTTGACTTGATCGAGTCAAGACGAAAGGGCTGAGCCCGAGTGTGGTCTGGGTCGGTTTCACAAGGACCACACGATATTAAATGGACGGCCCAGATCAATAGGCCTTTCCGGTTGGTCCGAACGGCTCAGTTAACGTGGGCCGTTTGATCTAACTTGGAGGGCCAAGATCGCGAGGGCCTAGGCGGTTGGGTGGCACCGCGTCACGTCGGGTTCGAGCCTGTGTCGGGTTCGAGTCGTGAACGAAGGCTGCCTTTGGTTTTGGAAATCGGTTTGACCAAACAAAAGGAGAGTTTGACTGAGGCTTAAAAATTAGGAATAAAATTCTAAAAATTCTGAATTAATTTAGGGGTGTTCCTGGGACAACCTAGTTCCCATAAAAATTATAAAACATTACTGTACATGATTTAATTTGTATAATTTAAATTCAAACTTAGAATAGGTTATTGATTTGAGTTTAAATTTTCCTTGGGTCAATTTAAGTTCCAAAAATTTTGGAAAAATTATATTAAATCATGATAATTATTCTAGTATTTGTGTAAATTATTTCCAGAAGATAATCATAAGTTTTTGTTCCTGATTTCTTTTGGAGTTTGAATTTAAGTTGTATGTTTAACTTGTTTTGAGATTTTCCTAGTGCAATAAATGATGCAAATAATTCCAAAATGACATGTATGCTGATAAGATGCATACTAATTACCATTAATTAACTTGGGGATGTTACACTCCTCGCCTCCCCCGAGCCCGCCACGCCTCCTCGCCTCCCCCGAGCCCGCCGCCGCCCCCCTTCGCCGCCGCTTTCCAGATCGCTTGCTCCGCTCGTCCTTCTCCTCGACGCCCAAAGGTAACCAATGCCGAGTTGCCGACCCCGACGCCCCTTTCCCTCACTCTTTCTATCAATAATCTATCATGTTGTTTTATGAATTTGTATGTTTATGCGTGTCAGAACTTCTATTTCTTGTGAAGATGTCTTCCGCTCATTCTTCGTCATCGCCGCCTCATGTGTCTGATGATGCACCATCCTCTGGAATATCCAACCGCAGTAGAAGAAGAGGAATATCGAAAAGGCTTGCGGGCCGATATACCATCACGGAGGTCGATTGGTCTGGGACCCCTATCAATCCTCGCCGAGCAGTGTCCGCATTCCGGAGAACAGTCGGAATAGTTGCACGGCAACGGGTCAACGTCACCTACGATTCGTGGAAGGAGTTGCCGGAAAATCTGAAAGCTGAGGTGCTGAGGGATATTCTCCAATCGTTCGAGATCCCGGAAGAACACCTGAACTCCGTGCGACGACACGCGTTGCTACAGGCGTGCAAAGCGTGGAAGAACTTCAAGAGCACGCTTGTCAAGAACTACGTGGAGAAGGATCTGACGCCCTTCCACAAGTATCCGTTCTTGGAAGAGTCCTGGGCCGAGTTTGTGGCGAAGAAGACGACAGATGAATTTAGAGAGAAAGTGCGGCGACACGGCCCTCGAGCAAAAACAAGCACCCCACAGACTCGGCATCACTGGTATGCGGGTAAAGCCCGATATGGAGGATCAGACCAGCGAGCAAGCGGTTCAATGTCTCTCCGCCATTTCCGAGATCACTAATGTGCGCGCCGACAAAGTGGTTATTTGGGAGGTTACGTACCGCCTGGGAAGTCTCCTTTCCAAACCCCGCACCAGAAGTGTCCCAAATACCGTAAGATATCGAACTACCTAGTTTGTAATTACTCTATAACTTCATAGGAAGTGAAATGACATGTCGGGCTATTGCAGGTAATGCTGAGTGCACAAGCTTCCAAAGACTCATTCCAGGCAGACAGGGAGAGAGATATACTCTCCGCGGCCCTAGGAAACAATGAGCATCCGGGTCGCACGAGAGGCGCTGGTGTTTATGTTACATGGGCAGAATGATTCCAAGCGGACTCCGGATCGTACCGGAGTAGGAGGAGAGGCAAAGCCGACCACGATGCAAAGCTACGAGAGGAGATCAGAGATGAGATCGAGGATCGCTTCAGAGCTGTGTCGCAACGGTTTGAAGAAAGGATTAGGGAATTGGAAATCTCAAATCAGTTGCAAGCCCCTGCCCCTATTGTGCTAGCCAGCCCCCCCAAACTTCCGAGTAGCTGCGCGTCTAACCGTACCCCAAACAGCGACGATAGATGTCCTATCGATGACATCCAGGTAATAATTATTATCTCTGGAATGCTCAATCCATTGATAGGCCTGTTGGAGTAGGTAATAATTTTGTATCGTTATGTAGGCGGCTACGAAGTGCAAGCTGCAAGTGAGATATGCCTCTGTTGCCCTAGATGCTGCTTGGGGCCAGGTGTATCCATCCGGTGTCGGGGCTTTGGTGCACGGTGTAAATCGCTAGCTAGCACACATTAATCCTATATAACACTTCGTAGTAATGCCTCTCGAACTAACCAATTCTATTTTTGCAGTGCCACCAGCAGCCGTCTGGCCACAACGTCTGTGGATACTATGTTTGCCACAACATGGAACTAATCATCGGTTCCGCGATCACCAATGATCCTCAGGTTTGTCAATCTTGCAACAATTATTTCATATATACTTACCAATTTATATAAGCATGAATTTAATTAATCTTCCTATCGACAGGTTGCGACCATCGCTGAAACTGCGTTGGAACAGAGCGAGCTCATAAAAGTTCGATCACACCTTGCGTCATTCCTGAACAGTCAGGTCATAAATCCAGATGGGAGTTTCCACAGTGTAGATTGAAACTTGATTGGGGTAGATTGAAATTAATGGTACATGTGTGTAAATTAATGTACATTAATGGTTAATTTTAGTTAATTGATTTGTGAATTGGATGTGCTTGTTTCTGAAATGAATGCAAATTTGATGTGCTTGTGAAATGAATGCGAATTGGATGTGCTTGTTTCAGAGGGCATGGCTAGCATTTCCTGAGGCTAGCCAATAAACAGAAATAGATTTAGCAATGCAAAAGAATATCACAGACGGTTATTAATTCAAAACCGTCTGTGATAGGAGAAAATCACAGACGGTTTGTATATGAAATGCGTGATGAGAAAAATCACGACGGTTTGTATATGAAACCGCTGCGTGATTTTTTTTCTATCACGCACGGTTTCATATACAAACCGTCTGTGATTTTTTCCTATCACAGACGGTTTCATATACAAACCGTCTGTGATTTTCTCCTATCACAGACGGTTTCATCTACAAACCGTCTGTGATATCATGTATTACAGACGGTTCAAAACCGTCTGTGATGACCTATGTCATTACTGACCCATAAACTCAGACGGCTCACGAAACCGTCTGTGATGACGTTTTTGAACCGTCTGTGAAGGCCTTTTCTGTAGTAGTGAAGGGATTCATGTACAAAGAATATGCAGTTTCAAAGTGAGCTTGTTAGCATGGCAACTTGGTCATTTGCTATTCCATTCAATGAACTAAATCCTCTTTATTTTTATTAAAAAAGTAACACAGTTGCACTAAGTTCTGTCCATGTGAATACATCAATGTCGATCTGATATATCAGATATATTGCCATGCACCGAAAGACAACATTTTGTGTTTGTGCTCTTGATATGCAGATTTTCCTTTGTTGATATGATTTTTGGTGCTTGTATACTATTCTTACCTTCATATCAAGAATAAATGACAGATGTTTACAGTTTTATTCGTTTTTAGTTGCATAACTAATTACCTATATTAAAACTTTGAAATGCAAACATTGTCATAATCGAGTCTTGCTCTTTTGATTTAATGATTTTATGCACTACAGCTTGACTTTCTTTTCTATGCTAATTTTCTTCAATCAGATCCTTGATAATGGTTGCGCATATATAGTTGGTGGAGATGTCTATTTCTCTGTTGACAATTTTCATGAATATGGGGAGTTATATGGTCGAAAGCTAGATGACAATAGAGCTGGTGAAAGGGTCGCAGTTGATGTGAGGAATAAAAACCCAGCTGATTTTGCTCTATGGAAGGTAATTGATGTCCCAATTCCCAATATGTAGATTTTTTTTCTTTGTGTTCTGCTCTCTGAAGAGATGATTTCGACATGCGATTAGTTCAGCATCAAGTTAGTTGATTCTATGTTAACTGTAGGCTGCAAAAGATGGGGAGCCATGGTGGGATAGCCCTTGGGGCCCTGGAAGGCCAGGATGGCACATAGAATGCAGTGCCATGAGTGCACATTACTTGGGCCATTCTTTTGACATACATGGTGATGGAGAGGACCTGATCTTTCCACACCAAGAGAATGAAATCGCTCAGAGCCGTGCAGCATGTTGTGACAGCAGTATAAATTACTGGATACACAATGGTTTTGTCAATGTAAATAGCCAGAAAATGTCTAAATCGCTCGGTAACTTTGTCACTATATGCAAGGTAAAGACATGATTAGTTGATTACTTTCTTTTTCTAATAAATGTACTTCTACTTTCTCAAAGATTGCCAACTTTCTCAGGTTATAGAGCTGTACCACCCGCTTGCTTTGAGGATGTTCTTACTTGGTACACACTACAGGTCCCCAATCAACTACACCATAGACCAGCTTAATGTTGCATCAGATAGATTATACTACACTTATCAGGTATATTCTATCCTTATATGTTCATTCTGGTGCTATATTCTGCTACAACTTTGTTCGCATGAACTTCTTATTTGCTTGGTATCAGTTGTTTACATATGCTAAATTTTTCGGAAAGCTAAGGGGTGGGTCGCTGGGTTGAGGTTTTGGGTAGTGCAAAGAATAGTGTTGGAACTTGGAACCAGGGATCAATGAACTTGGAACCATGTTTTCTTTAACTGTTTAATGGCTAAATTTGTATGGATCTGTTTCAAAGAGGCTTTCCGGTGGACGAGGCCTCCGGAGTCTTTTGATGATTTCCATACAAATTGGTTGGAGAACAGGGGTGCTAACGACTATCACCTTGACTTGATCAGTTTTGCAGCCTATGCTTGGACCATTTGGAAATGCAGGAACAAAGGCGCAATTGAGAAGTCTTTTACTAAACATCCTCTTGCAGTTGTCTTCAACATTATATCCTGTTTGCAGCGTTGGCGCAACCTCCTCCGAAAGGATGACTGGGAGAACTTTGATAGCCTGCTGGAGGTGGTGATCGTCTGGATTAGAGGTTTTAGAACTGATGCCCGTAACTAGTCTTGCTCTGCTGGGGTCTAGCCTCTAGTTTTGGGTGTTGTTCTAGCTTTTGTCTTCGCTACTCTTTCTTTTGTGTGGTTAGGGGTTCTTGTCTTTTGTAGTTCGACTCTGTGGCTGGTGCTTGCTTTTGCTTCTGGTATCCCCAGATTGTAACTCGTTGGACTCTGTTCCTTTTACTTGCTTTTTATAAAAGCAGGGAGTCTTTTCCTGATTAAAAAAAAAATTAAGAAACAGCTAGCTAGCTAGCGGAGTGCTGTGCTGCTTGCTACTTGGAGATCATTCACGTAGAAAAGAAAAGCCAGGAGGGCTGTACGTACGCGTGTTTGCTGCTTTTCGTGAGGTTCATAAACTGATCGCGTATGGAATGATATGCAATTAGCAGCCTACTTTCTGTAGTCAACTACATCCAACTTGTTCTGGGTGCATGTGCGTCAAAGTTTTTTTTTCCCTTTTTTCTTTTTGCTTTATTCTTCTGCTGCACATTAATTAATTCCCTAGTCGTTTCTACGGACGAACCTTTTTTTAGTGGGTGGATCAAAGTGTAGACTGCCTAGCTGCTGCCGATCGATATGATCCGCGTCTTAGATTAAGTTGCGATGTCATGATGTTGGGAATAAAAGCAAGTAATCGACAGAAACTACAGACATACATAGTTTGTGACACAAGTGGTGGGCTGGGGACAACATACGTACCTTTTAGCTAGCTAGCTAGCTGAAAGATGAATATGATAGCTTCTTCCTTTGCTCGAAGATCATGTTCATACTCAGCTACCGAAGCAGAAGAAACCAGAATCGAAATTGCTATATTTTTTCCTGGTGACATCAGGATGGAATCCTTGTCAGCTTTTCCAGGTAAGAGTCCATTAAGTAGTAAAACAGATAGTTATCCGAACAAATCAAACTTAGCATTGAAGTAGCGAACGTCCAGCTTAGTCACGAGCTCACGACAACACACAATCTTTTGATGCTTTTCTTGGTTTGGTTCTGGTGTTACAGTCGGCTACAGGATTGTAGACAGCACATTTGTCTCTCTTTATTTTTATTCATCCACAACAGATTAAATCATACGTGGCAAAGCAGAGACTATAGACAGCTCAGCTCATTGTACATGACCTAAGATATTAGTGTGGCTTGTTAGGCATATATATATATATATATATATATAGTGTACGTTAGCTACCTAGCTAGATTGCATAAGTACTCTGTTAATCATGCAAATCCTGTTTTCATTTTCAGATGTTAAACTTGTGGATGTCCCAGAAATGAATTATGCTACTGTGTTTGGCCCATCTGTCATAGGCAATAAGAGTGGCACTTTTATCTTTGTGTATTTCTTTCAGTTTAGGATTGAGGAAATCAAGGTGATGGAATTGCCTTTTATTACTGGCTTAAAATGTTTCTAAGAAATCACTTCTAATCGACCAGGTAAGGATTTTGTCTTTTATATTTGTCATCTTATGTTTAAAGTGCTACACCATGCATTCCATAATGATATGATTGTCCTATTTTTCAAGTTCCTACAATATGCGAAATGTTGGCCTACGGCATATATTTCATACTAATTTAAGAATCTTATTATTCAAGTTTCTAAAGTACACAAATGCCTTTTTTTGGGGTAGGAATTTCACGTTTGTAGACTGCCATGCTCCCTCTATCACTGCTACGGAACCAAATGTTACTTCGTTGCCTTCATCCAACAGTGAATCATTGTGTTTTGTTTTGGCGGTAGTTGCTGAAGGCACAAAAACTATGCTGGTATTTTTCGAAGCTCACTAATGATTTACTTCTTAAAGACAATGTGCTACCAAAATTGTATTAGCAAATAATGGGTCTAATATTCTAAGCTATACTATTTGTTTCGTAATATGGAAAAATCTTTTCAGAGAATGATATTCTGTAAGCAGAGGCAGGAAAATCTATATAATATGCTTGATAGTTATCTTTTGAAGGTTGAACCTTTTTACAAGTTGGTTGGTGTGTACTTTAGTTGCTATGAAGCATGATCAGGCGATATATCCTGTTCTTATGGAATTTTTATTTTGGCATTTTGCTCGATACCTGAATTGTTTCTTGGTTCATTTTTTTTTATGCAGATGTACTCATCTTACCATTTTTACATGTGAAGCAAGCACTTGGCACTCGGTGTAAGGTGAACAAGACATTAGCAGAGATGCAAGAAAGGAAAGATGCAACTGGTAGTTTCCTCGAGTAGTTTTGACATTGTAACATGTGGATGTGGCAGCAATCTGTATTTTTTGGATGTGTGAGGTGCTACTGTGTTGTATTGATGCTCATCTGCCTACAGTATGCTTTTTTGAAATGATTGTGTTGTAAACATCCTGTTGTTAAGGTTCCAAGTGACAGGTATTCAGAATTTCGGAATGCAAATGAGTATTTTCTGTACACAAGGTGCCGAGTGATAATACTGTAAGCTGCATACTTTTGTTTGGCTGAGTCAAATTGATGAGAGGTCATGGTAGTGTAAGCTACCCGAAAGTGTCAATTCAGGTTTGGTATGCAACAGCGCAGGAATTCTTGTTCCATAATGACGAATGCAAATAAAAGAATTTGGCATCCATGAGTTTTCTGAAAGTGTCAGATCAGGTTTGGCATGCAACAGCACAGGAATTGTCTTGTTCCATAACAATGAATGCAAATAAAAGAATTTGGCATCCATGAATTCTAGCTGCTCACATTCAATTCTCACAATCTGTTAAGTGCAACTGAAACTTTTTCACGGTGTCATTTTGCCATGAAAATGATTGACTGATGGCCCACACAATTGGCTGTCCAGGTGCATTTCAGTAGCAAAACAAACTTATAGCCATATAATGGCTTTGACTTGGCCATACACTTGGTTGTCTAGGCTTCTTGCTTGACTGCATGCAATTTTTACAGTCAACAAGCAGCCTTCAGCATTTGGCAGTAGCAAATCAAACTGAAAATTTTGGCAGCATGTGTCAGGTGTACGCTTTTGAAATGGATGGATGCACAAACATACATCCTGCAAACAGTAAATATTATCAGGTACATACTTGACTTCCAATGGAATGAAACAAGCAGATAGCACAAGGTGACAATCACACAACTTGATCATGGATGAACTTTAAAATCTGGAAAAAAAAAATTTGACAGCATGTCCTCCCACTCAATTCACAAAATTTCAGTGCATGACTCATACAAAATATCAAAGAAAATACATGATGAGTGGATTTCTTAACTCAGACTAGGTCGAAAACAAAAGGGAATTTGATTGGTGCTACTGGTCAGGGTTTTCAATACCGGAAGCTTTTTAAAAAGGGGGGTGGGGAGGGGGTTGTAAGGCTGGCAAGGCCCAAAATGGGCCAATTTTGGCCAAAATTTTTAAAAAAAATTGAAATTTTCTGTTTTTTATTTTTTTAAAAAAAACAAATTCAAGAAAATTCTTTTTTTTTACAAAATTCAAGCAAGCCGAAATTTTTAAACCCAGTTTGGATTCCTACCCCTGGTAGCACCGAAATTTCCGATTTTAAGCCAAAATTCGGAACCCTGGTACTGGTAGCTCAAAGAAGCTTGTTCATCTGTGCAATCCTGCATTTGCAAGCTATCGACTGATTCCATCACTGCACATGCGTGTACATGAGAAGCCTTTCACAAACACCATGCACGCATTTCCACTGTACAGAGGCGCAACAAAAATCGCTATTGTCAGGCTTTTTTTTTTATTATCGCACAAAGTTTTTATTCTATTGTGTTGTACTAATGTGATGTCCGTATGTATTACCATCTTTTAATTGCTTGATTCGCTTTATATGTTAAAGGGCAATAATATTTTTGTAAGGTTTGGAGTTCGGTTGCAACGCACGAGCATCCTACTAGTACAATTACAAACTTCCTGCTAGCTTGCCGCAACGACTACTTTACCCTGAACATGTGCTCATCGCCCTTGCATTGCTTAGCACCTTGTTTTGCGTGTAAAGTAATAACTGGCATCCATCGTCAGCCACTGCCACTACACCTGATTTGGCATCAACAGCGATACAGGAGATTCGTCCACCTGATTGCACAAGTGGGAGAGATTAGTGAATTATTCTTATAACTAATAATTGACTAGAAAGATGAGCATGTTATTTATATAACAGACAGCCTTGTAATATGAAACAGATAAGGGTCCGTTAAGTAGTAAAACAGATAGTAAGCCGAACAAATCAAACTTAGCATTGAAGTAGCGAACGTCCAGCTTAGTCACGAACTCACGATTACTAACGTACTAAGCTCCTTGCATAATATAATATTTAACAATACTACTAGAAGTTTCGTTATGTATGTGGAACCAGAAAAAGTTAGTACCGAAGTATATTTAAAGCAGAAAGTACAGAAAAATTGTTCACTCAAGATAAAGAATGCAAACAAGCCCTCATCGTCTCACTCGTGTGTACTAACAGATAGTAATGTTTGTTTTTCGCACTCCAACTTGCTATTCGGTAACTACTAGCACAGATTGAGGGAAACATGGTCTCACGTCACTTACAATTGAAACACTGTGTACCAGCAAGTTTTCTCCCAGAAGACAATTCCCACGTATATAACAGACCTTCATATGTTCCAGCAAATCCACAGTTACCAGAAGCATCTACAACAGTAGCCCTGAAAAGAAAAATGTACATCACTGAGACACTGAAGATCATTCATGATGTTACTGAACAAAAACTTCTGGAAAGAGTTTGTTGTGCTGACATGAATCCCAAGATCTAAGATTTTTTAATAGAGTAATGATTCAAAAACATTGCTCTTCTTTGCATTCCAACCCTTCTCTTTCTTGATGAGGAGCTTTAAGCTAGCAAACTTCGACAGCTTCATTCACAGTTTCCTCCTGATATGGAACTCTATATACAACTCAGTTAGAAGTGTGTGCTATGCCCGGATGTCCCCACTTTGAGCAATAGCATCAGTTCCATTTTCAGCTCAATGATGCCATGCATATTAACTAAATCATAACAAATAGTCGACTAACTGTCTTGTTCACTCAAAGACAAACATATATGCATGCAGCAAAATGCTTGTCTTCAGGTAAAACTAGGAACGTTGCATATTCTAAATAAATACTTAATCACATAAAATTGTTATGTTCTCTGGAACTGGAGATGAATGCAAGAAACCTCAAGACGGCGTTGCACTCCAGCAAGTGGGCCGTAGTGTTGGTCATTGCTGTGCAAGTACGGGGATGTTGCATGGGTCCATGGCAGGGTTCAAGAAACCGAAGAAAACAGTTAAACCAGTCCTAACTGCTGATCACATCCTCCTATTTGTAAAAAGGTTGCAATCAAGTCTCTTCATCAATTTATTTTAGCGAGACCGATATTTAGATAAACACACTACTGATGTGGTGCTACTGAGCAATAATAGTACACAGCAAGCATTAATTTAAGTGCCCTCTGGAAGTTGCACCCTAGGTCTTCAAACTTGCACGATTTTGACACTTCGACCCATACATTTGAAACTTAATCTGGCAAGCAGGGTTTAGGAAACGGAAACGGCCCTAAAACTGGACCCTTCCCGATTGCAGTTTTCACCCCAAAACTGCCCAATTATTCCCAAAAACATCAAAATTGAATTGTTTTTTAAATATTATTGTTTGGAGTCTAATCAACAAGTAATAATATCAATCTTTCGCAAGAAATTGGGATCAAAGGGGCAACTGTGGTTGTGAAATGGTCTAGGGTTAAAACAAACCGGAATCAGGCCGATTCCGGTAAACCGCCAAAAAACGGCCACATTAGATGACTAACTCGCATAATTAAATGTGCCTTGACTCTCCACATTAGACAAATTATTTGTTTTGGCCATCAAGTAGTTGTTAAGTGACAAAACTTGTGCTAGGTGTCCCTAAACTTGAAAAATAATAACCCACCAGGCCACCACATCCCCGGCTTCCATCAAAATGACTAACTCGCATGATGGAGACAAGTTTAGGGGCCTTAGTGCAAAAAAAACACAAAACAATTATTTCTATCCTCCAAAGCAGATTTAGGAAACTTAATTTTAAAAAATAAATATCAAACAACTTTGTGTCAAATTCTATTTCTACCCATGGTGGGTAAGGTTTCTCCATGCAAGTATGTAGCAAAAACAAAATAAACATGGGGACCTACAATGGAATTCCTCTAAAAGAGGGTCCAAATTCCAAAAACATTTATTTAAGGATCATTTGGTCCTTGCTCTATAGAAGCAATCATGTGAAATTCGCGAGACATTGGTTAAATGTTTTAAACCTGTGAACGACTGAATGCAAGCATAGTAGTTATATAATCAACACTATAATTGAAGGAAGGTCTTCAAACACAACACATGCTATAACTGTACATGGAGAAGTGAAGATACCTTGGATTTAAAATATTTCCCAAAATAACTCTCTTCTTTGCCAGCAGAGCTAGCTTCCATCGTGCATTGTGTTCCTTTGCTCTAAGATCATGTTGATACTCAGCTACTGAAGCAGAAGAAACCAGAATCCAAATTGCTATATCTTTTCCTGGTGACATCAGAATGGAATCCTTGTCAGCTTTTCCAGATATTTCTTTAACTGTGATCTCTCGTAACCTTCTCTCTATGTCATCCACTGAAGCATGAATGATATCCTCCTGCAAACTACAGAAGCCTACTGGCAGAATCTGGAAGACGATGTTCCCTGGAGCTGCAAAAGTTGCCAAGAGTGTTCGCTTGGAGAAGTCCCTAAGAAAGATATTCACTTCCTTCAAATCAGATGTTCATTAAGAGAGTAGATAAAAATAGTAGATCAGCAAAAAGACAATACTTAAAACAAATCGAAACTCCCATAGGAATAGCAACTTGTTGGCATCCATGCAGGGGTTACATTGTTATAATGTGAAGTGAGCATTCATTTGCCTTATAGTGAAGTTAAGCAGCATTGTAGCAGTATTACACATTAAGTTTTGAGCTTCCTATCACAAAGCGAATAAGAGCTGACAAGAGAAACCTTTGCTATGTGATAATATTGAATTTTTCATCAACTTTGACATATTAGTTTTATGTTGGTCTTTCCAGAATATTATTTTTCAATTTGAGATGGGCATCTGCAGAGAACACTTCAAACTTCAAAGCATACAGGGAACGACCCTAACTTACCACAAACAAAAGCCGCCTGCACCATCATGACCAATAATGAGAAAGCTGCTTTTTGGCATTCTTCTGAGCTCCAGTATTGAAGGACCCACATTACCCAAACTAGGAATCACATACTCCTCAGAGATCACACTGTAAACACAAGGAGAACTGAGAATAAATGGTGTCCATCAAAGAGTTGGTACGGCAATATACAAGTCAAGTGCTAGCACAAGTCTGAAGGCAATGTCATGTGAATGCAATATATCCCTAATAGGGATGTTTAGAAAAAGGCAACTGCGACATGGACTTAGTGCGTGACTAATGCATTACACCGATACTGAGAAAATAACATAAGTTCAGCAAATACTTGAGAAGTATGAAAAGAATGCACCTGACAACACAGGAGATGCTCAGGTTGCAGGATAGTACGGCTCTGATACCACTTGTTAGTCGCTGGATTCTTGCTCTTGGTGATAGCAAGATCCTTACTCTCATCGAGAGGATGACACTTGGAGATGGGGCAATTTTCTTTGTTTATTTCTCACACTATGCCATGCCAACCTGAGGGGTTGGGGATACAAATTTATAGGCTGTCAACCAGCCAAGCATATGCTAAGATGCTAGTCTAAGATGCTAGTCAAAAGCTGTCCCAGCCAAGCATATGCTAAGATGCTAGTCTAAGATGTTGTCCTAGATGCTAGTCAAAAGCTGTCCTAGATGCTAGTCAAAAGCAGTCCTAAAGAGATGCTGTCCTTGAAGGGCAGCAAAAGCCAACACAAAAGAGACTTATCCATCAAAAATAACATAAGTTCAGCAAATACTTGAGAAGTATGAAAAGAATGCACCTGACAAAACATGTATTCATTTGCATGACTAGAGCATCCACAAGGCAAAAACAAATAGGCCTGTGGATAAATGTTAACAAAGCAATACAGTATAGTGCGTCTTGGTACGTATACATGTCACATAGTACCCTTATAAGAAAAGTTAGTGCGGATTTTCTCTTTTCAAGTAAACAATTCTAGTTTTATTAGTGTGCACCATATTGGAAATATTAAAATTCTCTTTAGCAACTTTGGAGCATAAAAACTTTTAAAAGGAAAATCAATGAGTTCGATTCATTATCAAATAGAAAGAACAATCCTTCAGCAAACGTAGAGTAGAGCAAAAAAAAAAGAGCCAACCGGATCTTTAGGTGACTTGATTATTGATATTAGAGAGAACCTAGACAGATCTCAAAGGATTAATGTTTAATATATATTGTTAGACATGGATTGTTAATCAACCATTGAAAGTTTTAACAAGTTCATAGGAAATTGGTGTGTTTATGTCCAGAAAGATCTAGCATAAAAAGTTTCTTGACATTCCAGAATTTTTATGTTCTTAGTATAGTAAAAATAGATAATTACATAGCAGATTATGTAACAATGAAGTAGCCACAACTCCTGTACGATTATTTAGCTGAACTATATATATCTACTAGGAGCCCTATAGCTGAAAACAGACTAGTAGTTGTTATTAAATACTAATGTTTTTCGTATACATGATTAACTGACAAGTGACAACAATGTAATTTGGGTCCACCAAATAAGTGATGTATATCTTTTCTTTTTTATTATTAATGTGAAAACTATCTCAGAACTAATGTGATGCCTCAATTTTTGTTGTTTTAATTATATAATAATAGATTGATACACAAGGAATCTAAACGCCTAAACGGATAATCACATTTCCAAGTTCCAACAATATAACATGGCCAGCAATTTCAACATTTAACAAGAAGAGTAAACCTATACTGGAAAACTGTTGTACCATGCAGGCAGTAAAATTTGGGAGACAAGGGAAGTATTTAATGTTTATATAAGTTATAAACTTATAATACAGCAATATATACCTCCATCCAGTGGACATCATCCAGATATGCAAGTTTCTGCTGTCTTCAGCAGCTACAACGTAATTTGGTTCACAGATCAAAATACATGACACTGTCCCATAAGGCACTAATTTGGTCAAGAGTGAAACATAACCAAAGTTAACAGATACAATTTTCAAAGAATTATCCTCGCACTGATCCGATTTGCACAAGGAGCATGAACAATCAATGCTTTGCGTCCTGTCAATAAGAATATGTGATTAGCCCCAATATAAGGGGTACATCCAACATTTCCTGCATGGCACTAAGGGATAAGATTACAACCTGCAACAAGGTATTCTGATACTGCTAGCTGACCATCAAGTGTAAACTGCAGCCCGGATCTTCCAAATGCAAACTGAAGATAACAAAAAGTATCAAATAAATGAATGCAATGTGCCTCACTGACAAAAAGCTTTATTCACAGAAAGCTCTTACATTTCCTGTAGAAGACTGCTCCAAGGAGGGCAGTTGAAGGGGAGTATAACCAATGAAATAAGGTGGTGTTTCTTGGCCTTTAGGAGTGATGTTATATACATAAAGGAATCTCTGACAGCTCTCCAAAAAGCCACATAGTACATAAATGTGTAAGCTGCTATTGTTTTTGGTGTTCAGCGTGATAGACAAGACAGGCATCGGGTGCAGGTAGGAGCCCATAAGGTCTAGATGATAATCTGACCCTCTTGCTGATGTTTCTGGGTATTTGGATAGTAGATCATTTAAATGATTAACGTTAGAAAGGTCATGATCAGGGTGGTGGTGAAAAGCAATGTGTTCACCCTTAGGAGGTATGTGTTCACAAACATTGCTTTCACAACTGACAGACATCATTGTGTTCTCATTGTCATTTCTGCATCCAGCTTGACATTCTTCCCCTTTGTCAAGCGGGTTTCCTTTTCCTGACTTTGTTCCATGACTTCCATCATCAACAGGCCACACTGCAATGGTGTTTACTCTTTGTGACCCATCTTTAGAATGCTTCCCTTCGCCTAATGACTCAAAAGCAACAAATTTGTCAACAAACTCAGTATCATCATAATCCCGACAAATTGTAATTTTTGAAAGAGGATCGTCAAATTTTCTGCAAGTATAGTTTACACCATGGAACTTATGTTTGTTCTGATCAACAGATGCCACTTCAGTACGAAGTGGTGATTTTGCCTTGCTTTCTGCTGCCGTCATGAAAACTGGACTCTTCTCGGTATCGTTATGTGCATTAGAACAAAGTGGACCCTGCAAGACATTTGCTAAACACTCTCCATTACTCGAAATTGCTGAACCATGTCTAGCAGAAGCTTGTGCACAAACATCATTTAATCCATTGCCAAAGTTCTTGTGATCTGGCCCATACATGGAAATTGATGAACCATTGTTGATACCGTTTATTGGCTCCTTAAATTGCTGCTCAACTTGTGTTTGTTCAACATCGCTGTTACCACCGAACTCTTCCTCTAGACAAGCAAGAAGCGAATCAGACAAAACATACTGACCTTTTTCATGATCATATAATATATCAGGTGTTTTTGTGCTATCGTGTAACCCAACCTGACACTCAGAACATTTGGCATGATCTTCCCTTTTGCTATGTAGCAACTTTGAGTTCTCATCAGACTCATGATGGTGAGAACCCATGGGTTTGGATGTATTGTCACCCCAAATCTGTGCATCATCCTCAAAACTATCTGCAACAATAGCTTTCATTTCATCTAATTTAGAGACTGGCTCATCATTCATGCAATCATCATTAGCGCAGCTGTCTTTAACCATTTCACAGAGAGTTTTCCCGAGGACATGTGTTTGAGAACTATTCCAGTTTGTCCCTTCACCAATAATTGTAGGCACAGTTACACCTGTTCAAGGCAAGAAATTGACCAAAAGGACCATTACTCTTTTACACGTAGGGGCAAAATTATCAGACAAATGTTGTAAAACCCCTAACTCTACCTTCTGTAGGCTGCTTAGCTAAAGAAGGTTTCCATTTTCCAAAAGAAAGGGGCAACATATTCTTAATTATCATGAATCAAATTTTCTATGGAAGATATATTTTCCACAAGAGTGAAAACTGGTTACCTTGGCAACCATCAGCAGAGGGATTTTGAGCTGAAGCAGTTCTCATTGAAACAGTATATTCTTCCTTCTTTTTTTGCTTAACCTTCTTCTTTCTGTGAGTTTTCTTCAGAAGGGGGATAGCTTGGGGAAGCAAAAAAGTCATCATAGACCCAATAATGAAGGTGAGCAGTGGCGGAGCCACCTAAGGTACATGTGGGTGCAGCTGTACCCCAAAAAATTTTACATGTAAACCCACTATACAGTATATATATCTAGTATAATACATAAGCTATACAATAAATTTGTGATATCGGCAATCAATAGTCAGCAATGCACCAACACAAGCTAAATTTTGTGATGTCCATTTGATCCTTCATTATGTCATTTAAACTTTATGCTGGAATGTGTTATTTAAGTTTAGACCTTCGTGTACACATGCGAGTGCGCGCTTTCAGTGAAAATTTTGTAAGGTCGCGGATTTGTTCCCAGCCCCGTCTTTCTAGACGTGTGCTAAGGAGGCGCACTTGGGCGTGTGTGGTGTGCATGTGTGGTGACGTGCGTCTTCCTTTAATCGAAAAAAAAAAGTTTGGACGTCAAAATCTGGCTCCGCCACTGAAGGTGAGATATCGACCGCTCGACGGTGAACGGCGAGGAGTAATCAATCTGGAGGAGAATGCAGACCCTAGAGAGAGAGAGTAGATGCGTACCTGGCGACGGAGCAGCTCCAAGATTTGCGGTCCGATTCGCCGCCATGTAAAGCGCCCACGACACGATCTCGACACGCGGTCCCCATCCGCCTCGTCGCCATCTCTGGATTCGCCGGCGAGCAAGGGGACAGCGAACGATGTGGCAGGTTGGGGTTGGAGTGGAGAATTTGTTGGGGAATTTCATTTTGGCTGCGCCTGCGCGCGCGGCTTTGGCTTTGGCTTTGGCTTTGGCGCGGCAAACGAAAATGGAACAGAGCGAAACGGCCTCAATTCGGTCATAGTTCGTGGTTTTTCTATTAAAAAAGCAAGAGTAAAACAAAAAATCCAAAACAAAATCTGGCTCCGCCACTGAAGGTGAGATATCGACCGCTCGACGGTGAACGGCGAGGAGTAATCAATCTGGAGGAGAATGCAGACCCTAGAGAGAGAGAGAGAGAGAGAGTGCGTGCGCCTGGAGCAGCTCCAGTACTTGCGGTCCGATTCGCCGCCGCGGTAAAGCGCCCCCGCCGACACGATCTCGATCACGCGGTCCCCATCCGCCTCCGTCGCCATCTCTGGATTCGCCGGCGAGCAAGGGGACAGCGAACGATGTGGCAGGTTGGGGTTGGAGTGGAGAATTTGTTGGGGAATTTCATTTTGACTGTGCCTGCGCGCGGCTTTGGCTTTGGCTTTGGCTTTGGCGCGGCAAACGAAAATGGAACAGGAGCGAAACGGGCCTCAATTCGGTCATAGTTCGGGGTTTTTCTATTAAAAAAGCAAGAGTAAAACAAAAATCAAAACAAAATCTGCCCGCCATGAAGGTGAGATATCGACCGCCGACGGTGAACGGCGAGGAGTAATCAATCTGGAGGAGAATGAGACCTAGAGAGAGAGAGTGAGTGCGTAGTGCGACTCGAGCAGCTCCAAGATTACTGCGGTCCGATTCGCCGCCATGAAAGCGCCTCACGACACGATCTCGATCACGCGGTCCCCATCCGCCTCCGTCGCCATCTCTGGATTCGCCCGTGAGCAAGGGGACAAGCGAACGATGTGGCGAGTTGGGGTTGGAGGAGAATTTGTTGGGAATTTCATTTTGGTCTGCGCTTGTGCTGCTTTGGCTTTGGCTTTGGCTTTGGCGCGGCAAACGAAAATGGAACAGGAGCGAAACGGGCCTCAATTCGGTCATAGTTCAGGGTTTTTTCTATTAAAAAAAAGCAAGAGTAAAACAAAAAATCCAAAACAAAATCTGGCTCCGCCACTGAAGGTGAGATATCGACCGCTCGACGGTGAACGGCGAGGAGTAATCAATCTGGAGGAGAATGCAGACCCTAGAGAGAGAGAGAGAGAGAGAGATGCGTGTAGTGCGTACCCTGGAGCAGCTCCAGTACTTGCGGTCCGATTCGCCGCCGCGGTAAAGCGCCCCCGCCGACACGATCTCGATCACGCGGTCCCCATCCGCCTCCGTCGCCATCTCTGGATTCGCCGGCGAGCAAGGGGACAGCGAACGATGTGGCGAGTTGGGGTTGGAGGAGAATTTGTTGGGAATTTCATTTTGGCTGCGCTTGCTTGTGGCTGCTTTGGCTTTTGGCTTTGGCTTTGGCGCGCAAACGAAAATGGAACAGAGCGAAACGGGCCTCAATTCGGTCATAGTTCGTGGTTTTTCTATTAAAAAAGCAAGAGTAAAACAAAAATCCAAAACAAAATCTGCCCGCCATGAAGGTGAGATATCGACCGCCGACGGTGAACGGCGAGGAGTAATCAATCTGGAGGAGAATCTGAGAGAGAGAGAGAGAGAGAGAGAGAGTGCGTGCGACTCGAGCAGCTCCAAGATTTGCTTGGTCCGATTCGCCGCCCGTGAAAGCGCCCCACGACACGATCTCGATCACGCGGTCCCCATCCGCCTCGTCGCCATCTCTGGATTCGCCGGCGAGCAAGGGGACAAATAACGATGTGGCGAGTTGGGGTTGGAGTGGAGAATTTGTTGGGAATTTCATTTTGATCGTGTACTGTGGTGGCTTTGGCTTTGGCTTTGGCTTTGGCGCGACAAACGAAAATGGAACAGAGCTAAACGGCCTCAATTCGGTCATAGTCGAGGTTTTTCTATTAAAAAAGCAAGAGTAAAACAAAAATCCAAAACAAAATCTGCCCGCCATGAAGGTGAGATATCGACCGCCGACGGTGAACGGCGAGGAGTAATCAATCTGGAGGAGAATGCAGAGAGAGAGAGAGAGAGAGAGTGCGTGCGACTCGAGCAGCTCCAAGATTTGCGGTCCGATTCGCCGCCATGAAAGCGCCCCGCCGACACGATCTCGACACGCGGTCCCCATCCGCCTCCGCCGCCATCTCTGGATTCGCCGGCGAGCAAGGGGACAATAACGATGTGGCGAGTTGGGGTTGGAGTGGAGAATTTGTTGGGAATTTCATTTTGTGCGCATGCTGGCTGCTGCTTTGGCTTTGGCGCTGCAAACGAAAATGGAACAGAGCGAAACGGCCTCAATTCGGTCATAGTTCGTGGTTTTTCTATTAAAAAAAGCAAGAGTAAAACAAAAAATCCAAAACAAAATCTGGCCCCGCCACTGAAGGTGAGATATCGACCGCTCGACGGTGAACGGCGAGGAGTAATCAATCTGGAGGAGAATGCGAGAGAGAGAGAGAGAGAGATCGTGTAGTCGCGACTCGAGCAGCTCCAAGATTGCGGTCCGATTCGCCGCCATGATAAAGCGCCCGCCGACACGATCTCGATCACGCGGTCCCCATCCGCCTCCGTCGCCATCTCTGGATTCGCGGCGAGCAAGGGACAATAACGATGTGGTAGGTTGGGGTTGGAGTGGAGAATTTGTTGGGAATTTCATTTGGTGGCTACTGCTGCTGCTTTGGCTTTTGGCGTCAAACGAAAATGGAACAGAGCGAAACGGCCTCAATTCGGTCATAGTTCGAGGGTTTTTCTATTAAAAAAAGCAAGAGTAAAACAAAAATCCAAAACAAAATTGCCCGCCATCTTGAAGGTGAGATATCGACCGCCGACGGTGAACGGCGAGGAGTAATCAATCTGGAGGAGAATGCAGACCCTAGAGAGAGAGATCGTGTAGTGCGTACCCTGGAGCAGCTCCAGTACTTGCGGTCCGATTCGCCGCCACGGTAAAGCGCCCCCGCCGACACGATCTCGATCACGCGGTCCCCATCCGCCTCCGTCGCCATCTCTGGATTCGCCGGCGAGCAAGGGGACAGCGAACGATGTGGCAGGTTGGGGTTGGAGTGCAGAATTTGTTGGGGAATTTCATTTTGGCTGCGCCTGCGCGCGCGGCTTTGGCTTTGGCTTTGGCTTTGGCGCGGCAAACGAAAATGGAACAGGAGCGAAACGGGCCTCAATTCGGTCATAGTTCAGGGTTTTTTCTATTAAAAAAAAGCAAGAGTAAAACAAAAAATCCAAAACAAAATCTGCCCGCCATCAAGGTGAGATATCGACCGCTCGACGGTGAACGGCGAGGAGTAATCAATCTGGAGGAGAATGCAGACCCTAGAGAGAGAGAGAGAGAGAGAGAGATGCGTCGTGCGACTCGAGCAGCTCCAAGATTTTGCGGTCCGATTCGCCATGTAAAGCGCCCGCCGACACGATCTCGACACGCGGTCCCCATCCGCCTCCGTCGCCATCTCTGGATTCGCCGGCGAGCAAGGGGACAGCGAACGATGTGGCAGGTTGGGGTTGGAGTGGAGAATTTGTTGGGGAATTTCATTTTGGTTCTTGCTTGCTGCTGCTTTGGCTTTGGCTTTGGCTTTGGCGCGCGCAAACGAAAAATAGAACAGAGCGAAACGGCCTCAATTCGGTCATAGTTCGGGTTTTTCTATTAAAAAAGCAAGAGTAAAACAAAAAATCAAAACAAAATCTGCCCGCCATGAAGGTGAGATATCGACCGCCGGCGGTGAACGGCGAGGAGTAATCAATCTGGAGGAGAATGAGACTTAGAGAGAGAGAGAGAGTGTAGTCGTGCGACTGGAGCAGCTCCAAGATTGCTGGGTCCGATTCGCCGCCATGTAAAGCGCCCGCCGACACGATCTCGACACGCGTCCCCATCCGCCTCCGCCGCCATCTCTGGATTCGCGGCGAAAGCAAGGGACAAATAACGATGTGGCGAGTTGGGGTTGGAGGAGAATTTGTTAGGAATTTCATTTGGTCATGCTGCTGCTGCTTTGGCTTTGGCTTTGGCTTTGGCGCGCAAACGAAAATGGAACAGAGCGAAACGGCCTCAATTCGGTCATAGTTCGGGGTTTTTCTATTAAAAAAGCAAGAGTAAAACAAAAATCCAAAACAAAATCTGCCCGCCATGAAGGTGAGATATCGACCGCTCGACGGTGAACGGCGAGGAGTAATCAATCTGGAGGAGAATGCAGACCCTAGAGAGAGAGAGAGAGATGCGTAGTCGACTGGAGCAGCTCGAAGATTTGCGGTCCGATTCGCCCATGTAAAGCGCCCACGACACGATCTCGACACGCGGTCCCCATCCGCCTCGCCGCCATCTCTGGATTCGCCGGCGAGCAAGGGGACAGCGAACGATGTGGCAGGTTGGGGTTGGAGTGGAGAATTTGTTGGGGAATTTCATTTTGGCTGCGCCTGCGCGCGCGGCTTTGGCTTTGGCTTTGGCTTTGGCGCGGCAAACGAAAATGGAACAGGAGCGAAACGGGCCTCAATTCGGTCATAGTTCAGGGTTTTTTCTATTAAAAAAAAGCAAGAGTAAAACAAAAAATCCAAAACAAAATCTGGCCCCGCCACTGAAGGTGAGATATCGACCGCCGACGGTGAACGGCGAGGAGTAATCAATCTGGAGGAGAATCACGAGAGAGAGAGAGAGATCGTGTAGTGCGACTCTGAGCAGCTCCAAGATTACTGCGGTCCGATTCGCCATGTGAAAGCGCCCACGACACGATCTCGACACGCGGTCCCCATCCGCCTCCGTCGCCATCTCTGGATTCGCCGTGAGCAAGGGGACAAATAACGATGTGGCGAGTTGGGGTTGGAGGAGAATTTGTTGGGAATTTCATTTTGGTCTTGCGCTGCTGGCTGCTTTGGCTTTGGCTTTGGCTTTGGCGCGGCAAACGAAAATGGAACAGGAGCGAAACGGGCCTCAATTCGGTCATAGTTCAGGGTTTTTTCTATTAAAAAAAAGCAAGAGTAAAACAAAAAATCCAAAACAAAATCTGGCTCCGCCACTGAAGGTGAGATATCGACCGCTCGACGGTGAACGGCGAGTTGTAATCAATCTGGAGGAGAATGCAGACCCTAGAGACCCTAGAGAGAGAGAGAGAGATGCGTGTAGTGCGTACCCTGGAGCAGCTCCAGTACTTGCGGTCCGATTCGCCGCCGTGGTAAAGCGCCCCCGCCGACACGATCTCGATCACGCGGTCCCCATCCGCCTCCGTCGCCATCTCTGGATTCGCCGGCGAACAAGGGGACAGCGAACGATGAGGTAGGTTGGGGTTGGAGTGGAGAATTTGTTGGGGAATTTCATTTTGGCTGCGCCTGCGCGCGCGGCTTTGGCTTTGGCTTTGGCTTTGGCGCGGCAAACGAAAATGGAACAGGAGCGAAACGGGCCTCAATTCGGTCATAGTTCAGGGTTTTTTCTATTAAAAAAAAGCAAGAGTAAAACAAAAAATCCAAAACAAAATCTGGCTCCGCCACTGAAGGTGAGATATCGACCGCTCGACGGTGAACGGCGAGGAGTAATCAATCTGGAGGAGAATGCAGACCCTAGAGAGAGAGAGAGAGAGATGCGTGTAGTGCGTACCCTGGAGCAGCTCCAGTACTTGCGGTCCGATTCGCCGCCACGGTAAAGCGCCCCCGCCGACACGATCTAGATCACGCGGTCCCCATCCGCCTCCGTCGCCATCTCTGGATTCGCCGTGAGCAAGGGGAAAGCGAACGATGTGGCAAAGTTGGGGTTGGAGGAGAATTTGTTGGGAATTTCATTTTGGCTGCGCTGCGCTTTGGCTTTGGCTTTGGCTTTGGCTTTGGCGCACAAGCGAAAATGGAACAGAGCGAAACGGCCTCAATTCGGTCATAGTTCGTGGTTTTTCTATTAAAAAAAGCAAGAGTAAAACAAAAATCCAAAATAAAATTGCCCGCCATGAAGGTGAGATATCGACCGCCGACGGTGAACGGCGAGGAGTAATCAATCTGGAGGAGAATGCGAGACCCTAGAGAGAGAGAGATCGTGTAGTCACTCGAGCAGCCCAAGATTTGCGGTCCGATTCGCCGCCAGGTAAAGCGCCCCCGCCGACACGATCTCGATCACGCGGTCCCCATCCGCCTCCGTCGCCATCTCTGGATTCGCCGGCGAGCAAGGGGACAGCGAACGATGTGGCAAGTTGGGGTTGGAGGAGAATTTGTTGGGAATTTCATTTTCTTTGCGCTACAAGGGCTTTGGCTTTGGCTTTGGCTTTTGGCGCGCAAACGAAAATGGAACAGGAGCGAAACGGGCCTCAATTCGGTCATAGTTCAGGGTTTTTTCTATTAAAAAAAGCAAGAGTAAAACAAAAATCCAAAACAAAATCTGCCCGCCATCTTGAAGGTGAGATATCGACCGCCGACGGTGAACGGCGAGGAGTAATCAATCTGGAGGAGAATGAGACCTAGAGAGAGAGAGAGAGAGATGTAGTAGCGTGACTCGAGCAGCTCCAAGATTATGGATCGATTCGCCGCCATGTAAAGCGCCCGCCGACACAATCTAGATCACGCGGTCCCCATCCGCCCGCCGCCATCTCTGGATTCGCCGTGAGCAAGGGACAGCGAACGATGTGGCAGGTTGGGGTTGGAGTGGAGAATTTGTTGGGGAATTTCATTTTGGCTGCGCCTGCGCGCGCGGCTTTGGCTTTGGCTTTGGCTTTGGCGCGGCAAACGAAAATGGAACAGGAGCGAAACGGGCCTCAATTCGGTCATAGTTCAGGGTTTTTTCTATTAAAAAAAAGCAAGAGTAAAACAAAAAATCCAAAACAAAATCTGGCTCCGCCACTGAAGGTGAGATATCGACCGCTCGACGGTGAACGGCGAGGAGTAATCAATCTGGAGGAGAATGCAGACCCTAGAGAGAGAGAGAGATGCGTGTAGTGCGTACCCTGGAGCAGCTCCAGTACTTGCGGTCCGATTCGCCGCCGCGGTAAAGCGCCCCCGCCGACACGATCTCGATCACGCGGTCCCCATCCGCCTCCGTCGCCATCTCTGGATTCGCCGGCGAGCAAGGGGACAGCGAACGATGTGGCAGGTTGGGGTTGGAGTGGAGAATTTGTTGGGGAATTTCATTTTGGCTGCGCCTGCGCGCGCGGCTTTGGCTTTGGCTTTGGCTTTGGCGCGGCAAACGAAAATGGAACAGGAGCGAAACGGGCCTCAATTCGGTCATAGTTCAGGGTTTTTTCTATTAAAAAAAAGCAAGAGTAAAACAAAAAATCCAAAACAAAATCTGGCTCCGCCACTGAAGGTGAGATATCGACCGCTCGACGGTGAACGGCGAGGAGTAATCAATCTGGAGGAGAATGCAGACCCTAGAGAGAGAGAGAGAGAGTGTAGTCGTGCGACTGGAGCAGCTCCAAGATTTGCGGTCCGATTCGCCATGTGAAAGCGCCCGCCGACACGATCTCGATCACGCGGTCCCCATCCGCCTCCGTCGCCATCTCTGGATTCACGGAGAGCAAGGGACAATAACGATGTGGCGAGTTGGGGTTGCGATGGAGAATTTGTTGGGGAATTTGATTTTGGTGCTGCTGCAGCTGCTTTGGCTTTGGCTTTGGCGGCAAACGAAAATGGAACAGAGCGAAACGGGCCTCAATTCGGTCATAGTTCGTGGTTTTTCTATTAAAAAAAAGCAAGAGTAAAACAAAAAATCCAAAACAAAATCTGGCCCCGCCACTGAAGGTGAGATATCGACCGCTCGACGGTGAACGGCGAGGAGTAATCAATCTGGAGGAGAATGCAGACCCTAGAGAGAGAGAGAGTGTAGTAGCGCGACTCGAGCAGCTCCAAGATTTGCGGTCCGATCGCGCCATGTGAAGCGCCCGCCGACACGATCTCGACACGCGGTCCCCATCCGCCTCCGCCGCCATCTCTGGATTCGCGGCGAGCAAGGGACAAATAACGATGTGGCGAGTTGGGGTTGGAGTGGAGAATTTGTTGGGAATTTCATTTTGGTCTGCGCTGCTTGCTGCTTTGGCTTTGGCTTGGCTGCAAACGAAAATGGAACAGAGCGAAACGGCCTCAATTCGGTCATAGTTCGTGGTTTTTTCTATTAAAAAAAGCAAGAGTAAAACAAAAATCAAAACAAAATTGCCCGCCATCAAGGTGAGATATCGACCGCTCGACGGTGAACGGCGAGGAGTAATCAATCTGGAGGAGAATGCAGACCCTAGAGAGAGAGAGAGAGTAGTCGTGCGACTGGAGCAGCTCCAAGATTTGCGGTCCGATTCGCCATGTAAAGCGCCTCACGACACGATCTCGACACGCGGTCCCCATCCGCCTCCGTCGCCATCTCTGGATTCGCGGCATGAGCAAGGGACAGCGAACGATGTGGTAGGTTGGGGTTGGAGTGGAGAATTTGTTGGGAATTTCATTTTGGGCTGCGCTGCTTTGCTGTGGCTTTGGCTTTTGGCGCTGCAAACGAAAATGGAACAGAGCGAAACGGCCTCAATTCGGTCATAGTTCGTGGTTTTTCTATTAAAAAAGCAAGAGTAAAACAAAAATCCAAAATAAAATCTGCCCGCCATCAAGGTGAGATTCGACCGCCGACGGTGAACGGCGAGGAGTAATCAATCTGGAGGAGAATGAGACCCTAGAGAGAGAGAGAGAGAGATGCGTGCGACTGGAGCAGCTCCAAGATACTGCGGTCCGATTCGCCGCCACGCGAAAGCGCCCGCACGACACGATCTCGACACGCGGTCCCCATCCGCCTCCGCCGCCATCTCTGGATTCGCCCGTGAGCAAGGGGACAATGAACGATGTGGCGAGTTGGGGTTGGAGTGGAGAATTTGTTGGGAATTTCATTTTGGCTGCGCTGCTTTTGGCTTTGGCTTTGGCTTTGGCTTTGGCGCGGCAAACGAAAATAGAACAGGAGCGAAACGGGCCTCAATTCGGTCATAGTTCAGGGTTTTTTCTATTAAAAAAAAGCAAGAGTAAAACAAAAAAATCCAAAACAAAATCTGCCCGCCATGAAGGTGAGATATCGACCGCCGGCGGTGAACGGCGAGGAGTAATCAATCTGGAGGAGAATCACGGACTTAGAGAGAGAGAGAGAGAGAGATGCGTAGTGTGCGCTCGAGCAGCTCCAAGATTTGCGGTCCGATTCGCGCGCATGCAGAAAGCGCCTCACGACACGATCTCGATCACGCGGTCCCCATCCGCCTCCGTCGCCATCTCTGGATTCGCCGGCGAGCAAGGGACAGCGAACGATGTGGCGAGTTGGGGTTGGAGTGGAGAATTTGTTGGGAATTTCATTTTGGTTCTTGCTGCTGGCTTTGGCTTTGGCTTTGGCTTTGGCGCTGCAAACGAAAATAGAACAGAGCGAAACGGCCTCAATTCGGTCATAGTTCGTGGTTTTTCTATTAAAAAAGCAAGAGTAAAACAAAAAATCAAAACAAAATTGCCCGCCTTGAAGGTGAGATATCGACCGCTCGACGGTGAACGGCGAGGAGTAATCAATCTGGAGGAGAATGCACGAGAGAGAGAGAGAGATCGTGTAGTCGTGACTCGAGCAGCTCCAAGATTTGCGGTCCGATTCGCCGCCATGTAAAGCGCCCACGACACGATCTCGATCACGCGGTCCCCATCCGCCTCGTCGCCATCTCTGGATTCGCCGAAAGCAAGGGGACAGCGAACGATGTGGCGAGTTGGGGTTGGAGTGGAGAATTTGTTAGGAATTTCATTTTGGTGCGCTGCGCTGCTGGCTTTGGCTTTGGCTTTGGCTTTGGCGCGGCAAACGAAAATGGAACAGGAGCGAAACGGGCCTCAATTCGGTCATAGTTCGTGGTTTTTCTATTAAAAAAGCAAGAGTAAAACAAAAATCAAAACAAAATCTGCCCGCCAATGAAGGTGAGATATCGACCGCCGACGGTGAACGGCGAGGAGTAATCAATCTGGAGGAGAATCACGAGAGAGAGAGAGAGAGAGATGCGTAGTGCGTGACTCGAGCAGCTCCAAGATTATGCGGTCCGATTCGCTTGCCATGTAAAGCGCCCACGACACGATCTCGATCACGCGGTCCCCATCCGCCTCCGTCGCCATCTCTGGATTCGCCGGCGAGCAAGGGGACAGCGAACGATGTGGCAGGTTGGGGTTGGAGTGGAGAATTTGTTGGGGAATTTCATTTTGGCTGCGCCTGCGCGCGCGGCTTTGGCTTTGGCTTTGGCTTTGGCTTTGGCGCGGCAAACGAAAATGGAACAGGAGCGAAACGGGCCTCAATTCGGTCATAGTTCAGGGTTTTTTCTTTTAAAAAAAAGCAAGAGTAAAACAAAAAATCCAAAACAAAATCTGGCTCCGCCACTGAAGGTGAGATATCGACCGCTCGACGGTGAACGGCGAGGAGTAATCAATCTGGAGGAGAATCACGAGACCCTAGAGAGAGAGAGAGAGTGCGTGCGACTCGAGCAGCTCCAAGATTTGCGGTCCGATTCGCCGCCATGTAAAGCGCCCGCCGACACGATCTCGACACGCGGTCCCCATCCGCCTCGTCGCCATCTCTGGATTCGCCGGTGAGCAAGGGACAAGCGAACGATGTGGCGAGTTGGGGTTGGAGGAGAATTTGTTGGGAATTTCATTTTGGTTGCATACAGGCTGCGCTTTGGCTTTGGCTTTGGCGCGCAAACGAAAATGGAACAGAGCTAAACGGCCTCAATTCGGTCATAGTTCGTGGTTTTTCTATTAAAAAAGCAAGAGTAAAACAAAAATCCAAAACAAAATTGCCCGCCATCAAGGTGAGATATCGACCGCCGACGGTGAACGGCGAGTTGTAATCAATCTGGAGGAGAATCACTAGAGAGAGAGAGAGATCGTGTAGTCGTGCCACTCGAGCAGCTCCAAGATTGCTGGTCCGATTCACCGCCGTGGTAAAGCGCCCGCCGACACGATCTCGACACGCGGTCCCCATCCGCCTCCGTCGCCATCTCTGGATTCGCCGTGAACAAGGGACAAGCGAACGATGAGGTAGGTTGGGGTTGGAGTGGAGAATTTGTTGGGAATTTCATTTTTTTAGGCTGCGCTGCTTTGACTTTGGCTTTGGCTTTGGCTTTGGCGCGCAAACGAAAATGGAACAGAGCGAAACGGCCTCAATTTCATCATAGTTCAGGTTTTTCTATTAAAAAAAGCAAGAGTAAAACAAAAATCCAAAATAAAATTGCCCGCCATGAAGGTGAGATATCGACCGCTCGACGGTGAACGGCGAGGAGTAATCAATCTGGAGGAGAATGCACTGAGAGAGAGAGAGAGAGAGAGTATGCGTAGCGTGCACTCGAGCAGCTCCAAGATTTATGGTCGATTCGCCGCTGCAAAGCGCCCGCCGACACGATCTAGATCACGCGGTCCCCATCCGCCTCCGCCGCCATCTCTGGATTCGCCGGCGAGCAAGGGACAGCGAACGATGTGGCGAGTTGGGGTTGGAGAGGAGAATTTGTTGGGAATTTCATTTTAGGCTGCATACTTGCTGCTTTGGCTTTGGCTTTGGCTTTGGCGCGCAAACGAAAATGGAACAGAGCTAAACGGCCTCAATTCGGTCATAGTTCGTGGTTTTTCTATTAAAAAAGCAAGAGTAAAACAAAAATCCAAAATAAAATTGCCCGCCATCTGAAGGTGAGATATCGACCGCTCGACGGTGAACGGCGAGGAGTAATCAATCTGGAGGAGAATGCAGACCCTAGAGAGAGAGAGAGATGCGTGTAGTGCGACTCGAGCAGCTCCAAGATTTGCGGTCCGATCGCCGCCATGATAGCGCGCCCACGACACGATCTCGATCACGCGTCCCCATCCGCCTCCGTCGCCATCTCTGGATTCGCCGGCGAGCAAGGGGACAGCGAACGATGTGGCAGGTTGGGGTTGGAGTGGAGAATTTGTTGGGGAATTTCATTTTGGCTGCGCCTGCGCGCGCGGCTTTGGCTTTGGCTTTGGCTTTGGCGCGGCAAACGAAAATGGAACAGGAGCGAAACGGGCCTCAATTCGGTCATAGTTCGTGGTTTTTCTATTAAAAAAAGCAAGAGTAAAACAAAAATCCAAAACAAAATCTGCCCGCCATGAAGGTGAGATATCGACCGCTCGGCGGTGAACGGCGAGGAGTAATCAATCTGGAGGAGAAGAACGAGACCCTAGAGAGAGAGAGAGAGATGCGTAGTGCGACTCGAGCAGCTCCAAGATTTGCGGTCCGATTCGCCCGTGAAAGCGCCCTCACGACACGATCTCGACACGCGGTCCCCATCCGCCTCCGTCGCCATCTCTGGATTCGCCGGCGAGCAAGGGGACAGCGAACGATGTGGCAGGTTGGGGTTGGAGTGGAGAATTTGTTGGGGAATTTCATTTTGGCTGCGCCTGCGCGCACGGCTTTGGCTTTGGCTTTGGCTTTGGCGCGGCAAACGAAAATGGAACAGGAGCGAAACGGGCCTCAATTCGGTCATAGTTCAGGGTTTTTTCTATTAAAAAAAAGCAAGAGTAAAACAAAAAATCCAAAACAAAATCTGGCTCCGCCACTGAAGGTGAGATATCGACCGCTCGACGGTGAACGGCGAGGAGTAATCAATCTGGAGGAGAATGCAGACCCTAGAGAGAGAGAGATGTGTGTAGTCGCGACTCGAGCAGCTCCAAGATGCTGCGGTCCGATTCGCCATGTAAAGCGCCCGCCGACACGATCTCGATCACGCGGTCCCCATCGCCTCCGCCGCCATCTCTGGATTCGCCGTGAGCAAGGGGACAGCGAACGATGTGGCAGGTTGGGGTTGGAGTGGAGAATTTGTTGGGGAATTTCATTTTGGCTGCGCCTGCGCGGCTTTGGCTTTGGCTTTGGCTTTGGCGCGGCAAACGAAAATGGAACAGAGCGAACGGGCCTCAATTCGGTCATAGTTCGTGGTTTTTCTATTAAAAAAGCAAGAGTAAAACAAAAATCAAAACAAAATCTGCCCGCCATGAAGGTGAGATATCGACCGCCGACGGTGAACGGCGAGGAGTAATCAATCTGGAGGAGAATGCACGAGAGAGAGAGAGAGAGATGTAGTCGTGCGACTGGAGCAGCTCCAAGATTTGCGGTCCGATTCGCCGCGCAGAAAGCGCCCCACGACACGATCTCGATCACGCGGTCCCCATCCGCCTCCGTCGCCATCTCTGGATTCGCCGGCGAGCAAGGGGACAGCGAACGATGTGGCAGGTTGGGGTTGGAGTGGAGAATTTGTTGGGGAATTTCATTTTGGCTGCGCCTGCGCGCGCGGCTTTGGCTTTGGCGCGGCAAACGAAAATGGAACAGGAGCGAAACGGGCCTCAATTCGGTCATAGTTCAGGGTTTTTTCTATTAAAAAAAAAGCAAGAGTAAAACAAAAAATCCAAAACAAAATCTGCCCGCCCTTGAAGGTGAGATATCGACCGCTCGACGGTGAACGGCGAGGAGTAATCAATCTGGAGGAGAATGCAGACCCTAGAGAGAGAGAGAGAGATGCGTGTAGTGCGTACCCTGGAGCAGCTCCAGTACTTGCGGTCCGATTCGCCATGTAAAGCGCCCACGACACGATCTCGATCACGCGGTCCCCATCCGCCTCGCCGCCATCTCTGGATTCGGCCGGCGAAAGCAAGGGGACAGCTGTGACGACCCAATCCTAGGGCACCCGAGAGATCCTCCAGACCTCCGAAAGTCCAAAGAGACCTCCCAGAGGTCCATTAAAGGACCTTCGGGCTGTTCACTAAGACCTCCTGTGAGGTCTAGCAAGACCTCCCGAACGCCCAGAGAACATGACCCAAGAGAAAGGATCTCTGAACCGAGGAGCACCCAAGGCCTGCCACGTCCCCATGTAACAATAAGTGAAGAGGTCCGAGAGAGTACCAAGAACTCCCACGACCCACCAGAGGAGGTCGAGGAGGTCTGGGACCTCCCAGGACTCCACATGTTATTACCATCATGAAGACATGGGTGGACCGAGCCTGCTCCAAGGTCCTCTGTGAAACCTGAGCGAGTCCCAAGGATCATGGCTAGCTCTTCACAGCATAAATACACAATGGTGATGTCCAGAACACAACTTTATTAAAACATAATATTAACAGAGTTGATTACAGGATGGCCTTGGGCCCAACATAAGTACATAAAAGCAAAAGAGGTCAAAAGAAAGCACAAAAGTCCATCAACACGCCACAGGCAGCTGTCTGGAGGCATAACCTAGCTACTTTAATCTTCATCGCTGCCAATATCTTCTCCTGACAAAGATTATAATGAGCAAGAGTGAGCACTACCACTGTGCTCGCAAGTTGCACCCGTGGATTAACAATATGACATGCATAATGGATAATCAAGGATGGCATAATATGGTTATTTGCACAAAGCCAATTTTCTTTTAAGTACCAGTATCATGTTCTAAAGCAAGATTTTAATGAACAATACTCCTTATATCAAAACAATTTTTCAGTTGGATATCAATCATCATAAACTGGTGAAGGATACCCTCCTGACATTAGGCTCCCTGCCCAAACCCAAGGGATAACAATCCCAAAACAGATTTGAAAACCATTTCCAAAAATTCCCAAAATCAATATCTAACTTCAAGTGGCCTTTGCCAGCACGTCCATGACCGTGGACACGGCTATGGGGAATTATACTTAGATTAGGTTCTTTTGGGGAAGGTCTAGCTTACCAAAGGAAAAAGAGGTCTTTAAAGAAGGTCCCGAAGATGTGACCTAGGCAGAGGGTAAAGAGGTTCTAGAGGCAGAGACGCTTGCACAAGGTCCAGAGAGGAGATCCCTTGACAAAGGCCATAAAAGACCAAGGGAAATCCGCAAGAGCAGGCCCTGTGAAGAACATGACCGCTTCAGTGTAATGGCAAACACAAGGGTAGAGCAAATTATCAAAGAACTTACCAAGGATAAGCAGCAATGGGTGAAAAAGAAGGTCGTGAGAGCCCAGTTCTCTCGGGAAAGGTCACTGGTCCAGAGCCAAGAAGATAAATGGGAGGAAGGTGAAAATGGTCAGGCTCCCTGGACTGCTTATAGTCAACTATGGGTGATAAAAACTAGACACTTACGTGACAAAGATAAGTATAGAAATAAGTCAAAAGTTAGTGAAAGTGAGGCGGTGTCACTACCACCAGGTAAAAGGTACAATAAAAGAACACGATGATGCTTTGGGAAGGAACAAAGAAGTATGTCGAGTACAACTAAGTGACTAGGTTCAAGGTATACACCACGATTTGAATGCACTTAATGTGACAAGACACGCATTAAATGCCTAAGATATTTATGTGACGGAGGAAATGAGGTTGACTAAGACTGACAAGTGGGGCCAGTCAATTTTGAAACAGTCGGGTCAACTAATGGGGAGGTCTTGCCCCATAAAGGAGGTCTAAGCGGTTGGATCTCCGAGAGGGAGGTCCAACAGCCAAGAGCCGCGCGAGGAGGAGGTCCTCAGAGAGAACAGACGCGCGGGGAGGTCTGGGCCTTTGGATTCCAAAGTGAGGGAGGTCCAAGCCGTACGATTTAAAACAAAGGGGAGGTCTGAACCGTACGATTCAGTCAAGGGGAGGTCCATAAAGGGACATAACGCATGGGAGGTCTAGACCCTTGGATTAAAGAGGGGAGGAGGTCGAGACCGTCCGATCAAATCCAAAGGAGGTCCATGCGGAGTGATTCCAGAGGCATTCCACTCGAGGGAGGTCTTCTCGGCCCAGAGCAAAAGTCAATGTAGTTCAATTGAACTTAGGAAAAATCGAAGGTACACAAAAGGGCCACGAAATTACAAGGTGGTCCAAATAAAAAGAGATCTGGGCACTGTGAAGTGCCCGGGTGATAAGAGATCTAAACCTAAGAGAAGTGCGAGAAGAAAATTGGTTTGGAACCCTAGGAGATTCAAACCAACAAAAAGGTCTAAGTGACCAAGCTCAAAGAAAGGAAACCTAGACAAAAGGTATGTTCCGATAGGTCAAAGTCTAACTTTTAAGGGAGGTCTAATCTCACGTGCCATTGGGGAGGTCCGACCACAATGAGGGTCTAAACTCAAGATACCCGAATGAAATATGTTAGGGTGAGACCTATTGAACGTACCAAAAAAAGAGATCTCAACAAAACTCAAACCTCTCCAACCCAAGTCAAACTTTGACTTCTCTTTAAAATAAAATTAGTTTTGATTTATTTTACACATTTTAAAAAGTACTTGGAAAAATCAGAATGTTACAAACCTACCCCCCTTAAAAGAATCTCGACCTCGAGATTCAAATAGAATCAGTAAAGAGGTAGGGGTATTTGATCTTGAGGTCTTCTTCTTTTTCCCATGTAGCTTCGCTCTCTGGATGATGGCTCCATTGTACCTTGTATGATTTGATAATTCTACTCCTGGTGACTCGCTCTACAACGTCCAGGATTTTAATTGGGCGCTCCACATATGTAAGGTCTTCTTATAAGTCTAAGTCCTCTACTGCAGTATGGTCTTCAGGAACCCGTAGGCATTTCCTTAGTTGTGATACATGAAAAATGTTGTGTACTGCCGACAAGGACTCAGGAAGTTCCAATTTATATGCTACCTCACCTTGTCTTGCTAAGATCTTGTATGGTCCTACATACCTTGGTGCCAATTTGCCTCTCATCCGAAATCTTCTAACTCCCCGAATTGGTGTTACCCTGAGGTATACAAAATCACCAACCTCAAAGGATAAATCCCTACGTCGGTGTCAAGATAACTCTTTTGTCGGATGGGCTACCTCAACCGTTCCTTAATCAACTTCACTTTGCTCTCAAAGATCTCGATCAGTCAGGTCCATAAAGTTGATGCTCTCCAACTTCATCCCAAAGAAGTGGTGTCCTACATGGTCTACTATATAAAGCCTCAAATGGAGACATTTGAAGGCTAGCTTGATAGCTATTATTGTAGGAGAATTCGGCATAGGGCAAGTTTTTGTCCCAAATTTTTCCAAAATCCAAAGGCACATGCCCTAAGCATGTCCTCCAATATTTGGTTTACCCTCTCTGCTTGCCCATCGGCTTGAGGATGGTAGGCTGTACTAAAATTGAGTTTAGTACCTAGAGCCTCATGCAAACTTTGCCAAAACCTTGAGGTAAATTGTGATCCTCTGTCTGACACTATTCTTTTGGGCACTCCATGCAAACAAACAATTCTGGCCATATATAAATCTGCTAAGACATTGCTAGTGTAGGTGGTCTTGACAGGTATAAAATGTGCTACCTTAGTTAGCCTGTCAACCACCACCCATATGGAGTCATACCCAGATTGGGTCCTAGGCAAACCAGTAATAAAATCCATGCCCACTTGCTCCCATTTCCATTCGGGTATGGGCAAGGGTCAGAACAAAACTCAAGGGCTTTTGGTGTAGAGCCTTGACTCTCATACACACATCACATTGGGCCACATACTTAGCCACATCTTGCTTCATACTGGTCCACCAGTACTTTTCTTTAAGGTCCTTATACATTTTGGTACTGCCCGGGTGGATAGAATAGGGTGATCCATGTGCTTCCACCAAAATGAGCTGTTTGATCTCTGAGTTGTTTGGCACACAAATTCTGCTACCAAACCATATTACTCCTTGTTCATCCTCAGAGAAGCCTGAGGCTTTACCTCTTCTCATATTTCTCTTAATGTCTTGGATGTCTTCATCTCTTTCTTGTTGTTCCTTAATTTGATCCAGAACAGTCGGGTATACCTCCAAAGTATTTATACAACCTTGCTCTACTATCTCCAAATTGAGGTACTTCATTTCCTCATATAGCCTTGGTTGCTGTTCCTGGACCGACAAGGTGTTACAATATCCCTTTCGGCTTAAAGCATCTGCCACTGTGTTGGCTTTACCTGGATGATAGTGTATACCAAGGTCATAGTCCTTAATTAATTCTAACCACCTCCTCTGTCTTAAGTTCAGTTCTGTTTGTGTGAAAATGTATTTCAAACTTTTATGGTCAGTGTACACCTCACATCGGTTGCCAATGAGGTAGTGCCGCCATATCTTTAAGGCATGCACAACAGCTGCTAGTTCAAGGTCATGTGTAGGGTAGTTCTCCTCATGAGGCCTCAACTGTCTAGAGGCATATGCCACTACCCTTCTATCTTGCATTAGTACACAGCCCAGACCTAGATGAGAAGCATCACAAAATATTTCAAAGTCCTTTTGAATGTCTGGGAGTGTCAACACAGGAGCTGTGGTAAGTTTTTCCTTCAACCTCTGAAAACTTTGTTCACAGGTCTTAGTCCACTCAAACTTCTTTTCCTTTTTCAGAAGTTGAGTAAGAGGTCTAGCGGTCTTAGAAAAGTCTTTAATAAACCTTCTATAATAACCAGCTAGTCCAAGGAAGCTTCTTACCTCAGTCACTGTTTTAGGAGGTCTCAGTTCAGGACAGCTTCCACCTTTGAGGGATCAACAGCTACTCCTTTGGCTGAAATAATATGACCTAAGAAAGCTACTTGACTTAGCCAAAATTCACATTTACTGAACTTGGCATAAAGGTGCTGCTCTCTTAGTCTTCCCAACACCATTCTTAGATGGTCTTCATGTTCTGCTTCACTCTTAGAATAGATGAGAATATCATCAATAAATACCACCACAAATTTGTCAAGGAAGTCCATGAATACTTTGTTCATCATGCTCATAAAGTAAGCTGGAGCATTTGTCAGCCCAAATGACATCACAGTGAACTCATATAGTCCATACCTTGTGGTAAAAGCTGTTTTGGGAATGTCCTCTGGCCTGATTTTAAGTTGATGGTAACCAGACCTTAGGTCTATTTTAGAGAACACACTTGCTCCCTTGAGTTGATCAAAGAGGTCATCTATCCTTGGCAATGGATATTTGTTCTTAATAGTAACCTCATTGAGCGATCTATAATCCACACACATTCTTAGGCTACTGTCCTTCTTTTTGACAAATAGCACAGGTGCTCCCCATGGTGAAGAACTTGGTCTAATAAATCCTTTTTCCTTCAATTCTTGGATCTGTCTCTTCAATTCCACAAGTTCATTTACAGGCATCCTGTAAGGTCTTTTGGATATGGGTGCTGTTCCAGGGATCAGATCAATTAGGAAAGAGATATCCCTATCGGGTGGCATTCCAGGGAGCTCTTCAGGAAATACATCCAAAAATTCTTTAACCACTGGGAGGTCTTCCAGTTTCACAACCTCCTTTACATTGGTTAGAAGAGGTCCGGCCTTAAGGGATGTCTTTGGCTTGAACTCCACCCTGCATCCTTGTGCATTGGTAAGTGTAATGGACTTAGCAACACAATTAATTTGTCCCTTGTTCTCAGCCAACCAGTTCATACCAAGGATTACATCTAGTCCTTGAGTTGGCAAGACTATCAAGTCTGCATGGAATAATACTCCAGAAATCTCTAAGGTGAGATTTGGGCAGAGGGTATTAGTCCTCATATCTATGCCCGGGACATGTATTAACATAGGGTTAGCTAGAGGCACTATAGATAGTCCACACTTCCCCCACAAATTTGCTTGAAACAAAAGAATGAGAAGCCCCTGAGTCAAATAAAACCGAGGCTAACACAGAATTAACAGGGAACATACCGAGGACAACGTCAGGTGCATCATGTGCCTCCTTTGCCGTGACATGTGTGACACGGCCCTTGATGACCTTAGTGGTAGGCTTCACACTTGAGGCACTTCCTTGAGCTGATGCTCCTTGTTCAGGTCGAACTGATGCTGCAATTTGTTGCTTCTTTGGGCACTTATTAGCATAGTGTCCGATCTCATTACAAAAGAAACAGGTGACACCAGCAGAAGAGGTCTTAGTTGGCTTCTTAGGAAACTGACTCCCGTGAGGAGGTCCTATGATAACTTGATCTGTTTGGAGTGCCGCCCGATCTCGATGCTCTAGAGGAGGTCCGTAAGGACTTGTCCGAGAGGTCAGGGGACTGGAGGTCCTAGACTTAGGGAATCCTCCGAGGTTAAACCTCTGACTGACTTTCTTTTTTTTCGCCCTCCATCTTTTGGAGCTTGTCCTCTGCCAGATAGCCTTGCTCACCAATTCTTTGGAAGTCGCGTGTTCTGGGAAACCAGATGCACCGAGATATTATCATTCAACCCTCCATAAAGTGTTCTTGCTTGCTTTCATCGATGAAAGATCCCTGTGAGCATATCTTGCTAATCGATTAAACTTGTGCATGTATTCATTAAGACGTCCACCTTGCTTCAAAGTGCGAAATTCATCCTCTTTAATGACATCATGCCGGTGGGAGATGAGCACGATGAAAGGCTTTCTTGAACTCATCCCATGTAATGTCACGAGGGTTAGGATGGGATTGACTAAAATTGTCCCACCACTCCGATTTGGTCCATCGAGTTGGTGAGAAGCAAAGAGTACCCTTTCATGATCGTACATTGCACCATGTCTAGTTTCTCGCTCCACCGCCCTTAACCAATCATCAAGCATTCATTGGCTCAAGATCTTTGAAAAAAGTTGGAGGTCGCATGACCTCATAAATTCAGCAATGCTAGCCCTTGGTGGAAGTGGAGCTTGAGTTTGAGGTTGGGCTATTCTTTGCGACTTGCAGAGTCAGGTGTTGGCAATGGATTTGTGAAAGTAGGTTTATCAAGCGTATCGATTTGCCAACAGTTGTGTCCAAGTAGGACCTTCAGCTGGAGGTGGGGGCGGTTGTGATGATGGTTGCCCCTGTCCACCTTCAACTCCTCTATTTTGGTTGGTCCATATAGCCGGGTTCTCAGCTTCTTCCTCAGCTTGTCGGCTATGATGGCTTGAATTGCCACTGCCATTCCTAGAGGTGACCATAGTGTCTAGGCACCAGGGCTGGAAAAGGAAAGGAAAGAGGCTAAGGAAAACTAGTCCCAACTAACATTTTCAGCAACCAAAACTCCAATACAAAGAAAACAGCAGTGAAAAACTTTTCTAAAGCTTATACTTACCAAATATCATACTACACGTGTCTTACCTTTTTGAGGGAGGTTCTAAATACCAGACCCACTCAAAAGACCTCTAATAGAAGTTGCAAAGGCAAGGAGGTCCATTTAATATTATAAATGGGTATGTAGAAAGAAACAAGGTAAGATGGAATTGAGGTAAGAAAAAGCAACAGAAGGAAGATAAGGACGAAAAGATGACCCAGGTAAGAAGGAACATTTTATTCTTCTTTTGTCATAAAATAATTTTGAAATTCAATAACCATTCTACTAGGTTACGTCCTACAGTCAGAAGATGCTCTGATACCACTTTCTGTGACGACCCAATCCTAGGGCACCCGAGAGATCCTCCAGGACCTCTGGAAAGTCCAGCAGGACCTCCCAGGAGGTCCACAAAGGACCTCTCGGGCTGTTCACCAAGACCTCCCAGGAGGTCTAGCAAGACCTCCCGGACGTCCAGGAGAACATGACCCAAGAGAAAGGATCTCTGAACCGAGGAGCACCCAAGGCCTGCCACGTCCCCATGTAACAATAAGTGAAGAGGTCCGAGAGAGTACCAAGAACTCCCACGACCCACCAGAGGAGGTCGAGGAGGTCTGGGACCTCCCAGGACTCCACATGTTATTACCATCATGAAGACATGGGTGGACCGAGCCTGCTCCAAGGTCCTCTCAGGAAACCCGAGCGATCCCAAGGATCATGGCTAGCTCTTCACAAAGATAAATACACAATGGTGATGTCCGAACACAACTTTATTAAAACATAATATTAACAGAGTTGATTACAGGATGGCCTTGGGCCCAACATAAGTACATAAAAGCAAAAGAGGTCAAAAGAAAGCACAAAAGTCCATCAACATGCCACAGTAATGTCTCGAGGCATAACCTAGCTACTTTAATCTTCATCACGCCAATATCTTCTCGACAAAGATTATAATGAGCAAGAGTGAGCACTACCATCTTGTGCTGCATAAGTTGCACCCGTGGATTAACAATATGACATGCATAATGGATAATCAAGGATGGCATAATATGGTTATTTGCACAAAGCCAATTTTCTTTTAAGTACCAGTATCATGTTCTAAAGCAAGATTTTAATGAACAATACTCCTTATATCAAAACAATTTTTCAGTTGGATATCAATCATCATAAACTGGTGAAGGATACCCTCCTGACATTAGGCTCCCTGCCCAAACCCAAGGGATAACAATCCCAAAACAGATTTGAAAACCATTTCCAAAAATTCCCAAAATCAATATCTAACTTCAAGTGGCCTTTGCCAGCACGTCCATGACCGTGGACACGGCTATTCGAATAGATTTAACTCTGCAGAGGTTGTGCACTTTACCCACACGACATGATTCCTCTAGTTTGTTTGGCATGCGCGAGTGCCACCTCTCACTACCGAAGGTAAGAGGTCTAGAGTTCATGACAAGGCCTTTACAATGCATTGCTCCACCACAGCCTTTCCTTGCTAAGGTTTCACCCCCCTGTGGATAGCCATCCGGCGGGAAGCCCCCTCTTGCACCGGTGGGAACAGTAGGTTATGAAAGACCATTGGCCATATAAGACCTCCCACACCTCCAATGGAGCAGCATATGGTAGAGTTTTGCAAATTAATCAGCCAGATCCCACGCCCCATTCTGGAGACATGTGGTTGCACGATTGTGGCATAGCCCATTATAGGCATGGCATTGGTCGCTCAAAGACCGATCCTCAAATGACTAGGGCAACATTCACTAACCCATGGACCTCCACCTTATAGCGTGTTAGAGTCCGTGCCTAAACATGGCACCAACCAAACAATCCAATTTTTTTGCCCAGTCCAAACCCATGTTTATTTTCTTTGCTTTCCCAGCACCATTTTCATACCTCCATGACAACCCAATGTCATGGTGAAAACATTTAAAACATTATTTGGTTATGTTGGTAAAGATTTCCCCAAATCAATAGTTTTGGGCTAAGCATAACTGAGCATATGTTTTTCAAATGTTCTTGACTCATACTACTGCATTAGCCAAGTTTGACCTAAAGGTGACAATATGTTCAGTCCAAAATCAACAGAGGTCATACAAAGGAAATGGGGATAACTACAAGGTTAAAACTGGTATTGAACTAGCTTGATAAAAATAAGCATGCAATATATTTTAAAACTGGACATAATTAATTTGATATAGTAGGTGCAACATGATCAAGAATGCAACTTGCCTTGCTCACTACTTTGAGATTCCTCCTCTTCAGAGCTCTTAGATTCTTGGGAATCCTCACAATCTACATATATAAAAAGCAAATTCAAAGAAGATTCAGATAAAGATCCAATTAAAGAATCAAAAGAACTCCAGAGAAAACTCCACAAACCTAATTACAGAAAAGAATTATACTTAGATTAGGTTCTTTTGGGGAAGGTCTAGCTTACCAAAGGAAAAAGAGGTCTTTAAAGAAGGTCCCGAAGATGTGACCTAGGCAGAGGGTAAAGAGGTTCTAGAGGCAGAGACGCTTGCACAAGGTCCAGAGAGGAGATCCCTTGACAAAGGCCATAAAAGACCAAGGGAAATCCAAGAGCGAGCCCTGTGAAGAACATGACCGCTTCAAAGGTAATGGCAAACACAAGGGTAGAGCAAATTATCAAAGAACTTACCAAGGATAAGCAGCAATGGGTGAAAAAGAAGGTCGTGAGAGCCCAGTTCTCTCGGGAAAGGTCACTGGTCCAGAGCCAAGAAGATAAATGGGAGGAAGGTGAAAATGGTCAGGCTCCCTGGACTGCTTATAGTCAACTATGGGTGATAAAAACTAGACACTTACGTGCCAAAGATAAGTATAGAAATAAGTCAAAAGTTAGTGAAAGTGAGGGCAGGTGTCACTACCACCCTGGGTAAAAGGTACAATAAAAGAACACGTATGATGCTTTGGGAAGGAACAAAGAAGTATGTCAGAGTACAACTAAGTGACTAGGTTCAAGGTATACACCACGTATTTGAATGCACTTAATGTGACAAGACCTGCATTAAATGCCTAAGATATTTATGTGACGGAGGAAATGAGGTTGACTAAGACTGACAAGTGGGGCCAGTCAATTTTGAAACAGTCGGGTCAACTAATGGGGAGGTCTTGCCCCATAAAGGAGGTCTAAGCGGTTGGATCTCCGAGAGGGAGGTCCAACAGCCAAGAGCCGCGCGAGGAGGAGGTCCTCAGAGAGAACAGACGCGCGGGGAGGTCTGGGCCTTTGGATTCCAAAGTGAGGGAGGTCCAAGCCGTACGATTTAAAACAAAGGGAGGTCTCGAACTGCGATTCGATCAAGGGAGGTCCATAAAGGGACATAACGCATGGGAGGTCTAGACCCTTGGATTAAAGAGGGAGGAGGTCGAGACCGTCGATCAAATCAAAGGAGGTCCATGCGGAGTGATTCCAGAGGCATTCCACTCGAGGGAGGTCTTCTCGGCCCAGAGCAAAAGTCAATGTAGTTCAATTGAACTTAGGAAAAATCGAAGGTACACAAAAGGGCCACGAAATTACAAGGTGGTCCAAATAAAAAGAGATCTGGGCACTGTGAAGTGCCCGGGTGATAAGAGATCTAAACCTAAGAGAAGTCTGAACAGAAAATTGGTTTGGAACCCTAGGAGATTCAAACCAACAAAAAGGTCTAAGTGACCAAGCTCAAAGAAAGGAAACCTAGACAAAAGGTATGTTCCGATAGGTCAAAGTCTAACTTTTAAGGGAGGTCTAATCTCACGTGCCATTGGGGAGGTCCAGACCACAATGAGGGTCTAAACCTGCATACCCAGAAGGAAATATGTTAGGGTGAGACCTATTGAACGTACCAAAAAAAGAGATCTCAACAAAACTCAAACCTCTCCAACCCAAGTCAAACTTTGACTTCTCTTTAAAATAAAATTAGTTTTGATTTATTTTACACATTTTAAAAAGTACTTGGAAAAATCAGAATGTTACAAACCTACCCCCCTTAAAAGAATCTCGACCTCGAGATTCAAATAGAATCAGTAAAGAGGTAGGGGTATTTGATCTTGAGGTCTTCTTCTTTTTCCCATGTAGCTTCGCTCTCTGGATGATGGCTCCATTGTACCTTGTATGATTTGATAATTCTACTCCTGGTGACTCGCTCTGCAACGTCCAGGATTTTAATTGGGCGCTCCACATATGTAAGGTCTTCTTATAAGTCTAAGTCCTCTACTGCAGTATGGTCTTCAGGAACCCGTAGGCATTTCCTTAGTTGTGATACATGAAAAATGTTATGTACTGCCGACAAGGACTCAGGAAGTTCCAATTTATATGCTACCTCACCTTGTCTTGCTAAGATCTTGTATGGTCCTACATACCTTGGTGCCAATTTGCCTCTCATCCGAAATCTTCTAACTCCCCGAATTGGTGTTACCCTGAGGTATACAAAATCACCAACCTCAAAGGATAAATCCCTACGTCGGGTGTCAGCATAACTCTTTTGTCGGGACTGGGCTACCCTCAACCGTTCCTTAATCAACTTCACTTTGCTCTCAGCATCTCTGATCAGGTCCGGTCCATAAAGTTGATGCTCTCCAACTTCATCCCAAAGAAGTGGTGTCCTACATGGTCTACCATATAAAGCCTCAAATGGAGACATTTGAAGGCTAGCTTGATAGCTATTATTGTAGGAGAATTCGGCATAGGGCAAGTTTTTGTCCCAGCTTTTTCCAAAATCCAGTGCACATGCCCTAAGCATGTCCTCCAATATTTGGTTTACCCTCTCTGTTTGCCCATCAGTTTGAGGATGGTAGGCTGTACTAAAATTGAGTTTAGTACCTAGAGCCTCATGCAAACTTTGCCAAAACCTTGAGGTAAATTGTGATCCTCTGTCTGACACTATTCTTTTGGGCACTCCATGCAAACAAACAATTCTGGCCATATATAAATCTGCTAAGACATTGCTAGTGTAGGTGGTCTTGACAGGTATAAAATGTGCTACCTTAGTTAGCCTGTCAACCACCACCCATATGGAGTCATACCCAGATTGGGTCCTAGGCAAACCAGTAATAAAATCCATGCCCACTTGCTCCCATTTCCATTCGGGTATGGGCAAGGGCTGTAACAAACCTGCGGGCTTTTGGTGTAGAGCCTTGACTCTCATACACACATCACATTGGGCCACATACTTAGCCACATCTTGCTTCATACTGGTCCACCAGTACTTTTCTTTAAGGTCCTTATACATTTTGGTACTGCCCGGGTGGATAGAATAGGGTGATCCATGTGCTTCCACCAAAATGAGCTGTTTGATCTCTGAGTTGTTTGGCACACAAATTCTGCTACCAAACCATATTACTCCTTGTTCATCCTCAGAGAAGCCTGAGGCTTTACCTCTTCTCATATTTCTCTTAATGTCTTGGATGTCTTCATCTCTTTCTTGTTGTTCCTTAATTTGATCCAGAACAGTCGGGTATACCTCCAAAGTATTTATACAACCTTGCTCTACTATCTCCAAATTGAGGTACTTCATTTCCTCATATAGCCTTGGTTCTTTGTTCTGGACCGACAAGGTGTTACAATATCCCTTTAAACTTAAAGCATCTCGCCTTTGTGTTGGCTTTACCTAGATGATAGTGTATACCAAGGTCATAGTCCTTAATTAATTCTAACCACCTCCTCTGTCTTAAGTTCAGTTCTGTTTGTGTGAAAATGTATTTCAAACTTTTATGGTCAGTGTACACCTCACATCGGTTGCCAATGAGGTAGTGCCGCCATATCTTTAAGGCATGCACAACAGCTGCTAGTTCAAGGTCATGTGTAGGGTAGTTCTCCTCATGAGGCCTCAACTGTCTAGAGGCATATGCCACTACCCTTCTATCTTGCATTAGTACACAGCCCAGACCTAGATGAGAAGCATCACAAAATATTTCAAAGTCCTTTTGAATGTCTGGGAGTGTCAACACAGGAGCTGTGGTAAGTTTTTCCTTCAACCTCTGAAAACTTTGTTCACAGTCTTAGTCACTCAAACTTCTTTTCCTTTTTTGAAGTTGAGTAAGAGGTCTAGCGGTCTTAGAAAAGTCTTTAATAAACCTTCTATAATAACCAGCTAGTCCAAGGAAGCTTCTTACCTCGATCCTTTGTTTTAGGAGGTTTGATTCGGGACAGACTTCCACCTTTGAGGATCATGACTACTCCTTTGGCTGAAATAATATGACCTAAAAAGCTACTTGACTTAGCCAAAATTCACATTCTTGAACTTGGCATAAAGGTGTTGCTCTCTTAGTCTTCCCAACACCATTCTTAGATGGTCTTCATGTTACCTTCACTCTTAGAATAGATGAGAATATCATCAATAAATACCACCACAAATTTGTCAAGGAAGTCCATGAATACTTTGTTCATCATGCTCATAAAGTAAGTGGAGCATTTGTCATTAAATGACATCACAGTGAACTCATATAGTCCATACCTTGTGGTAAAAGCTGTTTTGGGAATGTCCTCTGGCCTGATTTTAAGTTGATGGTAACCAGACCTTAGGTCTATTTTAGAGAACACACTTGCTCCCTTGAGTTGATCAAAGAGGTCATCTATCCTTGGCAATGGATATTTGTTCTTAATAGTAACCTCATTGAGCGATCTATAATCCACACACATTCTTAGGCTACTGTCCTTCTTTTTGACAAATAGCACAGGTGCTCCCCATGGTGAAGAACTTGGTCTAATAAATCCTTTTTCCTTCAATTCTTGGATCTGTCTCTTCAATTCCACAAGTTCATTCTGAGCATCTGTAAGGTCTTTTGGATATGGGTCTTTATTCGAGGATCGATCAATTAGGAAAGAGATATCCCTATCGGGTGGCATTCGAGGAGCTCTTCAGAGCAGCTCGATTATGCACTGGAGCAGCTCAAGATTTGCGGTCCGATTCGCCGCCATGAAAGCGCCCGCCGACACGATCTCGATCACGCGGTCCCCATCCGCCTCCGTCGCCATCTCTGGATTCGCCGCGAGCAAGGGGACAATGAACGATGTGGCGAGTTGGGGTTGGAGTGGAGAATTTGTTGGGAATTTCATTTTGGCTGCGCTGCTTGTGGCTTTGGCTTTGGCTTTGGCTTTGCGCTGCAAGCGAAAATGGAACAGAGCGAAAGCGGGCCTCAATTCGGTCATAGTTCGTGGGTTTTTCTATTAAAAAAGCAAGAGTAAAACAAAAATCAAAACAAAATCTGGCTCCGCCATGAAGGTGAGATATCGACCGCTCGGCGGTGAGCGAGGAGTAATCAATCTGGAGGAGAATCACTAGAGAGAGAGAGAGAGATCGTGTAGTCGTGCCTCGAGCAGCTCCAAGATACTTGCGGTCCGATTCGCCGCCGTGATAGCGCCCGCCGACACGATCTTGATCACGCGGTCCCCATCCGCCTCGTCGCCATCTCTGGATTCGCCGGCGAGCAAGGGACAGCGAACGATGTGGCGAGTTGGGGTTGGAGTGGAGAATTTGTTGGGAATTTCATTTTGGCTGCGCTGCTTGTGCGCTTTTGGCTTTGGCTTTGGCTTTGGCGCGACAAGCGAAAATGGAGCAGAGCGAAAGCAGGCCTCAATTCGGTCATAGTTCGGGGTTTTTCTATTAAAAAAAGCAAGAGTAAAACAAAAATCAAAACAAAATTGGCTCCGCCTTGAAGGTGAGATATCGACCGCTCGGCGGTGAACGGCGAGTAATCAATCTGGAGGAGAATCACGAGACCCTAGAGAGAGAGAGTGTAGTGCGTAGTGCACTGGAGCAGCTCCAAGTATTTGCGGTCCGATTCGCCGCCCATGTGAAAGCGCCCCCGACACGATCTCGATCACGCGGTCCCCATCCGCCTCCGTCGCCATCTCTGGATTGGCCGTGAGCAAGGGACAGCGAACGATGTGGCGAGTTGGGGTTGGAGTGGAGAATTTGTTGGGAATTTCATTTTGGCTGCGCGCTTGCTGCGGCTTTGGCTTTGGCTTTGGCTTTGGCGCGCAAGCGAAAATGGAGCAGAGCGAAGCGGGCCTCAATTCGGTCATAGTTGAGGGTTTTTCTATTAAAAAAAGCAAGAGTAAAACAAAAATCCAAAACAAAATCGCTCCGCCTTGAAGGTGAGATATCGACCGCTCGGCGGTGAGCGGAGAGAGTAATCAATCTGGAGGAGAATGCAGACCCTAGAGAGAGATGCGTGTAGTGCGAACCCTGGAGCAGCTCCAGTACTTGCGGTCCGATTCGCCGCCGCGGTAAAGCGCCCCCGCCGACACGATCTCGATCACGCGGTCCCCATTCGCCTCCGTCGCCATATCATATCTGGATTCGCCGGCGAGCAAGGGGAGAGCGAACGATGTGGCAGGTTGGGGTTGGAGTGGAGAATTTGTTGGGGAATTTCATTTTGGCTGCGCTGTAGCAGCTTTGGCTTTGGCTTTGGCTTTGGCGCGCAAGCGAAAATGGAGCAGAGCGAAAGCGGGCCTCAATTCGGTCATAGTTCGGGGTTTTTCTATTAAAAAAGCAAGAGTAAAACAAAAAATCCAAAACAAAATCTGGCTCCGCCACTGAAGGTGAGATATCGACCGCTCGGCGGTGAGCGGCGAGTAATCAATCTGGAGGAGAATCGAGACCTAGAGAGAGATCGTGTAGTCGCGACTCGAGCAGCTCCAAGTACTTGCGGTCCGATTCGCCGCGTGATAAGCGCCCCACCGACACGATCTCGATCACGCGGTCCCCATCCGCCTCGTCGCCATCTCTGGATTCGCCGGCGAGCAAGGGACAATGACGATGTGGCGAGTTGGGGTTGGAGTGGAGAATTTGTTGGGAATTTCATTTTGGTTGCGCTGCTTGCTGGCTTTGGCTTTTGGCTTTGGCTTTGGCTTTGGCGCGCAAGCGAAAATGGAGCAGAGCGAAGCAGGCCTCAATTCGGTCATAGTTCGGGGTTTTTCTTTTAAAAAAGCAAGAGTAAAACAAAAATCAAAACAAAATCTGCTCCCGCCTTGAAGGTGAGATATCGACCGCTCGGCGGTGAACGGCGAGGAGTAATCAATCTGGAGGAGAATCACGAGACCCTAGAGAGATCGTGTAGTCGTGCACTGGAGCAGCTCGATACTTGCGGTCCGATTCGCGCCATGATAGCGCCCGCCGACACGATCTCGATCACGCGGTCCCCATCGCCTCCGTCGCCATCTCTGGATTCGCCGTGAGCAAGGGACAGCGAACGATGTGGCGAGTTGGGGTTGGAGTGGAGAATTTGTTGGGAATTTCATTTTGGCTGCGCTGCTTGTGGCTTTGGCTTTGGCTTTGGCTTTGGCGCGCAAGCGAAAATGGAGCAGAGGCGAAACGGGCCTCAATTCGGTCATAGTTCGAGGGTTTTTCTATTAAAAAAGCAAGAGTAAAACAAAAAATCCAAAACAAAATCTGGCTCCGCCACTGAAGGTGAGATATCGATCGCTCGACGGTGAACGGCGAGGAGTAATCAATCTGGAGGAGAATGCAGACCCTAGAGAGAGAGAGAGAGATGCGTGTAGTGCGTACCCTGGAGCAGCTCCAGTACTTGCGGTCCGATTCGCCGCCATGTAAAGCGCCCGCCGACACGATCTCGACACGCGGTCCCCATCCGCCTCGTCGCCATCTCTGGATTAGCGGCGAGCAAGGGACAGCGAGCGATGTGGCGAGTTGGGGTTGGAGTGGAGAATTTGTTGGGAATTTCATTTTGGCTGCGCCTGCGCGCGCGGCTTTGGCTTTGGCTTTGGCTTTGGCGCGGCAAATGAAAATGGAAGAGGAGCGAAACGGGCCTCAATTCGGTCATAGTTCAGGGTTTTTTCTATTAAAAAAAAGCAAGAGTAAAACAAAAAATCCAAAACAAACGACTCCGCTGGGGATCGAACCCAGAATCTCTAGTTCCGTAGACCAGCGCCTTATCCATTGGGCCACGGAGTCACTGCCTTGTTTGGTTTGCCTCTGTGGGCTCTATAAGCTAGCTTCAGTAAAAGCTCGTTCTTACAAAAGCTAGAGCTTAAGGAATACTTGCGTTTTAGCATGCCCGTACGTTGCTACGGATTAAAAAAATATTACATGCTCTAAAAAACAAAAAATATGTTACCATTTTGCATTCCATTCCAACATTTTTTGTATCATCGTACTTCAGTTTTCTGTTGCTCACGTCACACCTCTGTTGTCTTGATCAGCCTGCGTCGAGCCCTCGGCTTGGACGTTGTGCTAGACTAAACTCCATCATAGCCTGTATCGCGTCTCCGCCATCATGCTTAGCCTACGCCATGCCCCCGGCTTCGCTGCCACACTAGGCCAAGCTTTGTCGTGGTCCACGTCGAGCCCACGCTGTACCCCAACTTTGTCGCCACATTAGCTACCATTCAGCCATTGTTATCCTTGTGCCATGCTGCCTGCGGCCAAACCGAGCCTCACTGCCGCTCAGGCAGTCACACGCCTAGCGCCATAGCCAAATCGTCATTAAGAGAATGAGAGTAAGATGGACACACGTGGTCGACACTCAGCAGGAATCTTAACCTTCGTTTGGGATTATACCAATGTCCACTGTGCAAGAAAATTGGTGACTTTTATTTAAATCAGTTTCATCTTTTGCATTAGGTGCACTTGCAATATATTAGCTCTCATTTGCACCTTCCAAAAGCATAAGGTGCAGCATTTCAATGGAAAATATAAAGTTGCGGAACACCATACAAAACTGAGTCAAGTGTTACAAATGAAGAATCATACATTAGAGTTTAGTATTGTAGGAGAACCGGTTCATTTCCACTCAACAATGAACTACATTAGTCTAATAGATTTGCAAATGGCAGGAACATAGCAAAGGGCACACTAATATAGCACTCAAAGTCCGGTAGGAAACGTGACAAAGTAGTTAAGATGAAATCCTAACACTGCTTGAAGCTGAAAGACTCCAATCATACACTTCATTTGGAATTGAGTTGTTGCCTTAGCTAGTAGCTTAGGATCCCTTTTATGCAAAAGCACCTTTCATAAATAAAAGAGATAATCATTATGGAAAAAAAAATTTACTTGTAATATGAAGGGAGATTCTATTAGAAATTTAGAATCAAGAAAAGTAACCAGTTGCAGTTATAGAAAGCAAATTAAATCAACATAGTATGATGTATACCTCAAGGATAGAAGGATACAACGTGAAGTATTGATCAAAAGTTCAGAACCATACAAACATGTTGCGAACTCAAGTCTAACTCAATTTGAATTTGAAATGACATGAGACATTTCCAATGTTTTCTATGAGATCAATTACTACTCCAATCATTTTATTTCGCACTAAAAAAATTATGCCATGAAGCTATAGATAAGCAACAATTGACTAGATTCAGTGAATAAACTAAGAAATCAGTAACAATTTATGGTAACCTACACACGTGCATATTCATCAAGAAGAGATCATCAATCGAAGCAAATGAATCCTTGTTCCTGAGTTTGCACCTCTCCAATTCTCTAGACTCCTCCCTTAACTACATCAAGTGTTATAGGTTGCCACAAAATTCAAAGAAAAAGCTGAAAGCATATTTTTGTTCTTGGGTCTGAGATCCACTATTGGATCTTGAAAAAAGCTTCATGTTCTTTCATTTGGGCCATTACATACAACTGCTCCCTTGTATGTCAATCACTGCATCGAATCATGAAATGAAGATGTGGTAAGGGGCAATGCCTGAATAGGAAAAAAGAGAGGGGGAGTGCAGCACCTAATAACATCACTAGTGCCATGCTAGCAGCTACACTCTACATGGAGAACATAGCTAAAAGGAAGCAACAATGGTGAAACCAAAACAAAATGGAAAACAGTGTTATAAAAATTAGCATTGTGCATCTCTGAGGATAGAGCAAGAATCTGCACACAGCTCTTAGTGCATCTGTATATCTACCAGACCAGCACTACAATGATCTTCATACGACTTGAACCGGAAGTCGCAAACTAACAACAAATAGAATTAGTGTTATATGTCAACAAATATAGGAATTGTTCAATTCTAATTCTATATCCACAAGCGCAATGAATTGATTAGTGTGATATGTCAGCAAATATAGGAAACTTTGGGGGGGGGGGGGTTACTAACAATTTACTTGAATCAATCGACAAAAGAATAGAACAATTCCTTGCAACTGAACATCTAACAAGACAAAGGAACAGGGAGGTTGCATTTTTGCTCATACCATCAAACCATTGTGAAGCTTTCTTGGGTCTGAGGACGCATTCATCTCTGCCTCTTCCTCGTGCATCATTGCTGCCTCCCCTCCCTTCCCCAGCGCCGCTGCTTCTCCTCCAAGGTACTGCCGCTTCCTCTCCTTCCTTCCCTCCGGTGCCTTCTTTCGTCCCCGACTCCACCTTACCGCGTCGCCGCCTACAAGGATTGCCAAGAGCATTGTATTTACCAATTGCTTACTTCACAACTGCTACACCAGCACGCCACCGCACTACCATAGGTCTACCGCCTTGCCGACTGCTCCCTTGCCGCAAACCACGCCGTGTAGCAGATCCAGCTCCTCCACCGAATGCACGCGGAGACATATGGAGTGCATTTGGTGGTGGTCTGATGGAGACTAGAGAGGGAGCATATGGAGGTGCGTCACCGTTGGATCCGACCATCGGGGGTTCGGTAAAGATGCGTCGCCGCCAATCCAAACATCGGGAGCTCGGTGGAGGCGCGACGCCGTCGATGGATGAGCAAAGTACAGGCGCAAGCGTTAGATGACCACGAAGTTGAAGCAAATACAATGATTCAAACAGCAAACAACAGTTGATATTGTCCTGAAAAATTCCACCTGTGCATTCAGCTAAGAAGACCCAACTAGAATTTTTCCCTTTCTAACTAAGTCCAAAAAAACTCACTGGCGCGTTTTTAGCTTCGCTAATCGACCCAATAATGAAGGTGAGTAGTGGCGGAGCCACCTAAGGTACATGTGGGTGCAGCTGTACCCCAAAAAATTTACATGTAAACCCACTATACAGTCAACATATATATCTAGCATAATTGTAACGTCCTGTTTTTCCGGAGTTTTGAAAAGCTTTTAAAAAGGAACCATTTGGTTTTGTTGAGAAGTCAAAGCTTAACTTGATGTTTTAAAAATTGGGAGAGTTTAACTTGACCTAATCAAACCTCAACTAAGCTTCCTCTTGGTGTTCTCTGTGGTTGTGGCTCTCTGTTGTTCTTCGCTGCCCGTAGGCTGTGTTTTTGTTGGAAATATGCCCTAGAGGCAATCATAGAGATGATTATATTTCATTATGTTCATGACATTGGATAATGTGTTATCTTGTTCCTAGAATAATATTGTTAATATTTGTTATCAAGTATGTGACTTGGTTGTGAAACTCTATATTACTGCGATAATTATTCTTATACGATCCCTAGTCGTAAACATATGAGGACACATATGAATAGACTAGCATATGTATTGGTTGATGACTATGTTTCACGAGTCATAGATATGGAGATATCAAACCGATAATATGGACACATGTGAGAGAACATGATGTTGGATAAGACCCACCTTGAGACACTATTGAGATTGTTATGATTCTATGTGTTATTAGTAGGTCTCAAGTAATGATGATGTATAATCCTTAGACCTGAGATCAGCATGGTTTCCTACATGTGTAATAGCAATCTTAGGGGTTGCCAAACGCTACACCGTAACTGGGTAGTTATAAAGGTAGCTTTCGGGTTTGCTCTGAAACATGGAGAGGAATGTGACTGGTCGGATATGGAATTTGCCCCTCCTAACATAACAGGAGAGATGTCTCTGGGCCCCTCGTTGTGATCGGATGAAGAAAGTGCATGGCCGTGCCACTAGTGGTCGAAATGTTCGACCACGTAAAGTTATCCGACACTCGATCGAGAAAGTATTGAACAGTCCATGGATGACACAACATCTCACCTGGAGTTCAACCAGACATCGTGAGGCAAAGGGAGTATACACGAGTAGGTCACTCGGTTGAGCGATTCTGGTGGTCGTATGCGAATCTGAGCTAGTCGTGATCGGTCGAACATAATCTATAGTGGTCATAACACAGTCGTAAGCAATTACGAATGGTCGTGACTAAATCTGGCTGTCCGGTATCTGAGATGGGACACAGTCGTAAGAGATGAAGACCTGGTCGTAGATCATATTGCATTAAGGTTCGTCCGATATAATTTGTGTGCATTCGGGAATCGATATGTTCTGCTAGGAGCCGCTACGACTCGTGATCGGAAAGGTTTCCGAGTCACAACCGAACTACACATGAACCTCTGGTCACACACTAGCAGGTTGGAACAAACCGATGCGGATCTGATTAAAAGCGTGTTGGATAGGATCCGTCACAAGCGCTATATAAGGAGATGCATGAGGCTGTGGGGGTGTGCGTGAAACCAAGAGAATAACCACCGAAACCCTAGCCGCCATCTTCCTAAGAGCTCTGCCGTGCGATTCGGTGCTAGCACACCGGCGTTCGGTTGTTCCTTCCCTGGACGTGTGGATACCGTAGAGGCGCTACTACGATTGTTGCGCTTGAGGACGATCCGCGATCTTCACAAGGAACCGCAGACGTTGCTGGAGGAGACGATCGGCTCGCAAAGGACATTGGACGATCGACTACAACCACTGCATCGACTTGCTAGACGTTGGACGATCGACTACGACCACTACAGCAACGCGCTATTTGTTGGACCAGGCTGCTCCAACCCTTCTTCCGCTACTCTGCGCGTCTGTTGGTAACGATCTGTGATCATCTACTTGCTTGGCATCCTGGTTCGCGTGGTAGAATTTTTGTTTGTAGCTATCGTAGCCTACCCCGTGACCTAACAGTTTTTTCCTTCAAGCTTCTCTGTGCGCCTCCTGGTTTACCTCTTCTCTTCTAACCTCCTTTGTTGGTTTGAATCTCTTTAAGATTCAGACCTCCCCTTGTTGAGATCTGGCCGTTAAGACCTCCTCTCTGGAGATCTTAGCCGCCTGAGACCTCCCTTGTTGAGATCTGGCGTTAAGACCTCCTCTCTCGAGATCTTAGCCGCCTGAGACCTCCCTTGTTGAGATCTGGCGTTAAGACCTCCTCTCTGGAGATCTTAGCCGCACAGACCTCCCCTTGTTGAGATCTGGCCGTTAAGACCTCCTCTCTGGAGATCTTAGCCGTTCAGACCTCCCCCTCGTTGAGATCTGGCCGTTAAGACCTCCTCTCTGGAGATCTTAGCCGTTCAGACCTCCTCTTGTTGAGATCTGGACGTTATGACCTCCTCTCTGGAGATCTTAACCGCGCGGACCTCCCCTTTGGATTTTTCCTCCGTTAGATCTCCTTTTGGTTTTGGACCTCCCTTGCCCTCGCGCAGCCCGAGCCAATCCCGCGCCTTTCTCACTCGTGGACCGTCTGATCCTTTTTGGATGGCCCGATCGAGATGAAAGGTTCGGCTGGTCCGAACGCTCCTTTCCTTTCTGGACCGCCCGATTCCGATCGGACGGCCCTACTTTGCTGCGCGTTTTCCTTTGTTTCCAGGACCTCTTCCTGGCTGTTTTGCAAGGACCACCTCCTCGATCCTTGCTGGTCTTGACATGCGTTGAGAGTGTCTGGCCTACTTCCGCTTGCGAGGATGGTGGAGGCCACGTGTGCAGACGACCAGGACGTCTGTATGTCTAGACGTTTTATGTACGATCGGTGCCTGTTGACGGCGTTGGTGGACCGTTGGAGGCTGGAGACGCACAAGTTCCACCTTCCGTGCAGGAAGATGGCTCATACGTTGCATGACGTTGCATACCTCACGGGTCTCCCTTGCATGGGCCCTCCTATGGTTGCACACGAGGTCGCGCCAACATGGCGTGAGGACTTCCTCGCTAGGTTCACTAGGGTGCTGCCGCAAGGCGGCGGGTTCGACAATATGCACAGCCCTTCGCTTGGTTTTTTATTTGGCTTGGTTTTTTGTGTTTCTTCCTCCCCTCTTAATCTTGCTTTGAACCTAGGACGTGTAAGTGACAGAGATATCTCATGGAGACCAGATCCCATCCATCTAGGCACTTTCTATTGCAAGTTCTTGAGTTTGCACGGTTTTGGTGGAAGAAATGGTGATTTTGGGGATTTTGATTTTGAGGGTTTTTGACTTGATTCTTGCTGTGATTGATGATGCTAGGACGTGTAGGAAACCGTCTTTAGCCATCTTAGTTTGATTCCTCCCACAAGCTCCTCTCTATCATCATTTTCATATTTGTCCTGGTTTCCGTGCAACTTGTCTTTGGATCGAAAAATGTCAAAGCTTTGGAAAGATTTGCTTTGATATATTAATGAATTAGGTTTACAATATCGTAGGCAAGGTGAATATAAAGTTTAAAGTAATTTGGAGTTGTGGATTGAAAGTTACATCGATTTTTGGATTTAGAATCGTGCTGATTTTCAACTCTGTCCTGTGAGAGAGGTCAGACCGCCTGGGAGGAGCGGTTAGATCGCCCACTAGTTGGAGGTCAGACCGCCCATGCATGTTTTGACGTATTTTGTTTGGTTTTTCTTGAAGATTCCATTGTGGGGTTTTAGGCTCTAATCACCATAGATCCGTATAACTATTGGAGTGAAAGAATCTTAAACTCCTTAAGGCAAAATATTCCATTGTGGGGTTTTAGGCTCTAATCACCATAGATCCGTACAACTTGTTGCTTGTGTGGTGCCTATTCAACCCTCTACTAGTCGCCTCCTCAGTCTAACACTAATCGATCCTCCCAGGCGCTTGGTTCCGGATGTTCTTAGGCGCGTGGTCCCGAGCGTTCTTGGGCGCGAGGTCCCAAGTTAAGTGTGAATGTTTGTCCTTATTTATATTATCTTGATATGCTTGTTGTAGGATAACTTGCTGTAGAGTTTTAGTTAGGGATACGTTGCTGTGATTGTAAATAATTATAGTTTAAATTTAGAGTGAAAAGTGTAGTGATGACATTTCGGACCCTTTGTTGGGCCGCGGTGTTTCAGGAGTTGTTTGATGTTTGTGTTAAGTACCAATTCTGAACTGATTGTGTTGCTGCCTGCACTTTATCTTGATCAAGTGCTTCGTTTTTTTCAGTGATAATGAGGTGCCGCGGTACCTTGTTTTTGAGCGTGTTGGAACTTGGAATTCTGCTTTCAAACTGAGGGGCTAAAGCGTGGTTGGTGTTTGCATGCAGTGCGGCGTTTTTCTCTATTTATTTATATATATTTTTTTCTATCCGGATGCGCATGACTAAGCGTCTAGGCGCCTCTTCTTTAACGACATCATATATATATGGCTTTGAGTTAATGGGATCTATTGCCGTCAAGAGGTACTTTATATTTTAGGGTTTAGTTTCTTGTGTATTTTTTCTACCTGCCATGATCATCAGCAACGTACCATGTTGCTGGAGTCTCCGGTGAGGAGGATGAAGACGTCTAGTACGCTCTTACATGATCTACGATTAAATATAAACGAGAGGATCTTTCAGAAAGAATCCTCTTGGCTCGAGGAAGGTCATCTTAACGAAATGAATTGAATTGGTGCAGGTTTAAAAACACTAGGAGTGAACCCGCGCCAGTTTGACCTTCTACTGTTCTGAAGAGGTCCTTTTTTTGGTTGCGTGTTTGCTGTTTTTCGTGAGGATCATATACTGATCGCTTCAATGAGAAGTTGTTTTAAGCGTGAATCTGTTACGTTTGGAGCATCGGAAGGAACTGAAGGTGAAGCATAATGAAAACATCTGTGCAAATCTAAAGGCCGTTGTGCGATTCCTAATAGTTTTTTTTCGTTACGTAAAAGGAGCAACTAGAACTGTAAAATCGTGAGAAGCATGGTCTCTGTCACTCAGTGCTATCGAAATAACAGTGTGTGGCTGAACCCCAAAAAAAAAAGTAGTGTTCTGTATATGTGAATAATGTTATATCATTTTCTCTGTGCTTCTTACAGGGGGATCTCCTTTTGTTTTACTGGACAACAATGTGTATGTATTGCTGTTACAAGGGCATCTCTAATAGTGTATTTATTGTCGTTTCTTAGCTATGTCACGTTAATAAAATCCTACGTAGAGGAGAGAGAGGGAGGAGAGAAAACACATGTCGTCTCTTCCTGAAGAGACTGTCGTGCACGTAAAACAAGACATGATACATTAATCTACTCTAGTTGACATGTAGGTCCGTTTCTAAGGAAAATTATAAGATATAAATGTTGAAGAGTGCGCTAGAGACTATCTATTAGAGATGCTGTCTCTAAAGATGATGTAGCTTATGTTAGAGACAAGGTTATCTCTAACTATTGGCGAGGTGGATGTTCGGACCGTCTGAACGGGAGCTGGGCCGAGCGCAAGCGGACTGAGGAGGAGAAAATGGACCGGGAGCGAAAGCTTTCGGTCCAAAGCATAAAGGGGTTTTAAAATAGATTTTGAATTACAGAAAATACAATAATTTAAAAAGGGTTTTGGAAAATAGTAAATTAAGTCAACAAATTCTAGAAAAATACAAAGAAATTCCTTGAATTATTTGGAACTTAATAAAATTATTTACAACTTAACTTTCGCTTTTAATTTTGCAAATAAATTATTTTTAGCTTTGGGCCAATAGGAAACCCCTTTTTAAATTCTAGAAAATTCAAGAAATTACTTAAAATACTCTTTTGACTTTAATCCAATAAAATCCAAGAGAATTCAAATAAAACAAATTTTGAATTAATTAAGGTTTGATTAACTCATATTAAATTGTTTTTATTTTCTAAAATTTCAAGTTTAAGCTTTATCAATCCAATAACATCGAATGGTTAATTTTAATTTGAAAATTTTCAAAAAGCCTCAAAAATTGGGATGTTACATTTAGGCTCTGATCATCATAGATCCGTATAACTATTGGAGTGAAAGAACCTTTAACTCCTTAAGGCAAAGGATTTTGAAAAAGTTGTTGCTTGTGTGGTGCCTATTCAACCCCCTACTAGTCGCCTCCTCAGTCCAACACTAATCGATCCTCTCAGGCGCTTGGTTCCGGATGTTCTTAGGCACGTGATCCCGAGCGTTCTTGGGCGCGAGGTCCCAAGTTCAGTGTGAATGTTTGTCCTTATTTATATTATCTTGATATATTTGTTGTAGGATAACTTGCTGTAGAGTTTTAGTTAGGGATACGTTGCTGTGGTTGTAAATAATTATGGTTTAAATTTATGGTTTAAAAGTGTAGTGATGACATTTCGGACCCTTTGTTGGGTCATAGGAGTTGTTTGATGTTTGTGTTAAGTACCAATTCTAAATTGATTGTGTTGCTGCCTACACTTTATCTTGATGAAGTGCTTCGTTTTTTCAATGATAATGAGGTGATGTGGTACCTTGTTTTTGAGCATGTTACTGATCGCAGCAGTACGCTATACATAAAGACAATAAGTGTTTTTTTACAGAGATCAAAGTGATGGCATGCAAAGGAACCATTCGATGCAAATGCATGTATAACATATGACAAAGGCAATAGGCATGGCACCGAAATATAGGAAAATAGAAAGGCATGGGTGTGTCTAATACATAGAATGAGAGCACAGAAGGTGTAACGTCCTGTTTGTTCTCGAGTTCTTGCCAGTTTTCAAAATCAAAAGGAACCATTTGGTTTATTAAGTTGCTCAAGCTTAATTTGGTATTTTGGAAATTTGGGAGCTTAACTTGAACTAACCCAACCTCAACTAAGTCCATTCGGTTTGTGTTCTTTATCCTTTGGGGTTCTCTGGTGCCCTCTGGTTTTAGTTCTCTTTTCTTTGTTCACCTTGTGTGCCCTTTTGCTTTAGCTTTCTTTCCTGGACCTCCTCTGTGTTCTTAGGACCTCCTTTGAGTCCTTTGGACCTCCTCTGAGCTTAGATCTTTCCTTCTCCTTTGATCTAGACCTTCTTTATTGGTTTGAATCTCTTTGAGGTTTAAACCTCCCTCTCTGTTTGAATCTGCCCTTGGTTCTGATCTCCCCTTTTTAGGTCACATCCACCCCGAGTTGTTATTTGCTGTCAAAATATTGCTTTGTGCAACTAACCCTACAGCTCTTATTGTTAAGCCAATGCATGAATATTTATTGCATACTTGTTCCCTACGATTTGCTGAGTACATTCAACGTACTCATGGCTTTAAGCCCTATGTTGAAGCAGTGGCCGAAGATGATGCAGGACAGGGAGGCTCAAACCTCTTCGAGGAGGAGTACTTTGATGACCCAGCCGTCTAGGACGTCCTCCACTCGACAGCCTGTGGGCTTGGAGGGTGGCTTTGTGCGTTTTTTGTGTTCCTCTGTAAAGCTATTTTTGTGTCGGTTTTTGTTAGCCCAAGTTGGCAACCTCTGTAAGCAACATTGACCATAAGGTCTTTGTTTAATATATGTTAATTTGTCTGCTTCATCTTTTGTTTGGCCATGTGGTTGTGATCACACCTATGTTGTGTTTAGCGAGCTAGCTTGGACTCCTGGGACTAGCTCAGTGCACTCAGTCAAGACCTCCAGGAGGTTTTTGAAGATCTCCTGGGTGGTCCTAACAAACCTCCTCTCTCGGAACATACCGGGCGGTACTACCGCTCCTCCGTGCGGTAGTACCGGGGCATGCAAAAAAAATCCGGTAATGCCCCTTTCCGAGTGCATTCCGAGAGGAAGTCCTCACAAAGGTGGTATCAGAGCCCTGGTCGACTGTAGGACGTGGCCTTAGATAGAAGGGTTGTTTTAGTCAAGTCTCAAAAGGCTATTTTCTAAATCAAACCAACTTTATAACTTGTTTAGTGGTTCTTTTCTTATCTTGTTCCATGCTGTTCTCATCTTGTCTCATATCTTTTCTCATCTTATTCTACTTCATTCTTATCTTGTTCTTTGGTTCTGTTATCTTACCTCCTCTGGAACTTTGTTTTCAAGTTTTAACTTGACCTTCTTATCACTGCAACCCCCATAGGGCCGACTTTGTAAGGCTAGGTTGGTAGTGGTCCTTCCCAGCTTGAGTATCGCTTAGTTTGGGTCAGTAGGACCTCTTGTTCAAGCCTTGTTGCCTCTTTTTAGCCCACGGGCTTTTGCTTTTTGGGTTTAACCAGGTCACCTCTAATAGGATGCTCCATCTTTCTTTCTTGCTCTAACTTATCTTTGTTGCGGAACTGCTTGTAGAAGTTTGCACCCAAGTGCCTCATGCACCACCTACTCTGCAGATCTGGCCATGCAAGTGGTACGTTCTCCCCTTGTTGTAGCTGGGTTATTGCACGCAGCATGCCTGCATGCCAATCATGTATGAGGCATACGTTGGGACGGCCTTGCACAGCAGAAATCCTCACATTCTTCAGGAACCACAACCAGCTGTCCGTGTTCTCACTTTCAACGAAAGCGAATGCCACAGGAAGAACTTGATTGTTCACGTCTGTCGCTATTGCAGTCAGTATCTGGCTCTTGTACTTCCCAGTCAATAACGTGCCATCTACGCACAAGATCGGATGGTAGTGCCGGAATGCATTGATGTATGGACCAAACGCGAAGAATGCTCGCTCCAGTACCCTCTTATTGGGCCACTTCGGGTGCGTGGCGTCTTGAAAGTCGATATGGGTGCCAGGATTTTTTGTCTTGTATGACTCGAAGTTGCCCGGGGAGATTGTGGTACGAATCCTCGAACGTGCCCCACCTTGATTCCAATGCCTTCTGTTTTGCCCTTCAAACCTTAGCATAGCTGATTGTATACTGGAACCTTGCCTCAATCGTCCGAATGATGGAACGTGGCTCAAAATTTAGATTATCCACGATCTCACTGTACATGAGGTTGGCGATGAAGCCTGATGATAGGTTCCGATGGGACCACCTGACTCGGAAATGACGCATGTGTGAGGGACCACTATAGAGCACTTCCAGTAGGTGTCCCACTTAGGCTAAAATACGTGCACTCGCTAAGGGCATCCATGTATGCCGCACTTCACGTCGTAGAATCTTGGGGTAGATTGGACGACTTTGAATGTGCGCCGCACCGACAAGGCCCAGAATTTGACCGCGTCCTGCACGGCCTCCTTGCATTTGTACATAGCTCCTAGCTTAACCTCACTCTGGTCATGCTCCCATGGCACACGGGAGCCTTCGTTGACGATGAGGTTCTCGAACTGGTATGTGTTCCAGTCGGATGGAACCGTCTGCTGGTCCACATCATCCTTGTGGAACAACCACCGCATCACAGCGCCCTATGTATGCTGTTCTGGTCTTGGTAGGGGCATGATCACCGATTGGAAATAACGCAAATCAATCCCCTCGGGACCCTCCATAATAGTCCCTTGACCATGATAAAATTTGAAATTAGTGACGTCGGACATATTTGACGCACTGCACCATAAAGAACATTTCAACGCTTAACCACATATTTAAAAAGCAAATCAATCCCCTCGGGACCCTCCATAATAGTCCCTTGACCATGATAAAATTTGAAATTAGTGACGTCGGACATATTTGATGCACTGCCCCATAAAGAACATTTCAACGATTAACCACATATCTAAAACTAGATTATCCACCGAAAAGTATTATGTAAAACGTACTGCACTACGTAACCGTACATTTAAAACTATGTAATCCATTTGGTTAAAAAATTACCCGCGCTTCGCTAGCTTCTCTCCTCTCCTCCCCTCTACTCTTCTTCTCTTTTTTCTGTATAAAAGTGAGTCCTGTGCCGAATTTTAGGGTTTCAAGAGTGTTTTATAGGGGTAGTCTTCCTATCGCCAGTTCAAATGGCGACAGGAATCTATCGCCAGTTGAACTGGCGATAGATTCCTGTCGCCATTTGAAGCCAGTTGAACTGGCGATAGATTCCTGTCGCCATTTGAACTAGTGACAGGTACCTGGACCGGTCGACAGGAGGGCGACGGGGTCCATGTCGCCAGTTCAACTGGCGATATGTTGCTGTCATTCTGTACTTGCTTATGGTTGTTCTTAAGGTGTCTCTGATCTTGTTCTTGTAATAGCCCACTCATTTTTTTTCTATATCTGAATATTGCACTTTATTTAATAGTTCCTTGTATCATAGATGATACTGGACAATAAGATTGATGAAGCATACATACTTTCTACTAGAATAGATGATCTTGAATCGCAATTGAACAAAGAGAAAGAAGATTGCCAAAGGTTTTATATTTTTATTTATATGACACACGAACATATTACTATTTATTTTTTGATGTCAGTTGGTGGGTTACTTCAGTATAAACAAAGATTCCCAAGTATTTGGTTCTTCATAGTTCATAATACTTCTCTTTCGATATAGGATCTCAAAAGTAAAGAAACTCATCAGAGCACATGGGTGTTATGTGAAAGCACATGACGGTTTACTTTTATATGAACCACTCCTGAATTTCTATTTAGTCTGAATGAGCACATAGTTGCACTCCTATTTTTAGTCGTATAGCTATTGACACATTCAAGGTCTGCAGATCTCATGCTCGTTTTGAGTGGTTTGCTGATTTGCTTGCTTCAGATACCTTGAAGTCTGGTACCATGGAACAAGGTTCCAGTGGGAGTGCTGGTAATGAAGATCCGTATAATGCTTTTGAAATGAGCCCAAGTGATCAACGACACAATCATGTTTCAATAGTTGTCTTAACACTGTCAAACGAGTCTGGAATAGCATCGTTTATCCATATCTATCTTAACTCTGTCAAACTAGTTATTCTGCTGGTCATTTGTGATGTAAGCGTGGGTGTTGTTGTTTTTTTTGGACTTTTTTGTAGTGTGATGTTTACATTTGGATATGTTGATGCAAATGTGCCTCAAATAGTACTTGATGGTCTATTGGAAATACATAATATTGTTATGTTTATCTCTTGCATAAACTTTGTTTTGAGTGATAATGTGAATTTAGTGTTTTTTAATATAAATAAGTATTTGAATAATGTATGTATATTAAAATAATAATAATAAATTCAGTACCCCTAGTGTTCATGCCAAACAGTAGGGGATGAATTTCGAATTAGCAATAGGAAAATAATGTTTATATAAAAATATTCCCTAGGGCATACAAGAAATAACGTAGAGAATTTGTTAGGTTCTTTCCCTAGGCTGGTAAAAAGGTAACGTAGGAAAATAAACTTTTCACGTCAGATGACAATGCCATGTGAATGATATTTCCCTACCGTTTAAAATCATAGGGAACGATTCTTTTCCTAAGTTTTCCCAAAAAAAACCGCAGAGAACTTTTTCTTTCCCTTAGTAGCCGTTCCCTACGAATACCATTAGGGAAATTAATTCCCTGCTGTTTTTTATATGCTCCCTAGTATATTACTTACTAGGGAAAACGGAGATTTCTAGTAGTGCGTGCTGCGGCTGCTGCTACGCCACAAGGGTCTAGTTTACAAAAGTCAGCAACAGATAGTCTACCAAACCAAGCAAAATTTCATGCCCTGAGACTGGGAAGTTGCTTTGTCTACCTAACCAAGCATAACTTCTTGAATTGTGTTAGTGCCTTGCGACCACATTTTGCAGTTCTTGTTGTTCCATTAGCGGAGATTTCAGTGCCGTCACCTGTCGTTACTAACGTCATTAATTAACAACGTACCGATCAGCTAGCGGTTGAAGTGCAGGAGGAAAATGGAGGAGGTTAATTGGAGCAAGTTGGGCCACTTGCAAACATGCTAAAACAACCGTGAGGCCAAATGGGATTAATTAATGGTGGTGGAGTCCGACGCGTGGTGGTCGGTGTCCAGCAAAAAAGAATTGTTTGATTGCATAATCCTCCCTCCGGCATAATTAGAGACAAAATTGACGTCCAATCTGCCGGCCACGTCATCTCTATTTTTTGAACCGTCGGATCTTCTTTCTTTCGTTTCTCGGCCGTCGGATCCATGCACCGTCGCTCCACGCGCGCGGGCCCCACCCACGTGCTCAAGGCTGCGTGGCGGGCGCTCACAGGCCGAGGCGGCGGTGTGCCATCTTTTAAGGAAACTAGCAGCTCTTGGATAAACGAATCCAAAACCGCATGAACTGGCAGGTAGTGCTAGATATCATGATGCTGCATAAACATAAAAATCAATGAGATGCTTTTCACTGCCAAATGTTTACCGAATTAAAAAAGAAATTTAAAGATCAAAATTCTCAAATAAAACTAATTGTGAAAGACAACAGAGTCATCACGGCAGTGAAAATAATCAAGGATAATGAAATGAACAAGCTTACGAAAACAATACAATCCAAACCAAATACTAGCTAGCACAAACTAAAAATAACTTGTTGAAAATTGATTGAAGCATGCAGTGCACTTCATAACATGTAATATTATAGCCTTGGCACTTGCAAAAAAAAATGTTGATGCATTTTCACTTGATAGGTCATTAGCTAGCTAGGTTTGTTTCCCTTTGCTTACTGCCCTCTTAAAATATTAAACTTCCCCAGTTTAATCACTTAAAGTGTATTCTCCTAGCAGTATCACTATCTTTTAGTTGCTTGATTCGCTCTATGTGTTAAAAGGATAATACTATTTTGGTAAGGTTTGGAGTTCCGTTGCAACAAATGAGCGCAACCACTACTACTTTACCCTGAACATGTGCTCATCGCCTTTTCATTGCTTAGCGCCTTGTTTTGCGTGTAATAACTGGCATCTTGTTAGGCATATATACAGAGCCCTGGGTTCTCGGATACTATAGTGTACGAGCTACCTAGCTAGATTGCATAAGTAGTCTGTTAATCTGCTCTTGTTAATCTCACTAGCAGTAGCAGATGAAAGGTCATACTGGCAACGCTGGTGGTGCTGATCTTGGTGTCGTCTGCATTCCATTATGCGGCGGACGCACCCGGACCGCTTCCTGCAGGCGATGCAAATACTAGTGCAAGTCAACCTCCGCCTCCGACGCCGCCGCTGCAGCCGGCCGGCGGCTTGTTGAAGAGGGACCCCTTGCCCTCGAATTGTACAAACTATGGCCCGGGCGGCAGCGCTTGTCCCGGCGGCGGTCACTAGCTAAGCTAGCATGTTAAATCTGCATGCATGCATATATATCAATATGATTATATGCGTATATGCTGCATGTTGGGTTGGGGTGTTGTACTTGTCGCGCGAACATGCATGCAGCTTGTGTGTTTATCAAGTTTGCATATATGGATGGTTTGACGATGGTACTAAGTTGGGTTACCAGTTATGTGTAGTACTTGCGTGCATGCATGGTTGGTTTATATTATAAGGGATTGATTATTAAGGGTAAAGCATGGCCTCCCCGGCCCGTACTTCTTCTAACTCCTTCTCTCTCGCGTTTTGTTTTGCTTTACAGCCGATTCGGCGCCGCAAGCCGGCCACGACCCATCCTCCTGCCGGCAGCGGCGCCCCCCCTTGGATCTCCGCGCCGCCCCGAGCTCCACTGTGTTAAGTTAGGGTTAATCTTGTTTGGTTAGTTTCTTTTTGAGGCATGTATGGCATCCGTACGTTTTGGTTTTCTTTTGAAGTTGAGTCCGAGCAGTATTCAGCGCCATGTAAAATTGAGGAGTTGAGAAGAAATAAGAAAAGACAAATTAATTAAGAGGAGCTAGCGTACCGTACGCGCGTGCTCCCGAACTCGTTTCGTTCGTGTTCTTGTTCTCGTTTTGTCCTGTGACTTGAGTTCGATCCTTCTCTCCAGAAGAAACAGCTAGCTAGCGGAGTGCTGTGCTGCTAGTGCTAGCTACTTGGAGATTCACGTAGAAAAGAAAAGCCAGGAGGGCTAGCTGTACGTGCTGCTATTAACTGATCGCTTCAATGACAAGTTTTTTTAAGCATTCGTGAATTTGTTACGTTTTCAGTATCGGAAGGAACTGAAGTAATGAAAACATCATATCGATCTGTGTAAATCTAAAGGCGCCCGTTGTGCGATTAACTCCTAATATATAGTTTTCTTTTTTCTCGTTACGTAAAAGCAGCAACTAGCTACAACTATAAAATCGTGAGAAGCATGGTCAACAATGTGTATGTGAATATATGATGTTATATCGTTTAATCTCTGCGCGCGCTTCTTACAGGGCATCTTTTTTCGTTTTACTGGACAACAATGAGTATGTATGGCAGACAGTTGTTATATCTGCTGCGGTATGAACAACATTAATTATTCCTTATACCACTACTACAGAACAGACCTTTGGTCGAACTGCCAAATGGGCAATAGTCTCGGAGAAAATTGCGTCCGGGACCAAAAAGATCTTTAGTCGGTTGGTAACACCAACGGGACTAAAAGTCCCCGCCCAACGGCTCGGTGGCGAGCTTTTGCAGAGGACTTTTAGTCGGTTGGTGTTACCAGGGACTAAATGTCAACCTTAGTCCCGGTTGGTACTACAATCCGGGACTAAAGATTTAGTCCCGGATTGTAGTACCAACTGGACTAAAGGTTGGCATTTAGTCGGTTGGTAACACACCAACCGACTAAATGTCCTTCTATTTAAACTCTGTTTGGCGTTAAATCACGAGGAGGAAGAACCGCGTGCCGCCGCCGGGACACGCCCCGCCATTGCCATTGTCACCACCGCCGAGCTGTTCATTCACTCAACCGTATTCACCGGCGTGTTCGCGGTAAGCTCTGATGCTAACCCTGCCGTCCATTATGAAAAATATGAAATGTGAAATTTGAATAATTTTTATATGTTATAAAATTGCCAATTAATTCATAAATGGAACTTTCATGATTTTTGTAGGCCACAATAAATTTCCAAAAATCATGAAATTTGTTTTTCCACTAAGTTACACTGTGAACAGTCCATATAAAAATTTTAAGACTATTTGGACAAAGTTGAATTTATACCTATTTTATGCTTATTTATTTAATTATTATTCCATGAATTTTGTAGGCTAAATTAATGATCCAAAAATTCTGAAAATTGTTTTGCCATCTAATTAGGCTATGAACTATCTGTACAAAAATTTTGGGATCAATCTGAAGACTTTTATTTTTCACCTTATTTAATAATTATTTAAATAAATGAAAAATGACTTTTACATGTGTTAGTTAGGTTAAGCTTTGAGGGTGTTTGATGAGATAAGTCTTATCTTATCAGATCCAACCTCTTGGGTAAAAATAATAAATATTAATTTTGTTTTAATAAATAAGTTTAATATTTAATTATTAAGTAATTAGTTAATCTCTTAATTAGCTTAATCACTTAGTTATTGTTTGCCTTTTGGATTGATTGTTGACCTAGGGTAATTAGCTTAATATTTAATTATTAAGTAATTAGTTAATCTCTTAATTAGCTTAATCACTTAGTTAATCTCTTAAATAGTCTTGATTCTTTGAAAATTCAAAATAAATTCATCTTAATTTCAAAAATTCTAAAAATTTTTGGGTAGCCTCTCTATCATGTGTACTATCTGGGAAAAATTTGAAACTTGAAATTTAATTATGTGATATGTCATATAATGCAGAGCGATGACACGCCATTGGATGTACAATGCCGATCGCCGCTCCAAAGAGTTCATTGATGGCGTGCATTATTTCTTAAGAGTGGCCGAGGCAAACAAAGCGGGATGGTTTCATGTCTTTGTCCATGTGCCTGTGTAAGAATTTGAAGGAATATTCGGCTCAAGGAGTCTTCACTCACACTTGTTGAAGTCGGGTTTCATGCCAAACTATATTTGTTGGACCAAGCACGGAGAAACCAGGTTATAATGGAAGAAGGTGAAGAAGAACAATTGGACCCTAACGACATTATTGCTCAATACGGTGACCGATGATCTTGCAATGGGCGAAGTTGAAGAAGAGGCGAGGCGAAGACACACTCGTTGAAGATGATGCTCTTGGTGATGTCATTCGTGATGCACAAAGAGATTGCGAAAGTGAAAAGGAGAAGGCTAAGTTTGACCGCATGCTAGAGGATCACAAGAAATTACTATACCCGTCCGTAGAAGATGGGCAAAAAAGTTGGGTACAACATGGAGTTGCTACAATGGAAGGCATGAGAATGGTGTATCCAGACAAGGCATTTGGGCAATTATGAAGATCCAAAAAAGATGCTTAGAAGCCTAACGAATTGCACGCCACTACGTCTGAAGCAAAGCAGTCGTCGCCCTTTGGGATTAGAAATCCGGAAGATACATGCATGTCCTAATGATCGCATCTGTATCGTGGCAAGGACTACGAGAATTTGGATGAATGCCCGTATGCAAAGCGTCGCGGTATAAGATCGGCGAGATGACCTGGCGATGTTGAGGCGAAGAACGCCCCAGAAGAAAATCCTGCCAAGGTTATGTGGTATGCTCCTATAATACCACGCTCAAAGCGTCTATTCATAAACAAGGACCATGCAAAGTTGTCGCGATGGCACAAAGAAGACCGTAAGGTAGACAACATGTTGAGACACCTGGCGATGGGTCCCGGTGGAGAGCAATAGGCGAGAGAATTCCGGAGTTTGCGGATGGCGCAAGAAACCTAAGGTTAAGCTTTAAATGCGGATGGTATGAATCCTTTTGGGGACGAGCACTAGTCATAGCACTTGGCACATTACTCGTGTATCTACAACCTTCCTCCATGGTTATGCATGAAGCGGAAGTTCATTATGATGCCGGTGCTCATCCAAGGCCGAGGCAACCGGCAACGACATCGATGTCTACGAGGCCATTAGTTGAGGAACTCCTGCTTTTATGGAGCAAACCGGGTGTGCGTGTGTGGGATGAGTACAAGCAGAACACTTCGACCTGCGAGCATTGTTGTTCGTAACAATCAATGATTGGCTGCTCTAAGTAATCTTCGGAGACGGACAAACAAGGGATACAATGCATGCACACAATGTTTTGATGACATTGGCAAGTATATATTTGAAAAAATGTCGAAAGGTCGTGTACCTTGGCCATCGTCGTTTTCTTCCTATGAATCACCAACTAAGAAAGAAAGGCAAGCATTTTAACGGTAAGGCGAGAACACGAACCAAGCCTACATAACCGGCGGGAGGATGTACTTGATATGGTCAAGGATGTGCAAGTAGTCTTTGGAAAGGGACAAGGCGGCGAACCTGTTAGAAAGATGCTAAGGACATGCACCCATGTGGAAGAAGAAGTCCATATTTTGGGAGCTACCCTATTGGCAAGTCCTAGAGGTCCATAACGCGATCGGCGTGATGCACGACAAAGAATCTTTGTGTGAACTGCTAGGATTCATGGATGTGTATGGAAAGTCTAAGGATTCACTCGAAAGCACGACAGGACTTGCGGCGCATGAAAGAACGAGACAACTGCATCGAGAGAAGGCAGACGATGGGCGCCATTACTTAAGACACGCTAGCTTCACTCTTAGCAAAGAAGAGAAGGAAAGCATGTTTGAATGCCTAAATGACATCAAGGTCCCATCTGGATTCTCCTCCAATATAAAGCGTATAATAAATGTGCGGAGAAGAAATTCCTACACTTAAAGTCCCATGAGCGCCACGTGCTTATAGCGCAATTGCTTAGGTTGCTTTAAGAGAATTCTACCTCCACATGTACGTCTGCCACCGTGAAGCTATGTGCATTCCTCAATGCAATTTCTCGAAGGCAATCAATCCAATGGAACTAGCTACTCTCTGAGAATGATGTGGTTCAATGTCTTGTCGACTTTGAGTTGGTGTTCCTCCATCCTTCTTTAATATCATGACACACCTCCTAGTTCACCGGTCAAGGAGATTAATATTCTCGGTCTGTGTTCCTACACAACATGTTCCCCTTTGAGAGGTTCATGGAGTCTGAAGAAATATGTTCACCGGCGTGCTCGGCCGAAGGAAGCATCGCCAAGGGCTCTGAGACGAGAGGAGGTCATTGAGTTACGTGTTGACTTCATTCCCGACCTTGACCCGATTGGTGTTCTGAATCGCGACACGAGGGAGACTTAGTGGAAAGGAACACTAGGGAAGAAAACATATATCGATCACGGTGGGCGATTATTTCAATAAAGCGCACTACAGTTCTTCAAAACTCCTCCGTGGTGGAGCCGTATGTCGAGTACACAAGGAGTTCCTCGATCGGTTTCTGGGAAGAATGAAGCTTGGATTAGGCGTCATCACATGGAAACTTTCAGCGGTTGGTTGCGAAAAGAATGTCGTGGTGATGACAATATTGATGAGCAAGCTGTATTTGTTGGCTAGGCAACCATCGTGGCACATCCTCACGTATAAAAAGTGCGAGATAAATGGAAATACATTTTACACCGTAGCCCAAGATAAAAGGAGCACGAACCAAAAGCAGTGGTGTCGCGTAGATGCCACAGACCCAAATGGAAAGAGGCAAACATATTATGGCGCATAGAGGAGATTTGGGAACTAGACTACGCACCTAATTTTAAAGTCCCTTTGTTCCGGTGCCAATGGGTGAAGATGGCCGAAGCGGGGTAACAATCGACAAGGAGTATGGAATGACAACGGTGGACCTCAACAATATTGGGTACAAAGGCGAACCATTAGTCCTTCTGGCGATGTGAATCGGTGTTCTATGTGAAAGACATGTCTACAAAACCCAAGAGAGGGAAAAGCGACGACAAATCAACCAATGAGCCAAAAGCGCCACATAGTTCTTTCGGGGAAAAGAAACATCGTGGGAATTGAGGACAAGTCGGACAAGTCGAGAAGATTATGAAAGGGATGACCGAATCCCGCCCTTCAAGTGTGACCAAAGACCCAAGCATCTGCTAAATGCGAGGACACTCCATGGTTCTGGCATGATCATAACCAAGGGTCATCGTCAAGAAGAAGTTCACCATTGTGCCCGCTTGATATATAGTGATGTTTAATAAATAGTGTGTATTAGAGATTTTATGTAATAATTGTAACCGGATGTTTCTATCATATTTTTCTTGTTTTTATCGTTTCAAATGAAATTCCTATTCGATAAAAGGACACATGTACCTCTGTGAAGCATGTCTTCTCCACGGTGTAAAAATGACTTGAAATTTTTTAGCAAGTATTTATGCCTTCAAATGAAATTCGACTTGTGGTTTGAGCCCTTCATTTTGTTTATAGTTGGCTCTTCACTTCCTAGCTTGTGGTCACTATAAAAGTCGTTTGAAATGTCAATAAGATAAAAGGAAATGCAACTATTATTTTTAAAAAATTTATGCCTAGTATTTAATTTACTATGCATTTAACAAGAATTAGCATATTTATACAAATAAACTTAATACAAAACCCAAGCTAAAGCGTGGCGGGAGGCGAATAGTGGGGACCTTTAGTCGGTCCAGACATCTGCTTGGGACTAAAGGTCACTGACCGGGACTAAAGGTTCTCTGGAAAATATGTCCCCGCGCAAAACCTTTAGTCCCGGGCCGTGGTACCACCCGGGACTAAAGGTCCAGCCTTTAGTCCCGGTCCGTATTACCGCCCGGGACTAAAGGTCACACAGACCGGGACTAAAGGTTCTCTGGAAAATATGTTCAGCATAAAACCTTTAGTCCCGGTCGTGGCACCACCCGGACTAAAGGTCCGACCTTTAGTCGGTTCAGATATTACCCGGGACTAAGGTCTTTAGTCCGGTTAGTATCTGCTTGAGACTAAAGGTCCCCTCGATATAAGCAACGTGGCTTCTTCCCTTCTTCCACCCCTTAGTCTCCTCGCCGTCTCCTCATGGCAGCAATTCGTCGCTCGGCTTTTCGTTGCGCCCGGCCTCCTCCTTCCTCCCGTGGCGCCCACTCCCGCCACCACCTCCACTCGGCTCCTCCTCCGCCGCTCCAGCTCGCCCGGCTCCTCCCTCCGCCCGCTCCAGCTCGCCCGGCTCCTCCCTCCGCCCGCTCCAGCTCGCCCGGCTCCTCCTCCTTCGGCCGGATCCGGCCTTGACTCCGCCATGTGGCTCGCCACCTTTGCCGAGCCAAGCCTCCTCCACGCCGGTGAGCTCCTACTGTCATGTTTTAAGGTAGATCGGTAGCAAGATAGGTGGCTTATGCATTTCCATGATTCAGTTTAGCGCACCGCTGAAGCTTGTGAGGGGGTTTTGGATTATGTACGTCATGTTTCGTAGCTTTTCTATGTTATGAATAATGTATTTTATTGTTTAAGCTTTTCATAGAGTACAAGAACACTGGATTTGGTTGAGTGGTGTAAAAATTATGGCATCGGGAATGCTGCTATCCGGAATTCCATTGCTATTGGTAACAACTATGTTGTTTGCCATATATAAGTATAGTGGATGATCGAATTAAATTATAGTTATAACTAGAAAAAGTTATATAATTTTACATATTTTCCATAAGTGGTATGGTTTGCCACTTTTAATGTTGTAGAAAATTAGATACGAAATTTATAATCTTGATGTTGATAATGCAATGAGAATGACATTCCGTGTTGAAATTGGGGAGTTAGATGGCTTAATCGGAAATTTACATAACTAGGAAAGTGTGGCAAATTTTGTATATATTTGAGAACTCATTGTTCGCTTTGTTGGGATTCTTGAATTGGAGATTCTTGTTGTTTGAACACCGAGGCAATGGTCGATGGTTTGGTGAAGGAGGGTTAATTATGTCGGGTTTGCATGTAGAAACGATGCCAATTTGCGTTTTGCTTTTGCACTATTGCTAGATGTTTTGAGGTGAGTATTGCCTTTATCCAGGGGGTGTTGCTTCTGGTTTGGTGTCGTGTTCACATCGTGCCATTTTTTGTGGCTAAAAGGTAAGTGTATGATAGAGCGGCAGATATCGGTTTGTGTGTTACTTGTCTTTAATTATTCATTTAGCGTGTTATCTTTATGTTTTATCCACTACTTTTGTCGGTGCCTCGGTGGCAATGTGGTATAGACGACAACACAGCACTAACCCCCGGCGGCGAGCCCTCTTTTTGTGACCGCCATCGAGTAGAAATCATTTTGCGAGTGGCGAATTGAATGTATATGTTGTTTTTCTTTTGTCGATGCATGTCACGAACCGCACGCCACTTGATGCGAAATCATAACCCGATCACTAGGGGTGGAAAAAAGCCGAAACTTCGCGAGCGGCTCGGCTCGTTAAGAGCTCGGCTCGACTCGGTCCCTTAACGAGCCGAGCCGAAGCAAAAAAAACTTCGTTTTGTTAACGAGCGAGCATGTTGCATGATTTGTGATATGGACTGCATGGATATGATTTATGAATGCTATAAATGTTTATCGATGATTGTGATTTGTGAACTTGTGATGATGATTTGTGATATGGACCTTTGCATGGATGTTCATGGCATCTATAATCATTTATTTTTGGGTTTAGTTCAAAGAACACTTGCTCTCATGAATTGCCATGCATGTGTTTGGTTGAATAAGGCATGTTTGGGTGGTCAATGATTGTTCTTTACATACGCGCTACGAAAATTTCATGAAATTTTAAGATGTTCACCATGTTTATCGCTAACGAGCCTAACGAGCCTAACGAGTCGAGTTCGAGTTTTTAACGAGCCGAGCCGAGCACGGGTTTTTGCTCGTTATCTTAACGAGCCGAGCGAGCCGAGCTCGTTTTCTTAACGAGCCTTAACGAGTCGAGCCGAGCCGAAGTCACTCGTTATCCACCCCTACCGATCACGAACCGTTCTAACGTCCTACACATATATTTGCGAAATGGCCGACCGAATGACAACATGGGCGATGCCATGATGGATATTATCAACAATGACGCCTTACAAGGTGCCCAATTGAAGGTGATGACAACAATCAAGAAGTAGATGGCGGAGTCGATGCTTTGCCGATTATGAAGATGAGCAAGACAATCTTTGGCGAGGTCTATCTACAATCTCTTATGTATACATGAAATTGAGAATAATTTCATTTGTCGTATAAATATATTTATTTAAATCTTTGTGTTTCTACATTAAGTAGCCCTCGGATCGGCGACAACAACGGGAAGAGTAGAAATGTACGAGGCAGAAGAAGCCGTTGGAGGGTCGGTTCATTCTCTCGAATTCGAGGAGGATCTGAGCAAAATACTTGGACCACATGCACGAAATTTGTCACCATGTGGGTACCTTGTAAGGGACGGGATCGATCAATGCTCGTGAATGGAAGCAAAAAAAGTTGCTCCTCATATTAGTTTTGTCTCTGATCGTGACAAGGCACTAGTTTGGCAAGATGTCCTTCAACATTTCGCGCTCGTCTGAAGATGAAGCTTTGAAGGAGAGAGTTAGGGGCGGGCTATGAAGAAGATGGCCACACAATTCCGGTGTTGGAAGAAGAAATTGTACAACACATTTATCGAGAAGAACGGCGCCAGATTTCAACACTAAGGCCTACGTCAAGTTGAGGCCGTTTTGGGATGAGTTTATGCAGTTCAAGACATCGGAAGAGGGTGAGGCACGGGTGAGAAGGAACCAGCAGAATGCGGAGCAAAAGCAATACCACCATCACTTGGGATCGGTGGCTCTGAGTGCCATTCCTAAGTGGGAAAGAATGGAGCAGGAGATTCTTGCCAAGGGATCGAACGAGAATCAATCAAGCGGCCCGAGCGCCAAGTATTGGTTTTTCGGTCATGGGGAAGCTCGACCTAGAGACCGGAAAGATAGTGTATGGCGCAAAACTCCAAAGAGCGTGCAGAAAGATTTGCCTATGTTCGAGGCTTGGTGAGAGTGGCAGTGCATTAACAGAGATAAGGATGGTGACATACATACTGGAAATCTTGAACACGGTGGGCGAACAAGAGGCTATGGGGAGGTGTCGTGGGAGCATGCCTTCCCTAAAGACAAAGCCACCTATAGAAGCCGCCAGAGAAAGAAGTACGAGGAGGCGGAGCGGATGCGCAGGATGGAGAAATAGTTCTTGAGTCACGGGAAGTGGCTCGTGAAGCGATAGAGCGAGAAAAGCACTTGAAGCCAAAATGAATGAGAAAATCAAAAGGCAAGTGCAGATAGCGAGAAGTTCCACCCAAAGGCAAAGCGCATCGAGCCGGAGTCAACATCGGCCCCTAATCGGTTGAAAGCGATTGCGCTTCCACGGAGGTGCCGGTGATTCAAGATGGCGCAGGTTGTGCTTCCCGTGGATGACATCACCGATCCTCTCACGACATGTGAGCCGCACATTCGAGAGGAATGCCACGGTCATGGTGGCTATCGGTGTTGTATCTCGTGTCGACCCTACGAAGACACCAAGATGCCATGGGGCATTAATACCTCTGGATATGCTAGCGTCTCGGTGGATAGAGTTGTGAAAGGTAATACCAATGTGCCTCTTGACATTGAAGGAGGTGATGGGGAGAAGACTTTAGGAGAAGCGGAGAAGACATTCATATGTTGGCGCAAGCGCTATATCATTATTCTGGGCGTCACCTCCTCCTCCTCAACAACCTAACCCTAGGTGCGGATGAAAGTGAGCGAAACATTTTTCACTAATTATGTATTGGCTTAAATAACGGTTTACTCATACCACGTTGTTTTCACAGCAGAACCTCCCCAACCTAAGTCCAATTATCCATTCACCACACAGTCACAAGTGTTGCGGCGATGACAATGAAGTGGAAGACAGTGCATCCCCACCGCCCCATCGCCTCCACGGCGGGCTCCAACGCCGACACCGCCGCCCATCGCCTCCACGGCGGGCTCCAACGCCGCCATCGCCCTATCGCCTCCACGGCGGGCTCCAACGCCGCCACCGCCGCTCCATCGCCTCCACGGCGGGCTCCAACGCCGACACCGCCGCCCTCTGCCAAAGAAGAGGCGCACCACAAGCAAGCGTCGGCCCCACCGCCGCCAAGAAGAAAGCCTTAGGAGAAAACCAGCTATTTCTAAGGCAGCGAAACTTTCCTATGAGAAGATCGCCGAGAAATAAATGCTTGATGAAAACAGATGTGGGCGGTTTCTTCGCGAAAGTCAAGGCTAAAAGTGAAGCGGCGAAACCACGAGAAGCCGTGCTTCTTCAGACGCCCGAAGTTCTAAGGCAAAGGGTGGGCGCTCACGAGAAAAAGTTACGTCATGCTCGTAAGAGATTCGCCACTATCGGACTATGACCGCACTCTCACCAAGTCAATTGAGGAGGCGAAGAAGAAAGAGAAGAAGCACGGAAGGGTGTTGCACAGCTCGGGAACAATCACAACAATCGAGTGCCCCGCTAGTTATTGGGAATGAATATGGTTCAAACACGAGCGTGCTAGAACAGATATCAGGAAATGTGCATTTGGATCAACTTGATGAATTTTTAGCGAAAGCGGTCTAAGCATTTCCCAAATGCTCGTGAGCACACATCAAAAGTGCTCCGGAAGTTGATCATTGGAAGAAGGAATATGTATATGGCAAGAGTCTATACAACCACGACAAGCTCATGGAACTTAAATGCATAAATGTACTTGTTAAACGAGTGGTACATGGCGGCGTGTCATGTAAATGCGGATGACTTTATTTGCGTCAAAATTAGAAACCATCATTACTCCGTGGCGATGACATTATAATGGTTCGATTTAATGAGTTACACCGGCTATGCCACATGAGCGCTCTAGACAAATCTCTCATCAATTTGCTTTTGTGCATGCGTGATTCTTTCTTTTAATAATCTCACTCTAGCATATGTATATGTATAAGTAATTATCCTCACACTAGCTAGCATGTCTATACATATGCAGAGACATGATGAGAGACCTCCTGCGTAGAAGCGACAAGAACATTGGTTTCGTTGATCCATATATCGTATTCAAGGACCCAAACACTCCCTACGATCAATGGAGACCTCAAGCGGAGAGGAATTTCCGGAGGTTCTTGATCAACCAAAAGAACAAAAGATTTATACTCTTCCCTACAACTTTGGGTGAGTGTTGTTATCGTGTGCACATTTTACTTTACTTACTCAATCCAACATAAAGATATATATGTTGACTCTATAAACAAATCGACTTTCCTTTGGATCTTGATTGTCTTGATCTCTCGACGGTCATTTGCTAATCTATGACTCGTTGAAAACCGCGGGAAGATTACCAAGATATGATAGACATTATCCGGGGTAACCGATCTTTAAATATTTATTCCTGCTCTTTAACTCTGCAATAGTTAATTAACGATCAATTATTAGGCGGGGTTTGGGCTTGGTTCGTTCGGCTACACCGTCCGGATCTGAAAGCGCCACTTCTCGATCCACACCATTGGATGTAAGTTGTACTAGCTCCGCATCTTTACCTTATCATGCTTGACTCACGCGGGATGACGAGAGTAATCTTTTATATCGCACAGTGCATTCTCTGGCGACCACCGGGCAACAATTTGTGTGGATACTACGTTTGTGAGTTCCTCACGGTGTATGCAAAAGAACCCATCTACAGATCGAGAAAGTGCGTAACAAGTATATATAATAAATCCATTTTATTTATTTGTTGCTATTAAATAAATCTTATGTATATTAATACTTCTTTCGTTTAATGCAAATTGAAGGAGATATGGTTGAAGGAGCAGTGTTGGATATGGACCGCCTCAAAGGAATTCAAGAGACAATCGCAGGATTTCTTAATGAGCATGTCCTCAAGCCCGACACCGAGTTCTACTTTAACCCAGATGAACAATTGAAGCCAAACCGGGGCGAACATTTGTATGACATTTAAGTGGAGGACAACATTTGTGTTGTAAATACCAAGGATGCATGAATAATGTTGTAAATTTTATGTGCATATATATATATATTATACATATATATAGCTCCATAATATATATAGTTTCATACTTTATTTGTGTGTAATAATGTTCCAAACTAAATTATATGTGGGCGTATACATATATTAGCGTGAAGAATCGCATTTGAAAACCTAATGTAATTGTAAAACCAAAATCAATAATGAATTGAAATGGAAACAAAAAAAAAAAAAACACCTTTAGTCGGTTGGTAATACCAACGGGATTAAAACGACCTAAATGGCTCACCAATGGACCTTTTAGTCGGTTGGTATTACCAACGGGACTAAAATAAACCTTTAGTCCGGGCACAGGACCGGGACTAAAGGTGAACATTTAGTCGATTTAGTAGTCCCGGCTCTATAACCGGGACTAGAGGCCCTTTAGACCCGGGACCAAAGGTCTGTTCTGTAGTAGTGTACTCATGAGAAATACATAGCTCCTGAGTACTATTCATCTACTGATGATGTATAACATTGTCCAGGTTTTGATACATAATGTAATGCGCATAGGATCTTCTACAGACCTTGAATCTCAGCAAGCTCATGCATTCTCTATTTATCTTGTCCTGCCTTTCCTGACCACTTTCATTAGCTTTGCTAGCCTTAACTGGTAAGGACCTTGAGAAGCATGCTACCTCTATTTAAATCAAAGTTTTTTTTTTTGGCCTTTAGGGTTTAGGAAAGCATCACTTTTTATGTGTATGCATCAGGTATCCTTCATCTGTTTTCGTTGGTGATACCTACACCTATTTTGCTGGGAATGGTTTGGCTGTGGTGGGAATTTTGGGGCATTTCAGGTAAAACATCCTCAGTTATCTCCCGCAAGTTTCACTATTTTATTATTTATCAATCAAGAACACCTAGTCAGCTTAGTCTGCATTTGGCTGTTTGTGGTATGGAATGATATGCGATTAGCAATTAGCAGCCTACTTTCTGTAGTCAACTACATCCAACTTGTTCTGGGTGCATGCGCGTCGTCAAAGTATTCTCCCTTTTTCCTTTTGCTTTCTTCTGCTGCACATTAATTAATTCCGAAGTCGTTTCTACGGACGAACCTTTTTTTAGTGGGTGGATCAAAGTGTAGACTGCCTAGCTGCTGACGCCGATATAGATCGTGGTGTGCTATTGACTTGGTTTCACCGCCGTTTGATCATTCGAAGAATCTGCCCTTCGCGCTGCCTCTCCACGCGTGGGCCCCACGCACGCGAACGCGCCTCTCGCCAGTGATGTTTTCCGCGCCGCTTCGTTGCCCGCGGGCCCCAGCGGACGCCCTTTTGCTCGACGCACGGGAACGCCCCGCGCAGGCCGCTAGTTGTTTTAAAAGATCATCAAGATGCAGAAAATAACCATATATAGGTGTGGCTGCAAACAGTTGCATTGGCTCAACAAGAACATGATATCACAAATAATATCTATTGTCTGAAAATATATGCAGTCGGGGTCTCTTTAGGTAATGTGTACCCAGAAACGAGTTTTTTTACGAAAAATATTTAGATGTACCTCTGTGTTCGTAGTTTGTTTCGCATATGTGCGGTCAGAAAATTTTGGTAGGGTATTGTTGGGCAACAATACCAAACGGGCACACTCAAATTTTTTATTTTTTTGTTTCGTCCCAGCCGAGAGCTTCTAGTAGCACTATTAGTTCTTCTCCCATGAGCTTTACAGTAGTTCATCTCTCACTCCTCTCTTTCAAATCTCTACCAAAATTGAAGAATCAAGCCATGCATGTCATACCACTGCGATCGTCATCGCACGATCAACCCATTTATGCAATTCGTTTTCGCATGCACGGCAGTTTAAGCAAATTCGCAAAAAAGGCTGCGTATCCATTGTTCTTCCCTAACTTCTCTCCTCGCAATCACAATCAAAAATAAAAAATCATACAACGCATGTTATACCGTTGCAATTGTCGTCTTAAGAGCATTCTATTTTAGCGGTTAGTTCGTGCATGAGAAGTCGTTTAGGCGAGTTGAAAAAAAATACACTGCTATTCATTTAGCCCATTTATTTAGCTCTCTGTCTTTTGCTTCCCCAACACACAGCAGCACCATCCTCTCCACTGCTTATTTTATTCTCACCTCCCACAACCGAACTCATTCCATCCCATTTTCTTGTGCCCAGCCAAACACAAACCCACCATCCCCTTTTATTTAGCACTGTCATTTTCTTTCCAATCAACCGAACCCATTTCGTTAGTCCACTGCACATTTCTTTAGTCCACTGCACGTTTACTTGTGCATGTTGCATCATCATACTGCACGAGTTTACTTGTGCATGTTGCAGCATCATATTAAGCATGGTATTTTATTATTCATACATGTTTAAGTGTACAAATGGATAATTTATTTTAACCATGAACTAATTGACCACTCAAAAATTTGCGTAACAAATGAATATATGGATTAGTAAGAAGTTTAGTTAACACCCTCTCTTAGATGGATGAATGAACAGTGATATATTCCATGTCAAATACCAAAACAAATTGATTTAAAAGTATAATGAATTCTTGGCCATGAACATTTAATCTAAAAGAGTAAATTAATCTTGAGTCAAGAATTGAAATTTGGTTAAGTTAAGAAAAGCTTTCTTAAAAGAAAAGCGCCACCACGGGAGGAGAATGATGTCTCATCACATGAACAGAACGATGGCCCCTCCCATGAAGAAAATAATATCATTGATGCAGCGATTTCACCTATAGAAGCAATCAATTGGGACGAGGAGATTCAATTTGATCCCGGCAAAAGGAGAAGGATAGAGGAGTACATTCCTAATCAAAAGGAAGTGGTAAGAAGAAAGTACCTTGATAATGGGCCTTGCCAACCTCGCACTTTTGATTTTCCATATTCAACGATTGGCGGTAAAAATAGAAGGTTTAATTCTGAATGGTTTGCTGAGTTTGGGAGTTGGCTTGAGTATAGCGAATCCAAAGATAGAGCATATTGTTTTTATTGTTTCTTGTTTAGAGGCCGCAACAAAAAGGAAGCTGGGTATGATGCATTTGTTACAACTGGTTGGTCTAGTTGGAACAAAAAAATTAAACTCAAGGGGCATGTAGGAATTACCAACAAGCATCATTATGATGTGGATTGTTTTAATGATATTCTTGATTGGTTACTTCAAGAACTCGATGGTCGCTTCAACGAGAAAAACTCAAGATTGCTTGTTTGCTCGGTCGCTTTGAGTCCAAGAGAATCATTTCATGATTTCGATTTGGAGCATTTGATGGATCTAGCTAAACTTTATCCCAATGATTTTGATGATGGGGAATTGAGGGACCTTAAACACCACCTTCGCCTCTACATTACCGATGTGTGTGCGGATGATAGATTCTCTAACATAGAGACTATTAGTGACCTTTCTCAAAAAATGGTGGAGACAAGGAAACATATTTGCTATCCTTTCGTTTATCGACTTTTGAAGCTAACACTAGTTTTGTCTGTTGCCACTGTTACAGTTGAGAGATGCTTTTCAGCCATGAAAATTGTGAAAACATATTTACGCAATCGCATTAGCGATGACTTCTTGAGAGATAGCCTTATTTGCTATGTGGAGAAATGCGAAATGGGGAAAGTTACCAATGATGCTGTAATTCATCGCTTCCAGAACTTAAGAGAGCGTAGAAAGAAATTATAAAATGTAATGTACTTATATTTGTTTCGATAAATTCATGATTCTTTTACTTAAAATTTTACTAAGTGATTTCTTCTACTTTTTGTAGGCTATCAAGGTCGGATGTTGTTTTTTGCCGATGCCGACCATCTTTTGTCCATGGTTTGGAACTTTATCCATCATTTATTCACTTTGCTACAGTTAACCAAAACTACTACTAGGAGAGTAGGAGTGTAGGATTCTTTGTTTTGGTAAGCACTTTGATGGCTATTTTTTCATCCGTCATCTTGAATTGTTTAACACATTACTATTCTAATTTCTATACAACATTGCTTCATAATTAGATATGTGTGATATGTATGGGACACCCGGTCATTTTCGTTCTAGATCCGCCCTTGCACAGTAGTACGCTGTACATAAAGACATAAGTGTTTTTTTTACAGAGATCAAAGTGATGGCATGCAAAGGAAGCATTCGATGCAAATTCATGTATCTCTAACATATGACAGGCGCACCAAAATATAGGGAAATAGAAAGGCATGGGTGTGAATGAGAGCACTGAAGGACATTTGTAGGGTAATGATGCAGCTCATTTAACAGATCGAAATAAAGATATTATATAAGAAACTAAGGAGCGGTTTAATACCATATCAGAAATGAAGTAAATTCTAGGTTACCTCCAACGTAGTTGTGTGGTGCGGCTGATGGACTGGTAATGTAGTTGTTTGTGTGTGTCTATAGCCATGGGATGATGTTTATAGCTCAGTATCGGTTGGCGGGATGTTTTGGTGAGATAAAGGTATATCTTTTATGTAGGATGGATGTGAGGAGGTGGAGCTAGTATGAAAAAGCGAAGAATGCAGCTGTTTGCCAAATGCGGTGTCGATTCTATGAATCTGGAATGATGGTCGTTGCTGCAGGAAGCTTTTGTCAGATATCGATACCACAAACCTGTATTTCTGTGACACGATCGCAGCAATATCGCTTGGTATGTCAGCTCTTGCACGAGCAGCAGAAACAACCTCATGCAAAGGCTCATGCATAGGTCGGTCTACATGAAGTAAGCTAAGAAGTGGTTTGTGCGTGATCTGCTGTCCAATCTTTCCAAAAAGCACAAATTCAGCCTCATCAGTACCATCTGAGCCTATTAAAGAAATGTGATGCCTGACATAGAACATTGGTATGGCAGTAAGAAATATATGCCAATGAATCATAAATAGGAACGTAGTCAATTCCACGGAAAATAATACGAGTCTTACTTAGGCTCTGCATCTTTACATGCACAGGTTGGATCAGAGCACCAGTAAAATGCTCCATCTGGTGTTGTCGGACCCGGATTCTGGGAATCCAAATCTTCTGTGAAATACTGTGCTATTCCCTGGATCAGTAGATAGCACTCACAGGTACATTGTTGAATCAACCATACAAGTCGTGAAACAACACAAATATATTACAGCACATGGGGTAACATAGACCTCATCGGGTCGAGTTTACAAAAGGGCCGCACAAGGCCAACTAGATTACATTACAAAAGACGACAATATCTACAGCGGAAGCAAAAGGGGAGGTAGGGCACATCTCACACAGGCAAGCGACTGGGGTGACCTGTGTACGACGGATATTAACCAAGGACTGGCCAATATGGGTTGTACGCGGGTACCAACGAGTCTACTTAGACTAGGCGAGATCTAAACTACAGAACTATTCTACTCCTCGTCATATCCTTGTCCATCATCTTCTGGTTCATCATAGTAGGCGTAGTCTTCTTCGTCTTCATTATCTGGAGGGTTGGGGGAAGAAGCGAGGATGAGCACTACTACCGTGCTCGCGAGCCAACACACAATGCAATAGTATACATGCAAGGTTTAACAAGGATGGCTCGGTTCTTTTATTTGCGAAAAGCAAGTTTTTCAATATTATAATTACAAATCCTATGACTTAGTATTTTTAACAAATTTGCAGTTTTGATAAAGAGAGTAATGTGCAGTAATTAATTAGTAGAGATTCCATCCGGCGAAAACTCTACCAATGCATCCTTTTAATTGGGGCTACCCCCAATGACCACACCCGCTGAGCTCGACGACTCAGGAGAAAACCAAAACAGAGCTAGGTGAGCCCTTCCACCATTTTCCACACCCACAAAGGTTTGAAATAGAACTAACTCAAGTTATGATCCCCATGTCGCCTTTTGTAGTAGGCGCAATTTGTTTAAACGATTTAGACTCTGCAGAGGTTTGCACACTTTACCCACAAGAGATAGTCATACCGTTACCCACATGATTAGTAGTCATGTGGTTGGGCGGCAAATCACGATAACTTTTCAAACTACCTTGCCCTTTCGTAATCTCACCCATATGGGGTTGCGCCCATAAGTTTGCGAGGGATGTTGTACCCGCAGCGTGTGGCATAGTTGGACTACCCACGACGTTGGCAACTTCACTAAATATCGGTGTCCCCGTCAAGCTGGATGTACCGCAAGCTTGCGCGTTTTTATCCCTTTTTCCACCGTGTGAGACACATTCAGGGTTCAATAATTTTACTAAGCCAAGGTGCACTTTGCAGACTTATGGTTGCACATGTTTAACATGGAGGTCGTGACAAGATTAAGTCCTTAGGGTTATCTGGGCGGTTCATTCCACAACCCAACCAACCTTGTGCTCCATGAGCACCCACCGTCTCACCATCCGCCCAGATAGAACTAGCAATAGGGTTTTGAGGAGTAAACCAAATTATTTTCCACACCTTTTAGTCAATGGTCCACCAATGGCTACCCAAAGCATTTTTATGCTTGAAGACATGATGATTTGGGGTATTTAATACCCCGGTACTTGAGCAAGGCTAGCATGTCGCTCAAGTACACCCTATAGCTAGTATTACCATATAATTACTAGGGTGACAAGGGTTAAATAGATTCAAGTTATCAAGGATGGCATAATAATTATTTACACATCAAGTGGGCATTTAACTACCTTAAGCTTTAACATACAATTGATTAAGAATTAAAGCATGCAATTTGCTAATTTAAAAGAACATAATTTGCATAAAATGTAGGGGGCAATATGATCAAAGTATTGACTCGCCTTGGTGAGAGGCAAGGTGATCGTGATAATCTTGGTCTTGATCAACTTGAGGATCTCCACGGGAACAGTGCGCGGCGCGGGGCCCACTAGCAGTGATAGAGGGAGGGGTTTGGGGCTGGTTTACTGCGCATGGGCCCACATGGCAGCCACATGGGGGGGGAAGGTTAGGACATCATTAAAGCGTTAATGATTGCCATTAAGCTCTAAGACGTCATTAACGCCTAATGATTACCTTGTACATAGTGCAGAGCAGCGCCATGCCACAGCGCTCACTGGTGGCGCAGCTCGGCTGGCCGTGATCTCTGGCGTGAGTGGGGAAAGCGAGGCATGGACGGGAGCTGGTGAGAGGCAGTGGTGGTGAGGTGGTGGCGCGGAAAGGAGGACAACAATGGGCGGGTGGTGGCAGCAGGCAACCTGACCATGGCGGCGAAGCGATCCGGTGGGGTTTAGGCAGGGAAGGTGAGCACGGGGTAGCCCTCGGTGAGGTGAAGCTGATGGGCTAGGCGGGGAGGCCGGGGAAGGGCTGGAGGTGGCGGCGGGTGGTGGCGATGGTGGCGGCCGGAGGTGGGGAAGAACGGCAAAATCCATCCGGCCGGTGGGGATTTCGAATGGGTCTTGGGGATGGGTTCTGGAGGGAGGGCTTGGGGTGTGGGGTGGAGGTCTTGGGAAGCGGCGGAGGCGGGGAAGAACGGTGGAGGTGGCGGCGGCCGAAATGGGGAAACGGCGGATTTGCGGGTGGTTCTTACCGAAGCTCCAAGGGGCGGCGTGGGGAGCTCCAGGGGAGGAGAGGAGGCTTTAAAGGGAGGGCAAGGTCAAGTGAGTCCACGGGAGGGAGCGGGGTCAAGGGCGAGGACGAGCGGGAGCGCTGCATCCCGAGGCGGCGGCATGGGGCGTCTGCGGAGAAAACGAGGCAAAAGGCGGTTGGCGCGGCGAGGCAGGTGGTGACGGCGCGGTGACACTGCGGCTCGCCTGGATAGCTCGAGGTCAAAGCGGCAGAGGCAGAGCGGCGACTGGCGCGTCCTCGAGGCTGGCAGCGAGCACAGCGCCGATCCTGGCGAGGCAGCGGTAGCGCCATAGTTCGCCGACAGACGGGAAATCGTCGTCGCGAAGAGCCTTGAGGCGAATCTTGGCGGTATGGCTGAAGCAAAGCGAAGCGGCGAAGTCTGGTGTGAGATCTGGCGGCCAGTATGAAGCGATAAGCGGAGCTGGCGGGTTAATTAACACAGCGATCGCGAGAACAAGCAGTTCTTCTTCTTGCTGAAGCGAAGGAAGCAGAGAAGAAGTGAGTAGTCTTCTGTGTGGCGGGAAGTAAGAATTTGTATGGCTTCTTGGCGTCCTGAGGAGTAAGCGTATGAAAGCAGCAGCCATTCTTGCATTCTTACCGCTTCGGCTTTGACCAAGGGGGAAAGCGAGGGAAGCGAGAGGATGACACTGCAGACTGCTGCTGCTTCTTCTTCTTCTCTCTCTCTTGTCGAGGAAGAACGGGGAGGAGGAAAAAAGGAGGGCAGGTGGCTCGGGCAGGCGAACGAGAGAGAGAAGGGGAGAAAAATTTGGTGGAGATGGGCAGCCCGGGGAGAATAGGTTGAGCCGAGAAGGAAGGAGGTCAACCAAAATTTGGCGAGGATTCAAAAGAGAGAAGGTTTCAAGCTGCGAATTCGAATTTCAAATGCTACGGACATTACATTTGAAACACAATCCGACGAAGAAGGAAGGTTTTCGCAAATAGCTGCTAGTTGAATTACGGCGAAGAACGAAACGAAATTAGTTACTATTCATCCGTCCGAAAACGGATGTTACAGTGTGGCTGTTTTGTGGCAAAGCTAGCACAAAGAAAACCACCAACGTTGTCCTGGTGTTAGGCGTGTAATCGTGATAGTACACGTGAAATATACACCCTATGAGGCAACACAAACATATTAACAATATCGTCTATGTGTTGTGTGTACACAGATGGTAAGTAATATCACAAGAAAGCATAAATAGTTCACCTCACAGTCAAATAGGTCAAGATCAAGCAGTTCACTAACAATTTTTTTTTCTTCAATAGGTGTTTGTTTTGTCACTATAGAAATGTCTTGTGCAGAAGGTGTGATGATTTTTAGTGGAGGAAACTTTTTGTGCACGCTGCGAGCAAAGTTACAAAAGATGGCTTTAATCGTGTGCATGTAACAGAGCAAATAGGAAATAGGGAGAAAGTCATCATCTATTAAGAGATGAAGGACGTAACGCATTGTGTGTCACTTAAACCAGATCATGAAAGCCGCTCGAACAGGTTTGAACGCAGTTTTAGGTGGAGCAACAACGAACTTTCTCAGCTAATAAAATTTTCCTTCTTATAGTAAAGACTCGAATCGGTTAACATGTTCAACACCTATTTCAGCATACATATGGTTCCCCTGCGAGAAGAGACTGCGAGTTAAAATAGTACAAAGATTGGTACCCGATGAAATCAATAAATATTGCGACAAATATGTAAGAACAGATTGATGAAATCTGAACATAACCTGCTCATCGAGGAGAACTAAGTCGGTATGATCGATTGGACTCGTATCAGTTCCTCTGCGGTAGTGCCAGCGGCGAGAAATACTAACACAAATAATCCATTGCCGGCTGCATGGATTAATCTGAGAAAGTAGAGTATACACCATCTGTAGTTCTGCAAATCGGCATGTAAAAAGCAGCCAAAAGTCAGTGTTCTGTTGTACCGAACAACTATATACATGTTTTATGACAGAGACTAATTCAGGTACAACAGCTATAGCGAGAAATGGAATAATGAACTAAAGCTGAACAGAAAGGGCAGTTTGCAGAACTGTCTATAGTATTTCTTCAAATGATGAACTAAAGCATATATTGGCATGGTACACATACATTCAGCTAAAAGAGGCGGGTTAATAAAAGGATACAGAGCTTTGATGCAGTATCACTGTTATGTGGAGATGAACAAAAAAGGCAGTCTGTAGAACTGTATGTAGGCTTTCTTTACATGATGAAATAAAACATATATTTGCATGCTACAGATACATGCAGGTAAAAGAGGTGGGCTAAGAAAAGTGTTCAGCGCTCTGATGCAGTATTGCTACTATGCGGAGATTTGTATGTATGAACAGAACAACGAATGTAAAGCAGCCGCATCATACCTATAGCAGTGAGCGGAAAATTTCAATGAACACGATATTTCTAGTGTGTGAACCACAGCTTCCATCGTCATTCTCAATCAGAACCCTTAATGAGTTTCTAGATGTGACACGTGAGACAACAACGTATAGTTGGCCATGTGTGAAAACATGTTTTTTAGGTACACGCCGACCGAGGCTAGAGTTTGACCCTGGCTTTTGTTTATGGTCATCATGTAAGAAAGCCGAACCGGGAACTGTCGACGCTGAAGTGCGAAAGGCCACATCGGATCTCAATTTGTTAGAACTATCCTAGGAATATATACAATGTCTTGAGCATGCAAACCGGTGATAATGATAGCTTCAATAACATGTTGTGCAAGATTTCGTACAATTAAACAGGTACCATTACATAAGCTGCTAGCCCGACTAAGGTTTCTAAGAAGCATAATGGGAGAGCCAACTGTGAGAACTAACTTATGTTGGGGAAAATTGTTAATACATATTGTATTGAGGAACTCAACTGGATAGTGTTAGGATAGCTTTTAGGATCTCCTAGGGTAGATCTAGCGGGGTTTCATTCACGGGTTCGAGTTCTTGAGGTGATCTGAGAGGAGAGAAGGAACTAACCGTCCAAGCGCGGAGGAGGAGGAGTTAGCCATCGCGAATGCGCTCGGTGAAGTTTTGCGCCTGAGCAATGACAGTCGGAGAAGAGTCTGAGGGGCTCCTCGGAGGCGTGTCTGGCGGCGGCGATCTCCTGGCGGCGATCTGGCGGTGGTGCTTCCCGTCGCTGGAGCGCCCCCTCTTAGATCGGATCTAGGGTTTTGTCGGTGGGGTTTGTGGCGGCACGGTGAACCTCGTCGTGCGTGCCCCCGACCCCACCCTCTTTTATATGGCTGTTGGCGACAGGCCCTGACCAATTGGGTGGCGCCCCGATCGGTGTGATCAAAAGGTGGCATTTGGCCGTTGGGCCAAATGCCTGAGATCACTCTAACAGATAGAACATGTTTCCTTCGCTGACTGTATAGGTAGAGCTAGCTATTGAATCACAACTAAAGTACTTGCTAGCAGCACCAGGAGCCATAGAAAGAATATGAGAATTAATCTCATCCACCACCTCATGTGTAGGTGTCAAAATAGCTTGCTCACGTAAATATGCAGGTTCTTGATAGTTTGCTCTAAAATCTTTGTAGATAGCATAAATGATTGCGGCTACCTTGTCACTTTTGGTTCGAATAAGGAGGTCTTCCAGAATTTCAATCCAAGTGATGTCATATTCACCTTCACGAGCAGTAGATGGCAATTTGCCATCCCCAAGAATTTTGTTGTTCTTGATTGCACTGCCTGATTAGTAAGCCGCATGTTTATTGTTAGTTCTAAGACTGTTACAGAACACCAAAGCGACGAATTTATTATTGTAGCATTTATAACCTATGACCGAGTCCCTCCCGCAATATATAACCGGTAATATCCACCTAAGATCACCTCCTAGCACGACCACGTTACCACCAATGGGGATAGATGTAATATAAGGGTTGTCAATCGATAAAAGATCATGAAAAGTCATATCTAAAGCCTCAAAACATTTTCTATGCGTCATTAAAGCTTCGTCCCAAAGAACCAAAGAAGTTTCTGTAATATGATCAGCAAGCATTGTACCTCGTTTGATGTCACAGATAGTGTTTTCGTTTACCTCTAGAGGTATTTTGAAGCGTGAATGAGCAGTTCTTCCTCCTAGCAACAGAAGAGATGCAACACCTGAAGATGCAACAGTTAGAACATTTTTTCTCAACTCTTAAAAATGCTACAATCGTGTTCCAGAGAAAAGTTATTATAGTCCCACCATAGCAAGGCACAAAGAAAAAGCCTAGTAAGCCCAAGGACAAAACTAACAATAGATGTATAAGCAGCTTTCTGATCACTATTAAGCTGAGCAAACAAAGAAGGCTCCTCGTGTGCAATATAAGCCGCATCATAAGATAGTTATTCATGAATAAGTATATTGTCAGAAACTCTCACTGTGGTACAGGTTTTGTTTGGCAAATTATAGTTACCTATGCTCGCTCCATTTCTGTTGAAGGTAACATCAAGTTCTTCAAGAAGCATATTTTGAAGGACCATGAGAGGTACAACATAATCGGGATTATGTAAAGCAATTGTAATACGGTATTTGAAATCGTTCGCAAGCTCATTCCAGTACTTATCAAAGAACTTCCTCTCATCTCTAACATGGCAAAAGATAGTAATAGTAACGAAAAGCTGCCTAAGCTGTGGCCCACTGCTTGAACATAATGCTTCATCAAACGCATGGTACCACTCATTGTCGTCACCCAGTAATCCTCATGCAATACACGCTTGTTTGTAAGTGTCAAAAATCTTGATGTCATGTGTCCTAACATCGGCGTAGCACGTGGCACCTCTGACAATCATGAGAAGCATTCTTAGATAATAGAGTTCGCCATTTTAAGGATGAACATAACAAAGTCAGCCTATTTTACGACCTCTTTTTCGACGCGCCCATGATCTAGAACTGGTGTCCCACGACCATTCAGTCGGAAACTCACAGTAAGTCAATGACCGAGCTTGTGGATTCATTCGATTTGCTACAAACCACTCAGTAAGCATCGTTTGTTTAACAAAATCATTAGACACAACGTTTGCTAGATTTGAGGTGGAGGGAACTAAACTAAATTCATGTTTGGCATATGGACAGGAAATCGTTCTACTGCAGGAATCTTACTATGGATGTCATAACCATATAACCTCCAAAGCGCGTCTTGTTCGCATATGTATCAAAATTCTAGATATTCTTTTATCTCATCTATGAAAGGAGCATTAACATCGGCGCCACCATCAACGGTTGAACGAATCTTTTTTAAAAACATTTTCGATCAGTCAGGTCTTTTAGTGGCATATACTTAAATAAGTACTTTAAAACTTTTGTTTTATTGCACCACTCGGCGTTTATATGAGCCTGATATTTTTTTAAGGAGAACCATGTTGTAAGGGACAACCCATCAATTGTCAAGTAGGCATCCATTTTTAACGATGTAATGATTATTATCATAATGCCTATAGATAGGAAAGCCGTTAGCATCGATAGTGGTTTAATTTTGGAAGTTTTTTTTTGGGTAATGTTTAGAGCAGACACCATTCTTCACACAAACGCATCTTTCGTTAAGATTTCCACATGGGCCATACATCATGAATTCACCAACTAAAGCGTAGCTCAAAGGATTTGAAACGGGATCTGGAATTTCAGCACTTATGAAAGAATCAATAAGAGCTGGGTTAACTTCCCTATTGTCGCCCCCCGTCCATGCAAGAATATGTGCATGCGGCAAACCCTGTTTTTGGAACTCAACAGTATGTAGAACTGTGAAGGTAACAATAGCATCAACATGAAAAACGTAACACAAAAAAGAAAAGGTATGATATGTAAAGGGAAGGTGACATCAAGGCTAGCGGGAATTGCTAACTTGCTTTAATGGGGCCAAAGGCACACCCATCTATCACATCACTAAGGTATTCGTTCAGTTTCATGTTATACAGTCTAATAGTGATATAAGGTCTATCAATCGATCTTTGTCCGGGCTCTAACAACAGAGCTTTGTTTATTTCAGGCCATTTAGGATTGCATGCAAAAGTTGTAAATAGGTTAGGTGGACCGTGAACATGACAAATTGCTATTGCATAATGAATGCCAAACGACACTCATCAATGCATCTTGTGACATAATTATATCTGGCGGATGACGAGCCACAACATAAGCATGGATTATAGTAGTTTTCTTTTGTAGTGGCAAAAGTAATAGTAATAGTCCTGCATAGTCATTTTTACCCAGGTGTTTGGCTGAGCTCGGTCGATGGCACTATACAGAACGCCTAATTGAAATCCACGATAACCATATGGAAACAGAAGAGGGTATTGTAGCGACATAAAAGCAGGATGCAAAGACGAAACTTGGCGCAAGACGATCTGTCATGAACAATTATATCACGCAACGGGGTGTCTACTAAGAAATCGGTCACCACCAAGCCAACAAGCTGATCAACCAATGGTAAATCATACTGAGGACCATCACCATCGCTAGGAGCCTAGGAGCAACTATCTGAATAGCTATTCGCTCATCTTCATAGCCGATTAAACGATCTCTGGCAATCCTTAACTATTTAACTAAAGGATTGGATTCATCGAGCATATCCATAAAACTAGCCACTATATCAGGGTCTAGATCCTCCGCTATGGTATCATTCGGGTCTAAAGCATGAATTCTGTGAGGATCTCTCTTGGGATGCACCAGGAGAGATCTCCTAAGACCTCCCAGAAGGTCCGACAGGACCACCTGGAGGTCAGGGAGGTTCTCCAAGACGTCCCAGGAGGTCTCCCAGGATCTCTCGGAGTGCCTCCAGGACCACCTAGGAGGACTTTGGAAGTCCACTCGGAGGTCCCCCAAGGCCACCCGATGGTCCCAGCCTCTGTGCTCACTGAGCTAGTCCCAGGATCAGATTGGCTAGCTCGCACAGACTCAATAATTGGTGTAATCAATACCATACACAAACTCAAAGATGAAGCAGACAAATAACTTATACTAACAAGAGACCTTACGGTCAAGGTTTTTACAAGACGGGCCACGAAGGGCTTACAACTTAAAAGAGAACCTGCAGCAGAAACAAAATACACGGGAAGGCCATTCGGTAAGCCCACAAGCTACCGAGTGGAGGACGTCTCCCTAGTGCGCAAGGTCTTCAAAAGGCTCCTCTTCATAGATCACTGCACTCCCTGGATCACCCTCCTCTGCTGATTAAAACAGAGGGCACAAGCCATGAGTACTTTGAATGTACTCAGAAGCCGTGGGGACAATATGCAAATAATAATTATGCAAGGCTTTCCAAGAACAGCTGTATGGTTAGTTTGCAAGAAGCAGCGTTGATTAGAAATACATCTAATAGATTGCAAGGCACAAGTTAAAGATAATACATAAGTACACAAGTTTTGAAAGAGGTTGTGAGCTCCCTGCTCACTCCCAAGACCACCCATGGGAGGTTTGGTCACACCCATGACTAGGACCACACCCACGGCCACCTCTTGGACCACTCCCAGAGCATCCAGGACCACCACCGCGATCACACAGGTCACCCGAACCACACAGGTCCGACCAAGACCACTCCAGAGCATCAGCTCCAAAGCTCCCAAGACCAGTTTTGAGAAAAGTCTACCCCTCGTTCGAAATCTCCGGGCATGTCCATAACCGAAGACACGGCTATTCGAATAGATTTACACTTTGCAGAGGTTGTACAGCATTACCCACATGAGATAATCTTCTTATACTGTCCGCCTACACACTTCCGAGGTATGCGACTAAGAGATTATCACAAGGCCTTTACAAAGCTTTGCTTTGACTCGGTTTTGCTCGTTAAGGTTTCGCCACACAGGCCCCTTCTTGCGCCGTTCCCATCAAAAACAGAACCAGATCTTCACATTGCTAATTAGTTAGCCAGGTCCACCCCATAAATGGACATGTGGTTGCACGGTATGGTCCAGGTCAATGGCTCACAAGGTTAAGTTCTTAGTTGCTGCCAAGGCGAGACCATCCATATCCCAAGGTGAACACAGCACCAATGTGCACGCAGCACTAATGTGCACACATCACTTAATGTGCACACAGCTCCCACACTAAACACCTTCTACTCGCCCGAGCATAAAACAATTTTTGGGTTCAACCTGGCCAGAGGACCACCCAGGTCCCGACACAACAAGTTTTAGTTGTAAAGGCAACAGATGTCGTGGCACACACACAGGGCCACACTTCATTTTAATCAGCTACACTGGCCGCTACTACACAAGCCACCACCAGTGCGCTGGGGTAAACTAACATTGATGATTCATGGTGAGACCGACGTCTACTAAAGCATGTCTAAGTAAGAACGATACCCAGGTTGGCAATATCAATAAGAGACCAACTAACAGTACCCATCCTAAAGTGTCCAAGGGAAATCATGTCAACATGTCCAGCACAAATATTCGAGGCGGCATAAACACAAGTAGGTAAGTAACTATGCCCAAAACCAGTTTTATACAACTAGCCATGCAAGTTTATATCAAAACAAGATACTTTTGTAAAATGGGTTCAATATGATCAAGGGTCCACGACTTGCCTTCGGCGACGAATTGATGAGCTTCGGAGAAGGCTGTTGGATCCTCGAGCTTCTCAGCAAAACCGGAATCTACACGTTCGCAAAGAAACCAAATTAATAAAGCAACTTCAAAAAGAAACCGAAAAGAACTTAACTAGAACCAAAAGGGGAAGAGGTCCACTGAGAGGGAGGTCCAGCAAGGGGGAGGTCCAAACCCAAGGAGGTCCGAACCAGAGGAGCAAGGTGAGCTCTCCAGAGCCGAGAGATATGAAGGGGAAGCTTGAGTGAAGAACAAGGAGGAAGTGGTCGCTCTGGGTGCTCTATTTAAAGGAGAAGGAGAATATGAGCACCACCAAAAGGGAGTGACTAGATTCAATGGTAGTGTGGCAAAGGCACACTGCCAAATGGTACGAAAAAGACTAGAGCAGGAAAAAGGAGGAGACAAGAGAAGGGAAAGTCAAGGAGGATGTGACAACATCTAATGCGCACAGACTTTTGAAATGGCAAGGATGTGACAAGAGGTATAAAAAGGTGCGCAAGGGACTGGCAGGTAGGACCAGTAAAAAACACTCAAGGAGGAGGTCCTGAGGAAGTCCAAGGAGGTCCTGAAGGAGAGGTCGTGACCCACGAGGGAGGTCTTGACCGCAAAGGTGGTCTTTGCAGAAAGACCACGGGGAGATCCTTGGGGACAAGGAGACTCAAGGGAGGAGGAGGTCCGAAGGACAGGGAAAAGTCCTGAAGACAAGGGGGGGTGGTCTTGGGGTCAGGAGGTCCTAAAGACAAAGAGGAGGTCTTAAGGACAGGAGATCCTAAAGACAAAGAGGAGGTCTAAACACAAAGAAGAGGTCTAGACCAACAGAGGGGTCTAAAACAGCAGAGAGGTCTAAACCCAAAGGGGAGATCTAGACCACAGGGAGGTCTAAACACAAAGGGGAGGTCTAGACCACAGGGAGGTCTAAACATAAAGAAGAGGTCTAGACCACAGAGAGGTCTAAACACAAAGGGGAGGTCTAGACCAAGAGGTGCTCGTGACCAGGAGGAGGGCCCTTGTAAAGACCAAGGGGGTGGTCTTTGCAAAAAGGCGAGATGAGGTGGTCTTCGCAGAACGACCCAGAGGGTGGTCTTTACAAAAGACCCAGGGGAGGTCTGAAGGACAAAGAGGTCCTGTGGACAAGGAGATCCGGATGACAAGGAGGTCCTGCGGGCAGGGAGGTCCGGACACAAGGTCCAACCCAAGGGGGTGGTCTTTGCAAAAAGACCAGCAAAGATCAAGAGGGTAATCTTTGCAAAAGACTGAGAGGATGGTCTGTGCAAAGTGACCAAGAGGGTGGTTTTTGCAAAAGGATCAAAAGGAGGTCACAGCCAAAAGGGAAGGTCGTGGCCCAAAAGGGGAGGTCCTGACCACAAGGGAAGATCTGGACCAGGAAGGTGGTATTTATAAAAAGGCCAGCAAAGACCAAGAAGGTGGTCCTTGCAAAACAACCAGGAGGAGGTCCTGGGGACAAGGGGAAAACACACAGCAAAGCGGGGCCGTTCGATCTTGATCGGATGGTCCTCAAGAGGGGAGGGCGCGGCGCTGGAGCGGACTGCACAAGGGAAAAAGGGAAGGTCTAGACTCAATAGGAGGTCTAGATGATAAGGAGGTCCTGACGGAGGAGATTCAAAGAAAAAGAATCCAACGGAGGAGATCCAAGGAGGAGGTCTGAACCACAGGGGAGGTCCTAACGGTCAAGATCTAACAAAGGGGAGGTCCTGACGGTCAAGATCTAACATGGGGCGTTCGAACCGACCGAACGTGCCAATAAGATCAAGCCGTCCGACACAGATCGGATGGTTCACAAGCGATTGAGGTCTGGATGAAGCGGGAGGCTCGAACGGACACTAGGAAGGTCCAAACGAACACAGAGGAGGTCTAAATGAATACGGGGAGGTCCAAATGGACACGGGGAGGTCCAAAGGACATGGGGAGGTCCAAAGGGACACGAGGGGAGGTCCAAAGGGACTCAAGGGAGGTCTGGACCCTTAGAAGAAAGAAAGAAAGAAAGAGTTGGGCCAAGGAAAAGCACGGAGCAACAGGGAAAAGGAGGAACTCTAGCGAACTCCAAAAGAAGAACTCCAGCAAACTCCAAAAGAAACCAAACCGATTTAGTTGAAGTTTGGTTTAGTCATTTAAAGCTCTCTTTTAAAATCTCAAATTAAGCTTTGAACTCTCATCAAAACCAAATGGTTCTTTTTATTTTGAAAATTTTCAAAAACTCTGGATGAACGGGACGTTACAAATTCTATCCGTGACCTTGTTATCGGTATCATAAACATAAAGTTCAACGAATTTTGGAGGATAGCCTGGATTTGGCAACAGAGATTCTATACGATGATGTATCTGTCCATTGATCCTAAAGATTGGAGGGCCACAACCTGTATTATATGATCAATCTATAGTGGCTCCCATGGAAGTGAACGCAAAGAGAGAATTGTATTGGTAGATCTTACGTATAAATGATCTGGACCGATGGTCACCATCAAACCTCAACAAATTAGCTACAAATTTCGGTGGCTTTCTAAAAGGTGGAATCCTAACCTTACCACCCCACAACAAAGGTTGTAAACCACACGTCTCTGTCTAACAGATGATCATCCTCGAACTCTCTCTTCGAACCAAAACGTTGTAACACCCCGGCTTATCAAAAGCCAAGATGTGACCTACAACTACTAACTATAAATATCATTACAATTTTGTTTTTCCAAAACAACATCTACTAGCAGCTAGAATTCATAACCAATCATTTTTAACATCATAGTTAACATAAATTTCAGCAAGGAAAAACATACTAAAATCACAATTATTACAATCCAACAATGCCAACAGCATTATGAATAAGCTTCAAATAGAAAAGATCATCAACTAGCAATGATAAAACCGTAGAGAGCTATTGAAAACACAAATGAACCGATTATTACAAAAGAAGTTTCTAACTGGAATATGGTAAAAGAAGTAATGTTTAGATGGTGTGAAGTTCTACTAAGTGAAAACATCCCATGAGCTATTTCCACTTGATGCATGCTGTCTCAACGCTCACCTAAAACAACAAAAGGCAAGAGTGAGTCCAAGACTTAGCAAGTAAAAAAACGACATACGAAACATCATATCAATAACAACTCATTCTCAATATCCAAATAACTTATTCAATTTTCATGAATGAAATGCAATGCAACTTATGCACATGTCTCCACTCCACTTCTTCATATACCGGTATAGCTGAGTGTAACACCTGTCGGTGTTTACTCATGCCCACATTATCAAATACGGGGATTCATTGCCCGTCCTTTTTCATACGAGGATCTATTGCCCGTCCTTTTTCATACGGGTATCTCATTGCCCATATCTTATATATGAGGATCTCACAACCCACTCCCATGAGTTATTTCTTTCCAACATGAATGCTTGAAATGAAATGAAATGAATAACTTCCATAATTTCCAATATTCATCAACAATTAACGAAAATGTAGAAGCAATGGAAAATAATCATACTCCACACGGATAGCCATAACAACAGTCATTTAGCCAATTGGTACCACCAAACACTCAATATTACTCTAAAATGTACTTGCCTTCTAGAAGCGACGACCGGGTTGATGTGAAGAAGACAACACACCCGATGCTAAACCACCTACAGTAAATATTCAGTCAAAACATTGGCCATATCCATTCAAAACAATCATTTAGACGACATCGATCCTACACGAATCCCAAATCCAACAATTTTATAACTTTTAATCTACTCAAACAAATTCAGAACCGAACAACAATATTCCAAAAATCATAACTTTCATTCTGTTTATCCAAAAATTGCATTCTCAGTGTCTCTGGAAACCTTAAGGAATTATCTACAATTGTCAAGTTGGTCAGATTCCCTAATTTGATCATTAAATATTTTTAATATACAGATTACTACAACTGCCAGTATCTAACAGAAATTCTGGACAGTATGATTGAAATAATCATAACTTCCATTCTGTTTATCAAAAAATTACATTGTTAGACTTTCTGGAAATATTAAGGAATTATCTACAATAGTCAAGTTTGTAAAATTCGCTAATTAGATTGTTAACTCTTTTTAATCAATCGATTACTACAACTGACAGAACTTGACAGAAATTCTGGAGAACAGGATTGAAATAGTCATAACTCGAAATCTGTTCATCCAAACAGTGTGAACAAAGACTCTGCAGAAAGCTATTGAAATTATCTACAAATCTCTAGGAGACGAAATCCCCAAATTTCGCACCAAAATTACCCACCAAAATTACCCATAACTACATATTAGCAGAAACTACAGAATACCGTTCTACTACGATTTCTACTGACTGCAAGAGAAATGCTACACATAAAGGAAGGGAAATTGATCGTCACCCTTGGAGATGAAGAAGACGAACACGAACACCCAGCGAAACTCCTCCCTTTCCTTCCTCTTTTCCTTCTCTTCTCCTTCTTTCTTCCTCTCCCCTTTCCTTTCTTTCCTTCTGGTCGTCCCCTTCCAGGTGCATTCCTTGTTTTCCCTTTGCTCTTCCTTGGTGGGCAGCAGCAGCAGTATCACATGGATGCATGTAGATGCACTTGTGTGAGGGGTATCAACAGCAAGCAACCACAACACAACTAGCAACAGGCTCAGTTGCATTGCATGCAAACATGTGCAGCTACAACAGTGCACTAGGGGCAGCAGGGGGCAGCAGCATTACTTTTTTCTCTGCAGGGCAAGCAGGAGAAAACAAAAGGAAACATGGATAATGAAAGGAGCTGCGCAGGGCATGTAGAAAGAGCTGGCGGCGGCTGGGAGGAAAACGGCAGGCAGCAGGGAAAGGGGCAAGGGGGTGGGGCGGCTGGCTTAGGGCTTTAGCAGCCCTCCCCCTTCTCCTCTTGGACCATGGGCCAAAAGCCCACCTCTAAAATCCCTATTTTCCTTTCTAATGTCTGAATTTTAATTAATAAAATACAGTTTATTAATTCCTATTTCTTGATATTTAAGTGGGATATTACAAACGTAACACGACAACTGGTACAATCATACTCTGGCGAACCGTGGTACGATCTTCCTGAGTACGAAGCTACGAATAAGGAAAAACGTGGATGAATATAGGACTGTATCGAGGGGACAAGGACGAAAACTGAATTAACGTGTGTCACACCTTTAAGCGAGTCAATATATTCCATTAGCAAGTGCGACCAATGAACTGTCAAAAGGAGGTCAGCAGCAGGATCTAAAGGTACAAAGAGAAAGCATCGATAGGCAACTAATGAGGCAGCAGGAACAACAAAGGAGTAGGAACTGAACCAAGGAAGAGCATTCCTCCAATAAATAGAAGCAACAATCGCCGAACGTAAGGCCATACATGGGGAAAACAATAGATATTCACCTGAGTGTCTAGACCGTCAATAGTTAAGTATAAGTCTAAGTTTCATACAGTTCCTTGCTGCATCAGCAGGGCTGAGAACAGGGAAGTAATCGTTCCCTATTAACGCAAACGCAAAAGTATATTATGGGCTCTGTAAAGAAGGCACGGAACATAAGGCATAGTGGATGCATATAGTGAGAGCATACTTGATGCGGCACAAATTAGAGATCCCTAATTTGTACGTGAGTTGGCCCGATCTTTCGCCGTACTTAGTTAATCGCGGTACTTAGTTAACGGCATTCCTCAACTTTGTAGCAGCAGCTGTATCTTCAATGCACGAATCAATGAACAAGTCGCAGCAAATATGTGTAGGTGTGTATACAGTACGTGAACAACACCAATATAGATGGGTCAATTCTTTAATCCACACAACAACAGCACCAACTATTGATGGACATGCATTAAACAATTGGAAAATTGATTCGGTTGGACTCAAAAGGAAACAACAGCAGCCCGAATTGATGACTCAATGTAGCCAATAAACAATTCTAAAAATTGGTGTTGATGAAATCACCAGCGTGACTTTAGGCCGGCAAACAGTGACAGAACCTGACCTTTGATGTCAATGTCGGCAGCAACCGAGAGACAGCAGTGGCCTTCTTGACTTTCCATGCATCAACAGCGATTAAGATAGATGAGAAGCGAGCGACGCTGCAAATAGCACTCCCAGCTCTATACGACGGCGTTCCACCCGAGCGCACAGCGGCACACAAACGGATCGAGGGGATCACACGATCCTGCAGGTAACAACCAACACAGCGATTGGATGACACACGCAACAATGAAATCCTATGAAGGAATTCACGTAAACGAGGCACACGATATGGCCGCCATCACCTGACGATTTTCTGGATCCTTTTTCTTAATGCAAAACCTAAAAACCTCCACAACGCTTCGGCCCTGGCTTTATATGCCATACACACGCACAGTTGGACTCGGAACCGGACTAAACAAGACTTGCACACACACCTAATGTTCGATATGGACACATTCAAAGATTAAATCTCTAACAAAAGCTAGACTCCTATTTAGATTAAAAGGAAAACTATCTTTAATAAACATCAAGAATCTGACTCAATTAATTGGAATAATACAGAGTAGTACCGTAAGGGACAAAAGTACTGATAATAAAAGCCATGAAAAACACCTAAGCATTTGCTGCTCTTCCTCCTTTCCACCAAGGTTTAATGTAGGTAATACCACCTAAGCATGAAAAACACTTACATCTAGGGTAAAGAATCATTTCCTCTCTTCCAGGTCGTTAGAAAAACAACCATACCATTTGGTTTCTCTGTCCCATCAATCTCTCCCAAAGTCCATCGACGCTATTCTCCCATCCCATCCTCTCTCTCACGCAATCCCCACCTTGCCCTCAGCACCGTAGATGACCGATTTGCTGGCGACTATTGTCGATTCACCGTCGTCGCCTCCTCCTCCTATCTTTCCCAGACCCGGCGGCAACAAGGGTCAATGGCGCTGGAAGACCGATGCAGAAGCAGATGTGGGGAAACGATGATGGTGAACAGCCGACAAGCACCGAGGGGTGATGACGAGGAGTGACAACGAGTGCGTCCGCACGAGTTGTCGTACTGCTTGAATCGATTCATTACTAGAGGTCGGTTAGTGGTGGCCAGATGAGCGGCCCATTCTGGCCCCACGAGATAAACGGGTCGTGATATGTCAGCTCATGTGCTAGTGAGGCAGTCCAGGCACGGCCCGATGACCTTTTGTGCCGTGTAGGCCCGAGCCCGATTGGCCCGACGGGCTGAGTCTAGCCCACTTAGCCCGTTTAGGTCCAAAAAAAAAAAAACCAAAAAAACCAAAACAAATTAGAAAAATGTGTGGAGTTCAGAAATACAAGTGAAAATTGTAAGAAAAATGAGACAAGTATATTGAAAATGTAATAAATAGCTTTAATAATGTTCAAATGGTTGTATTGTTAAAACCTTTGTCAAGTAAAAACTCAACATCAGAAAACCATGGCAAAGGAAAAAGAGTACATCATATAGCTCTATATACTTCCTTGTTCTAAGTGTCGTCGTCTAGGTACAGATTTTCAAACACCTTCAACAACTCTGGATTTTGCACAGAGTATTGTGTTCGTAAATCAGCTTGTTCCCAGTCATTCACAGTTATAAGTATCTCTACCATCTCACTCGTGAGACGTGTTCTTCTCTCCTCCAATATTCTTCCAAAAAATGAAAGCAGACAACTGTCAAGACAGGAACAATTAACACATCACGTGCATGTATGGATAGCACGGGATATGTTAACTTATGGCTATGCCACCATTGCAAAATTTTGAAGCATTCTGAGTTGAAATTCAACGTATCGCTGTTCAGATAGGCGGATAGTTCCTCACTCCTTGAGTGAGAGGTTTGTCTTGGACTTAGTTGAGAAGGTGCCGCTGTAGAAGAAGAAGACCTAGACATGGAGGAAGAGCTTGCACCCCAGATCTTGCCCCGTAGATTTGTCTTGTTAGTTGAAGTGGGTGCTAGTGGAGGTCGTTGTAAGCGGACTCCCTAGAACTTATTTTCATACCTTTAGAAAACATCATGTAATCGAGAATGGACATCTGCAAAATAATTAGAATAGTCTAGCCCTGTAGCATCACTAAGAAGATAAACAACATTAGCAAATCCTTTAATTTTAGCTCTAGGATGTAAAATAAATACAAATGCATATATGAAAGGGATTTCTCTCTAATATTTAAGGTATTTACTTTTCAAAGCAATAATAGCCTCTCGTAAAACTAAGTCATTTTCATACATTTTCAATTGACTAACAATCTGTAAAATACTATGCACAATAATAGGGGATGTTGGATAATAGACAGCGGACAAAGCAACAGTGGCCTCATAAAAAATTTCTAAAAACTGAAGTATGTTCTCAACAACAAACCAATGTTACTCAGTCAATAGTACAGTATCGTTAGTGCTCTGATAGTGCATTTGAATAAAAACAGAAAAAGTGCTCTTATATAGTAAAAAAAACTCTTAAGCATCAAGTAACTAGAGGTCCATCTTACGGGCATGTCCAAACCAAACTTTCTTGGACGAGTTCTATCTTACGGGCATGTCCAAACCAAACTTTCTTGGACACACGTCCATTGCCCTGCAAAAGTTATTATATGTTGCTATTCTTATGTTAGAACTATTTAAGTAAGATATCACATCGCGAAAAGCTTTAGTATACGAAGTCAACCTCTTTAAATCACATTTGACTATAAGGTTAATAATATGACAAGCGCGTCACTGATGTAGCAAGAAGGAATCGGAGTATGTATTCAACACTAGAGTAAGAATATCCATGGCCTTAGAGTTCAAAGTGGCATTGTCTAAAGTAATTGAGAATATTTTATTTGTAAGACCAAAGTCTTCCACGACTTTGATAATACAACCCGCAATATTCTCACTCGTATGTGCTACATCAATTATTTTGAAACCCATAATTCTTTTCTCCATTACCCACTCATCATTAACATACTGAGCAACTACACTAAGATAATCCTCCCTAGCCCGACCACTTCATATGTACGAGGTCAGGGCCACCGAAAATGTGCACGTACTAAATAGTTCCTTTAATTTATTGTGGTGTTTATTGTAGTATTTTATTAGATCCCTACTTGTTGTTTGTCTAGAAACGGTAGAAAATATAGGATTATGCGCAGTCCTAATATATGTTTGGAAAGCAGTAGACTCCTCAAAACCTAATGGTAAATCCTCAGAAGCAATTAAACGACAGAGAGATTGACGAGCTATCTCAGGATCGTAGTCCCAGCTATGTACCATACCGTTGGGGTTGTACAGCAGTTGCGTCTGCCTCATCACCAATCCTTGCTTGGCCTTACATTTTGCAGCATGTCTAACCAAGTGCCATGTTCCACCTGAAGACTTTGCAGACAATTCATGATGATAAATTTTGTAAACAGCATATGGTATCTGATTTCCTTGTGCGTCTGGCTTGATTGTCCCATCAAAATTCTCCCAAATTCCCGATGTACACGGCGTCAGCCTCTTCGCTCCGGTGGCCACCGACGAAGATACTGCCATAGAGCCTAATGATGGAACTCCATCTTGCCATTATGGTAACAACTCTGGTTGATTTGAGGTAGCCACAACCTCCATTAATGCAACTTTCTCCTGTGAAAGGCCGTAATCACCAAGAGCAAAGCTATTGTTATTTTCCATAACGAAAACTGTAAAAGCTAAACTAACACTATTATTATTTTCATCTTAGCAAAACAAATAATACAAAAAATAGTATTGTACCTCTTTTGCAGACTTGCTACCGTAATTTGAATTTTCCAAAGTTTGGTACAATTTTTTTTGAATTTCAACAAATTATCTCATAAGGAATTTAAATTTGCACAACAGAATTCGAAAGAGAGACTGAGGAATGGATGGGTACTAAATGAGGGGGTATGTTGGCTATTTATACAAAAAAATGGGTTTATTATTTTATTTTTTGCTATTTTTTAAAGCCCCAAACGGTAAAAAAAACGGTTTGATTTTTCGCCCCAACGAGCATTTTTCTTCCATGTCGTGTCATGTCTAAGAGTGACCCAATGAGCATTTTCGCACGTGTCGTGTCGTGCCCACCCTACCTGCCTCCCTCATCTTCTTTTCTCCCTCCCCGTGTGCCCCTTCGCCTGTCCCACGTGGCACTAGCCCTTCTTGATGGCATGTGCATGTGATCTTGCCTCCCCTACCCCCTCCTCCCTCTTCTCCTCCGTCTTTGGTGTCGCCATGCCGCCTCCCCATCCCTCCTCCTCTTCTCCTCAGCGCTTTGCTGCCGTCCGCCTCCCTCTTCTAATCTTCTTCATTCTTATAGCAAGAATGACGGGGACCAAAACCTCCATTCGTAAGAATGCCACCTCTGAAAACTATGACTCGCCAGCAACTCGTGCTAGACCTCTCGCCACAAGGCGGCCTCCCGGAAGTAGGCTTCAGTGAGAGCACCTACAACTCAAAGGGAGGACAATGATTCTAAAACCAACTCCTTTTTGCAAGCCATAAGGGCTTAGGATAGGCGTCAATCCTCAAGACAAGAAGAAGAAGAAGAAGAGTCTGCATCAAGTGAAGAAGAAGACATTGAAGAAAGTGAAGAACATGAGGATGAGGATGAAGATATGGCTGAGGCCAAAGAACAACGCATCAATCTGAGGATGATTACAAGTGATGAGTATGCCATACTTCGTCGCCCAAATCAAATTGCAAAACCAAGGACTTCTTCGGATCCTCGGTTCCATACAAAGTTCCAACAATATGTCTTCAACCAACTATATGACCATCACTGGCAGTTCACTAATCACAAGTATGTGGACTAGGCACATCATAACGCACTTGATCGCTTCTCCGGTGCATACAGTCTATTCTATGTTGTGGGCTTGCATAACATAGTTGCGTTTCGGTGTGTCTACAATGAGGATATGATCAAACAGTTCTACGCCACCATATATGTATCCCTGAACTTTGAGTTTATGACATGGATGACGGGATATGAAAATATAATTTAAAACTTCTTTAGTAAATGAGTCGCTGACATGCGGGACCCACATATTTTTTTCGGTTTTAAAACACGTTTTAAACTCGAGAGGCGAACAAGTGGACCCCACGTGTTAAAGGATTAAAAACAAAATTAGGTTTAATCAATTAGTTAATATCTAATGAGTCTATGACATATGGGACCCTCATTGCTTTCATAAATAAAATCAAAAATCAAAAAACCGAGAGACTGACATGTAGGGCTCACGTGTAAGTAAATGATTTTCAGAAAAATGTGAAAAATGGAAAAGCCACTTCAGTATAAAGCAAATGCACTTTCTCTGTTGGAAAGCGTAAATTTCAGAAAATACGCTTTCGACGTCACCCTTTTATTTAATTTCGGCATTTTTCAAACCGAGAAAAATTGAAATGCTAATAACTTTTGCATATGAACTCCAAATTGAATAAATATTTTCTAGATTCATATAAAATCATTCTCTATCACAATATGCAAAAAAATATTTGGATTTTTTTGTTGTTGAATCTATTTTACTATTTGTGATTTTTTTCGGCTCTTTTGAATAGAAACGCGGATGAAATATTTGATGATTCACCATCCTCATTCTTTGAGCAACCAGAGCAAGGCAAGTACCTCTTTTGACCCTATTGATCTCATTATTTTAATTATTGTATTTCATTTTGTAAAATCTATTATGCATGCGTGTATGTTTAGCTAAAATTGCTATATTTGGGGATAAAAGTAGTTAAATTCCTATTGTATGCATGATCCTCCTTGAAATGTTGATATTCTTGCTGTTGTAGCCTGTAGGATATGGTTTGGGCAATAAATGATGTCAATTTGGGTATTTCAATGAGGAATGTCGAATAGATGCTTAGTCCGGCTCTAGTTTCACTAAAATTTAATAATTGTTGAAAATGTGAGAATGGATTTGGGAGAATTTGAAATGTGATCCAGAGGAGTTACCTCTATTATTTTGTATAAAAATGAAAATAAAAAACTTAGTTTGTGACGCGGGCGAGTTATATTATGAACTAATGAGTGTGAGAGGTGTATCGAACACGTAAATAGGGGGAGATCCTCGCCCGGGTCGATTAAGGACCGAAACCAGCGTATCCAACCTAAGCCCAAGCGTAAAACCACATGGCTGAACTGGGGCAGTTTTAGTTAATTAAGTTATCTAGGTCTAGCCTTACATGTTGGTAGGCCGCAGTAGTACGAGCATGTCCGGGTAGGCTTGCTCGAAGGAGCTCCCTTCACCGAGGCGTTGGAAACAAAGTTTGTCGATACAACGGTGAATGCCTCACTGAGATGGGGGATACCCAGGTGAAGTGAGGGTGTGCATTCGCTGGGCTAGTGCAAGATTAGGTCTAGGTGATGTAAAGGCTTCGTTGCGAACTTTAGACTGCTTACTAAAAGGTTGTGAGTAGTGATGTCAACGGATGCCAAACAAACTAGAGAGTTCTTATCGTGTAGGTAAAGTTGTACAGCTATGTAGCGTGTAAATCTATTTAAATAGTCGTGCTCACGGTGAAGAGCGTGCTAAGTGTAGTCACATCGGGTATAGTCTCTATTTTTGCAAAACCGGTGATAGGATGGTTTTTGTTGTTGTTAACTTGAGTGTCATGTTTATGACTGAGATTTAAATGATGATCACAAATGAGGAGGGTTGTGAATTTACTATTGTTATATTACATACCTGTTATTTCATTATCAGTCAATTGCTCTTTGAAAATTCCGTTGCAAATTACTACAGATCGATATTGCAAATTAAGCTTGCTTAATGCTGAAAATAACTTGTAGTGTAGAGCCCCATCTTTTGATAGTCTTGCATTTATAATTACGTTGTGATACATTCCAAGTCTTGCTGAGTATAAAATGTACTCAATCTTACTTAAATTGTTGATCGAAGTATGAGGACGTGCCTATGTCAGGCGACGCGTTCTTTGCACCCGGTACCCGAGGGTTCGGTGACGGGTCTTACTAGGGCCTTGTCCTTGTCAGTTGCTTGAGGGTATGGATGGGCATACCGCTGGACTTTTGGGTTTTTAATTGCTATACTTCCACTACTTAACTTGCTACTTAAGTTTTAATTTGGATGGCCGGCCGTGTAACATATACTTGTCATGTAAATGTTTAAGTTTATTGTCTTATATTTGTTTCATGTTGTATGTATAATGTATGGATGTGATTATCGATGTTGTGGATGTATGTACTAGTCACTGATCACGGGACGAGTACGGTATACACACGGGGGTTTCAGGTATTCGACATCCGGGGTCCGACACTGAATTTGAGAAGTTTCCATTTTTATGTATACAGATCAAAGGATCTTGCTCTTTTTTTTTCATAGTTATTGAAAACACCATGGCTTATCAAAATTAAAGCCAAAGGCAGCATATAATCGAAGAAATTACCACAGAAGCTTTGTCATCTATAAAAGTTATTCGAATACCATCACGCTTGTCTTAGCACTTGAAGGCAGCCACCTTTAGGCACCTACATGCATCCAGACGCTATATCAAACTCACGCTTGTCTTTTTATGTAGTTTTTTTTTTACAATTCAAAATAACTCACAAGTACAAATGATTTCAGTCATTTCAGTAAAGCTGTCATAGCGCATTCTTCAAGTCGATCGACCATTGCAGCCGGATACGGCATCATATGCAGCCTGGCAGCAGTGTCGGATCTAAGATTAGATCACGCCTCAGGCTAAATTCTAATAGGTTAACATCTTAAAACTAACACTAATTTCTACCCACAGCAAGACATAACAAAAAATAAACCACAAATACTTCATTGACATGAAACTTTATCAAAAATATTTCAACATAAAATATAATAAGAAAAACATGAAAAAACATAAATAATATAGCATTTTAGAGATACAAATTGAGTACCTAAATAACGAAGATTTCATCTCTAACCTAGCCCACCATTTCTTCGTCAATAATTGGACAAGTACCAGAACCTACGAAGACAACATAAAAAAAAAATCAAAAAGAGTTTAAAGAGGTATGATTAAATACAAAGAATATGAAATTTAGATTTGTAAGAACCGAACTTACCACTAGCGCGAGATAGTTGTTTCTTACGTGACCTCATTCCTTGAAAACGCTCCAAAATCTTATCATCTTTAGTGCTTGCAAATATATCTCGCTCAATATAGCATACCATACTATGATTCATCCATTCATTATTCATCTTATTCCGCAAATCAGTTTTAATAATGCTCATAGCTAAGAAGGCTCTTTCTACAGTTGCTGTTGCCACTGGCAAAATCAAAGCCAATTCTACAAGTTGATTTTGCACCAAGAAAGTAAAGAACCAAAACAGTATAAGTCGATCAACTAATGAACTACAAGTCTACAAGAATATGGTCTATTACTCCATTATCCATTTATCCGCACACTACACAACACAATACCCCTGAATCCTAAACAGCAGTGGCGGATTACCAATTACCAATCAATCAACCATAGTCACATACTCACATTTATTTAGAATTAGACATAAATACATAATAACAGTATAACACAGGCTCTCCTCAGACCTCATTAGTCATTTACCTCTCCAGGCTCCAGCTCTGAGCTCTCAATTCCTCACAGGAGTCAAAGGCTCAAAGCCAAAGCTGCCAGGCGCCGGCCGCTTCCTCCCGCTCGGCCTCCCACCGCCTGCCTCCAATGGATCGCCGAGGCTGGAGCTCCTCCCTACTCCCCAAAATTTGGAGCTTGGAGTGGGTATTCTTGCTGTGTGTGTGCTGCGTCGGCCGAGGAGAGCAGAACTCTTGGCCATTGCCGTGTATGAACTGCGCCACCGCTTGTCGAGGAAAAGCCTTGATCGTCCTCGTCGTGACCCATGGCGAGAAGAACATGGCCAGACGGCCACGGGTGCTGTATTGTCATATTGCCGAGCCGGAGACAGGCGATGGAGGGCGCGTGGGTTGGCGCCAGCGTGAGGAGAACCTGAAAAGCCGGGGGGAAATTTGGGCGGCGGGAGGGCGAGGTCGCCGAGCCGCGGAGATGACGATGGAGCCTGGAGGCAGTGGCGCGCGGCGCGGAGGGGATCGGCCGATTGGGGGATTAGGTCACCGGATGGAATGGGGGATTGGGGGAAGGAGTCGTCGCCTCGAGCGTGGGCTGGGCCGTCTTGGCTTGCTGGGCGCCTAGGCGGTTGGGCCTCGGGCTAATTCACTGTGACAATAATTTTTAGCCTATATCTAATTTTTTTTCCATTGCTATTTTCTCTGGGCCTCGGGCTACAGCCCACCCTGCCCGAGGCCCAGATCCGCCCCTGCTGGCAGGAACATCTTCTGCATGCGCCTGTGGTCATGCATGCTAGACTGGTGGTTTAGGAGATCATGTCATCCCGACCAGGCCGGGCGATGGGGCTTTCCGGGCGTTAGTTGTCGTAAAATTAGTGGTTTTAACAAATATTTAGAAATAATTTCAGCAGTAATTATCATAATAAAAAAATATTTTTAGCAGCATTTAAATAACAAAAATAACATAAAAGCATGTATTATCTTCATGTCATTTAAATATGATAAAATGCTCGAAAGATAGAACTTGGCAGCAAAAGAAATCAGCATAATACTCAGATTTAATTTAATTACTAGTAGGATACAGAAATGACATTTCCCTTTTAACAAATAACGCGAATTAAGCAATTAAAAGATATGATACATACGAACATCACATTAATGCAACACGAGAGAACAGAAACTTTGTCCGACAATTCTAGAAATGAACGATAGCGAACAATATTTTCCTATAGTTTACTTCAATACATAAATAACTGACATCCATCGTGAAAATTAAGTACAAACTAACAGATAAATTAGAAAGCATGCATTAAATGAAACATACTCCTTGATTTGAATCTTTGCATTGATCATTCAAGATGCTTTGTAACCCTCTCTTCATCAAGAAGGTGTAATACTTTGGAAGGGATCAACGATGTCGACCAGATATTTAGTATCAAAAATCCACATGCTGGTGGTGTTCACACACATTGTGTGCAAATACCCGGTTCTTGAGAAACCCGTTTCCATGTAGTTCTAAGAGGTGTGTTTTCCTCTTCATCATGAAAGTGACCATGGAACATCTCCAAAAAAGGTCCCATAATATCAGCATATCCACACCAAATATGCTCTTCTTTCGCCAAATTTTCCAGAAAATCAAAACAATGTGAAAACCTGCAGGTGATTAGACAAACATGAATGTCAGATTTCATTAGGATCAGGGAAAATAATAGAGAGATCATCAGTTAGTTAGTAAAAGTAACAAGTCACTCTTGACTCCAGAAATAAGACGCATTGCAGGGAAAGGAACAATTAGTCCATTTACAAAACTTTTGGTGTTCCAACGCAGCTCAATTCCAGATAGACCAAATGTCTTTCGGTCATACCCATAGATTATGTCAGCAACTAATGTCAAAACTTCAACCAAAATAACACTCCATAATTTCTATACACCTGCATAAATTGAAACCGTTCTCACCATTAACTAAAATTACTTCAATTTGCTTTCTTAGTGTAGGAAAAAGCAGCAATAGTGATTGTGCTTTCATAAACACAACATTAGAGGAGAACACCAACAAGATATGGAATCGTGAGATGTGTGATGGGATCATGGGAGTTCACAAGTGGATCTTGGTCCTTGAACTTGGTGTCTACGAAAGCGGTCGATATTTGGTTTATTCTGTCAGTTGCTTGCCACACAGCTATAAATGTTTCAAATCAATGTTCCTCTAAAAGAAAATTTGTCGTCAACCCAACGAGTCTACAGTGTATTATCATTGAGTTTTGCATATCCCTAGTGCCTACTCCCAACATCTCAGCACATCCAATATCACAGCAACAAACAGAAAATCAACTACGTAACTCATACCATGATCACCAAGAATTTTCTTGGGACTTACTATGCTATCTCCAAAAGAATCAGTTTAAAATTAAATGGTCATTGTTTTTCATACCATGAAAACATCAAAACACTTATAGTGTTACACTAATTAAATTTTCATCGATGAATGAGTCCTCAGTACATGAAACTGTTCCAGTGCCCAGACTATAATGGAAATGGATGGACCATAAAAATGCTCCAGTCGAAGGTCAAGCACGGCCAGCCTGTCAATGCAATGCTACAAAATAACTAAACTAGCACATGCACTATTCCCTTCAGTAATTCCCAAACATTCATTCACGCCGCTGAATCTTAAACCCCTAATACCCATTTAAATTCACACTGCTAATTCGTTGTGCTTTCTGTGCAACATTATTACATATGAACTATAACCATTCGAATCCCAAATTTGCCATCAACACAGAGAATATTCTACACATTCGAAAACATGCATAATATATCGTTAAACCCTAAACTCAGTGCCCACTACTTTTCAGCACATTATAAATATACTTGCCAACAGCCATTTATAATTCTGCGTCCCACAGATCCCAATTCTTATCAACTAAAAATAGTAATCTGCATCACAAAAACGGATGTGTGAAGATGCACATCAAAAGTCACATCTCAATCCACCTACATCACAAAAACGGTTGTGTGAAGAGGGGGCGAGAGATCATAAGGCATATGCCATAGCCAACTACATTCGCATTACCTAATCCAACCAACCAAAAATCCCGAGCTTACTACGATGCAGCTACTCCCAATAGATAAAGAAAACAACTTATTGCAAATCCCAATACCTATAAGGATGTAAAGTTCAATACATACCCATCTGTGGAAAAGAAGTGCAAATATGTTGGATGCGATCATGCGAAGGACTAGCTCCAGAGTTGCACTATCAACTCAAGTATACGCCTCCCACTTTCAGGTGCTCTAACAAACTGATTAGCAAGAATCTCATAGAAGCACGAGCGGTTGTCTTCTCCTTCATCTACTGGAGCAATGTCGTTATCATTCTTGCTTAAAATCACATTTGTTAATCAGAAGTAAGGATGTAACATAACATAGTAACTTCTAATAAGATTGAATAGTCTATGCAATGAACAGGCCCAAACAACCTTGAAGGATTATCACAAAAGGAAAATACGGAAAGAACATGTATGGAAAAACAGATTAAATGACAACAGCAGAAACCAGAACTGAAACAACAAAAGGTTCATTCAATTCATATCATCTAGTCCAAACATTATCTTCTCCAGACATAGAAGCAATTTAATTCACACAGATTAAGAATCTAGGCTTAGTGGCTTATTAAAACAGTGTGACCATGACACCTATGAAACATCTTACGACCCAGTATTCAAGCATAAAAATTGGATGCACTAATATGTTCGACATACAATAGAATGTATTGTGAGCGGAAGTTATTGCATCGGATGTTTCTCTGCTGCCCATACAAGCCACATTTGCAAGGACCTCACCAGTTGCTGGATTTTGCACCTACAAGAAAAAACGATGTTACAATTATCGACAATTAACATTGACATAAAACAGAGATATGGAACAGTGAATAAAGTTATTCGATGCGACATGTCATGGATTTTCTATCTTGTCGATACAATTGAGAAAAGTAACCTAAGCATCAAACTCAAAATGCACAAGACTAGCTAAGTTTCAACACTATTTTCATGACTATTACAGTAGCATCATGGCTACTGATCCTACTAAAGAATTGAGATCAAATCCTGGCTCAACCCTTATCAAGGCAAAAGCAAGATTTTAATGGCACCAATGCCCCAGGAAGGGATCAACAAGCTGAGCACCATATTTAGAGCCCACAGATGTTGCACAAAAGCGTAATGGTGGTGTTTTTAGCATCCATGATCCTCATAGAACTTTCCCATCTTAACGCATAACACTGGTTCTTCAACCTGGCAACAATCGATGCTACAACCCAACTTATGTGTTTCCCCCATTAAAGTCGCCTAGCGTGCGGTGTAAAACCTCACAGAGATAAAACATGCTGCAACCAAGTATAGAGTTTCTTTAATACACTTTACCAAAGAGTCTCATGGTATCGCCTACAAACTGCTCATCGGAATGGCCCAATGGGCAAACACACAATATGTTCACAACCTATACAAACGACTAACAAATTCACCAACCAAACCACAGTCCAACAGAATGAACTCAAAAAAAATTCGCCCCAAAACTCAAACTCTCGTACCTCCCATACCACGGAGCGCAATATAATACCTAATTCCCCACAAATTGTACGGTCTCCGCACCGCGCCAATCCACAAGCAGGAAACGCACTACGGTGAGTTTCGTCCCAAAGTTGAAAACTCCCGTCAAGCCGCCACATGAGAGAGCAACCACGCGCGCGCAGGCAGCCGGAGCACACTGCGCCGAGGCGTGAGAAGGAGGAGGATACCTCAATGGTCTTGCCATCGTGGCGTCAACCCAATTGCCGCCGATAAGCCCGCCCATCTGAGCATCCCGCCGCCGGATCTTCTCCATAGCAGCGCCCGCATCACGCTCATCTGTGCACCCCAAAAATGAAAGCGAAAACCACGACCGATCGAGATATGAAGGCGAGGAGGAGGAGGGTAGGTGACGGGAGGAGGTGGCGCGCGTGGCGGCGGGGACGACGCGAGAGTAGGAGGAGGAGGCGAGCGGCGAGGATGTGATGTGGCAGCAAGCGCCGCACGCGTCGCATCGCCATCGCCATCTGGAAGTCGGGTGGGTGCGCGTGTAAAGCAAGCAGACAAGCGCCTGGCGTGGTGTTCGGTGAGCCGCACAATTCAATCTGGTCGGGGAGGTGGGTGCTCGATTTCTTTCAGAGCGCTAGCAATCTGCCGTTTCGTAGCTTCAGCTTACTTGCGGTGGTTCCCGCGTGAGGCCGCGCGGCTGTCGGTGCGAGAGGCGACGCACGCCCATGGCAAGTGGCTCTACTGGCGCTACCCGTGTGGAGTGGTGGGCGAAGTGGTCTTCGTGGAGAGTGGGTCGTGTGGAGAGGCCGCGTCCATTTCTCCTGCCCAGCGGCGGCGCGGTGAGGTGGTGTCTGGGAAGGGAGAAGTTGGGGAGGGGAGAGGAGCGTGAGCGTGGAAGGTTTGAGACGGAAGACGTGGGTGGAGCGGTTCCAGGAATTAAAAGGAGGACAGCGTGTGGTGGCGTGCGCGTGCGAACTGGTGAGAAGGGGCGAGACGATGGGAGACTCTAAATTATAGTAGTTAAGAGTTGCTCTTATATGTCAGGTTGTTCAAAATATAATTTTGGTCTTCTCATCACTTTTGTTAAGATTTTTCACTAATTAGATAAAGACAAGATAAATCAGACTTTGAGCTGAAAATGAATGCCTTACCGTTATATCAAGAAAGAACAATCTCATAAGTCACAACAACACTAATTACTTTCAGTCAACAGAAGTAGCATGGATATCACAAAGCAAACTGAGATTACAAAACAACAAAAATCAGCTTTTACTGCTTTCGGCCAACAGAGGAACAAGATATCACAGTGCACAATTAGTGAATAACACTAGCCAAATTCAGTCAACAAAAAGACTACCGAATCACAGAAAGAAATGGAGCTATGGGAATAGAGATGAATCAACAATAATATGCAAACATCAAGCTCAAGTCTGATTTATAATCAACAATGTCAATCTAATTTCATAAGTGACAATAATCCTCATCGAGCATTTAAACCGAGCCCACAACAACACTAAACTGAGTCTCCCAGAACTAGTCAGGATTACAGAATCAACTAGCACAGCTTACTTCAGTAAAGTAATGCGCAAAATGGAAAACAATGATACTCACGATGCGGATGACACTCAGAGTCACCGAGTAGTAAATCGGGCAAGACACGCATATGCACTGACTCATAAAACCAATTGTCCCGCTGTGCCACGATGAGAGGACGTGGTCGTCAGAGATACAATGCCGCTTTTCACAATTCGGGACACACCAAACGTGAAGTCGAGGTACCGTGAATAATGCCGCACAAGAATCACCAGCGAGATGCACCAGTCGAATGCACCAAGGAGCACCAATCACCAAAACCAACGATTACTTCCACTCCTAGATCAGTCCAGAGCCAACCTTGACCAAACCCCAATTGCGCAATTGCCAAGTTCTTCCACCGCACACCCAACAAAGAAGAGTGCACAAGAAGGAATAGACGGAATGTGCAAAGAGGAAGGTATAGACCTCACCACCGATGGCGCCAGGTCAACACGGTGGCACGGGAGCTCCAAAGCCCCAAAAACCGAAGCCCAATCGGAGGAGAAAAAGAATCACACAAAAGAGGGGAACTCACTGTGATTCGGGTGTTGAAAGAAGAAGAATCAATGCGCCTTAAGAGGAGGAGGAGGAGAGGAGGCCGAGCTGCCGCTCCAACAGCCGATGAGCGATGCGCCTGAGCCTCCCGCTTCGCATGCGCCACTGCTAGCCATAGCCCCCAAACACGAAAGCCTCGCTCGGTTAGGGTTGGAGTCTACAACCTTATCCCTCCCCCTATCTCTATGGCAGGTGGCCCCCCACAGTCCTTTTTCTTTTCTATTCTATTTCTTCTTTTCTCTAATTGAGAAATTACCAAATAGCCCTCCAAAGTACAACATTAGTTAGGTATGGATGCCCTCATGCATGTCTGGCAGACTGTCAGATTGTGAAGACGGCAACGTTGGACACATCGACCATTGCAAAAATATTGCTAAGGACTTAGGGTTTAGGAAGGTCGCTCCAACCAAAGGCGGATCTACTGTAACACACCAGGGTGCACAGGACACCGGGTCCAAAAATCATTTTTTTTATATAATCATGTATATGTAATGTGAACACCTCTAGCCTAACATGAGAGGACACTCCAAGCCACAGCCTAGCCGAACATGGCTCATTTTGCCTCAAGGACCCTCGGTCATTTTCGTTTTGGATCCGCCACTGGCTCCAATGGTAGTGCCTCTAATCAAATGGTTATTGTTTTGTTGATGATGTGGTCAACCAAAATGCTTGTTCTGTAGTCAATAATAATACGGGGGAGAGAGTTATAGGTATTTGGTGTGATCAATTCTTACAAAAGTACATATATCCGTTGAGTATTGGGGGTATTTTGCCAATTCTAAACCAATTTACTTAGGATGATTTTGTGCAGTTCTTGGTATAATTAGGCCTACGGGTGCTTGTGAGGTTGATGTGCATGTCCAAAAGATTAGCTGCATGTACAATAGCATAAAAGAGTTGATGATCATATTTCCTACAGTTTATTCAGGTCGGAGGCAAGGAGGCATTGCTACCTGCAATTATGCAAGCTGCTGCAATGCACAAGTTGATTCAGTCTTGGCCAGACTCATGCTGTTAGATTTGGAGTAAAATTTTGGATCAAGATTCTAGAGGGAATGAAATTGATTGGGATTATATTGCACAATATAGGATGATGATTGACCAATGAGGCAGTAACTGGTTTAATCTTCGAACGACTGATCAACAGCAAAATTTTGTTGCTTGGTTCCTGCCTCCATGTCAGACAGTGATGATAGTGGATGTGTGTGTCACGAATTTTGGTTCATAACGGAGTAAACAACGTCAGGAAGAAGGCTGGACGGCGTCGGCTTGGTGGGATGAGAGATTAGACTATAGACTGGGATGATAGAACCTTGGGAGGGAGACTAGATTAATTCATCTTTCTTGCTTCCTTGATAATGGATACATGCTATCCCTTTTATAGGGATGACCCGACTTGACTCCTAAGAAATAATCTATAAGGAAACTTATCTCTAACAATCCAATCTAATAATAACTTGCCTAACTAATAGATAATACCAAACACCTAATAGACAGATTCCTAAATAATAAATCTTTCCTAATAACTGCGGGCGGTTACTGTTCACGTGAACACGTGAACAGTAATGTCGACCCATGACAACTACTCCTTTCCTTTCGCGACAGCTCGTCCTCGAGCTGTGGTGGCGACTATGGCTGAAACCCTAGGAGACCTCATACTGATGAGAGGTTGCGATGGCTACATGACTCTTTGGAGATCATTGCCTTCACGTGTGGTTGAGACAAACTCACGAATTATTTGTGTCGAGCATCACGGCAACCTGGCGGCCTTGGGCAGCTCGATGCCCGCTGCGATCATCTTCTCTCGTCGGCGGTAGCGTTGCCCGCTTGCCTCGATGCGGCGTTATAGCTCTGAAATAAGCGTAGCCACCGCCTCTTGGTGTGCCGCCACAGTTGCTGGAGGTAGCTCCACCACCGCCGTGGAAGGCGTCACCACCTCTGCAGAAGGCATAGCCGCCGCCGTGGGAGGCTTCGCTGTCGTCGCCACAATCATTTTCTCCAAAGTGGCATGCATATTGAGGAAGATAGCCGCCATCTTCTTGTCGTTGTCGTTGGTACTCATGGCCATCTTGTTGGCGTTAGCCTTTATCATAGCCAACGACTCGGCGGCAGGTCTGATGGTTTGATCTATCACCATAACCATGGTAGTAGAAGTCGTGGGAAGGGATCGACTGCTCTGATACCAAGTTGTCACGAACCTTGGTTCATAACGGGGTAAACACCGTCAGGAAGAAGGTCGGACGGCATCGGCTTGGTGGGATGAGAGATTAGACTATAGATTGGGATGATAGAACCTTGGGAGGGAGACTAGATTAATTCATCTTTCTTGCTTCCTTGATAATGGATACATGCTATCCGTTTTATAGGGACGACCCGACTTGACTCCTAAGAAATAATCTATAAGGAAACTTATCTCTAACAATTCAATCTAATAATAATTTGCCTAACTAATAGATAATACCAAACATCTAATAGACAGATTCCTAAATGATAAATCTTTCCTAATAACTGCGGGTGGTGAACAGTCACACATGAACAGTAATATCGGCCCAGGACAGTGTGCTAAAGTTCAGCCACAAGTTTTGTTGTTATTCTAAAAAAACAAGTTTTGTTGTTTGGCTCCTGCCTCCATGTCAGACAATGCCTCCAACATCTACCACATCAGCCAAGGTCAGTACGCCACGTCCAAAAGATCCAGAACGAATCTGCAAAGACATTAAGCTTGCTTATGTGTTCCTTTAAGTTCGATATGTTGCCTACCTTCTGTCAAATTAAATAGTGATATTGTAGGCATCGATTAGAGGAGCTCAACATTGTTTCACATAAGAGAATTCTTTTTTAGTAAATAATCATTAATTCAATTTGATAGAGTTTATTTTCAGAAACTTACACCCCACCCCCTTCCTAACTTTACAATTGAAATAATTTTTTGTTCGGTAAATCACACTGATCTAAACTTCATTTTGTTGACAGTGAAAATGAACATATTTGAAAGCAGTAGACCTGTAGAGAAAGGCTCAAGGGTACTCGACCGAAAGGAAATTATTGAGCACCCCTAAACAAGTTGGATGGAACTGTATAGGGTTTTTTTTTTTTGAAACTGTAACAAAGTTGGATAATGAGATTGATTTGAATGTTAGTTGGCTTCCTCAATATAATGTTCTCACATCAAAACTTCATTTTGTACTGAATAGATATACATAATACGTATGTCTTGACAAAAAAATATTATATCTGAGAAATATAATTAACAGAACAATGTAATACATTGTCCTTTGTCTAATATAGCTCATACGTTGCAACGGAACCCTAAAAGATAATGACATATATAAACAGAAACACTAACTCTGTCTATTGCATCACCTGTTACTACTACTATCCGAAAATTAAAATTTTGAGCTCATAGATTGTTTACCTTTGGAAGTTAATGTTGATGCTGACTCCTCTCTCCGACGCGCTGTCCATTTCTAGCCATTGTCGGCCAGCAAGGAAAAGGGATACGTGTCGACGGCCATCTTCTTCCACCCTGAACCCAAGCCGCAACTCAATTCTTATGACCAATGACCTCTGCAGCCCTCGCTAGGTACATCGTTGTAAGGAGGCGTGAGGCCGGGAGAGGAGACAATGGTGGCGTCGTGATGGTAAGCGAGCAAGAGGCGACGATGCTTGCTTGGCCAGTGCGGAGCACGAGGCGGCGGTGGCGCAGGGGAGGATTAGGATGAATAGAACGCGGTGCGGTGAACTCGAGACTGTGACGCTGCGAGTGAAGGACATCTTCATCTCTGCCTCTTCCTCGTGCATCGTCGTTGCCTCCCCTCCCTTCTCCAGTGCCGTCGCTTCTCCTCTAAGGTACCGCCGCCTCCTCTCCTTCCTTCCCTCCGGTGCCTTCTTCCGTCCCCCACTCTGCTTTACCATGTCGCCGCCTACAAGGATTGCCAAGAACATTGTATTTACCAATTGCTCACTTCACAACTGCTACACCAGCACGGAGGCATGCCACCGCACTACCATAGGCCTACCGCCTTGTCGACTGCTCCCTTGCCACAACCACGCCGTGTAGCAGATCCAGCTCCTTCACCGAATGCACGCGGAGACATATGGGGTGCATTTGGTGGTGGTCTGATGGAAACTAGAGAGGGAGCATATGGAGGCGTGCCGCCGCTGGATTCGACCGCCGAGAACTCGATAAAGATGTGTTGCTGCAGATTTGGACGTCGAGAGCTCGATGGAGGCACGCCACCGTCGATTCCGGACACCAATGTAGGCTTCCGTCATGAGAGAGAGCACCCACGAGATAGAGGACCGACGTGGTGATGGAGAGGGCGACGCGGTGCGTCGGTGAGGACGGGCGGGAGAAGAGGTGGGAGACTAGGGAAGAGGATGGGCAGCCGGGTAGGGTGGAAAGAGGAAATCGTGGGAGTTGGCCTTTTTGGTTTTCACAGAGATCGTGAGAGAGGAGTTGTGAGTCGAGGGAGGCACTGATAGTTTCAGAAAGAAGCCAACGTACCCGGTCATGGGTCTAGCTCCGGACGGGTGGAAGAGGAGAAGGGGCGAGTGTTTTTATTTTCATAGAGAGGGAGCATATGGAGGCGTGCCGCCGCCGGAATCGACCGCCGGGAACTCGGTAAATATGTGTTGCCGCAGATTTGGACGTCGAGAGCTCGGTGGAGGCACGCCGCCGTCGATTCCGGACACCAATGTAGGCTTCCGTCATGAGAGAGAGCACCCATGAGATAGAGGACCAACGTGGTGATGGAGAGGGCGATGCGGTGCGTCGGTGAGGACGGGCAGGAGAAGAGGTGGGAGACTAGGGAAGAGGATGGGCGACCGGGTAGGGTGGAAAGAGGAAATCGTGGGAGCTGGCCTTTTTGGTTTTCACAGAGATCGTGAGAGAGGAGTTGTGAGCCGAGGGAGGCACTGACGGTTTTAGAAAGAAGCCAACGTACCCGGTCATGGGTCCAGCTCTGGACGGGTGGAAGAGGAGAAGGGGCGAGTGTTTTTATTTTCATAGTGGGAGAGGGAGTGAGATGATTCGTCCCGCTACGTTGGATAAACTACTTCTTTTGTTATTTAATAATAATGATGATATAAGATATTTGTAAGATTAGTTGACGTATAAAATTCAAGATAAATCCTTATCAGATCGGCCGCAACACGTGGATGGTCACGTAACTTTCCCACTTCTCCATCTAAATCTAATATGATGTAATCGACCCAAATCCAAAACAATAAACTACTTAAGTTGCTGCTCCTTTTCTTTCTTCAAGAACCGCCGCACCGTCCTATCCCGTTCCCACCCCACCGCTGCCGCCCGACCGGCGGAGATGGCGGACCCGGGAGGAGGTGGCGCCGTAGCCCTCCTCCTCCTCCTCCTCCTCCTCTGTTGCTGCGTCTCCGGCGCGGCCCACGGCTCCTCCGCCGCCGATGCCCTACGCCTCGTCGTCCCGCGCGCCGGCGCCGGCGGCCTCTGCGAGCAGCTGCTCCTGCCGCTAGGCTACCCGTGCACCGAGCACACCGTACGTACTTTCCCCTGTTATATATACATCTTTCTCATTTCCTTCCCCCGCCTTTCAATTCCCCCGGTGGTCAGTCTTGTACGCACATCCAAAGTGAAGGGAAGGGTTACTTCTTGAATTATCGGTTTGTTACTTTGGAGTTCAGCCACAATTGTGTTTGTCCGGATCAAAATTGAATTGTTAACAACCAAGATCGATCGGGTAGATACTGTTTGCATACGTAGGTTTGCTCGCAGTTACATGTCAATGTTCTTCTATTTTCCTGCTGGATAATCAGCTCAAGCTAGGGGAAATGGTGGATATACTGTTCCAATTCCAATTGGAGTTGCGTAGGGCCAGCAAAGTGTGTGTCTCACGTTCCTTTCCAACAAAAGAACAAAAATCGCAATCTTCGCTAAAAAGAAAGATATATAATAGTGTGTCTCAAGTTAAATGGAGCAATAACTACTCATGTCATGGAGCTTCTTTACTCTCAGGCAAAGTAGCTCATACCCTTTGTTTCAACTCCAAGCAAAGGACAAGATTACTGACTGACTGTGTTTACACTTCTCTACTCTACTTTGAGGCCTAGTTTCAGGACACGACATGCTTTGCATGATAACAATTCACATCACTATGTACATGTGCAAAATTGTGCACGATGAACCCTGTGCTTGTCACATCCATCTCCTACATGTTTGTGCATGCGCTCTGTTAGATTCCATGTTGCCTCATACACCTTTTACAGTTCTATGCCCCTTGTTCATTCTTTGAAACGTCTCTCAAGCAGTTTACTGGTGCCACCTAAAGGGTTCTATAATCGAGTCATATTACACCATAAAGTTGGCCCAATATAATAAATGAATATATGTTGCCTCAAACATACTTCCATTGGAGCTGAGTAGTGATAAATGATACTAGGAGAGATATATTGCTAGTCTTTTCTTTACAATGGATATTTAGTTTTCCTCTGGGCCGACTCTGGACTACTATTGTGTACTTGTATGCAGGGATCAAAATCCCGCCGGTTACCAGAATTCCCGGTGGGAACCGGGATCCAAAAAACCGGCCGGAATTCTTCAAATTTAAATTCAAATTCAAAATCCCGGCGGTTAGATCCCAAATTCAAATCTCAATAGTCGAATTTCGAGCGGTTGTTTTCCAGGATTTCCGGTTACTGGCCGGTAACGGGATAACGGCCTCCGAGCGGTTTTTGTTCCGGTTCCGTTTTTTGGATCCTTGCTTGTATGTATACACTGATACCATGGGCCTGTCTTAACACAAAGAGAATTAGACTCTGCTTTGCTAATCAATGATCCCATCCCCCACCGCACAAACATCATTTACTGTCCAAATACCCTCCTTGCTTAGTTACTCCTCTATTAGATAGCATGGTAAGGTAGGAATGCCCTGGAGTATTCCTTAAATAATCATTTTCTTCTACATGAATGAATAGTTAAAGCTTACAAAATTGACCTGCCCACTTAAGAAATAATAAAAAAGATTTAGTACTATAATGCCAATCACGTTGGACTGAGCTCTCTATGGTTAATGCTAATGCCAATGCCTAGTGGTGTTAAACTCTGTCCTTGCCATTAACTTTAAAAAAAAGGGAATCTAATGTGTAAGTTTTGGACTTATTAGGGGGGAAAAGCAGAAATAGATGTTGCTAGCACCCCATGGGTTAACTTTGCTATTGATCTGCGTGGTAATTTTTTCTCAGTATTTGTATTTTATATTTTTTTATGGGAGAAAACTTACCTTTATCCTGTATGTTATGTAAGCTTGTAGCTGTTCAGAACTAACATGTTGTTATGCGGCTTTAACTTAATTTATCTTGTAGAAAATTTGCCAATTGCTGTGAACCTTATTATTATGATCGTCATTTTTTTTCTGTCCTTCCTGCTATTGAAGTTCATCAAGTATGCTAATAGTATGAACTGTAACAGAATATTCTTCTATTACTGATATGTCTAGTATAGATGCTGCTCTTTTGTATATGGATCTTAATTTAGCTTCGTTGCAGGTTGAAACAAACGATGGCTTTCTTTTGTCTCTTCAGCATATTCCGCATGGCAAAAATGGAGTTGCAGATAATACTGGACCTCCAGTTTTTCTTCAACATGGTCTTTTTCAGGTTTTTTCTCATTACAACTGTGTGTGTTTTTAACCTTTCAACCTTGTCATGTTAAGATCACAATTGGTTTCATATCTGGATGTTTATTTGGATAATGGAGTTTTTAGCTTCAATATATTTATGCCATCACCTTTTACTTTGCTGGCATCACTCTCTATTTTCAGTTGTTTTACTTTATCCAAATCTTGGACAGGGAGGAGACACATGGTTCATAAACTCTGCTGAACAGTCACTTGGATATATCCTTGCTGATAATGGTTTTGATGTTTGGATTGGAAATGTCCGTGGAACACGTTGGAGTAAAGGCCATTCAACTTTCTCTATTCATGATAAGGTGAATATACTTCAGAGGAAGTTACATTATAGAACTCTCTGGCTCTGTGCAAATGAGGAATATATAGGATATGTACAGTAAACCTTCTGAGTTCTGACTTGGCCACTTGCCCAATTTGCATGGTAGCAAAAATAGTGCGGAGTGGACCTAAATTGGAACCTGGAAGTCACTCAAAATGAAGATCTGTATTGTTATAATTTGGACGAAAATGTATAGACTGCCTGCCGTTGGTGCTTTAAGCTACAACCACAAAGCATAAAGTACTTTCTAACTACGATCCCTATGGTTTAGGCTCCGTTTATCATAGCGGTGGCTTTTCCAAAGCACTTATTTACTTTTGGATATATAGTTGAAAGCATTTAGCCATAACAGCAAAATCCTATTGGAGATGGTAAAGATTCCAGTAACTAATTATATTCCATTGTGAAGCACAGCACAGCACAGCAACTGCAAACTGGTCCTAGTGTTTGATTCTTCCTGAATCCTGTGGGAACTTTTCAGCTTTTCTGGGATTGGAGCTGGCAAGAGCTAGCTGAATATGACCTTCTGGCAATGTTAAGCTATGTGTATACAGTTACACAGTCCAAAATCTTATATGTGGGGCATTCACAGGTAAACCTGTTTTGGGGTTTGAATGAGACAAACGATTGCCTATTATGGGCTTAAAATTTTATATTGCTAACAAGTATTTGTTTGTTTTTCCCTTGTAGGGAACTATTATGGGTTTGGCTGCTTTTACAATGCCTGAAATAGTAAAGATGATTAGTTCTGCTGCACTTCTTTGTCCTATTTCTTACCTGGACCATGTTAGTGCTAGTTTTGTTCTCAGAGCAGTCGGCATGCATCTTGACCAGGTGATATACTATTCTTCGAAGAAATCCACCAAATAAATGCCAGTAACTTCTGAACTGACTTATGGTGCCCTTTGCCATAGATGCTTCTTACTATGGGCATCCATGAGCTGAACTTCCGGAGGTATGGCACTTCTTTGCCTGACTTTTTTTTTTCCTTTCTATGTGATTGTAATTGCCTTTAATAAACTCGGTGAACAGCGATATGGGGGTTCAAATAGTAGATTCTTTGTGCGACGATGAACGTGTGGACTGCAACAATTTGCTGTCTTCTATAACAGGTTTTACATTGCTAAATAAGTTACTTATTTATGTGTTATATTTCTGTATCTGCCGTAAAAGAAAGATGAGATTGTCCTGCATGGTTCAAATTTGGATCTGTCATGTTATCTGCATTTGATATTGATTGAGTTCCACTGTCCAAACATATACTATATATACTAGAATCTAACCATTCCCAATTAACTTAGATACTGAAACAACATCTGTTATAAGCTACCACGAATGGAACACAGAAATGTGCTTACAGTGGCAGGCCATTAATATAGTCTGTCAGTGAACTTGATGAAAAGACATTATCAAGCCATCTTTAGCAGTAATTATCACCTAAATACCAAGCAATCAAGCATGTTTGTCTGCGGCACTGAAAGCTTAAATCTGTTACCATCCCTGTTTCCCTATACTGCTGTCAATCTGTCATGATAAAAGGGTGCTCACCCTTTAGAATTAGATTTGCTTTTGCTTGTTAAATAAGTTTCCAGAAAAATGTTGTTCAAGTAAAGTACAATCCTTGCTGACTATTGCTTAGTTTTTTTTTAAAGAACTCCATCGATGATAATTGTTAAGTAGGTAAAATTTGGTACACTGTACATGCCACTACAAGAGAGTGCAACTTGAGAAATGTCACCCTAAAGATGTTTACTTACATAAATGCCACTGCAACTGCTAAAGTGTCAAGACCCAAAATTACAATTCTGGACCCTCTGTGTTTCATGCACTAGTCTAGGATCACGCTAGTGCACACAGTATCAACAAAGATGGGTATCGATCCACACAAGCGAATAGTAACATAACCGAATAGTTTGATTAATAAATAATGGTTTGACCTTATGGTTGAGTTTACAATTATTAAGCCACGCAGGGCTAACAGAGAATATAAAGCAGCGGAAACAAAAACGGCAGCGGTGTCCCATCGATTCACCATAGGCAACCGACTGGGATCTAGACCCCACGATCAGGCACCTTCGATAAACTCCTCTTGAATCTTTGGTGAAGACTCCTCCTCTTACCTTGATTTATTTTAAAGCAAGCGTGAGTACACACCGTACTCATAAGTCACACCACGTAAATGCAAGTATACATGCGGGCTTATTACAAGAGAATGGCATTTTGTGGTTCTTTTATGAAATGCAACATTTGCGATTAAATACAAATAATAGATTGAAAGCAAGTAAAACAAATAGACCATAATAATTTAACAATTTGATTTCACAAAGACACACACACCTAAGCAGTTATTCACATAGCCATATGATTTAGATCACTGACTCCCTTCCCACAGTTTTAAAGATCTACCCTCGTGTGAAATCGCCGAGCATTGTCCATGATCATGACGCGCTATTGAATAGATTGTTTACACTCTGCGAGTTTGTACACTTTACCCACAAGATACAACCGGTGTTGCAAGCACTAATCGTAACAAAGCATTTGAAACTTCATCTTAACATAGATGCTCCCGATGTGCTTATGTCATACCAAACCATACATAGTGTATGGTATAACACACCGATTAGACGAAGGAAGCGTGAATCGTCATGATGCGACTACATGGTAGCAGACACCTCCACCCTATTCACATAGCCTAACCTACCACGAGCAAACAATGCCAAGAATTCAGTATCTTACTATGCTAGGCCCGTCCCATAACAGCATGTGGTGCGTGCGGGAGGCTCGATTCGATGGCGCACAAAGTTCAGTCCTTAAGTGACCGAGGCAAGACTTCCATTGTTCTAACTAAGACACACAGATTAATTTGACACACAGATTAATATTCCCATATCACATAGCCACTATGTCATACAGTTCCTTCCACTTGCCTCAGTCTAAACCTTTTTTCCACCCAGTTGATTTACGTGCAACACATGCCACAAAGACACATAGTGCACACAGATTATTACAAGGTTACATAGTCACTTAGTCAAGTTAATAATTGCACTTTACATGAATAGGTGATTCGTGGCATGGCTAAGCAATCTAATCGCACTAACCAACCACGTTGGTGCTATAATATTTACCAACTAAATATCAACTAGGGTGACAAAGGATCAAGGCATAACAAGTTACACAAGGGAGGCATAACAGATTGGATTTAATAGCTAATCCCAAAAGCATTTAAATACTTACTTGAAATAAAATGCAATACTTTGAATTAAAATAATATTTAGAAAACTAGGATTCCAACATGGTCAAAGCATGACTTGCCTCGGAATAGATCTAGGAATTGGTCTTGGTCTTGATGTGTTCCTTCTTCTTTAAATCTTCCCGAAGCGTCGAAGTCTACTCGCAAACGAAGCAAACAAACAAAATAAATAAATAACAGAGGCAAAACAACTCAAAAAAAAATAAATAAAAAATCTCCATTAAATAGATCTTGATTTTAGACGAATTTAGAAATTTGAATGGACTGATTTGGAGTTAGGATGCAAAAGTTATGAGGTTTGGAAGTTTGAATCTAAAGAAAACCCTAAAATCGAATTATATGAATTTCAAAATATTTCTCAACGAAAAATCGGAATATTGCGCAAGCATGACATCGACATGACTTGATACAGGAATTTGGAAAAGATAAATAAAAAAAACGGCGTGTGGGACCCACACGTCGGTGACTCTGACTTCTGATGGACCAAGCCACCGAGCCTCTCGACTGGATCGAAATTTGGTGGCGAATGGCAGTATGTGGCATTGACTCAGCAAGACGTGGACGACACGCGGCGGAAAAGGGTGTGGCGACGCAAAGTGGCGGTGGCAATGTGGTATGGCGCAAGACGGAACCAATAGTTCCGTGAGCAATGGCGAGTCGGCGGCGATGAGTGGTCTGAGGAGGTAGAGGGCGACGCGGGGATCTTGAGGGTGTGCTCACTGGTGCTCAAGGACGAGCGAGGCGGCCGACGGCGAGGCTTTGGCGGAGGAGGTACGGGCTCGACGGCGATGGGGCTAAAGAGCTCCTCTGGCGAAACGGAGGTGATTCCGGGGTTCCTCTAGATCGCGATCTTGTGGTCTGCGTCGAGGCTCGGCGGCCGGGTCTGACAGGATTGCTCGTCGAACAAGCGGGTGAGATTAGGTCTTGAGCTCTGCTGGCTCAAGGCTCGGGAGGAGATTGGGTGAGGTCTTGGAAAGGGCTCTGGCGATCCTCGGGACCCATTTATAGGTCGCAGGCGGCCTCGGGGTGGCGTGGCGGCGGAGATCAAACCGCGCAAACGATCGCGAGAAGCGGGATTGAGACGATTTGAAGTTTGAATTTGAACCGAGGCGGTGCGGAAGAGATAAGGATGAAGTTTGTTGAGAAATCCGGATTTTAGTTAGCAAAAGCAGACTGGGCGGAGCTTCTAGAAGCTCTAATGGCGGACACGATTCATGAGTCACATGGAAGGAGGCCAGGTGTCGGAGGCAGCGACGACACTGTATGGCAGACCGTCGAGAGAGAGCGGCAAGGCGAAGATCTGGGCGTCAGCGTTGATCCAACGGAGGAGGATGGGCGCTTGGGCTTCTTGGAGAGGAAAAGGGAATTGGTAGGAGATTCGCCCAAACACTATTGGAGATTTTAAATAGCTTTTCCATTTTAGAAAATCTTGAGAATTCAAATAAGCAATAGAAATTAGCAAATGAACTTGGAAAAATTCTAGAAAATTCTAGAAAATATATCCTAGCTCATAGAATCCAAATAAAATAGTTTTGACTATTATTCATGTTGACTTTAGTCATATTAAATGGTTTTGTTACTCAAAGTCCAATATTAAGCTTTTAAATTAAAATTCAAATAAATCCAAATGGTGAATTTTCTCTCTACCAACTATTCAAAGGATTTTTAAAGCTCAGAAAAATTGGGATGTTACATAAAGATGTCTAGTTAGCAAAAATGCCACTACAAATTTCAATTGCTGCATCCCCATGAACAACTGTATCTCCATCTCGCTGTTCCAATATAACTGTAGTCAGTCACAGATTCGATGGCGATTGGTGAAGCGCGATGTTGTGGACGCCTTTGTGGGTAAGACATATCAGAGGAGAAGAAGACCTACTACAAGCGCTTTGGATGGGAGAGCTACTTGGATGGGGAGTTTAATTGGGAGCTCTGCGGCTAGATTTGATTGGGAGTTCTTTGAAACCGATTCGGTTTTAGCCAAAGATCTGAAGTTGGATTCGCTCTGTGGCCGACCCAAAGAAGAAAGGAGTAGTTCGACCAAGGATCGCCTAACCGATAGGGTTTGAATCTGGCCCTTCTTGATGCAGAATCGCGATTACACGGTCAAATTCGTTTAAATTCATTCGAAAATTGAAAAAACCGTCGGGATTCCTCCGGCCACCCTCGTCTCCGATGAATCGCCCGATTCTGCGCGGGTTTTCTTTCCACAGTTGCGATTCTCCTTCAGAGAATAGCTAGAGAGTTGGTTCTCCTTCAGAGTTTCTCCTTCAGAGAACGTATTAGATACTATCTTAGTTTAGTTTCCAATTCGGTTTATGCCTTTAGACTTCTGAAAATCCTATCAGCTTCATCTATAAAAGCAATAGATGTAAAAGAGGAGAGACTTAATCAGATAATAGATAAGTTTTTACCTCACAACTTGCGGTAAGATCAGAGCCTCAGACCGGCCAGAACAAGTCCAGCCGACCCAAGGGCGATCCTCGCCTTCGCCAATCTACCTTCTTCTCCACAACTTCATCTTCCACAATCCACGCCATAACACGCGATAAGATTAGGTGTTCAAAAAAGGCATGTCAACTATCTTAGGCTTGCACTTAGACCAGTTCTTGTTTTACAATTCATGACATTATGCCATATTATGTTTGAAGCTGAGAGCATTTTTTGATTCGCTATCTGCTCTCTTTCAGTTAGAGGAGTCTACCCTTGCTTTAAATAAGGAACAATGGAAGAATATACTAAAATAACATTATCTGCATTTACCTGATATATGGTGTCACAAAAATTAACGTAGTATTTTTATCCATACAAAAATTCAAATAGATCACATCAGAAAGGGCGTTGATGAATTAACTAACACATTTTAGCTGTGGTAGCTTATGTGCTCTGGCATATTTGGACTACACTATTATTATTTGGATTTATTTACATACTTTCTTTCAGGGGAGAATTGTTGCTTCAATGCATCACGGATTGACTATTATTTGGAGTATGAACCTCATCCATCATCGACAAAAAATTTGCATCATCTTTTTCAGAGTATGTTTTCTCGTCTAATTCTTAAGTTGTCTAGGCAGTATGGTCTTGGAACATTATTTTAAGTTGCGACTGAGGGTTGCACCAAACAAGTCCGCATTTACGTCCAGTTCTTCGATCCTTTTGAATGTATGATGCTTGCTTGTGAGGACTTCGATCTTCCTGATGGTTGTCCTCCATATTCTTAAAATCGTAGCGTGCAGGCAAGTTAGTGCCAATGTAGAGTCGTAGAGTGCTTCAGATGTAAGAACTTGAAAGAGAGTGGTTTTTAAAGTGGCTCTGCAGAACCTCCTCCATGGGGCATCGTTGCCCCAGCAAGTATCAGTAACTCAGAGCTTGCGATGAAAACACTAGAACCATCATCCCATCTGTCATCTGATCTCAGAGATGTGGAGGGTGTATAACCTCCAAGACCACCGAAATGAGTGGATTTGCAGGACCACTGACATGATGATTTCGATCACTTCCCCAACTGTTCATCCATGGTCGAGTAGGTAGCAAACTTAAAACTTAGAGAAAGAGATGAGAGTTTTGCAGATTGAGGACTGAAGTTGATGGAGGGATATTTTTAGGAGAATAGTTCACAGGGATCAGCTGAGCTGAGGAATTGATGGATTTGAAAACTTGGATAGAGAAAGGATGACTCCCTGCATTGATAAATGATAAATCATTTAAACCTCTACCATGTACTGAAGTCCATGGTAGAGAAAGGTGTGAAATGATTTTATCTGGCAGAAAAAAGTTTAACTGCAAGAGTTCCTGTTGCTACAACCTCAAGTACACTTCCAAATATTTCAACTTCAATCCAATTACCGTGTACTCTGGCACTTGGACCAGCATCGAAATATCCAACAGTGTGAATTAGCTTAGGCAACTCTATAGAGTATCCTTCGTTGCACTTGCTTTGCTGCTGACATTAATATGATTTTATGCAAGTAGGATAAAGATGATACCTCGTGTTTTCTTGAGTTCAGTGTACAATACAACTTTCTTTTGCTGCCTATTGATTTTTTATTTAGCTGTTTCTCGAAACATAACTTCGACCCATTGCAAGATGTTGGAGAATAAATATATTTTTCCTTGCTACTAGAGTGGAGTATTGCTTTTAGAAAGAGCCACTGGGTACTTACAATGATCTTTTGTCATTCTAAAACAACGATATCTTTGCTCCCCCATGCAGTGATCAGGAAAGGCACTTTCGCAAAGTATGACTATGGATTGTGGGGAAACGTAAGGCGCTACGGTCAGCTGCGCCCTCCTCCATTTGACCTAAGCAGCATACCAGAAACATTGCCAATGTGGATGGGATATGGAGGTCTTGATGAATTGGCTGATGTAACAGATGTCCAGCGTACTATCAAAGAGCTGAGATCTACGCCAGAACTGTTGTACATTGGTGAATATGGCCACATTGATTTCATTCTGAGCGTGAAGGCGAAAGATGATGTTTATGTCGACTTGATGAGATTTCTTCGGGCAAATGGATGGCACAGTAGCTATTAGGACGTCGTTATGTGTGTAATTCATCTGCACTCTAGTAGTGGCCCCCTTTTTTTTTTCCTTCTGAATTTATGAGTGTTACGGTACCATTGTGTATATAATATGTAATTGTATATGTGGGGTAGAGGCCTAGTTTTCAGAGACCCCAAATCATCGGTTCGAACATGTCCACCCCAGTACCCGCGGTTTACACAGCCATCATAAAGTATAGACGTTGAGCAGAATCAAAGCAAAAGAACCATGCCCCAAAAACCAATCCAGTAGGCCTCCACTTCCATGTTCTTCCTAATGTTTGCTGACATCTCCAACACCTACGCATTGCACGAGTTTGCAGATCGCTCCAAGTCTGCAACAAACAAGCAAGTCAAGTCAGAACATTGCTTCGCTAGATTGTCTTCTGAAGCATTATTATAAAGATGTTTGTTGCGAGTAATCCAAACCACCCAGCTGGCGGCCGCAAATTCAGAGTGTAGCAGCTCTGAGTTTTCAGTAGTAGTCTTGTTGACACTGTTAGACATGAAATCTTCCAAACAAAGAGGTACCCACCCATGATCCTATCCAATAGCTTCTTTAATTACACAAAGGAAATAAGGAAAATAGGGCAGCAAGATGGAATACAGTCTATGGCTTCAAATTTTCCACAAATTTTGCCATTACTGTATCCAATACTTCTATTAGTATACAGCCTCTCTTCTGGAGGTTTCCAGATAGTAAGACCTTATGCATCAATTAGTATTTAGTAACCAACCACACACTTGAATTTCCAAAGGCATCTTGCATTTCCATAGGTTCAGCTGTACACGGACAAATAATTAACATGGATCAGAAAAGAGAAAAATTCATGGATAAACAAAAGAATCCAAAACCGCATGAACTGGCAGATGCTAGATATCATGATGCTACATAAAAATCAATGAGATGCTTTTCACTGCCAAATGTTTACCAAATTAAAAACGAAAATTAAAGATCAAAATTCTCAAATAAAACTAATTGTGAAAGACAACAGAGTCGTCACGGCAATGAAAATAATCAAGGATAATGAAATGAACAAGCTTACGAAAACAATACAATCCAAACCAAATACTAGCTAGCACAAACTAAAAATAACTTGTTAAAAATTGATTGAAGCATGCAGTGCACTTCATAACATGTAATGTAATATTATAGCCTTGGCACTTGCAAAAAAAAATGTTGATGCATTTTCACTTGATAGGTCATTAGGTTTGTTTCCCTTTGCTTACTGCCCTCTCAAAATATTAAACTTCCCCAGTTTAATCACTTAAAGTGTATTCTCCTAGCAGTATCTCTTTTGCCACCAATGGACACAGCAATTCTTAACAGTGAAAGAAAACAGAGCCATCACGGAAATAAAAATAAACAAGGACGATAAAATCAACTATAAGCATATACATGTGCAATACCTGTTTTATCATATAGGCTTATGAAAAGAACAAGATCCGAACCAAATACTAGCTAGCCAAGCTGAAAATAAACTTTTTTTTCAGTCCATAGGTCATTAGATTTTTTTTTTCCTTTGCTTGCCCTCTCAAACTATTGAAGTTCATTAATTTAATCACTAGTGTATTCTCCTGGCAGTATCTCTTTTGCCACCAATGGACACAAGCATTCTTAAACAGTGTGCTAAGACCTTATCAATTGCATTTCTCTGTTTTACAGTAGGCTCTGTCCTGATATACCATAATCAAAATAGTACAACACAGATTAGCATCTCGACATTAGAATGTAATAAATAACTAGATACATCCTAATCTACTCGACCGTTTTATATAGTAAAGGCAATTCCCTTAATGATCACAATCATTTCTAGTGTATACAGTGACTGTAATCCATATGCCATCAGGACCTGCCCAATATCATTATCTTCCCCTTTGCAAGATCAACAGCCAATAAACTAAATTTTCAGACAAGCTATCATTCAACTAGATAAACAACCAATTTTAGTTCATATAAGCACCAAACAACCAAAAAGATATGGTAATTTAGAGGCCTAAAAGGTTAGTCAATCGACCTGTGTCACTTAAGCAAGTATATCAGTGCCTTCTTCACCTCCTTGTCGATGTCCCCCCGTCGCATATGCACCTTGATTTCGGCCATCCTCTGTTTCTTGATTTTAGCGTCCAGCGCGCGGGCCTTAGCATCAGCAACCTTCAAGAAGGGCCTCTTGAACATGCCGGGCCGCTCTGCCTCCAGTGTCATCACCTCCTTTCCGAGGTACCAGTAAGACGTAATCTTCCCCTCGAACTGCTTCTCCGCGTTGTTCTCGGCTTTCCCATGGTCCTCCTCCGCTTCGGCAGGGGCAGCGGCCTCCGGCAACTCCGCGAGCTCGACCGGCGGTGCCTTCCTCTTCCGCTGGAGCGACTTGGTGAGCTCGGCTGACGGCACATTCTCCTTTGGCTGGGGCGTTGGCTCCGGCGGCACCCCGTCGGGCTCCGACTCCGACTTTCCGACTTCATCCTCGCCGTCATCGGAGCCCTCCCTTCGTTGCGGGGGCGGCAGGAGGAGGTTCTTGATTGGCACCCCATGCTCGCCCAGTTCCTCGGACGATTCGCCCTTGTCTTCGTCGTCAGAGCCTCCGTTTTCTTGATGCGCCGGCGACGGGGGTGGAGGCTTCTTGGTGGGCCGTTGCGCCTCCACCTCGTCTTCGTCGGAGGTGGAATAGCTGCCGGAGGAGGTGTCTTCCTCGGAGGAGGAAGCAGCGGGCAGCGTCTCCGTAGACCGCGTGGTGCGGCTACTCGGGGCCATTGATTCGTCGGCCGCCGGCGCCGGGGCCATTGATTCGTCGGCCGCCGGCGCCGCGGCTGTAGGGTTTTGTGCTTTTGGTGCGAAACTGCCCGGGGTTTCGGTCCTTTTGGACCTTTGGTCTAGTGGGCAATCCTACCTACGGGTGAAAACGGGAGGGATAGCGGCGCCGGATTCGGGAAGGCATTCCTTTGTCGATGAATCGTTGCTGGTGAGTATAGTTCGAATGATTATCTCGTAAATAAATGTAGAATTACTTAGAATAATAGAAAAATAAACAATACAAAATAGTACACTGAATACAGAGATATGAGGAGACTTCTTGTTTCTCTTTATTAGTCTTCTGTAAAGCGGTAATACAATGGCAGGAAGTCCCCTCCTTTATAGTCTTCAGAGTGGATAAGGAGTCTATCATAGGTCAGGCCTACAAGGTCTAGGACCAGAATTTCCTAATACTTTCTCTTGAGCACTCATCCGACATGTTCTACTGTGCTACACGAATTGCCTCATTAAAAACCTTAGCCGAGAAACTTCAGAAAAACTCGTCAAGGGAAAAAGAGTACAATCCACCTAATTTCATTTAATCTACATGATTTACTCTTTGGGTACTCGATCTTCATGATCAAGTTTCAATAATGAGTTCGTGAAGATTCTCCCCCTGAATTCTGCACTTCTCCAAGTCTCATCATTCCAATTCCATGTTTGCACCTTTCAAGATGCTGGAAACGACTTAGTGAATAAATCTGCAAGATTTTCACATGACTTAATATGCAGTACTTTAATTTCATCCATCTTTTGCAATGCATAAGCATAGAAGAACTTAGGGTTGATATACTTTGTGAGATGACTCTTCACATAACCCATCTGCACTTGTGCAACACAAAGTATATTATCTTCATGAATAATAGTGGGGGTTTGCACGGTATTCAATCCACACGACTGCTGCCTGTGGTGAATCACCCGCCAAAGCCAAACATATTCTCGTAAGGCCTCGTATAGTGCTATGATTTCCAAGTGGTTCGTCGAAATTGACACAAGACTTTGCTTAGACGATTTTCATGAAATTGCAGTTCCACTACATAGGAATACATAGCATGTTTACGACTTGGCTATATGCGGGTCCGACAGGTACCCGGTATCTGCATAGCCATTCATAGACAGGCCTTGGTTCTTTCTGTAGAACAGACCAAGGTCTTTACTTCCTTAGAGGTATTGGAAGGTGTCCTTTATTCCCTGTCAATGCTTTTTGGTAGGTTCTGCACTATACCTTGCTAATAGGTTTATAACAAATGCAATATCCGGTCCAGTACAGTTTGCTAAATACATGAGTGCTCCTATTACACTTAAGTATGGGAATTCCGGTCCCAGGACTTCCTCCCCCTCTTCTCTAGGTCTGTACGGGTCTTTGTCTTGCTGCAAAAATCTCCCGACCATTGGCATTTCCGAAGGGTATGCCTTTTCAAAGCCGAACCTTTCTAACACCTTCTGAGTGTAGGTTGACTGATGCACTAATATCCTTTCAGGGGCATGCTCAAGCTGCAAGCCTAGGAAATATTTGGTTCTACCCAAATATTTCATTTCGAACTCCGACTCTAGGTAAGAGCTCACTTTCTTAATACCTTCCAAGGTTGTAATGATGTTTAGATCATCTTCATACACTGAGATTACACAAAATCCATCCTGAGATCGTCATATAAATACACAGGGATAATTCTCATTGTTCGTGTAGCCTTTTTTATATAGAAAGTCGCTTCAAGCGATTATACCACATCATGCCTAATTGCTTAGGTCCGTATAGTAACTTTCTGAGTTTCACACAGTACAGATTTCTATTTGCTCTGTCTTGGTTCAGGACAGGGATACATTTAGGTACCTTCATATAAATGTCTGAATCCAATATTCCATAAAGGTATGCAGTTACCACATCCATCAATTTTATTTCTAAATTCAGGTTTACTGCCATTGAAATTAAATATCTAAAGGTAGTTCCGCCCATGACCGGGGAATAGATTTTTTTCATAATCAACTCCTGGACGTTGAGTGAAACCTTGTGCAACGAGTCTTACTTCTTTTCATTTCTCTTTCGAACAAATACCCACTTATTCTCTACGGGGTGCACATGGGGAGACGTGCGGCTTACAGACCCAAACACCTCTCTTTTATTCAGAGATAATAATTCAGTTTCTGTTGCCTTCTTCCAACCTTCTCAATATGATCTTTTCTTACATCCAGCGAGCAATGCAGGCTCTGGATCAACATCGATGATTATGGCAATTTCCTTTGCAAAGTAAATGTCGACATTGGTTGTTGTCTTATAGATTCTCCCGTGGTCACATGGTTTTATAGCTATTTGTGATTCTTCTAACGCTTCTACTTGCTCACCACTGCTTCCAATTACGGGGCAAGTCCCTTTAGTTTTTCAGCTTTAATGTGAGCGCACACATCCCTGCTGATGTCTCCCTTCATGGGGATGTTCAAATCTGGTATGTCTTTTCTGAAGGTTCCATACTAGTGCCAAGTCTCAACTGGCTCCCCTTCTGGTTCTGGGGAACTTCGGTGATCGGCTGTGTCAAGTCCTTCTTATCCTTTTTCACCAAGCGTCCCCGGTTACTTCGGATTCGAGTGGCCGGAGTTCTCGTCCTTTCTAAGGCCTCAGGATGGGATTAGGGATACCTTTTTCTTTCTTCGGTATTTCAACCCTCTCTTGTGCATTGCATTCAGGCACATGCAACTTGGTCACGCTCTTCACATCACTAAAATGGTCAGGCAGTTGATTCGCTAATGCTTGCTTACAAATCAATTATCTTCTGGACTTCAATTGTCTTTTGGAGAAGGGTTAGGAAATTAGGGAATTAGGTTAAGAGGGATTAGGTTTAGGGAATTAGGTTCAAGAAAATTTTAGGGAAATGTGTAAACTCTAATAAATTATTATGATTAATGTCTGTAGCAATACCAATTATCAATAAAATAAATAGATGTTAGCTGCGTATTTTTGCAAGCGAGCGAATTCACTTGGTCTTATCGGACTAACAAAACCTAAAATGAGTCCATTGATTAATTATTAAAATAAAATGAGATATCGTTAATTCTGTTAGTAAAAAGTAAGTTTGTGTGCGTAGCAAACCTGTACATCGCTGGCAATTAGTCGGACAGATTGAACTGTTTAATCTTGTTAATTTAATTAATTAAAGCAATCCAGAGCTTTTGTAGAGAATTAATTAAAAGCGTGCGGACTTAAGTAAAATCAACTAGGCGTTTCTGCTTGAATAAAATTTATTCTTTTTGTTGGTTGTGAGTGCGAGTAGTATTTCATTTTCCTTTCTTCCTTCGTCCGTTAAAACGCGAACTTCGGGTTTTTCGACCATAAAGCAAATAGACAGTAGAGCGGCTATAATGGGGAGTGCTAACTTAGCAGAGGACTCGAAAAGCGTTATTTAAATTAAATCGTGCTAACGAATTAGAAGCTACTAACTTATGTATCCATAATATCACTCAAAATCAACTATGTATTTATTTATATTATTATTCGTCTTTGTCAGATCGCTACAGAGGACGAACCAAAGACCGACATGTGAGTAATCGATCGGGGAAGTATTCGACGAGCCTTTCTGCATTTACGAAGGCAAGTGATCCTCTTGAACATAAATATAGTTAATTTAAATATAAACCGTATATTGCAGTATTATGTGTATTGCATCCAAAATTGTTTCTCCAAAACTTAAATCTAATAATTGAGATGAAAATTATTAAGATGAAGATGAAAGAAATGAGAATGACGAAAGGAAAGTGATAAAGGGAATAATATGGCTGGTAAAGGGGGCCCGTGGCAGGTAAGAAATGAGGCAGGAGGTGGGACCCTTTACATATGGTTAAAATAAAAGGACCAACAAAACTCTTACTCGGTCACAGGCCGTAAATTCAGTACCAACTATTTTCCCGTTTCGACAGGTAGAAAATGCTACCTTGTTACGTGACTATGCTCTCCACATTGGGTAAGTAATATATGTGAGTGTGATGGAGGAACCCAGGACCGGTAGGGGAAGTCCGGAAGTGGGGGATCCAAGGTGCTATAGCGCTAAGGTGGAGTGTTAAGTGCAGGATACAAATTGCCTCAACCAACATTACCAGAACTCGGCGGGTGACGAGGTCAACACCGACGGAAAGTAATGGGTGGAGAAATTAATTCACGTAACTTGGAAAACGTTCTGTATTCTGATCTCGAACCCACATCAAAGGAAATGCAGTGGACCCTGTTCACAGAGAGTTCAGAATAACTATGCGTAAAGTGGTACAAAGCCTGTGCAGTACTAAATAAAATCATGAATTTATGCTAGTCTCCTGGATTGGAGTCTACGGGAACCACATGGGGTCTATCTTCTCTCCGAGTGACTAGTAGTGTTTTCAGTATTAAAATCTGCCACCTAAATGTTTTAATGAACTATTTTCAGAAATGAGATAATATAGAAACTGTGATAACAAACAGAGATAATTCATTCAGTGCATCCTTTGCTATTAATGCTTGCTGAGTACTTTTGTACTCAACTTTGTTAGTATTCTCCTTTGTAGATCCTTGTCCGTCCGAGAATTATCCCGAGTGGGACGAGGGCCGTGTAGGTACAGATGAGGTTGCAGGAGATGAGGATCCTTACTACGAGGAGCAGGGTGAGGTGGACGCCCTATTCGACACCTGGGACGACTAGGAGGCCGTTTGAGCTTGGCGGGCAAGAGGGGGATATAGTCCCATTTTGGAAATGTATATTACTATGTGTATTGTAAGACCTTAGCCCTGCATGGCTAACTGTTGAAATAAAGAACGGTTTCTATCTTATTGTTCTGCTGCGTCAACTCTGGTAAGTCTTACTATTCGTTGAAGCGGTGTTCTACCAGGCAGACGAATAGTAATCCGTTTGCTTAAGTGTGATTACCCTCCGGGGTAATGACACGGGGCGTCACACCATGCAAGCAAGAGATCATAGATTGTTACCACTAGACGTGTAATGTAGCAGAACAAGAGTTGGAGCAGCCTGATTCAACGTAGAGCGTGTCGATGAAGTGGTTGTAGTCGATCGTTTTCTTCAACAACCAATCATGTTCCTTGTGAAGATCGTGGATCATCCTCGTTCAGCATAACAGCAATCGTAGCAACGTCTCTACGGTATCCACACATCCAGGGATGGAACACTGTGCACCGATGTGCTAGCACCAACTCACACGGTAAGGCACTAGAGAAGATGGCGGCTAGGGTTTCGGTGGAGTAACTCACGTCGCGCGTTGTAATGACCCAAGAGCCTCATGCATCCCCTTATATAATGCCCATGATGGATCCTATCCGAACACATTTGTTCCAACCCGTTAAGTGTGTGACCCTGTAGGTTCATGCGTAGTCGGTTGTGACTTGGAAATCCTTTTCCGACCACGAGTCGTTAGCGGTTCCTAGCAGGACATAACGATTCCTAAATACATATAAATTATATCGGACGAACCTTAATGCAATATGATCTATAACTAGGTCCTTATCACTAATGACCAGCTCGTATCTCTATACGATCAGTTCATATTTAGTCATGACCAGTTCGTAACTCCTTACGACTAGTTTACGACCAGTCAGTGATTATGTTCGACCAGCTCGTATCTCCGTACGACTAGTCCGTGTCTGGTTGAACTGAACGACCTGCTCATGTATTCTCCCTTTGTCTCACGATATCAGATTGAACTCCAGGTGAGATATTATGTCATCCATAAACTGTTCAATACTTTCTCGATCAAGTGTCGGATAACTTCATGTGGTCGACTCTTCAATCACTAGTGGCATGGCCATGCACTTTTTTTATCCGACCACATCGAGTGACCCAGAGATATCTCTCCTGCTATGTTAAGAGGGGCAAATCTCATGTACGACCAGCCATATTCCTCCGTATGTTTCATAGCAAACCCGAAAGCTACCTTTATAACTACTTAGTTACGGAGTAGCCCCTAAGTATACTATTACACATGTAGGAAACCATGCTGATCTTAGATCTAAGGATTATACATCATCATTGCTTGAGACCAACTGATGACACATAAAATTATAACAATCTCAATAGTGTCTCAAGGTGGATCAATCCAACACCATGTTCTCTAACATGTATTCACATTATTGATTCAATATCCCTATATCCATGACTGGTGAAACATAGTCATCAATGAATACATGTGCTGGTTGATAAGTCACTAGTGTTCCGACTAAAGATACATTTAGAACGACATCATATAAGTTAAAGAGCTTCACCAACAAGTCACATACTTGTTAATCTTTATAGCTGATGAATCATTCAAGGAACATAATGACATTTATTCTATAACTCATAAATATAGACGTGATATAATCATCTCTATGATTGCCTCTAGGGCACCAACACCCGTGTATCGTGGCAGTACGACCAGAACGAGGTCAGACAAGGAGCCATGTACAAATACAAGGAGGCTGTGCAGGAGGTTGTCAAACTCTAGGCCTTCTCGGTGTGGCATGCATTCACAGTAGTGAAGTTTAACCCAAGATGCTACGACGTGAAGTGCAATATAGAGGGATGCTCTTGGCGAGTGCACATATTCCAACCTAAGTGGGACACCTACTAGAAATGCTCAATAGTAGTCTCTCACACATGTGTTGTCGCTGAATCAACGCAGTCCCATACGAACCTATTATTAGGCTTTATCTCAAACATCATGTACGGTGAGATTATGGATAATCTAGATTTTGAGCCATTATTCATCATTTGGGCAGTAGAGGCAAGGTTCCAGTACACAATTAATTATGATAAGGCGTGGAGGGCAAAGCAGAAGGCATTGAAACTAAGGTTCAGTACGTTCGAGGACTTCTACCACAACCTCCCCGGCCAACTCCGAGTCATATAAGACAGAAATCACGACACTCATGTCGACATTCAAGATGACGCACATCTGCGGTGGGAAGAGAAGAGGGTACTGAAGCGAGCATTCTTTGCCTTTGGCCCATGCATCAATATATTCCAGTATTGCTGTCCAATCTTGTGCGTGGATGACATGTTTCTGACTGGGAAGTACAAGAGGCAGGTACTTACTGCAATAGCGACGGACGAGAACAATTAGGTTCTTCCCGTGGCCTTCGTATTCGTTGAAAGCGAGAACACAAATAGTTGGATGTGGTTTATGAGGAACGTGAATATTTCTATTGTACAGGGCCGTCCTAACGTATGCGTCATACATGATCGACATGCAGGCTTGTTAAGTGCAATAACCCAGCTACAACAAGGGTAGAACGAGCCACTTCCATGGGTGGATTTGCAGAGCAGGTGGTGCATGAGGTACTGGTTGCAAACTTCTACAAGCAGTTTCACAACAAAGACTTGATAAACCTATTCAACCGACCGTGCAACCAGAAACATAAGAGAAAGTACGATGCACTCTAAAAGATTCTGGATGAGCGGACCGAGCCGCACAGAAGGGAGGCAGCAAGAAAGCCCGCAACAAGCACTGACCAGGATCCCGAGGCATTGCCACAGTTACCCACAGATGGTCCTGGTGTGACAAGGAAGACAAGGGCGCAGGTGAAATGCTTCTCAGACTGGATTAAGCACGGGCCTAATAAGAAGTGGTTGCTGCCACATGACAATAATGATGCTCAATATGGTGTCATGACAACCAATCTAACTGAGGTGTACCATTGGGTTATGCACAGCGTCAGGGGCCTCCCTTTGGTTGCTATTGTGAAGGCAATTCTCTGCGGTACCACAAAGTACTTTGTTGACCGAAGCAACAAAGCGTCATTGGCAAATGACAGAGTATTATACTCCGCCATGATCACTAAGTTCATTGAGGAGAAGAGCAAGAAGGGTAAGATGCACTAGACATTCAAGATGGGCATAAGGGAGCTTCGCTTGGAGATGCTGTGTAGGGAGAAAGGACGTCATGGGATAAACCACGAGAGAATCATCAACGAGTGCACACTACACCACGCTTGTTGCGTATGCACTTGTAACAAGCCTCTTCTTCTACATAGGTCATGCTCACATGTCATGGCCACATGTTCGACGGTGACGCAGCATCCTGGTCAGTACATTTCTGAATATTTCACCAAGAAAGAGGTGATGCGGACCTGGAATGCGGAGCTGTATGGTTACAACATGGTTGGCCATTTCACTGGCCATCCTACCTAGGAGCAACTGATCTGGGCCACGAACATTGCTAGGTTGAAGGGAAAGGTTGGTCGGCGGCAGGTACGACGTATCAGGAATGAAATGGACGAAGTAGAAGCAGAGCGTCGTATGAGGAAGTGCTCAATTTGCAGGGAGTCCGGACATACCTTTAAGAAATGCCTTACGAGAAATGCACAGGATGAAGGAGAGGCCGGCTGTTCGGACAACGCCGAGGGGACTCCATTCGACCGACACTCTCAAGGCGGGCACCGTGGAGGTTGACATGGCGAACGTTGAGGTAGCAGTCACTGGAATGGTTTGTCTTTTCGAAATATGTTGTCCTCAATGTTTTGTAATGTCATTGTGATTTATCGAAAAATTATGTGATGATGTTGTGCCGGAATATTTTGTAACACCATTGTGATTTGTCGAAAAACTATATGATGATGTTGTGCTGGAACATTTAGTAACATCAGTGTGATTTGTCGAAAAACTATGTGTGAGGACCCGCGTTTTCTAGACCTAATCTAGTTGCGTTAATCGGTAGTTAGCGGTAATTAATCTCGTTTTAGCGGTAAGCTAGCAAGCGTGTTTCGACCGTTAGTTTAGTGAGTGTTGTGTTTCGTCCGCGAGCATTGCATCATTCATCATTCATCAAGTCAGCATTCATTCAGATCATCAATCATTAAAGTGCATCATCTCATCATATACTCATTAGCCAATTGCATTCATCAATCAGCCATTGCAACAATAGTATCATTCATAATCGAAGTCTGCATTTCCATTCTCAGTTGATCAATACATCATACATACACAGTCCAGTATATACATTCATCCGTAGTGCATATCATATTACAATAGAATCTTTGCATCCAATAGCAGTGTACCATTATCATTTCATTACATCAATTGTGCATGAATAGTTACAACTCATAATAGTTACATTCATTTCTAAAGTGTTGCATTTGCATCTCGCCGAAGCCCTCCTTGTATCCTTGCCTTTGACCGCCAAGCCATCCTTGTGTCCTTGCTCGTCGATCGCCAATCCCTCAAACCCTCGTGTCATCCTTGTCATCCAAGAACCTGCAGACGTACCATTCTTTCGCCAGCGTGGTTAGACAGATAAACCGTGGTATTATTAAAGTAAAGTTGCCGTCAGTATCCCGAAGTGCAGTAGATACCCGAAGCGACCTGAGCAGTCGGTCCCTTGACCATCAAGACACCCAGACCAACCGGAGTTAGCCGGCTCCTTGATCGTGAAGATATCCTGACCATCCGAGGTCGCCGATACTGTCACTTCCGTGGGTATCATCATCCGCGCCCAAAGCCCACAACAAGAAAAACATTTCATCCTCACCAAAGCCTCACGGGTGCAAAGAGAATCCAACAAAGTCCCCCATTTACCCCTACCCTCTGTTGAAGACATCATCGGGCAACCGAATCCAACACCCACAGTATATTATTCCGATCGACAGAAAGCCCACGAGAGAGAGCGGCCTGGAAGGTAAGCAGAGCAAGTATGGCGGTAAAAATAGAATTACCACAACACAGATGATAATAGCCAACCAAGAGCCAACAAGTTCGTTCACCTCCACCAAAGACACATCCAAAGAAGCACAAGGAGGCGGCACAAGCGCAAAGCCAACACAAAATAGCCAAAGAAAAGCCACCAAAGCCACTCATTCCCACATTCATCTCCGACAAAACAAACCCTGACCCGGCATAAGCAAGCATCCACATTCAACCCCGAGTAAGCACAAGCCAACATTCATCTCCCCAAAACAACAAGAAGACCAAGTCCATCACCCCAGCAGGAGATAGCAGATTCATTTTTCCCTACCACCAAAGACACAACATCACACCACCGCAAGGAGGGAGGCAGGAGAAAGAGGGAGGCAGGAGAAGGAGGAGAAGCAAGCAAAGCAAGGAGGCAAGCGAAGCGCAAAGCAGGAGCAAGAAGAAGACAGGGGAAGCAGAGTCCAAGGGCGGCGGCATGACCTCGAATCCATCAAGAAGGCGACCACCCGGACGCCGAGTCGATCAATGACGAGGGAGAAGAGAAGAGCACCACTCGAGGCCAGCACTACCATCCCTTTCCCGTCACAAAACCCAGTGAGGAGGTAACCCACAGTCCACTTTTGTTTGCATCACAAGTATCTGGCATCAACCATCAATCCCAAATCAAATCTCAATAATCCCAACAACCCGCAGCATGCACCCATTCATCCCCATCAGCACAGATCATCAGTCATCATCCATCATCACGAGCAATAGAGGAGGGGCGAGAGGTAGAGGAGGGGTCAGTGAGCAAACCGAGAGCGGCGGCCGCAGCCGGTATGAAGGAGGTGAGGACCGTGAGGCGTCGTCGATTGGCGCGAGCCAAAACCATGGGGCGTGGCGTCAGCGAGGGGCCGAGAGGAGCTGGGTGCCGAGAGAGGCGCGGGCGATGGTGGAGGAGCAGAGCGAGCCGAGCCGTGCCACCCAGGCAAAGGCGGCGTGGAGGCGGCCGAGTCTGCAGGCCCTAAACGCGCATGGCCTAGAGGGGACCGGGAGCCGAGGAGGCCGACAATGGGCGTGGACCAGAGGCAACAGAGGCGGATGAAACGTGGCAAGCACTCGGCGGCGGCGCCATGGAGCGGCAAGCGGCGAGGGCGAAGCAGAGGCGACCGAGCCGGGTGGAGGCGTTGCTGGCTTGGCGTGGTGGCGTCGGCGTGGATCTGCGAGGGCGGCTCGAGTCCGAGAGGCGAGGCAAGAAGGAGGGCGGCGGGCCGGAGTTCATCCTCCGTGGCGGCAGAGAGAGAGTGAGGAGAGAGTGGAGAGGGTAAGGGGAGGAGAAGGCAGTGTGGGGGTGTGTAGTGTGCGTGTGTGCTGGGTGTTGGGGTGGTGTGTGTGGCCGCGTGTGTGGGTGTCGGCTGTGTAGTGTGCGTGTGTGTGTTGTGGGTGTTAGGGTTAGGGGTGTTAGGGTTAGGTTTAGGGTAGATTAGGAGATTAGGTTAAGGATTTAGTTAGTTTTTATTCCCTGTTGCGATTGTCGATTTCTTTCTCCAGCTTCTGTTTGTTAATTATTTATCTGTTGTTTATTTAATTGCTGTTAATCCTTTTTAATCGGAAGCTTGTCTAATTAATCAATCAAAGTTAATCGGCGCGTTAAAATTGCTAATCAGCGTAGTAGCCGTATTCCTGTAGTTAAGCGTGAACCGGGGAAATGCTAACTCGGTGTAGTTCCCAAAAAAAAAATTGTTTATTAAATTAATTGTGCTGACAATTAAGGAGTCGCTAACTTAAATATTTATATATCACCCAAAAATCAACTATGTATTTACTTATTATCGCTATTCGTGCTGCCGATTGCTACAGAAGACGAGCCGAGATCGACGGAGTCAGCGGACCGGAAAGTCATCATCGCCGATCTTTCCTCCAGTTCTAAAGGCAAGCGATTCTCTTGAACATCAACATAGCTATCTCAAATGTAAACCGTATTTCGCACTATTATACGTATTGCATTAAAACGGTTTTCTGAAAAACTAAATTGATTTGATTTAGATGGAAATGAGTTAGAAAGAATTGAATGAATGAGAATGAATGATGAATGGAAATGAATGATAGTGATATAGAGATAGATTACTTATGGTGGGTAAAAGGGGGCCCTGGCAGGGGAACATGAAGACGACGATGACGATGAGGTAAGAGGTGGGCCCCTTTTTACATATGGTTATAATATAAGAGACGACAAACTCTTGCTCGATGCAAGCAGTAAATTCAAGACCAACCATTTGTCCTGCTTGGTGCAAGCGTAAAATGCTACCTTGTTACGTGATTTTAATCTCCACGGGTAAGTAATATGAGGATAGAAGAATGGAGAAACCCGTAACCGTGAGGAGAGACCAGGAAGTGGGGATCCAAGGCGCTATAGCGCTAAGGTGGAGTGTTGAGGCGGGATAGAAGCTGTCCCCAACCAACATTACTGGAACTCGGTGGATGACGAGGTCAGCAACGTGACTGAATCGGCACCGACGGAATGTAATGCGTGGAGGCTTAAATCACGTAGCGGAAAACGCTACGTATTCTCGAACTTGAAATCGCATCAAAGGAAATGCGGTGAACCTAGCTCTCGAGAGTTGAGTTGCTATGGGTAAAGTGGTACAAACTGCTTGATGCTATCGAGATCATGAATTCATGCCAGTCTCCTGGATGGGAGTCTACGGGAACCGCTAGGGGTCTTTCTTCTCTCCGAGTGATTAGTAGTCACTTTCAGAATAAAATTGCCACCTAATGTTTCAAATAACTTATTTTCAGAAAGAGAAGAGATAGAACTTGTAACAACAGTAGAGATAGTTCATCTGATGCATTCTTTGCTATTCATGCTTGCTGAGTACATTAATTTGTACTCAACCTTGTTAGTATTCTCCTTTGTAGATCCGCGTCCGGCCGGGAGCTATCCCGAGTGGGACGAGGGATTTGCAGGTACAGAAGAAACTACAGGAGGTGAAGGTGCGAACTACGAGGACCAGGGCGAGATGGACGCCATGTTTGACAATTGGGACGAGTAGGTGGCCGGTGCTTCAGGGTGAACGAGAGAAGCGGAGAAGTTTCCCTTTTGTAGTTGTTTAATATTTGTATTAAGAACCATAGCCCTGCGTGGCAATTACTGGAATAAAGTACAGTTTCTATCTTATTGTTCTGTTGCGCAATCCTGATAATGGCTTACTATTCGTTGGAGCAGTGTTCTACTGAGCAAACGAATAGTAATCCGTATGCCTAAGTGTCATTATCCTTGGGATAATGACACGGGGCGTCACAGGTGGTATCAGAGCAATACGATCAAACCACGCTAATAAAATAGAAACTGTAGCAAGAACTTAGGTGTGCTTTTCTCTCTCGCTATATTGCAGTAATTACCTTATTAACTCTCTTCTCCATATCAATTTCTATTCCTGTCCCGTTTCAAAAGTAATATGTTAGAACTCTCACCTTCCTTGGAGTGACAGCCTGCTAACGTAGAACCTTTCCTTCGTAGGAGGTTTAGACTCAGTCTTGCGTTCGAGAGAGTGCGGGGGAAAGCGTGTGCTTCGTTATCTGTTGCTAAATAACCTATCAGGCTAGCCATCCAACATAGGATAGAAGATTCGAAGGTTATAGGCGAAGGGGTTCTCAATATAAGGTTGTAAGTTCTCATGCCGGGATTAGAGGCATGAAGTAGAACTCTGGCGTGGACCTGCTTTTCCAATCTCGGGATAAGTATGGACCATACCCGTTAGCTTCTTTACCTCTTCATCTATATCACCAAAAATGACCCGTCAGTATCTCGAGTAATTCGTAATCACTTAAAGGAAATAAAGCTAATAGCTGACGGTGTAAAAGATGTCTTATCTCATAAGATTTCAGCTTTTCGGGACGAGTAGTCCGTGGCACTCGGCGTGTAGCTCTGGCGCACCAGGCGAAGTCTGGGCGTACTCGTGGATGAGCCTGGCGTTTCCCAACACGCATTGGCGGTCTCGAAGCGGATCTCGAGCGCATTCGCACGTGGATCCGTGGTAGTGTGAGTTCGCACTCAGAGGCAAGCTCTGAGCGGTCCCAAACACGTGGTTTGGGCGGTCTTGAGAACGGGATCTCAAGCGTGACTGAGCACGAGAGCCTCAGCTAGAATAGGATTTGGATCTTTTTGCGTCACCTTGTTTCTTGGTGTTATTTGGCTATCTGTGCGTGGCTTAATCCAACCAACCTGCGGCGTAACTCTGTCAGATGAATACCATGATTCCTCCTCTACCTCAAACTGCTGCTGAATCGTAAAAAGCTAATTAAAAACAAACTACGAAACGCCCTAAAATCTGCTAATAACCCCAAGTGTATCAGCTAATGTGCAACCCCTTCTCTAAGCATCTCCCCTGCAGGATGGAACGCCAAGGAAGCGAAGAACGTGGATTGAGATTGACATTGGGACTCGTGCCACACGATCAGACAACAGAGAATCCAGCAGCAAACCCCAATGAGCCAGCACCTGTCCAACCTCAAGCTACTACCATGCCAGAAACCAGCCAACTGCCGTCCACCAGAGCCACTGATTCCCTAAGCCTAATGACCGACGTTTTGCGATTCCTCGAAAACTCCAGGAAGGAAGCTCAAGAAAGCCAGAACCGCTTCATGGAAGCGCTCCTAGCTCGAGTAGCCCCTACTACATCTCAACCAAACCGCGGGGTTAGTCTGGGCGACTTCCTCCAGACTCACCCTCCCACCTTTGCCAAGGCAACTGATCCGTTGGACGCTAGCGATTGGCTAGAAGAGGTGGAGAAGAAATTGAACACGGTCGGATGCTCTGATGTAGAGAAGGTTCGTTATGCTTCGCATCAGCTAACTGGACCTGCGGCCACGTGGTGGCTCAACTACAACCGTAACCGTGTCAGCGAGCAACCCATCACTTGGGCAGAATTCAAGACGCGTTTCACTGAAACATATGTGCCAACGGGAAGAATGGAACTGAAGAAGCGAGAGTTTCGAGCTCTAACTCAAGGCGGGAACAAGATGGTTGAATATCTGAGTCAATTCAATGATCTTTCCCGCTACGCTTCAGCCGACGTCGACACTGAAGAGAAGAAAATAGAGAAATTCCTGGATGGCATGCACCCATATCTTAAAATGCTCCTGTCCATCCACAAAATAACTGAATTCCAAGACCTAGTTAACAGAGCCATAATCCTGGAGAACGAGCACTCCAACCTCAATGAAGAGCGAAGGAAGAAAGCAAAGACCGATCACCATCACTCATCTGCTCGCAGACCTCATCCGTATATGCCACCGCAGCAACCACAAGTGTACGGGCCACCTCAGCAACAACCTTTCGACCCACCTCTGCAGATACCAGTAACCCAGCCGCAACCAGTGCCCATAGCAATTAGCTGTGGGAAGTGTAAAGGGAGCCACTTGACGAAGGATTGTCTGAGAGGAACAGATGCATGCTACAATTGCGGACAGCCTGGTCATCGTAAGATCAACTGTCCCCACCCGCGAAGAATGTCTTGGACTCCACCACCACGAGCATTTGTGCCAAGACCGCCTGCTCCAGCACCACCGCAGGTCACTCATATGAAGCCAGCTGGAGACAAGCAACTCATCGCGAGGGACTAAAGAGGGCCAACACGCTGACGACGTGGCGCAAGCGATGGAGAAGCATCAAGTGCGGCAACGGGTATAGTATTACTTCCTCTCTCCGTAAGCTTCGCTCTTGTCTATGCTTTGTTAGTGGAGAGCGATGAAGCGTCGTGCGGGGTCTGCCTCAGAACCTTTCCTCCCTAAGCAACCCCAATTTCGGGGACGAAATTGTTCCAAGGGGGGTAGGATGTGAGGACCCGCGTTTTCTAGACCTAATCTAGTTGCGTTAATCGGTAGTTAGCGGTAATTAATCTCGTTTTAGCGGTAAGCTAGCAAGCGTGTTTCGACCGTTAGTTTAGTGAGTGTTGTGTTTCGTCCGCGAGCATCGCATCATTCATCATTCATCAAGTCAGCATTCATTCAGATCATCAATCATTAAAGTGCATCATCTCATCATATACTCATTAGCCAATTGCATTCATCAATCAGCCATTGCAACAATAGTATCATTCATAATCGAAGTCTGCATTTCCATTCTCGTTGATCAATACATCATACATACACGATCCAAAGATATACATTCATCCGTAGTGCATATCATATTACAATAGAATCTTTGCATCCAATAGCAGTGTACCATTATCATTTCATTACATCAATTGTGGATGAATAGTTACAACTCATAATAGTTACATTCATTTCTAAAGTGTTGCATTTGCATCTCGCCGAAGCCCTCCTTGTATCCTTGCCTTTGACCGCCAAGCCATCCTTGTGTCCTTGCTCGTCGATCGCCAATCCCTCAAACCCTGGTGTCATCCTTGTCATCCAAGAACCTGCAGACGTACCATTCTTCGCCAGCGTGGTTAGACAGAAGTAAACCGCGGTATTATTAAAGTAAAGTTGCCGTCAGTATCCCGAAGTGCAGTAGATACCCGAAGCGACCTGAGCAGTCGGTCCCTTGACCATCAAGACACCCAGACCAACCGGAGTTAGCCGGCTCCTTGATCGTGAAGATATCCTGACCATCCGAGGTCCTTCGATACCTGTCACTTCCGTGGGTATCATCATCCGGCGTCCCGAAAGCCCACAACAGTAAAAACATTTCATCCCTCGACCAAAGCCTCACGGGTGCAAAGAGAATCCAACAAGTCGTCCCCATTTACCCCTACCCTCCGTTGAAGACATCATCGGCAACAGCGAATCCAACACCCGATATATTATTCCGATCGACAGAAAGCCCACGATGAGAGCGGCCCGAGAAGGTAAGCGGGAGCAAGATGGATAAGAAAATAGAATTACCACAACACAGGATGATAATAGCCAACCAAGAGCCAGCAAGTTCGTTCACCTCCCCAGCCAGCACACATCCAGCAAGCACAAGGGAGGCAGCACAAGCGCAAAGCCAACACAAAATAGCCAGCACAAAGCCAGCCAAAGCCAGCTCATTCCCACATTCATCTCCCCAGCAAAACAAACCCACAGCCAGCATAAGCAAGCATCCACATTCAACCCCCCGAGTAAGCACAAGCCAACATTCATCTCCCCAAAACAGCCGCAGCACCAAGTCCATCACCCCCAGCAGGAGATAGCCAGATTCATTTTTCCCCTACCAGCCAGCACAACATCACACCAGCCGCAAGGAGGGAGGCAGGGAGAAAGAGGGAGGCAGGGAGAAGGAGGAGAAGCAAGCAAAGCAAGGAGGCAAGCGATGCTTGGCAGCAGGAGCAAGAAGAAGACAGGGGAAGCAGAGTCCAAGGGCGGCGGGACGGCCTCGAATCCATCAACAAGGCGACCACGGACGCCGAGTCGATCGCAATGAGGAGAAGAGAAGAGCACTACCGAGGTCAAGACTACCATCCCTTTCCCCGTCACAAAACCCAAAGAGAGGTAACCCACAGATCCACTTTTGTTTGCATCACAAGTATACCGGCATCAACCATCAATCCCAAATCAAATCTCAATAATCCCAACAGCCCGCAGCATGCACCCATTCATCCCCATCAGCACAGATCATCAGTCATCATCCATCATCACAGCAATAGAGGAGGCGAGAGGTAGAGGAGGGGTCGGTGAGCAAACCAGATGGCCGCAGTCGGTCGCAGAGGAGGTGAGACCGTGGGCGTCGTCGGTGGCGCGAGCCAAAGCCATGGAGGCGCGCGTCGCAGCGAGGGGCGGAGAGGAGCTGGTGAAACCGAGGAGGCGTGGCAGGAAGGAGGAGCAGAGCCGAGCCAGCCGGGCACCAGGCAGCGGCGGCGCGTGGAGGCGGCCGAGGCTGCCAGGCCCTAAACGCTGGCAGAGGGGACCGGGAGCCGAGGAGGCCGAGCGGCAACAGGACCGTGGACCAGAGGCAGCGAAAGCGGCAGAAGACTCGTGGCGGCACCGCCATGCAGCAAGGCGAACCGAGGGCGCAGCAGAGCGACCCGCCGGGTGGAGGCGTTTGGCGCTGGCCGTGGTGGCGTCGGCGTGGATTCGCGAGGGCGGCTCGAGTCCGAGGTGAGGCGGCGCAAAGGAGGCAAGCAGCGGCGGGCGGAGTTCATCCTCCGTGGCGGCAGAGAGAGAGAGGAGAGAGTGGAGAGAGGGAGAGGGAGGAGAGAGCGGTGTGGGGGTGTGTAGTGTGCGTGTGTGCTGGGTGTTGGGGTGGTGTGTGTGGCCGCGTGTGTGGGTGTCGGCTGTGTAGTGTGCGTGTGTGTGTTGTGGGTGTTAGGGTTAGGGGTGTTAGGGTTAGGTTTAGGGTAGATTAGGAGATTAGGTTAAGGATTTAGTTAGTTTTTATTCCCTGTTGCGATTGTCGATTTCTTTCTCCGACTTCGCTTGTTAATTATTTATCTCGTTGTTTATTTAATTCTTTGTTAATCCTTTTTAATCTAAGCTTGTCTAATTAATCAATCAAAGTTAATCGGCGCGTTAAAATTGCTAATCAGCGTAGTAGCCGTATTCCTGTAGTTAAGCGTGAACCGGGGAAATGCTAACTCGGTGTAGTTCCCAAAAAAAAAATTGTTTATTAAATTAATTGTGCTGACAATTAAGGAGTCGCTAACTTAAATATTTATATATCACCCAAAAATCAACTATGTATTTACTTATTATCGCTATTCGTGCTGCCGATTGCTACAGAAGACGAGCCAGTACTGACGGGAGCCGCGGACCAGAAAGTCATCATCGCCGATCTTTCCTCCAGTTCTAAAGGCAAGCGATTCTCTTGAACATCAACATAGCTATCTCAAATGTAAACCGTATTTCGCACTATTATACGTATTGCATTAAAACGGTTTTCTGAAAAACTAAATTGATTTGATTTAGATGGAAATGAGTTAGAAAGAATTGAATGAATGAGAATGAATGATGAATGGAAATGAATGATAGTGATATAGAGATAGATTACTTATGGTGGGTAAAAGGGGGCCCTGGCAGGGGAACATGAAGACGACGATGACGATGAGGTAAGAGGTGGGCCCCTTTTTACATATGGTTATAATATAAGGACAGACAAACTCTTGCTCGGTCTGAAGCCGTAAATTCAGTACCAACCATTTGTCCCGTTTCGGCGGGCAGAAAATGCTACCTTGTTACGTGATTTTAATCTCCACACCGGGTAAGTAATATGAGGATAGAAGAATGGAGAAACCCAGAACCGTGAGGAGAGACCGGAAGTGGGGGATCCAAGGCGCTATAGCGCTAAGGTGGAGTGTTGGGGGCAGGATAGAAGCTGTCCCCAACCAACATTACTGGAACTCGGTGGATGACGAGGTCAAGAACGTGATGAATTCCAAGCCGAATGTAATCGTGGAGGCTTAAATCACGAATTCAGGAAAACGTTCTGTATTCTGAACTTGAAATCGCATCAAAGGAAATGCGGTGAACCTAGCTCAGAGAGTTCAGAGTTGCTATGGGTAAAGTGGTACAAGCCTGCGCAGTGCTATCAGATCATGAATTCATGCCAGTCTCCTGGATGGGAGTCTACGGGAACCGCTAGGGGTCTTTCTTCTCTCCGAGTGATTAGTAGTCACTTTCAGAATAAAATTGCCACCTAATGTTTCAAATAACTTATTTTCAGAAAGAGAAGAGATAGAACTTGTAACAACAGTAGAGATAGTTCATCTGATGCATTCTTTGCTATTCATGCTTGCTGAGTACATTAATTTGTACTCAACCTTGTTAGTATTCTCCTTTGTAGATCCGCGTCCGGTCGGGAGCTATCCCGAGTGGGACGAGGATTTCGGTGATCTGAGAAGAAACTATAGGAGGTGAAGGTCACGAACTACGAGGACCAGGGCGAGATGGACGCCATGTTTGACAATTGGGACGAGTAGGTGGCCGGTGCTTCAGGGTGAACGAGAGAAGCGGAGAAGTTTCCCTTTTGTAGTTGTTTAATATTTGTATTAAGAACCATAGCCCTGCGTGGCAATTACTGGAATAAAGTACAGTTTCTATCTTATTGTTCTGTTGCGCAATCCTGATAATGGCTTACTATTCGTTGGAGCAGTGTTCTACTGAGCAAACGAATAGTAATCCGTATGCCTAAGTGTCATTATCCTTGGGATAATGACACGGGGCGTCACACTATGTGACGGCGTTTCGCTTAAAAATATGTTGTGCTAATATTACTGTCTAGTTCTGTTTCTTATTACGTCGTGCGTCAATTGTAATGTGTAACTTATCTTGTTTCTAACACCACCACCATTGTCTTCGTAGGCGGCGTCGTTGGTGGTGGTAGATTAGTTGGTTGGTGTTGTGTGGCGGTTCAGACGCTGGAGTGGAGTGGTCGAAAAAAGAAGTCCAAAAAAAGAATACAAAATGAAATAAAACATTACTAAATTTTAGGCTGAATTCTATACATACAAATAAAAAAACAGAACCTAGGGCTTGTCGCCGATTCAATTAGCGACAGAGGCCCTGTTAGGGCTACTGTCGCTAGTTGGAATGGTGACAAGGGAATTTCACCATTTCAACTTACGGCAATAGCCTAATTGTGCAATTTTTTATTTTGACTATTTATCTTCGTGATTTTTTGTTAAAATAATATTATTTTAGAAAAAAGCGTAATCACCTAACCCGTCTATTTAGGTAGGGGGAAAAAGACAAAAATAAGAAGAAAATCAAGAATACGGGTAGATAAACACCTGGCTGGTATGGTAGACTGTTCACAGGCGGTCTACCGAGCCCGACATAGTCCAAGGTCTAAGCTTGGGGCTGCGATTTTACCAAAACCCGACAAAATCATTAAAAATAATAAATAAACCCTTTTTTATTCTTGAAATGAATTAAAAATTACTTTTTATTCCCAAAAATCATTAAAATATCAATTTTAAATTGAAAAAACAGAATTTTGGGCCGGGCCAGGCCAGACTCGGGCTTGCTCGTTAGCGGTCGGCTCTTCAAACCCAGTCCAACCCGCGTTTGAACTGGTCTACTAGCTAGTATCCTAATGTTAGTAATTTTCGATCCAACGGCTAGGAAGAAGAGAAAGGCACCGAGTCCCAATGGCCACGAGGATGGCGGCGCTCCTCTACCTCCGAAGGCGGGCCGCGGCGGCGGTCGGCGGGGCGGTGCCAAAGCCGCGAGAACCGCGCGCCGGCCTAGCTACCGCAGCGAGGCACGACGCTCTAGATGGTGGCGGTCGGGGTGGAGAGGGCGGAGGGGGCGAGAGGAACAAGAGCCGGTGGGTGGAGCTCCCGCCCTTCGCGCCCCTCGATGCCGCCGCCGCCGCGAGAGCCATCTACCAAGGAGTTGAAGGAGGAGATAGAGGGAGCTCCAACTCCACGGCGATCAGGTGGGTCCGGCGGTGCTGCCCCCACCTACCGGCGTCGCTGGTGCAGAAGCTGTTCCGCCTCCGCAAGGTGCGCACCACATGCTCGACCAAATGCACCATTGCCTTCCTTCCTCTTAGTTACTAACTTGTATATCTATGAAAACACCCACGCGCGCGCGCGCACACACACAAATTGTTAGAATATTATGCACTTTTGTGATTAATTTAAATCCTAAAACAGTGATATATACTAGGTATATTAAACAGCAAGATCGCTAACCCATATATACCTATCTCATATACATTCGCAAACATGGCAAAGCCTAGAACAATAATACTACCGGCAACAGTGAAAACATCATCACATGAAAGATTGATAGCTGGTAAGACTTAGCCATATGAAAGAAAGATCACCGCGACTCACAGAGGATCTCTCCGGTGACGGTCACGGTAGGGTCTGGTCCGGCGAGGAAGATGCGACACAGCCGAAAGCAACGAGCAGTCGTGCGAAGCGCTTCCCAAAAACCTGATTCGCCCATTCCCGTGCAGGACCAAGAGAGGGAATGGTTCCAGAGACACTGCTCTCCCCACGGATGGTGCACGCCACTGCAGGGATGAAGTTGTCGTAACAGCGCAGCGCAAAGGAGGAAGAAGGCAACGGCGTTTCACTTCTGTATTTTTGGGCAGAGATGACGTCTCCTCATATAGACACCCAATGGTTTGGAAGGATACCTCATTATCGCATGACAAAAATTGGAAACTGCAATAACACGCAGTTAATACCTGCCATAAATGGCCCGTGGGATTAGTGTGATTCAAACATTCATGTTTGAACTGTTCCCATCCTTGTCCAATTTATTTCACACGCAGAAATGCTACATCATCATGCAGGGTTACAAGGTGCAAAAAGAAGTTGCAGCTCCACACACAACCGAACCCGAAATCGCCGCACCATTCACGCGCATGCCGCGCGCTCAGGCGGTGGCGTGGCGTGGCGAGCTAGCGAGCACACGTTTGTATGCTTGTTTTGCTTGCTTCATCTAGGCATGGACATACTCCCACTTATAGATGAGTGTCCCTCCACCTAGAGTAGCAATGTGGTACTAAATTTCCTACCGTCCACCATACATGAGTGAGCCTTTAGGATTTATTGGAATTTCTAGAGAATTTTATTTGGGCCAAGCCCAATAACCCAAATTCTCCAACAATCCCCCACCAGATCCCAAGGCACACAACGTTTGCCCCTTGTCTCATGATGTTGTTAATATACCAGTTTTTCAGTAGAGACCTGTTAGGGTTGAACATCCACCTAGAACCATAAGCTACATTCATCCACAACTACATAATGGACTAAGTCTTGAATTGACACTTTTGTGTGGACAAGTTTCATGTTGGGCTTAAGCTGATACTTGAATGCCGATAGGCTATTCCCCATTCTGTTACCACAAATATACTTCAGGAGAAGAAAAACTCTATACAGAGGATTTCTTTCGTACTGAGTGATCATGTAAGAATGGAAGCCTTATTTTCTAGAGACTGTTTGTACTTTGTAGGTCTAAGGTACTTATGGTTATTCCCTTTACTTCTCATGGTCAAGAACAATTTGGAAAAGGCTTCTTTTTAGGGAATGAAAGTCTGAACTGTTGAGGTTAGATGCATGTTAAAATGCAGTAGATTTGCATTCTTTTTTTTAACTTTTGCATACCACATGTTGTATGTTGAAGACCTAACCATTTTTTATCCTTTTTTTATTACTTTTGAGCAACTATTGTAGTATTGTTTGTTTTTTCCCTTGAGCACTATGAAGTTAAAACTTTTTCTAAGAAGATATTAACTGTGTTGTGTATACACCGTGGCAGGTTAAGAAGAATTCTGTGACTGCTGAGACTTCCTCCTCAGATGCTAATGCTGAGCAACTCCGGTTGAGAAGGGTAATGAATAGCATGAGTGAATCAGAAGTACCTGGCAATCTGAGTCCTTAAGTTGTCTTTTAGATGCTTCTCCATCTCAATATTTGTGCTGTATCCTATGTAGTTCGCGATACATCGTACTTGGCTGAGCTGCAGGCATATACACAGTTTTGAGTAAATATGTGAATAATGCTATTCACTGAAGAAATGTGTTGGAACTCAGAGTCCAGCGGAGATTGTAGGTGTAACTTAGAGTCCGGCGGAGATTGTAGGTGTGAACAGTAGGTGGGTGAGGCCTTGGACCCCGACTTACAGGTGCCGTGATGACAGCCTGTGACGATCGGTGAACAAGAAGAAAGGAGGTAGGGAGATAGAGGAGGAGGTAGGGTAACTGGAGGCTTCTTTGTTGCTTGCTTCAGAAGATGAATATGCCATGCATTATATAGCCAACCCTAATAACTTGAACTAACCAAATCTGGAAGTAACTAATGATCATAACCAAATAACTGAATGAAGATAACTAAGGGAAGCCTCTGACTTATCTACTCACACCGATTTGGAATCCGGCTGAGCAGCTGGCAATGCTGTGGCGCTTTGGTCCAGTCGTCGCTGGTATGTTAATCCCCACATAACAAAATGAAATGTCTTATTTGTCAAGTGAGATAATAAATTTAAACATCAACTATCTTTCCCATAGTACGTAACTGAGAAACTCAGTAGCTTGTTATCATGGTTTGTCGAAAGCAATATAAATGACTGGTCAGTTGACATGACCAGATAATGACACAGAATGATGATATTAGCTACAGAGGTATCATGTAAAACTCCAATTTATCTGACATTCTCATTGGTATTTTTGTCATTACTGGAACCAACATCCAACGGTCATGCTCTTTGCTGTATGGTTTGGCTCTGATAAATTTGGGGAAGTTCATGGAGCCTCAAATTTCCATTGCTCCCCTTCTTTCTCCATTCCTATGATGGTGTCTCTCCAGTATTTCTTCATGCAACCATATCACATTGTCCCATACCACAAGGCCTGATTCTTTTACAATGCATCCTGGACATACATATTGTGCTTTGGTGTGGTTACTGCAAAATCCAAATGTGGCACTGGCTTAGAATGCCTGATGAGATTATAGAGCATGGTAATTTTGAGTTGGTACTATGCCTGATGAGATATAGAGCACGATATTGTTTAACTGGTACTTAGTGCTTTCTTGCAGGATGTGACTTTGTTTTCATTCTTTGAAGGTGTCACCAAAAGATCACCTAGTGCCTGGTGATATCCTCTTTCTACCTGATAATATTCAGGAATCTTCTGTTGCTGAGAAGACCAAGAAATTTGATAGCAGGAATGACATTGATTTTTTACGTAGCCTTGAGATTTACAAGGTGCTGATTTATTTTTATCTTTTAAAAAATATGTTTATTTGGTTTGGATGGTAAATGATCTTCTTTGGTGTTTCAAATTCTTTCAGGATAGAGCCATCATTGTGGTCAACAAACCCCCTGGAATGCCAGTGCAAGTAGGTAACTTTATTTATGTGTATTTCTTTCCTGCAATTTCATAAGATTTTTCGGTGACTAATACAGCTTTTTTTTTGTTTCTCTATTCTGAAGGGTGGTGTTGGTATAAAAAATAGTATAGATGTATTGGCTCCCATGTTTGAGGAAAATTCTTCTGAGGCACCTCGTCTGGTGAGTTCAGTTGCTACTCACTTGTAGTGCACACTGTAAACATGGAAATAATTGCACAAGCCTGCTGTATCTCCTTCATTTGAAAAATCCGTACTTTCTTAAATGAAAATAGAAGTGTTGACTTTCTGAATATGGCTTTTTGAAATATGTGGTACAATTTGTACTTGATTTCTATTGTCCTTTTTCTGAGAGCTTAATATGTAAAAAACAGCATACAGAATCTCAAGCTCAAAATAGAATGAGTTCTCGGACTAACTACTATTGATCCTCATCTTACAATCACCGATGTTAATGTATTATCTTTATTTTTTATGAGCTAAAGATGATAGCACAGGCAAAGGAGAATTAAACAAAGTTTAAAAAATCACTGTTGTATATTCGCAAAAAAACAATGTTGCATATTTATGTACAATTTTCATAATATTGTTTTAGGAAAATGGAGCATATATTATCAAATACTCCAAACAATCTTCCACCACCAACATTCTAGGAGTAGTTTTAGGTTCCTCCATATTTCATGGCAACATTGGCTCCTAGACACACTGCAAATCATTATTTAGCTGATGGACATTGCAAAATTCATGGTCATTTGCTGGCGAACATAAGGTAAATCACATTTTTGTGGTATGTCTCAGCAAATGCCAATCAAGTGCAGTGTCATGTGGCCAATTTTTCCTTATTCATGGGCCGTATATCAAGGACACTAACCTGCTCTCAGATCCCCTCTTTACACCTGCATATCGGCTAGTTAATGTAATAATGTACAACTTACAGAATGAGTGCTAGAAAGAATTGATTAAGTTAATTAGTGCACTTGTGTGGCTATTAGACTGTTCTGATCCTATAATCTCGTGTGGTCTGTGAACTTTCTGATGATTCAACAAGAGGTGCTTCTATGCTCTCCCGAAAACTAAATTGCACAAATCTTAAAGCAACACCGTTAGTAGTGGAGTAGTGGGAAGTTGCAAATCAGACCCTCAATGTGATTTAAAATTTGTGCTTAGAAGCACCTCTCCGATTCAAAATGTCATTCCTGTGAGTGAAATCAAAAGAATAAAGGCATAATCTAGGCATTCCAAGAAGATACTGATTAGGTTAGTGTTGTGGCTGCTAAACAATGTTTGATTCAGAGAAGCAGAGGAGAACCGGATTTGAATTTGTCAAGGTAGACCATCTTAATTCAGTGAACACTATATTCTGATTCAAACTAACAAACTCATAATTCTCTGTAAGCAGTTTATGTTGCCCATTCCTTTATAATCATTATCATGTAATGAAGATTACATGTACATTGTTGTCATGAGAAGTAACATCTTCTCTATAATTATTCAAGCTCTATCTTCATTCTTAGTGCCTCATCAAGTTAAGCATGCAGTTGATGTTATTTGAATAAACAGGTTGTTTGTGTTAATTTATGCATGTTTGCATGTTTGTTGATGTTCTTATTTACCTCATCAGGTCCACAGGCTTGATAGGGATTGCAGTGGCGTCCTTGTTCTGGGTAGAACTCAATTTAGCGCTTCCATTTTGCACGCTATATTTCGTGAGAAAACTGCTGATGCTTTAGCTGATGTGAGTTTAGTATAACTTTTACTGTGTTTTTAAGAACACTATTCAATTTGCATACCAACTGCAACGTTATTATTACTATGTACTCATCTTGATACTCATCTCTTTTATGTCAAGGGTACTCAACAAGTATTGCAAAGAAAATATGTTGCACTTGTTATTGGAACACCTAGACATCCCAAGGGTTTATTGTCCGCTCCACTTGCGAAGGTTTGTAAGAATATGTGTTACATTTCATTTGCTGTTTGAATTTAGTATTTACCTGTACTGATCTTAGATCATTACGGGATAAACACCATCGGGAGGACGGCCGGACGGCGACAGCTTGAATGGAGAGGGACTTTAGAGGAGGAAGATAGACATAGACAGGGATGAACTATTGTTTCTTTGTTCTTTTTGCTTGATTCATAATGCATACATGTTTCTTCTTTTATAGAGATGACTCGACTTGAGCCATAAGAAACAATTTCTATTTCTAAGGAAATATATCTCTAATAGATAGAAACCCATCTTTAATAGATAGAATATATTTATAAGGAACTAAACCCACCTAACAAGGAAACTAATTATTCTTATATCTATTTTCCAACTAATAATGCAACTGCGGGCCTGCATAAACAGTGTGCGGTTTCTACAGCATCCGTGGGTACTGTTCACACGCGGGAATAGTAATTCCAGCACGTGAGTAATTCCTGGACGTGACATTACCATTGATCTTCTTTATAGTTTAGAAAAATGCACACACTTCAGTGACAAGATGCCAGAAATAAACCATGAGTGTACTTTAAGTTGAGATAATAGATGTTTACTTGAACAAAAAAATAGTCTCTTTTTCTTGTGTTCTCTAAGTTGGGAGATAAACTGTTATTTATTTTTTAAATTATATAGAAAATTAATTCATGCTATATACAGGTGAGTAAATTATAAAAGTTGACATACATGTGGGTAATTGCCAAATTTTATAGTGTAGGTGGAAGATTACTATTTCGAAGAAGCATAGGTTAGTGTGGTGTAATCTCCTCTATCAACGAGTTACGGTTTACTCACTATGTGTTTGATCCATATCAAAACTCTTCTCTTTTTCCCATACCTTTCAGAACAAAACTACCCTGTACCCACTATTTCTTTGATCCATCTCACTCTCAGAACTCTTCTTTCTTTCCCATATAGTGTGTTCATAAAATAGCTTGATCATTGTTGTCACTGGTACTATTTTATGGGGTGCTCTGCTTTTTCACAGGTTGTATTACAAGATGGCAAGTCTGAGCGTCTGACTGTTAGGGCCAGTTCAAATACTACTTCTGTTCAGGATGCTTTGACAGAATACCGAGTGATTGAATCTTGCCCCCAAGGTAGGCAAGCAGTTATCTTGTCTGTTGAAGAACAAGCATTATTTTTTTTAGGAAAAGTAAATAACTGCCAGCAGTTTTATTTCAAGATCGTCAGTGCTTCTTGTTACAAGTTAAGCCTCTTGATCTCTATTAGATGAATAGTGTAGTATATATACTACAGTACACAACCCTAAGATTGATGGGCCTCATGGGCCATATATACACATGGGCCATATACACATATACGTAACACCCCCCTTCAAACTCAACATGGGTCAGGAGGATCTGAAATATTGAGTAGGAGAGATGAAAGCGATGTTGCTCTCGAGTTTGAGCCTTGGTGAAGAAATCAGCGACTTGAATCTCAGAGGGCACGTGCTGAAAAGCAATAGTCTTATGTTGACAATGAGAACGGGTGAAAGATGCATCTACACCAATGTGCTTAGTCAGCTCATGCTTCACTAGATCAGTAGCAATCTGTATAGCACTAGTGTTGTCACACAGAAGAGATGCAGGAGTACCGCATGACACACCAAGATCAGCTAAAAGCCAACGAAGCCAAACAATATTTGAAGTAGTAGTGGGCAACGCTCGAAGCTCAGCCTCAGCACTAGACCGTGAAACTGCAGTCTGTTTCTTGGACTTCTAGGCAATAAGCGAAGACCAAAGAAATATGCAATAGCCAGAGATAGATCGTCGATCAATAGGATCACTCGCCCAAGTCGAGTCAGAGTAATCATGAAGCTGAAGCTGATTCGACCGAGAATAAAAGAGACAACGATCAATAGTTCCTCGTAGATAGCGCAACACACATAGCAGGTGAGCATAGTGAACAGACGTGGGAGCAGAAACAAACTGACTGAGCACATGAACAGAATGAGCAATATCAGGACGTGTTACTGCAAAATAGACAAGACTCCCAACAATATGACGATAACGAGAAGGATCTTCAAGCAAAGTGCCATCAGTAGGACGAAGCTGAAGATGAAGCTCCATAGGAGTAGCAGCTATCCGACTGTCAGTGAGACTAGAACGAGCAAGCAAATCCTGAATATAGCGCTGCTGAGATAGATAGTAACCATCAGTTGTGCGAGTAAACTCAATCCCCAGAAAATAACGTAGAGGGCCCAAATCCGACATCAAGAACTACTCACTGAGTCGTTGCTTAACAAAAGCAATGTACTCCTTATCATCTCCAGTAATCAGCATGTCATCAACATAGAGTAAAAGCATAGTACGACCATGTGGAGATGTATGAAAAAACAATGCAGGATCATGATTACTCGGGAAGAAACCAGCAGCTAACACAACTGAATTGAACCGCTCAAACCAAGCGCGAGGAGCCTGTTTGAGGCCATAAAGAGCACGACGAAGGCGACAAACATGACCAGCAGGAGCCACAACACCCTGGGGTGGTGTCATATAAACTTCCTCCTGCAAATCACTATAAAGAAAAGCATTCTTCACATCCATCTGAGAGATAGTCCAAAAGCGAACAGCAGCCACAGCAACAAGAGTGCGAACCGTTACCATATGAGCAACAGGAGCAAATGTCTCGTCGTAATCACGACCATGTGCCTGCTGAAAACCACGAGCAACTAGTCGAGCCTTGTACCTCTTAACAGAGCCGTCAGATTTTGTCTTAACTTTAAAAACCCACTTGCAAGTAATAGGAGTAGCATGAGCAGGTAAAGGAACAAGATCCCATGTACTAGTACGATCCAAAGCAGCCAACTCCTCAGCCATAGCTAACTGCCACTCAGGATGAACAACAGCCTCCTGATAAGTGTGAGGCTTAGGCACAACAGCAATAGAAAGAAAACCATATCTGTCAGGAATAGCAATAGTAGTACGATCACGAAGCTCATACCGAGATGCGGTCTTTGGTGGAGGATCATCGAAGAGTATTATCGAAGATCGCCATGCCATCGAGGAGGAAAGCAAGAGAAGGTCGAGTATCGGGAGGACCCTAGACCAACGAGTATAGTGAAGATGAAACGGTGATCTGACTGAGGATGGAAGAGAGGACTCCACAGAAAAAGGTGTATCGGATGAAACAATGGGTGGAAGGTAAATAAAAGAGAGAGACTCCATAAGATGGTGTTTACGTTCAGCAACGCCGTTCTAAGCATGGGCACCAGGACAGGAAAGCTGAGAAAGATTTCCCTCAGCAGAGAGAAATTGACGAAAAGCATGCGACAAGTACTCCCCACTTGAATCAGAACGAAAAGTTTGAACAGGAGTAGAGAACTGGGTGTGGACCATACGAGTAAAAGACTGATAAACGGACAAGAGTTGAGAACGATGTTTAATAAAATAAACCCAAGTATATCGAGAATAGTCATGTTACAAGTTAAGCCTCTTGATCTCTATTAGATGAATAGTGTAGTATATATACTACAGTACACAACCCTAAGATTGATAGGCCTCATGAGCCATATATACACATGGGCCATATACACATATACGTAACACTTCTCAACATACGATATGCTTTGTCAGTAGCATAAAGCAATGTATTCAACCAGTATTATTGGGTGACTGGGTCCCTTTTGTTAAGATTTAAGAATGTCAAACAGTACATGTCACATGCGGGCATACCATATTGAAAAGAAATGGACAACAATATCCAAATATTAGTTTTGAACATGATACATTTGTATATGAATATATGATGATAAAATTAGATTCAGAACTATATACATGGCAGTAGCTATGCTGTGTAAAATAATAGTAGCAGTATGCTACACCAATGAGACTAATGTTAAATAAGGTGTCAAACAAGTTCCAAGTTCCAAATGTTATGCACAAAAAAAGAATTCAGTTAGAAAAAACCAGAGCATAGACAGCAAGATAAAATGTAATATAGTTAATACACATTCATCGGGCACTATCACTGGTGGTATTTTTATGTTTACTAACAGTATTGTGCAATATCCTTAGGTTGTCCTAGATGATTATAGTCGTCGTTAGATTAGGTTCAGCAGCCGAAGTATATCGCATAATTATACTGGATGATTTCATTGTTTTTTGTTATCTTTTTCTTAAGCTGTATTTGGTAAATTATCAGTATCCAGCAAGCAAAGTAACGAAATAAGACTGTAAGTGTTATGTTCTGAAATTTGGTGGCGGAGATTGTAAGAGTGTTGAACGGGAGGATGTTCCCCTGGACCCCGTAGCTTGGGCACCAACCAAGCGAGGAGGAGGTCATTGCAATGGCCAGAGTCGAGGTTGAGAGAAAACTCTCTTTTCTATTTTCTTGCTTAATCCAATGAACTGGCTGACCAATCCTTTAATAGGACGGTCCCTAACAATCAATCTCTAATTCTATCTCTAAACTTGGAAACGATATCTCTTAAGAAAGGAAAGAAATACTTAATTGCTTTAATTAAATTATAGGATTCCTAATCTGGGATTGAGTCTCCTTCCGGGACTCTTGCCTGGGTTGCCGCACCCTCCTGGATTCTCCCTGCCGAAGCCTTCCTCCATTGGTAAGTGAGGCCCACCATAACATCTCTCCCCCCATGTAGAAACACCTCGTCCTCGAGCTGAAAAACCGGATTATTATGCTTGAATTCATAAACAGACTCCCATGTCGCCTCAGAATCCAATAGCCCATGCCAAGCGATGAGAACCTGCCACGTGCCCTGTAAAGACACCCTTTTAACGCCTTTGCTGGTTTGGGAAGTGCACGACCATGAGATAAATCCGGCAAACTTGGCGGAGTCATGGGTGGATCTCCATGAAAAACCTTCAACAACCCGACGTGAAAAACATCATGGATGCGCGCACCAGGTGGAAGTCAGAGGCGATAAGCCACTTCGCCAATGTGATTGCTAATTTGATATGGCCCAAAATAGCGTGGACTGAGTTTGCTCCGAGCTTGTGCCGATAAGGACAAGGCCTGCCACTGGGAGATGCGAAGCCAAACCTAATCGTCGATCTGAAAAGAAATTTCACGATGTGGAGCGTTATAAGAACGCTTAGCCGACTCTTGAGCTTGAAGAAGATGCTACCGGACGTCGGCGAGGAACACATCTCAGTCGGCGATTGCCGTGTCCGCGGCTGGAACATGTGCGTCCCCTCGTTCATAAGAACGAAGGGCGGGTGGATCACGCCCATAGACCACGCGGAACGACGTTTCCTTCATAGTCGTTTGGTAGGAGGTATTGTAACAGTATTTTGCCCATGGTAACCACCGCACCCACTGATGAGGACGATCTCCTGTAAGACAATAGAGATACATGGCGATGATTTTGTTAGCTGCTTCTGACTGTCCGTCTAACTGAGGATGATAAGCCGTACTCAGGCTTAAGCGAACCCCGGCGAGCTTAAATAATTCTTGCCAAAAAGCACTAGTAAAAATCACATCACAATCGCTCACGATAGACGAAGGCATACCATGTAGGCGAACAATTTCACTGAAGAAAGCCTGGCTGACAGTGATTGTTGTGTACGAATGAGCAAGAAGTATGAAGTGTGCGTACTTGGAGAAACGATTGATGACAGTCAAAATCACCGATTTGCCACCTACATGCGGCAATCCTTCAATGAAATCCATGGCAATGTCGGCCCAAATCTGGTTCGGCACCTCCAAAGGCTGGAGAAGGCTGGCAGGGTGAAGATGCTATGTCTTGTTGTGTTGACAAACCGCACAGTTGCGGATGAATGCTTGAACCTCTTGACGTGTACACGGAACATGAAAATCCGCACGCAATCGATGGAGGGTCTTTTGAACCCCTTCATGTTGTCCGTTATGAACGGTGGCGAGAATTGTGGACAACACGAAAGAAGTTGCCGGTACATATACACGACGTCCAAAAAGAAGACCACCATCTGTGAAGGACCATGGTGTGCCATGTTGTCTGGCCACGACCTCATCACGAATCGCCACTTGTAAGGGATCGGTGAGGACCGTCGCCCGCAATTTGTCAAAGATGGCGAGACGAGGTCCCGTGAGGGTGCAAACGGAGCTCTCCTCGCCCCCATCCCTTCTGGACAGGGCATCAACTACGACATTGAGGCGGCATGGCTTGTATTCAACTGCAAAATCATAGCACATAAGTTTACTCACCCACTGATGTTGTGGAATTGTCGAAAGTCGTTGATCAAGGAGGAACTTGACGCTGTAATGATCCATGCAGACAAGAAAAGAGCATCCCCAAAGGTATGGATGCCAATGATGTACAGTTTGCACCAAACCAATTAATTCCCGTTCGTATGCGGCCAATTTGACATGGCATGCGGCGATGGCACGATTAAAGAAAGCCACCGGCCCTCCACCTTGATGGAGGATGGCACCGAATCCTGTGCCTGAAGCATCACATTCGGCAATGAACGTGGAGGCGAAATTGGGAAGTCGAAGAACTGGTACCGTTGCCAATGCTTTCTTAAGCGCTTGAAACATGCTTTCCGCCTCTGCGATCCAACGAAAACATTCTTTCTTTAGGAGGCTTGCGAGGGGCGCCGTGATTGCACCATAATCCTTGATAAAACACCAATAGTAGCCGGCCAGGCCTAAGAAAGACCTAACCGCACGCACCGAGTGCGAAACCGACCATTCGGCCACCGCCGCCACCTTTTGTTTGTCCATCTCGACACCGGCGGTCGATATCACATGACCGAGATAGGCGACGGAGGATGCCCCAAAAGTGCATTTGGACTCTTTCAAGATCAGGTAGTGGCATCGAAGCTCCTGGAACACCTTGCGCACATGTTGCAAGTGTTCATGCCACGAAGAGCTGTAAATTAAGATGTCAAAAAAATACCAAGACAAAACGACGGAGGAACGCTCCCAAAATGTCGTTCATCAAAGCTTGGAACGTGGCCGGCACGTTGGTGAGGCCGAAAGGCATCACAAGGAACTCAAAGTGGCCATGATGCGTTCGAAACGTCGTCTTGGTGCATGCGAACCTCATGGTACCCAGAACGTAAGTCGAGCTTGGTGAAAAACTGTGCGCCGTAGAGTTCATCTAGCAGTTCCTCCACCACCGGGATGGGGATCTTTGATTGTCTTCTCATTGAGAGCGCGGTAGTCAACGCAAAACCGCCAAGTATCATCTTGTTTCTTGACTAAGAGCACCAGGGATGAAAATTGAGATGTACTGATACAAATAATCCCTTGTTGCAACATGTCCGCACACTGCCGCTCGAGCTCGTCCTTTTGGAGTTGGGGGTATCGATATGGCCGAACGGCCACTGCATCCGTCCCAGTCACCAGATGGATTCAGTGGTCATAACGTCGCTTGGGCGGCATGCCGCATGGTGCTGTGAATAAATCCCCAAACTCCTGGAGTAGCGCCTTCAGGAGGTCGTTGTCGGTGTCACTTGTTAGGGCGAAGGCCACCGGGTCGGATCGACGCTTGTCCTTGCCAACACACCGTGTGATCCGTGCGCCAAAACGACATGGTCAGGCGTCCGAAATCCCATATGATGGGTCCTAACATCTCGAGCCAACGAACACCGAGAACAAAATCGAATCCGCTGAGTGGAAGCGAGTAAAAATCGATGAAAAACGTCTCACCTTGGATATTGATGAGAAGATTGGGAGGAACGCCTCTGCTATCCAATTTCTCCCCATTTGCGACGGCAACACGCATGCCCGTGCGTGTGGGCTGCATGGCGAGCCCCAACTGCTCCCGTGCGGTCTCGCTGGTGAAGTTGTGGGTGGACTTGGAGTCCACCAATGCCGTGAGCGTCACCGTGCCCACGCGGACCTCCACTTGCATAGTCTGCCCCGTATTAATGTCGGTTAACGCATGGAGGGAGATCTCTGGATCAGCGTTAGCGGGCTCGTTGTCGTCGTCCTCATTGTCCTGGGCGAGCTCAAGGAGATAGAGCTGCTTACAATTATGATTGTGATGGCATTTTTCATCGCAATTAAAACAGAGCCCTACTCGCTTGCGTTCTGCCATCTGTGCAGGCGTAAGTTGCCGAATCCACTTCGGCTTTCCGGTGGCATCCGTCACCGTCGTAGGAGCACCTAACGTTGGCCCGGTCACCGTCTTCGGTGCGGTTAGAGGCTACGTGCCATAGCGAAGGGGCGCTGGCTTGTGCGGCTTGGGTGTGGCCGCGGTCAACTCGGTGATGACTTGAGCGTGGCACTCAAAGGAATGAGTGAGACTCATGGCCATCTCCAAGCTCTACAGTGCATGGAGTTCAACGTTGATGCTGAGGGGTTCTTGTAATCCCACCGTGAAGGGTTGAATCTGCTGTGTCGAAAGCAAGGGTCCGACGTGACTAAGGAGCACCAAGAACTGGTCAATGTAGTCGGCCACCGTTCCTGTGCGCCTCAATTGGGTGAGTTCGCCAAGAGGGTTCTTGCGGATGGGAGGCCCGAAGCATAAGTCGACCATCTCCGTAAAAAGCCGCTAAGATGGTGTGCCCTCGTCACTTTCCATGTGCAAGTACCATTGTTGGGCACTGTCGTTCAAGTGATAAGATGCTAACCATACTTTCTCGTCTTCCAGGGTCCGTTGCCTGTGAAAAAATTGTTCGCATCGTTTGAGTCATGGCAACGGATCCTCCTTGCCGTCAAACACCGGGAACTCGAGCTTGTGAAAACGAGGAACGCGATTCTGCTCCCTGTCCTCCCCCGAAAATTTGCTCTCGGTGTGGGAGGAATCGGCGGAGCCGTGGACGCGGTAGTGGATCCTTCACCTTCAACCTTGGTCTTCTCCAGCCGTGCCAACCGCACGTCATGGCTCTCCAAGCGGTTGTTGATAGTCGTCAGTTGCGCCCCATGAGATTCTTGTGTCATGCAGACCGTCTTCAATTGCGCGAGGATCTCCTCAATCTTCACGGGATCGACACCACCGCTGCCCATGGATGAAGGTGCAGCAGGTAACTCTGATACTAAGATGTTATGTTCTGAAATTTGGTGGCGAAGATTGTAAGAGTGTTGAACGGGAGGACGTTCCCCTGGGTCCTGGCAGCGCTTGGGCTCTAGCCGAAGCAGGGAGGAGGTGCGCACGGCGGCACATATGGTAGGGGTTGAGAGAAAACTCTCTTTTCTATTTTCTTGCTTAATCCAATGAACTGGCCGGCCAATCCTTTAATAGGACAACCCCTAACAATCAATCTCTAATTATATCTCTAAGCATGGAAACGATATATCTTAAGAAAGGAAAGAAATACTTAATTGCTCTAATTAAACGATAAGATTCCTAATCTGGAATTGAGTCTCCTTCCGGGACTCTTGCCTGGGCTGCCGCACCCTCCTGGACTCTCCCTGCCGAAGCCTTCCTCCGTTGGTAAGTGAGGCCCAGCATAACAGTTAGAGTGCTTGAAGATACCCAAAATAAATCCATGCCAAATGACTTGGAATACCATTACAAATTTCGTCTATCATCGCAACACTAGAGTGTTGACCATTATCGTGTCTCTATATTATTGAAAGTTTGCTAATGATTGTAGGGTACACTTGGTTAGAACTATTTCCTCTTACTGGAAGAAAGCATCAGGTAATTTTAATATGACAGTTATCTCTGAACAAACTGATTTCATCTTACTACTTACAATGTACCGCGATCACACTAACCACTAGAAAGCTTACTCTCTTTTCTGCTCGAAACCACCCAGCTCCGAGTCCACTGTGCAGAGGTTCTTGGAACGCCAATTGTTGGGGATTACAAGTACGGACGGCAAGCGCACCAGAACTGGATGCCTCTTCCCCTGCCGCAAACAGTTGATGAGGAACTGCTCAGGAAACGGAGGCTTCCCTTTGGGCTTGTCCTAGGTGGCGGAAGCATTGCGGAGGAGCAGCCTCAGTTGCATCTACACTGCAAGCAAATGATTCTTCCTGATATCTCAGCTGCCGTCCATCGGTTGCAGTCTGCAGATGTCGGTCACGATTTCTCGGATCTCGAGAAGCTCAGCTTTGTTGCTCCATTGCCGTTACATATGCGGTTGAGTTGGGAGATTTTGAAGTCTGTAAACAAGTAATGGAAGTTCGCGGTGTCATTCTCCTGTACTGCGGATGCTGATTTGCTGAAGACACCACAGAAGCTTCACTTAAAGCTGCCTCCTTAATTTGTTAGGTGTGTTCTTGTTTTAAATGTGTTCATCCTAGTGGCTGAAATACGAGTCCCCATCACACTTTTATCTCTCGAGAGAAAATCCTACTTTGCTGATTATGTTTTTTTTTATCGGTAATCAATGAACATGTTCACAGTGGCATGTTACACACTTCACTGCTGTATTTGCCACAAGTGACCATTCAAATATAAATTTTAGGGAGACCAGCGTGCCCGCACTTAATGATACGAATTTATGCAGTGTCTCCAAGTTGCTTACCCACGCTGAGTGATGTCAAATTATTTTAAAAAATGTTATGCAAATCTCGCAATCCTCAGTCATTTTGTTTAAAGCTGTCAACACAAAACAGCACAAATCAAATGCTTTCCTTCACCGGTCTTGGATCAGAGTCACAGCTAGCAAAAAAAAAACGTGCTACCACCAGGAAGACAGGCAGAAAAGCAGATGCATATCGTTACACCAAAGCAATAAGACATGTGATTACATGTACTACGGTGTATTCTGAGTTTCTGACAAGCTGACAGCTTCAGAAAAAATGCTAACCATTTCTGGTTTAAGCTACAGGAATGACACCAAGATAACTACTTCAATGGTTTCAACCCTAGCGAGGCGCGGAGCTTGTTCATCTCTATAATCTCTGGATCATTTGGATCTGGAGCGTTTCCTTCAACCTTCTCTTTCTTTTCCTTTCTCTTCTTAGGTTCCTCTCTTGGGCCACCATCCTCAGCACGCCCTCGAGGACTGGCACTACCACGACCACGCCTCCTACGGTACTCTCCATCTTCACGGTCTCTTACTCGTCGATCCCTGCTCCTGCTCCTCGAACGGCTCCTGTGCCTGCCACGGTCTCTGTCCCGGCGTTCCTTTTCCCAACCATCCCTGTCCCTTTCTCGGTCTCTGTCTCGATTGTAGTCGTCATCTCGCATGCGATGACGGTCTCGACCCCTATCCCTGTCTCTTTCTCTGTCTCGATCTCTGTCCCGTCCCCTCCCATAGTTCCTATCATAATCCCGATCTCTGTCATAATCTTTGTCCCTGTAAAAATAGAGATCATAAGCGCAGGCAGTCATTATATACAGGTGATTAAGTCAACAAACATAAATAGCTACTGCAAGTATTAGGGACCAACATCACACTACAGTTTTCATCAAGTATGTCGGTAAACTCAAGCTATACAGATAGAACATGCCCAGCATCAATAGTCATTCAGCAATTTCCCCATTTCCCAGTACCTATGAAGAAGCTACAGCCAAATAATCAAATCAATTTACATGACAATCAAATGGACCCAGTGTCTTCAGCAAGATATGAAGTACCCAACAAAACAGGTCCAATTTTAATATAAGATTTTAACATCTTTCGAACTTTCATTTTTAACAACCTGCCCAAACCTGATCAAATATTTTGGCCACATACCTATTTTTAGGCAAGTACCTTTACTTGCAAAAAAAAACAATCTTTCACAAATTTCCAGGCCATAACACGGGCAACAATGTCCACATAGATGCTCAATGCAAAATCATGACCATAACCATGGCCTGCTATTGGTATCATAAACTTAAGAAAGAATGGCTCTGCATTATGAACATGAGTACACTTGCTCATGGCTAAGCAAGTCTTACATGAGCACACTTGCACACGGCTAAGCAAGTCTTCATTTGTTACACGGGCAATGAACATGACTAATACTGTCAAATGTTCATTACACTTTCACACATGATGTAACTCAAAGCGAAGCCCTTAAAAGAGTACAAACATATCAAGAATATACTAGCATGCCCATAAAAGAACCAAGGATATTTGTCTACAGACGATAATGACGAAATAGGTAAAAGATTTCTACAATTTCAATATTAACTAGCATTTTCAGGAATTATCACCCATCGCATTTCTCTATTATCTACGAATCTCATACACTTGACTTGTCTGAGGCACTAAGAACAGAATCCAGCATCATCTTGGACAAACATATTAACATCTTTTACAATCACAAATCCTCATTCTCCAGGTTGAAGCCATTTGCTTCATGTTACAAGATTCAAATTATGTTTCCGGAAAAAATGCCTCACAGTCCCTTTTTTCATTTGATTATAGGCAAATAAAACCTCTAACAGAGAAACTAAACTTTCCTAGACTGATCATCAAGCACAGTTGAGAAATTCCATCAGGTTCTATACATTTTATACATTTTTTTTAAAAAAAATAATACATTTTTAAAAAAGAATTACAGAAATAAATAATTGAAAAAGAAATTTACAAAACTAGACCTTTGTTGCCAATTAAAATGGCGACAGGGACTTCTCTAGTGGCATGTGCCCCCTTCAAGCAGAATTGGCAAATTGGCGGCAGGGCTCTGTTCCATGGGCGACACGGACCCTGTCGCCAATTTAAGTGGCGACAGGTCCACGGAGGTCTAGTTTTGTAAAAAAACGACTATTTATTTATGTAATTTTTTTAAAAAAAATTGTATTATTTTTTTTTAAAAAAAATCCATTTTATACAAGATAAAAACAGGCTCCTTACAAGCTTTCACAAAAGCAGGCACGAAAGCAATTAGGCTGCTCATCTCGTCAATATGAACTAAAACAAGAGCAACAAAATTCAATAAGCAAAAATTTCAAATATGAACCACTTTATGATTTTTTATCTGTTTGACCCATCATACTTCTCACTGCACACTATCAGTGCAGAGAAACCTGGCAGAGCCACGATTATTCACTATAGGAAGCAGAATACCTACCAATGGCTCTTGACATTAACATGCCATGGCAGTAACTCTAGTATGCAGTACTGCAATGCTACAGCAACAGCTTCCAGTATGATCTCCAGGATTTTTTTAAAAAAAAAAATCAAAAGCAACTAAAGTAACAGTCACTGCTTCAGTCTTTCAGCAATACAAGACTACAAGTGAACCTGCTCTCAAATGATTGCCATGATGTCTTATGTTATTAAGTCAGATCCATAAACAAAAGATGTTTTTAAACAAAAATATGAAAAAAGTAATTTACATTTCACGCAGATTAGAAAATGATGTAGCCAGTTGATCCATTTGGCAAGGACAAACTTGGTTTTTAAATTTATTAATCTAATACGACTTATATTAATAGTTGTAATAAAGCATCTTTACATTCTAATTAAGCTTTTGAAAAAGTCATTCGGTCAAGCAGGAAATTACGAAGCTGCCCATTTTGGCAAAGCTAAAGGACCATATTTAGCAAGAGAAAACCAAGTGTGTTTTTACATGATCAATACTAACAAGAACAGCAACTCTCAATAAGTTCCTTTCTCAAATGTCATGGCATTTTTTTATCAAACATTTGGTCCTTATTAGAAATGAAGCTTCTTTAAGACCAAGGAAACATGCTATGTTTGGTTCACAGCTTCAAAACTAGCGGCTGTCTACCATAAGGACAACAAAGGAACGGATCTTTACTCTGCAGTTAGCCAAAACAAAGATAACGAATGCTTAGAGCTCGCTAGATGCTTTCCAGGTTAATATGATTATATGACTAAACATGACAGCACCAACATATATCAAACGAACATCAGTAAAACAGAGTAGACTTCTGCTAAAGATCCTACCATAAGGACAACAATGGCATGGATTTTTACTCTGCAGTTACCAAAACCAAGATAGTGATATGCTTGTACCTTTAATAGTTCAGTAGATATTGTTCCAAGTTAATATGACCTAAGCACGATGTCACTAACTTACATCAACATAGCATCAGTAAAATAGAGATTACTTCTGGGTCCTTAACCGGTCAAAAAACATTTTAGAATATCATTGGCCTGGGCTTTCAGAGAGCATACAAATCAACAGAGTACTAACAGCTTGCTATCAAATGAGATTATTAGTTTCACGCTATCCATGCTAGACACATTAAGCACTTCAAGAAACACTAATGGTAAATCATTAGCAAACCGTGTATATAGGCAGCAGGTCATATAGAGCAAATTACCTGTGATGTCTTTCGTGTTTCCTGTCCCTGTCCCTTTCCCGGTCCCGTTCTCTAGTAGGGCTCCTTCCACGATAATAATCCTGTTAACCATGATAAAAAATGTAGTCACCATTCCTGGGTAACAAACTTGGTGGATTAAATGTAGATTCATTTAACAAGTATGTTCACCTTTTCATGTCCGTTTGGCTCATCTATATCCATAGGTTGTCCATCCTCCTTATCTTCCTCTTCTTCCTCAAAGTCATCTTCAAGTGCACTTTTTCTTGGTTCTAGAGTTCCAGAAGCTTCAAGAACCCATCTGTTGAAAAGATCCATGAAAATGAATTTGTGAAGTTTCTGGAATTCGTCAGGGATTCATCAAGAAGCAAATTTATGTAACCAATAGAAGCAAAAAAATATCTTCTAATCAAAACAAAATTACTCAAGCATACATGATGAACATTAACATTTAACACACACATACAGAGAGAGAGAGAGAGAGAGAGAGATTGACTATAATTGGTTTGGTTCTTCAAGGTTAGCAATTCAGTTTTGGGAGCTGTATGTGATTGTGAATGAACAAGGGGCCACCATTGCTGATGCCTGGGATGGTGCAGTTGAAATTCACTTTCAGGAGATGTGTTAGTGAGAAGTTAATTTCTTTTTCTGATGGTGTTCAGTTGAATTCACTTTGTTGGGGGCAGTAACTGTTGCCCAGTCAATTTCTTTTCTGACGACGAAGATGCCCTAATTTGGAAATTTCCCTCTTTTGGGGTTCATAATGTACAATCATTATATGCTGTGGTTAATTTCAGGGGTGGTCTTGCCTCTGTATACCCCAGTTGTGTGGAAGTTAAATGTTTCACCTAGACTTCATATCTTCCTATGGTTGCTAGCAAAGGGCAAGAATTTGACAAGGAATAATCTAGCTAAAAGATAACATGTGGGGATACAACTTGCTTATTCTAAAGTGAGAACGACTCTGTTGTTCATCCATTCTTTGACTGTGTTGTTACTAAAGGCACTTGGACAGGCATTTCTGATATAGTTGGGACAAATATTGGTGCCAATTTTTTAAAGCTGTCACACACTACTCAGGAAACAGCAGAAAGAAATTGAGCAGCAGTTATCAGGATGTCAATGCAAAATGCGGCAAACAAGATAAATTTCAAGTGCACTGAAGAGGCTCACTCGACAATGGGACCGAAAAAACAGACCTTTTCTGGATGCGGGGGAGGGCAGTATCGCAGGAATAGTCCTTGGTCAGGAGCTCATCGATGAACTCGTCCACGTGCGTCAGCGTAAACTCTGAAACAAAACCCCATAAATACAGGGCAAAGGAGAATAAAACAACCGCATAAGTGCAAGCCCAAATTGACATCCCACACATCTAATTAGCAGTGTAACAATCTGAGATTAAAAAATGTAAATTTGGGCATTGGGTGCATACTTCCATCGCTGAGCTTGTGCCTGATCTTGCGGTAGTCGTTGTAGAGCGGTTCGAGGTACTGGTAGACGTCGGCGACAGTGCCAGTGAGGCGCAGGTAGAACGCCCCAAGAACCCGAACATACCTACAGGAACAAGAACGTGTCAGTTAAACCGAAGAACTAGCACTACATGAAGGAATCAAAATAGAAAACAAGAAAGGAGAAGAAATTAGGCAGTTTGGGTGGTGGTAAATACTTGTAGTCCTCATTCTTGATGAACTCTACGACGATGTCCTTGTCGGGCTGGATCTGGAGCATCTTGAGTGCGAGGCAGAGGAAGGGGGTGGGCATGCGGTTGCCGCCGTAGGTGCCGCCGGCGTGGTCGAGCTCCATGGCCTTGTCGACGAGCGTTTCCGCAGTGAGGCCAAAGCACTGCTCCTTCCAGTAGGTGCTCTGGTAGATCTTGGAGCGCACGATCTTCTCCACCAGGTTCTGAGGGTTCGTGCCGTGGATGCTCTTCGCCAGAGGGTCCGTGCGGTTCGCCATCCTCCGGTTAGGCGGCGCCCGCGCCGCCGGAGGCTACTCCACCCTTCTGGTGGGATGGAGAATTTGGGATTGGCAAGCAAAACCCTAGCTAGGCTAGGATGCTCAAGCAAAGCTTATGAACCGATCGAACCGACCGAGCTTGTGGAAGGAGATAGTGGTGGGTTGATGGGCGGCGCGGTCTGCCCATTTCGGCACGGCCCGCGAAATTGATTGGCACCGAACACCGATGAGGCAGTTCAGCCACGGCTCAAAGGCCTGTCGTGTTGACCTATTTGATTTGTTAGGTCCGAACAATAAATAAAAAAAATCAAAAAACAGAAAAATACGTAAAATTCATAAATATATATGAAAATTGTAAAAAAAAAATGAGACAAACATATTGAAAATGCAATAAAGAGCTTTATTAATGTTCAAATGGATGTCTCATTAAAACATTTACCAAGTAAAAACCCAACATGAGAAAACATTGGTAAAGAAAAAAGAGTACATAATATAGCTCTACATACATCTTTGTTCTACATGTCGTTGCCTATGTATAGATTTTCGAACACCTTCGACAATTTTGGATTTCCCACAGAGTAATGTGTTCGTGAATTTGCTTATTCTCAGTCCTTCACAGTTAGAAGTATGTCCACCATCTCACTCATGAGACGTGTTCTTCTCTCCTCAAATATTCTTCCAGAAAGACCGAAAGCAGACTCGGGGAAAATCGTCGAGACAGGAACAGTTAACACATCACGTGCAAGTATGGATAACACGAGATATGCTAACTTATGCTCATACCACTAGTGCGAAATTTCGAAGTTTTATCGGTTGAAATCCACCATATCGCTGTCTAGATAGGCGGATAGTTCTATACTCCTTGGGTGAGAGGTTGGTCTTAGACTTTGTTGAGAAAGTGCAGCCGTAGAAGAATAAGACCTGGACATAGAGGAAGAGCCACCGAAGATCTTGCCCAACATATTTATCTTACTACTTGAGGTAGGGGCTACTGGATGTCGTTGCAAGAAGACTCCCTAGAACTTATTTTCATACATTTGGTAAACCTCGTGTAATCGAGAACGAACTTCTGCAAAATAGTTAGAATAGTCTAGCCCTGTAGCATTACTAAGAAGATCAAGAACATTAACAAATGCTTCAATTTTACCTCTAAGATCTAAAATAAATACAAATGTGTATATGTACCTGATTTCCCTGTGCATCTGGCTTGGTTGTCCTTTCGAAATTCTCCCACACTCCCGATGGGTAGCATTGGTAAACAATGTCCCCATGGATAACGCTCCTAAGCATATTCTTTATAATGATCATTATTTACTTAGGAAAGCTAAGAATGGTAGGGTGATTGCTAGATTTGTTAGTTCACCTAAGATTATTGCTCGGGCTATTTGGGATGGTGTATCATGGGAAGTGACAGATGGATGGCGGGGCGGGCGGAAGCGACGGAAGGGGAAGGAATAGGCAACATCAGCTCTCCAAGAGATGAAGGAGGCGGTGACGCTTCAAGAAGAGGGGAATGGATATAGTAGCGGTGTTCTAATAGAAGGAAAGGGCGGTGGCGCTTCGCACGAAGGTGGAGGAGGAGGAGGTGACGATCTGGGAGGAGGTGGAGGGGCGACTGCGGGCTGGGGAGAGGAGAATACAGTGCACTGTGCACGTGGAGCCGCGTGGGCTCGTGGCAGTCTACTCCTCTTTCCTTGCCTTGTGAGGTGATGCCCTAAGCTAGGGACGGTTTGAAGCTAGAGGTGGCCAGATGGGCCGTGCTGTCGGACCTGAGAGTAACGTCCCTAGATCCTCTGTGCATTTTGAACTAGTCATATGATCAGTAGCTAGCTCACACAGTAAACAAGAATGGTAACATCCATAATTCGCTCAATATTATTAATAATCAGAGTTTATTACCAGAAATGCTTACGAGCAAATAATAAAGAACACAGTGAAAAATGAAGAAGAAGTAGTAGAGCCTAGCTAATCTGCCATAGGCAATCGACTGGGGTAGCGACCTAGTCGTCGAGATCCACACCGGTGGTGAAGTTCTTCTCCTCTAAACAACATTTTATTAAGTAAGGGTGAGTATAAATAAATGTACTCCGCAAGTTACAACCAATAACAGATTATAATGCATGTAGTGATATATCAAAGGAGGGCTTATAGGGTTGAATTCGCACCAAGCAATGTTTTCTTTTTAGATACTTGTACTAAGTTCCAAAGCAATTATTTTATAACTAAAATTCATTTTCTAATTTCTCAAGTTTTATAGTAGGATAACCTCCATACAGAATCTGGTGAAGGATACCCTCCTATCACATGACTAACCGTCCAATTTCCCAATAGAATAAACTATCTGAAATCATTTGTGCCAAAATCATTTTGAAATCAAAACCAAAGTATAATTTTGAGTGGCTTTGCTCAGCATGTCTATGACCGTGGACACGGCTATTCGAATAGTTCTACACTCTGCAGAGGTGGTACAACTTTACCCACAAGAGATAATCATCTTATAATATCCGTCTGACACACTTCCGTAGGTGTGCGACTAAGTGATTATCACAAGACCTTTAGAATGCGACATCCCAAAGTAGTCATGCCCGCTAAGGTTTCGCTTCCATTGGGCTAACCACCCGTCGGGAGCCCCCTCTTGCGCCAAGTGGAAATACTGTCTAACCGACACCCACACAACCAAATGGCACAACCACGGTGAAATATTGCAAATTATTTAGCCTATGTAACACCCTGATTTTCAGAGCCTTTTTGAAAGTTTTCAAAATAACAAGAATCATTTGGTTTTGATGGTAATTCAAAGCTTAACTGGAGAATTTCAGAATTTGAAGAGTTTAAAATGACTAAGCTAAACTTCAACTAATCCAAAACTTAGTTCTTTTGGTGTTGCTCTAGCTCTCTGGAGCTACCTTTCCTTCTCTTGATGAGATTTCCTTTCCTCTATCCTATTTGGACAATCTTCTATGCCCAGACCTTCCCTCCTGTCTGGCTATCTCCTGGAAGCCATATCTCCTTTATGTCTGGCACTCTTTTGTGAGTCTAGACCTCCTTGGTATCTAGACTATCTTGGTACTTAGGCCTCTTCTTTGTTGGCCTGAATATCTTTATGGTTCAAACTTTTTTTTTCTCTTTGTTCATTTGAACCTCCTCGGGTTCATTCCAAAGCCCCTTGGTGCTCCCTTGAGCCCTTCAAGCTCCAATGAACTTTCCTTGGATCCTCTGTGTGCGTTCATTCGGACCTCCCATGAGCAGGTCTTTTGGACCTCCTGTCCATAGGACCTCCCCAATGTTGAGTCTTTTGGGTCTCCTTGCCGCAAGACCTCCTCCCAGTCTCTTTGCAAGGATCTTCCTTGCAGGTTGAGGCCACCTTGTGGTCAGGACCTCCGATCCTGTGCTTGGACTTTCCTCCCCTTTGAGATCTTGACCGTCCAGATCTCCTTTCGAGATCTCGAAGGCCAGACCTCCTGATGCCTCACTCTTCATGGTTTGGACCTCCTCGAGGTTCGAGACTGCTGGTAGTTTAGATCTCCTTTTGAGGTCTAGATCCTTTGTAGTTTGGACCTCCTGTGGGGTCTAGTCCTCTTTTGTATTTAAACCTTTGAGGTTTAAACCTTCTTTGTGTTTAAACCTTCTTCTGTGTTTGGACCTTTTTTAGGTTTAGACTGTAACATCCTGATTTTCTAAATCCTTTTTAAATGTGTGAGATAAATTAAAACTATTTTATTTTGATGAGAATTCAAAGTTGGTTCAGTTGGAGAGGTTGGAGTTGTTGATACCTCCTTTCTGGTATGCTCGGCAGATCCTCCTTTAGCCTATCTCTTTTGGACTATGTAGGTTTAGACCTTCTCTGTGGCCTAGACCTCCCCAGTGGTTCTTGAGGTTAGACCTCCCTTGGAGCTCAAACCTTTTCACACTTGGACATATCATATGTCCAGGCCTTTCCCTTTGAGTTTGATCACTTTGGATCTCTTTGTTGGTTCGAATCTTTTTGGTTCAGACCTCTTTTCTGTCCAGACTTCTTCTAAGTCTAGACCCTCTTGTTGCCTGGGCACTCTCTTATGCCCAGACCTCTTTTTAATCGGGACTTCCTTGTATTCCATTGGACCTCCTATGTGCCTTCGAACCTCCTGAGTTCATTTGAACCTCCTTGACATTTCTTCTTGGCCGAAAGGACCTCCTTAGGGTTCATCCTAACCGCCAAGGCTTTTGATCTCACCTTAGCGGTTGGAAATCTCCTTTGAGTTGCCTTGACCCTTGTGAACTTCTGTTGGACCACCTTATGTGGATCTCCTCCCTAGAACCCCTCTTTTTTGGAACCCCTCCGCCTGGATCTCTCCTTGTTTTGAATCTAACGGTTCGGACCTCTCCTCATTGTGAATCCAAAGGTCCAGACCTCCCTGTGCATTGCTCTCTCTGGGAACCTCACCCTTCACGTTTGATCGTGGCTGTTGGACCTCCCTCTCGGAGATCCAACCGCCTGGGCCTCAACTTGCTCTTAATCCCAACCACGGGATCTTTTAGTAGTTCTCTGGACCTCCTCGCCAGGCCTCCCTTAAAGAGATCCTAACCGTCAGGACCTCCTTTTGTTGATCCTGACCGTCAGACCTCCCATGTCCGCACCTCCTCTCAGATATCTGGACCTCCCAACCTTTAGACCTCCCCGTCCTTTGGGCCTAGGACCTCCTAAGCCTCTCTGACCTCCTCAAAGACTTCCCTCATGGGCAAGACCTCCTTCTTGACCCTTTGTCTCTAACTCGACCGCCCCACTTGCCAAACTTGGTCATTCTCATTTCCTCCGCCACGTTAGTATCTTGGGCATTTAATGCATGTCTTGTCACATTAAAATGCATCCACATACGTGGCGTTTACTCTGAATTGGGTCACTTAGCTGTACTCTGACATCCTTCTTTGTTCCTTCCCATAGCAACATACGTTGTCCTTCCTCGTACCTTTTACCCAGGGTGGTGGTGACACCTGCTCTGCCACTCACCTACCTTTGACCCATTTCTATACTTATCCTTGACACGTATGCTCTTAGTTTTCTTCACCCACTTTTGCTATAATTAGTCCAGGGGACTCCACCACATTACTTTCTCCACGCCATCATCTTGGTTCACGCCGATGGTTTCCCAGGGGAGACCTTGTTGCCCCCCGACCTCCCCTCCATCCATTGTTTCCTTCTTGTCCCTGGTAAGTCCCTTGGTGATCTGCTCCACTCTTATTCTTGCCACCGCATTGAGCTGGTTGTGTCCTTCTCAGGACCTCCCCTTGTGGGCTCCTTTTGGATGTCTATGGCGTTTATTTGAGGAGCTCCTCCCTGGTCTTTGCGCAAGGAACTTTCCCTTGCCCCTTTCTGGTCATACGCAAGGACCATCTTTCAGGACCTCCCTGTTCTATTGCTAAAATCACTCTTTTGAGGTCTTTTGCTAAAAGACCACCCTCCTCCTAGTAAGCTTAGACCTCCTCCAAAAGAACCTATTCTAAATACAGTACTCTTCTGTTAATTGAGTTTTGAGGTTCCTTTGGAGTTCTTTTGGTTCTTTATTCGGATCTTTGTTGGTTCTTTATTTGGGCGTTGTTTGAATCTGTTCTTTTGACCGTGTAGATCTTGGCGTTCCCAGAGAGCAGAGCTGTGAGGCAGAGTAGGCCCCTAAGCTATCAAGTAAGAGGCAAGTTACACTTTTGATCATATTGCACCCAATAATTCAAATTATTTATGTCCTGTTTTAATGTATACTGCATGCCTATTTCTACCAAGTTATTTCAATACCCGTTTTAAATTCATAGCTATGCCTACTTCCTTTGTATGGCCACTGTTGACTTTGGACTGAACATGTTGTCACCTTTAGATCAAACTTGGGTCATGCAATAGTGTGAGCCAAGACCATTTGAAAAACATATGCTTAGTCATGCTTAGACCGAAAATATTGATTTGGGGAAATTTTTACCATCATGACCAAACACTGTTTTAAATGTTTTCACCATGACATTGGGTTGTCATGGAAGGATGAAAATATTGCTGGGGAAGCAAAGAAAATGAAAATGGATTTGGACTGGGGCGAATTGGTTTGCTTGGCTGGTGCAATGTTTGTGCACGGACTCTATCTTGGGTAAGGTGGAGGTCCAGGGGTTTGTGAAAATCGCCCTAGTCATATGAGGACCGGTCTTTGAGCGACCAATGCCATGCCTATAATGGGCTATGCCACAATCGTGCAACCACATGTCTCCAGAATAGGGCGTGGGACCTGGCTGAGCAATTTGCAAAGTTCTACCATAAGCTGCTCCATTGGAGGTGTGGGAGGTCTTATATGGCCAATGGTCTATTATAACCTACTGTTCCCACTGGTGCAAAAGGGGGCTTTCCGCCGGATTGCGATCCATAGGAAGGTGAAACCTTAGCCAGGAAATGCTGTGGTGGAATAATGCATTGTAAAGGCCTTGTCATGAACTCTAGACCTCTTACCTTTGGTAGTGAGAGGTGGCATTGACGAATACCGGACAAACTAGAGTACTCATGTCGTGTGGGTAAAGTGCACAACCTATGCAGAGTTAAATCTATTCGAATAGCCGTGTCCGCGGTCATGGACGTGCTGGCAAAGGCTACTCAGAGTTAGATGTTGGTTTTGGGTTTTTCAGAAATGTTTATTGAACTGTTTTTGGGATTGCTATCTCATGGTTTGGGTGGGGAGCCTTGTGACAGGAGGGTATCCTTCACCACTTGTGATGAATGAATATCCAACTGAAAACAGATTTACTAAATGAATTTTATTTACTGTATGATGCTTTGGAACTTAATCTTGGTAATTGGAAATAAACATGGCTTTATGCAAATCAACCATATTAAGCCTTCCTTTGTGATATCCATTTATGCATGTCATTTCTGTTATCTAACTGGTGTAACTTGCGAGCACGGTTGTTGTGCTCACTCTTGCTTGATGTTGTCTTTAGCAGGAATGAGAGCTTCTGGGTGATCTGCGCGGTGGACCTAGTGGTCCTGTTCGACTAGGATTGCGCCCTCCAACCGATTGCCTGTGGTGTATCGGGTGGCCCATGTGTTTATCTTTACTATATTTTGCCTACTGGCTTGTAAGCTCTCTTGTAAACAACTCCTTTGGTTATTAACAAAACTTGTGTTGTTGCTATGTTACCACTGTTGTTGCTGTGAAGAGCTAGCCATGATCCTTGGGACTGGCTCGGTTCACATAGAGGACCTTGAGAGCTCCAGTCCTCCCCGACCACCCTCGATCTGTCGCGGGCGTCTTTGGGTGCTCCTCGGTTCCTAGACCTCCTCGGGTCTGTCCCTGGACCTCTGGTGGTCTCGCTGACCTCTGGGAGGTCTTAGGATCTGTCCGAGAGGTCCTTTTTGGACCCCCTGGGAGGTCCTGATGGACTTTCCAGAGTTCTTGGAGGACCTCTCGGGTGCCCTAGAGTTGGGTCGTTACAGCCTAGACCTGCTCATTCAAGATATGTGGTAGTACGATGGGGCTTTACAAGATGCGGCTCGAAGACCGGTCCTTAACTGACTTGGGCGACTTCCAATAAAACCCTGGGCCTCAATCCATTCTCGAATTGAGCCCGTGCATAAACCTGCACCCACCAACTATCTATTTCGTCCAAGTACAAACCAGTTTTTCCTTTTATTTCAGTTTTCAAAGTATTTGTAAACTTCCATGACAAACCAATGTCATGGATACGATTTTAGACAATATTTGATTTTTGGCTGTAAATTCTCAAATCAAATATTTTAGGTCTAAGCATTGGTAAGAACATTTTTCCCATAAAAGCATCTTCAATACTATTATATTAACTAGAGTTTTATTTATGGTGACAAGGTGTGAGGGATTCAATATCCAAGAATTGTCAACTTCAAGATCAGTAAGTCAACCATCAATACTAGAATTATAATCCAATATCCAACAATAATCTATTTCTATAATCTAACATCCAACAATCCAATATCCAACAATACTACAATATCCAACAATCATGAAATCCTATAATCCAATATTCAACAATCATGTAATCCTATAATCCAATATTCAACAATCATGTAATCCTATAATCCAACATCCATCAATCTAATATCCAACAATACTATAATATCCAACAATCATGAAATCCTATAATCCAATATTCAATAATCATGTAATCCTATAATCCAATATTCAACAATCATGCAATCCTATGATCCAGTATCCAACAATACTACAGCATCCAACAATCATGAAATCCTATAATCCAATATTCAACAATCATGTAATCCAATATTCAACAAATATATAATCCAATCTCCAACAATAATCCAACATCCATCAATCTAATATCCAACAATACTATAATATCCAACAATCATGAAATCCTATAATCCAATATCCAACATTCATGTAATCCTATAATTCAATATTCAATAATTATGTAATCTAATCTCCAACAATAATGTATTTATATAATCCAATATCCAACCACAACTACAAAAAGGCTAATACTGGACGTCTCATTACAGGCGGTTGACCAAAACCGTCTGTATTGCATGCAATCACAGACGGTTTTGGTTTAGAAACCGTTTGTATTACTGGCTGCGCTAAAAATCGTATGTGAAGAGGTAATATCACAGACGGTTCATATTGAAAACTATTTGTGAAGTATCACAAACAGTTCTAAACATGAACCGTCTGTGATAATTGTAGACTTCACAGATGATTTTTAATTATAACCGTCTGTGATAATATCGTTTCAGCTCCCCGGTGAGTTTCTTCGTTACCCGATGCGTTTCTTCGTCGCATCAATGCCGCTTCGGCTCCCCAATGCGTCTCTTCGTCTCACGCGCCAAATTTATTCATTGTTTTATAAAAATGATCATCCGCCAACGAAGATGATCATCCCCACATATAACTCTACTATATATACTTCTAAAGCAGAAATGGCTCCCTCATCTGCTTCCTTGTCGCTGGCATTGATGGCCTACCTGGCCATATTGTATGAGCACCTCTCCGGGCGTACGTTGGTGGATGCTGTGGAAGGACACTATTTCAACAGTGTCCTTACTCCTCTATCTGAGGATTTGTCGGAGCAGGTGATGGCCACCTTCCGCCGTCTTGACATCCTCCTCCACCACGTCTTCTGGGTGATCTCCCACTTCCGACAAGTGTACCGCGTCATCAACGTGGTCTTCCACAATAATGTTGCACGTCTCTAGGAGGCTTGCCATCACTTGGACTGCTTAATCGAGGCGGCAGGTGACCGAGTCGACCATGTCGAGACCCCTCAAGCAAGGGAAGAGAGCCTATAGGCTCAATTTTTCTTGATTCAATAGTCCGAAGGTCTTCGGGAAACACTCGAATGAGCATGTTAGCGGGTGGACGCATTTTGGGCTTCGTTCGCTGATGATCATGAACCGTCCGATGCCATGGCGTGGATGCGCAGGTACTCCGACTAAGAAGTGGCTTCATGTATCAGCAACCAACCATTCCTTGATATCAAGTCCAATTACCTATCGACGACATCCAGGTAATTGGATGTCCACGCGCTCTCCTGGCAGCTATGCTTCTTGAACTTGCAGGCTCGATGAGGTTGCCCGTGGCTGCTGTCCCATCCTCCTCATGACCCCCCGAAAATGGCTGGGGACTACGAACTATATATATATATAAATAAATATATATAAATATAATATAATATAATATATATATATGAAGTCGATTTTAAAGGCACAAGCAACCACTGCTTGGAGACTTTATAGAGAATATATATCACAGACGATTTCATTTACAAACCGTCTGTGATAGTCAGCTATCACAGACGGTTCTCAGTTAATAACCGTCTGTGATAGTCTGCATCACAGACGGTTCGAAAACCATCTGTGATGACCTCATATCATTACTGACCCATAAACTCAGACAGCTCATGAAACCGTCTGTGATGACATTTTTGAACCGTCTGTGAAGACTTTTTTTGTAGTAGTAGTGAACATTCATGTAATCCTATAATTCTTCACGATCATTTCTCCCTTCATCTCACGAAAGTATTATCCCGTCTTTTCAATTTCTAACTCCAAAATATATCACACCCGGAATAATTCTCCATACTACCAATCTTGACAACAAAGGGCTATACAATGGAATTGGGAATAACTATAAAGCTTAAAACATGAATTTAAATTACTTGAATATAAATACGCATGCAATAATAATTTTAAACAGAATTTAAATAATTTAAAGTATTGGGATCAAACATGATCAAAGGATGTAACTTGCCTTACTCATTTAGTTGTTATTCTGAAACGACGTTGAAAATTGATTCTCTGAAGTCGTTGAAATCTACACGAGAAAAATGAGCCATATAAAGATAAATCCAAAAATAATCCAAAAATAATAAAATTAGTACCAAAAGAACGATTAAGAATTTAGAGGAATTTAGTAACAAGAATCGACGGGATCGGAGCTCGTATGAAAGAGAACGAACATCTGGAAGTTTACCATCACTTGAAATGATAGGAAAGAAAATAGGGAATATTCTTTAGAACATGTTGTCTGATTTTTACATTATAAAGCCACTATGTGACTTACCCTCTGGGCCCACTTGCAAGAGAGAAACCGAGAGAAAGAAAAAGAATGAGAGGTAGAGTATGACATGCGAGACCTGTTGGCTAGAGACTCAAAGGAACACACAGATAGAGAGCACAGAAGGCAGTAAGCAGAGGAGGGAGGAAGAGGCACATAGGGCTGCGCCGATGTCGGCGAAGGGCGGTGGGGAAGGCTCGGTCGACAACAAAAATGGGTTACCGGCAATTCGAGGAGGGGATAGGGAGTGGTGGCGTGGCGGGAGGTGGCCGAGGGCAGCGGTGGTGCGGCTTGAAGCGGCGGTGGCGCACAGGCTGCCCATGGAGCTGGCGGTGGGGTGGCTCGGGGAGGAAATCGGCGCACACATGGGCAGCGCCCGGGCATGGGGAAGCTGTAGTCGTAGTCGGGGAGGCCAAGGGAAGTCCGAGGAGGTGGGGCGACGATGGTCGGTGGCGCTAATGGAGGTGCGACGGTGGTGGAGCTTCTCGGTGGCGGAGGAGATGAATGGAGGTGGGGGAATGGAAGAGGAGGCCCGAGAATGCGCCGTGGCGCGCTCGGCTCGGTGAAAGAGAGACCGGAGAGGGAGATCACGCGGAGTAGCGCACGACCGGCGTTGGCGAAGAAAGAAGGGATAAAGAGAAGTGGGAGGAGGAAGGGGAAGAAGGGGGGGTGTGCTAGCCTTTTATAGAGAGGGAGAAGGGGGGGAAGGCAGTGCAACATGGGAGATACAGGTGGCGCGTCAACCAGAGCGAGCAGAGAACGGGCACGCTAGGCACGAGAGGCGGGCTGGCACTTGGGCGGTGGCGTGGGTAAGGGGAGATGGCACTCCAGTGTGGCACGGGCAAGGGGAGGCGAGCACGGGCTGCACATCGGCGAGGGGAGTTCGATGGCAGGGTCGGGGCGGCTCGGGGGTGGCCGAGGAAGCGGCTCCATGGTGACCATGGCCAGCAGTGAGGAGCCTGTGGCGATGAGGATCTACAGTGAAGGAGAGGATGGGAGGAGGTGGGGGAGAGAGAGAGGAGGTCTGGGGACATGACGTGACGCATCTAGGGAGGCAAGGGGATGACCGGAACGGCGGGTTGAAGAAGGGGCGGCGTGGCCGGAGTCGGGGAATAATGGGTAGCGACATCGCTCGGGCGGTGTTCCGACGAGGGTAATGTGAGCACTGCGTAGAACTTCGCGAGGTGAAGTCGTCGGTGTGGATAACGTTGCTGGAGAACCACGGACGGCGATGCTAGAGGCGGCAGAGAGGGTTTCGGCCGGCGGTGGTAAAATACAAAATCCGGCGTGGAGGAGAGAGGGGAAGGGATGAAACGCGCGCGAGGGGTGGAGGACCTTCGGAGGCACACCATGACGCGCTCAGGGAGATAAATGAGCGGTCGGAGAGGAAGATAGAGGGAGGAGGTGAACCACCAGCTTTGGAGAAGAAAGAGGAGGGGTGGCATTGGCTCCAGGGGAAAAGAAATAGGGAAGGGGAAGGAAGGAGGTGGGTCGGCTTCTTAAAGAGGGAGAGAGAGAGACTGACATGCGGGGTCCGCATGTCAGCGAGGAGAGAGAAAAAGAAAAAGGAAAGGAAAGGAAGAAAATCCAAATATATATATAAAATAAATCCAAAAATTCAAGAAAATTTGATAAAAATCCTTGGAACATGAATAGACCAGGATAAAATAATTTTGGATTTAATTGAAATTTGATTTATCCATTTTTAAATTTTTTTTGAAAATCTCAAATTAAGCTTTAACAAATCAAGAAAAATCAAATGGTGATTTTTATTTTTGAAAATTTCAAGAAGTCTAAAAATTGGGAGGTTATTTTTAAATTAATAAAATTATTTCCAACTTAAGGTTGGCTTTTAATTTTGCATACAAATTATTTTAAATTCCTAAGAAATAGGAAAAACCTTTTAAATACTAGAAAATTACATAAATTAATTTAGTTTTTCTTTTTAACTTTAATTTTTTTACTTTTAAACACTAAGAAATTCAGAAAAGCAGGAAACTCTTTTAAAACTCGAAAATTAATAAAATAATAATTTTATTTATTTTATTTTTGGTAACAGAACTTTGGGATGTTACACGTGCCCACCGGGCCAGCTCGAGGCACAACACTATTGGCCCAACTCAGGCATGGCACAACCCACACTGTTCATGAGCTAAGCCGGCATGAGTCACGACACGAAGGCCGTCTGGGTGCTTGGAGGCCCTTGGCACAATGGGTCGATCCGACCGCAACATTTAACAAGCGATGTCAGAGCTATGCTAAACACGACACGAGCCCAAAGACGCCCATGCGGCCTGGATGAGGAGAGGCCGAGGGAGAGAGAGCTAGTCAGTCGGGGCGAGAGGAGGAGGGTGGGGCAGCGTCGGTGCGGAGGAAGAAGAGGCCGACATGGAGGAAGGAGGAGGAGAATGGGGCGACGTCGGCAGGAGGCGCGGAGGGGGAAGAAGGTGGTGGGGCGCACGAGAGGAGCGATGAAGGGAGGAGAACTGGAGAAGGTGGTGGGAGGCGAACGACGCATGACCATGGCGATGAGGAGGACATGATGAGGAGGAGAGGAAGAGGAGGGCGGGGTGACGCTGGCAACCAACGTGGAGGGAGGAGGAGGCGGCAGGGCGCACGGTCACGGGCGGAGGAAGAAGGGAGGAGAAGGCGAAGGGCGCATCGCGCACGGGCGCGACGAAGAGGAGGAGAGGAAGAGGAGGACGGGGCGACGCCGACGGTCGACGCGGAGGGAGGAGGAGGCGGCGGGGCGGAGGAAGAAGGGAGGAGAGCTAGAGAGGCAAGGCGTGACCATGGCGAGGCACTGCTCGGGAAGGACAAGGGGCAGGGCAGGGGTGGGGGATAGGGAGGCAGGGGTGAGTAGGTGGGCCGCCGGGCACGATGGGTTGTGCCTGGCACGGCACTACCCAGTCGATTTTCTACCAGTTGGGTTGGTTTTAGCGCGGTCAGCCGTGCCCGACATGGCACGGCCCGTTTTGCCCTAACGTTCGGTTTTTTTGAAAATCCGACCATTTTTTGACCATTTGGGGCTTTAAAAATATCAAAAAAAAAAAATCAAAAAATCCCGAATTTTTTTCTATAAATATCCACCATACCCCCCCCCATTCAGCACCCATCCATTCCTCAATCTCTTTCAAATTCTGTTGTGAAAATTCAAATTCGTTGTTTGATAATTTGGCAACTTTCAAAAAATCAATTTCCAGCTACAAGTAAGCAAAAAAGGTACAATACTATTTTTTTTTAATAATTTTATTGTTATTATTTGTTATGCTAATATGAAAGTAACAATAATGTTAGTTTCAATTTTGCAGTTTTCGTTATGGAGAATTACGATAGTTTTGCTCTTGATAATTATGGACTTTCACCGGAGGAGGTTGCATCCATAGAGGTTGCGGCTGCCTCAAACCAACTGCATTTGTTAGTAGAAGGGCAAGACGGAGTTCCATCATCAGGCTCCACGGCAGCATCTTCGGTGACAACCACTGGAGCAATGAGGTTGAGACCGTCTACATCGAGAGTGTGGGAGAATTTCGACAGGACAACCAAGCCAGACGCACATGGAAATGAGGTACCATGTGCTATTTGCAAAATTTATCACAACGAATTGTCTGCAAGGTCTACAGGTGGAATGGAGCACTTGCTTAGACATGCTACAAGATATAAGGCCAAGCAAGGATTGGTGATGAGGCAGACGCACCTGCAGTACAACCCTGACAGTACGATATGTAGTTGGGACTATGATCCTAAGGTCGCTCGTTAATCACTCTGTTGTTTAATGGCTTCTAAGGATTTATCGTTAGGCTTTGGGGAGTCTACTGCTTTTCAAGCTTACATTATGACTGCCCATAATCCTAGATTTTCTACCGTTTCTAGACAGACAACAACCAAACCAGTACTACTACCAATCACACATATCTGTTCATCTTATGCGAAGATCTATGGATAACATCTTTTGTGAAATCTCTAGGGCTCTTTACATACATTGATATTCATTTTTTTTGTGTGATTAGTCAATTAAATTTGTGGGAAGGGATTTCTTATTTGGTTGTGATAGTTTTTTTAGTCAGGTATGTGTTACAGATAGTTTCATTGGCATTCAATTCAAATGCAGAGATAAAGCCAAGTTGACTCCGGCTACTTCAACTATAGAAAGTTAAAAAGAGTCAGGTCATATTGTATTCGAATGGGATTACAAAGTATCAGCCCAAGCTCGGGGGGTTGTAAGAGACAAGCATTATGAATCAAGATAATTATCTTCCTCAAATTCTTCTTCCTTCTGTCTGAATTCTGGCTTCCCATCCTTACAATCTTCGTTCTTCATTGAGAGGATCTTCGGTTCCTAACAACTTGGTATCAGATTCTCTGATCCTGCCCACCATGCCACCCAAGGTTGACTCCGCCGCTGACGCACGGCTCGATGGATTGGAGCACGCGCAATCGGAACTACTCCAAGCCATCACCAATCGCCCGGCGACGAACGACCAGAGATTTCGCGAGCAGTAGCTGGCTTTCGAGCAGCGCCTTGACGGCTTGGCGCAGAAGATGCGCCAGATGTTTGAAGCACTCCGGGTAGCCCCGGCGGTCCCAGCGACGGCCAAAACAACCGCCCAGACCCAGGCCGCGCCAACCGGAGCAGGCTTGCTGCTGTTTCCATCTTCGTCCTAACAGTATGTTGCTAAGTATTCATTTTTCCCGGTAATTTTTTGCGTGTCTTTTTCCCCTTTGAGACAGAATGATGGTGATTAGGCACAGCTGTTGGCATCAAAACTAAAACACACGCATCCATTTTCTGAAATGCCGCTGTACAGCTGCTTTGGTTGTGGAGAGGTAGATAAGGTGGTTTTGATCTCTTGGGCATCTATCCCCTTAGGTTCTTTTTTTGCCCTTTCTGTTGTTGTGACTGGACATGTGTATGCATGTGAGCATGCCAAGTAAATAATGGCTGCAATTACTCAGCATATTGTTCTTTGGCTGGTAGAATTTTATCTGAATATTTTGTTCTGCGAAAGCATGCACACACCATGTTGTCTTGCTCAACTCTGCAGTATATGGGAATGACTTATTGAAGTTTCAGTTTAACTAAGTGGTTTTTTTCTGTATGATTTTGTTCCATATAAACATTACTGATCTGATCAATTATCTGTCTTATGATCCTCTCAGTCTAACTGTAAATGGTGTTGAGCATTTCAAGCTATCTGTATGGTCCAAGCTAGTAGAAATGCCAATGTCGTGTGTTCATCTGCATGCATCATTATCCTTCCCAGGATATACAAGCACTACAATACAGAACATTATTTATATGTTTGATTTGCAGAAATTCCTGAGGCAGAGGCAGAGGCAGAGGCAGAGGCAGGGCAGAGCAGAGGTCACGGAGGTGGTTTTGGCCTGCCTTGTTGCGTCGTGATTATTCATGTAAGACGAGACCAATTGTCAGTCTGTGGCTGCTACATGTACACCTGGTCATCGAACAAAAATGGAAAAGAGCATTTGGTTCACATTGGACAAAATACCACATAGAGCAATGTAATCATATACCACATCTCTTGTCGCATTCTTTATATTTTGTCATTTTCGGGTTATTTTAATGATTTCCTTTTCTTTTGCTTTTTCAATACAGGCGAAATGATCTTTGTGCCCCTTGCCCTCCTTCTTTCTTCTCCCTTCGCATCCTCTCTTCTTTTCTTTCGTCCTTGGCCTTCGCGATTCAACACCAATCGCTCCTCCCCCAACAGCGATGCAGCTAGGGTCAACCCTCGCCGCGCCGCCCCTTGCTGTCCTCCCCCACCTGGTCCATGAGCGCCGTTGTCGCCGCCTCTCTATCGCCTCCTCCCTGCTCCACCCGACGAAACTAGGGTTAGGGTGCCGCCACCCACGATTCAGTGTTGCCTTCCACTCTCCTCCACCTTAGGTGTAGCCTCGGCTCCCCCTTCTCTAGCTGACGCCACGACCCCGACTCCCTCCGTCTAGCCTCCGCCTCAGCTTCGCACCCTTACTCTCCAGTACACCTTGCAAGCTAGGGATCGAAGCGATGGATTTGGTAACTTCACAAGTGTCTATATATATATATATATATTGCAAAATGCATAAAATTGACCTAAATGTGTCTGATTTTACCTAATTTGAGTTCTTTTCTGTGTTTATTTTGGTCCAGATGACTCATGGCGTAGCCCACATGAGATAGGAGAAGCTGGTCTATTCAGTGCTGTATTTTTTCTTTTGTTGATAGCAATGCAAGTTACAAAGTTTTGGAACTGAATGTGTGTATTTGCCTTGTATTACCACACTTGAGAATAGTTGGATCCATCTGTGATGAAGTTGACACAATCGATTTGTAATGAACAAATGTACGACGTGTTGCAAACATCAATGAATATCTGTTGTGTCACCTGTTTAGGAGCCATACTTGACCAAATTTGATTTAGTTCTATCTCTTGACATGAATCACTACTTCTGTTCCTAAACATGAATCGCTAATAAGGTCATTTCACTGTTGATTGAATGGATGTAGAGATTAATTGTGAAATTTTGGATCAGTTTTTTCGGATTAATTGATTCATCTCCATTCTATCAAAACAGTAATGGAAGGCAATTGAACAAGGGGATGGCATGGCAACCTGTAAAAGGCTGGGCAGCGAGATGAGACAAAAGCAAAAGAAAAGAAAAATATAAAGAATAAGGTGTGATATGCCATCTATTACTTTGTTCTACGTGGCATTTCGTTGAATGCGAACGTATATGGTCGGATGCCCCAACAATAAAAAAAAACTGGGACCTAGGTCCGAAGGCGGCGGCGGCGACCTCACCTCGGGCTCCTCGACGACCTTGGTCCGTCGCCGGCGAACTGGGGCTCGACAGCGACCTATGTCCTTGCGGCGCTGGCCTGGCCCTCGCCGCTGCCAGAGAGACTCTACAGCAGTTCGCGGCGATTCGACGATGTTGTTTGCTGGCCAGATTCGGGGAACAGGTGCCATCATCGCCTTCTTCTACCTCTCCCTCCTCGGTCTCCTTCCTGACCATCCTCACAGCCTTGTTCTAGGGCACAACGAGTCCACTTCTTTCTTCCTCTATCGGCTTTGCAATTTCTGATTCGGATCACAAGCAGCTTGAAGCTTTGATAGCTTGAGATAAATCAAGGGAAAAATCAGAAGATAATTTTACTTGTTTGATCAAGAAACACACGATGGAGCTTCAACCACTTTTAATTCAATAAAAACCAGAAGAAGATTGCCTTTTGTGCTCCCGCCCCTGTTTACCCACTGACCGCGTCTGCATCTTGTTTTTACAAGTCTCAGAGGAGGCGGCGGACTTCTCTTTCAAGGATGGGAAGAAGCTGTGGTCGCTTGTTCGGCGGCAGCAAGCTCTGGTCAACAAGAAACGGAGGTCCGTGCGTCCACAACACCCCAAAAAAAAAAATCCCCATCGATTGATTGTTATGTTTGGGGGTCTTTGCAGGTGGCTGGCTTCAATGATTCCCGGACCAGATGGCTGCACCAGTCCTGTGAAGCGACCCAAGTTTCTCAAAGATGTGTAAGTAGTCTACCGTGATGTTGAAATTGGTGATTTCCTCGAGTCATTTGATCATGTCCTCTAAACTTGTTCTAAGCTATATTAGAACCGAGCTGCAAGTTACTCATACTTTTAAAAAGAGAAGATTGCCACCATACCATCAACTTGCCAAAATACCATCCAATTTGGCCTCCGTTACTGCCTTACCGGGGATTCAGAAATCCCCAAATTGGACTGAGCCCTCATCCCGTGCTCCCCTCCTGATTGATGCAATCTGCTGCCGCCTTCCCTCTGCTTGTGAGCGCACCACCACCCTCCCTCTGCTGCTCCAGCCGCCGCCGTCCTCCCTGTGGTGCTCCAGCCACACTGCGGACCTCCCTCTGTTGCCGTCGTCCTCCCTGCACTGCGTCTAGCCGCGCTGCCGCCCTCCCATGACGCAGATCTGCAGTGGGAGAGTGCCATCTAGTTGTGAGGCGGATGGCTGTCCAGGCCATCGTGAGTGTGCTGGTTCTTGATGCACTCGTGTCGGCTTGCCCACCTTGCCGCAGCCCAGAAGCAGAGGTACCTAGCCACGTCGAAGGAAGGTAGCCATCTGACGATGTCCTCGATGACCCTCCATTCTGTTTCTGTCCTTGCCCGAACTACTCCGACAGAGTTAGAGAGAGATAGAAAGATGGAGGAACCATTCACTAGATGGATCTGCATCCATGCCGTTCACTGGAAACGAATCTGGGGGCATGGGCAGCAGCAGAAGCAATACAGGGAGAGAGGGGGCATGCGATATGTGCTTTCTTGTGTTCTTCAAGCCCCCATCGTCAAGGGCAATTGTGTCATTTCCTCCTCCCATTACTCCATTAACTCTTGTTAGCTCATAATGTTATATGGGGTAACGGAAGGCCAATTGGATGGTATTTTAGGAAGGGTGGACAAATGTATGGTATTTTGGCAAGTTGCAGCAAACATGATGGTATGGTGGCAATTTTCTTTTTTTAAAAAATATCGACTGATTTAGTGATTTAGCATTATTACCTAATAAATTTAAACAGAAATTGGTGATCAGGTGGCATTTCTTTATTTGTTGCCATCTTTTAATGATTCGTGCAAAAAAAAAAGCAAAACACTCCATGTATGCTCTAGATGATGTAGCTCATTGCCAGTTTGATAATGAAACTGGGGCCTGTGGCCTTGCCTTGTAAAAGAAAAAACTCCACATGGCAAGCTACCTGCTTTGAATTATATTGTTTCTAGTTTCTACTCGATAATGTTTAGTCATCGGTATTGTAGTAACAAAAAAAAATCTAACTATTAGATTTCTATGATTTACAGGTACTTGACTGAATCGGATGTCAGGAGTGATGAAGTAAGTTGTTTTTACTTTAACTAAAACTACAGCTTATAGTTTTCACAGGCTATACATGTTATACACTTTCCCCCCTTATTATGTTACCTGAGTAGCCACTGATTTGATCCCTTGAATTCATATAAGGACGATTGATGGATAACTGTTTCTGGTGCTAGAAATTACAAGATAACATTTAGCAGTTTTAATATGTAGCACGATCAAATATCTCGCTTTACGCAAAAGATAATGTGATAGAACTGTACTACACAGAAAATCATCTGCATGCTCAAAGAGTTCATTTTGATATGGGATGCCTAAATTGTTCGCTCAAGAACTCATGATGCATATGTCATACCTTGTACTTTGTGTACTGATATTCTGGATATCGTTTGATTTTGTTGTTTTAATTTTGAACTTAATTGTCTTGTTACTATGTCACGGTTTGCCTAGCATTTTTGTTACGATACCTCTCTTTTATTTACTGTTTTACTTCTCTCGTGTTATTTACTTTCTTTTAGTTAACATCCCCATAGCATAAACATGAGCTTAGCTATGCGCCTTATTTAAGAAATGTGTTTTCCAGGTGTCTAGCGAGAGACTCAAAGTCCATGTTGAGAGAAGTTTTGGTTTACAATGCAATTGCTACAATCACCATGTAGTTCAGGATGGTATCCAGCTTTTTAACTTGCAAAAAGGGAAGGATGGCTCTCTCTGTCCGGAAAGTTTGAAGATCGTGCACTGTACAATCAGCAAGTTAAGCAATGAAGCGCTTCAGTCGGTGGCTAATATCGCCACCCATAATAGGATTAATTTTGAGAATATTAGGCCTAGAATGAAAAAGATCATAAAGGACCACATTCCAAAATACTTAACCGAGTGGGATAACGAAAATACCAAGTCTCAATTGTTCGAAATTTTAACAAATCCATTCAGCTATCAATCTAATTCTGTGAGGCTTGCAACACCTGTTTCGCCAATACTTTTGTCATCTATAAACCAAGCCTTAGATGGACTCAATGAAATGCCTGAGCAAGCTCTTGTTGCAATGAATAGGAAGCTCAGAGAAAAATCATGTCCTCCAAGATTCTTGCATGTAGCTCAAGCTTCCACAAAAAGTCATCTTGTTAGCATGATACGGAAAAGATGTGGAAAGATTATATCAGAGCTTGAGGAAGGTAATTATCTGCCAAAGAAGTTAGCAAAAGCATTGTCAGTGATGAACCTATATCGGAAACTAACACTAAGATGCATGGATATTTCACAGTCAGAGTTCTTTCCCTTTTCAAGAGGAACTATGTCATTACAGAATGATGTCCTGAATGCTATTTGGTCACTTCCAAAAGTCAATCATAATGACCTGAAGTTGCTGCGTCCCATATTGGGTCAAGGTTCTAAAGTTGAAAAGACGTTTTTCAAAGTAGCTTTGAGGAGGTACTTGATAGAATGCTTGTTTGAATGTGATGAAGGTAATTTACCAGATGTGGCACTACGAACCATTGCTTTCTTAATTCGGATGTCTCCTAAACGTCAACAGGTTATTCTCACAGAAGAGAGAAAGGAAGAGGAAGTAGAGGCTGTCTTGGATTTAAGCAGTCGCCTTACATCTTTGGCACATTGTGGCACAGAAGGATGCCCAAGTGACGATGAAGTGAGCTTAGGAAGTGACAAGTGCAGCGAGGATAATGATTTGGTACTCACTGAGACCAACTACTTCAATTTTGGTTCTCGGCAGCAGATGGATGAGCGCTGTTGTTCCAATATTATGACCAACACTGCTGATATGAGTGGAACTTTCAGAGGTATAAATTATGTTCCCGATTCTGATTCCCAATTAGGGGACGTTCTCAGTAGACTTTGTGAAAGGATTGAAGGCTTTGGAGGCGCGGGACATTACAGGGACACTAAAGCTGCTGGTAGTATGATGGAGCCTCATTCAAAGAAGGTAGTTGGAGCCAACAATGTGAAGATGACTAGATGCTCTGAAGATCTCACCGTGATATGTGATGAGACTGCAAGTGTGGCCCACAAGCTTGTTGGACAAATTCTGAAAAATATGTTGCTTGCAGAGAACAACGAGGTTGATGAACTCACCAGAGGTTATCTTGAAGGGGGCTCTATTTCTCAAGGTCCTCAAGGTACATTGTGAACCATCATTAAAGCTTTTCTGTTTTTAGTATGGTCCTTTTTTTCAGTTTGCAATGCCCTTGTAAGTTGATGCATGGGTTGTTTTTGCGATAGCTCTTGTAGCGGAGGAGAACCAAGAAGCCGACATTGTGATTCAAGCTGTCCAGGATCTCTTGCCCAATATGTCAGAAAGGTCTTTCCCCTTCCTTCCCTCCCCCCCTTTTCGCACATAAACGCTTTAATACTTTGCATTTGTGCAGCTGCATTGACAAAGTCAGGAGGATATTGCATGGTGGTGAGCAGTGAGGAGGATCTTACATTGTATGAACTTCATAACATGTTTTATTTTCTTTACATATTCTGGCCTGTGACTGGATATTACCTACAATTTGGTAGTAAGCATTTGTTGCGCTTTTTTAGGTCTCGGACCTCTTGCGTGTGCTGCTGCCTGCCCATTCTACATCAGCGATTAATAATGCTGCCGGTTGATCGATCAAAGTGAGATTCGACAATGTTACCTTATGAAGAAGAGCAGAGTGGTTCCGATTGAAGTGGAGCATGTTGTCTTGCTTGCTGGTTGGGAGAAATTTTTGTATGGCAAGTTAAGCTTCAACATGGATTCAACAAGAAACAGGCAGCAAAGCGAGTGTTGCAGTGCAGGATAGAAGATAGGTTCATGCATGATCCTGTGTCTTAAACGCCATTTGCAAATATATACCTCTCCCTTTCATCTCATTTTATCTTATCAGTTCTATCTGCGACTTTAAGTATGTAGTATGGTCAGTAGATCGCAGCAACGATTAGCATCACACGAAACCATAACGATGCCACAAGATATGCATGTACAACCCAATGGAATTAGAAGGGGAATTGATTATTTATCCTCACTTAGATGGCTTTCAAGATTATATCATCATTTCTGATGTAATTGTTTTTTAACCCCCTCCCCAAAAAGAAAAAGAAAAAGAAAAAGAAAAAGAAAAAGAAAAAGAAAAGAAATCATTGCACTCATCTCCTCCCTTCTCTGCTAGCTTGCTCTAGGGTATATGCGACACTAAGCAAAGGCGGTGGATGTACCTGGGTGCGGCGGCAGAGGAAGTTTGTAGGTGCGCCATCGATCCAAAGCAGATTCCAGTTGGGTATGTTGCACCCTTCACCTCTAGCCTTTGCTATTTTGGTGTATATGTGGAAACAATGTAGTTTGCAACGATTTAGCAGCAACACTAACTTGAAATTTGTTTTTTTTTCTCTTGTAATTCCACTAGAATTGATCCCGAAAGAGCGTTTAGCATAAATGTTAGAGTTGATGACTATATTGCGAGGTTTGACGATGGTAGCACGACGTCTATGCAACGTAGAGATTTGGAGTGAATAGTGGATATTAAGGGGTACACGATTGCAAGATCGACGAGGCCGACTACAGGGGGTGAATAAGCGGTTTTAAAATTCTTTCGATTAAAACTGAGTTTTATGCGGAATTGTAAGTCAATTCGGTTTTGCCTAATTAAAACATAAATCCACTAGACTTGACTAAGTGCACCAACAATATAAGACTATTGATAATGATAGCAAACATACACAGACATGTAAGCAATTTAATTCTAGGAATGTAAATAGCAATAGAGTAAAGTACAATAAGGTAAACCACAATGACACAATGATGTTTTACTGTGGTGTTCAGAGACTTGCCGGTCTCCCCTAATCCACGTTGAGGTAAGCCCATCCACGTTAGACTGGCTCTACAAATTGAGTCAACACCTTTGAGGTAAGTCCAACCAAATTGGACCGGTTCACAACTCGAACCAACACCTCGATTCACTCGGGGTTGCTCTTCCTCCATTCCGGAGATGGTGAGCACCAAACCACTCACAACCGCCTGGGTATTCTCACAACCTTCTTTGAAAAGATCACCGACGCAACTCCTCTAAGCCGTCTAGGTGTCGGCAAACACCAAGAGTAAGAAGTCGGAAACGCTCACTTGAACGAATCAAGTGTCTAAGCTCAATGGATACTCAATCCACTACCTAATGCAACACATGCACTAGGGTTTCGTTCTCTAATCTCACTAAGTGCAACGCATGCACAAAAGAGAGGAGAGGGCTTGCTCTTTGCTCAAGGGAATAGGAAATGACACTTGCAATTCTCCCACAACCAGCTACAAGGGTATTTTATACACTGTAACACCCTGATTTTTAGAGCCTTTTTGAAAATTTTCAAAATAAAAAGAACCATTTGATTTTGATGATAATTCAAAGCTTAACTTGAGAGTTTCAGAATTTGGGATGTTTAAAATGACTAAGCTAAACTTCAACTAAATCAAAGTTTGGTTCTTTTGATGTAGCTCTAGCTCTCTGGAGTTATCTTCCTTTTCTTGATAGGATTTCTTTTCCTTCAGTCTATTTGGACATTTTTATATGTCCAGACCGTCCCTCTTGTTTGACCTTTGTTGTTGTCTGGATCTCTTCTGATCCTAGACCACAATCTTCAGTTGGGCATATTCTTGTGCCAGACCTCCTTGTTCTTGATCTAGCTGCACCTCCCTCACATCTTTTGCTTGAGTCTCCTTTTGCTCCTTTGGAATGCCGGTAATTCACTTGAACCTACATGGCCAATTGGATCTTCTTTGCATTCGATTGAACCACCTTTGTGCTCAATGGGACCCCTTCGATTTCCCTCGAGTAGCCGGACCTCCCATGTGGAGGCTCGAGGCTATTCAGACCTCTCGTGATCATCATCCAAGGATCCGGACCTCTTTAGGTCTAGATCTCCTAAGTGCCTGGACCTTCCCTGGTCCAGATCTCCTTCTCTGACTTAGACCTCTTCAGGGTCTAGGTCTCCCTTTTATAACCACTTGAGTTCCTTCTATGCTCTTGTGAATCTCTTGGTGATCACTTGGACTCCTTTTGCCCCGATCCTTGTAGCCTTCTCTTTGGAAAGGTCCTTCTAGTGCAATCCGTATTACCACCCCAATTCATGGTAATACCATTCTTTAGGACCTCTCTCCCATTCGTTCAGACCTTTCCCTTTAAGTTTGATTACTTTGAATCTCTTTGTTGGTTTGAATCTCTTTGGATCAGACCTCTTTTCTGTTCAGACTTCTCTTAAGTCTAAATTTCTTATTGCACAGGCACCTTTCTATGCCGGACCACTTTTCATTCGAACCTCCTTGTATTCCGGTGGACTTCTTATATGCCTTCAAACCTCCCGAGTTCATTGAACCCCTAGGCATTTCTTCTTGGCGAAAGGAACTCTTTAGGGTTCATTCTAAGCATCACGGCTTTTGATCTCACCCTAGAGGTTGGAGCCTCCTTTGAGTTGCCTTGACTCATGAACTCTGTTGGACCACCTTTTGTGGATCTCCTCCGTGGAATCCTCGTTCTTGGAACCCCATGTTCGGACCTTCTCCTTTTGGTTGAATCCAACGGTTTGGACCTCTTCTCACTTTGAATCCAAAGGCCGAGACCTCCCGTGCATTATTTCTCTCTGGGACCTCCCTTCCGTTGACCTTGGCTATTGGACCTCCCTTTCGAGATCCAACCGCTTGGGACCTCAACCCGCCTTTAATCTCAACCACGTGATTTCTTTGAAGTTTGGGACCTCTGCCCAAGACATCCCGTGGCCTCTTAAACTGGCTCGGGACCTCCTCGCCAGACCTCTCTTGAAGAGATCCTCACCGTCGGGACCTCATTGTTGATCGACCGTCGGGACCTCCCATGTCGAGACCTCCTCCGCATGTCTGGACCTCCTCAACTTCAGACCTCCTTGAGTCGCGGGACTCCTTTGATGAAGTCTGGTTGTCCGAACCTCGACCACGTGGACCTCCTCCATGTGTATTTGGACCTCCCCATGTTCGGACCTCCTTTGTGTATATTAAGACCTCTTAGTTTCTTAGACCTCCTCTCAAGGGCAAGACCTCCCTATTTTGACCCATTGTTTCTAGGTTGGTGGCCCCACTCGCCAGCCTTGGTCATTCTCATTTCTCCGCCACGTTAGTATTTTGGGCATTTAATGCATGTCTTGTCACATTAAATGCAATTGTATCGTGGTGTCTACTTTGAATGTGGTCACGAGTGGTACTCTGATATTTTTCTTTGTTCCTTCCTATAGCAACCTAAGTTGTCCTTCCTCGTACCTTTTACCCAGGGTGGTGGTGACACCTGCCCTGACATTCACCCACTTTTGACTCATTTTTATACTTATCCCTGGCACGTATGTGTCTAGTTTTCTTCACCCCTTTTTGCCTATAATTAGTCCAGGGAGCTCTACCATTTTACCCTTTTCACATTCACTATCCTAGCTTTCGTCCAGTGGCTGTCCAGGGAAGACTTGGCTCTCACAACCTTCCCTTCCGTCCATTACCTCTTGACCCTGGTAAGTTCCTTTGGTAATCTGCTCCACTCCTGTGTTCACCACTGCACTGAGCTGATCGTGTCCTTCACAGGACCTCCCCTGGTGGACACCTTCTGGATTCCTATGGCCCTCGTATGAGGACCTCCTCTCTGGACCTTGCGCAGAAATTAATTCTCAGGGCCTCTCTGTTTCATTGCCGTGATCACTCCTCTAGGGTCTTTTGCCAAAGACCACCCTCCTCTGGTAAGCTTAGACCTACTCCCTAAGACCCTAATCTGAAATTTAGACCTCCTCTGTTAATTGAATTTTGAGGTTCCTCTGGAGTTCTTATGATTCTTTGTTTGAGTCTTTGTTGGTTCTTTATTTGGAGCTTGGTCTGAATATGTTCCCTTGCCGTGTAGATCTTGACGTTTCTCGAGCGCCAGAGCTGTGAGAAATTAGAATCTTAAGCTATCAAGCAAGAGGCAAGTTGCATTCTTGATCATATTGCACCCATTATATCAAATTAATTATGTCGGTTTTAAAATGTCTTTGCATGCTTATTTTTATCAAGTTAGTTCAATACCGCTTTAACTTTGTAGTTATAACCATTTCCTTTGTATGACCTCGATTGATTTTGTATTGAACACATTGTCACCATTAGGTCAAACTTGGCCAATGCGATAGTATGAGCCAAGATCATTTGAAAACATATGCTTAGTGGTGCTCGGACCAAAATTTTGTTTTGGGGAAATCTTTACCAACACAACCAAGAAGCTGCTTTGAATGTTTTATCATGACATAGGGATGTCATGAAGGTATAAAAACGATCTTTGGGAAAGCAAAGAAAATAAAATGAATTGGACTAGGGCAAAATGGTTAGCTCGGTTGGTGCAAGTTTATGCACGGGATCGTGCCTTTATGGTAGATCGATGCCCTTGGGTTTGTGAAAGTTGCCCTAGTCATGTGAGGACCGGTCTTTGAGCGACCAATGCCATGCCTATAATGGGCTATGCCAAAACCGTGCAACCACATGTCTCCAGTGTGGGGCGTGGGACTGGTGATTAATTTGCAAAACTCTACCATATCTTTGCTCCATTGGAGGTGTGGGAGGTCTTGTTTGGCCAATGGTCTTTTATAACCCATTGTTCCCCTTGGTGCAAGAGGGGCTTCACGGATTGCTATCCATAGGGGTGAAACCTTAGCAAGGAAAGGTGTGGTGGAGCAATGCATTGTAAAGGCCTTGTCATGAACTCTAGACCTCTTACCTTGGCGGTGAGAGGTGGCACTTTCGCATGCCAAACAAACTAGAGTACTCATGTCGTGTGGGTAAAGTGCACAACCTCTGCGAGTTAAATCTATTGAATAGCCGTGTCGCGGTCATGGGCGTCTTGGCAAAGGCCACTTGAAGTTATTTGTTGACTTTGGGAATTTCGAAATGATTTTCAAATCTGCTTTTGGGATTTTATCCCATGGGTTGGTAGGAGCCTAATGTCGAGGGTATCCTTCACCATCTTATGATGAATGTTATCCAACCTGAAAAACTGATTTGATAAAATGAATTTTAATTATTGTATTCTTGCCTTAGAACTTAATACATGTGTTTGAAATAAACATGGCTTTATGCAAATCAACCATATTAAGCCTTCCATTGTGATATCCATTATGCATGTCATTTTGTTATCCAGCAGGTGTAACTTGCGAAACACGGTTGTTGTGCTCACTCTTGCTTGTTGTTGTCTTTAGCAGAAATGGCAGCTCTCGGTGATCATTGATGGGCCAAGTGGTCTGATTGACTAGGATTGCGCCCAAACCGATTACTGTGGTATATTGGGTGGTCAAGTAGGTTCTTCTCATTGTGTGATAACTTGTGGCTAGTAAGCCTCCCTTTGTAAACAACTTTGTTGATATTAATAAAGCTTGTATTGTTGAAATGTTACCACTATTGTTCTTTGTGAAGAGCTAGCCATGATCCTTGGGACTAGCTCGGTACTCACAGGGACCCTGGAGCAAGCTCGAACCTCTATGTTCTCACGATGGGATGAGCGTGTGAGGTTACGAGGTGGTCTCGGACCTCCACGACCTCCTCCGGGGTGTTGGTGGTTTTGGGGTGTCCTCGAGACCTCCTCGTTTTCTCGGCGTGGCGTGGCAGTCCGTGAGTGCTCCTGGCTCCAAGACCCTCTCGGGTTATGTTCTCTGGACCTCCGGGAGGTCCCGCTGACCTCTGGGAGGTCTGGTAGGATGTCCGAGAGGTCCTTTGTGGACCTCTGGGAGGTCCTGATGGACTTTCCAGAAGGTCATGGAGGACCTCTCGGGTGCCCTAAGGGTGGGTCGTTACATACACCCACACATAAACAAAAAAACAGGGAAACCCGGTCAGATCGTCCTTACTCCAACGTTTACAAAACTAGCCGTTGGACATACATCCGGACTGACTGCCCTCACAAGGGTTGGTCAGACCGGACCAAACCGGTTCGACTGCCAAGGATGCGGTTAGACCGCTTCAACCAAAACCAGAGAAACACATTCTCTGATAAAGCTGACCGAGGAGGCTAACCGTGGGTCCGGTCAGACCAGCCAACACATGGCGATCAGACCGCTCCCAGAGGAGCCAACAACATCTAGAAAAACACATTCTCTGAAAAAAGCTGACCGGGTCACATGACCCAGAGGTCCGGTCAGACCTGCCAACACATGACGGTCAGACCGGTTGCCCACCGGTCTGATCGGTCAACCATGGCGGTCTGATCACTAGAACAAGGAACCGGCACACAGCCTGGTTAACCTCTCAAGGGCCGGTCAGACCGCCCAAAAGCTGTTGGAAATATGCCCTAGAGGCAATCATAGAGATGATTATATTTCGTTATGTTCATAACATTGGATAATATGTTATCTTGTTCCGAGAATAATATCGTTAATATTTATTATGAAGTATGTGACTTGATTGTGAAACTCTATATTTCTACGATGATTGTTCTTAAACGTTCCCTGGTCGAAAACATATGAGAACACATATGAATAGACTAGCATATGTATTGGTTGATGACTATGTTTCACAGGTCATATATATGGAGATATCAAACCAATAATATGGACACATGTTAGAGAACATGGTATTGGATAAGACCCACCTTGAGACACTGTTGAGATTGTTATGATTTCTTGTGCCATCAGTTGGTCTCAAGCAATGATGATGTGTAATCCTTAGACCTGAGATCAGCATGGTTTCCTACATGTGTAATAGCACTCTTAGGGGTTGCCAAACGCTACTCGTAACTGAGTAGTTATAAAGGTAGCTTTTGGGTATGCTATGAAACGTGCAGAGGGATGTGACTGGTCGGATATGAGATTTGCCTCTCCTAACATAACAGGAGAGATGTCTTTGAGCCCCTCGTTGTGGTCGAATAAAAAAAGTGCATGACCATGCCACTAGTGGTCTGTGAGGACCCGACCCGGGGAGGTCTTATGGAATCACCCGGAGGCTCTCCAGGACCACCCGTGAGATCCCCAAGACCACCCGAAGGTCCCTTAGGACCACCCAGGAGGTCTCTAAGACCACCAGGAGGTCTTCCAGGACCACCCAGGAGGTCTCCAGGACCATTCAGACGTCCCGGCCTCTGTGCACTGAGCTAGTCCCACGATCAGTAAGCTAGCTCGCACAGATTCAACATTGGTGACATCACAACCATACCACAAACTAAAGATGAAAGACAAATATATATATATATATATATATATATATATATATATATATATATATATATATATATATATATATATATAAGACCCTACGGTCAAGCGTGTTTCTGAGGGTGCCACGCAGGGCAAACAACAAAAGAAAACTTGCAGCAGAACACTTTAAAGAGTGGAAACCAGTCGACAAGCCTACAGGCTATCGAGTGGAGGACGTCCCCCAGTGCGCATGATCCTCAAAGAACTCTTCTTCAAAGAGCTCGGAGCTCCCAGGGAGGTCTTCGGCTGCTGATTAACCAGAGGGCACATGCCATGGGTACGTTGAATGTACTCAGCAAGTCATAGGAAAAATGTATGCACATAATATTTATGCAAAGCTTGACAAGGAACAGCTGTATGGTTAGTCTTGCAGGAAGCAACATTTAACAGAAATACAATAAGTAGATTGCAAAGCATAAGTTGACAAAAACTAATACATAAGTAAACAAGTTTTCCTTGAAAGCATCACACGACCACCCAGGTTGAGTGCTAGACCTCTCACGACCACCCAAGTCATGAGACCAACCACACTGAACCAACCACGACCACATTTTGAGAAAACAATCTACCCCTTACGTGAAAGAATCTGGGTATGTCCATGACCGAGGACGCGGCTATTCGAATAGATTTTACACTCTGTAGAGGTGTACAGCTTTACCCACAAGACACGAATTCTCTAGTTGGTTGGACATCCGTCGATGCCCCTGCTCACTACCTTGGGTAAGCAGTCTAGAGCACGTGCCAAGGCCTTTACAAAGCTCTGCCTAGACTTGGTTCTACTCATTAAGGATTCGCCACACATGCCCCCTCTTACGCCAATTTCGACACCAAAACAGAACCAAATCAAAACATTGCTAATTAGTTGGCCAGGTCCACCCCATCCTGGACTTGTGGTTGCACGGTAATGACCCAGATCAATGGCGTACAAGGTTAAGTCCTTAGTTGGCTGCTCAGGCGAGTCCGCCCACATCCCACTGCACACAACACTGTGCACACAGCACCCACTACTCACTTCCTGCCAACTCGCCTGAACATAAATAGTTTTTCCTGGTTCTACCCGGCCAAATGACCACCTAGGTCATGGCACTCAAATTTTATTAGCGGCAACACATGTCGTGGCAACACATGCCACAATTCTATAGTTCATTAGTCAAGTTTATCATTGTTGGGTTCAACCCAGCCAGAGGACCACCCAAGTCCTGGCACAACAAATTTTAGTTAAAGCGGCAACAGATGCCGTGGCAACACACAGGCCACACTTCGCATTAATCAACAACACAGACCATGCCAACTCATGTCACAAATCATGTGTGCTGGGGTAAAAATAACATTTGTTGAATCATGTGAGCGAGGGACCATCGTCTACTTTAAGCAGGTTTAAGCAATAATATGCACCCATGTTGGTACACAAAGACATCCAACTAATAGAGAACCCTCCTATGGTGACCAAGGTTTTATGTCATTCAAGGATACATGCCATTTGCAATTTAGCAAGGAGGCATAATGGCAAGTCAGTAAATAACTATGCCCAAAACCCGTTTTATACAAGTAGCCATGCAGGTTGATATAAAACAAGATACTTTTTGCAAAATGAGTTCAACATGATCAAAGGTCCATGACTTGCCTCCAGTGAAGGGTTGAGCTGCTTCAGTCGAGGTCGCCGGGTCCAAGAACTCTTCAGGACAGCCGGACCACCACCACTGGGCTTCCTTCCAGAGGAATAGGCAATCTTTTGGCCAGCGACGGCATCATGGTTGGAGTTATGGTGCAAATGGGCGGTGAAGGCATGATGAATGGGGTTTGCTGACTAACTATTGCCTAGAGAGAGCTTCGGGGAAGTAAAGTCGGACACTGCAACAGCGGCGAAAGCGATAATGGAGCTACCTCCGCAGCGAGAGGTCTCACATGCGGCACTAATTTTATCTTGTATCGGCAATCGACTGCCAGCAGAAGGGCAAGCACGGGCCCATCCTCATAATCCGGTAATAAGTTAAACAACAGATAACGATAGGTTTCTCTTATGATAGAGCCCGAAAGGATATCAAAACAAGGAAATGAGGGTTCATCAATATGATCTATGACTCTACCAGGACTCAACTCAAGACGAATATGATAAGCTCCCAGCTCAAAAGCTATTGAAGCATGAGGTGTATGTCCCGGGAAACCCTCTAGGTGTAACCTACTAGTCTGTGTTAGAAAGGCTAGAAGGTCATAAAGGTTTGGGTTGGCATTTTGCTGTAAGGTGCGTCTAGCCCGGTCACCCATGAGGAAGAGAGCAGCCTCTGAATCAGATAAAGTTCTGGCACTTGAAGAGCCTACAACTGATGTGGAAGTGTTTGTAGCTGAGGAGCGAACCTGGGGGCTGTCCAAACAGGCATGAAACACCCAGCGGAACCAAGGCACGATAGTTGGAGCAGCCGGTTCCATCGAGACTGCAGTGACAAGCGAGTTTAGGTCCCGGGCTGGAGGGCAGTGGACATCAAGAGATGTTGGGCAACCTAGAATGGCAGGTTCCAAGGAAAAGACCGGAGCTGGCATTTTTTGGGATTTGATTTGAAGATTGAACTGAGAAACGAAAGGGCAGTTTCTCTTGAAGTGGCCACTTGTTCTACAGAACCAGCAAACTACAGGATCTCTACAAGAAGCTATGAAATGGGAGTAAGAGAGGCAGCGAAAACATCTCCTATGAAGGTCTTTAGGTGTACTCGGGTAAACATGGTGAGAAAACTTTGGCTGTGACAAAGAACGAGGCTTGGAGAGAAGAGCGGATTTATAGGACTTGTGTTCCAAAGGGCTTGCATGTTCACATCGCAAGTTTGAGCCACAAGGGAGCTCCTCAGTCTGATTGGCCTTGGACGAGGAGTCGGCCTGCTGCATGATTTTAGGCACCACCACCTACTCTCTCTGCACAAACAAATCTGCACTCCTTCGCCTATAGGCTGCGTATCTGTAACGACCCAACCCTAAGGCACCCGAGAGGTCCTCTAAGAGCTCCAAGAAGGTCCATTAGGACCTTCCGAGAGGTCCTAAAAGGATCTCTTGGTTAGTCCACCAAGACCTCCCAGGAGGTCCAGCAGGACCTCCTAGAAGTCCAGGAGAACCAGCCGAGGTGGTCGTGGAGCCAGGAAGCACCCCTAAAGATCTCCCACGGCCAGACCAGGGGAAGGCGTGGAGGTTTGTGGTCATCCCAAGCCCGCTCGCGACCCACCAGAGGAGGTCGTGGAGGATTGAGACCACCCCAGAACCACACACGCCCAACACTGAGGGTGGTCGTGGAGGACTGAGCTTGCTCCATGGTTCCCTGTGCATACTGAGCTAGTCCCAAGGATCATGGCTAGCTCTTCACAGCAACAATAGTGATAGCATTGCAACACAGCCATCTTTATTATTATCAAGGAAGTTGTTTACAAGAGAGCTTACAACGCAGCAACAAAGTATAATGAAAGATAAACACAAGGGCCACCCGATATACCACAGGCAATCGGCTGGAGGGCGCAATCCTAGCCGATCAGGACCACTTGGTCCACAGAACAGATCACCCAAAGGCTTCCATTCCCTGCTAAAAGACAGTAGCAAGCAAGAGTGAGCACAACAACCGTGCTCGCAAGTTACACCCGTTAGATAACAAAATGACATGTATAAATGGATATCACAAAGGAAGGCTTAATATGGTTGATTTGCATAAAGCCATGTTTATTTCTAATTACCAGTATTAAGTTCCAAAGCATCATACAATAAATAAAATTTCATTTAGTAAATCTGTTTTCAGTTGGATATTCATTCATCACAAGTGGTGAAGGATACCCTCCTGTCACAAGGCTCCCCGCCCACAACCCATGGGATAGAAATCCCAAAACAGTTTAATAACCATTTTCAGAAACAAAAACCAATATCTAACTCTGAGTGGCCGCTGCCAGCATGTCCATGACCGTGGACACGGCTATTCGAATAGATTTAACTCTGCAGAGGTTGTACACTTTACCCACATGACATGATTCCTCTAGTTTGTTTGGCATGCGCGAGTGCCACCTCTCACTGCCGAAGGTAAGAGGTCTAGAGTTCATGACAAGGCCTTTACAATGCATTGTTCCACCACAGCCTTTCCTTGCTAAGGTTTCACTCTCCTATGGATAGCAATTCGGCGGAAAGCCACCTCTTGCACCAGTGGGAACAGTAGGTTATAATAGACCATTGGCCATAGAAGACCTCCCACACCTCCAATGGAGCAGCTTATAGTAGAACTTTGCAAATTACTCAGCCAGGTCCCACGCCCCACACTGGAGACATGTGGTTGCACGATTTTGGCATAGCCCATTATAGGCTTAGCATTGGCGGCTCAAAGACCGGTCCTCAACTGACTTGAGCGACAATCACATACCCCTGGACCTCCACCTTATCCAGGATAGAGTCCGTGCACAAACCTTGCACCAGCCAAGCCAACCATTTCGCCCAAGACCAAATCCATTTTCCTTTTTCTTTTCTTTGCTTCCCCAGCAATATTTCCATACGTCCATGACACCCCAATGTCATGGCCAAAACATTTAAATCATTAGTTGGTCATGATGGTAAAGATTTTTCCAAATCAAGTACTTTTGGTCTAAGCAAGTCTAAGCATTTGGTTTTACAATTGTTCTGGTTCACACTATTGTATCAACAGATTTTGCCTAATGGTGACAATAAGTTGGGTACAACATCAAAATCGGCCATATGAAAGAGATAGGCATAACTATGGATTTGAAGGCAGTATTGAAATAGCTTGATAGAAATAAGCATGCAAGATACTTTGAAGCAGAACATAAGTAATTTAAGATCTTTGGGTGCAATATGGTCAAAAGTGTAACTTGCCTCTTGCTTGGTAGCTTAAGATTCTATTCTTCCTCACAGCTCTGGCTCTCTGGGAACGTCAAGATCTACACGGGTACAAAGCAAAGCAAATAAAGATCCAAATAAGATCCAAATGAATCCCAACTAAACTGAGCAAGAAGTAAATAGCAGAGGATGAAACTAAAAGAAAAACCAGCGAAGATTCTTGGGAGGAGGTCCGATGGGTGAAGGGCTCGGCTCAAGGGGGTCCGAACCAGAGGAGCTTGGAGAGCTCCCTGAAACAGAGAGCTGAGAGCAGAGGCTGAAAAGAAGAACAGGGAGGCTGTGGCGTCCCTGGTGCTCTATTTAAAGGAGAAAGGAAATAGAAGCACCATAAAAAGAGGATGACCGAATTCAATGTATTGGTACAAAGGCACACTACCCCAAGGTACTAAAAAGGATAAAGAAAGCAAGGGATGTGACAAAAAGTAGAAAAGAGGACAAAGGTAGGTGGCAGCACTTAATGTGACTCAACCCACATCAAATGCACTTAAGAGCCAAGGAAGACCAGTCAAAAGGGTGAACAGCTTGGTCAAAGGGGACGGTCCAAGGAGGAGGTTCTGCGAGGAGATCCACAGGAGAGGTCCTGCAAGCAAGGTAGTTAAAATCGCGATTCTACTCGTAAAGTCGTACGATCCTACGATCCCACGACGACCTAACGATCCAGATCGCCATGCGGATCGAATCGTAGGATCGGGTAGAGTCGCGATCCAAAGGGTAGAGTCGTGTAGAATCGTGTAGAATCGCAGAGTAGGATCGTGGTAGAGTCGCAAATTTTTTTTGCAATTTTTTTTTTTTTTGCAATTTTTAGGGCCCGATTTTCTCGATATTTTGTTATGACATGAGCAATCTTGAGCTTGATAATGATAAGCTATTTTTATTCTGTAGTATGTCTAGTCGCTTTTAAGGAACATGCAAGCGTTGCAATTAGATATTGATTTACAAAACTTATGAACATTTCTCATTAATTGTAGTAAACTAATCAAGGCCATTGGTACATTCTCTTGTAGTTCGAACTATATCACCCATCATGTCGATACCATTATGCTTTTACTTTGTGTGATAAGAAGTGTTTTGCCCTTTTTGGTAATAAGTAAGTGGTAAACCTTATAAGAATCATACAAACTTATAGTATAGATGTTAAATATGTGTATTTTTACAAATCCGTAGAATCGCCGATTCTACTATTCGATACTACGATTCGATCCTACCGGAGGCAAATCGATCCGACTCGGGATCTCGACTCTGACTACCTTGCCTGCAAGGAGGTCCACAGAGGAGATTCACAGAGGAGGTCCTAAGAAGGAGGTTCTGAAGACAAACAGGGAGGTCTTTGAGGACAAAAGGTCCTAAAGGCCACAAGGAGGTCTAAGGACAAGTGGTGCAAGAGACAGGGGAGGTCTAAACCACAGAGGTCCAAACACAAAAGAGGAAGTCTGGACATGGGGAGGTCCTGACTGTTGGGATCCCTGCAAGGGAGGTCTGGATGGTCGGATCCAGACGGAGGGGAGTCTGGACCCTTAGATCCAAATGAAAGGAGGTCTGGACCGTCAGATCCAGACAAAGGGGAGGTCCAAAGGATATGGAGGCCCAAAGGGCTAAGAGGTCTAAAAGACTTCAAGGAGGTCCTGGACAGGAGGTCCAGAAGACACACAATGGGGAGGTCTTATGGACAGGAGGTCCAAAAGACACACCCACGAGATGGTCCTGAAGGCAGGACCCACAAAAGGCTGATCCTGACGGTCAGATCTCACAAGGGGGAGGTCGGTCAAGATCAAAAGCCAGGAGAGGTCCTGACGATTAAGAAAATAAGCAAAGGAGATCTGAGCGGCTCGGAGATGATCAAAGAACATCTCAACGGTCTAGACCTGCTCGGAGGAGGTCTGGGGGTTAGGATGTGGTCAAACGACAGGGAGGTCCAACAGACACAACCGGGAGGAGGTCCTCTGGACAGGAAGTCCAACGACCTACTCACGGGAGGTCCAAAGGTCAAGCTCAAATAGAAAGGTGGAGATCTGATGGCTAGGACCTCACAGGGGAGATCCTAACGGTCACGATCGGCAAAGGGAGGAGGTCCTAGAAAACGGTAATACCGCGAGTTGGGGCGGTAATACCAGATTGCACTAGGAGGACTTTTCCAAAGAGAAGGTTTACTAAGATCAGGGCGAAAAGGAGTCCAAGTGATCACCGAGAGGTTCACAAGAGCATAGAAGGAACTCAAGTGGTTATGAGAGAAGACCTAGACCCTGAGGAGGTCTAAGCCAGAGAAGGAGATCTGGACCAGGGGGGGTCCAAGCACTTGGGAGATCTAGACCTAAAGAGGTCTGGACCCTTGGATGATGATCACAAGAGTGTCGAGCAGTTCGAGACCTTTGCATGGGAGGTCTGAACGGCTCAGAGGGAATCAGAAGGGGGGGGGGTCCAATTGAGCACAAAGGTGGTTCAATCGGATGCAAAGAAGATCTAATTGGACACAAGTAGGTTCAAGCGAATTACTGGGTGTTCCAGTGAGCAAGAGGGAGACTCGAGCAAAAGATGTGAGGGGAGATCTGGCTAGATCAACCCAGAGGAAGGTCTGGGCATAAAAATATGCCCAACCGAAAAATGTGGTCTAGGATCAGAAGAGATCCAGACATCGAAGAGGTCAAGACAAAGAAGAGGTCCGAACCCAGATTTTAGCGGTCAGGATATCTCAAAGGTGACCTCGTTAGTCAAGAGGAGGTCAGGGGAGGTCTTGGCGGTCAGGATGGTCCCGAAAGAGATCCTGGCGGCCAAGGGGAAGTGCCAAGGGGGTCTCAGAGGACACAGAAGGTTCGAAGGCACACAAGAGATCCAATGGAATACAAGGAGGTCCCAACTGAAAAGAAGTCTGGGCGTAAGGGAGTGCCCAGGCAACAAGGGGGTCTAGACTTAGAAAAAGTCTGGACAGGAAGTAGGTCTGAACCAAAGAGATTCAAACCAACAAAGAGATCCAAAGTGATCCAAACCAAAGGGGAAGGTCTGGACACATAGAGGGTCTGAACAGAAAAGAGGTCTAGACTTAGAGAATACCCAAATAAAAAGAGAAGATAGCTCTAGAGAGCTAGAGTAAAACCAGGAGAATCAAGCTTTAGATTAGTTGAAGTTTAGTTTAATCATTTTAAACTCTTCAAATTATGAAATTCTCAGGTTAAGCTTTGAATTCTTATCAAAACCAAATGGTTCCTTTTATTTTGAATTTTTTTGAAAAGGCTCTGAAAATCAGGGTGTTACAGTATCCTAGTGAAACCCCTTTTGTTCCAGTAGAACAACTAATCATTTCAAGGTTCTAGGCCGATTCACGAAAAAGATCTCGTTCTGATTCAGTTTTGGCTGCATTAGCTTCTCTCCTCTGAATGGCTCTATCCTGCAGATTTGATAGCTGAAGCTGCGGTTTCTTTGAGCAAGAAGGTGCGCTATCCCTTTTTAGGCTAAGAGCAATCTGAATGCATCCCAAGCTCACTCGGCCTCGTAGCGCAATTTCCGACGCCATCTCGGCAGGTGCAACTTTGAATTCGAAACTTCCCGCTCCAAGCTGCTTGATTGCGTAAGCTGATGGTGATCCTTCAAAACGGGAAGTGAGCAAGCTAGCTAGTCTTGCGGGGGAGATGAGAATTCCAGGGGAAACAACCGAAGCAAGAAGGTAGCCCAGAGAGTGACAATAAGGGTTGATCGGGTCTTAAGTTGAGGAGAAATACTTGGTAAGCATCAAGGATTCGAAGGCAATGCGGCCGCCGGTGGGAGGGGGGTGTTCGCCGGGACTGGAGTAGCCCCCAGCAAGGAGGTGGCAGCCGGGGCCGGAGTAGCCACCGGCTAGGAGGAGAAAGTCCTACCGGCCGATGCTAAGACTAGTTAAGTTCAACTAGAGGTTTACCGGCGATGGATTTGACGGAGGTGACAACATGCGTGGGTGCATGCATGCCTGTAATTTCATGGCCTTCAGAAATACAAGTTGACAAATAAAAGCACCCTGGTAGATTCAGTCTTCCAAGTTCCCACAACCTATAGCACATTGTCTGTGCAAATACCACTAGATAGATACAAACGATCAGGTCCATCAAAACAAGGTAAAAGAAGAGGCTAATCCCTTATGGGTGAAGTTCTATCTATGGCTTAACTATCAGACGAGTCCCCTTTGCTTCTCATCCTATCTGGAACGCCATGTTGCTGAATTCAGCCGGGTACCACAAATTTTGATACGGGGTCGTCCGATCTTCTCGACGTAGGATCAAGATACTCATGTGCAGCCTCTCGAATCGTAGTGATCCTTCGTTGCCAATGCAAGAACAAACACTCTTTAATTCGTGAGAACACACACGCCAGACTTCATGACCACCAAGCGAAGCCCTATCGCGCTCCCAATTTCTAGCGGAAAGGTTGAACGATCTTGATTTAGACGAACTCTCAATTTTCCCTCATGATGTATTTAGTCACCATGGAAAAACTCTCTAACAAAACAATTTATTATCTCAAATATCGGGTCTGCCGTACATTGGGTCTGCCGTACAAGAGGCGGCGGCTGCTACTTGTAGTCCCCAGCCAATCCGCACGCACACATGCATACATGGCCTTGGGCCGGTCTGTCTTCTAGTCGGCCATGAGACCAAGTTCTAGTAGATGACCGAAACGTGCTCATCTACACTAGGACTCAATTAACTTTAATGATTCGTACTCAACAATTAACAACTAATGATGTGACCGACATAAAGGCTTCCCTTTTATGTGCATGCATTCGTGGTTTTCTTTCATGTGCATGCATGCGTGGCATACAACTAATCATGTGACAGCCTAAGGCTGGTCCCAATGGATGATTTTTTACTACAGTTTCTTATTGCATGAAAAGTATTTAGATACCACCTTCTCAATGCATGGTATCCTAGAGTGTGGTATCTTAGGCCTTTGATATAGAGTATTTACTAGTATTTCTACCTAGGATACTGTGTATGAGTGGTATCTAAATAAGATACCAGTCTGCTCTCTCTCTTCCTTAATTACAGTGCCACATCAGACTTTTACCTATGTGGCAGTCTTAAGAAACTTGCCAAGGTGGAGCATTGGGATCAACCTATTGAACTCCTTCTCATGGACATGCATGCATGCAGCAGCATTACGTGACCAATAAGGATCTCCTTCTCCTCATGTGCATGCATGCGTGAAAACACTTTGGTTTTTGCTACATATATATCTAGCCGCATGGATCTTGTGCTTGGGCCACATGATATTGTTCTCCTCATTTGCTTCAGGACCAAAAGCCTCGCATCGTTCAAATATGAGAACACATAAAGTACATGCATAAGGTGGTATGCCATTCTCATAAAAAACAATAAGAAACTCTCTAAGAAACAAAAACACCTGTTGTTGTAGTAGCTTAGCTCTTGCTCTGGTCATGGGGCCTTTTGGTGCTTCAAGAACATTCTCATATACATTTGGAGTAGTAGATGTGTTTGTAGTATGGATGTTCTCATCGAATTTCATACGACGGCCAGAAGCCTTCAATGAAGTAGAAAATCATAAACCAAAGACAGCATGTGGGCACAAACCTCTTGCATGTAACGATCACGATAAGCATTTTCCATCCAAATGTCATGTAATTCTATTTTGCTATTGGGATATGGAAGGGGATGACACAGCATTTGGCAACCAAGAAACAAGGCATCCTCTTGTGTTGTCAAACAGTAAAAAACAACTACTAACATTCCGTTGTTCCAAGTAGACTACCCCCTTGCTGCTATATCCTAAAAAAATGGTAACCACAAGCCTCCAAAGAGTCAGTATGAGCATGGATAATAATAAATAAAGTTGGATATCACCCTTTTTGATAAAAGCACACGCTTGCATGGGGATAAAGGTACGTAATGCCATGGTGTGCTTCTCACAACTATATGTATCATGCGAATGTTACTGTTTAACAAAATGATATTGTTTGTTTATTATCCATGCAATTTCTACAGTGCCAACAAGCAATGCTGCTGTGGCTATGACATCTAAAAGTATAACCAAATTGTCAAAGAAAATACCAGTAGTGTGTGCTTCAGCACAGTTGCTGTGCACATATTGCTCCCACGATCACGAGTGATCACCAAGCGAACATGTGGAACAGCTTTCCAGCTCACGCCAAGAGCAGGCTTGGGAGCTCCGTTCCCAGCAACCATATGATTTGTTACCTGGAGTTGATGCAAATGAGTAAGTCAATGAATGAATATAAGAACTGCATTTTAGTTTCAGATCTCACCGTCTTCGCCAAAAATATTATAAGGAATGCATTTCAAACATTCTATAAGGTCCTGAGCAATAGAAATTTCAAATTTGCAAAATCAAACGTTTAAACCCGATAGTTTGTCTGACCAAAAAGTACATTTGTACTCTTTTAGATCCATGGAATTGTGAAGAACATAAATATGTATACTTGTCCATCTTTGGGAGCCTTTTGAGTTTCGATAGTTAGCATCCAAGGCAATTAAAGAAAAGTTGTTCCAAATACAAGGGCTGCCTATGATACCTTTTCCAAATTAGAAAAAAGGAACTAGAGAAACTAGAGCAATATTGTTGGCGCCCAGGAAAAAAAGATGGACATAAGATAGCTTGCGGATATAAGAATTGACCGTAGCAAGACTACTTTGCAGACTTGCAGCATGCAAATTCAGGTGCTACACTTCAATATAAAACTGGAGATGTACATGAACAAATACATCAAACTCACCGGTACACCATCAAATTACTTGTATAACTTCTGACAACAAGTAAAGCAGGAAACAAATTAACACAGACCTTTTACAGACGTATGGAGCATCTTGTTCGTTCAAAAAGATGGCACACTGAATTAGTGAGTTTATAAACAACAAATACATACACTACTACAAAACAGGCTATAGTAGACGCCCCATCACAGACGGTTCCAAAGGAACCGTCTGTGTTGGGTCAGTCCGGAACTGCGGGTGGCGCGGTTCGACTATTACGAGCGGTATTTTTAGAACCGCTCGTGATAGTCATCTATCACATCTGATTAATGAATAGAACTGCTCGTGAATTATCACGAGCGGTTCTATTAACAAACCGTGCGTGATAATCTCTAATCACGAGCGGTTTTAGCTTATAAGCATGCAGGTACTATCACTGAGCGGTTCTTATGTAGAGCCGTTTGTGATAGTTGTTATCCTGAGCGGTTCTTAATAAGAACCGTTTGTGATATCTAACTTCACCGAGACATCCCTCTCGCCAAGATCGCCATTTGTGTTCATCTTTCTTTCGCCTTTGCTGTTCATCAAGGGCGCAGACCGCTTGTTGCCTCTCGCCATCGCTTGCCTCTCTCGCCCGCCGCTTTGGAGCAACCTGCCCCGCCGCTAGCTGGCTCCACTTAATTAGATCTGCCCAACATACTGCTGCTCCTCCTCAGACGCCACACTTTGTGCAGATGGGATGAGGAGCTCCTACTATGGGCAAATAGATATAGTAACTTCACCTCCAAACTTTTTTTTTTCATTTTTGAATTTTTCATATATATAGCCAAACAACGTGGCGATTAAACATAAAAAGATTAAAAACTAGAAACCTATCTAGTGGCGAGGTAGGTCGCTATCTCTGTCTTCAATACTTCGTGGCGGCGGGCTTGAGGCGACGGTTCATGATCGAACGAAGCTCGAAATCGCCCACCACGACGCGCTCGTCGAAAGTGTCTCCCAAGACCCTCGGATCGTTGAACTAAGAAGAATTGAGCCCATAGGCTCTCTTCTCTTCTTGAGGGTCTCGGCTGGTCGACTCGATACTTCACGCCTCGACAGCGATCAAGTGACGGCAAGCCTCCTGGAGACGTGCAACGTCGTTTTGGAGGACCACGTCGACGACGCGGTAAACTCGCCGAAAGTGGGAGATCACCCGAAAGACACGGCGGAGGAGGATGTCAAGATGGCGGAAGGTGGCCGTCACCCGCTCCGGCAAATTCTCGGACAGAGGAGTGAAGACATTGTTGAAATAGTGTTCTTCCGCAGCACAATTCAATGTATAGCGAGAGAGGTGCGTGTACAGAAGAGGAGGCAGCCATTTCTGTTTTTGTAGAGAAAGGGGATCAAGGAGAGGTTGTGTGAAATACATTGTAGAAGGGGACACATCTATATATAGAACAAGTTCTAAAGCCAGAACGGGAGACGAAGAGATATTTGGGGAGCTGTAGCGACGTTGGAAAATGAAGAGATGAAGCCGCGCCGTGTGATCGTGAGACGAAGAGACACATGCGGGAAAATGAAGATGAAGAGACACGCGGGAAAATGAAGAGAGTTATCACAGACGGTTCCATAGTATAACCGTCTGTGAAAAGGAATCACAGACGGTTCTATTTACAAACCGTCTGTGATACGTTCATATCACGGACGGTGCTATTATAGAACCGTTTGTGATACGTCCATATCACAGATGGTTTTATTAGAGAACCGTCTGTGATATTATTATCACAGACGGTTCTCATAAAAAACCGTCTGTGATATACTTTTTATAAGGCGGGAAACGCTAGGGTTTTGCTCTCACTTGCAAGGTAGTCAGAGTCGAGATCCCGAGTCGGATCGATTTGCCTCCGGTAGGATCGAATCGTAGTATCGAATCGTAGAATCGGCGATTCTACGGATTTGTAAAAATACACATATTTAACATCTATACTATAAGTTTGTATGATTCTTATAAGGTTTACCACTTACTTATTACCAAAAAGGGGCAAAACACTTCTTATCACACAATGTAAAAGCATAATGGTGCTCGACATGATGGGTGATATAGTTACGAACTACAAGAGAATGTACCAATGGCCTTGATTAGTTTACTACAATTAATGAGAAATGTTCATAAGTTTTGTAAATCAATATCTAATTGCAACGCTTGCATGTTCCTTAAAAGCGACTAGACATACTACAGAATAAAAATAGCTTATCATTATCAAGCTCAGATTGCTCATGTCATAACAAAATATCGGCAAAATCGGCCCCCTAAAAATTGCAAAAAAAAAAAAAAATTGCAAAAAAAAATTTGCGACTCTACCACGATCCTACTCTGCGATTCTACACGATTCTACACGACTCTACCCTTTGGATCGCGACTCTACCCCGATCCTACCTGATTCCGATCCGCAGTGCGATCTGGATCGTTAGGTCGTCGTGGGATCGTACGACTTTACGAGTAGAATCGCGATTTTAACTACCTTGCTCACTTGTCACTTCCTCTCCCGCGCCCCTTAGGCTCTCGCGCGCTCGTTCGCCTCCTCTAGGGTTTAGGGCTGCCAGTAGTTCACCAATCGACCACGACCTCGGCGTCGCCCCGACATTGGCGCCCTGACCTCGGTGCCGCCGCCCGACCTCGGTGCCCCGACCTCGGCGCCGACCTCGGTGCCGCCGCCCCGACCTCGGCGCCCGTTCACCTCCCGGCCAGTAAGCCCGGCGTCGCCGCCTCAGGCCTCGGCCTTGCCGTCCTCCTCCCGTGTCGGCCTCCTCCTCTCAGACCGCCTTCTCCCCCGCCGTCCTCCTCCCTCTGCACCGGCCTTCTCCCCGCGCCGTCCTCCTTCCCGTGTCGGCCTCCTCCTTGCACCGTGAGTTCTTGTGCGGCATCCTCTCTGTGAGTATTGCTCCTCTGTGGCAGTTCGGCTTTGTTGATCGATGGGCTTTGTTGACATTCTCTGTGATGAACTCTGTCTTATACTGAGATTGAATGTGATAGTTAGTTCATACTTGAGCTCTATTGTATTACTTGCTACTGTCAATATGATCTAATGTTAATTGGTTACTTTCGGTTGAGCTCATCGTTACATTTGCAAATTGATCGGTGGGCTTTGTTGACATGCTCGTGATGAACTCATCTTATCTTGAGATTGAATGTGATAGTTAGTTCATACTTGAGCTCTATTGTATTACTTGCTACTATCAATATGATGTAATGTTAATTGGTTACTTTCGGTTGAGCTCATCGTTTTGTTCCAAATTGATCAGTGGGCTTTGTTGACATGCTCTGTGATGAACTCTGTCTTATCTCGAGATTGAATGTGATAGTTAGTTCATACTTGAGCTCTATTGTATTACTTACTCTTGTCAATATGATGTCTTCGTTAATTGGTTACTTTCGGTTGAAAGCTAGTTATTACGATTCTTCATGTTCGAGTTCTATTGAGAGTATTAGGTTTTAGTTGGTAATCTAATGACTAGTTTGTGATTCTTCTAGTAGTCTGTATGAGCTCATTCAACTTTTCATTTGCCATCTGCTTTTGTGCATGCTTGAATCATTTTTCACACAATTGAGATCATTTGTGCTTAAGCAAAGTATTGTTTAGAGCTCATAGTTTGAATTTATATTATCATATTCATTTAATGAAGAGTATAGACAATAGGATTGAGATGGCAAAGACTTGTTCTTTAGCTACTCTCCTTACGAGAGCACATAATATCATCAATCAATATGTTGGAATAGTGTAATCGTGCCTTTGTTAATCTCTAGACCTTTTATTGGTGAGAGTTTAATCCGAGGCGGTTCTTATTAAGAACCGTCTATGATTCCTTTGCATTTCCTTACGTAAGTCGGTGGATTAAGGAGTGTTAAATTCTTTAGGAATTATGCTTTAATGCTAATTAATTTTGTTGGGATTAATTCTGAAATTTTGCTAAAGCGCATTTTTACAACAATCCAAAAAGAAAGTTTTACTTGATTCTATTTTGTTTCTATGTTGGGATTAAACCTTTGCTTAGCATTTCCTTCGTCGATCATTTTACTTGATTCTAGTTCTATGTCTTCATTAAAGGCTAGTCTTACGTACATGAAGCATTAAACCTTTGCTTAGCATTTTCTTCGTCGATCTGATACACTTGAGTGTACCTTTGCTTCATGCCAATCCTCCACCAAGACGAAGCAAATGGTACACTCCAAAGGTGTCGAGCTCGATGAAGTAGGCTCGAGCAAAGATTTGTATCACTAGTTTCTATCTATACAAAGATCACAAGAGAAGTGGTGGATTAAGGAGTGTTAGGAGTGTTAGAATAGAAGTGGTGGATTAAGGAGTGTTAGGAATGTTAGTAGTCTGATGAGCTCATTCAACTTTTCATTTGCCATCTTGATCTCTATCTATACAAAGATCACAAGAGAAGTGGTGGATTAAGGAGTGTTAGAATAGGAGCAGGAGGTGGTGAGCCCTAGAGCATTAAACCTTTGCTTAGCATTTTCTTAAATCGATCTGACACACTTGAGTGTACCTTTGCTTCATGCCAATCCTCCACGGCATGAAACAAATGGTACACTCCAAAGGTGTCGGGCTCGATGAAGTAGGCTCTGCAAAGATAGACTCGGCAAAAGATTTGTATCACTAGTTTATATCTATACAAAGATCACAAGAGAAATTTGGTGGATTAAGGAGTGTTAGAATAGGAGCAATGAGGCGGTGAGCCCTAGAGCATTAAACCTTTGCTTAGCATTTTCTTTGTCGATCCTGACACACTTGAGTGTACCTTTGCTTCATGCCAATCCTCCACGGTATGAAGCAAATGGTACACTCCAGGGTGTCAACTTTTCATTTGCCATCTTCATCTCTATAGTCAAACTCAGACTTCTTCCCGAGATTAATTGTTTCATATTTATCTTTGGAATGTTAGTAGTCAGATGAGCTCATTCAACTTTTCATTTGCCATCTTGATCTCTATAGTCAACCTCTGTACTTCTTCCTGAGAGCAAGTAAGTGAGATGGCAGAGGCACCGTCTTCGCCGCCGTCACCGATGCCGCAGATGGAAGAGGCGCCGACGAGGCCGCCAACACCGAGCCCGCAGATGGAAGAGGCGCCGACGAGGCCGCCGACACCGACGCCGCAGATGGAAGAGGCACCGACGAGGCCGCCGTCACCGTCGACGGTAATGACACGGAAGCGAGATGGCAGAGGACAATCGAAAATGCCTACGGGCCGGTGGTCATCACGAGGTCGGTGACTTTGGGGTCCTCTGAGTCCCAAGAGATCGTGGCGAGATCTGGACCATCTGCGGGATACTTGCAAGGAACGGGTCCTCATCACCACACCAGCGTGGAAGGACCTAACGAAGAAGCGAAGGCGCTGTGGGATGAACTTTCGGAGAAGTTCACTATTCCAGAAGCACATGTGGCACGCGTGCGACGGACGGCGATGCTCACGATGGGTAAATCGTGGAGGACCTTTAAGAGCATTCTTGTCATGAAGTACGTGAACATGGGTCGACGCCTTCACAAATCTGATTCTTGACGGGAAGCATGGGACACCTTTGTGGCTATAAAACGACGGCGAATTTAGGAGCAAAGTGCGGCACAAAGCTCTCCAGACACCTAAACACTCACCCACACAGACTCGGCACCGCTGGACGCGGTAAATACGAGGAATGGGCGGCGGAGAAGGAGAACCCGTTTCTGATGTCACAGACTGCGTTCGCTAATTTGGTTAAAAGCGAGGGCAAAAGTCTCGTCTTCGGCAAAGATCTCCTTCACAAACCCGGAGACTGTGAAGTGTCCCAACATGTGGTAAATATGTCGAACTACTAAGTTGTTAATAAGGCCATAACTTCATAGTGCCTATAATAACGTGATGACCTCTTGCGGCGTGACTTGATCGCCCAAGCTTCCCAAGGCTCCTTCCATGCGAGCGGGGAGAAGGATATACTATCTACGACCTTGGGAAACAAGGAGCACCAGTCGCACGCGAGGCCTTGGGGTTAACGTGCCTTGGAGTCATGGATTCGCGGACGACTCATCGCACGATAGGACTAGGAAGAGATCCAAGGTCGAGCACGACAACCCGCTTGGTACAGATGATTACTAACCAATTTCAAGTACAGATGGCAAGATTGCAGAGTCAAATGGATATAATCATGAGCGGTCGCAAGCCGCCCGCTAATTCGGGAGGTCCTCCTCGACGTCGGAGTAGCGTCGCGTCAAGATAATTGTGAACATGACGACGTCCGACACCGAAGCGACATCAAGGTAACGTACATCTATGGAATGCACCAAAGATAGACCTATATAGGCGCCTTAGCTAATTTGCGTGTCGTTTTGTAGGAGCCGACGCTCAGAAGCTCCAAGTGAGGATGGATGGGTCCTTTGTATTGAGGTTGCGCAGGGATGGTGTATCCATACGAGGAAGAGGCAAAGATTGACGGTGCCGGTGGCGCGCGGTTATGCCAGGTCAGTGGATATGGTACATGTTAATTTCGAGCCGTCCCACCAAGATTTGCCCGAACGAAGAGATCACAACACTAGGGGATGCCGTCCTCTCTTTTATCCAAATGGCCCAAGAAGGACATCGCCTAGACCCAAAGAAGGTGCGCGATCCGACACGACCATTCCGCTCCAATGAGACCCTCTGTAACATCCTGATTTTCCAAGTCCTTTTAAAATTGTAAAATAAAATAAAACTATTTTGTTTTGATGAGAATTCATAGTTGGTTCGTTGGAGAGGTTAAGTTTCATGTTGTCGCCTCTTCTGCGTGTTGGCCAGTTCTCCCCTCAGTCTCTCTCTTGTGTTATGTTCGGTTTAGACCTTCTCCGTGGCCTGGACCTCCCCCAGCAGTTCTTGAAGTTAGACCTCCTCTGGGGGCTCAGATCTTTTCTCGATTGGACGTGTCTTTATGTCCAAACCTTTTTCTTTGAGTTAGATCTCTTTGGATCTCTTTATTGGTTTGAATCTCTTTGGTCCAGACCTCCTCCTTAGGTCTAGACCTCCTCTGGAATGAAATCGGGTTGGACCTCTTGTGTGGCCCAAACCTTCTCTTGGTTAAGGCGTGCCTATATGTTTAGGCCTCCCTTTGAATTTAATTCCTTCAGACCCCCCCATCCATTGGACCTCCTTACTCGCTTAACTTAGGAACTCCTGACCTCCAGGGATCTCCTCCCGAACCTCTAAGACCTCCTATATTGAGATCCTCACCGCCAGGACCTCCCATTGTGGAGATCCTAGCGATTAGGACCTCCCCTGGTCGACTCAGTCCTTTAGACCTCCTCTTTGAACATCTGGACCGTTAAGACCTCCCCCTGGAGATCTTAACCGCCTGCATTCTCCTCGTTGGCAGATCGATCGTTAGGACCTCCCTGAGATCCTAACCGCTCGCACCTCTGTCTGGATTTGATCCTACGGCTCTAGACCTCCCTAGCGGGTGAGGTTCCCCTCTTACCACACGGACCTCCCCGCTAGCACTCAATCTTGGCCGTTAGACCTCCTCTTTGGAGATCCAACTGTCAGGACCTTCCCCGTTGACCCAACTGTTTCTAGATTTGACTGGTCCCACCTGTCTGGCTTACATATTGTATGTTTCCCCGCCACACTAGTACCATGTGCATTTAATGCCTGTCTTGTTGCATTAAATGCAGCTTTGAAAATGGATGCTTCCATTGTATGGGGTCATTCTGGGGCACTATTGGTGTCTTTTCTAGTCTCCTCCCGTAACAGTACACTATGTCCTTTATTATTTTTCTTTGACACTCCCGTACCTTTTGCCCATCTCACATGCTCACCAAATCATGTACGCATTGAGTGGTCTTTTCACTTCCTTTGACTATAACTAGTCCCGGGAGCCCTCCATTGCCACCTTTTTCACACACTCAACATTATTGCTCACACTCAGTAGCTTCCTGGTGAGTCCTTGCTGCCAAGAACATCGCCAGGAGCACCCCTTCATCATATTATCACCATTGGAGGCTCGGCAGGAGCTTGGGCTTGACCTCAATCGCCCAGATTTCCTTCGACCTCCCCTTCACCCGTCACCTCCTTCTTATTGCTGGTACGTTTCCTTGTATATTGCGCTGTTCTTGTTCATGTCACCACCAAAAGAGGTTATGTCCATTTCAGGACCTCTTCCTCTGGATTCTCTTTGGAACTCTATGGGCTTTGTGTGAAGATCACCTCTCTGGATCCTGCGCACTCATCATCATCGTGGTCTCTTGCGTAAAGCCGCCCCTCTGGTCTTTTGCGAAGACCTTCCTCATTAGACCTTCCTCCCGTAGGTTAGGACCTCTCTCACAGAACCTCGTTTGTGTGTGAGGTGTCCTTGTTGAATTAAGTTTTGGAGTTTCTTTTGAAGTTCTTTTGGCTCTTTATTTGGAATTTGGTTTGAGTTGTCTTCTTTTCTCTCGTATAGAGCGTGAGGGCACTGAGGAGCGTGAGAGCACTGAAGAAGAAGGCTCTCAAGACAGTGAGCAAGGCAAGTCATGCTCTTGAACATATTGCACCCATTATTTCAATCTATTTATGTTCTGTTTCAAAGGATAATGCATGCCTATTTCTATCAAGATATTTTAACACCTGTCTTTAAACACATAGTTATGCCTAATTCCTTCATATGGCCAACTTGATATTGAACCCAATCTGTTGCCACCTTAGACAAAAACCTGGTTGATGCATTAGTGTGAACCAGGAGCAATTGAAAAACCAAATGCTTAGTATTGCTTAGACCAAAAGTACTTGTTTTGGAAAATATTTACCTTCATGACCAAATACTGTTTAAAATGTTTTGACCATGGCATTGGGATGTCATGGAGGTATGAAATTATTGCTGGGGAAGCAAAGAAAATGAAAATTGATTTAGACTTGGGCGAATTGGTTTGCTTGGTTGGTGCAAGGTTTGTGCACGGACTCTAACCTGGATAAGGTGGAGGTCCAGGGGTTTGTGTTTGTCGCCCAAGTCAGTTGAGGACCGGTCTTTGAGCCGCCAATGCTAGGCCTATAATGGGCTATGCCAAAACCCTGCAACCACATGTCTCCAGTATGGGGTGTGGGACCTGGCCAATTAATTTGCAAAAATTCCACCGCAGTTGATCCATTTAGAGGTGTGGGAGGTCTTCTATGGCCAAAATGGTCTTTTATGACCTATGTTCCCACTGGTGCAAAAGGGGGCCCAGATCCTGCGGAGTTGAATCCAAAGGAGGCGAAACCTTAGCAAGGAGAGGCTGTGGTGGAACAACGCATTGTAAAGGCTTTGTCATGAACTCTAGACCTCTTACCTTTGGTAGTGAGAGGTGGCATCGACGGATGCCGGATAAACTAGAGGGATCATGTCATGTGGGTAAAGTGCACATCCTCGGTCGAGTGTAAATCTATTCGAATAGCCGTGTCCACGGTCATGGACATGCTGGCAGCGGCCACTCAGAGTTAGATGTTGTTTTGGGTTTCTAAAAATGTTTAATAAACTATTTTGGGATTTCTATCCCATGGGCTTTGGGTAGGGAGCATTGTGCAGGAGGGTATCCTTCACCAACTTGTTGATGAATGTTATCTAACTGAAAATCAAGTTTGAAAAATGAATTTTAGCTATTAAAAATCTGCCTTGGAACTTAATATTTGTAATTGAAAGAAACTTGGCTTTATGCAAATCAACCCTATTATGCCTTCTTTTGTATATCCATATATGCATGTCATCTTGTTATTCCACGGGTGTGACTTGCGAGCACAGTGGTAGTGCTCACTCTTGCTCAATGCAAATTTTTATCAGGAGAGGACAATAGCAGTGAAGAAGAGGACCAGGACGAGTAGGTTGTGCCCTCCAGCCATTTTGCCTGTGGTATAGTGGATGGACGTCTGTTTCCGCTCGTTTGTAAGCTTGCTTTTGGCCCAAGGCCACCTTTTGTAAACGACTCCTTGGTTATGTTGTAAATAAAGTTTATGTCGTGGATGTTACCATTCTTGTATGCTGTGAAGAGCTAGCTTGAGATCCTTGGGACTAGCTCAGTTCACACTGGGGATCATGGGGTGATCTCTCAGGCCCCACGACCTCCTCAGGTCAGGTCCTCCGACCTCTCCTGAGCGGGCCGTGGCAGTAGGGACCTCCCCAGCGATTCCCGCTTCCCTCGGTGGTACCCTCGAGTGGTCCTGCGGGAGACTCGGTTGGTGCTGCCGCGGGCAGATCCTACCCGTGCCTTGAGGGGTGCTATCGGACATCCTGGGAGGTCCTAAGGGACGTCTTGGGAGATCCGGGAGGACCTCTCGGGACCTCAACAGGACGAGGTACTTCGTCGTGGGCTTCAACGACTTATATGAACTATTCAACCTCGTTGGCCTCGACGTCTCGCTTCTACGATGTTGGACACTGTAAGTGCGTACAATCAAGTTCTACATTCATGTAATACCGATAAATATCACAACTCATTGCTTATGTATAGATACATGCTGAAAAATGTCCGGGAATGGAAAGAACCGGTGGGTTTCCTCGACCCACATGTGGTATCATTGCAAACCATCCAACAAGACTCGTCCTTCGTCGAGAAATACATAACGAGGTCATTGCTTCGTCAGACGAACATGAAGTACATAGTGGTGCCCTACAACCAGGGGTAAGTGTCACTACTTGCTATACAAATTTCATTTGTACTTTATCTGCAAACACGAACTTAGGTTTAATGACTATAGCGACATACATGAGTAGGTACCAATGGATCCTTTTAGTTATTATACCCAAGAGGAATCATGTGATATACCTTGATTCCCTAAACCGCAACAAGCACGACTTGACAAAGATTCTAAGAGGAATACTCGAGAGGTATGCTCATTTCCTCCTTACATAACTTTATTGTAGTCTTCATTCGCTTGAAATGGCCGAGGATAACTTTTTGAATCATGTAGGTCGTTCATCAATTATGTTGCCAACAAAGGAATATACGATGGAAAGAGCGCCTAACTAACACGGGATGGATTTTCGAGACGCGCTACAACACGATAATCCTATATCATACTTCATAATAACGCGTCTCGAACCGACTATACCTATATATGTAATTCTATTTTTGCAAAGGCCGCCTTGACAAAAGATGATGAGTTATGTGCAATCTACGCTCGCTATCATATGCGACTAATCCTTAGAGCTAGGAAGAAGGATCCCGAGGTTTGTCAATCTCGAAATAATTATTTCCTAATTATAAATTTAAATATATATAGCTTACCACTTTACTCTTAATTGGTAGCGACAAGTCTTGGATTTACAATGTGATTCACTCGTTATGAAGAGATAAAGGACATTCGAGGGAAGCTCGCACCTTTATCAACACGTAAATCATTAACGACAATGGAGAGTTTCACTGCCGCCAACCGAGAGCATCATCCCGCCGACACCTCTCATCGTAAACAATTGTAATCCAGATGTAACTATAGCGACAATACTTGAACAAATGCGATCTTTTGTAATTTATTTTGAGTAATGATCACTTTGAGTTGTCAACAATTGATTATCTCTAATGAATCTGTTTTTGTGCATGCTTGAATCTGTTTTTGTGCATGCTTGTTTTCAGAGGGCATGGCTAGCAATTCCTGAGGCTAGCCAGGAAAACAGCAAAATTGTGGTCAGGGGTACGAGCTATCACAGACGGTTTTTTGTTAAAACCGTCTGTGAAGGCAAGTATCACAGACGGTTTATACTAAAAACCGTCTGTGATACAAGAATATCACAGACGGTTATCAAACCAAACCGTCTGTGATCGGAGAATATCACAGACGGTTAGAAACAAAAGCCGTCTGTGATATTCACAAATCACAGACGGTTTTTCTTTAGAACCGTCTGTGATATTCTCGGATCACAGACGGTTTTTAATCCAAACTGTCTGTGATACTAGCCTTCACAGACGGTTTTTTAGTAAAACCGTCTGTGATATTTGGTATCACAGACGGTTTTTTACTGAATGTGGTCCCTTCAGAATGCTGCTGGGATGTAGAGTTTGACAGGGTGTTCACACGATCCTTGCCTTCACAGATAGAGCAGTTAATTGCCATGTGAGGTGTTGCCCCTAGTTCTCCATATCTGTCTTTCAGTGCTAAGGTGGCCCAAGGTGCCGAGTTTGCTTGCACGGGGCAGCGCTTGACAAAGTGCCCTTCCTCGCCACAGTAATAGCAGACTTGATATTGGGTTTCTTTTCTTCTGGAACACTTGATAAAATAGTGTCCGGTGCGGCCACAGCTAGCACAGAGAACTAATGAATGTTCATCCTGCCATGCTTTACACTCTGAATTTGCTAAACTGCAATCTGCTCATGATATTGCTTTGCATCAACTTGAAAATGCTAGCACTGAGCTAATTGATGTTAAATCTGCTCCCTGTGAAAAATGCTTAGAGTCTCGTAAGTTGATCGCTTCTGGTAAGGTTGAATCTAGTTTTTGCTCTTTCTACTTAGAACGAGAACATGAAATGAATGACATAATAGAAGTAGTTAGAGTTAAATTTGCCAAGCTTAAGGACCAAATTGATTCTGCTCCTTGTGCTTCATGTGAAGCCTTTAAGCTTGAAGTTGCTTTTCTTAAGGAGAAACATGCTAGAGCCATTAAGGCCAAGACTTGTGATTCATGTGTTAACTTTGGAAAAGAAAATACTTACCTTAAGGACACTTTAGAAAAATTCTCTAAAGGTAAGAAACAGTTAAACATGATTCTTGACACGTCTAAAACTCTTTATAAGAAGCAAGGTTTAGGATACAACTCTGCCCAGGACAAATCCAAGCCTAATGTCATTCAGGTCTTGGAAAATGGCTTAGTTGGATTCAAAACCCAACCTGCAAAAACCATCTTTAAATCTGCAGGGTTTGTCCAACCTTCTTTTGAGTCAAAATATGCTTCTCCCAGTGGTACCAAATACCGTTTTACCTATTACAAGAAGAATGGACATTTGGTAGAGTTCTGTTGGCGTAGGTTGAAAAATGCTAGGAGAAATATTGCTAGAATTTCATCTCATCAACCTAGAGCTTTTATGAGACATGATCACTTAGAAAATAAGAAACCTAGACTAGGATTTGTTTCACATGCTCATCATATTCCTAGACAGAATGCTTCTCATGTTAAAGTAACCATTGCTCATAATAGAACTCCTAATAAAATCAAGAATAGCACTTCTGCTTTGCATACTACTCGCAGATGTGTGTCTCAGTAATGGGTTCCCAAGTCGCTTTTAACTAACCCCAGTATTGAGACACATCGTTCTTTTATTTCTTGATTTTAAGGATTGCCGCGGAAGGGGGAAGAACACATGGTTCTTCGACTCCGGGTGTTCACGCCACATGACTGGAGACTCAAGATGGTTCACCTCCTTCACGCGGTCGAAGGGTGATGACTTCATCACCTTCGGAGATGATACACAAAAGCGGATCGAAGGAACTGGATCGACCAAGGTGAATGACAAGTTCATTCTCAAGGACGTCGCTCTTGTGGACAAGTTAAAGTACAACTTGCTTTCTGTTTCACAGCTTCTTGATGATGGCTACGAAACTTATTTTAAGAGAAATGCCTGTCGTGTGCTTGATTCTTTTGGTGAGCTCGTTTTTGGGATTTCTAGAGTTGGTAGAATCTTTGGAGCTGATTTTTATGAATCTCTTGCCGGATCTCTTAAATGTTTGATTGCATCTTCTTCTGATGTTTGGCTTTGGCACCGACGTTTGGGGCACATTTGTTTTGATCATTTGACGCGAGTTAGCGGCCTTGATTTCATGAGAGGTTTGCCTAAACTCAAAACCGTCAAGGATGTTGTATGTGCGCCCTGTAGGCATGGCAAGCAAGTTGCCGTCTCACACCCTTCATTGACTATGGTCATGACTGACGAACCAGGACAGTTACTTCATATGGATATTGTTGGTCCTATTAGGGTTCGGTCAGTCGGTGGCAAATGGTACATTCTTGTCATAGTCGATGATTTTTCGAGATATTCTTAGATGTTCTTTCTTACTTCGAAGGATGAGGCTTTTGATCATTATCATGATCTTGTTCTTCGTTTGGCTTCTGAACTTCCTGGTGCCTTGAGAGTGATCCGTAGTGACAATGGCACGGAATTCAAGAATGCTTCTTTTGCCTCTTTTTGTGCTGAGCGCGGTATTGAGCATCAGTTCTCTTCTGCACACGTCCCTCAACAAAATGGCGTTGTGGAAAGGAAGAACAGAACCTTAGTCGAGATGGCTAGGATGATGCTGGATGAGTATAGCACACCGAGGAGGTTTTGGGTTGAAGCTATTGCTACAACTTGGCATATTTCAAATCGTGTCTTCTTGAGACCGTCTTTGGGCAAGACTTCATATGAGCTTCGATTTGGTAGAAAACCCTCCGTCTCTCATTTTCGAGTCTTTGGATCGAAGTGTTTTATTTTGAAAACAGGAAACCTAGATAAATCTGAATCAAGGACTTGTGATGGTTTATTTCTGGGTTATCCTGCTCATTCGAGGGGTTTTCGGGTCTTTAATGTTGAAACTAACATTGTTCAGGAGACATGCAATGTCACTTTTGATGAGACTAGCCCTGGAGCTAGATCCGATATTTCAGGTGACTTACAAGTGACAGAGAGTATTTTTGTTGAAGAGGAAGATGATGATTTCGATACTGCTCCTCCACCTGTTGCTGATGCTCCTATCCAAGCTCTAGAACCTGTGACGACTGCTTCACCTCCAATTGAGGCTCCTGCTTCATCTTCTTCATCAGCAGTACCTGCGGAGGTTGAGGAGATGCTATCTCCCACAGGCGCTCCACTGCACATTCAGAAGCAACATCCTCCGGATAAGATGATTGGTAATCTTCATGAGCGAGTCACTCGCTCCAGGTATCAAGATCCAAGTCTCTTCTCTCATTCTGCATTTGTAGCTTCTTTTGAACCCCGCAATACATCACAAGCGTTATCTGATTCTAGCTGGGTCAATGCCATGCATGAGGAGTTAGAGAATTTTGAGAGGAACAAAGTCTGGAACCTTGTAGAACATCCTAGTGGTCATAATGTTATAGGAACCCGTTGGGTGTTAAAAAATAAACAAAATGAGGATGATTCTGTGGTTAGAAACAAGGCTAGGTTGGTAGCTCAGGACTTTAGCCAAGTTGAGGGGTTAGACTTTGATGAGACCTTCGCTCCTGTTGCTAGACTAGAAGCCATTCGTATTCTGCTTGCATTTGCTGCTTCTAAGGGCTTTAGACTTTATCAGATGGATGTTAAGAGTGCCTTTTTGAATGGTTTTATAGAGGGGGGAGTGTATGTTAGGCAACCCCCTGGCTTTGAGAATCCCAAGCACCTAGATCGTGTTTTTAAGCTATCCAAAGCCTTGTATGGTCTTAAGCAAGCCCCTAGAGCCTGGTATGATATACTTAAGACCTTCTTGCTTAAGAATGATTTTGAGATGGGTAAGGTAGACAAGACTCTTTTCATTCTTAGGCATGGCAATGACTTCCTGCTTGTTCAGACTTATGTTGATGATATTATCTTTGGTGGTTCTTCTCATGCTCTTGTTTTCAGTTTTTCTGAGACTATGTCCAGGGAATTTGAGATGAGGATGATGGGAGAGCTCAACTGCTTTCTGGGGCTACAAATCAAGTAATGCAAGGAAGGGATCTTCATCCATCAGTCGAAGTACACTAAGGATCTGCTCAAGCGCTTCGAGATGGGTGACTGCAAGCCGATTGCCACTCCCATGGCAACTTCGACTGCTTTGGATCCAGATGAGGAAGGAGAAGCCGTGGATCAACGCGAGTACCGCAGCATGATCGGCTCCCACTTGTACCTGACGACCTCAAGACCGGACATCCACTTCGCGGTCTACCTCTGTGCGAGGTTTCAGGCGTCTCCGAGGACTTCACATCGCCAAGCCGTTAAACGCATTTTCAGGTACCTCCAATCCACCCACCAGTATGGTCTTTGGTATTCCTGCTCTTCTTCACTGTCCATTCGGGGGTTTTCTAATTCTGATTTTGCGAGCTGTCAGCTAGATAGGAAGAGTACCTCTAGCACATGTTATTTTTTAGACACTTCTCTTGTCTCTTGGTCGTCTAGGAAACAGTCTTTTGTTGCACAATCCACTGCTGAAGCTGAATTTATAGCTGTTGCTAGTTGCTGTAGTCAGATTTTGAGGATGGTGTCCACTCTTAAGGATTTTGCGTTAATCTTTGCTAGTGTTCATCTTTTCTGTGATAACACTTCTGCTATTAACATTGCTAAAAACCCAGTGCAACATTCTAGAACCAAGCACATAAACATTCGCTATCACTTCCTTAGAGACCATGTTGAGAAGGGTGATGTTGTGCTGCATTTTGTGGAGTCCGACGCTCAGTTAGCCGATATCCTCACCAAGCCTTTAGACCCAACAAGGTTTGCCACCTTGAGGAGTGAGTTAGGGGTAATTTATCCCTATGGGTTGGTTTGAGGGGAAGTTGGTTCTTTTCTGAACTTTCCTTGTTCATCTGATCTTTTCTTGATCTTTTTGAAGTTTTTGATCTTTTTTGATCTTTTAGGCTTTTGAGCTTTTTCTTGCATCTCACTGTATCATATTGCATTCATATGAAAAACACAAAAAAATACATTGTAATATAAGCTTTTCTGCTTATCTTTTAAAATTGATGAAGCTTTGCTTATTACCCTTTGGAGCTTTAGTATTTTAATTCTTGCTTAATGCCATGTCTAGTTCTTCGACTTGCTAGAATTATCATGTTTTCACATGTGTAGCTAAGTCTTTGCTAAATGAGCTAGAACTCTAAAACAACTTGAACTAAAAAAATGTAATTTGTGGATGTTTTAGCTAGTTGCGCAATTAGTGCTCCTTTTGTGACATTGACACTGTCAAAATTACTTTGTTAGCTCTTAAATCTAAAATTAATCATTACTAGAGCTTTGTGTTCTTGAGAATCTAAAACTGCTCTTGTGAAAAATGAAAAATCAAATTTCAAGATTGTCTTATGCTTAAATTGTGCCAAACTACTCTCACGAGGCTGCATGTCAAAGACATGAACTTGGAGATAGTTTGATGATCCAGACGATCTCATGGGGACCGCTTGTCAAACCGACATGAACCTCAAGATTTGTCGCCTACGGTAGAAGCTTAGGAAGAGTTTGTGGATGGCTCCTAGTCCGTGATCTTCTTCACTAAGATATACCTTTAATCAACTTATGGTCGAAGCTTAGGAAGAGTTTGTGGATGGCTCCTAGTTTAGGATCTTCTTCACTAAGTTAGACCATTAGTCAACTTCAATATTCATTGCAAATGAAATACTATTCAAAAATGGGCGTTTGAGAAAATTGAGCAAAATGATTCAATTCAGGACATGTTTGTCTCTTAATGTGGTCATTGTTAGCTTTTTGATCTCACATTGACATTTTGACATGGCCAGCATCATTTTACGATCCCTGTTGATGAACTTGCTAAATTTGAAGCTTTGATTAAATTGATAAAATTCATTGCGTTATATTGAGCCTTCTAGCTTAGTTTTGATATATATGTCTTAACATGATCATGCTAGCACCTTCAGGCTTGATATGTTCTTGTGCAATATTAGAAATGCTAGCTTGTTTTTTTGGGTAATCTCCAAAGCTTCTTGTCATCAAAAATTGAAAAATACAAAAAATTGAAGCCACTCCATTGCATTTCATGCATGCTCTTTCTTATGCTTTTTTCTCAATTCTGCATTTGTCATTTCTGCACGAGAGGAAGGCGTGATTCCTTGATGAGCCCATTGTCAAAGGGGGAGAAGAAGGGTAAAAATGTTAAAAGGAGAGCTATTTGGAGAAAAAGAGAGAATGGAATTTTCTTGAAAAAATGATGATCATAGTGAGGGGGAGCATTTTATTTGCATTCTTGTGGTCGTATTGCCATTTCTGAACTTGAATTGAAATTCTTGGTACCTCACAATGATCAAAGGTCAATTTGAACAATTGTTCTTTCATATGAACCTTGAGTGAGATTTTTGACGTCTTTCTGGAATTTGAAGCTTTCTTGCTTTCTTTTGCTCGATCTCACTTGCCTATGCTATTCTGAAGCCAGCTTGATCATTTCCATTGCTTTCGCTTGCATTTGGACCAAGTTGTGCCTTCGCGCGAAAACGGGAGTATTTTACTTTTCAAACCTCAAAACATACATTTTTGGGAAATTGTCAATGTGTTCATCAAGAGAGAGATTGTGGATATCATAGGGATATGCTCATGATCTTAGGATGATGTTACAATTGGCAATGGAGTTGAAGGTTTGTCGAATCACGTGTTTTCAGTAAAGTTCAAAGTGCTGTCAAGCAAGTGGCGGTCTGACCGGCCAACGCGGCGGTCTAACCGGCCATGAGTGGCGGTCAGACCGACTTTGGGAAATCGGTCAGATCGGCCTTAATGAGTTTTGAGTTTTGGAGTTGGGCCAAAAATAGAGGGTGTAGGCAAGAAAGGAGATTCTACTACACTCGGTCTCATAATTTTTGGAGCTTCCAGGCAATAGTTCTATTGGTTTGAAAATTCCAGTAGGTTTCGGATTTCTTGTGTTGAAATTGGCTAAGTCCCACTGGCGGTCGATCGGTTAGCAGTGGCGGTCGAGACCGGCCAGGCGGTCGACCAAATAAAGAGGCGGTCGGGCGCTTTTAGTTTGTTCATCGGCCAACTCAGTGGCGATGATTGTTTGGTTAGGTCAAGTTCATGGGTTTCAGTGCATATGTGTTGCATGATGCATGTTTTGACTAACGTGGGTCAAGTTGCAAAGAACTTGTTCCTGGAATTGATTTTTTTTGTCTATTGTTGTGGAGGTTACTTAGAGGTCAACGATGGTCAACGGCGAGGATGATCGGGACTAGGCTTAGAGAGCTGAGGTCCAGAACAATCGGGGATACCGGGTGAGGTCAATGGATTCAAGTATGGCGCAAATTGGACAAAGGTGACCGAACGGGCTGTTCGGTGCGACGGGTTGGATCAAACGGCGCGGGGGTCGGTGCAAGTGCCATGGTGGTTTCGGTGGGAGCCGGATGGGAGAGATTTGCCGACATGATGAGAGCCGTTGATCAACCTACATGTGGCGAAGTATGGGAGGTGCTTCACAAAGATAGAACTCGGTCTTTGCAAAAAGATCGAGAAGGGGTATTTTGGTAATTTCACCTAAATACCGCTTTGGTGACCTTTTGCCAATCCGCGGCGCAAGACGACGTAAGGTCAAGCGGATTAGGTTAAGAGGAGATGAAGACGGCGCTTTAAAGTGCGTGCCTGAGTTAAACTTGTTTGTGTGTGGACTTAACGGGTGCCCAATGAGTTTACTCTTCTAGAAGTTTTAGCCTCCACTATAAATAGAGGAGCGAGGTGGATGCACCCCCTTCAACCCTTTTGCTAAGAAAAACCCTAATTGTGTTTTTAGGGCTTAGAGAGGAAAAGTAGAGGCTTAGGGTTCTAGAGAGTTGGATTGATTGTGTGCTCATGTATTGAGTTTTTGTCCTCCTGGATGGAGTGGCTGTAAACCAACAGCAATCACAAATCAATCTATGCAAGATTTCTCGAAGATGAGTCTCTATTTGTTCTTGCTCTCTATTTGGTGATTTTGGGGCTTTCTTTGATCCTTCGGATTTCCTTTGGTTTCTGCCCCTAATCTTGCTTGCTGTGACATGTGGGAATCCTTCTAGGATCATCTTGATCATCTCTTACCCACGAGCAAGTTTTAGATCACGTTTTCGTTTTGACTCGGTTTTTGGACAAACTTCTCTCAAACTGAAAAAGGATCGGAACTTTTCAAACGATTGTCACGATCCTTGATTGGAATAGGTTTCTGACATCCTTTAGAAGGTTTGTGCCAAGTTTCATCAAGTTTAGAGTCATAGATCAAAAGTTAGATCAATTTGTGTTTTGAAACTCGAGTGCTTTTCGCTCGAGTCTGTTGGTCGATCAGCTTGTTGCCTAGTCGGTCGACCGCTCCTGAATCGGTCAGACCGCCTTATACAAATCGGTTAGACCGACTGATTGCCGCCGGTCAGACCGCTTTTAGGGTTTGAGACTTTCTATTTTTGGTCTTTTGATTTGGGGTTAGATTGAATTCAATACAAGTCTTCCGCTGTACTTGTTTATTGATCTTCATAGCTTTCATAGCTATAGGAGTGAAATTGGTATTGAATTTCTGGGAATTCGGGGCATCATAAATTATAACATAATCTACTTCTTAAAATAATGTGATTTTCTACATAATGATAAGGAGGCCATCTAGAGAGAGATACGTAGGTCAATAAAAGAACAAGAGTGTAACAGCCCTGATTTTCTAGACTGTTAAACTCTTCACAATCGTCCAAGATGTGCAGTTGCGAAGTAAGCAGTGTCTTAAGCAAGCTTTCGATTATAACAAAAGTCAACACTTTTTATACAAGCCCAAATTTAATATAAAACATGACAAAAGAATTTCAAACCACAGGCACGCTTGAGAGCAGTCGAGACCTAAAACTGTAATCACCGCCGTCTGGTGATCCTGCCAAAGCCTTCTTCATCAAGATCCTCGAGGTTTTCCCATATTTACTCTGTAGATGATTTTGCAAATTATGCAAGAATGAGTACAACTTCCGTACTCAACAAGCCACATGAAAAAAGCTAAATAATTACATGCAAGGAGTTCAAAGGATGGTTAGGGTTTACCTTAACAGGCATATGTGGATGCAATTTGCAGTTAAAGCATTTTATATTTAAAATAGTAAAACAATAATAAATAATAACATCAGGGGTTTCTCAACAAATCACAATTACCAACTTACCATCTCAAAAACTCTACTTATGCCTTATGTACTGGAATCACCCATTAACACAGCTTCATTAACCGGAAGCACGGCGTATTCGAATACCTTTATTTATACACTCTACAGAGTTGCCCAACTTTACCCACAAGATATCTCAAACTCATACTGTCAGTACATAGACACGCAACACGTTAGCATGCGACTGAGTTGAGATAACAAAGCCTATTCACTGCTCAACTTTTCTAGCTTCTACCCGGTAGGTTTTAACTCTATCTGACCTTGGGAGACTCCACCGCCCTGATGGATCTTGCACCCCTATCTTGATGGCACCTCCGTTGTGTTGACTACCAAGTGTCCCTTGAGCCCTCTGTCACACCCAGCCCACAACTACTCTATCACACAAGAGCGATTACCTTTCAAATAGATATTCAATCGGATGAGCGATGTACTTAGCGAGGAGTAATGACCACGCTTGTGGTTGAGCGGTTTTCTGTGTCAGTCACTTGGCACAAGGTTCTTGTCCTTACTTGTCATCCACTGAGGCGATGGCCCAACACCAACTCGTGGCTGTCCATCTCCAGATCTCACTGATGACTCACTTTTACCACAAGTCTATTGGGTTGTCCAACTTCTTGGACACAACCCTCAACTCTCCACCAAAACCATTGGCGAATCGCTAATACTACTTTTGATTGATAAACACATTTGAAATAAAGCTGCTTATATAGCTAATATTTTATGTGAACTTGTCAAGGTGAATATGGCCTACAAGTGTTAGGTGGGTTTGTATGTGGGGTAATAGGATTTATCTAATTATCATGGCATTCGAATGTATTATTTCAATAATTAAAGTAATTGGTACAAATACAATAATGAAAGTAATAATAAATATATGAAATGTGGGTTCAAAATGATCAAGGAATATGACCTGCCTTCTTGCACAACATCTTCTAAATACTAGTCTTGCCTGACGTCTTCTGGAGTCTGGTCGCCAAAATCGTGACCTAACGAGAAACAATGCAATAAAGCAAACCAAGTAAAATCCGGCTCGACAAGGAATGAGCTGGGAACAACAAGCAAGTAAATAAAACCAGAAAAAGAAACATAAAGGAAGGTGGTGTGGGATGGTGGGGATTTATCTGGTGCTTGATTGGACTGAACAGAGTTGAGATTTGGATCCAAGTACAACAAAAATATTGTAAAAGAATAATGAATACTGTGGAAAGGTGAAAAGCTTTATTGTGAGCTTAATATAGCTGAACGGAGTTAAGAATGGATTTTCTGGGCTCAAGACGGTCAGAATGGGCATAAAATGTCAATTTAGGGTTTCGCGAAAAAAGGTCCGGTGATGAATAGTACTATTTTACTATTCACAACTGAACAGAGGTTAGTGAATAGTAATTGGATTCACTGTTTTGGTCAACGAACGGTGTATTTTCAGATTTTGGAACAGTGTTCCCATTTTTTTTTCGGTGATGAACAGTAACTAGACTTACTGTTTTGGGTTTTGAACAGTAATTAAGGTTTACTGTTTTTAGATGAAAATGAACAGTGATTTTGGTTTTTCGGGTGAACAGTAAAGACATTACTGTGCAAAAGAATAGTACAGGGCCGAAATGAGTGAACAGTAATGGGCTTGGCCCATTACTGTGCTGGCTTAAAGCCACTGGGGCTTGGCCTTTTTGGCCCAAAGCCGAAAACGGCTTCACCATGGCGTCGAAGGCGTGCATGGCGAAGCGGAGAAATGGGCGGCGGCGGCGATTGCATTTACGGCGGTGGTGGCGCGAAAGTGGGTGGAAAGGGAGCATCACGGAGTGATGGGGATCCCATTTTGGGGATTTGGAGGGGCCAGGGAGGTATGGGAATGGGGTGGCGATGGTGGAGGCGCATGGCCGGAGTAGAGGGTGAAGGCGACGGTGCTATAGTGGGATTCCGGCCAAGGGGAGGGGCGGAGAAGCATTAGGGGGTGGAGAGGGCCACGATGGTGGTGGTGTGGGTGCTTGGGGTGGAGTGAGGCGGCTTGGCGGTGGTGGCCGTGAAGGAGGCGGCGGGAGGAGTGCGTGGCTCGGCGGGGTTGGGGGGGGGAAGGTGGGGAAAGAGAGCGGAGCAGTGAGGCGGTGCTCACCGTGAGCTCAAATCGGAGCTTGGCTGGGCAGAGGCGGCGAATTGGGCCTCGGCTCACCGAGGAAGAAGAAGCGGGCGGCGGCGATTTCTTCAAATTCGCCGGCGCTGAAGAAGAGGGAGACAAATGGAGGTGCTAGAGGGAGGGGCGAGGAGTGAGGTGCACTCCAGAGGGGCTTTTATAGGCCGGGGAAGGCGGTGGCGCCAGTAGGGCGGTGGCAACAGGGAGGCGGTGGGAGCAGGGTGCGGCGTGGGCAGCGGCATGGGCGACAGCATGGGCGGCAGGGTGAGGTGGAGGCGGCGAAGGCGGTGGAAGGTTGTGGAGGCGGTGCGGTGGCACGAGAGGTGGCACGGTGACGGTAGCGATGCTGGCGGGATGACGAAGGCGCGGTGACGACCGGCGATGACGCGCGGGGAAGATGAAGGGCGAAGGCGCCGGGGAGAAAAACCGTTTCCGGCTGAGAGAAAACAGTAATGCCGAAAGAGGAAAGTGGAAGGGAAAGGATTTTTGCCAATTTGGGAAAGAATTCGAAAATCAAGGAAAAACTTCAAAAACTTTTGAAAATGGAAATTTTCAGGTTATTTCAAAGGGGTCTCAACAGAAAGGGAATGATTACATTCAAGATAGGAGTACCCTTCAAGTCCAGTAGGGAGGAAATGCCTTCTTTCTGTCGCATCTTTGAGCAAGTCCATCCCATTGGACCATAGTCCGCACCAATTTTCAGCAGGAGGTCGATCTCGATTCATGTCCTGTATCATGTCACAAGCTTTAAGCCCAAGTACCGAGAATGTGCTGCATATGGAACATTTTACACAAGACAGGATTGCATTCTGGCACTATTGCTAAGATCCTAGTCGCAGACAACATATATACAAAATCAGATGACTATTCGTACGGTTGGTCAGTACTCAGTAGTAGGAAGCCAGCATGCAAAATATAAAGAGAACCCTCCTCCAATTTTTGCAAAATACAGTTTGCTGTAGTACGTACAATCCGTCAAACTGATTCACGATACTAGTCCATTATTTGCAACCACCAGGTTCAGCAAACCGGTTCGTTCAGTTTGTCAGAAATAAGGGATTGTTCTGTAAACATGTGAAATCCACCATGCTTTCAGCTCCTCTACCAATCACCACTAACAGTCCAATCTTTCCTTCCCCTCATCAATTTTTTTACAGCGAATACAACAAATTGGTGGACTGCTAAATTCCACCCAGATGTAGAGTTCATACCCAATTGTGAAGCTCTTGCAATGCAAAAGTGCATTCTTCAAGATTTATTAACGAAGACGAACAGGAGGAAGAAGAAATCAAGTAGGTAGAGGCGGGAAGCGTATGATCCTGACCTCGCCAGCGGCTGTTGTGTGGCGCCTGGGCAAGCAGCTGGAGGAGGAGGAGATGCTGGTTCCTCTCCCGTTTCCGCCCGCAGCCATCGCCATCACAACAAGACTACTTACTTGTGAGTTGAGACTTGAGAGGAGTCGTTGGGCTGGGTTGGGCCGGGCTGGGCCTTAGTTACTCGGCCCAAACATACCAGCCGATTACCATCTGATTAGAAGCGGCGGATGGGCGTGTCTGTCTGTCGGCCGGCTTGAGGCACTAAGATCAGAGGTCCGGTCGGACGCAGACGACCAAGACTTGTTTATGGGTCGTGTCAGCTCGGCACGATAGGTCTTGTCATGCTTGGGGCGCCACCTAGACACGACACACGAGCTCTAAGACGCCCATCTAGCTTTGCATCGAGCTAGAATGAGTGAGTAGTGAGCTGCTGAGCAATGGCGGTGCGAGCGGTCGAGCCGTCAAGCCACCGGGAGGAGAGGAGGCGGTGCGACGCCAAGGCGGGGGAAGAAGGAGGAGGAAGAGGAGACCAAGAAGAGAGGAGGCGGTGCGGCGCCAGGGCGGAGGGAGAAGGAGGAGAGGGAGAGCCGAGCTGGAGAGGGGGGAGGAGGCGTGGTGTGGACCGACGCTGAGGCAGGAGGTGGCACAGAGGGAGACGTCAGCGAGGCGAAGGCGCGGAGGAGGCGTCGTGGAGGCGGCGATCTTGCGTGAGTGGCGTGGCGTCTTGATAGTGCTTGTGCCGCACTCAGTGGCGATTCTTGCACAGGCGGGGCACGCTAGCGAGGAGCCGAGGCGGGCGTCTTGGGCGAGGTTCGTGGGTCGTGAGTCGCGGAGAGATCTGACAGTGGGCGAACTGAGGCAGGCGTGGCGTGGCGACACTATCGAGTGCGCATCACGACCTGTGCGCAAAGCGGGGTAGGGTAGGTAGGCGGGGGCCTCGTGGGCGTGCACAGCACGACACTACCGACTAAAATCGATCGTTGGGTCATTTCTGCCCGTTTTTTTTACCGTTTTGGTTTTTTAAAAAATAGCAAAAAATAAAAAAAAAATCCCAATTTTTTTTCTATAAATAGCACCATACACCTCTTCATTCCTCATTCTCTCTTTGAAATTATGTTGTGCAAATTTTAATTCGTATTGAGCTAATTTGGCAAATTTCAAAAAAATTATGCCAAATTTTTGAAAATTTAATTTTCGGCAGGAAGCCAGCAAAAGAGGTACAATACTATTTTTTGAATACTTTTATTTTTTTAGTGCTTGCTATACTAATATAAAAGTAATAGTAGTGTTAGTTACGATTTTATAGTTTTCATGATAGACAATTTTTACGTCAGTTTTGCTCTTGGTGATTACATGCTTAATTAGTCCGCTCGATCGGTCGTTTTTTGGTCCAGTGGACGTGTAAGTCGATGTGATCGGATCGTCGCATGACACGTACGTCTCCTTTTTTGCCAAGTTTCCATGGAAATCACGTGGCTTTCTGCTGCTTTGTCATTTCTCGATCTCTTGTTTGGCATTTTCTTGCCTCGTCCACTGTACCGATCGAAGTGTGCTAATGCCTTCCTCTCAAATAATAAAATGTGATGGCCTCAGAAAACAACGAAATTTGTTCATCTGGTAATGTGAACAATCATCACCACATGAATTAGCATGACAACAATCATTAAACTAGATAGCATGGTAACAGTAAAATATCTTCTCCGCTAAATAAAGCATGCATGCGATTTAGGACTACATGATCAAGAGAACAGAGAAAATAATATTTTGACACCCTAATTAGTTGCATGATAAATCAAGCCAGTAGAATGAATCAATATAAAGCCACCCTGTCAACTAGATGGCACCAATTCAAAGAGGGGGACTTAAATCATGTAATTAGTAGTAGAAGATAATCTAGCAGTAGCCTTCTCTATTTTCTTGCCTGCGGTGGCACTGGGGGTGGAGGAAGACAGAAGAGGAGGCCAAGGCGATAAGGTGAGGCGCCATGGAGGTGGCCTGCGGCAGCACTGGCGGTGGAGGTGGCTAAATCCGGCGGTCCACGGTTGAATCCGGGCCGTCTCAGCCTATAGAGGAGAGAGGAGGAGGGAGTTGGCTGGACGACAGAAGAGGAGATGGCATGTGGCAGCACTGGCGATGGAGTTGGCTGGAATTCGACAAACTCTCAGCCTTTTTTGAAAAATTCAAAACTCATTTGAATTTCCCGCTTATCCTATTGGGCCGAATCCACCCGGCCTAGCTCCTCCATGCCTTGTCTCAGCCTAGCGCAGCTTGCTTCACTCTCCTTTCGTTGACACGCTGGGCCCATGCGACAAGGAGCTTCTTCCACCTTGTGCTAGCTCGCTTGCGGCTGCTCCTACTTTGCCCTTGGGTCGTGACCATCGCCCACGGTTTCACGCCCCAACTGCCCTCATCACCTCCGCTTGCTCCTCACCCATGCTAGCAACCCCTGACCAGCACCCTTTTCCCGCACCAGCGGAGACGCCAAAGCACGCCCACGAGTTCTCGCGCGATTGCCATTTTCTTGCCACCATTATCACACCATTCTCAGTCGTACTTAAGCTTCTAACCGTGTCACGAACTCCCTAGCTCGCCATTCTCGCCTCCCGCCAAGAATCAAAGCATCTCGCTTGTAACACCCTGATTTTCAGAGCCTTTTCAAAAAATTATAAAATAAAAGAACCATTTGGTTTTGATGAGAATTCAAAGCTTAACCTGAGAATTTTAGAAGTTGAAGTGTTTAAAATGACTAAACCAAACTTCAACTAATCCAAAACTTGGTTCTTTTGGTGTTGCTTTAGCTCTCTGGAGCTATCTTTCCTTTTCTTGATAAGGGTTTCCTTTCCTCTATCCTATATTTGGACATTCTTATATGTCGGTATCCCTCTTGTTTGACTTCTGTTGATGTTATCTCCTCCCTGTCTTTTCGGGTCTTTCCTCTCCCCTGGAAATCGCTCTCTACTGAGACCTTTTGTCTAGTCTATCTCGTTGGTCCAGACCCCCTTTGGGTCGGGACCTCTCTCCTAATCTCTCTTTTATAGTTCAGACCTCCCTTGAGGTTTAGGCTTCCTTTGCAGCTAGACCTCCTCTGAGGTCTAGATCATCCTTGTGGCTTTAAACCACTTTCCTTTTTATTTGGGAACTCTCTTCAGATAAGATCCTCTCTGTGTCCAGACCTTCCCTTTGGTTTGGGCCACTTTGGATCTCTTTGTTGGTTTGAATCTTTTTGGTTCAGACCTCCTTCCTATGTTCAGACTTTTTTCTAAGTCTAGACTTCCCGGGTGATTAGACCCTTTTGTATGCCCAAACCTCCTTACCACTTGGACCTCACCTATGGTGCGGATCTCTTCTTTGTCTTGATCTATTTGATGTCTGTATCTCTTTTTGATCATAAACCTCATTCTTTGTTTGGGTCTACTCTTATGTTAGATCTCCCTCAAGTCTTTTGCTTGAGTTTTCCCCATGCTCCTTTGGAACGCATGATAATTCACTTGAACCCACTCGTGTCCAATTAGACCTTCTTTGCATTTGATCGAACCACCCTTGTGCTCAAATTGGACCTCCTCTGGTCCGGATTTCCTTCTCTGGCTTAGACCTCCTCAGGGTCTAGGTCTTCTCTCATACTACTTGAGTTCCTTCTATGCTCTTGTGAACCCCTCGGTGATTGCTTGGACTCCTCTTCACCTTGACCTTAGTAAACCTTCTCTTTGGAAAAGTCCTCCTAGTGCAATCTGGTATTACCGCCCCAACTCGCGGTATTACCGTTTTCTAGGACCTCCTCTCTTTGCCGATCGTGACCGTTAGGATCTCCCCTGTGAGGTCCTAGCCATCAGATCTTCACCTTTCTAATTGAGCTTGACCTTCGGACCTCCCGTAAGTAGGTCGTTGGACTTCCTGTCCAGAGGACCTCCTCCCGGTTGTGTCTATTGGACCTCCCTGTCGTTGGACCACATCCTAACCACCCAGACCTCCTCCGAGCAAGTCTAGACCGTTAAGATGTTCCTTGATCGTATCTGAGCCATCCAGACCTCTTTTTGAGATGATCTAAATCGCTCCGACCTCTTTTGATCATCTCCGAGCCGCTCAGATCTCCTTCGCTTATTTTCTGGATCGTCAGGACCTCTCCTGGCTTTCGATCTTGACCGTCAGACCTCCCCCTTGTGAGATCTGACCGCCAGGACTAGCCTTTTGTGGGTCCTGTCCTCAGGACCATCTTGTGGGTGTGTCTTTCGGACCTCCTGTCCATGAGACCTCCCCCTTGTGTGTCCTTTGGACCTCCCTTTGCCTTGATCTTAATTGTTAAAACTCTCTTGATTTCATCCCAGCCGTTTGAGACCTTCCCTGAGTTGATCTCACTCGCTAAGGACCCCCTAGACCAAATCTTGACCGCAATTTCATTTCAATCCTTTTGAACCTCTTTTGTCCTTCGGGACCTCCTTCTTGTTTAGCTGGATCTTCCCATGTCCTTCAGGACCTCTTCGTGTTCTCTAGGACCTCCCCCTTGTCTGGACCCCAACCGTCCAGACCTCCCTTGAAGACATCCTAACCGTCAGGACCTCCTCTTGTTGATCCTGATCGTCGGGACCTCCCCATGTCCAGACCTCCTCTGTATGTCTGGACCTCCTCAACCTTTAGACCTCCTTGTCCTTTGGGCCTAGGACCTCCTAAGCCTCTCGAACCTCCTCAAAGACCTCCTCTGCGGGGCAAGACCTCCCCTCTTGACCCGACTGTTTCTAAGTTGACTGGCCCCACTCGCCAGACTTAGTCATTCTCATTTCCTCATACGAAAATATCTTGGGCATTTAATGTATGTCTTGTCACATTAAATGCATCCATATCGTGGTGTTTACTTTGAACTTGGTCACTTAGCCGTACTCGACATCCTTCTTTGTTCCTTCCCATAGCAACATATCTTTGTCCTTCCTCGTACCTTTTATCCCAGAATGGTGGTGACACCTTACGCCACTCACCTACCTTTGACCCATTTCTATACTTATCCTTGACACGTATATTTCTAGTCTTCTTCCCCACCTTGACTACAATTAGACCAAGAAATTCTACCACATCACCTTTCTCCACACTCTGTTATCTTAGCTCCTTTCGGTGGCTTTCGGGGAAGACCTTCTTGTCACGACCTCCCTCCATCCATTGTTCCTTCTTGTCCTGGTGAGTCCCCGCGATCTCCTCCACTCTTGTTTTTGCCCTTTGCATTGAGCTGGTCGTGTCCTTCACAGGGACCTCCACAGTGGACATCTTCTCGGATTCTATGGCCCTCGTGTGAGGACCTCCCTCTGGACTTTCTTGCAAGAACCATTGCCTCGGGACCTCTCGCCTCTTTGCTTAAGCCACTCCCTTGGGGTCTTATGCTAAAGACCACCCTCCTCTGGTAAGCTTAGACCTCCTCCAAAGAACCTATTCTAAATACATCTGATTACTCTTACATTAATTGAGTTTTGAGGTTCCTCTAGAGTTCTTGTGATTCTTTATTCGGATCTTTGTTGGTTCTTTATTTGAGCATTGTTTGAATCTGTTCTTTTGACCGTGTAGATCTTGACGTTCCTGAGAGCCAGAGCTGTGAGAGAGAGTAGATCCTTAAGCTATCAAGCAAGAGGCAAGTTACACTTTTGACCATATTGCACCCAGTATCTTAAATTACTTATGTTACATTTCAAAGTATCTTGCATGCTTATTTCTATCAAGCTATTTCAATACTGTCTTCAAATCCATAGTTATGCCTATCTCTTCCATATGGCCGACTTTGATGTTGTACCCAACTTATTGTCACCATTAGGCAAAATCTGGTTGATACAATAGTGTGAACCAGGAACAATTATAAAACCAAATGCTTAGTCATGCTTAGACTAAAAATATTGATTTGGGGAAATCTTTACCATCATGACCAAACACTGTTTTAAATGTTTTCACCACGACATTGGGATGTCATGGAAGGATGAAAATGTTGCTGGGGAAGCAAAGAAAATAAAAATGGAGATGGATTTAGACTGGGGCGAATTGGTTGGCTTGGTTGGTGCAAGTGTATGCACGGGATCGTGCCTTTATGGTAGATCGATGCCCTTGGGTTTGTGGAAGTCGCCCTAGTCGTTTGAGGACCGGTCTTTGAGCGACCGATGCCAAGCCTATAATGGGCTATGCCACAATCGTGCAACCACATGTCTCCAGAATGGGGCGTGGGACCTGGCTGAGTAATTTGCAAAACTTCACCATATGCTGCTCCATTGGAGGTGTGGGAGGTCTTATATGGCCAATGGTCTTTTATAACCTACTGTTCCCACTGGTGCAAGAGGGGGCTTCCCGCTGGATTGTTGTCCATAGGGGGGGTGAAACCTTAGCAAGGAAAGGCTGTGGTGGAGCAATGCATTGTAAAAGCCTTGTCATGAGCTCTATACCTCTTACCTTTGGTAGTGAGAGGTGGCACTCGCGCATGCCAAACAAACTAGAGTACTCATGTCGTGTGGGTAAAGTGCACAACCTCTGCAGAGTTAAGTCTATTCGAATAGCCGTGTCCGCGGTCATGGACGTGCTGGCAAAGGCCACTCGGAGTTAGATGTTGGTTTTGGGTTTTTCAGAAATATTTATCAAATCTGTTTTTGGGATTGCTATCCCATGGGTTGGGCAGGGAGCCTTGTGACAGGAGGGTATCATTCACCACTTGTGATGAATGAATATCCAACTGAAAACCGATTTACTAAATGAATTTTATTTACTATATGATGCTTTGGAACTTAATACTGGTAATTGAAAATAAACATGGCTTTACGCAAATTAACCATAATAAGCCTTCCATTGTGATATCCATTTATGCATGTCATTTTGTTATCTGACGGGTGTAACTTGCGAGCACGGTTGTTGTGCTCACTCTTGCTTGATGCTGTCTTTAGCGGGTTATGGAAGCTTTGGGTGACCAGTTTTGTGGACCAAGTGGTCCTGATCGACTAGGATTGCGCCCTCCAGCCGGTTGCCTGTGTTGTATCGGGTGGCCCCTGTGTTTATTTTACTATGCTTTGCCTGCTGGCTTGTAAGATCTCTTGTAAACAACTCCTTTGGTTATTAATAAAGCTTGTGTTGTTGCTATGTTACCACTGTTGTTGCTGTGAAGAGCTAGCCATGATCCTTGGGATTAGCTCAGTTCACATAGAGGACCTTGGAGAGCTCCCAGTCCTCCACGTTCACTCAATGGTTGGGTCGTGTGTGGTTCGGTGGTGGCCTCAGTCCTCCACGACCTCCTCTGGTGGTCGCGGGTGGACTTGAGATGCCCACGGATCTCCACGAACACCCTTGGTCTGGCCGTGGCAGGCTCTCGGGTGTTCCCTGGCTCCAAGACCCTCTCGGATCATGTTCTCCTGGACCTCCAGGAGGTCCTGCTGGACCTCCTGGGAGGTCTTGGTGGACTATCCGAGAGGTCCTTTGTGGACCTCCTGGGAGGTCCTGATGGACTTTCCAGAAGGCCTTGGAGGACCTCTCGGGTGCCCTAGAGTTGGGTCGTTACATCGCTCCTTGATTCGTCGGGAAGGGGAGCGTCGTTCTCGACGCCGGTGAGCAAGCCTCACACCGCCGCCGCCTCTAGTGAGCTTCCTTGCCCATGACAGCTGTGTCACCATGTGTCTCATGCATAACTCATGCCATTTCTCTACTTGATGTAGCCCCTGGAGCCGTGTAGCGCCGACGCGCCGTTATCTTCCCTAACTCCGGTGCGTGCGCCCGATCCAAGCCACCTTGTTGTCGCTGTTCTAGAAGGTTTGGGCCCCTTCTGATCACATCATCACGTGTTCCGTCCCTCAATCATCTAATCCACTCACTCAACACAGGCTATCTTATAGCGGATATGTGCAACCCCGTTTCTTTCACCATCTTCGGCCGCCACCGCCATTTTCTCCATTTCTCGAAGCCCGGTGAGCCTTCAGCCAATTCTTTCCTTCTCCTCTACCCCCAGTGTGAATGTGAGCTAATACACACTTTCTTGTAGCCCCTCCATCACCGTAGAGCGCCAACAACATGAGCCTCCTCTGCGCTGCGACTGTTCAACGTCGACAAGCTTCTCCGGCCATCCCCTGACACCATCAAGGACCTTGGTGAGCTTCTAGTAGTCCCCTAGAGCTATTGCACGCGTTAGATCAGTGGATTAGTAGCTGTAGCATAGAAATCACCGTGGCTGCCTATGACGCTATTGCGGGAGATGGCATCGCCGCTGCTCCAGAGACCATTTGTCTCCGAGCCGCCACCTGTAGCATCGCCGTTGCCTCCTAGAGCCATTCACCGTGTCATTGCCCCATGCACGAAAGCCGTTGCGGACCAGAGGCGCTCCGCCACTTATCACTAGTGTAGCACCGCCTTCGTCCACCTCTCTAGACTCTACCACCACCCGATAGGATCGCCGTCGAGCGGGTAACTCATTTTGCCTGTCCCCAAGCCAAGCCACTGTGTCGTTTGCCACCGGAGAGCTCGCCATGGTGCTCTGCCGTGCGCAGCTCTGCTCTCCTTCCTTCTCTTTCTGACTAGTGGGCCCCATGTGATTAAGAGTTGATTAGCGCTAAATGACAATGGTTAGAGTTACTAAGTCACTGACATGTGGGACCAGACAAAAACATAATAAAAAATATAATTTTAAACGTGTTTAGTAAACGAGTCACTGACATGCGGGACCCATCCACTATTTTCGGTTTTAAAACCGAGAGGCTGACAAGTGAGTGAGAGCCATGTCTATGGCTGAGAATGAAATGTTGATCTTAGCCGAGGAGGGCTGTGATTTTGATATTATTGAGTTACATACTTGTTATTTCAATATTCGTCAATTGCTCTTTGAAATTTTCGTTGCAAATTCTTACATATCGATATTGCAAATAAAACCTGCTTAATACTGAAAATAACTTGTAGAGTAGAGTCTCATACTTTGTTAGTCTTGCATCTATCATTATGTTACGATACACTACAAGTCTTGCTGAGTACAAAATGTACTCAATCTTGCTTAAATTATTGATTAGAGTATGAGGATGAACCGATTCCGTATGACACTTTCTTCACTCCCTGTATCGGAGGGTATGGGACTGGTCTTGTCAGGGTTTGGTCCTTGTCGGTTATCTGAGGGTTTGGATAAGCACACTACTGAACATTTTGAGTTTATTCGCTATGCTTCTGTTGTTTAATTTGCTATATATGTTTTAATTTGGTGGTCGGCCGTGTAATATATGCTTGTCAGGTAATCGTTTAAGTTATAGCGCTACGAGAATTTTATCGAGTGTTATATATTCTTTGTCTCAATTGCGTGCATCCACTCCAGCTGACACGGAAGCATTCTTTTCGAATTGGACAATGCATGGTAATGATATTAGTACACAGTCAAATTACAGTTAACCAATCAGCTATATGCTCATGTTTTTTTTCACAGTTTTACGACTATATATCTAACTAGTCGTTATGACTTGTTATTAGTGGGTTGCTATCGGTAAGACTAGGTTAACTAGTGCAGGATGTTACTACCGGCCGGTTCAAAGGTTAACCTTTGTTTGCCTGTTTAATTTGGCTTAATTAGTCCGCTCGATCGGTCGCTTTTGGTCTAGTGGTCGATGTGATCGGATCGTCGCATGACACGTACGTCTCCTTTTTTGCCAAGTTTCCATGGAAATCACGTCGCTTTCTGCTGCTTTGTCATTTCTCGATCTCTTGTTTGGCATTTTCCTGCCTCGTCCACTGTACCGATCGAAGTGTGCTAATGCCTTCCTCTCAAATAACAAAATGTGATGGCCTCAGAAAACAACGAAATTTGTTCATCAGGTAATGTGGACGGATGTCAGGAAGAAGACGGGTCGCCCAAATTCAGGTAATGCTTGTCTACGTGATACAAGCTAGCCTGATTTATTCCCTAGAGTAGGCTATGCTGCCTCCGGAAGAGTTTGATTTATCCTCTGGCGTAGGCTATGCTGCCTCTGGAAGACACACCCCCGGTGTGATGACCTTAGGGTATCCACAGCGTGAAGTATATGTATAAGCGCTAAGAAATATCACATCAGTAAGTGCTAAGTTTTTTTTTCGTCTGTTGGACTAAAATAGCAGCTAGATGAGGTGAATAGGAACTCACCTTTTCTCCTTTGGTATTCAACCCACTTTTTACTCCAATAGCTATGTGAAACTACGAAGATCAAGGTCTCAAAATCGCAGTGAAAGAATTGAGTTGAAACCGAGAAAATCATATTTCTACACCCCTCAGCCGGTCTAACTGCCAAGCAATCAGCGGTCTGACCGCGCGGCAGGTCTGACTGCTCTTGGATGTCGGTCTTGTTATGAATATTGTGTGTGTATTCAAGAGGGCCAATAGACAATATATATATATGGATGTACAAAGAGGGTTTCCATATACAGATAAGTAAATACAAAAAAGTCATATTCTAACACCCCCTCAAACTCATGGTGGATCACATACACTGAGTTATGAGAGAAAATACAAATGTTGTGTCCTAGTCTGTGGCTTCGTGAAGAAGTTAGCAAGCTGTAACTCTGATGGCACAAACTGTAAAGCAAGTACTCCCTCCTGCACCTGTGAGCGAGTGTATGAAGCATCCACACCAATGTGTAGTGAGCTCATGCTTCCTTGGGTCCCGCAATATTGATAGCTTTGTCTTGTCGGATAAAAGAGTCGTAGATCCTATCACAGACACTCCAAGATCTGCAAGTAGCCACCTCAACCAAGTAACCTCTGCTATCATAGCTCTCAACTCAGCCTCTGCACTCGAACAGGAAACTGTAGTCTGCTTCTCACTAAGCACTAGTAACCTCTGCTGTCATAGCTCTCACCAAGTAACCTCTGCTGTCATAGCTCTCAACTCAACCTCTGCACTCGAACAGAAAACTGCAGTCTGCTATCAACAACCACTGCCTGAGTTTAGCTACCCCGGCCACATCTTTCTTCTCTCTCCAATTCAACAATAGTAACATATTGTATTCTTGTCTTTTCATCAAAACTAATCAACTCGGTACCGTAGCATATGTCAGTCTATGCAGCTACCGAAAGAATTTTGGTCGTATTAGCGTGATTTTATTTTGTATTTATAAAAATAGTCGGAGCAAATTTTTTTAAAAAAATTAACACCTCGACCGTACGGCCGTCGTCTTGGCGGTCCTGACCCGCCACGCCGCTCAAGCGCCCGCCTGCTCTGGTGTGGCGCCGCCATTGCAATGCCGAGAGAAATGAAAATGAAGGACATCGAAAATTGAGAACCATCCAAGGGATTAAAAGGGTTTTGCCGTCAGAACCCTTCGGCTTTAGAAATGCTGAATAAATTATCGCCCACGATTTTTACCGTCTTACCTTCTGCAGTAGAAAAGCCAACAGGGGGAGAGAGAAAGGGAAGGGGCAAGGGATAAGACCAAGCCACTGCACAGCCAAGAGGCCATCTCTTTCCTCTCTCCTTAAGTAAACACCACCAGAGAAGCAAAGCCTTAGCCAACCGAAGGCGACACCAAAGCCAAGCGAGCCAAGAGCAAGTCAACACAAGTCCTTCTCCTCCACTGCTAACTAGCTAGCAAGCAAGCAAGCTATAACCCACCAGTATCACCACCATAAACAACCCACAAAGAGTAGTAAAGGAGAAGAAGAGCAAAGGAGTTGGGGAGGACCAACGGAGCGTGGACGGCAATAGCGACGACTAGAGCCAACAGCCACCACCAGGAACCATGCCAAGCCAGCATCCGAGGTAACCCACCTTATACCCCCCCCCCCATCCATCACAATCGAGCAACCATGGCACAACACTAGCATGCGTAGAATACGGGGGAAGGTAAGAGAGGACTTCCCCGGTTAGAGCTTGTAGGAGGCGGCGACGCGCAGGGGAGGCGCTGGCGGCCGGAGGTCGAGTGGTATGAGCAAGCCAGAGCACACGGACCAAGTCGTGACGCAGTCAGAGGCGGAGAGGAGCAGCCAAGACGCGTCTTGCTGCTGACCAGCACACCAGCCAGCCCGTGGCGGAGGCTGCAGTGGGTAAGGAGGCGTCGAGAGAGGAAGGGACCAGAGGAAGGAGGCATCAGGAGTGGCGCCGGGCGTGGCGAGCGAGGAGGGTGGGAGGCGGCACCGGTGAGGCGTGACACGCTGGTCGTAGAAGGACTTACGACCATGAGGTAGTCGTAGAAGGACATACGACTATGGAGGTGGTCGCAAGAGAACTTACGACCATGAGGTAGTCGTAGAAGGACATACGACTATGGGGGTGATCGTAGAAGAACTTACGACCATGAGGTAGTCGTAGAAGAACTTACGACTCCAGCTTCTCCCTTGTGAACATTAAGGGGTATACTCAAGAACCATATGACGGTATTATTATCCATAATAAGAATTACAGATAATTAATTAAATGGGGATTATTAGATCCTCGTCAGGAGGCAAATTTGATGCGGGCACAAGAAGATGAACCTGCATTGTTGATGGCGTTGTGCATTGAAAAAACTCGCAAGGGTGTGGGTGACTGTTGGTGATATGCCCTAGATGTAATCATAGAGATGATTGTATCACGTCTATGTTTATGAGTTATTGAATAAACGTTATTCTGTTCCTTGAATGAATCATTGGTTATAAAGATCGACAAGTATGTGACTTGTTGGTGAATCTCTTTTAACTTATTTGATGTCGTTCTAAATGTATCTCTAGGCGTATGTCATTGGTCGGAACGCTAGTGACTTATCGACCGGCATATGTTTCACCAGTCATGGATATAGGAATATTGAATCAATAATGTGAATACATGTTAGAGAACATGTGATTGGATTCAAAATGAACTTTAAATAAATCAATAGAATTCAAATGGTTCTTTTTATTTTGAAAATTCCAAAAAGAAGCAAAAATTGGGATGTTGCAATGGTTTGATCTGATTTTTGTTGCGGCCCCACTCCTTCACTAGATGCTCGTCATTCATGCTGGCTGCTGCGATTATACCACTCGTCAGTAAATCCTAGGTGGAGGCTGTCGCCCGTCCGACGAATTCTGAGAGCAGCTGGGAGCACTGCGTATGGTGAGGTATTAGTGGAGTTCTGGGATCGACATGATATTTGAAGGGTTGCCACGAGCGAACTCATTGGCCCGTAAGCAGTAGCACAGGAAATTAGGGATTTTGTTTCCTTTGTGGACGCAATTGGATCAAGTAGTAAGATTTAAGGTTCTGTTTCTTCAATCATATATAGCTTTATTGGCGGGCGCTGCAGGTACATACTATATATTCAACCTTGAAATAATCATTGTGAGCTCCAAGTTTCCTACGTAACAAGGTTCTTCCATAGTGCTGGACGACCCCAGCGACCTCCCAGTCCCAAGATCGTTATGGCCTTGTCGCCGCAGATGATGTTGGCCGGCGTACAAAGTAACCATAATTCTCACTAGAATGGGACTCCTAGTGTAGTAATTCAACTATTCAAGCTATAACCAGGCTAGGCCACCACGCAGGTTCATCATTGTTGCGGATGAATTGATACGCTTGTAGCATGCAGCCTGCAGCCGCCACTTCTAAGTGGTCACCGGCCCACTTGCGCCACTAGTCGGTCCCAAAGAGAGTCATTGTCACAGCTTTACGTGTTGTTGAACGTCGTGGAAGCAGACAAGTCCTTCCCTAGAACACTTCATGGGAAAAGGCAGAGCTTTCCAGACAGTCGTCATATATTTAACAACAAAATCGACGACAGCGAGAATTTATCGTGCACATCAGCATCACTATGACTTGTACTGTCCACAATGCAAGATTCAAGCTTGCATTGTCATTTGGTCGATGGGAAATATATCATGAAAACTTGTACCTCAACATCTGGTCGATGGGAGGATGGATCGATCAACTCGATGACATTTCCCCTGGTCCAGTGCTCCCATACCTGCACCAAATTGGTAGATTATTCAGATATATTTGCCTCGAGAAGTTGGCTGCGTGCAGAGTTTATGAACAGTCCTCAAGTACTCACAAGATTCAACAGATCGACATCTTGCTCGCTGTTATATGAGCCCCTGTTTCTTCTTCATGTGACAATCTCTAAAACCAAAACTCCGAAGCTAAACACGTCCGACTTGATTGAATACCGACCACGCAATAAAAGCTCCATTTTGATGTCTTATTAGTAGGGGAAAGGGTTTATTTGATCGGTCGTGTGTTGACCCGCTGACTCGCTCCACGTGAGATTCCGCTCTTGAACGTGCAGATTCGGTACATCTTTTAACCGCTCTTGAAAGCTCCATTTTGGACTTCTTTTAACGTGTCAGCTTAGGTTGCTTCTCCGTTTACGTGCATATTCCCTTGTTGCCTAGCAGGGCAGGCAGGCCAGTCTTGCACGCCAACGGAAAGGTGCGGCGAGATCGGTTGGTGTTGCTGTTGCTCTTCTTGATCGTTCTTCTTGTTGTTGTTGAGCGCTACTGATCGAGCAGGGCATTGTGCGTACTCTCTTCTTGAATCGTGTGAACCTTTTGTGAGGTTTTTACCGCTCCTCGATCTTATCTCGTGTTCTTGCACCTTTTTGTTGCTACTGCTGCTGGGTGCTGTTCTTGATCGTTCTTGTTCTTGTTGAGCGCTGCTGATCGAGCAGAGCATTGTGCGTCTCTCTTCTTGAATATCGAAACCTTTTGTGAGGTTTTTACCGCTCCTCGATCTTATCTCGTGTTCTTGCACCTTTTTGTTGCTGCTGCTGCTGGGTGCTGTTCTTGATCGTTCTTGTTCTTGTTGAGCGCTGCTGATCGAGCAGAGCATTGTGCGTCTCTCTTCTTGAATATCGAAACCTTTTGTGTGGTTTTACCGCCGCTCTTCGATCTGCAAAACTATCTGTAGCGTATCAAGGGAATTTCACAGGAATTGAAATTTGTGGCCCCGTGAAGATTTCTACCCTCTTTAATTCTTCTTGCTAAGTGCTATTGTGCACTGTAAGCTGCTATCTGACTTAAATAAACAATTTTTGGGTTTCGATACGTTGAAGAGCTGGCCAGTTCTTGCAAGACGGAGCCGTGCATTCTTTTCTAAACCCTTTTTCTTTTCGTTTTCACTTCTTTTCTCACTTTGGAATTTGGTGTTATGATCTGGGTTTTACATACAGTAACATGATGGTGCTACTTAACTTTTTTATTTAATATTTTCTCAAGTTTTCCGCTATTTATGCGATCTGTAAGACAGGTTCAGTATAGTCAATTTACTTTTGTTGCCTAGTTTTGTTGATAAGTATTTTTACGATATTGTATTCACAGTAGATTTTTTTTAGGAAAGCAAAGCCTGCCATGGGTGCATCTAACAGCCGTCCTGTAACATCAAAGTTTACCGATGGAGAAGAGAATGACATAATTAAGTATGCTGCGCCATCTATTCAAGGATGGCGTGCAAAAATGGAAGATGTCGTGAGTAATCTTGTGGTATTTTGTGAGATTATTGGGATGATAGCTCTGAAAATAATATAATCGATTTGCAAGTAATTGTGGTGAAATACTAAGCTTGATTTGTACCCTTCATATTCTCTAGTGTGCAGCTATCCTAGATCTAGATGGCTCCACAGCATTCTTTGGTGTTTGTGATGGCCATGGAGGTTTGATCCTTTTTTCAAGGAAGTGCAAAAGCTTTGCACATGGAGGTTTGATCCTCATTCTTATCTTGTTACAGTAAATTTCAATCTTTCCAACTGTTAGCATAACTGCCCACTTCATGCATTGATTAAAATCTCATGGAATTCACAGTCCTCTAGAAAATACAGATCGTGTGCATTTGTGAGTGTAAAATTGTCTGCATGCATGCTTTGGACATTTTACTATTTATGTTTTAATTTTCAGCCGCCAATATATCAGATAAACATAATGACACAATTCTTTAAAAAATTAAGAAATTGCAAGGGTCCAAACATTTCATGGATGGGAGTTGAGAGAGAGTCATCATAATTAAGAGGATTTTCACAGATTGGCTCTTCTTTTTTTTTTGTGTGAGAGAGAGGTTTAATTTATATGAGCAATACGTTGACTGCCCAGTATATGCTTTCTTTTAAATGATACCTTTCGAAGGGATATTCAGCTACTGGTGTTCATAACATTCTTTTGATATATAAGCTTCTATACACACAGGAATACTGTCGATGCATCCTTATTTTTGCTGTCATATAAGATGGCCATAGTGACTTATTTGTTTTCTGTTTCAGGAAATGATGTAGCATTGTATTGTGCGAGACAATTTCATACTGAGCTTGCCAAAGAAGCAGGCTATCACAACAATTTGGCTAATGCAATGGAGCGTGCGCGTTTAAGGTTATTTTGGAGACAATCAATTCATGTACTCTACATCTTAGGCTACATAACTTCTCTCTTTTATCAATAGTGGAAGGCGGAAAGGTGCGGCCAATGTTACAACCATTTTGTTTGTAGTTGCACTTGCTCTTGGAAAACAAATTAGTTGCACATGCAACTACGAAATGTGTAATCTGCCATTGATATGTTCCTGTTTGGTTGTTGCAGAACTGATGAGCAGTTGCAACAATCGGATGAATGGAGGGAGTTAGCTAATCCTCGTGGTAATGGCAATTGGATACAGTGTCTCAAGACTGATGTTTGTGCTAACCTTTGGCCTTCCACGGAGGTGATATATCAACTCCTGAATGTTCTCTAGGCATCCAGCTGTTGAAGAAGTTTGTGAGAACTCTGACATTGGATTTGATTCAAGTTAAAAGATTATATCAGAGACATAATTTTTAACAAGAAACAAACCCAATTTCAAGTTCTCGGATATGCGTCTCATGTTAGCTCCCAGGATCAGCTGCTAACATGCACATATCCATACAACATTATATCACTTGCATACACGATTAGAATATAACAGTAAAAACTAGCAGCGGAAAATATTAAGTAAACAAGAATAGAAGATCAAGTAATAAAATAACATTCCCAATGGTGCGCCACAACCCAAGGGCAACCGACTGGGATTAAAGCTAAAGTACCAACGTTATCGCCTCAACTTGAAACATTAACTAGGACGTTCTTTACCTGCAACAAGTGATTAATTCCACTGAGTACAGAAGGTACTCACAAGACTTACACAAACTAATAAAAGAAAGTGTTTAATAGAGCCTATCCAAAGGATTAGAGATTATACATGTTAAAGGCTGTCCAAAGGAAATGCTATAATGGCATTAGTTTTGCAGTAAGCAACAAGCTTTATTCCTACACTTTCTAATTTTTGCAAAAGCTATTCTGTAAACAAGTTTGGACTAAAAACATTAAGTAACTGTGACATAATCATAAATCAAAACATATCAAAGTGGTTGTCCGCTTTGACTAGCTAACATGCATGAACAACTATTCATGACGATACCAAGTATACCCAAGTCAATTTCATTTCAGAGTCTAACGATGATGTCTATCAAAACCAAGTATTGTCCGTAATTGATTCTTTTTAGATTATTAGTCATACACCTACAACAGAACAATTATATGAAATTATGGTTCATGTGAATATCAGGTTGAGATTGGTGCGAAAAAGTATGCTAAAGAGGGTGCTGGTGGTGAAAGGAGAACTGCCAATAGTAATTCTGGTATAAACTCTGATATATTTTAATTGCTGCAAGTGATTATCCTGCTTCTAAAAGATGGAAGAAATTAAACATATTGCCCAATGACATTTCAAATATTTAGTACTCGAGAGAATGATCATACTCCGATAAATATATCTCTATGTAATGCTAACCCCCAGTTTGCATTTGCTATAGCGCATTGCACAAGGTTTTCTCCATAAACTATTTTTTTAATATGAATTGCTATTACTGTAGAGTGGGATGAGTATGAGGACATTTCTTCTCCTAGCTCCGAATCTGACAACAAGAGCAAAGATCCAGATTACGACCCGATGGAAATTGGTGGAGCAGAAAGTGGGGACAGCAGTGGAAATGGAAGCAGTGACAATAACAACTCATCTGATGGAGGAAAAGATGAGGAAGAGGGAGAAGAGGAAGAGGAAGAGGAAGATGATGGTGATGTGGATTATGAGGAAGAGGAAGAAGAAACTCCTGAGTCACAGAAATATCGGATTTCAGGGACAAATGAGTTCAATGCATTGAACCCTGACCACCATATCTTGGAGATCGATCCTCTGCTACCTTTGATCGACAAAGTCAGTATCTTACGTGAAGGAAGGAGGAGAGGGTTCTACTTTATCGGAGATATTGCCTATGATGAAGCCGACAATTACATCAACACACATGGGATTGAAGACGATAGCAGTGATGATGATTGAAACTCTTGTATCATATTTGGGATATCATTTGAAAATTCTACTGTGATAGCACTGTCTTTACTATATGTTACATGGTCTCCATAAAAGTTTCAAAAACACACTATGACTTTGGTGTCAATCTTCGATCAAATGACTTATTTTCACAACAATGGTGGATTACTAATCTGCTTTGAACTTTTTTTCCATGCATGTCTAGTTAATGCTCATCGCAATGGTGATGACCGATGGAAACTCATGTGATGAAGTGTTTGAAGAATATTCGATGAGCATTCAACTTTCCATCGGTCATCACCATGCATGATCTTCCAGTGAGCAATGGCAGCAGTTATCCAAGCCTCTGAAGTCATTGCTCATCGAGTATTCTTCAAGCCTCTGAATGACATTGATATAAATGTAGAGAAACTTCCACTATCTATTTGGTTTCATCAGTTCCATGCATGATCTCACAACAGGTGTGCATTGCGATGAGCATTGACTAGACATGCCTATCATCTAACAGAACTAAACTGTGGTCTTTTATAACTTTTGAAGGCACCCATGTCGAGTGTGTCCTAGAGTGGTTTGGTAATCGCATCATACCAACCCTCCTACGAATCTATCATGTGTTGGCAACTCATGTGATGAAGTGTTTGAAGAGTACTCGGAGGAAATGGTGTAACATTGATGCTTCATATACGCGAGAACCTACGACAAAGTCAACTGGGTGCATCAATAGATAGTGGAAGTTTCTCTACATTTATATCAATGTCATTCCTGTTGTGAGATCAAATTGCTTGTATAAATAAAAGCTAAAAGAACTAATTTTTGGAAACCAAAGGAAGGAGCTAGCTCTACCATTTATTTCAGAAGAAGAGAATACAACACCAGCCCAAAAAAAAGGAGACACCACAAAGCTAAAAGAACTGATCGCGTCACAGGTAATGGACATTTGGACGTTAGTGCTGCCACTAGCATTTTGGGTGCATGCGTACCTTTGCTTCATCAATTGACAAACGCTATGAGTTATTGCGGTGTTTAAAAAACGTAGTAATGCTATATATGGGCGGGTCTTACACATATATCTTGCAACACAATTAAGGTGTTGTAATGGAACATCTAGAAATTGGACGGCCCTTGCTCCTAGAGATTATGAATAAAAGTTAATAAACCAACCAAACATTGCACCCTATCCTCTCCAAAAAAAAACGCTTGCACTTGGATAACCAGATTATTCCACGCTTACTGTCGGACCAGATTTCGCAAACACAAATCCTCTGTGAAAACACTGTGCTATTCCCTAGATCATTAGATAACACTCATAGGCACATTGCTGAATCATTACATACATGGCGTGAACTAAACATTCAAATATATTACAAACATCAGAGTGACATAGACCACATCGGGTCGAGTTTTACAAAAGGGCCGAACAGGCCAAAGTGATTACATTATGTGCGTATCATGGCGATATGTTCATGATCTTATGATGATGTTACAATTGGCAATGGTATTGAGGGTTTGTCGAAACACGCGTTTTCGGCAAAGTTCGGTTTCTATCAGGCAGTAGGTGGTCAGACCGGCCAGGGTGGCGGTCAGACCGGCAGTTAGACTGCCCTTGATTACTGTTTTCCCCGGCAGTTAAGTGCCCTAAATAAGTTGGTTTTCCCCGACAGTTAGTTGTTTTCCCGGTAGTTGTGCCTCACACACTCAGGCAACTGAGTGGAGGAAGAAACAGCGTCACTCATTAGTGTCGCCCTGATCGACGCTAACGGATGGGTCGTAAACATAACCATCCTCACCTGCAACAAGTGGTTAAAGCACCTGAGTACAAAAGGTATTCGCAAGATTTACACGAAACTACTAAAAGAAAGTGTTTAGTAGAACCTATTCAAAGGATTAGAAATTTTATATGCTTAAGGCTAATCAACGGGAAGGTTGTAATGGCATTAGTTTTGCATAAAGCAACAAGTTTACTTCTATACTTACAAATTTTTGTTAAGGCAATTTTTTTAACAAGTTTGGACTAAAACAACAAGTAATTAAGAAATTAATCAACAATCAAAACAATATCAAAGTGGTTGTCCACTTTGACTAATTAACATGCATGAATAACCCTTCATGCCGAACCAAGTATTCCCATGACAAAAATTATTTCAGAGTCTATACTATGGTGTCAATCAAAACAAGTGTCGTCCGTAACCGTGGACACAGCTATTCGAATAGTTTTAACCCTGCAGGGGTGTACATCTTTACCCACACGACTTGGTCAACCCATAAGCTCCCGGGAGAGTAGCACACTACCTTAGGTATGCCGGCCGGGTAAACCAAGACTCAGCATTTTTCAGCAAGTTGACATTATTGAGTTGAATCACCCATGTACGACGAATCCCGCTTAGTCCAAGCTACTGATAGAGCTTGCTAACTGGGGCACACATGTTGTGTCGGGAATACCGATCCAATGAACTAAATCTAAACCTGTGCTCATCCGCACATATTAAATTGCAATCGGAGCCCTACGAAACATGTGATAAATCTCACATGTCCTCACTCCGCCAGTTTTTCAACTCAATAACATCTCCCCCTTACTTAACCAAGTAGCGCCCATACACCGCGTGTGGAAGTACGTAAGGTACTTGAATTGACAGACCAAAGTTCGATCCTTAACGATGCGGACAAGACTACCACATTCCCAAGTCTCGTGCACGAAGGCACCATAACTAGCAAACACTTGTCCAGATCTAAACCAAGTTTTTATCAAACAAACTTAACTAAGTTTTTATCAAACAAACTTAACTTAACTTTTAGTTTTTAACAATCTGAACAAAGAAACCAAAACTAGAATTCAAAAAGTGTTTCCCATGACCGACAAGGTAAGCTTGTCAATCAACTATCGTTCTACTGACTTGCATGGCTGAGTAATTATCTAAAGACTAAGTATTTCAACATATGATTACTACCTTAAGCTTAAGTGTATGAACAGATTAAGGGTAAACCACCAATGTTGGGATATAACTAACTAAACTCACAAACTATTGACACTTCAAAATAGCATGCACACAGTTATCACTGCATTTCAAAATACTAAAGTATCAAAACTAGGATCAATATGGTGCAAGAGGATGCTTGCCTTGATAATATACCACTTGTTCACTTTCTGGTTGCTCAGTAATATAATCACTCACGTCGGTTAAGTCAGAACCTAAAAGATGATAGCAAATGAACATCGAGAAAAACTGCCAAGTACCAAAATGCTGAAAAGATGCATGATGAAAGTTATTAATGTGTAAGTGATTTAACTAACAAAATACTTTATGTTTTAAACTATTTTTAGTAAGGAATTAAACTAGTTTAAACATTCAAAAGTACTAGCCGACAAGAATTGACGGTTAACTAACGAGCTACAGTTCTGGTCGGAAAATCCGACAACAGAAACTAGCTACCGTGAGCTTGCTTGGCAAATTGCCGGAAATGAGAGCTACACCTGCCATTACCTGTGCTGATCATATGTCTCCTTCATCTGTTGGTTGCAATAGTTCTGTAGCTAAACACTACATGAGGCCGGGCAGGGGCCTCGTGTGTCGTGCCTAGCACGGCACGGCCCGACTAAAGTCAATCGTTGGGGCATTTCTGCCCGTTTGTTTTAACTATTTTGGTTTTAAAAAATAGCAAAAAAATCTCAATTTTTTTTGTATAAATAGCCACCATACCGTCCCCCTCCCCCCGTTCAGCACCCCTCCATTCCTCATTCTCTCTTTGAAATTATCCTCATTCTCTCTTTAAAATTATGTTGTGCAAATTCAAATTCATGTTGAGCTAATTTGGCAAATTAAAAAAAATGTGCCAATTTTTTGAAAATTTAATTTTTGACAACAAGCCAGCAAAAGAGGTATAATACTATTTTTTGCATACTTTTATTGTTAGTGCTTGTTATGCTAATATGAAAGTAATAATAGTGTTAGCTTTGATTTTGCAGTTTTCGTTATGGACAGCCCTTACGATAGCTTTGCTCTTGGTGATTACAGACTTTCACCAGAAGAAATTGCATCTATAGAGGCGGCTGCGGCTGCCTCAAGCCAACCGGAAGAGCAATGCGGAGTTCCATCATCAGGCTCCACACCAATTGGAGCAAAGAGGTCGAGACCGTCTACATCGGAAGTGTAGGAGAATTTCGACAGGACAACCAAGCAAGCCGCACAGGAAAATGAGGTACCATTTGCTATCTGTAAAAATTGTCGCAATGAACTGTCTGCAAAGTCTACCGGTGGAACGGGGCACTTGCTTAGATATGATACAAGATGTCAAGCCAAGTAAGGATTGGTGATGAGGCAGACGCAGCTGCAGTACAACCCCGACGGTACGGTACGTAACTGGGACTCTACAGGGCGATGGGTGTACGTCCAAGAAAGTTTAGTTTGGACATGCCGGTAAGGTGGAACTCATACAAGAGCAATTTTTTTGTTTTTATTCAAACGCACTATCAGAGCACTGATGGTAGTATAGTATTGATTGAGCAACATTGGTTCGTTGCTGAGAAAGTACTGTCGTTTTTAGAAAAAATTTAAGAGGCCACTGTTTCTTTGTCTGCTGTGTACTATGCAACATCTCCTATCATTGTGCATAGTATTTTACAGATTGTTACTCAATTGAAAATGTAATGACTTAGTTTTACACGATGATATTGTTTCCATAAAATCTAAATACCTTAAATATTTGAGAGAAATCTCTTACCTATATACATTTGCATTTCTTTTAGATCCTAGTGCTAAAGTTGATGCATTTGGTAGTATACTTGATCTTCTTTGTGAGGCTACAGGGCTAGACTATACTGAATATTTTGCAGAAGTTTGTTCTCGGTTATACGAGGTTTACCCAAGGTATGAAAATAAGTTCCAAGGAGTCCGCTCGCAACGACCTCCAATAGTTCCCGCCTCAAGTAGTAAGACAAATATGTGGGGCAAGATCTTCGCTGGCTCTTCCTCCAGGTCTAGGTCTTCTTCTTCTACACCGCAGCTTGCTCAACCAAGACCCACAAGAAGAGGGGAACTATCCACCTATCTGGACAGCGATACGGTAGATTTCAACTCAGAAGGCTTCAAAATCTTGCGATGATGGCAAGCCCATAAGTTAACATATCATGTGTTATTCATACTTGCACGTGATGTGTTAACTGTTCCCGTCTCGACGATTTTCTCCGAGTCTGCTTTCAGTCTTTCTGGAAGAATATTGGAGGAGAGAAGAACAAGTCTCACAAGTGAGATGGTGGAAATATTTCTAACTATGAAGGACCGGGAACAAGCTGATTCACGAACACAACACTCTGTGGAAAATCCAGAGTTGTCGAAGGTGTTCAAAAATCTGTACTTAGAAAATGACACCGACACGTAGAACAAGGATGTATCATGTATGTAGAGCTATAGGATGTACTCTTTTTTCTTTGCCAATGTTTTCTCATTTTGAATTTTTACTTGGTGAAGATTTTAACAAGACAGCCAGTTGGACATTAATAAAGCTCTTTATTACATTTTCAATATGATTGTCTCATTTTTTTCATTTTTTATATCTATTTCTGAATTCTACATTTTATTTCTTTTTTGGTTTTTTTTCTGATTATTTATTTTATTTTTTCGAGCCTAACCAGTTAAACAGGTCGGCCTTGTCCAATAGGTCAATCGGGCTTGTGCTAGCCCGACATGGCACAAATGGAAGACGTATCTTGTCTGGACCGCCTCCCCAACATGTAGACTAACATGGCATAACCTATCTAATAGCCGGACTGGAACAGCCGTGCCGAGATGGTCCGTGCCCTTGACGGCCGGGCCGCCCATTTCTCCAGCACATCTTATCTCTGACGGTGGGCCCTGCGAACAGGCTCTGCCTTGGGCTCGGTGGACTGGAATCGAAATCGGAAGAAGGAAATCGGAAAACACAACCAACCAACCCCTTCATTCAACCCTAGGTCATGCCCGGCCGGGCCAAGCCGGCTTGCTTGGGAGGCGTCTCCCATGACGCCAAGACCGAGCAACAGGGAGGCAAGAGCACGCTCCGGTGAGATCTCGGTTCTCCGGCCTTCAAATCCAATGCTTCTAGAGCATTACTCCTCCCCGTCTTCTTGGATCATATCCGTGGTCTCCTCCCTTTTTCTTCTAGTATGTCAGCGAGCTGCTCGGCCTCAAGTAATCTCAAGACTCACTCCTCTCTTTTAACCGCCGCGTAACCTTGTACTGCTTGCCCTATTTGTTAGCTTGAAATAACTCTAATTGTTTTTCTTTCTTTTTTGAGAGATGAAATAACTCCAATTAGTTAGTGATTGCAACTTGCAACTAGGGAGGGATCTCCCACCTTCGGCTGCTGGTTATCTGACTTCACCGATTGGACATCACACTGCAAGCCTAGTGTTTTTGAGATGTAATAGCAACTAGGAACTAGGACAGGAAGCCACGTACTGTCCTGAATTTCATTGCGACATATTTGCTTCAAGTTCAAAAGAAATAAGACTTCAGAGTATGTTTCTTTCTGCCCGGCATCGCCGTCACTTTTCGCCCTCAATATAATGGTGTGAAACGGTGGTCCTCTTCAACCATCCTCGCACATTCGGAAAGGATATTTGCTTCATCTGATTGGGTCATGGTTCATGGCTTCATGTGCATTTGCCGGCTGCGCATGCCTGAGTATTCTACAACTAGTTCTATCAAGCTTCACGCAGGAGGAGGAAACGATCGTATTGTTTGTTACTGTACAAGCATTTCGAACTCAGTTTTGCTATGTTCAGTAGATACCCTCCCTGTCATTACTGATTAGTTATTCTCGCTATTTCCATGTCCAGTGTGTCATCTGTTACTGTCTGTAGCCCAAACAAAACTAGGAATTTCAATTGCATAATCTAAACATCAAATGTTAACAAGTCCCACTCAAATTAAAAACCAACAGTCGTATCCTTAACTCATCCTTTGTTGTTCTGTTCTATGTAGGCAGGTTGACAGGTAGAGTTGGTACCTGCAATGTCAGATCCTGGCAGGGATATCAACATGCAACAGCTAGTCCCAATAGCACCATTGGCAAAGTCTTCTGGTGGTGACAGTGGGAAGGAGCTGGTGGTGGTAGAGGGTGCGGGAAAGAGCTCAGTAGGGGTCAAGCTACGGGAGGATGAGGAAGAGCTGGAGGTTAAGCTGAGGCGCATCATGGAGAATGTCCCTGTCCGTGTCAGCAACATCTCTGGGTCCTCTGCTGGCTCTGGCTCTGGTGATTTCCATCAGGTACTCTCTCTCTCTCTCTTGTCAAAATTGCATGTAGAACATGTGAATTTTGGTTGACAACTTAGCACAAAAGTAATTTTTGCGTATGTTGTTGGGAAGTTGAGAAATGTGGATGTTTTACATGGTTATAAAAAGACAACAAGATGTTTTATGTTTGCTTCATCCTCAAGAATGTAGGTTGGGCTGTTTATTAAGGTAATATCATGTAATATAAAATATGAAAAATAAAGAGAATGATTTTTGTTGCCATCACTTAATGAATGGGAGCTTGTAATGTTGACGAGAATGTGTGGCCAATGTCTGATGAAAGGCCATTGTCAATTAGGTTATGATGAGATGTAAGGGAGGACTCAAATACAAGATCTTCATATTTGTGGGCTTACTTGCTATCCAATGCATGATCACATGATGATTGAAAGTTAAATGACCTATTAGTGCTGGACTAAAAGGAAGACTAGAATTGCCGCCTGGAGAAGATTTAGTGTTTTGCATGCATGCTATGTGTTTTTAGGGCATTTTCTGTAGGTGTTCTGACCTGACCAGACTTCAGTAGCTTCTAATAACAGATTTAACTCACCCAACCGGTCCCCCCAGGCCTTCACATTGCAATGTCCTTTTTTTAGGAAAAAAGCATTGCTATGTCCTTTGTCAGAGGATACCGTTTCGTTGTAAATATTCTCAGCATACCAAATGTAGTATTTAACTATAATTTTGGATGTATGCATCATCGTTTGGAAAGCTTTGTTAGCAATGTAACTTGTAAGATCTGTTACAAAATTGTGTGCCAATGGATGATATCGTGATTTAAGTCTCAAAATGGGAGATCTTCTTTGTTGTTGACTAGTTGCATATGTTGGTGGTTACAATAGTTTTGGATAACCTTGCCAAGTTCCTAATTATCCTCGGTAGTCACTAGTCGATAGCTGAAACTATTGTAGACAGGTAGTTAAAATTTGATGGGTAAATATGTCGATATCATATGGTCGATGTACTACATCATAGTTTATAAATTGTCCCATGCTTTGTTCACCAACACATGTATTTATGAAATTATGCTAATTGAGAATAAACGAGCAATGGTAAAGATCATCTCTTTCATTGAGATGAAACACCAAGTATTATAGTTCAACTCTGTGGTATGTGTCAAAACATGTTTGGCAATTGGCAGTCAACATATTCTTTGGGTGCAGGGCATGCTGTAAGTTAGGTTTTATAGGACAAAGAGACAAATTTTTTCTGCTTAGAAGCGGGTTTTTTGGCTTATTGTTTGGAAGCGAAATTTACGCTTGATGTTCTCTTTTGGAGTAGCCGAATAGGCTTTTGTTGTAGGTTCTTCAAACCCATACAGCTTGAAAGTTTTTCCTTTTCCGATGGATGTTGAATTACATTATTGTTATATTTGTACCGCTTTTAAATGCATATATATCATTGACGCTGAATTCTAGGCAAAGAGTAGGGATGTTTGCATGGAAGTTATCTCTTCGCTCCTTACCGAGATAGCCAATTATTCGTAAGGTGAAAATTTTATTGTTATTCTAATTAAATGACAGATAGCAAAAGATATATTTATGATTCTAGGTTCTAATATTAAAAAATCATCTCTGCTTTCTTTGTTGCCACCAAAATTAGGGCAAAACAAAGAAACAAGAAATAATATAGTAATTAGATCTTTCATAATTTCTATAGAAAAAGGGCGCTTTTTCTCTTGCTCGTCAGATGTTCTAGAGCATAGGAGTTCTCATGGGCATGCATGGGTAAGGGCCCTAGATCTAGGTGTTCCTGGGACCATGCTTGTGACAAAGACGGGATTAAATTGCACCACAAAAGGCGGGGAATAGATAGACTAGGGAAGTTGGGTTTATTTCTTGCTTAATGAGAAAGGATGGCATTGCTGTGCTTATATAGACCCGCCAGAAAAAATTCTACGGTAACCCAGAACCGGATTCACGGCCGGTCCGGATCCAAATCCCGGCCGGTTTTCTCGGGTTTTGCAAGTTCAAATTTTGAATTTTGAATTTCGGCTGGTTTTTAAGCAAATTCAAACAAAATTCAACCGGTTTTTCAGGAAAAGCGTAACCGCCGGTTATCGTTCGTTGGTGGTGGTCGAAGCGACGGTTCTAGTTCTTGCTTCCTTGGACCCGGCCACCTAACAATCCAGTATAATCTTTCCAACTAATAAAAAATACCTTCCTAATATATAAGATCCTATCCGTAACAATAACTTGATAGCTAAGGAATCCTAGCCGGCCCTAACTATTGTGGCTGCTGCCCTCTGGTGTGCCATCATATGGGCCGTAATGTGCTGCACGTGACGGGAACTCATTTACTACGTAATTTTTTTCTGGCATTATTGTGGTCAGTATTTGCATAATGGTGCCTAATATAGCCTATTGATAGTTCTTTTCTTTAGAAGGTGGTTGGGATTATGTAATTCTTGTTAAAGTGTCACCTGATGTAATAGAATAATATATTTTAAAGATTACAAGTATGACATACAGACACAGCGATACCCTCGTTATTTGGTGAATCATGAGATAGACTTTTTGTTTCAAAATCTATGCCATGACCTCCCTGCATGTTGTGGGTTTAATTGCAACCTCCAACTGGAAATTGTTGAATATGTTATAGATACAATTGTATAGAGTGAGACTTACTGAGATTTAAAACTTGTATCTGTAGTTAAAATGTTAATAATATGGAAAATGCAGAATCAGCTGTTCTCCATGCAATTTTAAGATTTTGGTTCTACCAATATGAAAACTACATTTCATATAAGTTTTCGCTGACAACCTATGTAGCCATATGCTGCTGCAGCTAAGTGTGTGTGTGTGTTTGCATGTGTGCGACTGCCATATGCTGTCACACCCTCGCCGTTTGCTACTCCCAACTCTTCTCTGTATTAAATCACTAAAAAACATGGCTGATTGCATTGCCAAGGTATTTGAACAATATTGCAAATAGAAGTCGTATTTTCCCTTGCTTGTGTTCTTATATAAACCATTGGAGTTATGCAAATGAAGTACTATTCAAACGGATATCTTTATGTCTATTAACGCTGAGTGCAAAACGAAGAACAGAACAAGAAAGTGCCACATTGTCACATTTACCCGTTATCATATGATTTCCATCCAACAAACACAAATGCACAAAAAAAAGGACACTTTATACATCATACATCTAGAACCATCTACATATTTGTATAGAATAATAAAACTTGATAATACACATTTCCCCACACTAAATTACAAATAGAGAATAGGATTACCGCAACAACATGCGGCACAGTCCTAGGTTATCTTTGAAACACTTGATAATTATCAAACTTTTTCTGTGACTAACTATGATTCAAGGCCTATTTTGTTAGCCGTGTTTGTTCACCAGAATTAGAATTGTTATCCCACATCCTTGTTTCAGGTAACGCTTCATAGCAGCTGAAAATCATGACTTGTGTATCTGGTTCCTCTGATTCCAACATTCCCTGGGACAGAGCAAACTTTTTTCTTCATGTGTTGTCGACCATCTTGTTTACTGAATGTTTTTATACGAGCCAAGCTCCAGATTTCTCCAATTTTGCCAAACTTGGCATCAGTTATTTGATAGCTTGCATGGAAATATTGTCACACTTAAATGGTCAGATCATTTGACTGTAAGCATTCTTGTTTCGACAGTATCGGCAAATGAGGAGGAGGGAGCAGGACCGACTAGCGAGGATGGACGCTGATTACCAAAAGAGGAAAGAAGTGGCAGAGTTCAATCTGCGAAGGGAGGAAAGGGTAAAAGCAGCCGAGGAGCGGACAGCCAAGAAGCGCCTGAAACGCCAAAAGAAGAAGCAGAGGAAGAAAGAGAAGCGAACTAAAACTAGTAATGGCGGCGAAGAACCTAACAGAGCGGAGTCCTCAGATGACGACGAGGGCTCGGATGGTGATGATGATAAGTCTTAAGTAATATAGCATCAACTGCATTTGAAGATGCTGTTCGACTGCAGGCCACCATTCCTTGGAGATTACTTCTCACTAGTAGAGGTTCTTGATGATATGGAAAATGATTTCCTGGTTTGGCGGTGGGCACGAGCTAACGTCGGCGGACGCCCCTTGTAATAGACTGGGCTGGGCCCTCTGTTCCCTGGAAACACTGTAAGGTTGCTTACTGTATGATGAGATAGTTTAATGGCAGTGGACAGTTTTACTTTATCACAGATGGAGGTTAGATTCCTTGTTCTTATATGACGAGCGTGAATAATGAATGAATCCTTTTTGGTTTACTGCGTTTTCTTCAGTTGCCTTGCGCTCCCTCCATGTTCCTCTTCGATGCGTTGACGGACCATGTAATCCAAGCGACAAGGTTGGTTTACTTTCGGGCCGTGAGTGGATCGAAATTAGGCTGGGCTGTTACAGAATGTCACCTTGGGTTATAGCCGTGGCCTGTGGGAGGCTGGCTATCTACTGGGGAGTGGGGGGGTACTAGGCTGCGTTTGAGTTGGGATATGCATCATGTGTAGACGACGTTTTCTTTTTTTCGATGATGCAAGTGCGGGTGTAGGCACTCTGAAGAAGACAACCAAGAACTCAGGTAGCGAATTGGGGAATCCTCCCTGACCTTCTCCTCCAAGTCTCCTCGATCAAATCTCCCTTCCCTCCCCGACCTTCTCCTCCAAGTCTCCTCAATCAAATCTCCCTTCCCCTATCTTAGATTTCTGAATTTTTTTTAAATAATCTATTTTTTAATCGAAATATCAAAAATATTCCGGCGATATTTGTTTTTACAAAAATATACGTCTGTTGCCCAATGGTTAGCGATTTGATTGGAGGAGTCGCCAGATTAGGCGGCGATCGTTCTGTCGCCCAACCGTAGGGCGATTGAAATTAAATCGCAAGAATGCTTGCGGCGATCAAATCGCCAGATCCTCGAGTCGTCTTGCTTGTAGTCGCCTAACGGTAGGCGACAGTCGATCGCCCAACCCTACGGGCGATCGGAGGTCCATCGCCCACCCTATGGCGATAGGAGCCCCCCGTGCGTTTTTTTGCCTTTTAATTATTGTTTAATTCAGTTGTAATGAATATTACATTTTGTAGGTTAATTAAATTTAGCAAATCTAATTATATCATGTTATTTATTTTGAAAATAATAGTGTTGTCACGATGTTGGTTGGTCTGCTTGTTATTTTCAGAGAATATCATGGGTACGAATTTGTCGACTCATAATAACATTTTGTGATCGCCAGATATTGTTGTAGTCGGTAAATTTACATTGAATTTTGTGAGGACGATTGAGACAAGAATGATATGTAAATACAAAGGTAAGTGATATTACGATGCGCGAGGAGAGTCTCCTCGATGAAGTCGTCTCAACATATATGCGTATGTACGCACGTAGTCGATGTCGCACTTTATGGAGCTTATATGAGATTATGAGTGAAGGGCCGAGAACGCCATTGCGATTATGAAGATGGCCTAAAACATGGAGGATTCAATGTTGGTGCGAATGGTTCTTTCGGGATTCCACTAGAAGAGGCATACTTGCAATATAGTCTTCCTTTGATGGGTCTCTCGGAACCGTAACTACATTAGAGTCCGCGTCTGAACCGCGTTACACGTAGTCACATGGCATGATGGTTCGCTAATTGCTTTAGTCATCCTCGCTACTACTACGGTACATTGTGACACAAGCATCCGGACCATGTAAGTATACATGCCTTTAGGGGATAGTAAAAAACATGGGGGGTAGGACGGGGGACTACTACGTAATGACCTAAACTACTGCGTGGACCGGGGCTATTTTCCCTTCCTTGCCAGCTCGGCGTTGAACTCCTCGCCGGCCTTCCCTTCCCTTGTCGCGGAGTGTCCACGTCGGCCGGTATATCAAGTCGTCCATATCCTCGCGATTCCATGATGTAAGTGCACCGTATATTTGAAATTGTAAAAGGATTTACATTCTTCATAACTCACGCCATCGACACGGATTACGCCGGCAACCGGATACGTGTGGGTAGGCTCACCCGCATGAGCCTTTTCCTTGCCCTTGTCGCGGATCGCCCACGTCGGCCGGTATGTCGAAGTCGCCCATGTCCCGCGATTCCGTGATGTAAGGGCACCGCATAGTGAAAATCGTAAGAATGATGTAAATTCTTCAGAACTCACGCCGTCCATACGGATACGCCGGCGAAGCGGATACGCTGTGGCGGCCGGTCAACCGCATGAGCCTTTCCCTTGCCTTTGTCGCGGATCGTGCACGTCGGGCCGGTATGTCGGTTGTCCATGTCCCGCGATTGTATGATGGATGTAAGTACACCGCACAGGAAACCTTACGTAATAAGGATGTAAAAATATCGATAATCGACGTCATCGATATGGATTACGCCGGCGAAATCTTGGGCTCGCCGGTGCCTCCTCAACAGGTCCGAGACGTAAGGTTTCCACCGCGACGAAGTTCTCGCCCGCACCGAGTAGTTCAAGATGTACTCTTTGGATGAATGCCCTGTCGTACATCTCCGCCGCCGATCCACCGGAAGAAGTGGCGGTGCATCTCGGCCGCCATTACGTGGGGATGAAGTTAAAAATTTAAGGAATTGAACGCTGCGAGAGGAAAATCGTCACGCTAAAGAAACACTTAGGTGATGCCCGCATGTGTAGTACGCCCGCGGCGGTGTTCGGGTGTGGATCAATGATCTCTGCGGTTCGCCACACACACACCGGGATCGGAAAACGTGGTGGTACCGAGCATCTTTCATTGATTTATCCGGTATTGTAGCTGTTTCCTCTTTCGCTTAAGTTACTTTTGCTTCTTCAACAACCTCTCGTAGAAGTTTGTCAAGAGTCCATAGTCGGGTATGTGTTGTGTAGTGTTGTGTAGAGTTGGGTTTGGTTCAACCTCTTTATAAGCTCCATGGTTGGCATGGTGTGGTTAATTTCATGCAGAGCGTGATCTTGTTAGTTTGCAAAGCTACCCCGTGTGGTCTTGTCAGTTTGCAAAGCTGCCCCGTGTGGTCTTGTCACTGCAGAAAGCTGTCTCATGTGGTCTTATCATCGCGCGCAAAGCTGCCCGTATGGTCTTGTCGGTTTGCAAAGCTGCCCTGTGTGGTCTTGTCACCGCAGAAAAGTCGTCTCCTTTGGTCTTATCATCGCACAAAGCCGCCCGTGTGGTCTTGTCATCGCGCAAAAGCTGCCCCTGTCGTCTTATCACTGCGCAAAGGTGCCCCGTGTGGTCTTATCACTGCGCAAACCCGCTTTGTTAGTCTCCCCCCGCGAGGCTATAAAATGCACGCCCCACGTTCCGAATTACGACCACTCGACCCTTCAAACCGTAGAAGGAAGAACCTTCTCCGTTTTACAGTAACATACGATGGCAGACGCCCAGGGACCAGTCCAACCGGGTTCACCGAAGCCGGACCTTCTCCTCGAAAGGATGGAGGACTTCGGCCCTAACCATCGGTTGATGCCGAACAAGCGTGCTCAACCTAAGTGGCCGAAATGCGGACACGGGGAGGACGCTATCGTGCAGGCCATAGACGGCCCTTTCGATGGTGGACGGCGTTTCTTCCGATGCCCATACTCTAGGGTAAATAGTTTTGTTTATGTTACTGGTAATACATCGTCCATACTAACCGTCCCTTGTAGCAGATGGCGAAATGCAACTTCACCCGCTGGATCGATCCTCCCCATGAACGACCTATTGTGCGGTATGTGGATGTATTGTGAAACCGAATCTTTGATTTGGAGGCACAAATTGACGATCTAAACGAGCAAAATGACGACCTCCGCCAACAGATGCAGCGCGAGAGGGCAATGAGGAGGTCGTGAACATAGGAAGTTCCTATGATCCGCATCTTCTTTGTCAGGCGAACCCTAGTTGCATATGTGCGTGCTACTACAACGACCAAATACCACGCCCGAGGCGCCTAACCGAGAACACTCTATGTGGGTTGCGTAGAGGCACCTTCTACAATTAGGGAGGGGCGGAGAAGCTCGTACGCCGCTAGTGTCACCTTCTGTATGCAATTATGTTGAATCTCATGAAGCATGTAACTAAATGGTGAACGCGTTATTGCGGTTGCCTTTTATCGAGTTGACATGTTGTATCGATGTGTCGCAATTACGTTCAATCGTAACGTATGTAAGTAAATAGTAGACGCGTCATTGCAGTTGCCATTTATCGAGTTGACTTTTGCATCGAGGTGTCGTGTGCATTAAGCTATAGGCGTTGACATGCATTGAACAAACATGCATTATATGAAAGAGTATACTGAAAGAACGCAAAAGTAATCCAGGCATCATATATTAGTGCAAAATATAAGTATCACATAAAGAACAAATGTTAAGCGGTCGCATCAAGACGCCTCTACTAGCCCCCCAACCGCACCCCAAAGATCCTCCTGCCGCCACCGCCCCCGCCCACCTCGCGTCCTCCCCACGGGCTCGCCGGCACCTTCGCTTTATAGCTGGTGTCGCCTGCCCTCGTCTGCGGGCTCGCACCATCCGAAGCGATAGGTAGTAGACCAAAGCTAGCCAACTGCTGAAGGAACAAAAGGTCAAGACGAAGGTACGGTTCATGAAGATAGTGTGAACGATACTAACTCGCTGTCCCAGTGGGTCTAGCCTCCAGCCACCCGAGGTGTCCGCGGCAGATCACCCCCAACACAACAAGCGTCGGCGGCTTCAGAGGATGAGGGACTGACGCGACGCCCGATGTACTTTGGCCGATGTGCTCCTCCAGAGGCCAAACTCCGATCCGATCCGTGAGCCATACCGCAAAACAACTTTAAGTTAGCAACACGCGGAAATAAAACATCGAGTGTAACGAATGAGTAAATTTAACTTGCAAACTAACAAATCAAAAGAGTACTAGGCTACCAGATGTCTTTTGAAAAACTAACGAAAAAAAGTTATAGTACTACAACACTTAAATAAACATTACGTGCAACATACGATACATGTCTTACGGCATTACGTACATCAAATGAAAATTGGGTAGTAGCAGAACAGTTACATAAACAATACAAAGTACAAATGACAATGTACACTGATTTGCAATTTCGGTCCCACTTTGCACATCGAAAGAAGTGCTAACGCAAACCATATCAGTGCCTACTCCTCAGCTGGTGCCTTGCATAAATGCGGTCAGGTGCCCTCCGCCGCTAGATGTTCGCGATGTCTCACCCAACGCCCCGGCTTGTGCTTCGTCCATATCATTGGTAATACGACGACTCTGACGACGACCCTTGCTACCCTTCAGCATGTCAAGATCCGGAATCCAGATCCTATTTGCAATATCCAAGATGGGCGGTTACCCATAACCCCAAGCCCTTAGCTCGCCACCACGCCGCACCACCCTCTCCTTCAAGAAATACTGGACACAAAGTTCAAAGGGTCCATACGATACCCCGCATATGCGAGCACATGAGAGCATGGCTTGTGTAAGAGCTTCAGTTTGTTGCACGCATGACTAGGCTCGTTGACATGATCTCCAAGGCACACCTCGTGGGTGACAAGAGAACGAGCCGCCCCAATCCGCTCTATCCGCAACAAAGACGTCAAACGATGTCTATATTGCCCATCACGCATACCGTGTGCGACCGCCCTTCGTGGTTCGCCGCATGTATACCGTAATCTTCGAGCAAGACGGTGTTTGAGGGTTCGTGGATGAAGTGCGGCATTTGCATGCCTCTCCTCGAATACCCGACAGTCTTTGCGCAGTAACACCTTCCACGATGGCGGCGAGGGCCGAGAACGAAGGCCTCTAAGAACCTGGGGTTGTACACCTCCGCAAGGTTAGTGGTCATTATGCCGCACCTTGCCCCGTCCGTGTCATGCGCAACAGAGACCACTTGTCCAATGGCGGGCCTCGATCCGATGGGAGAAGCACTCGATGTTCCTCGAGGTCCTCCGCCTCCGGACCAGCGAGTTCGACTCGCTCCTTGGTTCCTCGCGTCCACGTGTTTCTTGGTCAGTTAAATCGGCGGCGCCCATAAGGCGCCAAATTTACGCCGGTTCTCAAGATAGCCGCCTCTTGAATAGCTTCACCAAGGGTTGCTTCGAACTTCTTGAAGAAGTTGGCCCCAAATGGCTAATACACCATCTACTCGTCATATCCGGCAAAGGAACGGCTCCTCCGGTCTTCCCGAAGTTTTTATGGCCTTCAAGATCCTGCGTGGCGATCATGGATCACGCACACACCAGATTTAGCTCCAACAACTCCCACCCTTAGATGTTGAAGGAACCACAACCACCGTGGAAATTCTCACCTTCGACAAATGCGATGGCCAATGGCGAATTTGATTGTTCCTCGCCAACGCCTATGGCGGTAAGGATCTCGCCTTGTATTTCCGGCCAAAAGGTCCCGTTAATCGAGATCACAGCAACATATGCCTAAAAGCCTCGATCACGGGATCAAGGCTACGAAGGTCTTATGCATTACTAAAAACCTCGCGGATTTTTAGATGGCATGTCCTTCACAAAGAATGTACGTGCCGGTTTCTCTCGCAAAGACCTCAAGCATACGAGGAAGGTTGTCGACGCCGCCTCAAAAGATCCAAACCGTTTTCCATAGCCTTCGCTTCGACGCCACGCCTTCCCATAGCCGATCTTGTACTTGAATTTCTTCTCAATAGCCACCATAATGTGCTTGGCCTCCATATCCTTCTTCTCCACTATCTCTCCATACATCAAATTTGCTATGAATGTCGACGTTATGTTACGATGTTCCGCACAAAACACTATCGAAAGCATGCACGAGTGCGGCTCCACCTTCGAGACAATCCGGTGAGTCTCATACTTGGTCTATGCGCTGCACTCGCCAGGACAACCGCCCGCTTTCGCATTTGACGGTGTATCGCTCTTGGCTAGATTTGACGACCAAACGCTCGCCGCATAGACATAGCCCATGCCTTAATGGCATCTTGCAAGGATGTCTTATCGCAAACATTGAGTGCAACCGAACCTCCGTGGCATGGTACTCCCACGGCGATTCGTGCTCGTCGTGGCGATACATAGACCCTCGGCACAACTGCTCCATTCCGGGGATGGGAGCTCCGTCCTCATCGGAATCGCCCTCGTCGCCTTCTTGTAAAGCTTCCTCTTCACCAAGGCCATCCGGTCATCGCTTCCATTTGATACAATATGTAATCCCTATGCTCTCCTTCATCACCGTCTCAGAGGGCTCACCATGCGTGCCCGATCTTCCTCTCAGTATGTACCGTGATCGGCTCATCACAAGCAACATTCTCTCGAACTCTTCAGAACACTGACCCTCCGGGTCCTCTTCTTCACCAACATGCCGGGCACCCATTTCGCCGCAACACCCGGATGATATCCCAGGGGGCCCCTGCCTGACTTCTTTGGGCATGGTTGCACAAGTATCACACACTCATATCCACTGGCCGACATCCTTCTATAAAGCCCTTCCACACCGCCAGGCGATCGTCTTCTCAACTCCCACCGATGTTCATGGAAGACCGGCTCCAAAGCCCTTGTATGTCCACGCCGCACACCTCGTGGTTCAAAGAGAAGTCTGGTCACCTAATGCTTCACATCTTCGATTCGTGCATTCTCGCCGTCCGTGTACCGGGGTGGCTTGTCAAAATCGCCAAGTCAACACCAAGACGGACCTTCACGAACGGTGCCAACACCGTAATGCACTTTCAATGTAGTGGGTACAGCATGACTTATTGTATGGTCGCAAATATTTTCAACATTGCAATTAGTCACCACAACGCATACGACATGCAAATATCGCTACATTGTAATTTACATTTGTAAGACCCTTCGCCTATCGCCGACAACTACACGACAAAGATGATCAAGACATCATTCATTCCCTAAGGCAGAGGCCGCAATGAACGTGTGGTACGATATTCAGATTCAACCTAAAAACCGAGCTATTCCATAGCAGGCATTATCCGATTCAGACGCTAACTTGCAACCCGAAATGCTACAAGTGGCATTCCGGTCTTTTACCAATTACCTAAGTCAGTTAGTTCATACTAATTTACTTCTACTAATTAGTTTATACAAATAATTCATCCTCCTTATGCGCCGGTCACGATTATTCACCCAAGAATAGTCAGCACGCACACATCGAAACACTACTACAATACATCTCACAAACAACACTAATAATACTCCCTCACAGACTATTTTTTCTCTAACTAAAGTTTTTATCGCTACTATTTACATACAAATCAACAACATTTCAATTTTCTTTTTTTTTCTCTAACTACAATTTCCTACAGGTGCTATTATACTACTCATTTAACTAAATAAACTATTTACGTACCCAAAAAATTATACTACTATTTACGTACCCAAAAAATTATACTACTATGCCTTTGAAGTATCCTATTAAACACTATAGTTGAATGTCCGCGCATCTATTTATTTTATCTTATTACTATGTGCTCGGTGTTTGAGGATTTTCTAAAGTTTTTTTATCGCTTCTACTTACATACAAATCAACAACATTTCGATTTTCTACTCTGTTTTCTCTAACTACAGTTTCCTACGAGCACTACTTACACTATTATTTTATCTAACTAAACTATTTACCCACTAAAAGAATACACTACAAAATAAAACAAACTTACGGGATTTTCTATTTTTTTTCTCTAACCACAATTTCCTATGGGTGCTACGATACTACTCATTTAACTAAATAAACTATTTACCTACCCAAAAAAATACACTACAAAATACACTTACGTATAAATCAACAACATTTCGATTTTCTACTTTTTTTTCTAACTACAGTTTCCTACGAGCGCTACTTATACCTACTATTTTAACTAACTAAATACCTACTTAAAAAAATACAGTACAAAACAAATCAAACTTACCTCCTCGCAATCCAAATTTCTCTTCCCTTCTCCCAATCCTCCCCTTCTCTATTTTCCTCCCTTTTCCTCTCTCTCCTCTTTTTTCTCCTCTCCCTCTCTTTCTTTCTTCCCCTTGATTGTTTGGGCTCGCAAACGAATCGCCAGGGGACCGTGACGGTGCTTATATAGGCAAACCGATCAACCGCGTTAGGCGATCGAACAATGATCGCTTACGGTTGGACGATCGAACCTATCGCCCAACCGTGCGGCGACTGTAATAATTTCACCAACGGCTCGCCTCCTGTGCAGTTTTAAAGCCGAACGGTTGGGCGACAGTCTTGCAGTCGCCCAACCGTTGGGCGATACGCTCGAGTCGCCCAACCATTGGGCGACAGACGTATATTTTTGTAAAAAACAAATTCGCCGGAATATTTTTGATATTTCGAATAAAAAATAGATTATTTTAAAAAAAATTCTAGATTTCTCTCTCGCTGCCGCTGGGGAGGGGAGGAATGCACTGGACTGGACTGTTTCCATTCCGCTCCACCTGGGGTTACGAGGGGGCGGGCCAGCTCAGCTGTGCCTAGGACGAATAAGATGGATTCGATGGAGCAATCCGAAGATTTGGTACGGAAATCGTGTGGTGTATGTACTCTGAGCTGTATGGTGTGATGTCCAGGAAGGAATCTCTCAAAACTCGATTCGCTACGCTCAATTTTTTGGGGAATATCTCTGCTGTGCTGCGTTACGGTTGGAAACCCATGGCCAAACGGAGTATCTATCTGTATTGGGGTGATCTCTGTCAGGCTGTGCTGGCCTGCAATACATTGATTGAGCACGCCTAGCTATTTCATTTCATGCGTCCGACAGAGTGGCTGATGAATACGTACATGTACATTGAGCGACAGCGATTTGATATTCCGCGACTGCTCGAGCAGCCAGTGAGGCTTTCTCTGTGCCTCGGTTCCCAGTGCAGTTTTCTTACACCGTCCGGAGGACACGGATACGCAAGGGCCGGCTGCCGATGTCTTTATTGCATTGCAGGAGGAAGAAACCGAAGCTAGCAAACGCAAGGGCTCTGCTCTGGCCGCTCATATTCAGAGGAATTTACTGTCTGTCGTAAGTGAGCAAGCTACAATGTTGAACGGTCGACATCCATTGAACCGCCAAAATTTGTTGTGGCTGATGCCTGATGGTGGGTGTTTTCTTATTCACTCCCTTCCCTTGTGTATAGAAAGAATATCTTGTTTAACAAAAGGAGCAAGCCTGTAATTTCCGCCTACAGCTACACAATTAAGCAGGAGTACGTCGTCTTGCACGAATGGAATGGAATGGAGTGAGAGGGAGAGGGAAGCAGCTAGCTGCGACTCTCTGACATGACCGTGCGAAATCCCAATTCTCCCCCTCAGCGCAGCGCAGCGCTCGACACAATGCTAAAATATATAGCTCTTCAAATCTAGTGGATCAAACTATCAACCAATCACATATTACAATCCATTCCATTTTCAACTAATTTGCTGAATTTTGAGGAGCCATCCCGGCCTTGGGCATTGGACTTGTGCGTCGCCTCGTTGCAATGTCGTCTAGTGCCGTGCGCGCCCATGCCATGACCGAGAGCAGAGCGCCTCCGCCTCCGCGACTGCTCGAGCCTCCGGAGTTTAGAGAATGATGGATCATGTGCTGAGTGAGGGGAAGAGAGCTAACGCCCGTAGTACAGTACATGTAGGCTCGTGCGGGATATCTTCCTCCCTTGAAGGGGCCTCCTCAACCTTGCTCTGTCGCTCATGGAAGCTCGACGGAGATGTACGTACATGCGTGTTTGACCTCAGGCTGATGTATGTGCATGTTAAATTCCAATGCCTAGACATGTGGTCATCTACTCCCTTTGTTATCATCATTGAGGGAGCAAGATGCTATCATTGTTAAACTCCTCTTGTCCCTGGTTGAAGTATGGAGTGGCTGGCAACAGTTTAGTTAGGTATGTATGAACATGCATGCGCCTAGACCAGTACCACTGCCTGAGTTTAGCTACCCGACCACATCTTTCTTCTCTCTCCAATTCAACAATAGTAACATTTGTATTCTTGTCTTTTCATCAAAACTAATCAACTCGGTACCGTAGCATATGTCAGTCTATGATTTTTGGCCTGATTTTGTTTTGTATTTATAAAAATAGTCGGAGCGGATTTTTTTCTCAAAATTAACACCCCAACCGTATGGCCGTCAGCGCGCCCGATCCATTACACGCCGCTCAAGACAACAGTTGCCAGACGATGGCACCACCATTTGTAATGCCAGTACAAATAAAAAGAGAACGAAAGCGAAAATTGAGAACCATCCAACGGATAAAATTGATTTTGCCGTCAGAACCTTTCGACTTTAGAAATGCCGAATAAATTATCACCCATGATTTTTACCATCTTATCTTCTGCAGTAGAAAAGCCAACAGGGGGAGAGAGAAAGGGAAGGGGCAAGGGATAAAACCAAGCCACTGCACAGCCAAGAGGGGTCATCTCCTTCCTCTCTCCTTAAGTAAACACTATCAGAGAGGCAAAGCCTCAGCCAACCGAAGGCGACACCAAAGCCAAGCCAGCCAAGAGCAAGTCAACACAAGCCCTTCTCCCCCACTGCTAACTAGCTAGCTAGCTAGCAAGCAAGCCATAATCCACCAGTATCACCACCCACAAAGAGTAGTAAAGGAGAAGAAGAGCAAAGGGGTTGTGGATAAATAGAATGGTGGTAGCATATCACAGACGGTTCTATTATGGAACCGTCTGTGATTCCTTATCACAAACGGTGCCATAATAGAATCGTTTGTGATAGCCATTTATAAGGAGGGAACCGCTAGGGTTTTTGCCCTTACTCGTCACTTCCACTGGGAACCGCTAGGGTTTTTGCAACCCCTTCAAATCAAGTTCCTGTGATAGGTACGATATCACAGACGGTTCTATTTATAAACCGTTTGTGATATTCTCAAATCACAGACGGTTTATAAATAGAACCGTATGTGTTATGCCGTATCACAGACGATTTTTGAACCGTCTGTGATAAAATTTGTATGTTTGTGATAACAGTCGGTTATCACAGACGGTTCAAAAACCGTCTATGATGACGGTTCCGAAACATCTGTGATGAGGTTGTATGTAGTAGTGGTAGAGTGGTGTCATGCAAATTGTATGAAATGTACAATGTTTTCGTGATATAATGATGCTTATGGTAATAGAAATAATGATGGAACGGGGTGAACAATGATGCTACCCTGTCAATGATGATGATGTTGATGAAACATATTAATGACAATGGACATTTGCATCTGCCTCGTGGTAAGAATGCACGAGTTAGATCGGTGAGAAAGTCATGTAACTATTTTGGTGAGGTCGGTGAGAAAGATGCATGACTAATCCGGAGTACTCTAGATAAAGTCTTACATTTGTAGGGACTAGATAAAGTCCTACAATGTAGGGACCCCATCCTAACGAAGATGGGGGGAGGGTGTGTCATCGACGGGTGAACACTCCATTATATTGTATCAGCTAATGAGATGCATGAGCAAATGAGCATGTAGATTATTGGTGCATTGCATTAATGGGGAGATAATGATGGAAATAATGATATGGTTATGTTTGTATGACAGAGTTTATCGTTTCTATTATGTGCTTGCTGAGTCTTCGGACTCACCCTTGTTTATTTTGGTGTTTAGGTGAACGACGATGATGGCATGCATCGGAAGGAGAATAGCACATCCACGCACACATGTCATTACTTTTGCTCAATATAATCTTTGGACAAAGCGAAGACATTAGCAAATAAGAAGAGGACCAAACCGACTAGGTTGTGCCCTCGATCGATTACTGCGGCGTCGATGGACCATCGTTCTTTTTGATCTTTTGTATTTTATGTTCGGCCCAAGGCCGCTTTTGTAAGCAACCCTGTTGATATTTCGTTAATACAAGTATGCGTTTTGGATGTCACCACTTTCGCCACTGTGTGGGCTAGCAGATGATCTTGGGACTAGCTCATTTACACAGAGGTCTTGGGGTCATCTCTAAGTCTCACGACCTCCTTCGGGTTATGGTCATGAGCTTGGGGGTGGTCCTGAGCCCAACGACCGCTCCTGGACCTCCAGGAGGTCTTGAAAGATCTTCGGGTGGTTCTATTGGACCTCTCGGTGGCCTGGATGGACCTCCAGGAGAGATCCCGCGGGACCTCTTGGGAGGTCCTTAGGCTCCTCCGTGCAGTTTGGACCTCCTGGGGGGTCCTGGCGAACCTTCTGGATGGACCTGACCTCTCGATTGGCCTTTATGATCTCCGGTGACCCCGGGAGTTTAGTCACAGCAGCGCTGGCACGAGATGCTGAGCCGAGAAGCGAGGATCTGAGTGCTGGTGAGGCGGCCTGGAGGTCGAAGGGCTAAGCACTGCAGCAGAGCCAAGCCGAGGGCGCAGGGCGCTGAAGAGCCAGCCTGCACGGGCCAGAGCATGGGGTGTGTCTGAGCTAGGTGGGATTTGGCACACCGTGGCGCCGAGGGCCGAGCCAGGGAGCGAAGCCATGGGAGAGCCACTATGGCGTGCAGTTGGGAGAAGGGGAACGGGGGAGAAAAGGAAAAGAAACGAGTGGTGGAGAGGCGTTGTAGAGTGATGGGATGGGATGGTAAGAGCGGAGTTAGTGGATGAGAGCGACGAGATAAGATAAAGCGAAGTGAAGTGTAGCTTGATGTCCGGTGTGTCGAACGCACAGACTGTATCACAGATCGAATACAACAACTCGACCGTATATTCCCCGAGTTCCAACTAGAGGAATGGAAAGCAGGCTGGAGCCGTTGGCCAATCAATGAATTTACAAGCAGTAATCCAATAACAAAACCGACTGCAACATATTGTATATTTGGCCACAAATTAATTAAGACGTAGTACACCTCTAAATTAATCCAACGTGCAGAAGAAGAAAAGGCGCCAAAGAGAATCACAAGTCACAACGAGTGTCTCATCCACTAGCACTGACATTCTCAAAACCGTTGATGAATCCTGTATACCCACTGCCATATATATCCAGAGAGAGAGAGAGAGAGAATAAAAATTATAAAATACGCTTGTCTTGGGTTCTCACGGCACCATCAAAGTTGCTAGTAATAAACTAGTAGAGTAAACCACTTGAGCGTGCAGCACAATTGATTCTTGGCCAAACCTGTGTGCTGATTAAGAAAAGTGGGGGCCAGAATGAAACCTCCTATATATTCTTGCATCAGCTGAGCTGCCCTGCTCGATCAACATCAACATGTATGCATGCACCGGTACTCCTCTAACCAACGGAAAAAAAAAATTAAGGAATAAAAAAGAAAGAAAGAAAGGGAAAGACATTTGTTTTGTTTTGCTCGCAAGTGATGGTCACCTCAAGAGCAACATCATGGATGGTTGGATGGAGGTTAGGTCCCTCCAATGATATTTATATATGCTGAGCCGTATAAATGAAGAGGAGGTATAGATTCCATCAGGAGGAGGAGGAGGAGATGCGAGGAAGACGAAGATGGGAACGGGTTAATTAATGTTGACTCTACAGCTCCCAGCTTGTGTTTGTGTGTGTCTGGGAATCAAGAAGAAGAAGAAGAAGAAGAGAGGAGATGCAACAAACGAGCGAGACGGATTGCATTGCAGTGCAGTGAAGGAAGCGAACGAAAGAGTGATGCAAAGCCAACCAAGGAACGGCCAATTGCAGGTCAAAAAGGCGCAACGCCACGGAGACGGAGACGGAGACGGGGATGGAGGAAAGCCATGCACACGTCCGCGTCGAATCAAAACAAAATCCGTCGCCTCGCTCGTCAAACCAAACCAAGCCAAATTGGTATCCAGCTGTGCGGTCGCGCTACTTGGTGTGTTCGTTACTCGCCTCCCTTGCATCGCTCGCCACTCACCTACTTACGAGAAAGCGACGTGTACATGCATGCGCGCGCTGATATTTTCCAAGGGCTTAAACGTACATAAATGTTATAGCATCCTCTTCTTCTCCCTCGTGCGAGACCGGCGGGGATGATGTCGTCCATGACGACGGGTTCATTGTGCACTCCGGTTGTAGAGGGAGGCCGGGGACTGATGGTGGGAGGCACGGCGAGGCAGCGGTGCATTAAATATTAGGTTGGGCGGGGAAAGGGGAGACGGCGGTGCAATCAATGGCGGATGCATTAGGGACGCGCGAGAGGGTTAGCGCACCGGCTTTGACCGCCGTGCCCTTAGTACCCCTGTATCTCGGCCCATTTTGGACGACATTCATGGCGGAGCACTGGATGGTGGTGGCGCAAGAAGCAGAGCTTGGGTGAGAAGCAAAGGACTACATTTGTCTCTTGTCTATTTATGGTCTATTTTGTGTACGAATTTGGATTGCAAGTCAAATGTATGGTTGGTGTGGTTTTGCCATATTAGTTTTCTCCAATGAGCACTCCATCCATTTTTGTCTTGTGTACATCACTGAGTGTGGCGAGGTCTCCACCGGCTGATAGTGGGGGAGTAGGGATGGGGAGGCGGAGGAGAAGCGCGGACCTGCGGCCAGCGGCGGACATGGAGAAGAGAGAGGGAACGACAGCGGCGTTGGGGGAGACCGGCGTAGCAGCGAAAGCTATCCCGTTGCAACGGAATAGCGTGGGAAGCAGCTTCCTTAAACTTAGGCAACCAACCTGTCATGGTCGTCTGGACGATCAAACCCGACAGTTTTGGAATGAGGACCGACCAACCAACCCCAAAGTGGGTATATTATTATGCGTACGCGGGGATTTGTCAGATATTCGCAAAATTTAAAAACTTATATATCAAAATGGGAGAATGCCGCTTATTATTATTACTAGAGCCTGGCGCGCGTGCCTACACGTGTGTAGAGGGCCTCGAGGCTGCGATGCGCTGAGCCGCGATAGACGCGCGCGCTGCTATCTGTGGGCACGCGGTCCGGCTGATCGGGCGGACGACGTAGGGTGGCGCGGATTCAGGTGGTCGAGCAGGCACGTGTCAAGGCAGGATGGCGAATCGTGCGGTGATGAAGCCCACGAGCGATGTGGCCTGTTTCTCCATGAAGACGTGGTGCGCCCTTTTAGCTGGTAAGATTATTTTTGCAAGTTTTGTTCCAAGCCACGATTTTGGACTAGAAAGATAGAATTCGGCGTGTCTTGGCGTCTCATGTTCCACCTCTTTTCCAAACTTAAGCCGATTCCGCGTGGCCTTTTGTAATAAAGCTAAGCTTACTTGTCCTTTCCGTTGTTTTCCTTTCTCTTTCTTGTGAGCTTTAACCACCGACTGTCTGTATGTAGCTATCCTGTACTGTACTATATTTTGGCTAGCTAATTAGCTTGTGTACGTTGCGTTGTCAGGTCGGAACAGAACTGCCCCCGAAAACAGGCATAGCAAAATAGGGGTCCGTCGACCCCAAAGCAAAGCAACAAAGGCATCGTAGTATGGAGTACCAAAATGCAAGCTTTTCGCTTGGCTGGCCATCTAAAATCGTCTTTAGACCTTTGACAAACTTAACCATCAGACTGCAGACAATCATCGGAATCGATCTGGTTACGCTGCGGGGATTGGTATGGAAAATCAACAAAGTGGGTCACTCACCTGCCGGGGGGGACAAAGTCAGCGTAGTTGTAGGCTGTTAGTAGCAGTGCTAGTATCAAATTCCAAAGCAGCTGCTAAAAGAAACCCAACAAAGTCAGTGCCAGACGGACAAGAGCAAACCAAACACCAACTCAAGCCTTAGCCTTAGCCTTCCGTCTTCCTGGGCCAATAATGCAAAAAGTAAAGGTTTGTCATGTGAGGAGGCACTTCAGTTGTCGCTTGCCGGATAAAGAGCATATGTATCCTGTCGTGTCTTGACACGTAAAATAACGAGATAACGTACAGAAGAGGTGGAATTTTTAAAAAATTTGACACCACCGTAAATAAATAAATGGTCATTCTGTTACCGTATTTGCGAAACTAGCACCTTAACGAGCGCTGCCGCGTGGCACATCCACACATCCTGCGGTCCGGAGGCGCAGAAACCAGCGACATCCTAGGGCACAGTGAGAGTGCTACTAAATTTACTGTTAGCATGATGAATGGTGAAAACTCCTGCACATGTTATCCATGAGATTAGGTCATCTCTCCTCTTTTTTTTTCTTCTAGCTTTCTCTGTACAAAAAGGAACTTGGAACTAGCGGTAGTGGTAGGTGCAGATCCTACTGCTGCACCGGACTCTGCTTATCGTTGCTATAGTAGCTCCAGACAGACCAAGTTTTCTTCGTATCAATTCTCTGGAGAAGTACGGGCATCTTGGAGAATTAAGGAGGAAAAAAAATTAAAAATAAAAAAAGTAGAGAAAACTAGACAAGGAAATAAGGAATTATTGGAGAAAGGGAGGGAGGGAGATCTAAACAGGAGATGGAATTGAAGCCGAGCTCTTCTTCTTCTCTTCACTTGCCGCCTCTGCTTGCCTTTTCTTCGCTCGTTCCATTCTTGTTGCACCGATTTGAGCTAATCGATCTGCTGCTGCTTACTACTCGATCTTGGCCATGCCCATCACGCGCTTTGCGGCCGCCGCGGCATGGACGCCGTCGGCCGGCGAGCGGGGGTCCAAGCCGGACATGTAGTTCCGGACCTCGATCCGGATCATCTCCTGCATCATCGCCAAGAACTCCCCGCTGAACGGCGCCGGCGCGAGATTTTGAAGCTGGAACGGCATGGGCGGCGGCATCTGAGACGCTGGAGCGGGCTGTGCTGGAAGAGGCGGAGGGGGCGCCGCCGGGGTGGCCTCGGACGGAGTTGGATCGGGCGGATCCGGGCCGGGCAGGGAGAGGGAGAGCGACAGGGACGTCGCCGGAGGGGGCGGCGTCGGGAGCACGACCACCCCGACGGTCCGCGCCACCGGGCGGTACACGTGCTGCTGCGGGTGCGAGGTGGCGGCGGACGGCATGACGGAGGGGAGGCTGTGGTGGCTGGAGTCGCTGAGGTCTGAGCCGGACGGGCTCCCGGGGCTGAAGCAGAGGCCCGGGTGGCTGTCGCTGCTGGTCCGCTTCAGCGGCCGCGCCAAGTCGGCCGCGTCATCGGCGGCGCCGGCATCCGCCACAGAAGCAGAGGAGGAAGCAGAAGATGGATATTTCCTCTTGAGGGTGGAGTTCCAGTGGTTCTTGATGGCGTTGTCGGTGCGCCCCGAGAGGAGCCTGGCGATGGTGGCCCACTTGTTGCCGAAGCGTGCGTGGGCGCGGAGGATGGTGTCGTCCTCCTCGGGCGTGAAGGGGCGGTGCTCCACCTGCGGCGAGAGCTGGTTGCACCAGCGGAGGCGGCAGGACTTGCCGGACCGCCCCGGGATGGACTTGCTGGTGAGGGACCAGTTGCGGGAGCCGTGCCGCGCGACGAGGCGCTGCAGCGCGTCGTCCTCCTCGGGGCTCCATGGCCCCTTGATCCGATCCACGTCCTTAGCGCCGCCACCGCCTCCTCTACACGCCGCCGCCATGTTTGCGTGTGAATGTGTTGCAAGAGGTAAGGTTTCTTGGTTCTTGTCTCTGTTTCTGGAAAGAAAACAAGTGTTGCGGTTTAGGGAAGGGACCGAACGAAAGAAGAAGAAGACGAGGAGAGGATAGGAGAGGATGGGTCTGACGCAAGGGAAGAAGGGGGGGGGGGAGATCATATAAGAGGGGAGGGAGGTGACCGGCGGCGAGAGGGAAGCTTGAGCTGGTGGTATGCGCGGTGGATTGGGTACAGCTGGCGAGGGAACACGCGTCCACGCCCACGCCCACGCTAGCGCTAGTGTGTCTGCAGTCTGCACGGTCGAAATGACGATGGTGCCCTCGGTCGCCGGAGATAATATCCTGCATGGGTTCCCCCACTAGACCCGGTTCAAAGCCCGCGCCGGGCCTGCTGGAAAAGCCCGGCCTTCAATAGGCAAAAAAAATTGGCTTTTTCAATAAAATGATATTATTTTAATTAATTTTTTTGATAAAAATAATATTTAATTCGTTTCAAGAATAAAAATAGTTATTATTACTTTTATTTCCATTGTCGGGCTTTTTTAGGTTTCGGGTGGGACCTTCGGCTAAAATTTAAGACCCAAGTCTGAAAAAATCGAGCAAGACCACCTATGAACATGTCTATTCCCCACTAACCGCGGTGGGTCTTCCAGAACCAAACTACGTGCATGCCGCCGTAGGTCTAGATTTAGTTGGTTAAAATTATTGAAGACGCCATTGTCATTTTTTTTTGCCTTTAAGGTAATTTTTTTTAAAAAAAAAAAGTACCAAATTTGCCGTTGCCCTGGACCGTAACTACGCCTACAAGGTCAGGTCTAAGTGTCTAACCTTCCCTACCAACGAACAATCCAGGGATCGATGGATAGGAAGGTCATTTTGCAACCCTACGGTAGTATTTTCCGTTTGCGAAAGTATTTTCCTAAATATTGATGTTTGCGAGGCTTACTTTTTTTTAAAAAAAAAAAGTGAAAATAATTTGGCGCTCTGTTAGTTGTCTTGTTAATTAGTTGGTTAATGTGTCACTTTCCCAGCGTGTGCACTCAACCCTTAACCCTCCGTGTGTGGAGTGAGGTCTCTGCCATGTCACTCTCAAGCAGTCCAGGTCAGCATCCATCCGTTTTCGGTTGTTTGTGTTAAGAAACCGGGCTCAGGTCGGCAGTACTGTCCCAAGATAGACTCATTATCCATCAAGTAGCATATCTAAAAGAGGGAGGATCTCAACTATTGTACTACAGTTGTACAGAAGAGCTATAAAGAGAAGCCAGAAGTCTCCTCATATCTTTGTGTTCAATCTACTATTATGTTCTTATGTTATTGCATTGTTTTTACAATTCTGAGTTTGTCTACGGGGTAATCACTCAGACTAGACTCACCAGCGACAGTTCCTCAACACGTTATCAGCACAATCGATTCTTCTCGGATCGAAAGGTAACCGTCGTAGCACGACGCTCGTAGATCGAATTGATTTTCTAGATCACTTTCAATTCTGCAATTATTGCTTTCTAGATTATTTTATCCTAAAATGCAAATCCGTTCTAATCTACCGCTAGCTAGTTTGAAGTCGTTGGCACAATGCCGATCGGTAGATTGCATGAAAGAGTAGATGATGATTGCACTGTGGATTGCAAACACGTTCAAATCTACCGCGAGCCGACTTGAAGTAATCGGCCAAGCTGATCGGTGGATTGCATGAACGGTAATTTACACATGAACAATAAAAAGAAGAAGAAACGGCGCCGCCACCGCCGATCCGTAGCAAGACAAGGACGTGTACAGACCTAGAGAAGATAGAGGAAGTCTTGGGACCGGAATTCCTATACTTGAGCGCCATAGGAGCACTCGTGTATTTAACAAACTGTACTAGACCGGACATTGCATTTTCTGTAAACCTACTAGTAAGGTATAATGCAGAACCTACCAAAAGGCATTGGCAGGGAAAAAGGACATCTTCCGATACCTCAAAGGAAGCAAAGATCTCGGTCTGTTCTACAGAAAGAATCAAGACCTAACTATGACTGGCTATGCAGATGCCGGGTATCTGTTAGACCCGCATACAGCTAAGTCGCAAACAGGCTATGTATTCCTGTGTAGTGGAACTGTAATTTTATGGAAATCGTCTAAGTAAAGTCTTGTATCAACTTCGACGAACCACTCGAAAATCATAGCACTGTACGAGGCCTCGCGAGAATGTTTTTGGCTTCGGCGGATGATTCACCACATCCAGTAGTCATGTGGATTGAATACCGTACAAACTCCCACTATTATCTATGAAGATAATGCAACTTGTATTGCACAAGTGCAGATGGATTATGTGAAGAGTCCTCTCACTAAGCATATCAACCCCAAGTTCTTCTATGCTCGTGAATTGCAAAAGATAGACGAAATTAAAGTACTGCATACTAAATTATGTAAAAATATTGCAGATTTATTCACGAAATCACTTCCAGCATCTAGCTTTGGAAGGTGTATACGTGGAATTGGAATGATAAGACTTAGAGAAGTGCATAACTCAAGAGGAGAATCTTCACGAACTCATTATTGAAACTTGATCACGAAGATCAAGTACCCAAAGAATAAATCCTGGAGATTAAATGGAATTGGGTGGATTGTATTCTTTTTTCCTCGACGAGTTTTCCTGAAGTTTCTCGGCTAAGGTTTTTAATGAGGCAATTCGCGCAGCACAACAGAACATGTTTCATGTACTCTTTCTTTAAATTTTCCCTCTGAATTTTTATGGAGTTTTGATGAGATATGAATATGTCGGATGAGTACCCAGGGGGAGTGTTAAGAAACCAGATCCAGATCGGTGATCCTGGCCCACGATAGGCTGCTCATCTATCCAATAGTCTATATAAAAGAGAGGGGACCCCGACCATTATACTACAGTTTTACAGAAGAGTAATAAAGAGAAGTCAGAAGTCTCTTCATATCTCTGTGTTCAATCTACTATTCTGTTCTTGTGTTATTATATTTTTCTTATGATTCTGAATTTATCTACAATGTAATCGTTTAGTCTGTACTTATCAACGATGATTCCTGGAGAGAGCGCGCCAGTGTGTCCAATCCAACCGTTAGGGATAAGGACACCTGCTGCACCGCACGCAGTATCGCGAGAGGAGAGGAGATGGCATGCGCTGCTAGACTTGGCGCAGCAAGCAGAAAAAGACCAAAACACTACAATATTCTTGACATTACTAAAACTCAAGACTGACCCCGCTACTTTCTCGTGTCTTGCTTTTTGACAACCCTAGTTACTTCTACTTCTTCTCCTTGGTTACTTCTAACTGCTACAGATACATGATGACCCATTATTGCCTCGTTGTAGACCTGACTAGAGAGGAAGAAGAAAAAACTCGATTCCTCTAGAACCCGTGCCGTCAACTTTCCGTCAATATCTATCTAGATTATCATTGGATCTATCATTAAGAGTACTTTCACAATATTATAATTTTATCGGTATATCTTACTGTAAAGTTACAAAAAAAAAATAGACAAATCGCATATCGGAGACTACCGTGAAGATTAAAAACGGACGAGGGGTACTTAACACCCAGATGCTACTACTCCACTAGTTTTCTTAGGACATGTACAATAGTATAAACAGCTGTTGTCTATAGCAACTCATTATGTCACTTATAGACAGTATTAAAGGCAGCTCATACAATAGGTTGTGGTGATACAGTCGGCTACAGAATTGTAGACAACACACAATCTTTTAATGTGTTTCTTGGTTCTGGTGCTACAGTCGGTTACATGATTATATACAGCATATTTCTCTCAATTTATTCTTGTCGTAGTATAAAAAGGCTAGACAGTGGATACGGAGGGACTCCGTACCTTTTGACTTGGGAGAAGGACCAAAGAGAGGAACCAAAGACAACTATATGTATGAATGTATTGCTTGTGTGTGTTGAATGAGGAAATCCCCCCTCTTACATGCCCATGGGGCTTTACTTATAGGGGGCAAGAAGGGACATTTACCTTCTTGCCCCCAAAGACGAGAGGGGGAGAGAGAGCATTTTAGGTATATTTGCCCTAACATACATTATACATACTAGATTCACATAAGCACGACACCCTCGACGACAAACGGGTATTCCCGACGATCCTAGGGTGCGGGGCACCCCTTGGTGCCCTGCTACGACAACTCCCTCGTCTGCGTGGTCCGAGGTCGCGAGGACAGATACCTCGGTCTCGAGGGGCGAGCGGACGTAATCGTGTCGCCTCCGGCCCCTCGGGAGTCAGGATACCCCCGGAGAAGTTGGCGCGGAACTGCCTCGCCGAGGCATGGGCCTCGAGGCGGGCGACGCGTCGGGACCGCCCCACCAAGGCCATAGCCTCGAGGCAAAGCGGCGAACGGTTTGGCGTGAGCCGCCCCACCGAGGTATGGGCTCGAGGCGGGCGGCGGCGGTCGGCACGGCCGCCCACCGAGGCATGGGCTCGAGGCGGACGGCGGCGGAGACGCCCGAGGCTCGACTCAAGGCAAAGTGGCGACGAAGTCGACGCGAGCCGCTTATACCAAGGCATGGCCCTTTAGGCGGCGGCGTGTCGGAGCCGCCGCCGAGGCAATAGCCTCGAGGCGGGCGCGGAAGAAGCGGGCGGAGCCCGGGCAAAGTCGGTGCAGAGCCGCCACGCCAAGGCATGGCCCTCGAGGCGGGCAAGATTGCCGAGCCGCCGCCGAGGTGATAGCCTCGAGGCGGCGCGAAGGTGCATGAGCCGTGGGGCGAAGTCGGTCGGAGCCGCCACGCCGAGGCATGGCCTCAAGGCGGGCAATGCGTCGGAGCCGCCCGCCTAGGCGATAGCCTCGAGGCGAGGCGGAGCAAGGGCGGAGCCCGCGGCGGTCGGCAGCAGAGCCGCCATGCTGAGGCATGGCCCTCCGAGGCCTGGGCCTCAAGGCAGGCGGCGCACGAAGTCAACGCGGAGCCACCATGCTGAGGCATGGCCCTCGAGGCAGGCGGCGTGTCGAAGCCGCCCGCCAAGGCGATAGCCTCGAGGCGGGCGGCGAGTAGCGGTAGAGCCCGTGGGGGCTAAGTCGATCTTGAGTCGCCACGCCGAGGCATGGCCTCGAGGCGGCAAAGGCGTCGGAGCCGCCCGCCTAGGCGAGCAGCATCGAGGCGGCAAAGGAGGCAGCGAGCTGTGGAGGCGAAGTCGGTGCGGAGCCGCCATGCCAAAGCATGGCCCTCGAGGCGGGTGGCGCGTCGGAGCCGCCCTACCGAGGCGATATCCTCGAGCCGGGTGGTGAGCGGCGGCGGAGCCTGTGGGGGCGAAGTCGGTGCGGAGCCACCATGCCATGGCGTGGGATGCGTCAGGGCGGCCGTTTGCGATGCCCTGTTGATGTCCTGGTACCGTGCCCCCCTTCGGCCATTCCTGGTCGAGTGTGCTCGCGACTTGGAGTAGCGTGAGGGGGTTCTGTTTCTTTTTGTGCTGATTGGGCTCGTTTGAGAGCTCGCTGCTAGCGAGGGGGGTACGAAGCGGAACACTGTCCTCCCTGATGGGAAAGGGAAGCATGGGTGCGCACGTGTCCAGGTTTGATCCATCGAACTGTCTAAACCCGTCTCAGATTCCTACCACTAGCAAAGAATCGCCTGGCAGGCTAGGTTCATCATGGCGAGGCGAAGCCTCGCCGCCCCCATACTTTTTGGATAGGGCTCCGGGGAGCCCTAAGGCTTTGTTACGAGGGGGAGGCGAAGCCTCGTGCCGTCCCCCATACTTTTTGGATAGGGCTCCGGGGAGCCCTAACGCTTTGTTGCGAGAGGGAGGCGAAGCCTCGCGCCGTCCCCCATACTTTTTGGATAGGGCTCCGGGGAGCCCTAACGCTTTGTTGCGAGGGGGCGAAGCCTCGCTACCGCCCCTATACTTTTTGGATAGGTCTCCGGGGAGCCCTAAGGCTTTGTTGCGAGGGAGAAGCCTCGCGCCATCCCCATACTTTTTGGATAGGCTCGTGAGCCCTAACGCTTTGTTGCGGCGGAGGATAAGCCTCGCGCCGCCCCCTCAGATTTTTGGATAGGGCTCCGGGGAGCCCTAACGCTTTGTTGCGAGGGGGAGGCGAAGCCTCGCGCCGTCCCCCATACTTTTTGGATAGGGCTCCGGGGAGCCCTAATGCTTTGTTGCGTCGGCAAGAATGACGCCGTCCCCCCTGGTACGTTTTTGTCTTTGGACCGTGTTGTGCCAGGGTTAGTTTTGCGCGTCATCTTCGTCGAGGCAATCCTGTCTGCGAATGGTACTGGCTTGTACCGAGGCCGAAGGCCATACACGGTGGCTTTGTTTATACACTCATGCATGTGGGAGGCATTGGTGTGCACTAGGGCTGAAGGCAATGTGCAGTGGCTTTGTTTTTGCTGCGGCCTCTTGCTGTTTTTTTGTTGAAGGAGAGCAAAAAATGCCACAAGTTACTGTTATTTTTGTACATGCCTACTCTGTTTGGAAACAGTGGTTCTATTTTCTAGGAGCTGCTGGGTTTTATAATTCTAAAGATAGTACTTTCGCAGGCTCTTCGCGTTCCAGGTGTGACCCAATTGCTGGTGGCCTTGCTTGGCTTATTGCACTACTGATGGCAGTGGGAGGCTTGGTTGTGGTTTGGCTTGCTCGGTTGTGGGTGTTCTTGGGAAGGCAGTGGTGCTTGGTTGAGCGTGCTTAGCTTTCTTCTGTTGCCTTGGCTAGCGGTGGTCTTTTGGTTGTGCTAAACGAGAGTAAGAGCAGCTTGGCTTTGTGATATGAGAAAATAGTTTATGCGGGGGAGAAGCTTTGGCTGGGGATGGGTTAAGTGAGGGAGAGGCTTATGGGGAAAGTTTGAGTGCCATTTGAAATTTCTCCACTAGGGCGAGGCCCTCGCGGCGGGAGACTTCATAGTCGCTGAGGCGGGGCCTCGGAGCGACTAGGTGTGCGCGTTTGAGCGCGATTTGAAATATCTTCGCCGGGGCGAGGCCCTTGTGGTGGGAGACTCCCTAGTCGCCGAGGCGAGGCCTCGGAGCGACTAGGGCGATGTGAGATGTCTCCGCCGGGGCGAGGCCCTTGCGGCGGGAGACTCCCTGGTCACCAAGGTAGGGCCTCGGAGCGACTAGGGGTGCGTATTTGAGCACGATTTGAAATGTCTTCGCCGGGGCGAGGCCCTCGCGGCGGGAGACTCCCTAGTCGCCGAGGCGAGGCCTCGGAGCGACTAGGTGTGCGCGATTTGAAATATCTCCGCCGGGGCGAGGCCCTCGCGGTGGGAGACTCCCTAGTCGTCAAGGCGGGGCCTTGGAGCGACTAGGACAATGTGAGATGTCTCTGCCGGGGCGAGGCCCTCGCGGCGAGAGACTCTCTAGTCGCCGAGGCGGGGCCTCGAAGCGACTAGGGGTGTGCATTTGAGCACGATTTGAAATTTCTCCACCGGGGCGAGGCCCTCGCGGCGAGAGACTCCCTAGTCACCGAGGCGGGGCCTCGAAGCGACTAGGTGTGCGCGTTTGAGCGCGATTTGAAATGTCTCCGCCGGGACGAGGCCATCGCGGCGGGAGACTCCCTAGTCGCCGAGGCGAGGCCTCGGAGCGACTAGGGCGATGTGTAGGGGTGAAAACGGATCGAAAACGGACGGATAATGACTCTGCCATATTTGTTTTCTCTTTTTTTTCCCGAATCCGGATACGAATACGGATAACCCGAATACAAATACGGATGCGAATAATATCGAATACGAATATGGAGCGAATACAAATCGAAACGAATACGGTCACGGATATTTTTTCGGAACATGAAAACCCCTTAAATTGCATGCCAGAAATTAACGAAAACATATAACTAGTTTGTTTGATGCAAACATTCATGAATTGTTCATATTTTCCGCAACCACACATATCATTAGCACTAGCAAGGTGCTAAGAATCCAAAGGGTCATCAGCAAAGCCATCAGCCTTCTCAATCAATTCATCAACTGGCAAAATAACAATTGACTCATCCTTATCTTGTCCCAGTAAAGCAGATGAAGGATACATATTAGTACCCATTCCCAAGCGGCGTGTTGTTTCCTTTCCAATTGCAAGTTGATCACCTAAAAAACATTAGGAAGTTGCTAAGCTTATGTAACTATTAACACACACAAGCTTTCTCGCATAGCATCTCCGATTGAACATAGGTGGCCACCAAATATATTAACATTTCCTAAGCCGATCAAAACAAAGAAGAGACTACAAAATTGAATCAAAACAGACTAGCCTAATCAAGCAAAAGCATAGTACTACCAACAAACTAGCGGGATATTGGAGACACGAGAACTCTATTTAGAGTAATCAACAGAGAAAGGGCGGAGAGGAATAAATATGCCAAACTCAGTAATCATTTTGACATTGACACCAAGATTGAGTGCCTCCCGATTGTTTCTCAGACTATCATGTCGAGGATGAGAAATACACGCACGGAAGTGTAGGGGAGGCGAGCGGACGGACGGACGGGCGAAGGTAGCCAGCACACGGCTGGGCCGAGCTAAGTTTAACCGGCGGCCAGAGGCGGCGCCACCATGAGGCCGAGGAGCCGGGCGGGAGGAGGAGGCACAAGGCCGGCAGAGCACTGGGTGACCGCGAGAGGAGCCGACGGCGATGGCTGCCAGCAGGGGACGGGCGACGAGGCGAGATGGCCGACTTGAGGCGGTCATGAGGAGGTGGGCCGCCGGTAGTGAGGCAAAGCGGCGTCTTTGCGCCATCGATCGAGCCGGGGCGAGGCGAGGGTGGCGCCAGGGACGGCCAATGGGTAAGATGGCGTGACGGGCGGACGGGCGAGGCGAGGTGGTTGCCGACAGCCATGGCGAGGCGAGGCGGCGCCACCATCGGACCCCGATGGCGAGGATCGAGTAGAGCGCGCCAAGTTTTTGCGCCCTGCCCTAGGAGTAAGGAGTTAAGGATTAGGTTAAGGACTAAGGAGAGTTAAGGTATACCCTAAAGGTAAGTAAAATTTGGGTTGGGCGGTGGCAATAAAATTCGGATATCCGGATAATCCATATTCGCTTCACGATATCATGTCTACCGTATTCGCTTCCGCTTCGTGGGGAAAAATCCGATCCAGATAATCCGAATCTGTTTTAAATCCGGACGGTCGAAAACTATCCGACACGCCACCCCTAGCGATGTGAGATGTCTCCGCCGGGGCGAGGCCCTTTGCGGCGGAGACTTTAATCGCCGAGGCAGGGCCTCGGAGCGACTAGGGGTGCGCATTTGAGCGTGATTTGAAATGTCTTTGCCGGGGTGAGGCCCTCACGGCGGGAGACTCCCTAGTCGCCGAGGCGGGACCTCGGAGCGACTAGGTGTGCGCGTTTGAGTGTGATTTGAAATGTCTCCGCCGGGGCGAGGCCCTTGCGGCGGGAGACTCCCTAGTCGCCGAGGCGGGGCCTCGGAGCGACTAGGGCGATGTGAGATGTCTCCGCCGAGGCGAGGCCCTCGCGGCGGGAGACTCCCTAATTGCCGAGGCAGGGCCTCGGAGCGACTAGGGGTGCGCATTTGAACGCGATTTGAAATATCTCCGCCGGGGCGAGGCCCTCGCGGTGGGAGACCCCCTAGTTGCCGAGGTGGGGCCTCGGAGTGACTAGGGGTGCGCGTTTGAGCGCGATATGAGCTGTAGGCAGTGTGCGTCAGGGTTCGGGGCCATGCATGGCGTCTTTGTTGCACGGTGATGGGCTTATTGACGCTGCCATCCTTGTGGGCTTTTGCTGCTCCCTCCGGAGAACGAGGCAGCGTGCACTGGAGCTCATGGCCGTGCGCGGCGTTTTTGTTGCCACGGTGATGGGCTTTATTGATGTTGCCATCCTTGTGGGCTTTCATTGCTCCCTCCGGAGAGCGAGGTAGCGTGCACCGGGGCTCATGGCCATGCGCGGCGTCTTTATTGCCACGGTGATGGCCTTATTGACGTTGCCATCCTTGTGGGCTTTCACTCCTCCCTCCGGAGAGCGAGGCAGCGTGCACCGGGGCTCATGGCCATGCGCGGCATCTTTGTTGCCACGGTGATGGGCTTATTGACGTTGCCATCCTTGTGGGCTTTCGCTGCTCCCTCTGGAGAGCGAGGCATCGTTGTTTTTTTTTTGCCGAGGCGCCCTATTGGCCGAGGGCCATGTTGTAAACCTGCCGGAGGTCCCTCCCCTTTTAAAAAACTGAAGGCTATTTTGCTTCGTTACTGGCCGAAGGGCCCTCTTCGGCCTTTTTCTCTGGCCGGAGGCCTCTTCGTACTGGATCAAAGCAGATATTTGTCTAGAGGCCACAAACTTGAGGCGATGAGCTCGGGGTGAGGTTTGAGACACCCCAAAACCGAAGGGGGCCGAGGCCGGAGCGGGCGGTGGCGGAGGCGACGTGCTCCGGCATCGAAGTGTCTCTGGGCAAGGTGCTCCGGGCAGTGGCGCACGCACGAGGCCTTGCCGGTGAGCCCAAGGTGCTCCGGGCGTGGCTCTCCACACGAGCTTCGGTGATGAAGGGACCTTCGGGTGAGGTGCTTCGAGCGGTGGCGCGCGCGCAGGGCCTTGACGGCGAGGCTGAGGTCCTCCGGCGTGGTTCTCCGAAGGCTACGAAGGGGCTCTAGAAGGGGGCCAAGGCGGATCCGACAAGACAGTCCGGAGGGAATCCGAGGTGGCCGCGCTCGGCTTGAGGTGGCCGCACAAAGGGGATGGAGGGTTGTTGGGGGCTCCGGCAAGGTGAGATGGAGCTCTCGAGGTTTGCCGGAGCCGGAGGCGGCCGCACGGAGGGGTGGAGTCTTTGGGCTGCTCCGCACGGCCGCACCAGGGTCGGAAGTTGCGGCCGAGGAGGCGACGAAGCGAGCCGAGATGGCCTCTCCGAAGGGTGTCGCAGGGGCTTGGGCGACGAAGGGTCCCCGGGGGCTCTGGGTGGAGGGCCTCCCTAGGCGGCAGCAATGGTGACGAATGGTCCTGGGGGGTCCGGGTCTGTGTCGAAGGTGGGCGAGGGATGAGGATGGTCCTCCAGAGCCGGAGGGACCGGAGGCTTCGGTGGCGGTGTCGATTGGCCAAGGGGCTCATCTGCTTCCCGCAAGGCCACAGCGAGTAGGTGAGGGATGCGAGGGGGTCCAAAGCCTCCCCGAGGTGGCCGGAGCGGGCGCTGATGCGAAGGGGTCCGAAGCATCCTCGAGGTGGCCGTGCCGCCGAGGTGGGCTCCAGGGCGGGCCTGAGCTCGAAGGCAGGGGTGCTCAAGCGGGTGCTCCGGGGGTGTCAGAGGTGAGGCGGGCCTGAGAGGGTCCTCGGTGCCCTTCGTTCCTCTTTGTCCCCCTGCTCTTTTGAAGCCGCTGCAGAGGCGGTGCCGAAGGGGCTTGTGAGCATGCAATCTCTTTTTCTTGTGCTTTCGCTCCTTCCTAATCTGTTAGCTTGCTTCATGAGGTGATGCCGCTCGAGTCCTTCAGACCGGAGTGTCCGCAGGCCTTCGACCGGCGGCGGCTCAGTTGCTGTTCCATGGCGGCCAGAAAGCGAGGCAAAGGGCCAGCAAGCGAGGCACCGCGGCCGAGCGCGAGGTCTTCAAGCCGGTACCTTTCGGCTCACCCCGGCTGGGTCAAGCAGGCTTGTCTGGTCCGCCTCAAGGGTACCGGAGGCGGCTGGTGGTGGTCGCTCCAAGGCATGGCGGAGCCAAAGGGTCGAGGCGGAGGTTGAAGCGACGGCTTCGGTTGCTGGCCGAAGGTGCACCGGAGGCAACTGGGGCCTTTGGCTCTTTCTTATGTGTAGCTTTGAGTACTTGTTTCGGGGCTTCAATCAGTATGGAGGCTTCAGTGGTGTGGAGGTGTCTTCAACTCCTTTTGCTTGTGGCTTCTTGTTCGGTCCGCACGGACAGCGCCAACTTTCGTAGCATAAAAAGGCTAGACAGTGGATACGGAGGGACTCTGTACCCTTTGTCTTGGGAGAAGGACCAAAGGGAGGAGCCAAAGACAACTGTATGTATGAATGTATTGCTCATGTGTGTTGAGTGAGGAGACCCCCCCCCCCCGGCCCTCTTACATGCCCATGGAGCTTTACTTATAGAGGCAAGAAGGGACATTTACCTTCTTGCCCCTAAAGGCGCGCGAGAGAGAGAGGCCATTTTAGGTACATTTGCCCTAACATACACTATATAGACTAGATTCACATAAGCACGGCATCCTCGACGACAAACCGGTATTCCCGACGATCCTAGGGTACAGGGCACCCCTTAGTGTCCTGCTACGACAATTCTCTTTCATCTACATCAGCTTAAATCCTATATGATAGAAACTATAAACAGATGATGTAAGTCTATTGTACCTGATCTTAATGGTAGAGATCTCTTTGGTGCATGTTTTTGGCTTTTCTATTGTCCAGAAGCGGCTTTGGAGCCTGTTGCAAAGTGGGCAGGCAGGATCCGCGGATATCTTACATGTGAAGTAAGAAACAAAGAGAGAGAGGGAAAAGCTGAAGCCAAACGGTTGCAACGGCTCATCTTGTCACCAGATACACTGACCTGCATCTGTTCTGTCTGGTCACTACATACAAAAGTCATGTTGATTTCTGTGCATGAAAAGAATTAGCAAAAGTTAATGGGCTAGTTTTTGGGGCTCCCACTAAACCAGCAAGAATCTGTATGCTGAATAGGAAGCTATAATGCACTATCTATTGTATTGTTTAACTGAATTTCCAATATACCCCCTCCACTGCATGATGACAATTACTGACAGTGCCAGAAGCTTAGATTTTAGGCCAACTTGATAATCCTACACCACACAACTTAGTTTTAATAAGAGATTTTTTTTCCAGGTATAGAATGGTCAAATCCAAATATTAAGAAGTGGAATGAACACTAATAGTTAAGGGCTCAAGTTTAGTATTTCTGCATAACGAGTAACAAAACAAATGGCTTCTTGGACCGTCGTCATGTAACAACCAAGAGTCTAAAACGTGCAATAGCTTCTTACAATTGATCCTTACTTGGTCTAAACTATATGGTTAATTCAAATGTATGTGTTTGGCTAGCTCCATTTAGCAACCCTCTTTTTGATGGAATCTAGGCAGCAGCTAGCTAGACTTCTGTAATCCACTCACTTACTCACTCACACCAAATATTTATCAGTCACATGTATGCATTCCATTCCCTCTTTTTGCCACTTGAAAAGTTATGCTCCATTGACACTGCCTATGCACATACCACTCACTACTTTCACCGGCGGCTCCTCCACATTCCTTTCACTCCCCTTTAGATATGTATGCAGTACAATTAATGTTAATACCACGCTAAGCATGCTTTGCTGGTTCTAACTTTAATTAACATTCAAAGGTTACTGCTATAATTTGTTTGGCCATGGACCATGGTGGGCATTATCTAACGACATCTCTAATAGTTAGAGATAGTCTTGTTTCTAACATATGCTACATCATCTTTAGAGACAATATCTCTAATAGATAGTCTTTAGCACACTCTCTAACATTTATATTTTATATTATTTCTTTGAAACAGGTCTACATGTCAACTAGAGTAGATTAATGTATCATGTCTTGTTTCGCGTACACAACAGTCTCTTTAGGTAGAGACGACATATGCTCTCTCTCTCATCTACATAGGATTTTATTGATATAACACAGCTAAAAGACGACGATAGATATACTATTCAAGATACCCTAACGGCCATAGCTTATGCTCCTCTTCCGTTGCCGCTTAATTCTTCTTGTGCTCTTAAGGGCTTCATCATGCCAAGGCAAAGTAATACCATTAATTAATTAGTTCCTCCTTTCGAGAGCAGTAGCACCCTATTCTGTTCGTTTGTTTGTTTGCGTTCCTGCATGTGAACAACCAGTTTTGATGGTTAGGGTGCGTGGTGACGTACTGGCACTCACACATGATTTTCTGCCTAGGGTAGCCCACCCGGCATCCACTATTCGACTTTGCATCAAGATCCCTCTTCTTTCTTCTCCCTGTCAACTTCCAATACTGTCAACTCAAAAATTTTGAAAACTGTCAATACCATAGTTGAAAACTACCAACTTGAAATCAGCGACTTTCAACTCGAATTAGAATACGGAGTTTTTAAAAATACGGTTCTATTTAGGGGTGTTCATTCGGTTTTTTTGGTTCGGTAAATACGGAGTTTTTAAAAATACGATTCGGTTTCGGTAAATCCCAATTTTTTTGGTACGATATCGGTAAATACCATATTTACCAAAGTTGATGCAAATTGCGAACGACGACGCTACACGTAGCGGCATCACTATATATGCAATATGCATCGCAGATTATTTGCGACAAGCCAAAGAACAATAAGCGTTACCAACCACCGGTGAGCCAACTAGCAAAGCGAATTTTTATTGTTGTAGCCTCAGATGGCGACAATTTATTTCAAAATAGCCCTAACTCGCCATAATTAGCAAAATAGCCCCAAAGCTTGATTCAGATCGTCTGCGGCTTAGTGGGCGCGGGTAGGACTCGCTTCCACGGCAAGCAAGTGCAGTTCTCATGGTGCGTGCATTTTTGTTTTTTTTTTCCTCCGTTGAAATATTATTTCATTATATTTTGTAAACAAAAACGAAATTTCCTTATATTTGATTGAAAAAATGAATATAAAGACCGAGATTTATAAAAAATTCATTAAGAAATAAGGGCAAGGAGTAGGGTTTTTTATCCGAAATTAGGTTTAAATCACGCTTGAGCGCATATATATAAAAAAGGTATCGGGACTATTGGAGTGTCTCTAGGATGAAATCGCTCGAGCAAGATACGCCATATATAGACAAAATGATGAGGTACTTTATGAAGCTTATCTGTAATGTGATTGGAGGGGTTGGGAACGGTCGTTGTGATGATGAAGATGTCCAAAAATACGGAGTCTCTCCTCGATGAAGACATACTTGCAATATAGGCTTAGCGGAGACACGGAATAAGAACTACATTAGAGTATGCGGACAGAAGCACGTTACACGTAGTGACATGGCATGATGGTTCTGCTAATTGCTTTAGTCATCCTCGCTACTACTACGATACAACTGCGACACAAGCATCCAGGACCATATAAGTACACATGCCTTTAGGGATAGTAAAATACATGGGGGTAGGACGGGGGACTACTACGTAATGACGTGACTCATGCGTGGGCGGGGCCATTTTCCTTCCTTGCTAGCTCGGCATTGAACTCCTCGTTGGCCTTCCCTTCCCTTGTCGCGGAGTGTCCACGTCGGCCGGTATGTCAAGTCGCCCATGTCTCGCGATTTTACGATGTAAGTTCATCGTATAGTGGAAATCGGAAGAATGATGTAAATTCTTCATAACTCGCGTCGCCGTACGGATTACGCCGGACGACCGGATACATCCGGGCCGGGCTCGGCAAGATGAACCTTTCCTTGCCCTTATCGCGGATCGCCCACGTCGGGCCGGTATGTCGAAGTCGTCTATGTCCCGCGATTCCATGATGTTAGTCGTCGATAGTGAAAATCGAAGAATGATGTAAATTCTTCAGAACTCACGTCGTGATACGGAGACGCCGGCGATCGGAACGCTGTGGCGCGGGCTCACCACATGAGCCTTTCCTTGCCCTTGTCGCAGATCGCCCACGCGTGAAATTTGGTATGTCAAGTCGCCCATGTCCCGTGATTGTATGATGTAAGTGGAAAACGTAAAAGGATGTAAATTCTTCATAACTCACGTCGTCGATATGGATTACGCCCGGCGACATCGGGCTCCTTGGTGCGTCCTCAACGGTCCCATGACGTAAGGTTTCTACCGACGAAGTTCTCGCCCGCACCGAGTAGTTCAAAGATATACTTCCGGATGAATGCCCTGTCAGACATCTCCGGACCGTCGATCCACTGAAGAAGTGGCAACGCATCTCTGGCCGCCATTTCGTGGGGATGAAGTTAAAACTTTAAGGAAGTCAACGTTGACGAAAATCAATGCGCGCGAAAGAAATGCTTACGAGGTGGTGCCCGCACGTGTAGTACGCCCGGGCTGCGGTGGCTGGGTGTGGATCAATGATCTCGTTGGTTCGCCACACACACATTGCGGGATCGGAAAACGTGGTGGTCTTGGAGCATCTTTCATTGATTTATCTGGGTATTGTAGCCGCTTCTCTTCTCGCTTAAGTTAATTTTGCTTCTTCAACATCCTCGCGTAGAAGTTTGCCAAAGAGTCCATAGCTGGGTATCTATTGTGTAGTGTTGTGTAGTGTTGGGTTTGGTTCAACCCCCTTTTATAAGCCCTATGGTTGGCATGGTGTGGTTAATTTCTTATCACTGCGCAAAGCTGGCCCGTGTGGTCTTGTCACTGCGCAAAGCTTTGTCTGCTTTGGTCTTATCACTGGGCAAAGCTGCCCCGTGTGGTCTTGTCACTGCGCAAAGATGTCTCCTTTAGGCTTATCACTGCGGAAAGCTGTCTCCTTTTGGTCTTGTCACTGCGCAAAACTGTCTCCTTTGTCTGCTTTGGTCTTATCACTGGGCAAAGCCGCCTGTGGTGGTCTTGTCACCGCACAAAGATGTCTCTTTGGGCTTATCATCGCGCAAAGCTTGCCAGGTGTGGTCTTGTCATCGCGCAAAGCCGTCTCCTTTGGTCTTATCATCGCGCAAAGCTGCCCGTGTGGTCTTGTCGGTCGCAAAGTCGTCTCCTTTGGTCTTGTCACCGCGAAAGTCAGTCTCCTTTTGGTCTTATCATCGCGCAAAGCTTGCCCGTGTGGTCTTGTCGGTCAAAGTCGTCTCCTTTGGTCTTATCATCGCGCAAAGTTTGTCTCCTTTGGTCTTATCATCGCGCAAAGCTTGCCCGTGTGGTCTTGTCATCGCGCAAAGTCGTCTCCTTTGGTCTTATCATCGCGCAAAGCTTGCCCGTGTGGTCTTGTCATCGCGCAAAGTCGTCTCCTTTGGTCTTATCATCGCGCAAAGTCGCCTCCGCCAGCGCGCAGACGGACCGCCTCTCGCCACCATGCGGTAGGACCTCTCACGCCACGCTATGCCTCCGGTGCTCGGCTATTTAAGCGCTGCCACACACTCGCCGATCGCTCCTCTCAGAATCTCTCCCTCTTGTGAGGTGCCTCCCTCTCCGCACCTAACATTTTTCTTTGTCCTTTGTTTGAATTTGTTAGTCGTTACTAATGCGATGCATGTTTGAATTTGCAGTCTTCCGTGTCTACGGTTAAGAGTTGGTAACGTCGTAACGGTAAGTTCATTTCAGCAACGTTACCATGGTTCTTATGTTGTGTGTTGGTTGAAATATTGTCTTATTTTTTGTCAGAAATGGAGACACTGTACGTGTTCCATGGTAACGTGCGTGCCGGTCCAGACGGAGTTGATTTGTCCAGCTGCCAGCGTGCCTTGGTAAACGTTCCCAACCTGGCACGCGTCGATTTGCTAGAGCTACGAGGGTGCATTCGGCAGTTGTTTGATAGGCACGTCGCTAGGAACAAGATAGTAATAGAGGTGGTCACCGCCACCATGGTCCCACCACACGGGCAGATGTTGTGGGGCCTGGTGAAGGTGACCAGCAGTGGCATGTGGGCAGAGTACATGGAGATCGTTAGCAATCCTCACGCTCCGATCTATGGACGACCCATGGTGTACGCCCATTTTGTTTATCCCGCTCAATCCTCCGGGGCGCTGTTCAAGGAGCGGCCGACGCTCTTGCCCCCTCTTTGGTTTATTGACGATGGGAGAGGTCTCGAGAGCCCAGACGTCGTTACGCGAGATGCTCCAGCTTGATGGAGATTTCGTACTTTCCAACCCAATGAAGGTGTGGATAGATGGCGGATGCTCGTGTTGATTGTCACGAGATTATCGATGGCATGTCCGAGGGCACTGCCACCGAAGATGAGGAGGACTTTGACTTGCAATCCAGCGAGGACGAAGCCGACGATGAGGGCGGGATCGTCGGTGGCATTGTTTCGACTGACACGGACTATGTTCCAAGTCGGTTGGATTGCCATGCGGCCTCTTCCCTTGTTCTCGCCTCAGAGCACGAAGTCGTCGTGGGCCTTCGATCTGGACACCTTGCTTGTGGGGCAACATTTCCCACACAAGGTCTGCGCCAGCAAGCTATCGTGAGTTTCGCGGTGAAGACGGTCGGACTTACCGAGTGTACAGTGAGTTTGAACTTTGTTTGATGTATCTTCAACCATCTACGATGGGTTGTACTAACTAATATATGTAAATGCGTTATGTGCGTGTCTAATCTCGACACTTACATAGTTAAGGCGTTTATCTCTTGCCCCGCAAAGTCCGTCTGCGCAGAGATTCCACGGGCGGAACGGCCTTCCGCATCACGCCGTGGACGGATCACATGTGAGCTTCAGGAGCCATTGCAAACGATAAGAATGTAACCTCACCTACATCGCGAGCATTGTAAGCCATGCAGTTGTCACCGATTTGACCATTTCGCCTAAGGTTCTGATGGCTAACGTAGCTAATACAATAGGGTATGCCGTTAGCTACAGTAAGGTCTGGCGAGCGAAGCGGAAGGTCCTTGAAGGGTTATAAGGTACCTACAAGGAGGCGTACGACCTAGTCCCCAGAATGCTGAAGCAAATTGCGGATGCTAATCCGGGGACATGCGTCAATAGGGACGATAGGCCCGACAGGTCGAACAACCCAAATTCCCTAATCCTTGATCGAGTCTTCTGGGCTTTTGGCCCGGCAGTCCAGGGCTTCCACCACTGTTGTCCCGTCCTGAGTATGGACGGTACTTTCCTTTGTGGGAAATACAAGGGCACCATTCTCACCGCTATTGCGCCGATGGCAACGCACCAATTGCTCCCGCTGTTTTGCAATTGTGGAGAATGAGAACACCGCCGATTGGCTATGGTTTCTAGCCAACATAAAGCAACATGTTGTAAGGGATCGGCGAATGCGTGTGTCATAACCGATCATCATGCCGGGTTGTTGTCCGCGATTGCGCACCATGCGCATCCGGTATTAGGGCACCGCTCAATGGAGCGACATGCGCACACGTTGGTGCATGCGGCATCTAGTCGCCAACTTCCACACGCGCCCGAGCAAAGACCTCATGAAGAAGTTCAAGAAGCTCGCCTACGAACCGAAGCGCAAGTTCGATGCGTGTGGCGGAACTTGAGGTCGAAACCCAGCGTGCAAGTGGAGGTTCGGCCCTGTGCACCGCAGCGAGTTATTGAGTGGATGAGCGAGCATGCCCCGACTACGAGAAATGGTCCTTCTTCACGACACCTATGGTGCTCGATGCGGCATCATGACAACTAACATGTCCGAGGTCTACAACGGTGTGTTGAAAGGGGTCCGTGCCCTCCCATCACCGCTGTTGTAGAGCGAGACATGGAACCGACGGATCGGTTACTTCAGAATCGGGCAATGATGGCAGCAAAGATTTGGACGAAGGGAAGCAAGACGGAGGTTACCCTTGCCTACATGGAGAAGAAAATTACCAAGGCCCAATCCCATGTAGCTATCACAATGGATGGCGGAGAAGAAAGTTCGAGATCCGCTATGGACAAGCACGTTCATGCCACATGAGAGGTGACCGGAAGCATGTTTGTACCATAGGCGATGTGGCGCTTGCACCGCAACAAGCCTCAATCGCCGCACAAGCCTTGCTCCCACGTATATCTTTGCATGTGCCGTATTTCACCAATCTTCTAGCATGTACATGTCGGAGTACTACGACATACGACACTCAGATGATACTTGAACGGGAGTTCAACTCCTACGGTGTGGAAAGCCACTATAGGGACCTATGGCCGGAGCGGTGAAGTGGTCACCGAATGAAGCATCCGCGCATCCGTGCCGGGAGGCGTCGATCAAGGCGCATCCGCAACGACATGGATGCGAGCCAACGTGGAGATCGCCAACACCAATAAGGTGTAGGCTATGTAAGACTCGTGGGCACTCATTCAGAACCGCCCGAGTAGACCTTCTTCCTCCCGCGCCACTTAGTATCCGTAAGCTATCCGGTGTATTTGAGTCATGTCGGTGTTGTAGTGATGTGAGTGTCGTAATGATATGCCTTGTAACTGCATCGCCGAAGTTATTATTACCGCCTGCTTGGGTTACGCGTGCTTTGCGTAAAGTAGTCGCCCCGCTTTCGAGAGTTGTCACTTCCGGCTTTCCGAGAGTGGTCACGCCCGCCTTTCCAGAGAGTGGTCACGCATGACTTTCCGAGAGTTGTCACTTCCGGCTTTCGAGAGAGTGGTCACGCCCGGCTTTCCGAGATAGTGCTCACTTCCTGCTTTCCACACTACGCGGTCACGTCCTCGTTTCCGCAGAGTGGCCCCTTCGTGCTCCCAACGCTATATATGGATGCTTTGGCTGCCATTGACCTCACTCTTCTCTTCCTCTCCTCCTTTCCTACAGTGTAAAAGAAGATGTCTTCGGCCTCATCGAACATTCGAGTGAGCAGAGAATTACAATCACTACGACGGCTAGCTTGCTTTGCCCTCGCTGCGTGGATCCGGTTAATGTGTTTACCTCTCATACGCCAACTAATCCGTCCCGAAGTTTTCATGAAGTGTTCAAATCTTTCGGTGACTTCGCAAACTCAAAGACGTAATGAATTATGCGTTGTACATATCGGGTTTTCTTACTTTCATTTGAAACTTCAATTCTTTTGTAGAACACAACATGTCGATTTTGGCAATGGGTCGATTTGGCGCGGTGCTTGAAGATATTGCAATGCAAATTGTCGCCTTTGCGTAGGGTCCCTCCGAGATGAGGGCGGCATCGGCAGAGGGTCCCTCCGAGATGAGGATGGCATCAACAGAGAGTCCTCGTGGCAATCGCGCATGACCCTCGGCCCCCATGCCGCTACGCTACTGGTCGACTCGCTTCGGACGGAAGATGGAGGGGCGAGGGTACGCGATTACGCCCATCCGATGCCTCGAGTCGACATCGCTGGGCCTTCCGCAGTCATGTTACTTAACGACATGCTTGACATCATCAATAACCGCCTTCAAGACCGAAAAAGGCGGTCCTTTGTGTTGTTTGTACCCCGCCGAGTTCGGCGGCGGCGCCGATAGCGATCTCCAAACGATCCACTCGCATGGTTACGTAACAAACAAAATTTTGTTAGTTAACCCTATTTCGTGAGGGTGGTTAATCTACTACGTACTCAACGCATCAATCGTCATTGCGTCTTTGCGACGGCGCGGGTCCATCCCCAAGTCCAAGCGTCGGCGTGACTAGGATCTCGCATGTCGGGCCGGGCGCCAATCAATCTCGTCCGCTGTTCCGTGACGTACCACTCCAAGCACGTGTCGAAGTCCCTAGATCGTGACGCGGTAGTGCTCTCCCGTGAACCGGAATCGATGGCCGTTTGCTATGCATCTACCCACGGCCGCTGCGCTTGAAGCCGATCATCGCTCTTGCGGCCCTTCTTTCTCCGCTTGAAGGTCCAACAAAATAAATAAATTATGGTATCGACATAACATATGACTAAAGGATCTACAATATTATTAAGCAATGCAATGTACTTACAAGTGACTACGCCGCAAGCTGTCGCCCTAGAGCGGGGATCTCCGGTGCAAAGTTGAATCGCCTCATCACCCGCTAGGGTTGTAACGGCTCAACCATGTGGGAGAACACCAGATGACAAGTTGTCCTCCAAGACGCGCGATCCCGGTGGCATAGCGAGCCTGCTTATCGGGGTCGTGCTCTGCACGTGGGCATTCGCCCAAGGAGCCCATACTATGTCGTTCTCATGCAGGTCTCGAATTCATTGTGGAACTCGGGGTATATGCGCGGCGCACCTCTCCCTAGACCACCCCAAGACGCCACGCCCATCGGGATCACATGGTCGGGCCTTCCACGGATCCTCCTCGTCCGCCTCACCATAGAAATGTTGTGTGTGCGGTAAGGATGGATCGGGCGCTGAAGTACGGCCGTCCGACCGCTGGTGCTCCCACGACCACACCGTAATAAATGCAGTGGCAACCCGAGAGCACGGCTCGTTTCGCGGCGACGCTATGGCGTCAGACAAAGCCGCGATGCGTCGCAGACAAAGATCTGGTGAACCCCAACTATCATCAAGCACGCCCTCATCGTCGGCGCCCACGATAGACTCCGCAAGGTGAATATAACTCGGGTACACCATGTCCCTGCGTGCTAGGGAACATGATCCACCCGAATATAAACAACAAATATGCAATAAAGTGGCATCGAACTACCTCCTCCGTTCGCCAATTGGGCAATGCATGAATCGCCGCAGCCCAACCGTGTGGAATGCCCTTTGACCTCTCGGGATAGGCCGGCGAAAACGATGATGGAGACGCGCCTTCGGTCCGGCGACCTCGGAGGGGAACAACTGCGACGGCCAAGAATCTAAGGCGGTAATGAAGCCGACATCTTGCGTTGTCACCGCTATCTCCCCACCGAAGTGGAACGTGTGGGTCTCCTACGCCAACGATCAACCAAGGCGGAAAGAAGAGAGGCATCAATTAGGAAGTTTCGCCCATGTTCAAGATGCGGGTGAAGCATAATCACCGGATTGACGGCTCAAACATACCGCTCGTCGAGCGGCCAGCCTCCTCGGTCCCGTGTCACCGAGTTGGTAGCCCATCGCCATCAATCCAAGCGTGATAAATGATGCTTGCCGTCCCATGCCGCTTCAAGTAGGGGTGGTAGAGCACGTGCCATTGCCGCAAATAGACAAAACTAACAGATTAGCAAAATCTAAAGCACGCACTTAATCGGTACAAAATGCAATAAGCAAAAAATTAAACACGAACTAAACCTCACTAATCGTAACACGCTACATTGCACTTATGATTTCCTCGGTCGGCCTCACGCGTTGGTTTATATACGCCTCACAAGCAGACAATGAAAGACAGCGACGCGATGTAAAGAAAAGTGAACAGAAAATCGCATGCTTCCAAATTTCTTTCGATTACAAGGCGGAAGCGAGGAGAAAAAAGGAAAGGAGAAAGAAATGCGCAAGACGCTGAAGGGCAGGCCGGCCGAAGGCGGTGCTACTGCGCCGGTCGGTAGGTCACAAGGCCGATGAAGCAGTCCGCCGCGCCCACTAACCGCTGCACGAGCAATCGCTTCGGGCTATTTTGCTAATTATGGCGAGTTATGGCTATTTTCGAAATAAATTGTCGCTACAGGGCTACAACAGTAAAAAATTCAGCAAAGCAAGCAGCACTAGAGTATTCATACATCAGTATTCAGTCCATGATCCGTTTTCCATTGATCCATCACACAGTCACATACTCACATTCACATTTCACACTACTGCACCAGACGTCACATTCAAATTAACTAGCTGTGAGAGTGACTGCCGAAATGCTGCATTGTTGCCAATGGGAATGTCGGAATGGGCTATGTCTCTGACTCTCTGTGAGAGTGTGACTGCCGAAGTGCTGAGCGTGGATGGGCCGCCAGAGGGAGTGAGGGACCGTGGATGGGCAACTGCTGAGCACGAGCGCCCGAGCTGAGAGCCGCCAGAGGGATTGGGGAAAACAGATTTCGGTATTTTTGGTTTTCAGTCAGTTTTTACCAGAAAAACCGAAATCCCATAAAACCATATTTTCGAATCATGTACGAATACCGGTCAAATCGAGTTGACCGGTACGGTTTGGTATTTTCGGTACGATTTGTTCGGTTCGGTTCGAAAATGAACAACCCTAGTCCTATTTAAAGGCCAAGGGGTTGGAGGATCGTGTCTTAGACGTGGTATAGTTGTAAACAACCAGTTTTGAGAGTTTGGATTCGGAATCTCATTCGTATTTGAGTCAGTTTGTACTTTCCTTCTGTACAGAGAACCTTCCGGGGGCCATAACTTTCTCTTCTGGACTTGGAATTGAGTGATTATCTTTTTCCCATTTAGCTAACGCGGAGTACTTCAACTTTCTATTTGTACAGGTTTTATGAAAACTCCATCTTTGTTTCCAAATTTGCCTTCAAAGTTGACTTTATTGCAGACTCTTATTCTCTGTACAGCCTGCCTTGCGGGTTCCATATCTCACACGTCAGAACTACAAATTAGGTCAATTAGGACTCTAGATTGGACTACGCGAACGTTTCTTAGCGAGGCAAATATGGAATCTCCCAAATTCCTTATCTCTTTTGCTTTCCTTTCTTCAAAAATTGTGTGGTATCATCTAGAAGCGAGAGAATAAGTTTCCCTACTAAATTATGAATCTCACCAACGATTTATCCTCAGAAATTGGTGTGCATATAACAATCCTTCTTGTCATCATGTCGCCGACTCGACGAAGGCTCAGTGTTTCCATCATAACTTTTCCGTCTGAACTCCGATGTTGGGAAAATGATATATGCATTTCGATCATCTCGATGAGAGCACCATCTTGAGAGCCTCCAAATTGGGATTTGAAAATGTCTTGACCATTGAAAGCTCACGGAATTGATCTTCAAAACCCGTTAATTTGTCGGTTCAACAGCGGACTTCTCCAAATGAGTGAATTTGGCATTAAAAAAATCACCTGAAAAGTTATGTTTTCTTGCAAAACAACACTTTTGCACGTATATCTCGAATATGGATGGATTGCCTAAAAAGTATGTTATGATGAATTAGGATGTCTTCTCCACTTGACTGCCTGTGGGCATATTGATTGGTCTTTCTAAGTTTTTTTTGTCCCGCTGCAAGAGTTTATTTGTTTCTTTAGCCCTGCGTGGAAAGTTAAGTAAACATTTGACCATAAGGTCCAGTTATTATTATTTTTTGTTATTTGAGATCTGTTTTGTTAAATCGATAAATGGATGGTATTTTATCGATGTTTCCTATGTGAACTAGCTATTGATTTAGGACTAGTTCAGAATGCACAGGGGGTTTCGGATGTGTAAATCCGGGTCCTAACATCGCGTCAAGCCCATCCAGGTCCATGTAGGAGTTGACGAGGTCGTGCAAGGCCGCGTCGTTGTCGTTCGATCTATATCCCTTCGGCGACGGCAGTGTTGGGCTCAACTGAGAGAACCCGAAGAGGATGTCGCTCTGTGACTAGCGATGCCCTGCCCTCCGCGGCAGCGGGTTGGGCAGCAACGGGTCGGAGGTCGACGACGGCGGGGATGACAGGTGGCGCGACCAGATGAGCGTACAGAGGCGGCGGCAGGAGCGAATCCAGCGAGAAGAACAGGGGATCTGGGGTGTAGCGTGCGTGGTTGCTGCCTAGGGATGGATCTGAATGTATGGTGAAGGGAGACACATCTGTGGGTGGGTTGGGGGGGCAGAGCGATGGGGAGAGGCACCAGTACGCCGATGCCGGGGCGGGGGAGAGGTTGAGCAGGGTTAGGGATTCCTTTCGATTCACCGTGTACTTTGTGTGTAACTTGTGTAACATCCTGATTTTCCAAATCCTTTTAAAATTGTAAAACAAAATAAAACTATTTTGTTTTGATGAGAATTCATAGTTGGTTCGTTTGAGAGGTTTAAGTTTCGTGTTGTCACCTCTTCTGTATGTTGGCCAGTTCTCTCCTCAGTCTCTCTTTTGTGTTATGTTCGGTTTAGACCTTCTCTGTGGCCTGGACCTCCCCTGGGGGCTCAGACCTTTTCTCAATTAGACGTGTCTTTATGTCCAGACCTTTCACTTTGAGTTAGATCTCTTTGGATCTCTTTGTTGGTTTGAATCTCTTTGGTTCAAACCTCCTCCTTAGGATTAGACCTCCTCTTGGTTCGGACAAGCCTATATGTCCAGGTCTTCCTTGAATTTAATTCCTTTAGGCCTCCCCATCCATTAGACCACCTGGCTCGCCTAGCTTAGGAACTCCTGACCTCCGAAGATCTCCTCCCGAACCTTCAGGACCTCCTATACTAAGATCCTCACCGCCAGGACCTCCCATTGTGGAGATCCTAGCGATTAGGACCTCCCCTTGTCGACTTAGTTCTTTAGACCTCCTCTCAAGACCTCCTTGAGCCCGTGGAACCTCCCTTCGTGAGAGCCTAACTGTTAGGACCTCCCCGTGGGTGAGATCCTACCAGTCAAGACCTCCTTTTTACAAGGATCCCCTCAGCCAGGACCTCCCTTGATGGGATCTTGGTTGTCAGAACCTCTTGTCGCGTGGACCTCCTCCATGTGTATCTGGACCTCCCCATGTCTAGACCTCTCTGTCAGAATTGACCGTTAAGACCTCCCTCGAGATCTTAACACTGCATCCTCCTCCTTGAACATCTGGACCGTCAAGACCTCCCCATTGGAGATCTTAACCGCCTGCATTCCTTCGTTAGCAGATTCGATCGTTAGGACCTCCCTTGGAGATCCTAACCGCTCGCACCTCCGTCTCGATTTGACCCACGGCTCTAGACCTCCTAGCGGGTGAGGTTCTCCTCTTACCACACGAACCTCCCGTCAAGACTCAATCTTGGCCGTTGACCTCCTCCTTGGAGATCCAACTGTCAGACCTCCCTTGACCCAATCTGTTTTTAGATTTGGTCGGTCCCACCCGCCAAAGCTTACCCATTCTTATTTTTCCCCGCCACACTAGTACCATGAGCATTTAATGCATGTCCTGTCGCATTGAATGCAGCCATGAAAGTGGCTGCTTCCATTGTATGGGGTCATTCTGGGGCACTATTGGTGTCTTTTCTAGTCTCCTCCCGTAACAGTACACTATGTCCTTTATTATTTTTCTTTGACACTCCCGTACCTTTTGCCTATTTCTCGTGCTCACCAAATCATGTACGCATTGAGTGGTCTTTTCACTTTCTTTGACTATAACTAGCCCCGGGAGCCCTTCCTTGCCACCCTTTTCCCACATTCATCACTCTGGCTCACACTCAGTGGCTTCCTGGAGAGCCTTGCTGTCAAGAGCATCGCCAGGAGCACCTCTCTCCATCGCATTTTCACCATTGGAGGCCCCGCAGGAGCTTGGGCGTTGACCTCAACCGCCCATACCGCCTTCGACCTCCCCTCCACTCGTCACCTCTCCTTTATTGCTGGTAAGCCTCCTTGCGTCTGATCTGCTCCTACTCTGATCGCCACCATAAGAGGTTATGTCCCTTTCAGGACCTCTTCTTTTGGATTCTCGGTGGAACTCTATGGTTTTCGTATAAAGATCACCTCTCTGGACTCTGCGCAAGTATCATCATCTTGGTCTTTTGCTAAAGCCGCCCCTCTGGTCTTCCGTGAGGACCTTCCTCATTGGACCTCTCCCCAGTAAGTTGGGGCCTCTCCCAAAGAACCTATTTTGAGTATGAGATGTTTCTGTTGGTTGAGTTTTGGAGTTTCTTTTGAAGTTCCTTTGGCTCTTTATTTGGAATTTGGTTTGAGTTGTCTCCTTTTCTCCGTATAGATCGTGAGGACACCGAGGAGCGCTGATTGCCTTCAAGAAGAAGACTCTCAAGACAGTGAGCAAGGCAAGTCATGCTCTTGAACATATTGCACCCAATATTTCAATTTATTTATGTTCTGTTTCAAAGGATAATGCATGCCTATTTCTATCAAGATATTTTAGTACATGTCTTTACACACATAGTTATGCCTATTTCCTTCATATGGCCAACTTTGACATTGAACCAAATCTGTTGTCACCTTAGACAAAATCTGGTTGATACATTAGTATGAACCAGGAGCAATTGAAAAACTGAATGCTTAGTCTTGCCTAGACCAAAAGTACTTGATTTGGGAAAATCTTTACCTTCATGACCAACTACTGTTAAAATGTTTGACCATGACATTGGGTTGTCATGGGAGTATGGAACTATTGCTGGGGAAGCAAAGAAAATGAAAACTGATTTAGACTTGGGCGAAATGGTTTGCTTGGTTGGTGCAAGGTTTATGCACGGACTCTATCCTGGATAAGGTGGAGGTCCAAGGGTTTGTGATTGTCGCCCAAGTCAGTTGAGGACCAATCTTTGAGCCGCCAATGCTAGGTCTATAATGGGCTATGCCAAAACCGTGCAACCACATGTCTCCAGTATGGGGTGTGGGACCTGGCCAATTAATTTGCAGAACTTTCACCGCGGTTGATCCATTTGGAGGTGTGGGAGGTCTTCTATGGCCTATGGTCTTTCATGACCTATATTTCCCACTGGTGCAAGAGGGGGTCCAGATCCTGCGGATTTGTATCCAAAGGAGGCGAAACCTTAGCAAGGAGGGGCTGTGGTGGAACAATGCATTGTAAAGGCTTTGTTATGAACTCTAGACCTCTTACCTTTGGTAGTGAGAGGTGGCATCGGCAGCTGTTGGGATAAACTAGAGGAATCATGTCATGTGGGTAAAGTGCACATCCTCGTAGAGTGTAAATCTATTCGAATAGCCGTGTCCGCGGTCATGGACATACTGGCAGCGGCCACTCAGAGTTAGATGTTGGATTTGGGTTTCTCAAAGTGTTTAATAAATTGTTTTGGGATTTCTATCCCATGGGTTTTGGGTAGGGAGCCTTGTGACAGGAGGGTATCCTTCACCAACTTGTTAATGAATGCTATCCAACTGAAAATCAAGTTTTGAAAATGAATTTTATCTATTAAAAACCTGCCTTGGAACTTAGTAGCTGTAATTGTAAGAAACCTGGCTTTATGCAAATCAACCATATTATGCCTTCTGTTGTACATCCATGTATGCATGTCATATTGTTACTCCACGGGTGTGACTTGCGAGCACAGTGGTAGTGCTCACTCTTGCTCATTGCAAACTCTATTAGGAGAAGACAACAAAGATGAAGAAGAGGACCAGACGCCAGTAGGTTGTGCCCTCCAGCCATTTTGCCTGTGGTATAGTGGATGGACGTCTGTTTCCGCTCTTTTGTAAGCTTGCTTTTGGCTCAAGGCCACCTTTTGTAAACAACTCTTTTGTTATGTTGTAAATAAAGTTTATGTCGTGGATGTTACCATTCTTGTATGTTTGTGAAGAGCTAGCTTGAGATCCTTGGGACTAGCTCGATTCCACACTGGGAATCACAGAGCGATCCTCGAGTCTCACGACCTCCTCAGTCGCCTCGACCTCCTTGAGTTGGTCGTGGCGGTGAGGATCTCCCGTGACTCCCACTTCCTCGGTGGTAATCTTGAGAGGTCCCACAAGGCCTCAATTGGTGCCGCCGGGCAGTCCTACACGAGCCTCGGGAGGTGCCACCGACCTCTGGGAGGTCCTAAGGACGCCCTAGGAGATCTGGGAGGACCTCTCGGGTGCCCTAGGGTTGGGTCGCGCCACTTAAAATAATTTTTAAATTGAAGTCATCGCCACATCAGTTGCCACGATAGCAAAACTGCCTCCAGAACCACCTCAGAGGGGGGAGGGTTAAGTAACTTGGTTTCTGCAACGTTGTGGGGTTAAATAGCTAGTTTCCTTAGAAGATCGTGTGGACTTGTTTCCAAATAATTAAGAGGGGGGAGGGTTAAGTAACCTGTTTTCTGCAACGTTGTGGGGTTAAATAGCTAGTTTCTTGAGAAGATCGTGTGGACTTGTTTCCAAATAATTAAGACCGGCTATACGAGAGCTAGGTTGACATGTCCTGCCAACAGCAGCTAATATAAGACAAGGCAGGCGATATGGATGAATGTGCTCGTGGCTAACATAAGCCACACTGATAACAGGGGCGGATATACAGTACAGCACCAGATTGCACAGGACACTGGGTCCAAAAAATTATTTTTCTTTAGATACAACCATATATATATAATACGGATACTCTAGCCTAACATAAGAGAGAACACTCCAAGTTATAACCCATCTGAATACGACCCATTTTATCTCAGGATTCCTGATCTTTTTCGCTCGGATCTGCCGCCGCTGGCTGATAAGGAGTAGGTCTGTTTGCTGCGACCACCGTGCTGCATGTGGATGGACATGTGTCCTATTCCTATGGATGGTGTTACGTGAATTGCTGCACGTACGTACGGCATGTACGGAGCAATGTACCGCCAGCAGCGTACGTGGCCGGCCCGGCAGTGAGACGATCGATATGCATGTGATGTGATGTGAATTTAATATCACTCGTCATAACTATTGGGTGAATGAATTAATAACACTCGTCGTAACTATTGGGTCAAGCACGTGCACGTACGTACGGCGCGTTGACCTTCTCAACAAGTGGGCGGCCCGTGGCACTAGAGAAGAGACGTCCGAAAGAGTGCGATGCTGTTTGCAACGGACACCGTCGTGACGGTGTACTACTGTTGTTTGTCATCGAGTTGTAAAATAGTATTTTACATGTGCTGTGCATCAATTTACCGAGCCATCGAAGGCCACGAAGGATGGCAATGACAATGTTTGACATCCATGTTTAAAGCTGATGTGTTGTGTTGCACTGTGATTTAATATAAAAAAAATTGTTGAATTTTTTTTAGCACATGTGATAATACATTTGAAGCTACGAGTGCGAAGTAAAAAAAGAAAAAAAATCCATATATATATATATATATATAATTTCAAATAGTGTCAAATGATTTTTAATCTGTTTTTTTAATCCTCGCGCCTCACCTCCTCCGTGCTAGGGAGGCATGGACTGGCGCCGTCCGTGGCTTTAGGGCACGGTAGTGTCCTCTGATGTGCCTCTGACTCTGAGGACCGGACTCGGCCTAATCCGTGCCCAGGGATCCGAATTTTATACTTGACGCGTGCAGAAGTTCGGCGTGTCCTCTGATGTGCCTCTGACTCTGAGGACCGGACTCGGCCTAATCCGTGCCCAGGGATCCGAATTTTATACTTGACGCGTGCAGAAGTTCGGCCCCTCTAAAATTGCTATTAGCGTGATAAATAGTTACATATGAGACAAAAACTCAGAGAGAGAGAGATCGGGGGCGGACACGATTGACATGTCCCCACCCATGGCACAAGAGAAGAGACGGCGGCAAGAACGATTTCGAAACAATGGGTCCCACCCCACGTCCTCTTCCTTATCTTATCCCAAACTGCCGGCTTCATCACCAAACAGACAGCTTTTTGCCACCAATGGCGAGCCCCGGTGACCGTGAGGGAGGTGCTCCCCGCTTGTCTTCCCCCCAAAACCCTAAATCCCCACATTAATCCAATTTAAGTTTTTGGAATACCAATTGGAAGCTTTGGGATCCGATTTGAAATGGTCTTTTTTGGGAAATCTAACTTGAAAGCTTTTGGAAATGATCCCGGTTTCAAATTTGTTGAAAAATCAGTCGAGTTGAAATTATTATTTTTTAGCAGCAAGTTTTTTCAAAGTTTCGGATGTGTGAATTGGAAGGTCAATTTTCCGGATAAAAAGTTTGTGTTTCTCGGATTGAAGGTTGTGGACTCGCGCGCGCGCGCGCTGGCTTTCTGTCTCCGACGTAGGGTATATATCTTGTTGGCCTCTCAAACAACTCCGACCCATGAACATGATCCCTCACAAGCACATTGTGGTCGTCAGATTTTACAACTCAAGTATGTAGCGAAAGCTCATTTAATTTCAAAGCATGAAATACAGTGGATAATATAAACTTTCAAAAGATAATGCTAGATGAATTTCATATTAAAAGGCAGAGTTGCTTACAAAGTTATACACGTTTTCCCCCCTTCAAAAAATTATGGGCTCCTAGATCTGTCAAATTTCTAAAACATGAAATCCACAGCACAAACACTAGGTAAAACATATAGACCGTTGGACAAGTCATAAATAATCAAAGTGCACACGAACAACTAGTACCTTCATATACTTCTTAATTAATACCGATAAGCTATACCCTGAAGCTTAATCATACAATGGGATATAGATGACGTGCAGTGCTGATGCCAATTTGATACAATAGACTCTACTTCCGACTAAAATTGTACACTGGTCCTCTGGCTCAAATCAAAAGGAAACGACACGTATTATGAACAAGTTGACACCAAAATGGACTCCGGTCAAAAGGCGCACATGACACACCCCCAATAATGCTCCGAGCTTTTCTGAACCTCGCTTTCCTCGAATTCACACAAAGAGATCTAAAAAGCTACTTAAAAGTGTGTATCCCAACATGCCATTAGTTTTGTCACCGCAGTCTTCTTTTACTTAGCCTTCTAATTATCAACCTCAGCGGAAGTACAAGCTCAAAAAGTATCTTGACGGATTGAACCCCATGAGTATCACTGCAAGACGAGGGGGGAAATGTCAGAAAATTGTCACGAGGTAAATTCAGTACTGTACAAAATGCACTTACTAAGTGGAGAGAGTATGATGACAAGCCCAATTGGGTACAAGAAAAATGTTGTTCTGTCCAAAAATGGAAGAACTGCATCCAAAGAAGAAAAAAAGTTGTTAGGACAAAAGTGCTGACATACATATGCAACAAAGTCTCTGAAAAGATCAAACTAAACTTACCATCATATCCTAAAAAGTTTAGATAGTGGTAATAAGAAATTGCCACCATGAACAAGAGGTTTGATAACACAGCAGGAAAGAAGCCATGTGTGACCAATAGAGGCGACAAGAAGTACTGAAGCACTGAGAAGAGAGATTGTCAGATGCATTGCCATAAATGCTGCGACCAATGTTCAAATCGACAGAACGTTCCCTTATTATTACCATATAGGATGACGAATGCTGGGAAGAACGAGTTGCAGTGAACATCAAATGCATAGAGCCTGCAAGGTTTTTTCTTACATTGTTACTGATATTGACCGTGACCTTAGGAACAAAGCAGTGGAAGAAGTGATTATAGGGGGGCTGTTTGGTTTGCTACTCTTGCAAATCAAACCAAATATTGGTAACACCAACGAAAATTGGTTGTTGATTGGTTTGCTACCAAAATTTGGTAATGCCGACGAAAATTTGGTAATACCAATGAAATCCAATGTCACACGTGGGCAATCCGATGGTGAGAAAATCACTCACCAAAATTTTGGTAACGCCAAAATTTGGCTTAGCCACGATCCAAACAACGCTCTTTTTGCCAATATTTGGCTATATCAAAATTTTGGTTTAGCTCATTTTGGCCATCAACCAAACTGCCCCATAGTCTCAAATCAATGCTCGTTACTAGGCAACAAAACAATGGGCTAGATTGTGTATCATACATGCAAATCAGACAGAAGAGTTGTCTAGTTCCCATGGAAATTTCCTAAACATGCTGCCATAAGTCCGTGAGTTTCATATAACAACTCTTCTGTTAACTTTTTTTTAAGGTGATAAAATGACAAAACAAAAAACAGATGATATCTAAATGGTGGAAATACTAACTCAAGAGAAAATGCACAGGTGGTAGAATATAGAAAATTTACCACTCGACACGTTGTTCAACCACATGACTGTTAGGTTCCTCCCTCAAGTAAGAATTTGTAAGAAACCTGCATTGGAGCATAGCAGATGTTAGTTATGATTCTCAATTTACAGATTTACATGTAAGTATTTTAACAGATTGGTCGTTATCATTAGATCATCACTAGACTGAAAATATAACATAGGCAAGAAATGTAGACTAAAACCTACAAAGTAGGTACACCTTGCGAGTAAAATGGTGAAGCAATACACATTGTTCAAAATAATTGTCACTGGCACCAATATGCCACTAGCTCATTACAGCAAGCTTCGACTTTCATTGAACATATTGCACATATGACTAACTGTAGCTCGAGCACTATTCTTTTGTTATTTTCATTTTCAATAGTACCACACATGTTGAGGTGATATCTCACAAGCTAGTAAAAACAGCAAGAAAGTAGTAAAGAGTACATCAGGTCGCTAACAAAACTCTCAATCTAGTTCCCACTTCAGTGTCCAGAGAAGTACTGATAAGATGATGTTGATGTTGCTGTTAAGTTCCATAAATACATGGAGCACTAGCACATGAAAGACTTACCAGCAAAGTGTGGCCAAAACAATCCCCGCAAACAAGAAATGGACAAACACAACCGAGGTGATTGTTAAAGCAGCATGTGAGGCGCTCTCTCCATACCTATAGAACAAAGACAATAATATTTCTTTTTCATAAAAGAAGCCAAATATTTAATAAAAAAGGGATAAACAAGTCAATAAGTTGACTATACAACAGACAATAAAGACAAACCCACACTAAATCTGTTAAAGATGAAAAAATATATAAATTGAAAAGAAAATATAGAGCCAACTATGATCAAGATATAAATTCTTGCTCCTCACCCAAAAAATATATAATTCTTGCATATTGTATGGACAGGAATTGCAAAGATAATAAAAGACTATAAAGAACCCACGCTGCACAGTAAGCTGAAGTCGCAAACACAAGGAAAAGAATTAGAATGACAACAAATGCAGGATCATCCCGAGCCCACTGGTTCTTTGTTTCTGAAAACGAAGATAAGAGAAATCAGGAATTTGCCATAATATCGAATGCAAAAAAGGTAATTGACTGGCATAGTATGGAAGGAAATAAATTCCAACAAACCTATGAAAGTTCAGGGAAATATCAGAATGAATGTTTGTTCGATACCAAAGAAAATTATATAGTGAATTCAACATGAGTTCAACAAAAGTGAGTTTAAGATGGCATAGTGCCGAAGATGCTCCCAACCAAGATAGTCATAGTTTCTTCTCTCTTGACTAGCTGCCATGGCAGTGATCATGGACACACAATGGAAAAATGGCAGTGATGGTGTCATCTCAAATTCTTTGTTTAACAGTGGAGCAATGTTTATCTAATTCTCTTAGAATATCCGCCCCGAGTATGTATTACAAACTTTGCATGAACAGATTACTAGTGCGTCAGCTTCTCCATAATGGATGGGAAACACAACAAACATTGCAATATACATGTCATAGAAAATATATTAAGCCTTCCATCAATTCGACAGAATAGCATAACTTCATTTTAGAAACAAATTGTATAAATGTGTATTCGGGATTGGTATATACAGAAGAAATGTGCACGCATATAAATATTTGTATGTTCATGAGGGATCCAGTTTATTTCAACTATGCTCAACCAAAGAAATAATTTAATACTCCCTCCAGACGTAAAAGGTTGACGTCCTGTAATACTAATTAATACTAAGTGACGTCAATTAAAAAAAACAGAGGGAGTATATTCAGTATGTCAACCGTTCATCCTTCAATATACCAAGGGAAATTGTACCTAAAGACTAAAGAGGTAAGATCAAAGCTCCCACAAAACTTAATTGTCTCTCAAGGTTGAAAGAATGTAAGCTCCTCGGGTAAATATCACAAGCCCCTAACATATATTAATGAAATCTAACATAAGCATCACAAGTACATAACAAGAAATATTATGTCCAAAAGAACAAAAATAAAAAGTCACTAAATTCACAACAAATTGCTCATCAAAAGAAGGTGCAATTTGAGATGTTTGCAAGTAACGTAAATTATATGTTACATGGTAATAAGTAATGGTAAAAGTAGACCACGTACGCTTGTGATATTTGGTGTGCTGATAGCTGTCTTCCATAATTGTAACATGCGTACAAATAGACAAAAGCCAATCAGACGCTTAACCATTAAATGAGCACCAAACAACAAAAAATAAAAAGAAGGGACATCTTAAGACCATACAACTTCAAACGATGAAACGAAGGTGAGGATGTGTTCCTCAATCCTAGCAAAATAAGCCAGCTAAGCTTTGTGTGCAGGCACAAGTGGTCAGAAGTAGTTCCATTATAGGTGGGTGGTCGAATGGGGTTTTTGGTGCTGCTGGTGGTGTGAACTTTGAAAGCTCATAGTGAAGTTCTCCAAGTTTTTTCAAGCATGTTGGTGCTATGAAAGTTATGCCCACAAGATGGTATTCCATAATACACTTATCTTTGAATTAGAACTTAGCAACTAGAGGGATACAAGCATCTAACATTAGCAATTTAGCATTGAGAATATGCATTATATCAATTCAACCATTGTGAAAGTGTTAATGCTACTATGACAGTATTTACAGAAAACATTAACATAATAAAATAACCAATGCAAACAATCAGGATCTGGACTGAGTGCAGGATGCGTACACTAGTTTTGGTGCAGTACAGAGATAAACCATTTGCCAAAATGTGTACTCGATATCCATTTGTTGCCACTGTTGATGAGAAAAACAGTATTAGATTATTTTATAATAAAGTACCTTAAGAATGGAAGATATATGGATATTTAGCATAGAGATACACATATGTTGTTGTGAACCTATGATTATTTTATAATAAAGTACCTTAAGAATGGAAGATATATGGATATTTAGCATAGAGATACACATATGTTGTTGTGAACCTATGTTGGAATATGTACGACCAGTACCAGAAAAAGGCATATATGAACAAGATCAGAACATTTTCCTTACTTATTAGCTGTAATTATAGAATGAAGCACAAAATGGTGTCAGAACAGTCTTCAATTATGTTTCCCCTAAGTAGATAAGAGGGTCAAGTTTTGCGTATCAACTAAAAGTTAACATCAAGCAAATATCAGCGAGAATCTCTCCACATAAGTACTTACAAACTACCATGAAACTGCTAAAATGTTTCTACAAAATACGGAAGAGGGACGGATTGACCCCATGACTACTGTCATCGATACGAGATCGGACAGTAAACTTGTAGGCACCCCCGATCGGATGCATCGACCGTCGAGGGTGCAAGGGAGGAGACTCAAAGTGAATCACACACAAAGGGGGTCGTACGGATGTATTGCATATGGTTGGTTGAAGTTACAATGGGCATCCCCCTCCCCATTTACAAGGGGTCCTATTTATAAAGGAGGAGGGGGGGATCAGTGAAGTTACATCGCTGCCCCCGGGACTTAGCTAGCTTTGGGGGTACTTCCGTCCATCACGTCAAGTGGGTCCCGCCACGTATGCGGGTGTCGATGGAACCTCACCGTGTGGCTACCCCGGACTAGGTCTAGGGCCGGTCCGGGGTGGGTTTGCCGATGTGTCGCGCCTTGCCGAGGTTAGTCCTTGGTCCCGGGGTTGGTCTCCAGACCTCATCCGAGGTCTGTCCCCGTACCTCATCCGGGGTGGATCCATCCGGGGGTCATGCCATCACAAGGTTGTCATCGGCTAGAGGTAGCGCGGGGACCCTCCCCGAACAACTACCAAGATTAGATCACTCCATATAGGAAGAATGAAAATGAGCATCTATGGTCTGTTTGTTTTACTTGCTTTCATTGGCCTAGTCACAGTGGCTGCCAAAATTCGGGCGAGAAGGCAGCTGAAAAGAATCCCAATATCAATCAGACTACCCCAAGTCCCAACTTGCCAGATCTACAGCACAACAAGCTACCGTTTAATGTTGAAGTCAACAGTCTTAAATCCAACCAAGAAACGAATAGAGCGTCACCCATGTCTAGACCCATCTTATTTGGTGATTGATGCATCAAGGATCAAGAGATTGCAAAATCACCTTTACCACATGAAACCAAATCCCAGTTCGGTGGGCGCAAAGTAATGCGCAGACTCAACCAGATAGCCAGGAACTCTAAATGTGAACTGAAATGTGCAGCCTTGGACTAGCTCCTAACACCCGCGCATCAAAACCTCACCTTAGCGTCCTCCACGGTTGAGGGCGTGGGGGATCCACTCCACAAACGCCCCCAGCTAGTACAAACTGAACCAAAACTCCCAAGATCCCTCCCTCGTACGCGGTATGCCCCCAAAGCAAATCCTCGTACGCATGGGATCTTGGGCACATTTCCGCGGCGAGTGAAACCCTAACGATAATTCGAGGCTCTCGTCGCACCAGGACACAAATCGCAGCAGCAAAAGCGCGATGCGGCCTTGCAGTCGGACTCCAGGACCGACCAACCGCCCGAGCTCGTACGTCAGATCAGCACGACAGGCAGAGGGAAGAGATCAAGTGGAATAGATGTGGATTCCGAGGAAGAGGAGGAGCCCATCACCAACCTTGACGATGCGGCGGAGGTACGGGCCGAAGAGCGGCGGCGCGGAGCGGGCGGCCCCGCGCCCCTTGGACGCCGTCGTCGGCAGCATCGTCGTCGCCTCCTGCCCTCGCCTTGGCTCCTCCGCTCTCGGGATCTGCTGCTGCTGCTTCCTCCTATCCTATTCGCTCGCAGATCCGGCCCACTTCAACCAACGGCGGTGCGAGGCTTTTGGGCGGTGTGTTTCGCTCGCAGATCCGGCCCGCCGGCACTTTTGCGTTTCCTTTCTTCCTTCCGGTTTCTTTTCTTTCTCTCCTTAATCTCTATCTCTACTACTTAAATATTAAAGTTAGTGATCCTTAGCATCCGTTGGATCCAAAACGAAGCATCTGACAGTCCAAATGGATCGCACGGTCAGCGACCGCCGCCGCTGCACTTCTTCAACATCCTCCTTCCTCTCCCATTTGCGCCCTCCTAACTCTCACCTCCCCTGAAACCGCCACCCGTTCCCTCCCCAAATCTTTCGCCGTCGCTGCCCCCTCCCCCAACCTCTCGCGTTGCTGCCGCGCTCCCTCCACCGCGCTACCGCCACCATTCTTCACTTGGAGGGCTCCGGTTGGGCTGTCAGCTGGACCATCAGGAACGTCGTCTTCCGCCGCCTCAAGGCCAGGCCAGAGAACAAGGTGCTCGCTACCTCCCCATTGTCCTCGTCCTCATCGCCTCGCCCCCCCCCCTCCCCCGCCGTAACGCCCTCGCCCCTCCGTCCCTCCCTCACATCCACTTTTCACCCTGTCCCGCCACCGCGCCGCCCTCGCTAGGTCCTCTAGTCGTTTCCCCATCCGTTCCTCACATCCTTCACGCCTCCCCGACTAGCCACCACCATGGCGCGCAAGAAGATCTGGGAGTACGACTCCAAGCGCCTCCTCAAGGAGCACTTCAAGCGCCTCGCCGGCATCGATCTCCAGATCCTCTCCGCCCAGGTCATTTCTTCTTCTCAAACTTTTTTTTGGGTGCTTGATGATTCGAGTGGTTTCTGATCTATTGGGGCTATTCAAGTCGAGATGGGCAGTTGCAAGGCTCCAATTACAACCTTCATAGTTAAGCCATTTGTGCCCCTATGATCAAGAGTACTACCTTTCGATTGTGTCGAAGAGGCTGAGAAGCACCATTAGCTTCTCGGAGTGTGGAGGGATTGAGATTGAGGAGAACTAGGACAAGGTTAAGACAATATTTCTTTCCACTGAGAAGCCAATGACACCTGATGCATGTACTCCCTTGATTGCTACCCTTCCATTGGAGGTACTTACATTGTGGCATTACTTGCCTCCTTACCTCACACCGTTGATCTTCTTCCTCCCATGTGCATAATCGTTGCTTTCTCTGTTTGATCATAGGCACGTGGAAAAAATGGTGATTTCATTAAATGAGTGTTTGCTATCTTCCAAGGTACTACAGATTTGGAGGAAGTTCACTTGCCATTGCCATTTGTAGTAATTTTGTTTGTTGATAACTTTTTTTACTCGTCATATTCACAAGGATCTGCTCCCTTTTGCAGACTTGGATTTCTCATTTCTTGAGATGAACCCATTCACCATGGTGAATGGGGAGCCATATCCTCTGGATATGGGGGGTGAATTACATGACACAATGGCTTTCAATAACTTCAAGAAGTGAGTTTCAGGCTTCCCGAGGACTCGATTTCTTGATGTGATTATTGTATTAAATCTTACTCATCAATGTGCAAGTGGGGGAACATAGAATTCCCTCTGCCATGTGTTTATTGTATTAAATCTTATTGCCATGTGCTTGATCAATGTGGAACCCCCTCCCTCCTTCCATGTGAAATGCGGTAAAGTTTTTTTCCCCCTTATGTCAATTCATATTACCTTGGGATCGAGTCATACCTGGGGTTGACTCAAGTGGATCTGGTTGCGGCTCATGTATGGGGTTGGTTAAGGTGAGTCAGCTATGATTGATTCATATGTGGTTGGTTTGCCTATTGGTGGTTCTTCCTTTCATTGGGCTTATCAGATTGTTGCTTTGTGATTTGGCAGGAGGTGGTTCCATTCTACTTTTATTATGTTAGTAAAAAACTTTAGAATTATTTGTCATTCTATATAACATAATTAATTGGCAACTTTGTGTTTTTATTTCATTTCAGGAGAGAATATGCATGTCGCATTTTTTATGCAGTAATGCACGTACACCTCATGTTACCAATGCAAGAGGACGCATCTAGAGGCTAGGTGCAAGAATTCGATTTGCATTACAAAACAGTGAGCTTTCACGCATTGCTAAAGTCATATCTGCAACTCATAACCACCTTGTTGGTACCAAGTAGGGTTTTCATAAACTAACTGCCTGCTCTAGAAGCTTAAGCTGTTGAAGCATGTTGATAACTTGATATTGCTCCTAGGTTAACAGGCAAATTTGTATCTTAGGATGGTGTAGATCAAAAGCATTTGATATTAAGTTCATAGAAATATAAGTAATTGACATTGGATCCTATGATTATGGGTCCTTATAATCTGCACTCCGAGTTGGCACGATGTGCATGCACAAGTTGTTTAAGCAATTACATTTTAAATTTGATGTTCTTCAGACATGTATGGGATTACATGGATGCATAGCAGTGCAAAAGAAAGTTCTGTGGGAACTGTGTATGAGGAAAATGCGTGCTTTCAATAGACATGATTATCTTGTTGGCACTTTTATGAGAAAGTTTGACCTAATAAGTTTTGAGATTGATGATTATCTTTTTTTTATTATTCTGAATGTCTTTATATGACTGTTTCTGTATACACTGACCTCCAGATAAAGCAGTTAAATGTACCTATCAAGGTTAAAATTTTCGAGTGGAATGCCGAAGGCTTGCTATCAAGAATTGAGGTGTGAGTCTACTATACTACGTTACATGGTCCAATTTTGCATTGTTATGGCTAAAACGTACTTCACTCCTCAGGGCTCCGGGCATTCCTACCTAAGCCTGAGATGATGACTAGACTAAGAAATTTCACAGATCTAAAGAATAGTGTAAGTTCAGCATATTATGTAAATATCATTTTGTATCCCATATAGGCACTTGAAATCCACATCATGCATGTTGTTCCAGCCTTGGTGTATCAGCACGACTGATGGTTTTTAATCTATTGTACCGTCTATTTATTAAGAAAGTGATTGTGATTTGTAGATTATACTATTTCTCCTACACAAGTTGGTCGGCAGATCTAGGTCTGCATTACAAGGATTGATGAAATGACTAATGAATTAATAATTAGTGAAAAAGATGCATGGGTAAGTTTACTACATGATCTCTGTTGCCTCTTTTTTTTTAAGCATTCACCATCATATTCTTTGCCAGGACACCCTTTGTATTTTTGGTTGTGGCTGTTTAAAGTATGTATTCTTGGTCTATCAACTTAAGTACTAAACAGATTGCTTACATACACTATCTTATGCAAGAAACCCTTCTAATTAAATAGCTTTTGCTAAGCTCTTTTTAAAGCACTCTCCAAAGTATCTATGTCACTTGACTTCTGCAACACTTTATCACATTTTAACTTATATGAGTGAATCCGTGCTTATCCTTGAGTTTTTTAATTAATTTTAAATGTGCTTACTTGTTTTAGGCAATAAAATACCACAGGGAAGGAACTCTCTTGCGAGGGACAGTCCGCAAGTTGTTTCCATATGGTGCACAAATTAGGATTGGCAAGACTAACAGAGGGTAACATCCCTGACCTGTTTGTTACATCTGGCATTTCTTCCTGTTCAGCTGAAGTTCAATATGCTTTTAGAACTACTGCACAACCCTTCCTTTCCATTCCATTATTTCATTTAGTAGATGCCAAAAAGTTTATTTCCGGACATATTTTCTTATAAGCAGCATGATGTAGGTCAATCCCATGCATCTCCTGTTGCTGACAGTTCACCAAATCACCCTAAATCAAGCGTGTGCTTTACAATTGCTTACTCAGGTATTCTGTACCAAATTATATAGAAGTTAACACAATATGTATTTAATTTTGACAACATTGTTAGGAGTCCCGAGTTTACATGATATAATTCACATTCTTAGACTAGATGATCAGAACAAAGGCATCATAGTAGACTTGAGTGAAACATAATATTTACCAATTGACCTTCACATTGATGGCTTTCATTACAAATTCACTGCTGTGTCGATCTCCTGACTTAGATTCTGGGCACTTGTGTTGTGCTTTAGATAAGAGTTGTGCTTTAAATAACGGTTGGTTCCCTTGAAATGTATACTGGACAACCACTATCTTTGACATGTGATGCCTCAATTTTATTTAAATCATATAATTTCAAGCATTTGTAGTTGTGATCTAATCTGTATGCCTATTTGTGTATTGCAATCTTAAGGCTGCCAATTCTTTGATGAACTACTTTCATTCCTGTTCTTGCCCAATATTAATTTGGGTCATGTCCAGTCCAATGGAATCATAAATATCACCTCACTGAGACGGCAAACTTGTGAGGATCAACAAGTGGAAACATTTTGCATGTCAAACTTACAGCTTCGTAATGTTTTGCATTTTGCAGTGGTTTGCTGCATATCTCAAACATAACACACAGTCAGCTGGCATTTTGTTGGTGATGTGCTCAAAGTGGACGAGATAGTGAACACTCTTGTGATTAAATCGACAGCTCAGGACAGGATTGCTCTCAGGTACACCAGAGCAAACTTGTAATACTATAGCTCAGATCATTGAAATATAAGTGCATAGTCACTTTTGTTGTAAAAGAGGCCATCTGTTGTTTATTGACTCATTGCATCTGTGATGGTCCATTGAAAGTATTTCTTTTTTCGCTCTGTGCAGTATTAAAGACCTTGAGAGCAAGCCTGGATTGTTTCTCTCTAACAAACAAGTAAGGACACTGCAAATGGCTCTCCATCAGGATACACTATTTTGGCAGTTTAAGTTATATATCCGTGTCAATGCTTAGGTTTATCACATTTTCCATTCTCTGGTTGCAGAAGGTGTTTTCTGAGGCTGAAGAGATGGCACAAAGATACCAGGACCAAATTTCGGAGACGCCTCAATCGTATGAACTAGACTCCTTGTGCAACGACGCTGCTCCCTTCAACGACGAAGCATAGTCCTACACAAACTGGAAGTGGTTGAAATTCAACAAGTCTGATAATGTAAACTGTAACTCTTTGTAGTACTGAATTAATACAGGAATTCTCTACAGAAATTTTGGTCAGTTCAATATCATGCTTACAGTTGCAAATCTTGGGTCAAGGGCAATTTGGACAAATCACATCGAGCGTTTTTGGAATAAAAAAGAAAGAATTAATGGCAGAATATTGATTTTGTAATAAAAGCTGGTTGTTTCAGTGAATAGTGTGGCAAATCACCAAGGACAACCTTTATCGTGGTATTTTACGAAGTGATAATATTTGGCGTAATCGATTTTTCATCTCTTTTTGCTTCATAAGTATGCACATATCTCAAGATGTTCCAGGGACGCATCCATTGTGGAGAGGATCTTAGGTGGACAATTTCCATCTCCACTTCTCCCTAATGGGTGCGTGATAGTTTACGAAAAAAATGCCCCCGAGATGGAGACCACACGAACGTTGTCGATCGCTGCTGCTGATGTAAAAAAGTCAGTTTGGTTAGGAGCTTGGAGCTCCCCGTTATGAAATGAAAATTGCAAAAGCTGTTTTGTTATTGCTACGATGATTTTCTCATCAATGTTACTCCCTTCGTTTCTTTTTACAAGGCGTATTTTGACTAGGAGCTCTCCATTATGAACTGAAAAATAGCAAAAGCTGTTTTGTTATTGCTACGATGATTTTCTCATCAATGTTACTCCCTTCGTTTTTTTATAAGGCGTATTTTAACTAGGCGTGAGGATTAAGAAGATTGTAAAATCAAGAGAAAGACCAGAGAAAATGACTATGCTACCCATTGTATAAATACCTTAAAAATGTGTGAGAGAATAGTTTGTTTGAGAATTACTTATAAATGCAGGAGAGATAAAATGTGATAAATAAAAGTAGACGAGAAAAAACATCAATAAATTTACATACACATCTTATATTTTGAAACATTAAAAATTAAAGTTGGTGGTCGTCTGTCTTCCCTACCCTCTTCGGCTTCCGTTGGATCGACGAGCAGAGCATTGATAGCCAGATCAAAAAACCGGACATAGTGTTGTTTTGTGTTTTGATGCTTCCTCAATTTTTGCAGAGACATGACTTACATTTCACGTAGCTCTCTTGAATAGTGGATGTGAGCCTTTTATGATTTGTGCAGTGGTTATTCATCGATCGATCCGTACATTTCCTTGTTTAAAGTTCTTCAATTATCTGCAACAATCCATTTAGGAGCAGACCTACCTAGGTTCATGAGTGTTCAGCTGAACACCTAATTTTTTGGTGCAAAAAATCAGTATATATAAGTTATAATACACACACACACACACACACACACACAAATTGTGTTCAATCAATGTGTAATGTCGTCAAACCCCGTTTAAATCGTGCCCACTCAAGACCACACACACATTTCCCACGAAAACCAACCATTTCAAGACCTAAGACACCCAAGACTGCCCATGCGCTTCCGGCCTTCCCGCCTTCCCCACAAGGCCCGACCCACAATGGCTCAAAGATCGACCCAATCAATATCCCAAGCCCATTTCAGCAAACCCTAACCGGTTTAACTCATCTCTCTAACTCTCTCTCTCGATCTCACATTCTCTCCTCTCATAAACACACAGGCACACTACACACACAAGGGTTGCGGGCAAGACTGGCCCTTCTTGACATCTTGGCGGCTTCTGGCCAGTTCAGGCGCCGAAAGGGAGCGGCGAGAAGGGCAAAGCGACGCCGGCCGAGAAGGGAGGCTGGAGAAGGGAGGACCTAAGGAGGCCTGGCTGGTGTGGGGTGAGCACGGCGGTTGCGACCTGCGTGGTGCGGCGGCCTGGGAGAAGGGGAGGACCGAGGACCGAAGGAGTGCAACGGTGCGTTGCTCACCTGCTCCGAGCCTCGAGCTACCGAGCACAATGCCTAGGGAGGTGGGGGTGTGGGAAGGATGGCGGGGCGAGGGTGAGCGGGAGCATGGGCGGTTGCCATCTGGGCGAGCAGTGGAGGCCGCGTGGATGAGCAGCGGAGCAGGGAAGCGGCACGACGAGTAGACATGACTCAGGAGGAGCTGTACGTCAAATAAATCTTGAGGTAGATCCACTTCTATGATATCAATTGCTATGATTGTGAAGCTCTCGACTAAATCTTGTCTTGATATAGATTAGCTCATAAGCATGTCAATAATCAAAGTCACCACTGTATTATATCCATTTATCTAATAGAAGGAAAATGTCACCTACTTGTTGATGAATCGTTTAGTTCTAAGTCAAAACAATACTCCACGACATCGTAATTTATCCATAGGCTTGGTCATCGCAAAGTAGTATTGATATGCAACAAAAATTCATTAGTATGGTGTTGTCTTTATGAAATGTAGATTAGATAGCTTAAAAATGAAGAAGTCTGCTAGATGTAAAATCCTTGTGGAAATAGCATGGAACCAATACTTGAATGACTACTTGATTTCATTTCTACGGCGAGAAGTTAAGGATGATGGCATGATATCACGCTTCAATGCATGAAGAGTCGTCGAGTTAAATTATTTGTTCTTTAATTATTTTATAATTTTTATAAATTATTTTGAGATGTTGTTTTAGTAAGAACAATTTAAGCTTCGATTTTTGCTATTGTGTACATTAGCTTTTTACGCCGAACTATAATACTTTGTCAATTCCGAACACCTATGCTCAAAATTCTAGGTCCGCCGCAGAATCTTTCCCACTTGCAATCCTAGCAGCGGCGATCACCTATTTATTTCTTTTTGTACATTGTTCTGAACATTATGTCTTCCAAGGACGCAAACAAACACTAACATGAGTGCTTGTTCGATCTACTTCTACCAGAGAACTTCAGTGGAGAGGTTTGGCGACGATTTCGTTCCACGCTCGTACTGAAAATACGCGTTCATGATTTGTTTTTGGCTGAGCCTGTACTTTTGGTGATTTTTTAAGAGAATCTTCGTGGGCTTTTGATCCGAGGCAGCCCGAGGCTGGGTTCCACCCTGCTTGTTTGTCCTCGATGGCGGTGCAGAGGTCGACCAGCCCGCTGAGCAGAGGCTGAGCTTGAGCAGGTGCAGCACGTCGCCGCACACGCCCAACTTGAGCGCGTCGATCGGGCAGGAGCCACGGCCACCAGACGGTGTAGTCGGCCGGGCGGTAGTCATGCAATTCAGGCAAGAAAACATACACCCTTTCTTACTTGCATCATTCCTTTTCAGAAAAAACAAAACTTGCATCATTCATGTAGATGCAGGTAAGGGTGCTATTGGGTGTGAATCCAACCCAAATCCAACCCTATCCACACAAGAAAATAAAAATAAAAAACCAACCCAACCCAACCTAACCCAGCCCAACCCAAATAGTAACTCTCCCAAACCAACCCAACCCACACAATACTTCCACCCACCCCAAATCACAGAAATGGGTTGAACCCATATTCCAACCCATTTTCAAACCAATTCTAGGATATAGGTCTTAGATAAATCTAGAAAATAAAAAAGAACTAGTTATCTTCTCTTCGGCGTGGCAACACAGCGCCCCGTTCATAAGGAAGCGCGCATCCGCCTTGAGCCCCGCGCAGGCCAGCGCAATGTGGGCGTCCAGGCTCACGATCTTGCGCACAGACCTAGTCGTTGGACACATCGTCGTCGTCCGACCGATCACCAGAGCTACGCCCGCTCCGCCGCCGCCGCAACAGTGTCAGCCTACGGACTCTGGAAGCCCTAGAGAGGCCTTCGCGTGGGATGAGACTGACGAATATGATGGGGAGGAGGGGAGAAAGAGTTCTACTCGACACAGGGCTGTTCGCCCAACACATCAAGCTCCCGCCACACACTAGCCACCGCGGCGACAGTGGCCCTGGCAATGCCGGAACACATCCGGAACGTGAGCTCGCCGTCGTCACCGGCTATGACCTTGCACAGCCCCGGCGAGTCCGGCCGGCGCTATCAAGTCACGATTCGAGAGCGCACGCCACGTCGCCCTCCCTCCTACGCCGCTCCATATCGCGCCCAACCCTCCGCCATCGCCGGTGGGGTACTGGGAGAGCTGCGTGCAGATGCCGGGCGTCGAGGATGGTGGAGATGGAGGAGGAGAGAGCACGACCGAAGCCAAAGCTCTTAGTGAGCAACCCGTCGACGAATAATGCTTCGGCGGTGGAGAAGCCATCAACAGCATCGGTAGCAGTAGCGACAGTGGTGCCGGTGGTGAAGAGGACGCAAAAGATGCCAATCCTGCTGCTCTCGCTGAGGGTGAGCAAGGAGGAGTTGTGTGAGGTGGAGAGGCTAGGAGCAGAGGAGTGGGTTGAACCTAATTTAGGTGGCCATTACAAAACTCAACCCACCGCACACCAACCCGTTTCATTAGGCAACCCGTACCGACCCAACCCATCTCTACCACTTAACCCGTTTTAACCCATCCAAATTAGACCTGTTCATGGGCGGCCCGGCCCGAGCCCGACGTCGTCCGGGCTGAGCTTGGGACTGCAAAACTGGCCCGGTAGAAGCTCGACCCGAAATCCTGGTAAAATCAATTTTAAAAGGAAAAATCTATTTATTTAATGCTAAAAATGAATTAAATATTAGGTTTTTATTTCAATAAATGATTAAAATAATACTTTTAATTGAAAAAATCAGTTTTTTGGGCTGGGTTGGGCCGAGCTCGGGTCTGCTGATTTTTGGCCACGCTTTTCAAGCCCGGCCTGGCATTTGAACAGATCTAATCCAAATAGATCCAAATCAAAATCCAAGCCATAGAACCCATATGAATCCAACCCATTAGCACCTGATGAGGGCATCCCTACTACTACTACATCTTCCACTCCAAGTGTGCATGGGGATGTTTATGAAGCATCAACAGGTCCAATGACTAGAGCACGAGCCGAGCTTTTAAATAAACATGTGAATTTGTTTCTTAATGAATGTCCTTCTATTGATGAGAACAATATACTACCTAATGCTAGTGTTTTGTGCATAATTAGGTATGAGGAGGGAATCGAGACCAATGCACGGAAAGACCACCAAGTATTAAGGAGGATCCATACGGCTGGAGGGAGCATCTACCTTCTGGAGAGTTCTTTACTGAAACTAGATGGTGTCTGCAGGAAAGCAGATATCGTGTTGGTTGCTACACGTTCCTATGGTCTAACTGGTTTGGTCAGGGTCAGCGTCAAGGAGCACAATGTTATAGAATGGAAACCAAACCATTTTCTTGGATGATTTACGACTTCACAATCCATGGACTGAAGCCGACAAAGCCACGGTCAAGCATCAAGCCATGTTGGGCCACAGTCAACACATGCCAAAGCTACGGTCAAGCAATATTGGGCCATGTACTTGTAGTTAAACATGGATTATAAAATCCAATTTAACTACAAGTACTTGTAGTTAAACATGTACTTGTAGTTCCATTGCCTGCGTGCGTTAGGTTTGGCTGGGGCGTTTAAGTAGTCGCCGCCTCCTATTGTAAAAGGGAAACGATGATTTAGATATTAAACACAGAAAAACAGATTCCTTCTTCTTGATAGTCAATGGTATCGATAGAGAAAATTGAGAGTTCTTATTAATTGAGATCGTTCAACCTTTCTGCTGGAAATTGGGAGTACGATAAGGCTTCGTTTGGTAGTCGTTGTTAAAGTGAACTAGTCAATGTATTAGTCCTAGTCTTTAGGATCTTCAACGTGTGTTGTAACCACAACCGAGTCTTGAGCCGGTTTATGCGAGCCACTTCCTTCTTTCTCTCTTGTTCTGTTATTGTACATGATACGACAGTATAAATGAATGGCTAAGCCAACCGACATCTTTACGCTGGATCAAAACCTTCTCTCTTTTCCTTTTTACATGGTATCAGAGCACTGAAAATCTCTCACGAGATGTCGATCAGTGGATCACAAAACTCCTCCACCTCATGAGAATCAATTCGACGGCGTAGGCTCCTTCCGACTCCTTCCTTCTCACATCCGATCAACGTCAAGCTCACGGCGCCAACTACCGCTATGGAAGGCTCAATTCATGCCTTACCTCCGCAGTCAACAATTGCTTGGGTACATTGATGGATCAATGGTAACTCCTCCGATGCAGATTACCACCACCACGGCAGATGGTGCAACTCAGATCCCCAACCCGGCATACCAAACCTGGATTCTTCAGGATCAAATGGTACTAAGTGCACTACTTTCGTCTCTTTCTGAAGCAGTCCTTGCTCAGGTCATGTTTCTTCCTACCTCTAGAGAAGTTTGGTTGACCTTAGAGCACATGTTCTCCTCTAATTCTCAAGCTAGAATTATGCGGCTTAGATTCCAACTCTCAAATTTTAGAAAGAAGGATCTTTCTGCTGCTGAATACTTCAACCAGATGAAACTCATTTATGATAATCTAGCAGCCGTAGGAGAACCCCTTAGAGAACAAGAGATCATTACCTACATGCTCACTGGTTTAGATCAGGATTATGATGCTCTTGTTACTTCTGTCACTACTCGACCAGTACCCATGTCCTTGAGTGACTTTTATGCTCATCTTTTGAGCTATGAGATGCGACAAGAGCACAACAATGCCATCACACAGAATGCAGGGTCTTCAGTGAACTTCTCTTCACGCAACAACAACAAAGAATAACCGTGGCGTGGAAGGGGCGTGGTCGTAAATGGCAGGAGGAGGAGTACCACGAAAACAAATTGAGACACAAACACACGCCGCAATGACAACGAGCCAAGATGCCAAGTGTGTGGAAAGGTTGGACATATAGCCATCAAGTGCTACCACAGGTTCGACCATTCTTATCAAGCTGAGGATGGAAGAGTCACGACCATGGCGACCTCGCAATGCCTTCATACAACATCGACAACAACCGGTACACCGCAATGCGCAAGAATCGACCACATTACGGTACCGACCTTGACAAGCTAACTGTCAGGACAAGTACCACTGCAAGGAAACAATCCGCATCGCAGGAGGCTCAGTTTGTCTATTTTACATCATGGTCATTCTGCAATTGCAACTTCTGCTCGTTCCTTACACTTGAATCATGTCCTTCATGTTCCCCAAGCAACCAAAAATCTGTTATCAGTTCATAAACTCACATATGACAATGATGTCTTTGTTGAATTCCATCCACACCATTTTGTTGTCAAGGATCGGGTCACGAGGATGCCTCTTCTTCACGGTAAATGCAGACGAGGCCTCTACCCAATAAGGCATATCCCCAGCTCCTCTCAGGTGTCATCTGAAGCCTTGTCCAGTATCAAGATCTCCACGGAGGACTGGCACTGTCGACTCGGCCATCCTGCATCAGCTGTCGTTCAACATGTTTTGCATAAGAATAAACTTCCTTTTTCATTCATTGACAATAACTTAGTTTGTAATGCCTGTCATCAGGCTAAGAGCAGACAACTTCCTTTTCCAGTTTCAACCAGTTTGTCTTCAGCTCCTTTGCAACTTGTGTTCTCAGATGTTTGGGGTCCTACCCACTCCTCTGTCAATGGATTCAAATACTACATTAGCTTCATTGATGATTTCAGCAAACACACTTGGCTTTATTTACTGAAATCGCGAGTTGATGTCTTCACTGTTTTTTTGCATTTTCAAAAACATGTTGAACTCACTCTAAACAAGAAGATACTTTGTGTGCAATCCAACTGGGGAGGGGAATACAGGAAACTCAATTCCTTTTTTAAACAGATTGGCATTGCACATCAAGTATCTTGCCCACACTCTCACCAGCAAAACGGCGCTGCTGAACGGAAACATCAGCACATAGTCGATGTCGGACTCACTCTTCTTGCTCATGCTTCCATGCCATTAAAATTCTGGGATGAGGCTTTCCTCTCTGCGTGTTACTTGATTAATCGCACTCCTAGTCGTGTTATTAACCTTGAAACACCTCTTCAACGATTATTTGGCAAAGCTCCTGATTATAATTTCCTCCGTACTTTTGGGTGTGCTTGCTGGCCCAATTTGCGCCCCTACAACCACAACAAACTTCAATTTCGTTCCCGGCGCTGTGTCTTCATTGGCTATAGTAACCTCCACAAGGGTTACAAATGTCTTGATATATCTACCGGACGTGTATACATTTCCAGGGATGTGCGATTTGATGAACATTGTTTCCCTTTTGCCGCTGATACTATTGTTCCTCGTCCGGCAAACACCTCAGCCTCATTACTTCTTCCTCCCATATCCATTACTTGTGACCATGGTGTAGATAGACATACATGCTCTTGTTGTTCTAATCTGTTGCCTGCAGATTCTTCACAGCACAGGGAGGCAGCTAATAGTGTTTCAGCTGGTGATGTTTTATCACAGTCTGCTGCTCCGTCTGTGTCACATGACAATGGGCTTGATCAGTCTACTGCTGATGATTCTAATCAATCTGTCCCTATCGGTGATCTTGCAAATCAGTGTGCCGATGCTTCGGAGATCCAACCATCTGCTGGTGGTATGCGCACTAGAGCGCAGAACAACATCAGAACACCTCGGTTACTAACAGATGGTACTGTCTTCTATCCCACCAGTGGACGACATGCATTTCTCAGCTACACTGAACCAACAGATCATCATGAAGCAATGAAATGCTCAGAATGGAGACAGGCCATGGAAGAAGAATACACTGCTCTTGTTCGCAATAACACTTGGCATCTTGTCCCTCCATTAACAGGAGTCAATGTGATTGATAGCAAGTGGGTGTACAAGATCAAACTAAGGTCGATGGCACAATTGAGCGTTACAAAGCACGTCCGGTGGCTAAAGGATTCAAGCAAAAATACAATTTGGACTATGAAGAAACTTTTAGCCCAAATGGTTAAGCTTCGTCACTTGTTGGTTGATTCTCTCCATTCTTTGTTTCTCGTGGGTGGCAATTGCGACAGCTTAGATGTACACAATGCTTTTTGCATGGAGTACTTGAAGATCTGTTTACATGAATCAACCGCTAGGATATGAAGATCACCCAGTATCCTCAAAGACATCGTAAGCTCAACAAGGCTTTATATGGGTTAAAACAAGCACCACGTGCTTGGTTTCATCGATTAAGTTCAAAGTTGCAAGCAATGGGTTTCACTCCTTCAAAATCGACACTTCACTATTCATCTACAACCAAAGAAGGTACGGTCATATATTTTCTTATTTATGTGGATGACATAATAGTGGCAAGCTCATCAAATCAAGCAATAGAGAGATTGCTTTCAGACTTGCAACATGACTTTGCAATCAAAGATCTTGGCAACCTACACTTCTTCTTAGGAATTGAGGTTACACCAGCTAAAGATGGCATTACATTAACCCAAAGGAGGTATGTTGAAGACCTCTTATGTCGAGCCAATATGAAGAATTGCAAGGCAGTGACAACTCCCATGAGCACTTCAGAGAAGCTAACAAAAATAAGTGGTGAACCTTTGTCTGCAGTTGAAAGTACAAGATACAGAAGCCTTGTAGGAGGATTTCAGTACTTGACTCTGACTAGACCCGATATTGCTTTCTCAGTCAATAAGGTCTGTCAATTCTTGCATAGCCCAACTAGTACACACATGACTGCAGTAAAAAGGATTCTTCGCTTCCTGAAGTTCAGTCCATCAGTTGGCTTGAAAATTAAAAGGTGTACTTCGACACTTGTCAGTGCTTTCAGTGATGCTGACTGGGCTGGTTGCAGTGACGATCGCAGATCCACAGGAGGGTTTGCAGTGTTCTTTGGCGATAACTTAATCTCTTGGAGCTCCAGGAAGCAAGCCACTGTATCCAGATCAAGCACAGAATCTGAATATAAAGCCCTTGCCAATGCAACTGCAGAGATAATGTGGATTCAATCATTGCTCAAGGAGCTAGGAATTTTTCAATCAAGGTCACCAAATCTGTGGTGTGACAATCTTGGAGCAACCTATTTATCTGCAAATCCTGTGTTTCATGCAAGAACCAAACACATAGAAGTCGATTTTCATTTTGTCAGAGAAAGAGTTGCTCAGAAGCTGCTCGAGATCAGATTCATATCCTCCAAGGATCAGCTAGTAGATGTGTTCACGAAGCCACTTCCAGTGAAATCTTTTTCAATTTTGTAGCACAATCTCAACCTTGGTGCACCAAGCTGACATTGCAGGAGGGTGTTAAAGTGAACTAGTCAATGTATTAGTCCTAGTCTTTAGGATCTTCAACGTGTGCTGTAACCACAACCGAGTCTTGAGCCGGTTTATGTGAGCCACTTCCTTCTTTCTCTCTTGTTCTGTTATTGTACATGATACGACAGTATAAATGAATGGCTAAGCCAACCATCATCTTTACGCTGGATCAAAACCTTCTCTCTTTTCCTTTTTACAGTCGTGAAGTTTAGCATGTGTGTTCTTGCGAATTAAAGAGTGTTCGTTCTTACATTGACAACGAAGAATCACTACGATTCGAGAGGCTATATGTGAGTATCATGATCCTACGTCGAGAAGATCGAACCCGTACCATCACCCCTATAAACATTTCGAACACGAGAGAGCAAGATTTAGTGTCAAAACGAGGCCAAACGAAACGAAGCCAATAACTGATGCGTGCGCCGTGACCAGCCTTGTCCCAGTCTGTTAAGCTACTCAGGCCTAAACCCTATCCTTCTCCCTCGCCGCCGCCACCACCGCCACAGCCGCCGCCGCGATGTCGTCGGAGCCTCCGCCCGCCTCCGCTGAGGAGCTCGCGGCCGACCTCTCCGCCGCCACCATCAGCAGGAAGCAACTCAAGAAGGACGCCAGGAAGGCGGAGAAGGCCGAGAAGGCGGCGCACCGCCAACAGCAGCAGCCGCCGCGGGCGGACGCCGAGGACCCCTTCGCGGCCAATTACGGCGACGTACCCGTCGAGGAGATCCAGTCCAAGACCATCTCCGGCCGGTCCTGGACCGGGGTCGGCGACCTCGACGAGTTCGCCGAGGGACGGTTCGTGCTGATCCGCGGCGCGGCTCAGGCGATCCGCCCGGTCAGCAAGAAGATGGCCTTCGTCGTGTTGCGGCAGAGCATGAACACCGTGCAGTGCGTGCTCGTCGCCAGCGCCGACGCTGGCGTCAGCACGCAGATGGTGCGCTTCGCGACCTCCCTCAGCAAGGAGAGCATCGTGGACGTCGAGGGCGTCATCTCCCTCCCCAAGGAGCCCCTCAAGGCCACCACACAGCAGGTCCGTATCTTTGGAATTCTTTCTTGTAACTTTGTAAGGCAATATGATTGTGTCTTTTTATCAGTAGCAGCCATCAGGCGGCAATTGATCCGAATACACATTCGTATAGTCTTCATGTAACCATCTGGTAGCTCTAGGATGGCGAATAATCATGTGAGATGTGGTTTTGTAGGGTTCTAAAGTTCCAACTACCTTGAATTATTGTCACAATAAGCTACGTTTACTGCTGTCGCCTAATTCATACCGCATAAGCGCATGCATTATGCAACTATGGTTTGCTTGAGTTATTATCCTGTGTGTATCTGATGAATTGTTTATGTGTTCGATTTGACTGGCAGGTGGAGATTCAGGTTAGGAAGATCTATTGCATCAATAGGGCGATCCCAACCCTTCCTATTAATCTTGAGGACGCAGCAAGGAGTGAAGCAGAATTTGAAAAGGCTGAACAAGTATGTCCTGTGCAAATTCTGTCTTTTGCTTGCTTTCTCTTTTCAGGAAGCACTCAATTTTGTGCTCCAGCTTTCCTGCCTATGATTCTTAGAATCTTATTGTGGTTTTAAGGGATTAATCTTGCCATGATTGCAGGCTGGAGAGAAACTTGTTCGTGTTGGCCAAGATACCCGGTTGAACTATAGAGCTATTGATTTGCGGACTCCCGCGAATCAAGCAATATTCCGAATCCAATGTCAAGTTGAAAACGTGAGTCTTTGACCTTGTTTTTATTGAATGCTATCATTTATGCATTAATGGATAGTGCTATTCCAAATAGTTTGCTATGTGATCATTTTATGGTTCAGCTAGCACCTTGTAATCTGTCATTCAATAAAAGCTGAGTCTGTAGAACCTTAATAATTTCAGCATAGAATCATTATATTCCAGCAAAAGGCCCCCGTGTCTTGGGCACCAAGCCTAAATTGCATAAACTGTTGCTGTTGTTTAGAGACTCTGATCCAGTGATCCTTACATTTTTACCCTATAACTTGTGCCATGCAATTCTGTCTGGTTGCACTATTGCACAAATTGAGTTTAACATTCACTGTGAATTGTGGATTTGTCAAGACCATGCATATGTAGTTTAGATTCATGTCTCCATCTTATGTAATATACTAATATGTATACTGGTATGTGGATGCTCCAAGAAATGAATTTTTATTATGTATATTCCTATAGAATGTAATGTTTTTTATTGGTTCAAAAATGTAAATCATTGTTGGATATTATGCAGAAATTCAGGGAATTTTTGTCGTCAAATAATTTTGTTGGGATCCACAGCCCAAAGCTGATTGCTGGATCAAGTGAAGGTGGTGCAGCTGTATTCAAGCTACAGTACAATGGACAGCCTGCTTGTTTAGCACAATCTCCTCAATTATACAAGCAGATGGCTATTTGTGGTGGGTTTGAACGTGTATTTGAGGTTGGTCCTGTATTCAGAGCTGAGAATTCAAACACACACAGGCATCTGTGTGAGTTTGTTGGTTTGGATGCTGAAATGGAGATTAAGGAGCACTATTTCGAGGTAAGGAAGATTGGAAGAAAAATGCTTTAGTTCATTTACTGAAGTGATGATGACTAAGTACTGATTTCCTTACACAGGTTTGCGATATTATAGATGGCTTATTCATAGCAATATTTAAACACTTGAATGAAAGTTGCAAGAAGGAACTCGAGACAATAAATAGGCAGTATCCATTTGAACCTCTGAAGGTACACATTCTTGCTTCTTGTTTTTTGGTTCATATTATGTTATTATCTGGGTGCTGTAGCTCAAGCTGCTGATTCAAATTGTGCCAATTCATGCAGTACCTGGAGAAAACCTTGAAGCTAACATATGAGGAAGGAATCCAAATGTTGAAGGTAAAACCTGTAGCTATTCTGCACCATCTTGATGTTTGTTCTTATTCAATATGCTTTTTTTTTGGTATTGTTATCACAGTATGAGTGAAGCTGTGTACGTTTATCACTCCTGTGTGCGTTTGATTGATCTATTGATTGAACTGTTCTAGTTGACAATCCCATGTGATTAAGTTACTTGTTGGGTCCCAAATGAGAAATCTACTCTTAACACTTGCCAGGAGAGGTTTTATGGTCTAGAGATCACTAAGAAGCCTAAATATGATTACGGACACAATTGTTATTGTGACCTTTTGCATGTTGCTCCACCAACTTGAGGTGCCGTATCAACAATATGTTAAACAATTTATGTACCAACTGTTATTTACAGCTTGACCTTTGTCGTGTTTCCTTTGTTGGATTTTGGACCCACTGAATTGTTTGGTTAACACTTAACAACATATAATCATTGTCTGGTGACTCTGGTCCTGACAATGGCAGCCTTCTTTGACATTGTCAGTTGAGTAGTTAGAGGTTGATAGAAAAACTTATTAGGTAGATGTGTTGAACATTTGAAACAAGGGCTAATTTTTCTTCAGGAACCAGACCAAGTCAAAAGTCTATGATGGTTACTAAAGAAACTATGTTTTGGTTTGGATTCTGTACCAATTCTTGAAGTCTAACACATTATTTGGATCGTGAATTTCGAAACAGATTTGTCAAAACAAATTTTAGTGTACTTTTAAGAAAATAGAACTTATCCTGTTGGTTAGTTAGAATCGCGTTTAGGGATATGTTATTGGCAAAAACAAGTGTTGATTTATGCTCTTGCGTTTTGTAAACAAAAACGTTTGAACTTTAAACTTATTGTTTAAGTTTAGAGAAAAATTATTTTTGTTATACATGTTTTCTTAAGCAACGAAACAAGATTTATTGACAGTTAGGGATCGAATCTAACATAATGAATTCGTGTTTTCCTAAAACTCAAGGGTAACCCCTAAATTTGTTTGATAGCTTTAAGTAGTAAAAGTGCGTTCGATGCATGGTTATCTAAACAAGTATGTTTGGACAAGCTATTGCATTTAACTTTACATGCTGGTAGAACATATATCCTTTTACTTTTAGTTCAGTTTTTATCACGTGGAGCTGAAAATAAAGTTGAAATGTAGCAACTTTTTTGTTTGCCTGGGAATTCTATGCTCGTTTGATGCAGTACATAATATATAGCCATGGAATAAATTCAGTTGCTAGTTGCTACTATCAACCTTATGGTATATACCATGAAGGTTTGCATTGACAGGCTAGAAAGAACTAAACATTGATGGTTTATCTGTTCGGCAGGAAGCTGGAACAGAAATTGAGCCTATGGGTGACCTTAACACTGAAGCTGAGAAAAAACTTGGTCGGCTTGTTAAGGAGAAGTATGTAGATTTTACTGCCATTGTATAACTATTTCACGTTTTTGAATTTTGATAACTCAGCCTGCCGTGTTGTTTGTAGGTATGGCACTGAATTTTTCATTCTCTACCGCTATCCTTTGGCTGTACGTCCCTTCTACACCATGCCTTGTTATGACGACCCAGCTTATAGTAACTCTTTTGATGTCTTTATTCGAGGTAAGCATTAAATATTGTTCAGGCTATTATTGACACTGCATAGTGGTAATGGAAGTATATATACTAGGGAAATCCCTTTTATTTATTAGAGTTTAAATAAATAGCGAAGTTGTTTGGCTTCTGATTTCCATTTGTACAGGCATGGCTTTCTTGTTCTATTTAGATATCTGAACTATTTTTATATATTTGAAGACACAAGTTATTTGGCTCTCTGAATTCCAGTTGTAGGCGCAAAATGCTTTCTCATTCTATTTAGATATCTTGATCGTTTTTATAATGCTGCCTGAGTGATTTTTGCTCTTTCTAATCAATGAGTTAAGTTGCCACCCGTATTCGTGCATTACCGCCCTTTTTCTATGTTTGAAGTGTTATGTTTGCAATCTGGAGCTTGTAGTCCACTTGGATTTGGGAAAAGAATTAGGGAGAATATATAAAAAATGAATACTTTTCTCCCAGTCAGCATACTACTACAGAACTTTTTTTTTTCACCACAAAAACTCTACTCTTTCTTGGAACTATGCAATGAGTTAAGTTTTCCGTCCTTTCTTAAATTTGATCTGATCAAGCGGAGTGTTGATGCCACCTCTCTTTTATTAAAAAATATTCATGTGTGTATTGCCCTATGCTCAGGAATTATGATCATGTTAAATCATATTACTGTCAATGTCAAACAAAAAATCCATGAATGCTCAAAATAAATCATGTTACTGTCAATCTCAAACATATATATATATATATATATATATATATATATATATATATATATATATATATATATATAGATGGCATAAAAACTGGGCCATAAATTACGCTTCTTGTTTTCAGCTGTTTGAGTTCATCGCCGTGCATACACGTGTCATTACATAGGTGATTAGATGAATAGATCATTGGTAGCTAAGATATAGATGTCTTATCACTGTGGACATATTGTAAGCACGAAACTCATTCTGTTTGGTCCTGCTTTCTGTAGCCATACTGTTTGCATAGTCTGACAGAAAAAAAAAGTTTGGGGTTGAAATTTGAATGGTTTTGAAGGTTGAGAAATGGAAGTTAGACGGTTTTGAAGTTCGGGGTTGAAATTAAACGAAGTGAGGAGTTCAGGGGGGTAACATGTGCCTTTTTCTTATCTGAACTGACAAAAAAAACTTTCGAATATAGTAGTTATAGTCGAGGGGTGGGGGTGTAGTTGCTTTTGTTGAGTCTTTTGTAATGGCACAGAAGACATCTAGTATTGTGAATAAATACATTTCATCCATTCTTGTCAGCTGGTCCGATCTAGTTAGGAATTATTGAGGATTTACCACTATGAATAGGTGCATCTGAGGATTTACCCCTCGATGTCTCACTGACATGTGGGTCCATCGAGAGGTAAATCCTCAAATGTAGCTATCTCGCAATGGTAAATCCTCAAATCCCCCATCGAGTTATAGGTAGATTGCTTTGTATCAGAGGTAAATACATTTCATCCATGCACAGAAGCTCATTGGTTCCAGTGTTTGACGGTGCATTCTCGCCCCTAGTGTTGTGCCCTTCATTGACCTTAGCTATTAGGTTTACTTCAATGGAATTGGTCATTGTGGCTGCTGGAGTATTTTGCTCCATTCCTGTTTACCTCCTGGTAGTGCGCATCAATATTTGCATCATTGATGTTCTCAACAAAAATATACCAGTAAAGACTGTAAGGCACGTGGCTTTTTTGGGACCCTGCATTGCAGTGTGTCAGATGCATCCAATCACGGGAGCAAAAGTGCTAGTTCCTTTTAAGTCTGATGCTGAACCAATTTTGGTGATATGATAGGCGAGGAAATTATTTCTGGAGCCCAAAGAATACATACACCTGAGCTGTTGACCAAACGTGCAACGGAGTGTGGAATCGATGCGACGACTATTGCTTCATACATTGAGTCATTCAGGTATGTTCATTCTTATTCCATGCCCACAATCTTGTAATGTTGCAGTATCTATTATATAGTTCTGTTCCAATATTCCATTTGTTGATTTCTAAATCTCTTCGTTTGGCACACATTGCAACATATGTTGATCATTGTAGTTATGGCACACCTCCTCATGGCGGCTTCGGGGTTGGCTTGGAAAGGGTAGTGATGCTGTTCTGCGCCCTCAACAACATCAGAAAGACATCGCTTTTCCCTCGCGACCCACAGAGGCTGGTCCCATAAATTTCTTTTCCCAGGAGCAAGGCAGGCCTCGTTATGATTGACAGGTTGTTGCCTTACTGTCACCATCTTCGCCGACCCGCTAGTCAAACTAACGAAACAACATATGCTGATCGTTGCAATGCAGTTCATTGCGTTGACAGAATGGCGCTGCAATGAACCCCTTAATGTGGATTGGAGCTTCTGTTATTCACAAAGCTACTTGTATTTAATACTTGTTTTTGGAACTAGTTTATCATGATTTTGATTTGGTTGTGGCAAACTGGGAAGGAATCGTGGCGTGGCTGTTTCTGGGTTGATGTCATATGTGTAGTGGGAATAGGAGAGTAGTAAATGAAAGATTGCTATTATCCCGCGTTTTGTTTGAGAGATTGGGAGCGATTGGGAACAGATTGCTAGCGACGATACACTTTGAGTTGAATTGTTCCGTTGAGTGGTTCACATCGTATTCTAGACTTCTAGTAACTCATCAGATGCTGCTAGTCTGGCATTCTTAAGAGTTTGTTTCATTACCTTGATCATCTATGTTTTTCACATGCAACATTACTGATTATACATCAATAATCTACAAGTATGGTGTCAAACTAACACCATCCCAGGATTCCAAATCCTAATCAATTAGCGTGATATGTACTTGTCTGAAATAAGAACTGCAGGCAACTAAACAATGCAGACCTGCAGAACACACATATATCCCAGTCCAAGTGGTGTACAATTGTTTTCATATTGTATTTGTTGACATGATACTTGTGTTTGCAGGTGAGTGGTTTTGCCCTTGCAGGTTATGCAGCTGGTATCATCTCTTGTCTAGCTGCTCAAAATCTCTCTATGCCTTCCAACTTCACTTGCTGTTGCTGAGATCCCATTTATCTAGGGTTCATAAAAGGGTTGACCTTGGTGTCCTGTAAGAAACACCTTATTTAGATATGGAGATGAACCCCATTATTGTGGGCTGTATATCAAGTGCACAAAGCCCATTCGGTGCACATATAGAAATTTTTTTTGTTTGGGTATCAAATTAGCATAAAAAATTCTGAAAAAAATTCTAGATGTAATTTATGGTGTTTTGTTCCACCCTTTAAAATTTGAAGTTCAAACTCAAAGTATGTTAGAAGATACCAGATATCCTATTTGCTACAACAACATAGGCAAGGGGATGCAGATCATCTGCCATAGCTACGGCAGAGATAAGGTGCACAGTACATGAGCATTAGAGCTCAACTGGACCGTCCGATTGATAGCATAGGGTCTAGATAAAGGAACTATAGATCCGGGCTGAACCCGGATCCAAATCCAAGTGCCTGGCAACAGCACAAGATGTGGAAGTTTGGACTAATCTAGCCTCTTAACATCTTTTATTTCCATTTCTAGCCCCCTTAGCGCATAAATTCCCGTTTTAGCCCTCCCGGAGGACGTGCTGCCGACCCACTCGGAACAACTAGGTGTCGCTAACCGGTTGGAAGAACTTGGTTCTTCTTGCCCGGGCTCAGAACACCTAGTTGCCGCCGAGTGGTTCAAGAAGATGTTGTAGCAAGCATTGCCACGCACCAGACTGCCGCCGAGCCTCGCCGGACTGCACTTGCGACGCTTACGCAACGCCCACGCCGCCGCCGCTTCGCCCACACATACTTGTAGGCTTGCCCAGCTGCCAGCCACACGCAGCCAGCACGCGCTTGTGCTTACCGTGTGTGTCTGGCTCGCTCAAGGCCGCATTGCCACATTACAGCTGCAGCTCCGTTTACACTCGAAATGTTTGCATAAGAGGAGGGCTTCGTCCAGAACGCAGCTGAGCGACGCCATTTGAAGAAGCAAGGCAAGAAACAAGGCAGAGAGGAAGAAAGCCAGAGAGGAAGAGAGGTCGGGGAAGAGAAGGGAGTTCAAGTTCAATTACGGAAGTTGTGCATCTAGAAAAGGTTAGTGTCCTTCGCATTCGGCTTTAGTTTGAGCAATGTCATTAGAATATAATTAGATGATTTGTAGTTTCTTATTGTACCAACCAAGTAGTTATAGTTGTACAGATGGTGTATTTTGACTTAGTGTTCGGTGCTAGGATTAGGGATGAGATTAGGTGAGAAGGAGAAATTTAGGAAGTAACAAATTAGTAGTAGTATTAATAAAGGATTGATGACTTAGTGGTAGGATTAGGGATGAGATTAGGTGAGATGGAGAAATTTAGGAAGTAACAAATTAGTAGTAGTATTAACAGTTTAGTAGTAGCAAATGTAATTAGGCAGTAGTAAAATTAAATATGGACGCAGTGTAATTTTTTAGACCAACGTATTTAATTAAGCCGCGTACGAGTAAAACAGCAGTAGGCCGACGATAGATAATTAGTACGGGATAAATAAAATGTAAAATTAATCATAGTATGTATAAGAAAATTAATTAGCAATAAAACTCAGGACATTAATTAAATAATCGGGGCGTTAGGAAATATTTGAAGACTTAGTAGTAGAAGTCAATGTAAAATTATTGACTTACAGACTTAGTAGTTAGCAATGTGATTAGGCAGTAATTAGTTGACTTAGCAGACTTATTATTGTTAGTGTTGTAAATTAAATAGAGTTAGTAATGTACCTTCCAGTGAGGAGATAACTCCAAGGGAGAGAAGCCTTGGAGGAGAAATGGGAAGGAAAGAACGATTGGGAAGGAAGGATGGTAGCTAGGACATTTCGGTGGTGAGGAGATAAGGTGTATGTTTTTTAGACCAACGTATTTAATTAAGCCGCGTACAAGTCAAATAGCAGTAGACCGACAATAGATAATTAAGGCGGGATAAATAAAATGTAAAATTAATCATAGTATATATAATTTTAATCGTCAATATTTTAGGACTTAGTAGTCAGCAATGTAAAATTATTGACTTAGCAGACTTAGTAGTTAGCAATGTGATTAGCTTTTAATTCAAATCATGCTAGAGAGAGAAAGGAAAGAAAAGTGGAAAACAACCATTTATAAAAAAAATCGAGAAAATTGAAGGAAAAAATTGGACATGAAAAGTTTTAATTAAAATTTTTGAATATAATTGAAGTTTATTTTATTAATTTAAATTATTTTTATTTTCTAAAGACTAAAGCAGGAGAATTGAAAAAAAAATATCTTGGTAGCTACGGTTCTTGATCACGTTATTTCACCATGGTGTAGTTAAGCGAGTGCTTTATGGAGCTTCTGAATGCTGCATGAAGAAATTTGGATTCGTTGTGATTATGAAGATACCTAAAACATAGAGGATTCAATGTCGGTATGCCTCTCTAGTGGAATCGAAAGAACCACTCACACGGACATTGAATCCTCCATGTTTTAGGGTATGTTCATAATCACAACCATGCTTTCACTTCTTCAATTGTATTCAGAGAAGCTCCATAAAGTACTCGCTTTTAACTACACCATGGTGAAGTAACGTGATCGAGAACCGTGAGCGATGAAGATATTATTTTTTCAATTCTTTTTCGTAGTCTTTAGAAAATAAAAATAATTTAAAAGAATAAAATAAACTTCAATTATATTCAATTTTTCTAATTAAATCTTTTCAGGTTGCAAGTTTTTTTTTTTGGGTTTTTTGATGTGTAAAAAAATCAGGTTTGTTTGCACCTTTCTTTTGACAAAAAATGAGGTTTGTTTGCACCTTTCATGAAAATTTATTCCGTACATAATTCTGTAATTTTATAAGAGATGTTTAAATAGAAATAGAATTGAACATAATGTGCATTATATTAGATTGTGAACAAATTACAGAAGTGTGAGGAACTTGAACCAAACATTTCAAAATATCAGTTGTTTAATATGCACCTGTGTTAGGTACTTCATGGCGGAGATTCAAGATCTGTTCGTGTTCCACGGGGAAGCTCTCGTACGAGACGGGCCGTACGGGGCGGACCCGTCAAATTGTGGGGGACCGTGATCCGGCGCGGGTCTGAAGGACATGAGCTGTCGGATCTAAGGCGATCGCGCGTTCGCGTTCGATCGCACTGGCGCAAGGAAGAAGCTACGATCGAGGCGTTGTATGCCTCGGTGGTGGGTGGTCTGAGCGAGATTTTTGGCAACTTATGAAGGTGACAAGTGGCGCTTCATGGGCCTATTACATGGAGGTTGTTTGCAACCCCGAGGTCGTGATATATCGCGCCGATGGTCTATGTTCGCCGTGGAGAGCGGGACATCTGGCGTTAGTGGTTCGGTGAAAGCCGCTTGTGAGGAGGAGCGACTGCGTTGGTCTCCGGTGTTGGAGGAGACGCAGCGAGGAAGTGGGTGATGGAGACCTAAGGAGGCGGCTGACAACTTCGAGCCCAACGAAGGAGTGGAGCGATGGTGGGCGGCCGTATTGATTGCCACGAGTACCGCCAACCAAAGCGGAAGATGTGGAAGCGAGGAGGAGGACGTGCAAACGGCTAGTTTCAAGACGAGCAAGACGGAGAAGCCTGATGCGGAGGTGTAGTTGGTGGTGTTGTGACCACCGACATTTCTTACGTCTCGTCAAGATTGGACGATGTTGCAACGACATCGTTGGTTACGCCCACACCGGGGGGGCGAGCGGGGTTCAATCGGGACACCCTACTCCTAGGGCGGCGCTTCGACAGAGCGCCGCCAAAGATGCTATTGCTAGATCGCCATTAACATTGGTCGGACATATCGGGTGCGCAGAGGTCCAACCCGACACCTACATCGTTAGGTGTGTTAATGAATCTGTCTTTGGCAAGGTCCGTGCTTGGCGGTTCCTGCCATGCCACGGCTTCCGGATAACGGTGCTGAAGGACCACACATGCGAGCTAGCTGAGCCGCTTCAAAGGCACCGCAACATGACGTCCTCCTATGTTGCCAGCCTGATAAGCCACCTCGTCGCTGGAGATGTGTCCATTTCGCCAAAGCTCCTAGTGACGGAGGTTGGCAATATGGTGGGGTTGGCGATCAGCTACAAGGCGGCATGGCGCGTAAACAGAAGGTCGTGGAGCAAATGTTCGGCACATTCAAGAGGCTTACAACTTAGTCCCAAGGATCTTGCATCAAATCGCACAATCAAACCACAGGACATACATAGACAAGCTTGATCGGGTGCACCGACGGAGCGCCCAATTGTTTTGTTCTTGATAGGGTCTTCGGGCCTTGATCGAGCGATCGAAGGGTTCAAGCACCGTCGTCCGTGCTAACGATGGGCGGCACCTTCCTATGTGGGAAGTACAAGGTACCATCCTCATCGCCGTTCGGTACCGATCGCGAACGACGATTACTCCCGTGGCCTTCGCAATTGTTGAGAGCGAGAACACTGATAGTTGGTTGTGGTTCCTGTCCAATGTGAAGCGGGCGGTGGTCCAAGACCGCGCAGATGTGTGTATCATCTCGGACCGCAATGCTGGGTTCTTTGTCGCGTTGGATCGTGATGCAAAATGGGGACTTGCCGCCGTTCGGTGGAATGATGTGAAGAGCGTTGGTGCATGAGGCATCTCGCGGCGAACTTTCACACAAGGTTTGAACAAGGACTGATGAAGATGTTCAAGAAGCTCGCATGCGTAACCAAAGGCGGAAGTTCGATGCGGTGTGGAGACGGCTCGATGAGGAGACAGGGAAGCATCTAAGGAACTTCGGCCGCCGAGGCGAGGGCGGCGGGAGGGTCCGCGACGGTTGGGGAGTTCACGGTGGGTTAACTTGCACGCGCACCGACTTGGAGAAATGGTCCTCGTTTGCACGACACCGGCGGTGCAAGGTGCGGATCATGACGACCAACATGTCGGAGGTGTACAACGGTGTTCTCAAGGGTGTCCGATCCTGCCGATCAACGCGATCGTGGAGGAGAGCTGGAACCGTACCGTTGGGTACTTTGTTAACAGAGCCATGATGGCCAAGAAGCATTTGGAGGATGGGAAGCAATTCTCCGAAGTAATGCACGCGTACATGGAGAAGAAGATCAGCAAGGCTCGTTCGCACGTTGCGCGTACCATGGATGGCGTCAGGCAGAAGTTCGAGATCCGGCTCAGGGAGAAGTATGTCATGGGCCACGCTAGAGGGGATCGGAAGCAGGTCTGCACGATTGGTGACGAAGCGTTGTGCACCTGCAAGAAGCCACAGCTTCTGCACAAACCATGCTCTCATGTGTACGCAGCGGCGTGCGCGGCGTGGCGCCAGGCCTCGGAGCGTTACATCTCCGAGTACTACGATATCCACCACCTGTATGGCACTTGGGGTGCCGAGTTCTATTCGTATGGCCTGGACATGCACTATAGGGACCTCTGGCTGGGACAGGTGAAGTGGGTGCCGAACAACGACCGCAAGCACCCGGCCGTGGAAGACGCCGATCCCACGCGATTCATAACGACATGGACGATAGCGGTAGCGGCAACGGGTTAAATCGCCCCATATGCTGATTGTGCAAGACGGTTATTACTCCGGCGAGCCGCCGAACATATCTAGCACAAGCAGCGCACCGTAGGTAGCAAGATATAATTACTAAGTCGTGATGTTGCATGCTTAGTTTAATGGCTTGTATGAGTTGTATCGTTGTCAAACCATGCCTTTCTGTACGGACGTAATGTTATGTTATCTGGGTCATATGTTCACTCATTATGGTCATATGTACTGTTATGTTATGTTGTATGGGTGCCGCATTCCTTGCTGCGGGAGTACATGACTTGCCCTTTGCATGCGCCCGTCGCGGCAGTTAGGACACACTTCCTCGCATACCTTTTGTTCCTGTTCGGATGGATCTTGTTTCCTACGACTCAGGGAGACTGCGTGTACCCGAGCTACATCCATCTCGCAGAGTCTTTGGTGGACGCTCTTCCGACGAGGTGCCACAATCTGATTGGGGCTCTGCGGTGCTTTGTGCCACTTACGAGGGTTGTGTGATGCCACTCGGCGTAATGCAGGCGGGAGCCGATCCTCGCGGTATGCTACCTGCGCTGCGGCTATGGTCGTGGGAGCACTTTCTGTTGGCCAGTATTTTGAGAGAAGGTGCACCCTTTCCGGTTAATGATGCGCTTTATGGTCGTACTAGAGGCGGGACCCGTCGATGGGCCTACAATGGGAACGCGTTGGACACTTGGCGAGCTCGTTGGGCGAGAGAGACCGAGGCGTCTGTACTCGAGTTCCACAACCTATTCGAGACTCTACACGAGGACGAGGTCATCTGGTGGCACCGATCGCACAGTTCCTTGCGAGACGGCCCCTTTGGATTGTCTCGCGCGGCGCTTTCAGGCGAGACACTCGGTTGACGACATGCCACCGGTCTTCTCCCACATGGTCGAGCCGCACAATCCACAATGGTCATGAGACAGTTTGGCCTTCACCAGAGGTGCCACCGCGGCAGGCGACCTCTCACCGAGAAAGCCCACCGGTATGTCGTTTTTGCATCATATTAGCGCATTTCGAAGTTACATTTTCGACATCCGAATTCAATTGCGAGATAAACGAGGAGAGGTCGGAGGAGCGACGATCGAGGTCGACACGGCGGCCGTGGGCGGCGTTGTGGGGCGAGAGCGGCGGCGAGCGTGGTACACGAGTTACGAGCCTCAAAGATCATCGGACGTATGTCTGCGTACTTGCGATGGGTGCGTTCGCGACTAGGTGTAGGCTTACTGGGCCAGCGCCAGAGCGTGCAGTGGAGGTCATACAAGATCTTTGTTGTACTAGCGAGTCCCGAAATCACCGAAGCGGCACGCCAGGACGAGACGGTAAAACATTCTTCGTACAAATTTCAACAATTCAACACGTTTCTAACTTACTATTGGTTTCCTTGCAGCACTACCACCTTGATCGTATCGAGCGTGAGGGTTTAGAAGTTCTACGCCGTGGTCGCAACAGCACATTTGATCGCGTCCTACAGGCGGTGCGCTCCATGACCCAGGAAGCGAGGGCTGCAATGAGGACCATAACCTGTGGTCGCCACAGCGACGTTCACGCACAGCATCGAGGACGACGAGGGCACCCTCCACCTCCTCCGCCGTCGGCACCTCCCTCGGCACCTCCCTCGGCACCACCCTCCGCACGTCCGTCGCACTCTGGAAGTCGTCCGAGCTACGGTGGCTCAGCCTCGACGCGCTTCGGGCCACAGGTTGTTTTCATCAATACTTGTCCATGCACTCCTTTCGAACGTATCTGACATAACCGTTTGTTCTTGCAGCACTTGAGAGGGGACACCACTCTGCTTCAGCCGTCTTCGTCGCGGAGGGAGCCGCAGCATATGACTTCCTCGCCGACGCAACGCTATTCCACTATCGACAATGAGCCATGCTCACCGCGCGGCCGAGCGAAAGGTTCGGATCATTGGCGCGTGGCATTCATCCGTGCGGGAGCACCACCGATGGTTGGCGACATGCACAAAGGATACACCGTCTGCGGCAGCGATGCAGCCTGGTAGGGGGGGAGGATCATCGCGACACAACAACCCACGCAGGCAATCGACCGCGGGAGGATCCTCGTCAACACAACAACCTATGCGGTATGCTTTCACGTAGTTACAACAATTTTCCGTTGCATAAATCAACGACTAACTCACCAAGTACCCTTTCCCGCAGGATGAGCACGAGTAGATCGACAGAATGCTCATATTTGATCGAGCCACATACATCGCGACGCCCCACGCAACAACCCTACTATGGCTTACGAGATGTACGCCGCTCCGACAGTTTACCTTCCACGAGGATCACTCACGCCGTCCAAGCAAGCGACGGGAGATGTACCATAAGTAATGTCATGGTTGTATAATACATGTTATATAATATCATTGTGTGTTGTGCCATTGTGATTTACGTACTGGCAGTGTGTAGTATGACATTGTGATTTATGCACAAAAAATGTTATCCGAAATTATCAGTAGAAAGGACAACCCGGGCCCGCTACCTCGCGGACGCGAATTACCTTCAACGCTGCCGATGATGACTACAGCGATTAGCCGAACCATCATGCCATGTCACTACATGTAACGATGCTTCGTCACGACTCTTATGTACTACGGTCTTTGGTCTCCACTAAGCCTATATTGCAAGTATGCCTCTTCTAGTGCAATCCCAGAAACAACCATGCGCACGAACATCGACTCGTCCATGTTTTAGGGCATCTTCAAAATCATAGGGATGGAAACAGATCGAATACGCGTATTACATCATCAAGGTTATACCTCATCTGATGTGCTTTTTAATCATCCTTTCTCACAACGCATAAAATAATACACAAATTACAAAAGCAACAACAATATGACAGGAGGGTTTCGTAATTTTGTAAACTCATTTCCGTCAACAAACAGCGCTGCAACCGCGACGAAACCCTGAGTTTGCATAAAATGAAACCCTAATTTACAAACCTCGGTGCCCATACTTCTTAATGAATGTATTTATACAAATATTAGTGCCCGTTAAAACCCTTATTCGAATGACTGAAAACTTTAATACCATTCGTCGCATTTTTCCAAACCCTAATACCAAATGCAAAACCCTAATACTAAATGTATAAACTAATACCATTTTTCAAACCCTAAATACCATTTGTCGCATTTTAGCAAACCCTAATAACAAATCTAAAAACTAATACCATTTTTCAAACCCTAAATACTATTCGTCGCAGTACCGGTGTTATCCGGCTGTTATCTGTGTACTCGCCATATTGTATATCGATATCTCGATTGGAGTTGCAATGCAGTTCTCTTCCATACATTCCAAGTCACATAAAATCATAAAACCCTAATGTCTGAAACCTATCCAATTTTTCGCAACCTAAATCATAAATTTTTTAGACAATTCCATAACACATATCAAATTGTTCAAATAGTACACAATCACGTCCACTGTACAATTCCTGATTTTGTACAAAATGTAACCCTAATTTACAAACCTCCGTGCTGTATTTCTTAATGAATGTTTTTACAAATATCAATGCCCGCTCAAAACCTTATTGAAATAGTGAACAAAATTTCAGATTCAGAAACCGCTAACCCAAACTGAAACCATAATTTTTTTCCCCATTTTTGCAAACCCTAAAAATTCTTTTCCATTCTTTTTTCCAAACCCTCTCCATTTTGCAAACCCTAATCGATTTTTTAATCAAATCCAAAACCCTAATCCGACAAACGGGTGTATGGTCGGAGGCGACAAAGTTGTCGCCGAGTGGGTGAAGCGAAGAACTTGGTCGCTTAGAGTGGGTTAGCAAAGACCTAGTTGTCGCCGTCCCACTCGGCAGCAACTAGGTTGCTGCTGTCCCACTCGGCAGCAGGTCGTCGGGGGGGGGGGGCTACAACTGAAATTTATGCGCTAAAGGGGCTAGAAATGGAAATAAAAGATGCTAAGGGGCTAGATTAGTCCAACGTTCCAAGATGTGAGAACCGGGCAGCCTAGGCCGAATGAGAGAGTCACCACACTTCTAGATATCGCTCGCATGTGATGTGATGTTGCTAGCAGCAAGCATGCAGCTTTACAGACACATAAGTATAAACGTCAGCATCTTTTGCTGGGACAGAAGGAGCACGAGCCGCTGGTTTCAGCCTGGCACTGGTAGCCCTCTACTGACTCCTCGGAGCCGCAGCTGCGTGATCGTGGCACCTGTGAATGCTATCTCTAAACCGTTTGGTAGTGACCAAAGGGTATTTGGCCAGAAATTCTAGATGTTGGCAAACATCTGCATTATATTATAGTCACCAGAGAGCGTTACAAGCGTAGCCAGCAGCGATAGAGCAAGCAACAATAGCATTACAAATTAACTGCTTCTGTGCATGTATGCCCCTTTACATGATTCAACGAACAATCCTATTTTGCTGCTGTTTTTTCTGAAAAAGGAGCCCCTGTCTGTTCTGTGCCAATGGACCAAAGCAGCCAGCCAGACACCTTTTCTCGAATACCTGCTGCAACACACCCCTTTTGATGAATACCCTTTCTTTCTTTCTTTCTTTCTTCCTTCTTTGGAGAGAGAGAGAGAGAGAGATCTCTACTCCTACAGTCAGTCCTACTACGTTCTGGTGAACCACCCCAAGCCCAACCAATCCAATTCCAAGGAAGCGCTGCGACTGCGACTGCGAGCGAAACCACCACCACCACCGTTGCCAAAAGTAACCCTCCTTCCTTCTTATGCTCTCCAATCTCCATGCTGCTGCTGCGTGCCATCGCCACTGCCACTGCCACTGCCGCTGCACCTCCATGTCCATGCCCGATCGCCTTCTGCTGCTCCCTCCTGTCTCGTTGCTGCTAGTACTAGCGCAGCTCGCGTTGGCGCTTAACCAGGATGGCCTGCTGCTCCTCTCCTTCAAGTTCTCCCTCCTCGCCGACCCGCTCGGCTCCCTCGACGGCTGGGGCTACGCCCACGACACGCCCTGCGCCTGGAACGGCGTCGTCTGCATGGCCTTCCCCGCTGCAGCCTCGTCGTCTACGTCGGAGGCGAGGGTGGTGAGCATCATCCTGCCCAACACGCAGCTGCTGGGGCCCATCGCGCGGGACCTGGGCCTCCTCGAGCACCTCCGCCACCTCGACCTCTCCGGCAACGCGCTTAACGGCACCGTCCCCGCCGAGCTGCTCCGAGCGCCGGAGCTCCGCGTCCTCTCGCTCGCCGGCAATGGCATCACGGGGGGGCTGCCCGAGCAGGTCGGCCAGCTGCGCAGCCTCCGTACGCTCAACCTCGCCGGCAACGCGCTCTCCGGCGCCATCCCGGGGAACCTCACCCTGCTCCCCAACCTCACCGCCGTCTCGCTGGCAAACAACTACTTCTCCAGCGCGCTCCCCGGCGGGGGGTTCCCGGCGCTGCAGGTGCTCGACGTGAGCTCCAACCTTCTCAACGGCACGCTCCCGCCGGACTTCGGCGGGGCAGCGCTGCGGTACGTCAACCTCTCGTCGAACAGGCTCGCCGGCGCCATACCGCCCGAGATGGCGTCGCGCCTGCCGGCCAACGTCACCATCGATCTGTCCTACAACAACCTCACCGGCGTCATACCGGCGCTGCCACCGTTCGCCGTGCAGAGGCCGACGGCGTTCGAGGGCAACGCCGAGCTGTGCGGGAGGCCACTGGACAGCCTCTGCTCCGTTGCTTCCGCCTCCGCCGTGGATCCCCCGAACGGCACGGCAAAGTCGCCGCCTGCCATTGCGGCGATACCCAAGAACCCGGCCGAGGTGCTACCCGGCGATGACAACGGTGCCGCTGCCGGAGCGCCTGCTTCGGGAGGACAGGGCAGGATGAGGCTGGCCACCATTCTGGCCATCGCCACCGGCAACGTGGCCGGCATCGCCGTCCTGTTCGTGGTGGTCTTTTACGTGTACCAGGTCAGGAAGAAGAGGCAGCAGCAGGAGCTGGCGAAGCAGAGGATGGGAGTGGTGTTCAAGAAGCCGGATCCGGACGAGTCACCGGACGTCATCGGCCGGAGCCTCTCCTGCTGCCTGCGGAAGAAGGCCGGCGACGACACGGAGGAGGTGACGGACACGTCGGCCTCCTTCGCGGCCAAAGAGGGCATCAAGAAGGCGGACGATGCGGCGGCGGCCAAGAAGCCCAAAGACGGCGCGGTGCTGGTGACGGTGGACGCCGACGTGGAGCTGGAGCTGGAGACGCTGTTGAAGGCCTCGGCCTACATCCTCGGCGCGGCGGCCAACAACATTGTGTACAAGGCCGTGCTGGCCGACGGCGCCGTGCTGGCGGTTCGCAGGATCGGCAGCGACGACGCCGGGGTGAGGAGGTTCAGCGAGTTCGACGCGCAGATGCGCGCCATCGCCAAGCACCGGCACCGCAACATCCTCCGCTTCCGCGGCTTCTACTGGGGCCCCGACGAAATGCTCCTCATCCACGACTTCGCCGCCAATGGCAGCCTCGCCAACGTCTCCTTCAAAAGTAAGGACCACCTCAACAAGTCTCCTTCAATGGCATTGTCATTGCCGTCATGTGCCTTGCTAACTGCATTCGATCGCGCAGGGAAGCCGGGCTCGTCGCCTATCAACCTTGGGTGGATCGCGCGGCTGCGCATCGCGCGCGGCGTGGCGAGAGGCCTCGCCTACCTCCACGACAAGAAGTGCGTGCACGGCAACATGAGGCCGAGCAACATCCTCCTGGACGCGGCAATGGAGCCGCTGGTCGCCGACCTGGGCATCGACCGGCTGGTCCGTGGCGCGGACAGGCTCAAGCCGGCGGCGTCGGCGGGGCGGTTCGGCAGCAAGCGGTCCGCCAGGAGCCTGCCGGACCTGTCTCCGCCGCCCGGGCCGGGAAGGGCAAGCCCGTTCGCCGGGCCTTCCTCCGCCGACGCGGCGGCGCACTACCAGGCGCCGGAGGCGGTGAAGAACCCGAAGCCGAGCGCCAAGTGGGACGTGTACTCGTTCGGCATGGTGCTGCTGGAGCTGGTCGCCGGGCGCGCGCTGACGAGCCTGGAGCTGTGCCAGTGGAGCTCCGCCACGGCGGAGGAGGAGAAGGGGCAGGTGTTCCGGCTGGCCGACGCTGCGCTGCGGGGGGAGATGGAAGGCAGGGAGGAGGCGCTGGTGAGCTGCCTCAGGCTGGGATTCGCCTGCTGCGCCATGGCGCCGCACAAGAGGCCGGCCATGAAGGATGTGCTCCAGGCGATCGAGAGGATACCATCGCCTTTTTGCTCCGCATTTGCTCAGTGATGCAAATCTTGTTTTGATGGCGCGCAATGACACTTCTCTATCTTGTAAAAGGCTTCACATTGTTCAAATTCTTCTTTGATGCTTGTATCTTGTTGTTTGTCGTTTGTACCACGTTTTTTCAGTCCAATTTCTGAAAGAAATTGGTGTGTGCATCTCACATCTGGATGGTTTGCCTGTGGTCCACATCTGCACAAATTAAGATCAACATTGTATTGGAGCTATTTAGGAACAACAACATCGTAGCAAACATCCAAAAAGAAGCCTTGGTCAGCAGAGCTACACAAATCTCTGTCCTCGCCCCAACCTAGAAATGTAGCATTCCTTTGTCATCATCAAAGCCGGTTTGCGTTTTTCAGATATAAAACGGAACCCAACAAATCCAGGATCGATACAACTTTACAGTTAACAGTAGTCTCATGATAGATCACAAGTTGGGATATATGTTCTTTTGGAAGAAGTTCGTACCATCGCCTGAAGTATTGCTGTGCCGATATTTAACCCTCCGATCTAAAAAACGGCTATTTAACATCCTCACGTTACAAAACCAGGTGACTTAACTCCTATGGTTGTTTTGCTCGGTGGTTTTGCTTACATGGTACTAGGTTCAACTTGTTTCGCCGCTGTGGCAACTACGTGACTGCGACGTGACGATGACTCAGCAAATCAAAGTTATAATCATGCTTGTCAAGTCGTCGTCTAGACGTCGCCTTGTCGTCCAGGCGCCCGGGAGGAGATGCCGTGGAGGTTCGATTCGCCTGGGCCAGCTAGGCGGGCGCCCAGGTCGCTGAGTCGTCTGCGGCGTTGACGCGGCGTCTGTGGCGTCGATGCGGCGAAGCGAAGTCGAAGAGGATAAAGGCCGGCCGGCGACTTTACTCAGCATTGGTAGCCGCAGTTCGCAACACTCGCCGATCGGGAGGCCCGAAGCCAAAGCCGAACGCCCGAAGGCCTTGAACCCTAGCCGCGCCGGCAGCTGCCGCCACCCTCCACCTCTTTGCCGCCGCCAGTACGCCTCTCCTCTCCGATCTCCACTCCCTCCTCTGCTCCCTTCCTCCCGCCACCGCCTCCCTCTCGCTGCCACTCCCTCCCGCCGCCGCCTCCTCCTTCCGTGCTCGTGACCATCGCCGCTCCTCCTCCCGCCACTCCCGCCAAGTGTGACCGATCCATGCTTCTCCTCTCACGCCTTTACTACTAGACTGAAGAGTGATTTGCTCAGCTGAAGTTTGATTTGCTCAGAGTCATTTACTTGACGTCGTGGCCGAACGGAATGAGTACTGATATGCTACTAATATGTAGTCTGCTACTGATATGCTATTGTATATTGTTGAACAATGAATACTGACTAGTCATTAGTGATTACTGAGTAGTACCTCTGCTACTGCTATGCTATTGTTGAATACTAATTACTAAGTAGTGAGTAGTACTGAAGAGTGAATCGAAGAGTTATATGTGTGTTGTGTTGCTAGTTGTATGATTAACATAATTAATACTATGTTGAATATCGACATACTATGTGCGACCGCACATAGTATTAATTATGTTAATCATACAACTAGCAACACAACACACATATAACTCTTCGGTTCACTCTTCGATCTTCTGATCTGATAGTGTTGCTAGTTGTAGAATGTAGTTGCTACTTGCTACTTTTATGTACTCTTGAACACTACTTGCTAAGTACTAACATGGTACTTGCTACTGATGTCCAGCAATTTGATGGAAAATCAGAGAGAGCAAGGCGGCGGTGACAATACTGATGTCAATTGTCAACTCAAAAGCTTATTTTATTTCATCATTTCAAGTTTACAAATATGAAATTACAAGTCAATGCTCAATTGCTCAGTATTCGGTAATCATTTTACAACTTTACATACTAATGTTTGCTATCTTTCTCAATGGCAGGAACATATGGCTTCAATGGCTTTGATCTTGTATTCCTCTGAAGCCGCTTTCTATTGTTTCTCTCTACAACTTCATCATGGATGAAGGTGCTTGGCTACCTGCAAAAAGAGCAAAAGAATGGCAAGCTCATCAAGGTATGCAATTGTCATTAACCTCTCTCTATATTGTTATTTTAGTCAAGTAGTCAAATACTTATCAATTGAACTGTCTTAGCTCGCCTAGAGGACGACTAGGCGCCCGCCTCGACGACTAGGCGTCCTGGCGCCGAGGTCGCCGTGACAACCTTGGTTATAATATTATGAGGCCCACATGTCAGCTTCTACCCCTTCTTCGTCCTCAATCCCTCTATCTCCCCGCCACCGCACGCACCCACAACACATCCGCCACGGGGCAGCGCCCGCGGTCTTGTCGGACGCGATGTGCAGCGTGTCCACCGATCTGGCGTACACGTGCGCCTGGAGCGTCCGCGCGCTGTTGTCGGACAACACGACCCTGCCGTGGGTGCCGGTGACAGCGGCGGGGAAGATGATGATAGGAGCAGGTGAGGAAGATGACGACATTGGTATTGCCCTAGATCGGGCGAGGACGGCGGCGGGGAAGATGACAGCGGAAGCTGGCGAGGAAGATGACGACAGCGGTGTTGCCTTGGATCGGGCGAGGACGGCAGCGGGGAAGATGACGGTGAGAGCTGGCGAGGAAGGTGACGGCGGGACCATGCCACGACGGTGGCAAGGAAAATGACGACGGGAGCGTGCTTGAGGACGTCAGAGATGGCTGGATCCGACCGGATCTGGGTGGCAGCGAGTCTCCAGGTGGCAGACTACGCGGATGACGACGACGAGCGCGGGCCACAGCGAACGACGAGCTTCACGAGGCGACGGAGGAGCAGGTCGCTCGATTCCGCCATCGCAACACTCGATTTTGCCAGCTCAGTCACCCAAACCCAGTGCCACATAAGCAAAATCTCCCACCAAAACAGCCATTGAGGGCTACGCGACCTGATTTTGTAATGTAAGGGGTCAAATATCGAGTTTTTTTTATATCAAGAAGTTAAATAGCCGCACAACAATATTTCAACGGTCATACGGACTTCTTCCCATTCTTTTTGTGCGTGAGAAAGCTAAAAAAAAGTGTCGGGACTCGGGGGATGGGCACCGACCACTCGGAAACCAACAAAACAAATAATGCCCACTCCTTGCTGCAGCTTGTACTGGTACTACTGTAATTTTATTTTTTAACCGACCATGAATATGTTTGCTAGCTATGTGTTTAGGTTAACAACATTAATTATGAGACGAAAGTTTTTAGCACTGGAGGTCTTGGTAAAAGTGAAACTACCTGCTCCCTCTGCCTCACATGTAGGTTACCGTGGCTATACGTACAGTCAAGCGTTCACCCATGCATTTCAAGAGTAGAACTTTGTAAAAGTTGACAAATAACCAGTTCGACAATGTATGTATTTGGTGATATGAAAATGATATGTTAGATTCTTACTTGAAAGGACTTCCCTATGATCATACTTTTGCAGCCATCAACAATATATCGTAAAGGAAATTAATGGGCATAGCTCAATCGTAGGGACCATACTGATTGGCATGTGCCAAAGTGAGCATATGCAAGAGGCCCCAACTGATGCCTGATAAACGGGCCAAATTTCTGATATTGTGAATGGATCTTGATTAGTAAGTAAAGTACGGTGATCAAAGTTGGTGGTAACCCATTCATTACCAGCTGTAGGTGCTATGCCATGGCAACAATATTAGCTTGTGGAAGTCTAGTGTCATGGCATTTGAACAATCAGTGTGTTCTGCTGCAAGCGTTTCGAGCTAACCTCGCCTTGGAACGACGTATGCACTGAACTCAGATTTGCAGTTTATAGGTAATACCGACCGTGCTGATTCATGTGCTCGCAAATACTCAGCTTCACAATTATCATGGTGTTGCTTCATGAGCTTGATGAGCTTTCATTAACCCTATCTCAGATATCGTGTTCCAAGTTCCAAACCCAAATTGGTTTTCAACCAATTGTGACCGGTTCCAGTGGCAAATGGTAAAGAAACCGTGCGGTTTGCAACTATAAATGATTGAGTGAAAGTTCTAAATACAAGTAAGAAGGCTGCCATCAACCTACAGGCTACAGCTACTGGCCAGTCACCACCGGAGATTTCCAGCTAGCATGCGAAAGCTGTTGATATTTACTAGTTTGTGTACTCTAAGACTGAACTTTGGAATGGAAACAATGGCGCAGTAACATTTTGCAAAAGATGTAATCAGACATCTGGTACAAGAATCAAGCAAAAAAAAATTCAAATCGAGATGATCTGTAGGCTGTAAACTAGGATCGAGGTGAGGAAAGAAAGAAACAGCACTGAAGGAAACTTTACAGTTCAGTAATTCATAATGAGGAAGAATCCCAATCAAATATCCTTAACTGGAAGAAAAAAATCCTATGCACTTTTAGGGGGGCAAATCAAACGCATAACTGTATGTGATTAAGTAAGCTTCAGCCAACACAGATATATATATTCATTAAAAACCATATATTTTTTAGATCAGACAGACACATACTCTTTGGCTCAAATAAAAACACAAACTAGCCTTAAAAAATGTAGTTCCACGCTGCTTTATTGCCTCAGTCACTAAAGATGCCAGTTCATTAAAAAAAACTCAGATGAGAATGAAACACTAGCGCACAAAGTCCCCAATCACCACAACATTAGCAGTTTTCAACTAATCTGGTGTTGATTGCACATATCTGTTATGGCGTTGGAAGGGAAGGAGGAAATTTCAGTATTGGGGATAACTTGGCGCAGGCTAGGTCGCCCTTGTGTGCAGCGGCGCTGCCGCCGGCTGTGCACAAGGCTCTGACTTGGCCGAATTTTTGGTGAGGGAAAACTCAAGTCTATTGATTGCTTATATCTCTCTTTTACCTCCGCTGCTTTTATAGCATAAGCATGCAGAAATTTCAGAATAACAATAAGGAAAGTATTAACCTAATCGAATACCAAAACGAACATATTCCAATGCAATCTCTTAAGGAGAAACTAACTCTATCTCTTCTCTTAAGGAGAACTACTCTAAACTATCCTAATCCTTTTTATTCGGTTGAATCTCCTCCTCTTCTTTCCGAATTCTGATTTCCTTCTCTGCTGTCCGAAACCAGAATTGCCTTATCGGCAACAGTAACCATTTCAGTTACTGTTTTCGGATCCATCACGGCTACAGTGTCATCAGCCGAATCTTGTGCTGCAGTCCTGTGTCGCCTCCGTTGATACGTCTTGCCATAAAAAGCGTCCACAACATTACCGCCCTCTCCGCGAAACAGCTCGTCCTCGAGCTGAAATAAAGGATATTTTTTCTGAAAATTGTCTAATAGTTCCCATGCGGCAGCGACGGCAGAACAACCAGTCCATTGAACCAATAATTCCCACGTGCCCCGATTCAAGCGCACCCGAACAATAGCCAAAGGTGATGGAAGCACACGACCATGGACAATATCTGGCAGAATCCGAGGAATTGTTGGTATCGGACCTTGATACTGTTTAAGAAGAGCCACATGAAAAACATTATGGATGCGAGCGTTAGGAGGAAGGTGAAGACGATAAGCCACGGAGCCGAAGCGTTCTTGAGTGAGAGAGCCAACTTGGAGCGTTGTGGATCAGTAATTCCAACGGCTGAACGATGATGAAGACAAAGCCAAACCCAATCACCAACCTCGAAGTGCACGGCACGACGACCCTTATCATGGTGTTGCTTCATGAGCTTGAAGAAGACGCTCTCAAATTTCAGCAAGGAAGACGTCACGATCTTGGAGTTGACGATCAACTACTGAAAACATCTAGACCCCTAAAAATGGTTTTGGTAATTAATGTCAACAATGACGTAAGGGACTAATATGTGTGCTAAGATGTTTAAATGTTCAGTCCCGATGTTTGAATGATGATATGGAAAAAACAGTGCAAAGGTGATAAAGATCGACATGACTCTAGGCAAAGGTATCATGTAGCTTAAGGATCATTCTGTAGTATTTTACCAGTCTCGGCGTTTGGAGAAAAGACCGGATTTGTAGGCTATCAGCGGTATTACCGCAAGTTAGTAGTACCGAGATCTAGTTGGCGGTATGACCACAAGTTATCAGCGATATTACCGCAAGTTAGTAGTATCGAGATCTAGTTGGCGGTATGAAAATTCCAGATAGTATGTTTTTGGAAGTGTTTCTTGAAATCCCAAAATCGGTATGACCGCATTTGTTGAGCGGTATTACCGCAAGTCGGTAATACCGAAATCTTGTTGGCGGTATGTATTTTTCAGTGAACATGTTTTTGGGCTTGAATTCTAAAACGGTATGACCGCATCACTTGTGCGGTACTACCGCAGTGCGGTAGTACTGAGTTTTACATGGTGGTACGTTATTTTCAAATAAGGTGTTTTCTTGAGTTTTTCAATCCTCTGGAAGTCGGTAATACCGATCTAGCCGAGCGGTATTACCTCTGTGCGACAGTACCGGTTTCTAGTTGGTGGTAGTACCTCAACTTTTCTGTAACGGCTATACCAAGTGCATTTAATGAACAACAGTCGACCGTAGATCATCGACCGCGGTAGTACCGGGTTTGTACGATGGTATTACCGCAAATCCTGAATTTTTCAAGAGTTCGGTTCAAACGGCTAGTTTTGTTGGTGAGAGCTATAAGTACACCCCCACCAGCACCAAGCCAAGGACTTTTTGGCCATATTGAATACACTTGAGGCTTTGGAGCTTTCTCTTTTACTCATTTGCATTCAATTCATATTTTGAGGTAGTTGAGAGTTATTCAAGTGCATTGCATCATTAGTTGGTCATCTTAGCACTTGATATTCTTCAAGCAAGCGCGACAATTCGTTACTCTTGGTGTTTACCGGCACCTAGACGGTTTGAAGAAGAAGTTGTGCGGTGATTACTTTAAAGAAGCTTGTAAAGTGACCCGGCAAGAAATTGTGAAGTAGTTGCGTTGTTAACAGCGCCGTTGCACCCACCAGTGGTGTGGTGGTACCATTGCATCTAGCAGTGGTGGTGGCGATGGGCGCGGTTGGAGTAGCAGAAGGGGGGGTGGAGACCCGACATGGCGTTGCGGTCGCGGCGGCGCTAGGTGCAACAAGAGGAGCGGAGGCGGCACGGGGTAAGTCAGGAGCTCGAACATCGGTGGCGCGTCCTAGAGATCTAGCGGCGGCGGCACCACCACCACCTCTCGAGCTGCCGCCAACAACCATGCCAGACCGGCGGCGCTCCTCCTCCATACAGCATGGGCGACCCTACATCATCAAGCGGCGTCAGCGCAACACCTTCCAAGACCAGAGCAGGAGAGGCGACAAAAACGTGAGCAGCGGTGCTGCAACTAGTGGAAGCGGCGGGAGCAGGAAGGGATGGGGGCAAAGCAGAAGCTATACAAGATGACGACCTCCTCAGCGGGCAGCGCGGCTCCCGGCAGTCTCAACGCAGAACACCCCTGGGTCGTTGTCCCTCTTTCCGGAGGGGGCAGCGGCTCTGCATCCAGAGAGGGTGATGGCGAAGCATCCGGAGGGGGCGACAGCGTTTGGTGTAGCGGGAGCTGAGGCGACGTCACGACCAGGAGGAGTGGCGCCAGCGCCGTCGCTACCTAGAGAGGAGGCAGAGTTGCCCTCAAAGAGCTCCTCCCTCAAAACCCTGATGTCCATATGGGCTTCCAAGTGGCCCAGCCCAATACACACAACCGGTGAGCTTCTATTTAGGCCGAAAAGGATGGGCCACAGCAACCCCATTTGGGCCTAAACGTGGAGTCTACTTGGCTGCAACCGTGGCCACCATCATAGCTTAAGGTCGAGCTGTTTCAAATAGAGAGAGAAATGTCATGAGCATTGGTCTAAGACCCAATAAGGCAGGAGATCAGGCGCATGGCTAATTCCTTTAATTAGAGATTAGATATGATTATTTTCTTTATAGGTAAGATTAGATCGGATTGCTTCCTTAGGGCTAAGGAAGTCATCCCTATAAAAAGGACAATATGTACCTGTTAGCAATCAACTAAGGAATATATCAAAAGGGGCCATTAGACTACCTCCCTTCTACTTCTCCCTGTCGTTGTGGTGCGGCTGACGGCCTTGGCAAGGTCACGCCACCTAGGTTTAGGGCCATTTAATCCTTGCATGTGACAAAGAAATGTTGGGTCTAAGGCCCAATAAGGCGGGAGATCAGGCACATGGCTATTTTCTTTAATTAGAGATTAGATATTATTAGTTTTCTTATTAGATTTGATCGGACTGCTTCCTTACGGGCTAAGTAAGTCATCCTTGCAAAAGGGTCATGTACCTATTAGCGACCAACCAGGAAATATATCAAGAGTCATCAGACTACCTCCTTCCTGCCCTTATGGTGCGGCCGCCGGCCTTGGCATGGTCGTGCCGCCTGGGTTCAGGGTCATTTAATCCTTGCATGTGACAGTTACATCGATTCATATGAATGGGGGAAAAATGCACAGCGGTACACTCTTTGCCCAAAATTTCAATTAGCTCTCAGTTGCTTTAGGAGATCTGTAATTCGACATGCAGAGCAAATATTAACACAGGGAAGTATTGAACATCTCAAATATCACTCTTAAAGATTTGAATGTCTGCCTAATAAACTGCATGATCTATTGCAATTCATGGTTAAGGATTGCTGGAAAAAAGGGATATGGTCTCATTCCAATTCCCCATGAAGATTAAATACAACAAAGTTTATACTTTGTCCTGAAGTTCATGCTATGATGGGCATTCACAAATAGCATGAATAGACAAGTGTCCAATTGTTTACTAATAGAAATAACAAAATCAAGGTTTGCCCAGCAATACGTTAACAGAATAAATCATCTGGACATCTAGATATGCTAGGTGCAGCGATAGAAGTTCAAGTTCAATGTCACCTCAGAAAACTCGATCAACAACCAGATTAAGTTGCGCAGTAAAGGATCAGCAACAGAATAAGTCACTCCTTTTTAATATCAGACAAAAGGCAAGTCAAGAAATATCCTCTGGAAATGTAAGCCACTTCTAAGTCTTGACTAAGCTCCAATGTTGCATATAATCACTCGCTTGCAATTAATCAAATTCTGCAAGGTTGTTTAATTAAGTTTTGGTAATCTAATTGTTTGAGACGTTGACCACAGTAAAATACAACTATGTAGTAATGACATTAGATGTCTAGTTCTGTTCAAACTGATTGAACATACCGTCAGCTTTCAGATTTCCTCAGTAAAAATATGATGCTGGGTTTCCAACAAAGCGAAACTACAATTCAGCTAAGAAGAAATAGGAAGGCTGATTGGAAGTGTCGTGCAGTTTCATAATAAAATAAGCAAGCCGGGTAAATGATCTTATCTGGTCAAGTTTTTCCTGCAAAGCATCCTACCCAGCCCATTTTGACCTCCAGAATGATAAGATGCTAACAAGTTTGGTAAAAGCAGGATAATAAAAGAGAAAAAAATTAATGCCTATAGTAAATAAAAAGTAGTATCAAAATCGATCAAAAATGCATTACAAGATGCTCAAAATATATTACGAGCCCTGTTGTTTTCAAAGATTCTATTGATCCTGCGCTTACAGGAGGATGCATCTCATTATTGATGCAGCTGAGTAAAATTCGCTTCAGTGCAAAAATATCTCAGCCTTCAACTGAGTAACTGCACATTAATTGCACAGAAGTAACAAGAGGGTATAATATGTTGCAAAACAACAAAAAAAATTGCCTCCTTATTGAAGTTACAACTCAATTGATGGGTTACAAAATCCATTGCAAGAGCTACCTATTTTGCTGTTTTACCTAAAAAAATTGGTACAGAACAAAATATCAGCATCCCTCTTGAGGGCAGCTCTGTAGTCCTACAAACACTACAGACATTTCTATTGACTGTATAACAAACCTTTTGTAGGCTCACGAAGATATACATCCATATCATATCCTACAAGATGCATTCTCCATGCTAGTGCCTGTGCGTCCTGCCTTCGGTAACGGATACAGAGCCTCCTAAGTAAACGATTCCCTACAGCTTGTGACACGATGAAGCGTTTACTCAATGTATACAGCATAACATCAACTGCTGCATTTAGATTTCTGTCCCAGCATAGGTAATTGATAAGAAGGGCACAGCATGCTGGTGTGACATTAATGCCAAACTCCTTAAGAGTATGAAAAATCCTAAGAGCATCATCAATTCTTCTTACCTGACAAAGCCCTATAAGCCATATGGTGTAAGGGTTTGAGTTAACTGAACCATATTCTTGATCTATCTTGATTAACTCCCTAACAGCTTCATCTAGGGAACCATCTTCAATTTTTTTCCGGGCATTAACAATGACTTCGTCTTCCACTGAGAGATTGTACTTTTTGGGCAGGTAATCCAACCAGAGGTTGATTGCTCGCGACAATTTCTTCATCCTACATAGCGATCTCATCATACTATTGTAGATTGATAAACTAGGGGAGCCACCGCTCTGCAATATGTTCTGGAACAACATTATGGCGTCATTTTCTCTGTGTGCCCTCAAGAGCCCATCAATAAGAGTCCCGTAAGTGATTTCATCAGGAGAGATTCCCTTGAGTTGGATCTCTTTGAAGAGCCTTAGTGCTCCATCAAGATTCCTCACTTTACAGAGTCCATTTATCAATGTGTTATATGTGACAACATCAGGAACAACTCCACTATCTATTATACCTCGAAGAAGCTTGTAAGCTTTCAGCACCTGCCCAGACTGGCACATATCATCAACCAGCTTACGGAGGCTCTCGCTATCCCTCACCTGGTTGGCACCGAGGGTCAGCCGAAGGAACAAGGAAGGGTTATTCCCCATCTCCATCTTATAGAAAAGCATCCGAGCTTCCTCCGGTCTGCCCACCCTGTAGAGTCCGTCAATGAGTGCATTGTATGTCATAACCGTCGGATGGCAACCAAGTTCTCCCATCTCATAAAAAATCTGCATTGCCTCATCTACAAGTCCTTTCTTGCACAGTCCACATACCATGATAGTGTGTGTGGTGGAGTCCAGGACCACGTTACTCTGCAACATCTCTGACCTCAATGAGCGAGCTCTATCCAGATTACCGATATCACAGAGGGCATTGAGCAGTGTGTTATAACAGAAGGTGTCAGGCACGAACCCTTTGTCTCTCATCACATCTAGGAATGCGAAGGCATTCTCGGTTCTGCCGGCCTCTGCGCAACCACGGATCATTATCGTGTACAGGATAACGTCTGGTGAGACATTGCACTCCAACATCTCCTTGTAATACTCAAAGCCCTCATCGAACCGGCCAGCCTGGAACAAACCATCGATCAAACAGCTATACCCTTTCAACCCAAGTGCAAAACCCCCATCTTTGAGCAGCTCCAGCCGCTCAAATGCCTCATCAACCCTGCCAGCCTTGCACAGCCCGCTCAAGAAAGCATTGTACGTGACATGGTCCGGCGGGCACCCCTTCTCCTTCATCGACCGCATCAGCCGCCCAGCATCCTCAATCTTACCTGCATTACACAGGGACGAGAGCAGGACCGTGTAGATCTTCACGTTGGGCACGATCTCCTTCTCAAGCATTTCGTCGAACATCTTGAGTGCGTCCCCAGCCATGCCCCGCTTGCACAGCCCGTCCATGAGAACATTGTACGTGGCCCTGTTGGGAGGGCAGCCGGTGCCAGCCATTCGGTTATACAGTGCCAGAGCGAGGAGGATGACGCCGCTGTCGACGAGGGCCTTGAGGACGGCGTTGTAGACGAAGACGGTGGGGTGGCACTCGAACTCGTCCATCCGGGAGAACGCCTCGACGGCCTCGAAGTGTCGGCCGGTGGTGGCGTGCGCGGCGACGAGGGCCGCGAAGGCGGCGGAGGGGGCGGGGAGGCCAGCGGCGCGGGCGTCGGCGAGGGCATCGAACATTGCAGCGTCGGGGTCGGATTCGAGGAGGATGGAGACGGCGTGGGAGTGGAGTGGCGGGGAGCGGAGGCGCGGGGAGAGGGAGGAGAAGAGGAAGAGGCGGAGGCGGGAGGCGGCGTGGAGGGCCGGGCAGAGTAGGGCGTCGGAGACGGAGTGCGCGGTGAGGCGGGGCGAAAGGAGGGAGAGGCAAGGGAGGAGGGCGGAGAGCGAGGGCGGGAGCGTGGCGAGGAGCGCGTGGAGGGCGTCGGCGGCGGCGAGCTCGGCGCCCGGGGAAGGGGACGCGGTGGCGGCTGTGTGGATGTGGATGGGGACGGCGGCGGGGAGGGGGAGGGGGAAGAGGGAGCGTGCCGCCGCCGCACATATCATGCGGTCATCGAGGGAAGGGAGGTTGAGATGGATATGAGATTGATTTCGCGGCGGCAGCGGCGGCGGCGGCGGCGGCGGCGGCGAGAGTGAGAGAGCTGGGGGAGGCTGGGCGGCGGGATCAGGGTCGGGGAAGGGAGTGCTTCGTAGGCTGGAGCCGGGATAACTTAGGAAGAATCTTTAACGAAATTTTTAAGAAGACAATTACAAAAATAAATAGCCATCTCAAAAAATTACAAATACCTATCGCCATTAATTAACTAGCGGGACCTCTCGCGCCGTCATGCCGTCCGTCTCACTGCCGCCATTGAAATGGCGTTAGGAATCGAACGATCTTTCGAATCGGCGGCAGTACCTACCGCCATTTAAACTGTCGATAACTTTCTGTCGCCGATTCAACTGGCGAACTGACGACAGGATGCCATCTATAAAATCTCCAAAAAAAATTCCTCCATAACTCATTTTAATTCTAGAAAAAAAACAAAAGAGATAAGGAGAGGAAGATGAGAAAGATAGCGAAGCTCTACTAGTTCGTCGCGAAGGAGAGAGATTGACAAAGTATCAGATCTGGTCGGTCGACCATCTTGCAGGCACTTTTTTTTTGAAAATTTGTACATTATGTCAAATTATGTAGAATTAAGTACATATAATTAAGTAGAATAACGACATAAAATTAAGTAGATTAGATCATTGTAGTCAAATTATGTACTACATTATTTGATATGTGTATAGTGTAGTTCGTCGTATACATGTTATGAATGTTACAGCAGTCAAATAATTTAGGATAAATCAGCGGAAATACGAAGACGGTTATTAGAAATATGTAAAAAATAATCTCAGCTTTATTTAGCTTCTCATTTGTGCGTGGTAATTATATTGTTAATGTCAAAAATTAATTTTAAACTACGAAACTATGAAAATAGGAAGAACTTTGTTTGTTGTTTATATTTGCACTTGGAAAATATTTAAAAATATCATCTAAATTGAAAGACCCTATTACAAATTTGTTGAAATTGCTGAGTAGCCTAAATTAGGTTTATATTTTTGTGTGATAATTATTCTTTTAACGCCGAAAATTATTTTTAAAGTAGGAATTTTGGTTTTTGTACATGTTTCATAGTCTTTACAATGCATGCACTTAATTTGTAGGTATGATGGATGCAGGCCACTACAAGTTGCTTGACCCGGTGATTGACGCGCATCACCATAGCCGCCTTAGTACTGTGCTCCCCCCGGAGGGCGAGGCACCGATTGAGCTTGGCGCATTGCGGCTGCGCACACCCATCAGGGCATGGAGGCTGCACCCAAACTAGGCTCCGAGGTACGTATAGTTTTAGCCTTCATGCACTCAATCGCGGTCTGACTACTTTGCGTACAGTCACGTTTGTTCTTAAACGTTTCAACCTAGATTGAAAGCGGCAGGCCTCCTTCCACTAGCGAGGATGGTGGAAGCGACATGGGAGGACGACTAGGATCGTGGTCATGGTCGTACGTCTAGACGTTTTCCATACGATCGGGCCCTAATGACGACACTGGTTGACCACTAGAGGCCAGAGATGCACACGTTCCACCTTCCGTGCGTGGAGATGGCGCCGACGCTCCAGGATGTGAGCTTCCTGACTGGGTTGCCCTGCACAGGCTCCCCCATGGCGGCGTACGGACCTCCTAGCGAGGTTCCATGATGTGCTGCCGCCGGGCAGCGGGTACACGGAGTTCAGCAGCCCGCATGGGCCGACGTTGAGGTGGATCTGCCAGTTCTATGTAAGTATTTGTAACTATTGTCATCTCGCATCAATTCGTATGTGAACATTGCTGACGTGTACATATCTTCTTGCAGCCCGAGCATATGGCGCAGAATGCAAGGGACGTCATTGTTAGGAGGCACTTCGAGGCCTACCTGCTGTGGCTGTTCGGGTGGGTCATGTTCCTAGGGTCCCACGGCGACAACGTTGACAAGCACTACGTCCGGTACGCACGTGAGTTGACGGACTTGCCGGTGGACGAGATCCCCTCCTACACTTGGGGTCCAGCCATACTGTGCTCGATGTACCGCGCACTGTGCGACGTGTGCCACCGTGCCTAGGACAACTCCATCCTATCCGGATGCCCGCTACTTCTGCAGCTGTGGTCCTTCGAGCGCTTCCAGATTGAACGACCGCAGCTAGACTCGGGAGCGTACGCGGTCAGCTTGTACACCCAGGGCGACGACGTGGACCGGCCGACCGTGGGCACAGTGTGGTGCCGACGACAGGTTAGTTTCATGATCATCTATTATTTTTCGTATTCTAATCAAAATTTCGTGTGCTAAGTTTTCGGTGTTCTATTGTATAGGTCACCTATATGCCGATCACTTCGCAGGGGTCCTACCTGGAGTACGTTACGATGTTCGATCAGCTGACCAATGTCCGCATCATCTGGACACCGTACACTCAGGGGAGGGTGAACACGCGCGCGCCCGAAGGACTGTCAATCCTGTGCACGCGAAACTACATGTACTGGTACACGCGGAGGGTCTTGGTGCATGATGTCTTCATGGAGGAGTACCAGTTGCAGCGGGTCATGCGCTAGTTCATTCTGTGACAAGAGGTCCCAACCCCTTGGGGGGACGCGGGTGCCGGTGCACGTTCACGCGTAAGTTCACTCTTTACTTCTTTCGTACAATGTGTGTTACGTGCCGACCAAATAATTGTCTTGCTGTCCACAGGTATACTAGGAAAGGAGTACGTGGCACGATGTCCTCTTGGGTTGAGCCTTGGAGTGGCGCGCATGATGACCACATCCAGTGTGGGGATGATCCATACGACCCCGAGACGTACGGAGAGTATAAGGAGTGGTACGCTAGTCAGACGAGACTTCGCTACATCCGGGTCGTGGTCGACCCACCACGACACGAGGCTGCGATGTCCGACACGTACCCCACTCAGCCGTATTTTGCTTTCCACCGCTCCATACGTATTGAATGGTCGTTAATTAATATTTAATTTGCCAGATTTATGTTTTCAACTTGTTCATTACTTATGCAAACGAATCTACACCGGGAGATTTTTGAGTTGGCAGTCTCCGCGCAGCACATGACGCCGGGGGACACCAGAGGGGTCCTGCAGTGGCTCATGGAGGCCGCGAGACGAGACATCCAGATCGCGACTTGTCGCACGCCAAGGGACCCCGGTGGACCGACCTGTGCGAGGACGAGGGGTCAGCCGAGGTGGTTCACAGCCACGGGCTCCTGCCCCCGACGTGGCGGGCGTGTCGTCGTGACACCATGGTGGGAGCACTATGGGACATTTTGGAGGTGAGCATGAGACATTCACTTCCGCTTCTTTATTTCGAACCTCACAAGTTACTAACGACAATCTTCTCTTGCAGGTCCTGTGCTCCACCGGCATGCGGGGCAGGAGTACACGGAGTCATCAGGGCACGGCTTCATGCCACTAGGTATGACCACCCTGCTTACTTGCGTAACTTCATTTTTCGTGGTTTTCACCATGATTACATGCGTAACGTAATGCTTCTTTATTTCGAACCCCACTAGTTACTAATGGCAATCTTCTCTTGCAGGTCCTGAGCTCCACCCGTACGCGGGGTAGGAGTACGCAGAGTTGTCGAGGCACGTCTTCAGGCCAGCAGGTATGACTTGCTTGCTTGCATAACGTTCTTTTTCGTGGTTTTTGCCATGATTACGTTTGTAACGTAATACTTCACAGGAACGGCTTGGGAGGACGATTCATTGTCGCACAACGAGGCACACCTATTGGCACCCCTTGAGGACTTCTTCATGGACCCGCGTGACACCCCGTTCTCCCTGGAGGCTTCTCAGCTGCACGGTGCGCCGGGAGCGACCCAACCAACACAGGACCCCTCCTCGCGACACCACATCAGGCTACTCACGTCGGTCTGGTAGTCATGCAGCCTGATCCTCTGACTTATCTGAACCATCACCGGGCGAGGCCAGGGGCAACACGCAAGGTGCGCCCCAAGAGGGGCCATCAGTAGATATTTGTTCATCCAAATATTAGTCATGCCATGTAAATATTAATTTCTGTACAACTATTATTATGCCAGTCACGTGTTTCGATATCTCTTTTTTGATTGAAAACCGTGACCACATGTACGATTCTCCATCAGGACACCCCACACCACCCTCTTTCTACGCCTTCAATACCCCTTACTTTGCGCTGCGACGTGACCCGACGAGTCAGCTTTACGCAGCGACGTGACCCAACGAGTCAGCTTTGCGGAGCGATGTGACCCGACGAGTCAGCTTTTCAGGACGACGTGATCCGACGAGTTAGCTCTTCTGGATGACGTAACCCGACGAGTCGGCTTTCCAGGATGACGTGACCCAACAAGCCAGCTTTTCAGGGTTGCTGCCTCGCGGACGCGAATTTCCTTCAACTGAATTACAATTTAGTCGCGTACGCAGCGCTGGCTCGACATATAAATACTACCCCTTCCACGTCGGGTTCTCCTGCATCCAAACTTCAACACAATCTCACTCAGATGGATAAGCACCGGGAGGATATCCACGAAATGCAAAGGGAGTATGCGGCCCAGGAGGAACAAAGGGAGCGTGCCAGGAGGCCACCTCCCTGCAATGACGCCGCCCCCCATAGCAGCAACCCATACCAGAATATCCCAACCGAGCGTTTGCCGCAACATCCGCCCGAGGGAGAGACGTCATCCCTCCGTTGGTGCAGGGACAGATTGTAACACCCTGATTTTCAGAGCCTTTTTGAAAATTTTCAAAATAAAAAGAACCATTTGGTTTTGATGAGAATTCGAAGCTTAACCTGAGAATTTTGGAATTTGAAGAGTTTAAAATGACTAAACTAAACTTCAACTAATCCAAAGCTTAGTTCTTTTGGTGTTGCTCTAGCTCTCTAGAGCTATCTCTCCTCTTTTCCTTTCCTCTATCCTATATTTGGACATTCTTATATGTCTAGATCGTCCCTCTTGTTGGACCTCTGATTGTTGTCTCCTCCTTGTCTTTTCGGGTCCTTCCTCTCCCCTGGAAATCTCTCTCTATCGAGACCTTTTGTCTAGTATACCTCTTTGGTCCAGACCACCTTTGGGTCGGGACCTCTCTTTCTTAATCTCTCTTTTGTAGTTTAGACCTCCGTGAGGTTTAGGCTTTTTGTAGCTAGACCTCCTCTCGAGGTCTAGATCATCCTTGTGGCTTTAAACCACTTTCCTTTTTATTTGGGTACTCTCTTGAAGACGATCACTACTACGTAAAAGGCTTTCCTGCACGGTTCAAAAACGTCATCACGAGGCGGTTTCGTGAGCCGTCGAGTTTATGGGTCGATGATGACATGAGGTCATCACTGACGGTTTTGAACCGTCGTGATGTATACTTACCTGAGCGGTTTGTGGTTCAAACCGTCTGCGATAATAATATCACGAGCGGTTTCATCCACAAACCGTGTGTGATAAGCACATATCCTGAGCGGTTCGACCACAAACCGTGCTGTGATAGCACATATCACTGACGGTTTCATCCACAAACCGTGCGTGATAGCACATATATCCAGAGCGGTTTGTGGTTTGGAACCGTCGTGATGACTTTTCTCTATAAAGGCCCAGCGTTGGTTGCTTGTACCATTAAATCGGCATCATATATATATTACATATATATTGTTCGTGATCTCTCGACCACTTTGGGGGATCGTCCCATGACATGAGAAGGATGAGGCGGTAGCCACGGGCAACCTCATTGAGCCCATGCAAATTCAAAAAGTATGGATGCAAGGAGGCGTTAGGACATCAATTACAGATTGGGCGTCGCTATGTTCGAGAAAGTGTCGTTGATCTTTGGTACTCGGTGGGAAGTGGCATCATATATTAGCAACTATCCATTCTTGAGTATGTAATCGTCTTTAAACCCAACAAGAATACTAAGCAACCATTCTCATATTTCAAAAGAATTCTCAACTTGTTGCTTGGTGTTCTTGTTGGCTTTAAAGACAATTACATGCTCAAGAATTGTTGGTTGCTAATACATGATGCCACTTCCCACGGAGTAGTTAAGATCAACGCCACTTTCGAACATAGCGACGCCCAATCCGTAATTGGATGTCCGACCGCCTTCTTTGTATCCATACTTTTAAACTTACAAGGGCTCAATGAGATTGCCCGTGGATACCGCCTCATTCTTCTCATGTCATGGACTAATTCCTAAAGTGGCCGAGATCACTTAATAATATATATAATATATATATATATGATGCCGCTTTTAATATGACCACCGCTGGAGACTTTATAGAGAAGAGATTATGAATGGAATGGTAGGACACTGCACGTAAGAGGTAGGAGAACTTGACCGGCATGAACAAGGGGACTATTAATATGAACTAATTATCAATTCAATTCCAAAGATAAGACTATTGACACCATTACATCACGAGCAAGGGACTATTAATATGAACTAATTATCAATTCAATTTCAGCATAAGACTATTGACATCATTACATCACCTGACAAGAAGAGGACTATTAATATGAACTAATTATCAATTCAATTTGACATAAGACTATTGACACCATTACATCACGAGCAAGGGACTATTAATATGAACTAATTATCAATTCAATTTCAAACATAAGACTATTGACATCATTACATCACACAAAGAAGAGGACTATTAATATGAACTAATTATCAATTCAATTTCAAGCATAGGACTATTTACATCATTACATCACGAGCAAGGGACTATTAATATGAACTAATTATCAATTCAATTTCAAAGATAAGACTATTGACATCATTACATCACACAAAGAAGAGGACTATTAATATGAACTAATTATCAATTCAATTTGACATAAGACTATTTACATCATTACATCACGAGCAAGAGGACTATTAATATGAACTAATTATCAATTCAATTTCAAAGATAAGACTATTAACATCATTGAAGCGGTTCATCGACAAGAGAACAAGACCAAGGGTGTCCAAACCCACCACACAAGTAGTAGCCCTCGGCATCCATCGCAGAGCACTAGCTAGCCATTTTCATCACAGAGCAAGGGGTAGAGACAGAGATGGACCTTAGTACAACAAGAACCACGGTGGCGACCCCACCACCAAAGACAACTCTCATCCATTTCCTTTACCTTGCATAAATCACACAAACATCGAGGACACAACTTAAGGTTCATGCATAAAATCAAACTCAACAAAAGACATTAAGCTAACAGATCTAGAGGAGAATAGAGGAGGATGGGGAAAGCAAAGCCGGCGGGGCCCTAGCAGGCGCAGGGGTCAAGGCGGCGGCGGCAGGCAGTCGGCGGCGTTGAGGCGGGAGGAACGAGTTAGGGCGGGCGCAAACCCTAGCAGAGTGCGGGAGTGACGCGAGTTTGGGCGTCACAGAGTGGTTGTGTATTGCTTGGTGACGCCGCAAAAGACACTCTTATCGCACGAGTGTCTTTTGCGGTGTCCAGATGCCTAACCGTCGGCGACGGAAGAATAAGCGGCGTCGGCGGCGGCGACGGGAGGAACAGACGAGAGTAAGGCCGCTAGGAGTGGCGAGTTAGGCGCAAACCCTAGCGGCAAGTCGGGCTAGCTCCTACTTATAAAGAGACTTATCGAGACGGTTCTATTATGGAACCGTCGGTGATAATATCACGCGGTTCCATAATAGAACCGTCGGTGATATAGGAATATCCTGCAGCGGTTCCATAATAGAGCCGCTCATGATATGAGATATATCACGAGCGGTTCCATAATAGAGCCGCTCGTGATATGGTTTTTCTCAAGTATATATATACACTTACATGACATGAAGAAATTACATGTTTATATTAAAAAGCGTAAACCTATAATTAAACAAGGTTTTCTAGTGGCGAAGGTAGGTTGCTATCTCCATCTCGCAATACTTCATAAGCGGTGTGTCGGATCGGACGATTCACGATCATCGTGACGAAGCTCGAAATCGTCCACCCATTGACGCGCTCGCTCGAAAGTGTCTCCAAGACCCTCGGATCGTTGAACCAAGAAGAATTGAGCCCATAGGCTCTCTTCCCTTGCTTGAGGGTCTCGGCACGGTCGACTCGATGCGCTTCGCCGCCGATTTCACAGATCAAGTGACGGCAAGCCTCCTATGGAGACGTGCAACGTCATTTTGGAGGACTACGACGATGACGCTGTAAACTCGCCGAAAGTGCGAGATCACCCTGGAAGACACGGCGGAGGAGGATGTCAAGGCGGCGGAAGGTGGCGCCACTGCTCGGCAAATTCTCCGCCGGCAGAGGAGTGAAGACACTTTGTTGATCAAGCGGTGTTCTTCCGCAAAGACGGTTCAACGACACCAGAGAGATGCTCAGACAAGGCGGCGGGGAAGGCCATCGGTGCGGCGACAAGGAAGAGGCGACCATTTACATTTATTTTATAAGTATGTGGGGATGATCATCTTGGATGGCGGATGATCCTTTTATAAAACAAGGAATAAATTCGGGCGTGAGACAAAGAGCGCGCCGGGAGCCGAAGCGGATCGATGCGATGAAGGCGCGATCGGGAGCGAAGCGGATTGGCGGCGAACGAGCGCATCGGCGATGAAGAAACTCACGCTGGAGCGATATTATCACGAGCGGTTATTGTTAAGAACCGCTCGTGATACTAATAATATCACGAGCGGTTCGTGTTGAGCGAAATGCTCGTGATACGTCCTGACGGTTGTGTTTAAAACCGCTCGTGATATCGATTAATATCACGAGCGGTTACGAATAAGAACCGCTCGTGATACTTCCTGACGGTCTTCAACATGAACCGCTCGTGATATTGCCTCTTCACGAGCGGTTTTTAAGCGCGGCGAAGCCTGAGCGTCTCTAAACCAAAACCGTCGTGATTGAATGTAATACCGACGCGGTTTGGTCAACAAATCGTGATGAGGCGTCGATATTAGCCTTTTTGTAGTAGTGGATTCTCTCGTGTCTGACCTCCCTTTGGTTTGGGCGCTTTGGATCTCTTTGTTGGTTTGAATCCCTTTTGTTCGGACCTCCTTCTTCGTGTTCGAGACTTTTTCTAAGTCTAGACTTCCGGATGATTAGACCCTTTTGTATGCCCAAACCTCCTTACCACTTGGACCTCACCTATGGTGCGGATCTCTTCTTTGCCTTGATCTATTTAATGTCTGTATCTCTTTTTGATCATAGACCTCATTCTTTGTTTGGGTATACTCTTATGCTAGACCTCCCCTCAAGTCTTTTGCTTGAGTTTCCCTCATGCTCACTGGAACGCCCAGTAATTCACTTGAACCCACTCGTGTCCAATTAGATCTCCTTTGCATTCGATTGAACCACCCTTGTGCTTAAATGAAACTCCCAGTGTTCAATCGGATCCCCTTTGGTCTCACCTAGTGTCCAGACCTCCTTCCCTGGTTCTTTCCAGACCTAAGCCTCATGTTCATTTGAGTTCTTTCTATGCTTTTGTGAACCTCTCGGTGATCACTTGGACTCCTTTCTCACCCTGATCCTTGTAAACTTCTCTTTGGAAAAGTCCTCCTAGTGCAATCCGGTATTACCGCCCCAACTCTCGATATTACCATTTTCTAGGACCTCCTTCTCATTTATCAGGACCTTCTTATCCTTTAGACCTCCCAGTCTGCAGGACCTCTTAGTCCTTTTGAGATCCTAGCCGAACAAGACCTCCTTCTTGTCCGTTTGGACCTCCCTCGTGTCCGTCCAAGCCTTCCGTTCGGTTCGGACCTCATCTTTGTTAGATCTAACGGCTCTGACCTCATCCTCGTTAGATCTAAGGGTTCAGACCTCCCTAGCATTTGGACCTACTGCTTGCCCCTGTGGCTGTGCCGCTCGGGTTTGACTTTCCTAGCTTGGGATCGTTCGATTTGTGCTGAACGGTCCGATCTTGTGGGTACGTTCGGATGGTCCAGACGTCCCAGTCGCCTCCCTCCGTTCGATCAAGATCGGATGGCTCCAGCTCCTCCCGCGTATCCTTGCTTACGCGGACCTCCTCTCTTTGCCGATCGTGACCGTTAGGATCTCCCCTGTGAGGTCCTAGCCATCAGATCTCCACCATTCTATTTGAGCTTGACCTTCGGACCTCCTATGAGTAGGTCGTTGGACCTCCTGTCCAGAGGACCTCCTCCTGGTTGTGTCTGCTAGACCTCCCTGTCCTTGGACCACATCCTAACCGCCCAGACCTCCTCCTAGCAGGTCTAGACCGTTAAGATGTTCCTTGATCGTATCTGAGCCATCCAGACCTCTTTCAGAGGTGATCTAAACCGCTCCGACCTCCTTTGATCATCATCTCTGAGCCGCTCAGATCTCCCTTGCTTATTTTCTTGATCGTCGGGATCTCTCGACTTTTGATCTCGGCCGTCGACCTCCTCCTTATGAGATCTCGACGTCCAGACCGACCTTCTGTGGGTCTGTCCTCAGGACCATCTCGTGGGTGTCTTTCGGACCTTCTGTCCATGAGACCTCCCCCTTGTGTGTCCTTTGGACCTCCCCTGGCCTTGATCTTAATCGTTAAAGCTCTCTTGATTTCATCCCAGCCGTTGAGACCTCCCCTGTGTTGATCTCACTCGCTAAGGACCTCCTAGACCAAATCTTAACCGCAATTTCATTTCAATCCTTTGAACCTCTTTTGTCCTTCAGGACCTCCTTGAGTCCTTTGGGACCTCCTCCTTGTTTAATTGGATCTTTCCATGTCCTTCAGGACCCTCTTCGTGTTCTCTAGGACCTCCCCTTTGTCTGGATCCCAACCGTCTGACCTCCCTTGCAGAGATCTCATCATCGGGACCTCCCGGTCAGGACCTCCTGATGAGTTTTGGACCTCCTTTAAGTTCCAACTTCCCTATGGTGTTCAGACCCTTATGGTCTGGACCTCCCTTTTGTGTTTAGGCCTTTGTGGTTTAGACCTCTATTGTCTATTGCACCTCATGTCCTTAGACCTCCTTGTGGCCTTTAGGACCTTTTGTCCTCAAAAACCTCCCTGTTTGTCTTCCGAACCTCCTTCTTAGGACCTCCTCTGTGAATCTCCTCCTTGGACCGTCCCCTTTGACCAAGCTGTTCACCATTTTGACTGGTTTCCCTTGGCTCATAAGTGCATTTGATGTGGGATGAGTCACATTAAATGCTACCACCTACCCTTGTCCTCTTTTCTACTTTTTGTCACATCCCTTGCTTTCTTTATCCTTTCTAGTACCTTGGGGTAGGTTGCCTCTGTACCAATACACTGAATTCGGTCACCTTCTTTTTATAATGCTTCTATTCTCTCTCCTTTAAATAGAGCATCGGGGGCACCCACTGCCTCCCTGTTCTTCATTTCGGCCTCTGCTCTCAGCTCTCTGTTTTTTAGGAGCTCTCCAAGCCCCTCTGGTTCGGACCCCCTCTGGAGCCCGAGCCCTTCACCAATCAGACCCCCTCCCAAGGATCCTCTCTGGTTTTTCTTTTAGTATCATCTTCTCTGCCATTTACTTCTTACTCAGTTCATTTGGATTTCATTTGGATCTTTATTTGCTTTGCTTTGTACCCGTGTAGATCTTGACATCCCCTGAGAGCCAGAGCTGTGTGAGAGAATAGAATCTTAAGCTACCAAGCAAGAGGCAAGTTACACTCTTGATCATATTGCACCCAGTTTCTCAAATTATTTATGTTCAATTTCAAAGTATAATGCATACTTATTTCTACCAAGTTATTTCAATACCTGTCTTTAAACACATAGTTATGCCTAATTCCTTCATATGGCCAACTTGACATTGAACCCAATCTGTAGCGACCCAACTCTAGGGCACCCGAGAGGTCCTCCAAGACCTTCTGGAAAGTCCATCAGGACCTCCCAGGAGGTCCACAAAGGACCTCTCGGACGATCCTAAGACCTCCCAGAAGGTCGGTGGGACCTCCGGAAGTCGAGAGAACAAGCCCGAGGAGGTCGTGGAGCCATGGAGCACCCTCAAAGATCTCCCACGGCCAGACCAGGGGAAGGTGTGGAGGTTCGTGGTCATCCCAAGACCACCCACGACCCACCAGAGGAGGTCGTGGAGGGCTGAGACCACCACAGAACCACACACGTCCAACTCTGAGGGTGGTCGGGGAAAACTGAGCTTACTCCGTGGTTCTCTGTGAAACCCGAGCCAGTCCCAAGGATCATGGCTAGCTCTTCACAGCAACAACAATGGTAACATAGCAGCAACACAAACTTTATTGATAAACAAAGAAGTTGTTTACAAGAGGGCTTACAAGCCGGTGAGGCAAAACACAGTAAAGATAAACTCATGGACCACCCGATACACCACAGCAACAAATTTGGAGGCGCCAATCCTAGTCGTCGGGACCACTAGGTCGACCGCCTTGATTACCCAGAGGCTCTCATCCTTGCTAAAGACAGCATCAAGCAAGAGTGAGCACAACAACCGTGCTCGCAAGTTACACCCGTTGGATAACAGAGATGACATGCATAATGGATATCACAATGGAAGTCTTAATATGGTTGATTTGCATAAAGCCATGTTTATTTCAAATACCTGTATTAAGTTCTGAGGCAGTAATACAATAATTAAAATTCATTTTATCAAATCAGTTTTTCAGTTGGATAACATTCATCATATGATGGTGAAAGATACCCTCCTGACATTAGGCTCCCAGCCCAAACCCGGGATAAAATCCCAAAAACAGACTTGAAATTCATTTCTAGAAATTCCCAAAGTCAACATCTAACTTCAAGTGGCCTTTGCCAGCACGTCCATGACCGCGGACACGGCTATTCGAATAGATTTCACTCTGCAGAGGTTGTGCACTTTACCCTTACGACATGATTCCTCTAGTTTTCTTTGGCATCTTGTGAGTGCCACCTCTCCTTCTTAGAAGGTAAGAGGTCTAGAGTTCATGACAAGGCCTTTACAATGCATTGCTCCACCACAGCCTTTCCTTGCTAAGGTGTAACATCTTGATTTTCTAAATACTTTTTAAAATGTGTAAAATAAATTAAAACTATTTTTGCTTTAGTAAGAATTCAAATTTGGGTTCTATCGGAAGGATTTGGGTTGTTGTGCCTCCTTCTTTGGAAAGCTCAACAATTCCCTCAGTAACCTATCTCTTTCGAGTCTTGTAGGTTTAGACTTCCTCTAAAGCTTAGACCTCGTCTCACCAGAGATACTCGTATGATCAGGCCTTCCTTCCTTTGAGCTTGGTCATTTGGATCTCTTTGTTGGTCTGAATCTCTTAGGGTTCAAACCTCTTTTCTATTCAGACTTCTCTTCGGTCTAAACTTCTTGTCGTCTGGACACCTCTTGATGCCCAGACCTCCTTTCATTCGGACCTCTAGGCATCCCAATGACCCTCTTGTGTGCCTTCGATTTTTCCTAAGATCATTTGAACCATTTTGGCTTTTGCTCTGGACCAAGAAGACCTCCCTTGAGTGAAATGTCCTCGGAACCACCCGCATGGACCTCCCTTGTCGCTGGATCTAGCGGTCCAGACCTCCTCCCATTTTTAATCCAAGGGTCTAGACCTCCCATGCGTTATGTCCCTTCATGGACCTCCCTTCATTACGAATCAGGTGTTCAGACCTCCCTTGATCTAAATCGGACGGCTTGGACCTCCTCACTTTGAATCAAAGGCCCGGACACCTTTGAAACTCAATAATGGTACTTAAAAGAAAATTTGCTTTGTGCAAAATAACCATATTATGCCATCCTTGATTATCCCTTATGCATGTCATATTGTTAATCCACGGGTGCAACTTGCGAGCACAAAGTGGTAGTGCTCACTCTTGCTCATTATAATTTTTGCAGAGAAGACTTTGGTAGTGATGGAGATCAAAGCGGCTAGGTTATGCCTCGGTCACCGCCTGTGGCTTGTTGATGGACCATTTTGCTTTCTTCGCTCTTGTGTACTTGTGCTTGGCCCAAGGCCACGTTGTAATCAACTCTGTTAAATATTATGTTTCAATAAAGGTGTGTTAGGGATACCACCATTGTGTATTTTTTGTGAAGGGCTAGCCATGATCCTTGGGGTCTGCTCGGGTTTCCACAGGAACTTGGGAGTAAGCTTGGACCTCCATGTCCTCACCGAGGAGGGTATCGAAGGCATCTTGAGGTGGACTCAGATCTCCTCGACCTCCCTGGAGGCTCGTGGGAGGTCTTGGGAACACTCTCGAGACCTCCTCGTTCTCCTTTGTTTGGCTATGGAAAGGTTCTCGGGTGCTCCTCGGTTCTAAGACCCTCTCTCGGGTTGTGATCTCTGGACCTCGGGAGGTCTTGGCTGACCTCTGGCAGGTCTTGGTGGTCGGCCGAGAGGTCCTTTGTGGACCTCTGGGAGGTCTGCTGACTTTCCAGAGGTCTGGAGGATCTCTCGGGAACCCTAGGATTGGGTCGTCACAAAAGTGGTATCGAGCACTTTCGACCGTGGTCGTAACCTAGTAGAATGGTTATAGAATTTCAAAATTATTTTATGACAAAAGAAGAATAAAATGTTCTTTCTTACAGGTCATCTTTTCATCCTTACCTTCCTTACATTGTTTTTTCTTACCTCAATCCCATCTTACCTTGTTTCTTTCTACACACCCATTTATTAAGTTAAATGGATGCCTTATTCTGCAACTTCTTATTAGAGGTCTTGAGTTAAGTCCGGTGCTTAGGACCTCCTCAAAAGGTAAGACACGAGTAGCATGACGTTTGGTGATTATAAACCTCGAAAAGGTTCTCCCTGTTATTTCTTTTGCCTTGGTTTTCTTTTGCCGAATTGTTTGGTTTGGGCTAGTTTCCCTTAGCCTCTTCTCTTCTCTTTTCCCAGCCTCGGTGTTTGGACATTATGGCCACCTCTGGAAATGGCAGTGGTCACTCAAGCCATCATAGCCGACAAGCTGAGGGAGAGGCTGAGAATAGAGGAGTTGAGGGTGGGCAAGGGCAACTTGACATCACAGACCACCCCACCTCGGTTGGGGTCCTACAGACTCAAATAATGGCCAATCAAGCTCATCTAATAAACCTACTCTCACAGTCTGTTGCCAACACCCAATCTCTGCAAGCTGCAGCAGTAGCTCAACCTCAAGCTCAAGCTCCACCTCCACCAAGATCTACCATTGCTGAATTTATGAGGTTCGTCCTCCAACCTTCTCTCGGTAGTCTTGAGCCCATGGATCTTGATGGTGGTTAAGAAGCGATGAGTAGGAAATTAGATATGGTGCAATGCACAGATCATGAAAGGGTGCTTTTGCTTCTCACCAACTCGATGGACGACCTACGAGTGGTGGGACAACTGTCGATCCCATCTTGATCCTCGAGCCATCACATGGGATGAGTTCAAGAAAGCATTTCATCGTGCTCATCTCCCACCCATGATGTCATTAAAGAGGATGCAATTTCGTACCTTGAAGCAAGGCGATCGTCTTGTCAATGAGTATATGCATAAATTTAACGATTAGCAAGATATGCTCAGGGGATGTTGCTCTTGATGAAAGCAAGCAAGAACACTTTTGGAAGGGTTGAATGATAATATTTCAGTTCATCTTGTTTCCCAGAAACACCGACTTCCGGTGACTTGTGAGCAAGGCCATCCGACAAGAGGATAAACTCCAAAAGATGGAGGGCCGAAGAGAAAGAAAATCGCACAGAGGTTTAATCGGGAGGATTCCCTAAGTCTAGGACCTCTCACCCCTGGACCTCTCGGACAAGTCCTCACGGACCTCCTCAAGGGCATCTGGGTCGAGCAGCGTGCTAGCAAATCAAGTTATCATAGGACCTCTTCGAGTCAATTTCAAAAGAAACCTTCCATGACCTCCTCGTAGGAGTGACTGTTTCTTTTGTAATGAAATTGGGCACTACGCTAATAAGTGCCCAAAGAAGCAACAAGTTCTTTGCATCATCCGATCTGAACAAGGAGCATCGGCTCAAGGAAGTGCCTCAAGTGTGAAGCTTCTTTGCTAAGGTTATCAAGGGCCGTGTCACACATGTCACGGCAAAAGAGGCACATGATGCACTGATGTGGTTCTCGATGCGTTCCTGTCAATTCCGTACCGGCTTAGTTTTATTTGACTCGGGGCTTCACATTCTTTTGTTTCTAGCAAATTTGTGGGAAATTGTGGGTTGTCTACAATTCCTTTGGTAAACCCTATGCTAATACATGTCGGGTATAGATATGAGGACTAATACCCTCTGCCCAAATCTCACCTTAGAGATTTACGAGTTTTATTTCATGCAGACTTGATAGTCTTGCCAACTCAAGGATCGGGCGTAATCCTTGAAATGAGCTGGTTGGCTAAGAATAAAGGTCGATTGATTGTGCTACCAAGTCCATAACCCTTACCAATGAACAAGGAAATAGGGTAGAGTTTAAGCCAAAGACCTCCCTTAAGGCAGACTTCTTCTAACTAATGTAAAGGAGGTAGTGAAGTGGAAGACCTACCGATGGTCGAGAATATATGGATGTGTTCCCGAGGAACTCCTGGAATACCACGATAGGGACATTTCTTTTCTAATTGAATTGGTCCTGGGACAAGACCCATCTCAAAGAGACCTTCAGATGCTGTGAATGAACTTGTAGAACTGAAGAAGCAGATCCAAGAATTGAAGGAAAAAGGATTTATTAGACCAAGCTCTTCACCATGGGGAGCACTGTGCTATTTGTTAAAAAGAAGGACGAGAGCTTGAGAATGTTTGTGGATTATAGATCACTCAATGAGGTCACTATTAAGAATAAATATCCATTACCAAGGATAGATGACCTCTTTGACCAACAAGGGGCAAGTGTATTCTCCAAAATAGACCTAAGGTGCAGTTACCATCAACTTAAAATCGGGCGGAGGACATCCCTAAAACTGCATTTACCACGGTATGGACTATATGAGTTCACTGTGATGTCATTTGGGTGACAAATGCTCAAACTTATTTTATGAGCATGATGAACAAAGTATTCATGGACTTCCTTGACAAGTTTGTAGTGGTATTTATTGATGATATTCTCATCTATTCTAAAAATGAAGCAGAACATGAGGAACACCTAAGAATGGTGTTGGGAAGACTTAGAGAGCAGCACCTCTATGCCAAGTTTAGTAAGTGTGAATTTTGGCTAAGTCAAGTAGCCTTCCTTGGTCACATTATATCAGCCAAAGGAGTAGCTGTAGATCCCTCAAAGATGGAAGCTGTCTTGGACTGGAGACCTCCTAAGTCAGTGACTGAGGTAAGAAGTTTCCTTGGACTAGCTGGTTATTACAGAAGATTTATTAAAGACTTTTCTAAGACTGCTAGATCTCTTACTCAACTTTTGAAAAAGGAAAAGAGGTTTGAGTGGACTAAGACCTGTGAACAAAGTTTTCAGAGGTTGAAGGAAAAACTTACCACAGCTCCTGTGTTGATACTCCTAGACATTCAAAAGGACTTTGAAGTATTTTGTGATGCATCTCATCAAGGTCTGGGCTGTGTGTTAATGCAAGATAGAAGGGTAGTGGCATATGCCTCTAGACAGTTGAGACCTCATGAGGAGAACTACCCAACACATGATCTTGAATTAGTAGCTGTTGTGCATGCCTTAAAGATATGGCGGCACTACCTCATTGGCAACCGATGTGAGGTATACATTGACCATAAAAGTTTGAAATATATTTTCACACAAGCAGAGTGAACTTAAGACAAAGGAGGTGGTTAGAATTAATTAAGGACTATGACCTTGGGATACACTATCACCTGTAAAGCCAATACGATGGTGATGCTTTAAGCGAAAAGGATCTTGTAATACCTTGTCGGTCCGGCAACAACAACCAAGACTATATGAGGAAATGAAGTACCTCAATCGGAGATAGTAGAGCAAGGTGTGTGAACACCTTGGAGGTACATCAATTGTCTGGACCAAATCAAAGAACAACAAGAAAGAGATGAAGACATCCAAGACATCAAGAGAAATATGAGAAGAGGTAAAGCCCGGGCTTTCTATGAAGATGAGCAAGGAGTAGTATGGTTTGGTAGCGAATCGTGTGCCAAACAACCAGAGATCAAACAACTCATTTTGGTGGAAGCACACGGATCACCATACTCCATCCACCCGGCGGTACCAAAATGTATCAGACCTTAAAGAGAGGTCTTGGTGGACAAGATGAAGCAAGATGTGGCTAAGTATGTGGCCCAATGTGATGTGTGTATGAGAGTTAAGGCTCTACACCAAAAACCCTTGAGTTTGTTACAACCCTTGCCCATACCCGAATGGAAATGGGAGCAAGTGGGCATGGATTTTATTACTGGTCTGCCTAGGACCCAATCTGGGTATGACTCCATATGGGTGGTGGTTGATAGACTAACTAAGGTAGCCCATTTCATACCAGTTAAGACCACCTATAGTAGCAATGTCTTGGCAGATCTATATATGGCGTAATTGTTTGTTTACATGGAGTGCCCAAAAGAATAGTATCAGACATGAGGATCACAATTTACCTCAAGGTTTTGGCAAAGTTTGCATGAGGCTCTAGGTACTAAACTCAATTTTAGTACTGACCTACCATCCTCAAGCGATGGGCAAGCAGAGAGGGTAAACCAAATATTGGAAGATATGCTTAGGGCATGTGCCTGGATTTTGGAAAAAATTTGGGACAAAAACTTGCCCTATCTTTGAATTTTCTTACAATAATAGCTATCAAGCTAGCCTACAAATGTCTCCATTTGAGGCTTTGTATGGAAGACCTTGTAGAACACCTCTCCTCTCGGGATGAAGTTGGAGAACATCAAGCTGTATGGGCCGGACACGATCAAAGATCTTTGAGAGCAAAGTGAAATTGATTAAGGAGCGATTGAAAGTGGCCCGATCCGACAAAAGAGCTATCTTGACACCCGACGAGAGATTTATCTTTTGAGGTTGGTGATTTTGTATACCTCGAGTAACACCAATTCGGGAGTTAGAAGATTTGGATGAGAGGTAAATTGGCACCAAGATATGTAGGACCATACAAGATCTTGGCAAGACAAGGTGAAGTAGCATATAAGCTGGAACTTCGAGTCCTTGGCGGCGATACACAACATTTTTCATGTATCACAACTAAGGAAATGCCTACGGGTTCACGAAGATCATCTTGCAGATGGAGGACACGGACTTACAAGAAGACCTTACATATGTGGGCGACCCATTAAAATTACGGATGTTGCGAGCGAGTCACGTAAGTAGAATTATCAAGTCATACAAGGTGCGATGGAGCCATCATCCGAGAGAGTGAAGCTACATGGGAAAAAGAAGAGGACCTCAAGATCAACTACCCTACCTCTTTGTTGATTCTGTTTGAATCTCGAGGTCGAGATTCTTTTAAGGGGGTAGGTTTGTAACATCTTGATTCTCTAAATACTTTTTAAAATGTGTAAAATAAATTAAAACTATTTTTGCTTTAGTAAGAATTCAAATTTGGGTTCTATCGGAAGGATTTGGGTTGTTGTGCCTCCTTCTTTGGAAAGCTCAACAATTCCTTGTAACCTATCTCTTCGAGTCTTGTAGGTTTAGACTTCCTCTAAAGCTTAGACCTCGTCTCACCAGAGATACTCGTATGATCGGGCCTTCCTTCCTTTGAGCTTGGTCATTTGGATCTCTTTGTTGGTTTGAATCTCTTAGGGTTCAAACCTCTTTTCATTCGAGACTTCTCTTCAGTCTAAACTTCTTGTCGTCTGGACACCTCTTGATGCCCAGACCTCCTTTCATTCGGACCTCTAGGCATCCCAATGACCCTCTTGTGTGCCTTCGATTTTTCCTAAGATCATTTGAACCATTTTGGCTTTTGCTCTGGACCAAGAAGACCTCCCTTGAGTGAAATGTCCTCGGAACCACCCCGCATGGACCTCCCTTGTGCTGGATCTAGCGGTCCAGACCTCCTCCCATTTTTAATCCAAGGGTCTAGACCTCCCATGCGTTATGTCCCTTCATGGACCTCCCCTTCGTTCTGAATCGGGCGGTTCAGACCTCCCCTTTGATCTAAATCGGACGGCTTGGACCTCCCTCACTTTGAATCCAAAGGCCCAGACCTCCCCGCGCGTCTGTTCTCTCTGAGGACCTCCTCCTCGCGCGGCTCTTGGCTGTTGGACCTCCCTCTCGGAGATCCAACCGCTTAGACCTCCTCGCTAGACCTCCCTTGGTGAGATCCTGACCGTCAGGACCTCCCCCTGTCTGGACCTCCTTAACCTTTAGACCTCCCTGTCCCTGGGCTTAGGACCTCCTAAGCTGCTCGGACCTCCCTGAGAACCTCCTCTGCGGGGTAAGACCTCCTATGGTTGACGGATGTTGTTAATTTGACCGGCCCCACTTGCCAGCCTTAGACGTTCTCATTTCTTCCGCCACGTATGTACCTGGGGCATTTAATGTAGGTCTTGTCACGTCTAATACGTTCTCATACGTGGTATTTACTTTGAAGTGAGTCACTAAGCCGTACATGGATATTTTTCTTTGTTCCTTCCCATAGCAGCTTACGTGTCTTTTAATGTACCTTTCACCCAGGGTGGTGGTGACACCTGCCCTGACAATCACCAACTTTTGACTTACCTCTATACTTATCCTTGGCACGTAAGTACCTAGTTTTCTTCACCACTTTGACTACACATAGGTCAAACGTTCTAACACATCACCCTTCTCCTTCTCCACACTCTGTTACTTTGGCTCTCGTCCAAGAACTTTTCGAGGAAGACCTTGGCTCCTCGACCTCCCCTTTCACCCGTTACTTCCTTTACAGTAAGTTCCTTTGATGATCTGCTCCACCCTTGTTTTCGCCGGTGTCTTGGTGATCTTGTCCTTCACAGGACCTCCTTTCGTGGACCTCTTTTGAAACTCGAGGTGCTCGTGTGAGGACCTCCTCTCTGGACCTTGTGCAAGCATCTCGCCTCTGGAACCTCTCGCCCTCTGCCTAGGTCACATCTTGGGACCTTCTCTAAAGACCTCTTTTTCCTTTGGTAAGCTAGACCTTCTCCAAAAGAACCTAATCTAAATACAATGCTCTTACATTAATTGGGTTTTTGAGATTTCTTTGGAGTTCTCCTGGTTCTTTATTTGGATCTTTATTGGATCTCTGTTTGAATCTTCTTTGAATTTGCCTTCTATATATATGTAGATTGTGAAGATTAGGGAATCCAAAGTTCGAAGAAGAAGAATCTCTAAGTAGTGAGCAAGGCAAGTTGCATTCTTGATCATATTGCACCTAGTATATCAAATTAATTATGTCAGTTTTAAAATGTATTGCACGCTTATTTCTATCAAGTTAGTTCAATACCGCTTTTAACTTCATAGTTATACCAGTTCCTTTGTATGACCTCTGTTGGTTTGGCATGAACACATTGTCACCTTTAGGTCAAACTTGGCTATCTGAGTATGAGTCAAGACCATTTTAAAACATATGCTCGTTATGCTTAGACCAAAAGCTGTTGATTTGGGGAAATCTTTACCAACATAACCAAATAATGTTTTAAATGTTTTCACCATGGCATTGGGTTGTCATGGAGGTATGAAAGTATTCTTTGGGAAGCAAAGAAAATGAAAATGGATTTAGACTGGGCGAATTGGTTGGCTTGGTTGGTGCAAGTTTATGCAGGATCGTGCCTTTATGGTAGATCGATACCCTTGGGTTTGTGGAAGTCGCCCTAGTCGGTTGAGGACCGGTCTTTGGCGACCAATGCTAGGCCTATAATGGGTGATGCTAAAATCGTGCAACCACATGTCTCGATTGTGGGCGTGGGACTGGTGAATAATTTGCAAAACTCCACTACATCTTTGCTCCATTGGTGGTGTGGGAGGTCTTGTTGGCTAGTGGTCTTTGATGACCCATTGTTCCCCTTGGTGCAAGAGGGGCTTCACGGATGGCTATCCATAGGGGTGAAACCTTAGCAAGGAAAGGCTGTGGTGGAGCAATGCATTGTAAAGGCCTTGTCATGAGCTCTAGATCTCTTACCTTTGGAAGTGAGAGGTGGTATTGACGAATCTTGGGACAAACTAGAGTACTCATGTCGTGTGGGTAAAGTGCACAACCTCTGCAGAGTTAAATCTATTGAATAGCCGTGTCCACGGTCAAGGATGTGCTGGCAAAGGCCACTTGAAGTTAGTTGTTGACTTTGGGAATTTCTAGAAATGATTTTCAAATCTGTTTTGGGACTGCCGTCCCATGGGTTTGGGCAGGGAGCCTAATGTCAGGAGGGTATCCTTCACCAAATAATGATGAATGCTATCCAAGCTAAAAATTGCTTTGGTAAAATGAATTTTATCTATTGAAAGACACCTTTGAAACTCAATAATGGTACTTAAAAGAAAATTTGCTTTGTGCAAAATAACCATATTATGCCATCCTTGATTATCCCTTATGCATGTCATATTGTTAATCCACGGGTGCAACTTGCGAGCACAGTGGTAGTGCTCACTCTTGCTCATTATAATTTTTGCCAGGAGAAGACTTTGGTAGTGATAGAGATCAAAGCAGCTAGGTTATGCCTCCAGTCAGCTGCCTGTGGCTTGTTGATGGACCCTTTTGCTTTCTTCTGCTCTTGTGTACTTGTGCTTGGCCCAAGGCCACCTTGTAATCAACTCTGTTAAATATTATGTTTCAATAAAGGTGTGTTCGGGATACCACCATTGTGTATTTTGCTGTGAAGGGCTAGCCATGATCCTTGGGACTGGCTCGGGTTTCACAGGGAACTTGGGAGTAAGCTTGGACCTCCATGTCCTCACCGAGGAGGGTATGCAGAAGGTACTGAGGTGGACTCAGATCTCCACGACCTCCCCTGGAGGCTCGTGGGAGGTCTTGGGAACACTCTCAGACCTCCTCGTTCTCCTTTGTTTGGCTATGGAAAGGTTCTCGGGTGCTCCCTGGTTCTAAGACCCTCTCTCGGGTTGTGATCTCCTGGACCTCCAGGAGGTCTTGCTGGACCTCCTGGGAGGTCCTGCTGGACTTTCCAGAGGTCCTGGAGGATCTCTCGGGAACCCTAGGATTGGGTCGTCACATAAGGTTTCACCCCCCTGTGGATAGCAATCCGGCGGAAAGCCCCCTCTTGCACCGGTGGGAACAGTAGGTTATAAAAGACCATTGGCCCAACAAGACCTCCCACACCTCCAATGGAGCAAAGATATGGTAGAGTTTTGCAAATTAATCACCAGATCCCACGCCCGCTCTGGAGACATGTGGTTGCACGATTGTGGCATAGCCCATTATAGGCATGGCATTGGTCGCTCAAAGACCGGTCCTCAAATGACTAGGGCGACTTCCTCAAACCCCTGGACCTCCACCTTTGCCAGGATAGAGTCCGTGCACAAACATTGCACCAGCCAAGTAACCAATTCGCCCCAGTCCAAATCCATTTTTATTTTCTTTGCTTCCCCAGCAATATTTTCACACCCCCATGACAACCCAATATCATGGTTAAAACATTTAAAAGAAACAGTTGGTCATGTTGGTAAAGATTTCCCCAAATCAATACTTTTGGTTTAAGCTTAACTAAGCATGAGTTTTTGAAATGATTCCTGGTTCACATTATTGTGTCAACCAGATTTTGCCTATGGTGACAACAAATTTGGTTCAATGTCAAAGTTGGCCATATGAGAGAAAGTGGTATAACTATGTGTTTAAAGACTGGTATTGAAATAACTTGGTAGAAATAGGCATGCATGATACTTTGAAACAGGACATAAATAAATTGAAATACTGGGTGCAATATGATCAAAAGTGTAACTTGACTCTTGCTTGATAGCTTAAGATTCTATTTTCTCACCGCTCTGGCTCTCTGGAAACGTCAAGATCTACACGGCAAGAGAACAGATTCAAACAACGATCAAATAAAGAACCAACAGAGCTCCAAATAAAGAACCAAAATAACTCCAGAGGAACCTTAAAACTCAATTAACCAAGAGGTCTAAATTTGATTAGGTTCTTAGGGAGGAGGTCTAAGCTTACAGAGGAGGGTGGTCTTTAGCAAAAGACCCCGAGGAGTGACTTAAACAATACACGAGAGGTCTGGGAAGTAGTTCTTGGGTAAGGTCAGAGAGGAGGTCCTCACGAGGCCATAGAAACCGAAAAAGAGTCCACCAGAGGAGGTCTGTGAAGGACACGACCCGCTCAATGCAAATGACCAAAATAAGAGTGAAGCGGACCACGGAGGACTTACCAGGACAAGGAAGAACAATAGATGGAAGGAAGATCATGAGCAGCAAGATCTTCCCTGGGAGCCACTGAACGAGAACCAAGATAGCAGAGCGTGGAGAAAGGGAGGAAGGTGATGTGATAGAATTTCTTGGTCTAACTGAAATCAAAATGGTGAAGAAAACTAAAAATACATATGTCAAGGATAAGTATGGAAATAGGTCAAAGATAGGTGAGTGGCAGAGCAGGTGTCACTACCACCCTCGTTAAAAAGTACGAGGAAGGACAAACTTATGTTGCTTTGGGAAGGGACTAAGAAAAATGTCGAGAATGCGGTTAAGTGACCCAATTCAAAGTAATTACCACGTATGTGGATGCATTTAATGCGACAAGACATGCATTAAATGCCCAAGATATTTTTGTGGCGGAGGAAATGAGAATGACCACGGCTGGCAAGTGGGGCCAGTCAATTTTGAAACAGTCGGGTCAAAATAGGGAGGTCTTGCCCAGAAGAGAGGTCCTCGAGGAGGTCTAAGAAACTAAGAGGTCTGATATACACAAAGGAGGTCGAACATAGGAGGTCCAAATACACATGGAGGAGGTCCACGTGGTGAGGTTAGGACAACCAGGACTTCATCAAAGGAGGTCCCATGACTCAAGGAGGTCGAAGTGGAGGAGGTCCAGAGATGCGGAGGAGGTTTGGACATGGGAGGTCTGACGGTCGGGATCTCTACAAGGGAGGTCAGCAAGGAGGTCGAGCAGATTTAAAGGCCACGGAGAGGTCTTGGGACAGAGGTCCAAGAACTACCAAGAGGTCCCGTGGTTAAGATTAAGGACAAGTTGAGGTCCCAGGCGGTTGGATCTCCAAGAGGAGGTCTAATGACCAAGATCAAACGTGAAGGTGAGGTTCCAAGGAGAGTAATGCACGGGAGGTGCGGACCTTAGGATTGAAATGAGGAACCACGAGTAAGCTCAGTCCTCCCAGAGCCACCCTCGGGGTTGGGCGTGTGTGTGGGTTCGTGGTGGTCTCGGCCTCCACGACCTCCTCTGGTGGGTCGTGGGTGGTCTTGGGATGACCACAGACCTCCACGACCTCCCTTGGTCTGGCCGTGGCAGGTCTGCGGGGTGCTCCATGGCTCCACGACCTCCTCGGGTCTGTCCTCCTGGACTTCGTGTGGTCTCTTTGGACCTCTGGGAGGTCTTAGTGATCTGTCAGAGAGGTCCTTTGGACCTCTGGGAGGTCTGATGGACTTTCCAGGAGCTCTTGGAGGACCTCTCGGGTGCCCTAGGGTTTGGTCGCTACACAGATGCAAGTACTTCAAGTCCAAGCACCGGCTAAGCCTGGGCATACGTTACTGGTGTTGCGCGAACTACTCCAGCGACTATCCCGTCCGTCATTGGGACACGAGATGCTATTGGCAGCCGGTAAGGACAGGTAGCAGTATGTTCCCCTACCATTTCTTTTTGAAAGTCCGCACTAACAACCTCTCCCGTCTACTTGTAGTCCCCGGGTCCGCTATGTGGTTACCGCAAGTGGATCGACCTAGAGATCCACCCACACGACTAGTGGACTCTCGACTGCGAGAGTGGGATGCCAAGAGGAACCGCGAGAGGAGGGGGAGGAGCGCCGCACCGAAGAGTACAACCAGCGTATCCAGCGGGAGACGCAGGCCCATCTTGAGGCGTGCAGGCGTCAGGAGCGCGAGGCTCGCGAGAAGGAACGCGAGAAAAAGAGGGAAATGGCGGCTGAGGCCAAGGCGGCCGACGAGGAGTACAACGCCGAGCTCGCAAGGAAGGGCAAATGACCCCGGTCCACATAGTAGTCCGACCCTCTTTGTCCATATGTCCCATGTATTTCTAATTTCCTAAAGGCATGCGTGTATCGTCCTTGGTTTGTTAGCCTGCGTGCCATGTAACCCCTCTTGTCGGATCAACTGTCGTGTTGTTATCGTTGCACCATTTCTCTAATATTACGCACCGTGTGTGAATTCTATAGCGCATCGCAATATAACTTACCTTCCTACTTATGAATCATTAATACCTCAATCGTCCTCACAAAATTCTCTAGTGCATCACAATATAACTTACCTCTCAGTTGACACATCGCTAACATATTTCGTACCGTTCCGAATCTATGGAAATAACAAATACACCAAACAACACAGAGTCCTATCGCCAGTTCAATTGGCGACATCTCCTTGTCGCCATTTGAAATGGTAACATGTCCAATAATATGTCGTGCATGTACATGAGCAAGTGTATGGATTCCCGGGCGTATCGTAATATCACTTACATTCCTACTTACGAATCATTGATACCTCAATCGTCCTCGCAAAATTCTTCAGAAATTCACCGCACTAGAACAAACATACGATGATCACAAAATGTTATTGCGAGTCTAACAGATTTCGTACTGTTCAAAATTTATGAAAAATCAGAAGTAGACAAATCAGTTTAGGGTCTTAAGTAGAAATAGCGACAGCTACGTGTCGCCAGTTCAACTGGCGACAACTAGTTGGATCGGTGATAGGAGGCGAGAGGGTCTCTGTCGCCAGTTCAACTGGCGATAGATTCACACATATTTGTAATTTTATGGAACAACTATTTTTTTGTGATTATCTTTAAAAATATTTTTTTTTCTGATGAGGACATCCCTACAACACCTTCTTCTCCTCCACCTAATGCTCATGATATACGCCTCGAGTTGCCGACAGGACCAATAACAAGAGCACGTGCCAAGAAACTACAATCTCAGGTGAACTTGCTCCTTAATGAATATGTCATTGATTTTAATGAGAATTTTATACTACCTAAAAACAATGTTTTGCTTGTGCTCGAGTTTAAAGATTCGGCGATGGGCGGAGATCAAGGATATCGGCCGTCATCCAAGGAAGACCATCAATTCAGAGGTCAAAGCGCTGCCTATGGCCCATTCGCCAAAGAGAGAGAGCCAACGTCCATGCGGCCAAGCGAGGGATCAAGGTCCAAACGGTCAAGCCCAAAGCCCATGTGGAGGAACTAGGAAGGAAGCACAAGTCCACGGCATGAATAGTAACCGACCCATGAATAGTGCCACATGTGAACAGTACAGGCCGTGCGTGAACAGTAACGGGACTCGTGTGAACAGTGCCTCGGGTGAACAGTACACGTAGGAATAATACCACATGGAAAATTTGTACTGAATAGCTCTTAGCCCGGGACTATATATTGAGGGGTAGACCCCTATTGTAACTTAGACCACGTTTATGCAAAAGAATAGAACACAAGTTATTGCTTGTTCTTTCATACCAGAGTTCATGTGATGACTTCTGATAGAGAATTAGGCGATCAATTGTTCGTTTTACATTTCAAGGTCAAGTTTGTTTTTCCGCTAGGAATTGAGGGCTTGGCGATCTCCCCTCGTGGTCTAGCGGCGATCATCCTGGTGCGTGTTGGCGAATATCCATAGATTTTGCAAGTCCGCAGCTTTGGCGTATGGTGTCTGGTGGCGGTGTTAAGTCTTCAAGAGCTATTTATCTACGATTCTACTCGAGAAGATCGGACCACCCCGTATCATTTTCTATTAAAAAAAAAATCAATTTTTAGCTTTTACCGTGAAACCAAGTATATAACCCTTAAAGTTTGGAAATCGGAGCAAATCACATCCAAGCTGGGATATATCCGTATTTGCCTATTTCATAATGATAGATCGTGTTTGCTAGTTGAAGGACGTGTGCTCATGTCAGTCTTGCGCTCTTAATATGGTTTAAAGTTATAGTATTATTATATATTGTAAATATATTTTGTCATCCACTGCGCGTCCATTCCGTTTTTTTTTTACTATGCAATATTTTGTGGGTGAAAATGGTATTGGAACCATGATCTTTTTAACGTTTGTTTATCGGTCGGTATGCACCTTGAGCAGAAGCAAATTCTATAAGGGAGGATCTCACAGTGAGGTCTCCCCTTCCCACCGTCTGATCTCCTTCCACTCCTCGGCATTGTTTACGGATGGACGGTGAGATCAAGGAGACCTCACGGAGACCCATCCCTATAGAATTTATTTTCACCTTGAGCACGACCAGAAGAAGAAGAAGGAAAAGGAAAAGGGAAAATCTGAGCCAAAGATCCTGGGCCCGCCTGGCCATCCTCACGACGGCATCACGCACGGAGTGCGAATCCAGAAGTCGCACGAATCTCGACGCAGCAAAACCCTCCTCGCTCGCTTCTAGTTCTACTTCTTCCCCTGCTATTGCAGCCTCCGTTTCCCCCTGAAATACCAAATCTCGAGAAACCCCATCCCCGGCGGCCGCGGAGCGAGATGGACCGTCCGGCGGCCTGCGCGTCGTACCAGCGGCTCCCCCCCCGCGTGCGGATTCGCGAGCTCAAAGACGACTATGCCAAGTTCGAGCTCCGCGACACCGGCGCCAGCATGGCCAACGCCCTCCACCGCGTCATGATCGCCGAGGTCCCCACCGTCGCCATCGACCTCGTCGAGATCGAGGTCAACTCCTCCGTACTCAACGACGAGTTCATCGCCCACCGCCTCGGCCTCATCCCCCCTCACCTCCGCCGCCGCAATGGCCATGCGCTTCTCCCGCGACTGCGATTCCTGCGATGGGGATGGCTCCTGCGAGTACTACTCCGTCGAGTTCCACCTCGCCGCCCGTGCCACCGACTCCGACCAGACGCTCGAGGTCACCTCCAACGACCACAAGGTCTGCCCCGTCGACCAGGCAAGGGCCTACCAGCAGGCCGTCGGCGCCACCCATCCCTACGAGTACGACGCCGCCGCAGCAGTAGACCAGAGGCAAGTACCACCACTCCATTTTTTTCCTTCTTTTTTTTAAATTGTTGCTGCACTTTTTTGCAATTTCTCATGTGCTAGTTTGATTGAAAGTTTTATTCAGATGCCTTGTAATGCCATACATTTGGTTGTTCGAGAATGCTCAACTTGTGTTGTATAGCTCATAGCATCAGCAATGCTTCGTGTGCTTATTCAATGGTTACAGTAGTATTCTTCAACATGAATAGCTATAGATAATCCAATGGTTGATTTGTGTAGTTGTAAGATGGTGAAAAGTGTTGGAAATTGGCCTATATGAGTGAGGCCCATTTTGCTATAATTCTAAAGTATGTATGGTTTAGTATCATATTGCTAAGGCAAGGTGGAGGTGACCAATATATAAGGTGGAGTCCTTGTCACTCTTTGAAACATCTGACACATGGATGAGGGTGGCATGAGGAGGGCTTTGGCTAAACACACACGCGCGCGTATTCACGTATTTCCGCGTGGAAAATCATGTGACTTGCGACGCGCGACCCGTGCCGTGACGTGGCGCGCCACTTGGCAGGCCAAGTACACCTTATTTTTGTAGAACCATGCATCTCTCTCTCTCTATTTGAATGAGATTCAAATGTTTGAATTTAAGGCTTTATTGGGTGTTGATGACAGGTAGTTACCAGTGGGTAAATAGCTGGTTAAATGTGTCAGTTACCAGTGAGTAAATGGTTGTTTAATCAGGCCAGTTCACAGTCTGCATCTCTATATATATGCCTGGAGACATACATAGCATAGCGTGTAACACTACTGCCTCTATTTCTTCTCTTCTTCCTTCTGCAAACCTGTGCTGTTGTATTGCGCTGTCTGAACCTTGTCGACTCTTCTTCTCGGCGTGCACCGTGAAGAAGGGGAGCGGTATTTCCGAGCCGTTGCTGCCGTGAAGACCTACACGGGGGGCGGCAATAAGGTTTCTGGGTAGCGCACATCTGCGCGACCGCTCGCTTCGCTGATTCATCTTCGTTTTTGCATTGCATCAAGTTTGCGTTTGCGTTGTTTCCTGTTCTTCATTGGACCCATCAGTAAGTCTTTCGTGTGACTGATTGACTTGTATACATTCTGTTTCTGCATATATTGCGAAGTACAATGAGCTGTCTGCTGTTAGTACTGATTTATGCATCATTAGTCATTTGCGATATTTGCCTTCTATTAAAATCTGGAATTAAAATATTGCCCACATTTTCAACAAAAAGATCAAGATTCCAAATTGAAATCTCAAGGCGGTTTCTATTGCTATCAGTCTAACAGAGCATACATGGGGTTGCAGGGGATAAGGTGCTTGTAAAGAAGCATTTAATTCAATCATGCTGAACCAGGTTTGCCTTTAAGATTGAAGACTTTATGCATGCCACAATTGCACTTAGGTTCCAATTAGTAGGAGGCCATGTTACCAGCATTTTACATCAAAATACTATTCATTTTCACTTATGATGCTATATGTCTTCACTGCCTTGAAATTGCTAAGCATGAATGAAGCTATATTTGTCTTGTTGTACAACCTTCATCAAGTGCGGTGCCAGTGAGGATGAAGATGAAGCCATGAAGGTATATATTTAGATAGTCAAAACATGAAAACAAGCTTGTGTTGTTGATGCCAACGAATCCACTTTCTGTTCATCTTGCCACTATATCTGAACTAAACAAGTAATGCCTAGTAGCAGTACTTCTGTCTCTGAAGATGGCATATCCTTCCTTGCTAATATTGAAATTTGGCATACTATCCAATGGATCTTTTTCTTTGCGGAAGTGTCAATCTGTTTTGCCCTGAAATATTTCAGCAGATCATGTGCGTATGATAGCTCAATAGCTCTGTAGGTTGTGTTAGCCTCCTCAAACACGCTGTTATTTAGTACACATGGATGGTTAAATCACGTTCTGTTGAAACACTGGGAAGAAACAAATGTACCGCAGTACACTTTTTAGTATGATGGTTGCGCTATCAGCATATAACAATTTGTATTCGTGATTTCTCTCATAGTATGTAGGTCAGGAGGCATAAAAAACATGGATGTTTAGGTTTATCATTTTTTTCACTTGCCACATTTAATGCTTGTCTGGGTTATATAGAGTCAATGGTCTCTGTTTGGGCATCCCTTTGGCAAGAGAAATTATTTACTTTAGACTTTGATACTATTTGGAGGGAAAGGAGTAAACAAGAAGAAAAATCATTTGTGCAGAAAACGATTTTGTCCCCATTGGCCAGGCCATTTCAACATGTAATGTAAAAAAGGGGTATGGAAGAAAGCTCACTTGCTAATATTGTTCGTCACCCCCTGAAAGTGGTCATAAAAGGGAGAGAAAAGAAAGGGCCATGCAATTTCCTTTCAATAATTTAAACAAACAAGTTTAATGGCTAGCTACAGCGTGGAGCCTAAGTTGGATGTGCCTTTTGCCATAAAGTCAGATCATAACTCTTACCCTATTGTTCACCCTCTCATCATTCCATGGTGCCCAGCCATATATTGTTTATCTACCTATATCACGCTCAGTTTTTTCTTTTCCACTAAAGTGCGCAGATTCTAATGCTTGTGTTGGGAGTACCACTGTATATGTGACATGTCTCTTCCATTCTCTTCTAAAATAAGTTAATTACCATTTTCTTTTCTTTCCTAAGCAATCAGTTAAACAAAAGAAAGAGCTCTTTTTTTGTTGCACACTCTCCTTTGCCCTCCTCTTTCATTCCATCCTAATTTAGCATTATGCATGGAAGTATAACTGATCATTAGACTATTGATTATTACAGGTTCATTGAACATACTAATGTGGAAGAGCCACCATCTTGATCACTTTATATAACCATGTATCATAGTATGGCCTGTAGATTAAATTAACTCTTGGATGTCTTATTGTGTGCATTTATATGCAAGTGCACTGTGCCTATTACCTTTATTTGCTCCATTCTTTCATTATTATATGACGCATTAAACGAATATCTGGACTAATGTAGCTGCTGTGATGAGTTGCAAATCCTGCCCATGCTATTTCCAAAGCATTATACCAACAAGTTTCTCTTGCATGCGCAGAGCATACGCTCCATTATTATATTTGGATGCTGTCGATAAGCATTAAACTATCCTATTATCTATCTGTGTTCAATTTGGCCTAATGGTTTCAGTGATATCTGCAAGTACTTGTATGAGATTAATCTTCAATTTTCTTGAAAAAAATGTCAGAAAGCTGTAAACATACTACCTTGTTTAGCTAATACTTGTCAGTAGTAAGCTTATAATATATTGCTGATTTCAGGGGCATACTAATCGTTAAGCTGCGTCGTGGGCAAGAGCTGAAGCTTTGAGCAATTGCCAGGAAGGGAATTGGAAAGGACCATGCCAAATGGTCCCCAGCTGCTACTGTGACTTTCATGTATGAGCCTGACATACGTATTAATGAAGAACTCATGGAGACACTGACGCTTGAGGAAAAAAGAAGCTGGGTGGAGAGCAGCCCTACAAAAGTATTCGACATTGATCCCAACACCCAAAAGGTCAGCTTGTTTTCTAGTACTTTTTTATTACGTTTTTCTTCTTATGATTTCATCAACTAACCCTTGGAATTATACATTTTTCATCCCATTCTATCATCAACTAATCCATAGAATTCAACATACATCATGCAGTAGTAGTTCGTACTTCGTAGTTCCAGACCACAACTATGATTCTATACAAACTTAATGGATTACTTAGTGGCCAATATTTGCTGATGCTGCTACAGTTGCTCTTTTATGTGTTGGCCTGCAATCTGCCACTTGTTGTGGCTGTTGGTTGGGTATTGGTTGGATACTGGTCCGAGGATCGAGGGTAGGGCACTCGCCCTCATCTAACCGCTGGCGGGGCTCTTCCCTGTCGAGATAGCGAGGCTTTGAGGCTTAATTGAACTTTTGATTTCTCATTGCTTAGATTGATGATGGATACATGTTATCACTTTTATAGGGACAACCCGACTTGACGTCTAAGAAATAATCTATAAGGAAACCTATCAATCTAATCTAATCTTTCCAACTATTAAAAATAACATTCCTAATAAATAAGATCATATTCCTAACAATAACTAGATAGATTAGGAATCCCAAAACAATTCACCTAACCAAATATTATTTATCCTAGGAAACTCGTCAGCCATGCATGGGAAACACCGTGCTACAGTACTTGCGGGGGTACTGTTTGCACGCCGCTACGGTATCTCGCCGCTATTCGTGCGTCGCTACAGTACACTCGGTGCTGTTCGCACGCCTGCTGCGGTGCATCGCATCTGGCTCTGTAACATACTACAGTGTCATAGGCACTTCATTGTAACATAGCACTGGCGATCTTTAGTGGTGTATGTTTTTTTGTTCTTAGTGCTTAGCTATATCTAGTGTTGGGCTGTTGAATTAAATTATAGTCAAATACCTTTGGTTTTTGTTTGCTTATTTATCAGGTTGGCATATTGATACACATTACACTGTGCTGGTCTGTACTGTTAAGTTTTGAAATGACCACATTTCACTACTACAATTCAATGTTCTTTTCCATCAAAGTTGTCATTCCTGTGAGCATGCATACGCTATGTGTTATGTGAGCTTAGCTACATTTTCCGTAGTGTACCTAGTGTTCTAGAAAACGCTAGACGCTAGGCGGGCGGCAGCATGGTGCTTAGCGCCTTGGCACCGCCTAGCAAACAGTGTCAAATGGCAATGAAACACATGGATGCATATGGTAATGTGGGATTTGTGCTAGTACTAGTGATGACACTTCATGTATCAATGAAAGATAGGAAACACATGGATGAAGTTTTACTTATGCTATAAATGGGAAAGAGAACAACAGCTTCTGCCCCCTCTTGGACCATCTCCAATGTGTTGTTTTAGCCGATTCAAAGAAGGAGAGAGAAGATATTGAATCAATTTAATACATTGGAGGGGTCGATTCCAACAAAAAATTTCTTGGAATCGAACTCTACATATGAGTCGATTCAAAGCATTAAATGAAAGAGAGAGTGCGGTTGAGAGAGGATACTATTTTTTTGTGGTTTTTTAATGTAACGTGGATCCCAATTATTAGTAGGGATTGGATCAATACATTAGAGAAAAACAAGCTCAGTTCCTTGAATACTTATATGACATCTCTTTGAATCGACGTCGGTTCAATACACTAAAGATGCTATTAGATCCGCCTAGGACCTGCCTAGGCGCTTCGACCACCCAGCCAGCCGATTATGGCCAAATCGTGGTGGCCAGGTGGCGCCTAGACGGCCACGTAGGCCGCTTTCTAGAACATTGAATGTGCCCAATGCATATAAAATCTCTTGTAAAATCTGTTAAATGTTAAATTAACTAATCGGAGCAACAATTTTTTATCTTATATTTAATATTAACTTGTTACCGTAAAACTGTGTTGCCTATTACCACATTATGTTTGAATTCATGATGGACATACAGTAAATTGTGTTGGCCTCATTGTGTGCCGAACTCTTGGATAACTATGCTGTTCCCAATGGTTTCAAGTCTCAACCAAAAGAACCTCATAGAAGACTGACAGATAAAATTTAAAGAGAAAATTGTATTGTAGATCTCTGAACTTGCGAGATTTTGTCACTTAGCTCTCTGAACTTGCATTTTACTTTCTCAGCCCCTTGGACTTGCGAGGTTATGTCAGTTAGCTCCTTGAACTTGTATTTTACTTTCTCAGCCCTCTAGACTTGTGAGGTTGTGCCACTTAGCCCCTTGAACTTGCATTTTATTTTCTCAGCCCCCTGAACTTGCGAGGTTGTACCACTTAGCTCCTTGAACTTGTGTTGAAGCGAAGTTTGTCGAATGCGATGCCAGTGACTTTGTCCCCTCCGAGTTCGGTGGACTCGTCGCCGCCCCATTCCGGCCGTATTCATCGTCCCCGTCACCTCACATCGACAAATACAGATTCTTCGGGCCTGAGAATGCACCGTGCTCGCGTCTTCACCGGAGCTCCACCGTCGCAGCTTGCCGCCGCCCTCGCCCTTGCCTCCTCTAAATCAGCTGTGTGTGAGAGAGAAGTACATTCCCAGTGCCAGAGCAAGGGCATAATACTTCTCTCTCTCACGGTGATTTGATAGCTTAGCTTTTTCTATTAGCAAACGGCCAAATGGACTTTGTGCAGGGTGAGTAGCTTCTGCTCTGGCAATGGGAATGTACTTCTCTCTCTCTCTCTCACGGCCGACTCAGAGGAGGCATGGGCGAGGGCGGCGGCAAGCTGCAAAGGTGGAGCTTCGGCGAAGGCACTAGCACGGTGTGTTCTCGGGTCCAAAGAATTCGTTTTTGTCGGTGTGAGGTGACGGGACGATGAACACGGTCGGAAAAGGCGGCGATGAGTCCGGGGACGAAGTTGCTGGCATCGCATCCAACGAATTTAACTTCAATGCAAGTTCAGGGAGCTAAGTGACACAATCTCGCAAGTTCAGGAGGCTGAGAAAGTAAAATACAAGTTCAGGGAGTTAAGTGGCACAACCTCGCAAGTCCAGAGAGCTGAGAAAGTAAAATACAAGTTCAAGGAGCTAAGTGGCATAACCTCGCAGCTAAGTGGCACAACCTCGCAGGTCCAGGGATCTACAGTGCAATTTTCTCAAATTTAAATTATTGTCCAAAGTGGACAGAGCACAAAATTACACTAAGTCAGCAGCATATGCAAACCATGCTAAGGATTGTCTCCTAGACTCTCAGAGCACTTCTAGCTAAAGTTTCTGTTTTCATGAATGGCTTCTTCAAGCTCGTCCTTGTTCTTGGGGGGAACTGTTCCATCACCATCCGAGTCGCATACTGTTTGCAGGCCTTAATTCAAGATGAATATACCTCATGACGGAAGCTGTCTTTTCCAAAAAAATCAAAGGCGATAAGTGCAGTTGAGGCCCAGCGCCAAGGTGTAACACCTGGCAAACATCAAGTGCAAAAATAAGAAATAAAGTTTTAATGCAACTTCAGAACAAAATTACGTGCCTGATGACAATACTTTACCAACACTTAACAGCAGCACATGTATTTTGATTAAAAAAATGAATATAATATATGTCATGTGCTGGGGAGTTAACAAATGATGTACAAAAGTTTGGTTTACACTGTTTGTCAACTCCTGAAATGACCCTTGAGAGTCCATTCGACTGGACCTCCCTATTGCCCTAATGGGTCTTGTTTTGGTCCACGAACCATTTGGTTTTTTGTTTCTTAAGTATTGTTAAACCCTGCTATGCCTAGATGAGGATGCCTTAGCACTTTGCCGCTAGTGGCACATGCCTTCCTTTGGACACTGCATTTGTGAAACTTGAGGAACTTTTGTCACCTTGTGCCTTGCCATTTTGGCATTTAGGAGTGTGTTGATGCATCTTATACTGCATTAGTCCATTCTAAAGAATGATCCTGTGCATGCATCTATTTACAAAACATAACTTACTTTTATGGGATCTAGTGAAGCATTATCAACTACTGTCGCTAGTCTCTTGGTGAGGCTTCTGGGAGAAATAAGTTTAGTTTCTGTTATTCAGTCAGTTTTCCCTTACAGCTTCATGGCTAGCTGTCTTTTAATTTACACAAACGGTAAATGTTACCAAATACTTATCTGTTTAAGATCTTTTTGTTGTTTTGAAATTATCTTCATATATTATGTTGTATTTATTTTCATATACAAATTTGGCCCATGGAACTTTTTGTTTCTAATGATTTACTGTACAAACGTGCTTAGGGTTCACTGCTAGTTTTAAGATGGCAATTGGCCCAACTTTTGGCTCAGCGGCATTTCTCCCAATTTGTTGTACGCAAGAAATCCTTGATGTTGAGTATCTCTCTTTTTTTTTTCCTGTCACTTTATCAGGTGGTGGTTGTGGATCCGGAGGCATACACATATGACGATGAGGCTATCGAGAAAGCAGATGCCATGGGGAAGCCAGGATTGATAGGATCGATGCTAAGGAGGACAGCTTTGTCTTCACTGTGTAAACAACAGGTGCCGTCACAGCCTACGAGTTGATTATGAATGGTGTCACGGTCTTGAGGCAGGAGTTGGATGCTGCTCGCCTTCAAGACGATGATGGTGAACTGGGTGCCCACCTTGTCGGAGGCTAGAAGCTTCTCCGCGAAGAAGAATTGGCCGCCTTCCCTTATATCCCTCCCACATGTAGGCTTATCTAACCACCATGGTAGTGGCAAGATGCGATGTGTCCTTTGGAGCTTCTAATATCTATTTTCTCCTTGTTTGTGCTACGACCTCTGCGCTGAGACTTTCTATCAACGAGCCGGACTTTGTTCAGTTTATGCGCCAACTGAGGATCAGTCGACACACGAGCTAGCTTAGCTCCACTCTGGAACAAATGGAGAGCTGCTAATAGTAATAGTATCGTCTGCTGCTGTTCCGCCGTGCGTGCAATGCTCCATTTGGCTGATTGGCCCGCGGCATACGGTTTGGTGACTTGAATGCAGAGTTATTTGCAGGTCTCCCCGGATTCATTTCATACGCTGAATGCAATGTGGCGTTTAATGTTATGCTGTACATTCTGTGAGTTGAATGCTGAATAGTGGAGTGCTGGGTGGTTTGTTAGATCGGCAAATGTGCTGAATACGATGCGCGGATTCATGTGGATCGGTACGCTTCGCTGGCCTGGATCTGGATGTACGTACGTACGTACCCAAAGATTTGGTGATCTCTCCCTCCAGTTAATGTTGGATCCTGTGTCGCTTCTTGGCTTGGGTATAGATGACGTACTCGATGTTTCTTCTTCATGTGCTTGCTTGCTGCTATGGTAAACTGCACTGTGCTCATCTCCTCATCTTGCAAAAGCCTCCTCTTGACTCTTGTACATGCATGCTTCCATGCTGGTCGGACTCGGATCCTAGCTAACACCTTATCTAACTCGCAACAGTGGACTAGCTACAGTGCAAGGCTCAGGAAGCCAATGGTTCAAGTTATATTATTTGTACATATTGGGACGGACCTGAACTCAACCAATCAATTCGAATGCTCCAACATTTAAACCACACAGATCACATCCTCATGAACGACAACACATAAATTTATTTATTTATGGTTGTAATTAAGGTGCACGTACATGTATATTGAATGAACAATGTGGGAGGGATGGTGGTGGTGGCGTGGCAAGGCAAGGCAAAGCCAAGCAAGCCGCTTCTCTTGTTGCTGCCTTAAATTTCTTTCTCTAGGGTTCACATGTTGAGAATGACCAATTAATCATTCCAGGGGAGTTGAAGTAACCAACTTTATAAGCTGCGTATGATGGATGGCTTTACCTAAATGCTGGCAACTCTTGATCGATCCCATTTATTGTCGCACCACTTGTTCGTTTCTTTCCATCCGCGTGACTACATATGTTGCCCATCAATCTTGCCCCAATCTATACAACATGCTACTATAGGCTACGGCATTGTTTACTTAGGGCTTGGTTGGACCCAATCTGTACGGACATGCAGGGTATGTAAATTATTAATCTCTCAACTCTAAATCCATTATCGACCCCGACGCATTTTTTTCTGTTGTAAAATAATTGTTTCTAATAATTATTTGCTGTAACAGTTATTTATGTGATAATTGTCGCTAATTCTGATTTAATTTGTTGATTATCGTTAATTACGGTATATTGCGTTAATTGCCGTTAAATACGATCAATTGCGGTAGTCGTCGTTAATTGCATTGGTTGTCGTTAATTATCGTCAATTGTCGTTGATTGTCGTCAATTGCGTTAAATGGTATCGCACAAGTCATTAATGTACTCAGAGGCATTTAAGACATTTTTCATCTCAGAAGTTGTAGTCAGTTTAACTAAAATCCAGATAACCAAATATCAAATCTCTTTAACCGGCGTTCAGCTCTGCATTTCGGCGAAGCTGCTTTTTAAAAAAGATACGGGCCGTACCAAACAGATCCACAGCATAGTGCTTCATGTGTTTGTCTTCTGCTGAGAAGACTTGTCTGCACACGATCTTTTCCCCTCTTTTCCATCTGACGGCGACCTGAGTGTATGATTTTGTTTCGGTCACCTTTTGCAAAGCTTGGCTGCCGGCTCTTGCCAAGGTCAGGACTTGTTGCACCTTTTTACATGCTCGGGTATATGTGACTTGAGAGATGTCGTTTCTTGGGCAAGTCATAGCATTTGCTACGCTTTATTTAGCCTCCATCTCTCCTTGATCTTGATAGCTGGTCAAAATAAGCTTCAGCCCCCAACAATGGAGCGCGGGGATTAAACTGTTTGCTATTAGATTTCTGCGAAATTCATGCGTTTCAAACCGCCCCTCGGTTGTCCAAGCTGAGCCTGAGCATACAGGGATGCAATACAGTGCAATGCTTTGAAGATTTTGCAGCTTCCTTGCGCGAAATTCTCCAAACCAACCTAGCTAGTCCCGTTAGTCTCGCCGTATCACCGTGTCAACAAAAACCCCAAATTCTCCCTCACATCTCCATGGTGCATATATATGCATTGCTCGAGAGGTCAATCTTCTGTGTCTCCGATCATGTGCCTCATCATCCAAAGTCCAAGAAGATGTGCCTTGTTGTGCAGCTCTCTTTGTAACGCATACATACCTTTAGTAGTCAATGCATGATGACTTGGGTAACCCTAGGATTGTCCACAAGCCAGGGGCGGAGGGAGAGTAGGTTCATGGGGGTACAGTCGTACCCTCAAAATTTTTGTACAAAAATCTAGTATATACCTCTCTTAATACATAAAGTATACACTACACATACTAGCAACATACTCCTCAATTCCTAGCAGCCCATTTAACATTAGGTCCAACAGAATCTAAGAATCAAGCTGAAGTCAACTAGTCAAGAAGACGTCAGGCCTAAGTACCATCTACCTATCCTGACACTCTGGCAAGAACAGAAGGCCAGAGCAAGAAACTCATCGCAAGACATCGGGCAAGATCACGGCGCTCTAGCGCCGCTTCTGGCTTCTGCGCCGACGACCTCAGCCTCAACGCACTGGTGGCCGGTCGCGCCCCTCGATTCTCGACCCCGAGGACCGCCCGTCCCCGTGACCGTCTGCCCGCTCCCCTCCTTGGCTCCTTCAAGGCATAGTGTTGGCTTAATCTCCCCTGCAGTGATTTTTTATTGCAATATTGCTTTCATAGCATGAAGGAACGTCGTATCGAGTTGTAATTTTCTAAATTTTTTGTGATGTTGGTTATAGTGCAAACATATAATTTGACATATTTGAACTTATGTACTCTGTCATTTGAACTTATGTTGAAACATATATGTCTTAAGTTCGTACCCCTATCGTCAAAATCCTGACTCCGCTACTGCCACAAGCAGACTCGAGTCTCTTTGGCACCTACTCTGCTCTTGTCCTTACCTCTTTGTTTGGGCCAGATGAGCATAATTTGTAACAATATGTCAGCGGCATCACGTCTATAAAACCCACAAGGAGGCCATGGGATTATTGTTTGATTTGAGTCCATGTCCTACATCTATAAAAAAGCACAAGGGATGTTTTACTCCTACATTTCAATGTAAACCGTATAGGCTCGAAGGGGAGGTTGGTGTGCTTCTCACTTTGGGCACTGTTTCCTAGTACCAAACCAGTGTCAGTGTGGTCCAAGCAACATGTTCATGCTGCCCCCTTCTTCTCATCACTCCTTTTACTCTTCCTTCCAACATGCAGCTAAAAATATACTAGTAGCAAGAAAAACAAAATCCAGTCCCAACTGCCCCCACTCCCTACAAAAGTCCAAGCTCCACCAAGAAAACCTACACACATCACAGTACCACTCCAATATATAGTCCTAAATTGTTTACTTCTTCTTCTTCTTCTTCTTTCCCAGCAATGTAGGTCTTGCTTCAATGCATGAGGTAGCATGGCGTTTAAATTGGTTAGCTTTAATTTTGTGCAAAAAGATTGTATTCTTCGTGTAGGAGGAAACGGGTACAAGACCTAAATCAATCTAATTATTTTTCTATATTGATTCTTTGACAACTGAAAGGAACGTAGTGGCTAATAAGTCTATGCAAAATGCAAAGGATTAATTGTTGCGATAGATTAAGTTACAACATTCAAATAGAAGAAACCACAATATAGTATTGGTTGTAGATGCAGGAAAGGTGTGAGGAAGGCATCGATAGAGTTGTTTGCGTCCGTGGGAAAACTAAAATCGAGGAAAAATAATAATATTAGACCTTGTTATGTTTATTAAAATAGCTGATCTTAGAAATTTCATGTGAAACGGCTTAGATCCTTTTGTTTCTCACAGTTGAAGGAATACTAGTTGTTTTTTTAATAGTTGGCACAAAAAAATAGTTTTGTGTTTTTTCTTTTTTGTAGGGCTATAACGCAGAATCTTTTTTTGATTTGGCTCCATAGTGCCACTATAAATGCAAAAATAGCCCCTATGTCACCGTTTTTACGAAAATAGCCCCCAAACGGGCGCGGAATCACCGGGGGTGACGCGTGGCTCCTCCCGCGGTCGGCGAGCGTGGCAAGTGGGGTGGGCGCGGGACCAAAGTCCAACCGGCCCGGAAGTAGGGGTGGCCACCTCCATGGGAGCGCGAGCTTCGCCCACCTCCATGCGGTGGAGGCTTGAGCGACATGTCATGCCACCGAGTCGCGAAGCAACCAGACCCCACACCTCCTCATGGCCGCCACCAAGAGATTCTACGGTCACCGAGCGCGGAAGGAGACACGCGTCAGCTCTCTGGTGATTCTGCGCTTGTCTGGGGGTTAGTTTCGCAAATACGATAGCAAAGAGGCTATTTTTGCATTTACATGGCACCACAAAGTCAAATCAAAGAAAAAATTCTGTAATGCAGGGGCCTGCCTTCAACAAGGCAAGGTGTACTTGAACCATGTTGGTAGGTCGGGAGTTTTTTTGTTTATGTTGGAGAGAGCAAACTAGTGCAGGCCCACTTCTTCCTGCATGCTCTGCTCCGCTCCCTTCCTTTTTAGTTTTTCCTCTTCCCTTCTTCCTCAGTTGTCTGTTCCACCAACAAAGCTGGATCTTTTATTATTTTTCTCTCTCTCTCTCTCTCTCTCTCTCTCTCTCACATACTGCTCTGTGCTTAGTCCAAAGCCCCAGCTGTAACTTGGATTACCTATGCCTAAGTGGTGACCCGTGACCGGATGTATTATGCCATCCGATGGAAGCAGGTAATGACAAACAAATGATTTGTGGGAGTCGAGAGGAGTGGTGAACTGAAAAGGTAGAGGGGAGCAGCAGCAGCAGCAGCACATGGGGAGGGGAGGGGAGAGCAAACTATTTTTTTGTTTCAGAAATGCGACCAACATTCACCAGCTCCCGGTGAACTACTGACCGACAAGCAGGTCTAGGTGAAGTGCGCATACGGATAGGGCCTACATTGTCAACGTCTGTTGGTAACGATTGCTTGCAGCTGCAGGTAGGTGAATCGAACAACTTGCTTGTATATGTATGTCAGTATGTGCGAGTGCTTCTCTGGTGCTTGTAGACAGAGAAGAGTAGGAGGGAGGGACAGACAAAGCACTGATATAGAAATACAGTGGCAATCAGCGCGGCGTCCTGTGATCTATCTGACATTATCTATCAATCATGCCCTGCTTCATTCGGGGGGAAAAACATATAGTAATGTTTCAGCCCCTGTTTGGATCAGAGAATTTGTATTTTTGGAGGATTCCCTCCATGCATTCCAAACAAAATCTAACTAGTTAGTATTATTATATCCCAGCCAACACACTTGAAGAATAACGTGAGGCTTTTCCCCTACACAAAACAAGATTGATCAAGAAAATCCTAGCTGCAACAATTGGCTTGTGGCAAAGTTCATCTTGCTTATTTTCTTCTTCACATACCAATATACCATGCTGGTGTGTGTAGTGCTTCAAAGAAGCAAAACAAAAAGGAAGAAAGCCTTGCATGCTTATGTGTAGGGCAGCAGTGTCAGTGTGTGGTTAACTAAGTACCAGAAGATTAGGCCAGGGACTCACTTCGATGTGTGCAGTGCAGTGCAGTGCAGATGCAGTCCAGTCTTTGGAGGAGAGGACCTCACCTCAATCTCAATGTTACAGCAATCTCTTGCCTCGAGGTCAAAGCAGCCTAGAAAAGTCGACGACTACGAATAAAAGCGCTTTGCAGTTCATTCGGATGGTTTTGGTTTGGACAGCATGATCCGGTTAACGCAACGAAACGCAAGCACCATTTCGTTTCACAATTCTAGATTGTTTTACTTTACGCTTGCTTTGCCGTCTTCTATCACGTATGTTCGGGAGATCTCAAAACTTCTGCATGCCATTCTTGATAGGCTTGGCCATTGCCATCTGCGTCTAGTAACTGCAGTGACGTATAATTTGATTTCTTAGCAATACATTTTTTACAGCCACTTCATCAAATCTCATTAGATCCTCCAAATTTCGGCTCCGTATCTGAGCATGTCGGCACGGGCAATCAAGGTTTCGTACGAAGAATTTTTGTGATACATTCTACTAGTAAGAAGTACAAGGTGGTGTTAGAAATCAGATATACCCATTGATTTCTTGAGGGTATTTTAGATTTTTCATCGCAAATCTAATTGTTTTTTCTAAGGGTATTAACGACATTTTTTTCTAAACCTAATCTCCCATGCTGCTGCTGCCGAAATTACTCTTGTGCCATACATCCGCTTTACAATTTTACCCCTCTCGGAGTAGTATAACTAAATCTTAACTAATTTGAACAATTAGATAAAGAAGAATGGACAGCCCGTCCATATTGAGTCGAGTGTCTAGGCTAAAAGATCTGATTTGAAAAGTGCTCCTTGAGTGGTTGGATTTGATCTATGACATCTCAGCAAGTCGATCCAGATCCCCTGCATTACCGCAGAGGTCCCTGTGTGAACAGTTTTTTTGCGAGGAGACGAACAGTGCTCCGTAGCACAATGTAGCAGAGTACTGTAGCAGCATCGAAATACAAGATCCAGTGATTTTTGCTGTAGCGAGAAAACACTGTAGCAAGAGATCTAGCCCTTCAGTTTTTCGATCGGACGGTGAAGACTGATTCTAATATCATGCCACTAAAGGCCCTCTGCATTGATAGCTTCAATATAGAGGATCCCAATCCGTGGCTATGATGGTCTAATTGGCCAAAAAAAAAAGTCAAGTCTGTAAGAGTTGACTATATATATGCATGAGTTTTCAGCTAAAATGTCGTTGACGTCCTCAATAGCAAAAGTAGCCCTCTGTCCATGTGAAATACAAAAATAACATCTTGTCCGTGCGGGCGATACGTCAGTGAATCTAGCCCCCAAGGGCATGGAAAGGCCAAATTCGGCCCCCAAGGGTGCGGACCAGCAGAATCTGATCCCCAGTGGCATAGAGCAGGTGAATCCGGCTCCAGGGGCGCAGACAAGCCGAGTGTCGGCCCCAGGGGCACGACATTACTTCGCCTGAGGTTTTGAAAATTTTTGGTGAACAGTGTTTTACCACTATTTGGTGCTATTTAAATATTATTTGGCACTGTTTGAATATTATTATATAGTGTTCCAATTGGTGTTAAATAGTATTCAAACAGTACCAAATAGTGTCAAAGCATTGTCCAACGGAAATTTCAAAACCACAACCGAAGGAATGTCGTGCCCCTCGGGGCCGACACTCGACTTGTCCCCGCCCCTAGGGGTCGGATTTGTCCTGTCCGTGCTTCCTGGGGCCCGGATTCGCCAACGTGTCGATCGCACGACGACTCTGGTCCTCTGGGGCACATACAACGTTGTTATTTTTGTATTTCAAGCAAACATATGGCTACTTTTGCTATTGAAGACGTCAACAGTGATATTTTAGCCGAAAACTCATGTGCATACTACATTTGTCGACAAAGAGAGTAATAGTAAAATTGCTTAGTAAACTAGAAAAGTGTTTGGAAGCTGAAAAACAGCAGTAGTAATGTCTTTTCTACTGTTTATGGGAGTTCAATTGAACCCTAAAAAGGTTTTTTAAAAACAAGCTATTATTACGAAGAAAAAGAACCCACCCGGTAATTTGTAAATGTAGAACATTGACATATCTAATTTGACGATTACTTAGTTTGAAGTTTTTTTTGTCGAACTTTCTTACCTGACGCTTGAACCTCGTCATATAATTCCTTGCTCGGCCACTGCTAACCCCAATTGTCAACCTAAGATTAGATGTTAATTAATAATTTTTCCCATCATTCTACTCATGATTTGATATCCATATCACGCATAAGCTGATACTTTGCGTGGTAATAATAAGACTGATCCATCTCGGCTGCATCTAAGCACATCTACAATAGTTTGTCTTTTAGAATTATCTCTAAATGGTCTAACTCATCTACAGATAACCTAAGAGGCAATATCTCTAATAATTTATTTATAAAATCATTTATTTTCACAACAATTTTCCCCCTTACACATTCACCATTTGCGATGTTTTATATGCCAAGCTCATCTTATAGATAATACATTCTCTCTTTTCGCATATCCTAACTAGAATTTTATGTGACATAGCAGGTAAGAATGCTATTGGAGATCTAATCATTGTGATCTCCAAACGCATCCAAGCCCTGGATTATTTCCTTCCATGCAAAGAAGCTGCCTTCTTTTTCACTTGGCTTTAAAGTTCGTCTCTCTCATCGTACTCGTACAGTCCTACTACAGTCTGATACAGCGTGTATCACCTCACTTGTCTTTACGTGGCAAGCCCGGTGGTCTTTTGCTTTCACCTCCTTTATCTTTTTTTATACTATCTGAAAGAAAGAAAGAAGCTGTCTACACCAAAAGAAGAGTACAATAAAATTCCTCCCATCCTTTTCTTAACAGTGCCCATTCTGCGTGGACATAGGCTGGTCCACGTAGGAACTAGAACACGAGTAGAAGGGAACCATGCCAAGGTGTGCAAGGAGACTGATGAGTCATCAACCTTTTCTTTTCATTCTTGCCACTTTTTATTGTGGCCATTTTCAGTTAGAGGGTTGTTTATAAATGCTATTTCATAATGCTTTTGGTTGAAGAGAGAGGGAACGTAGGATTTCTACAAGAAGAATTCAGAAGAGTTGCGGTGTGTTTGTTTGTCGTGTTACCTTTATTTAATACATTTTCCAAAGGCAGCTCTTTGTGTATTTCTTTGAAGATAAAATTCACAGCATGCCTATGCACGCCATTGAATAACTACACCATTGGTATGCTGTAATTCGGTTCGGTTCGGTAGCATTCAGCGAATTGCCCCTTTTTTTCATTCTCGAAAACACATCTGCTGTAATCTGCATGTATGAAAGTTGGATTTTACTGTTGTAATCAGGTGTTTCAATCAGTATTTTTCTCCCATCTCATTGATGGGCACATTTACTCCAGGGACATTCCCAGCAATTTTAATGGAAACGCACGCGCTAGGCACACAAGCTTCCGAGTGGGAGTGCACCGCACTGCGCGTTTATTTAGATAGGAGTTAAATTAAAATGGGAAGCAAAAGAGGGACATTAATGCCAAGTAGGGATGCGGCGAATTGCATTGATGGCAGTGTAGAGTGAGAGCAGGCAGAAGCAGAAGCAGAAGCAGAAGATGCAGAGAGGGAAGCAAACAGCGCCCACCATCGTCTCCGTTCTCCAACTTCCCCTGCCGTTGCTGCCTTCTCCATCACCATGCAGCTCCAAGAACCATCAATGGCTAATGCCTTCATCTTCTTCCCTCCCCTAACAAGAACCATCCATCTTTGCAACTGCATTGCAATAGGCAAGCAGAATTACATCTTTTCTTTTTCTCGTCCTGGCTTCTTAGTTGATTGTTCACCGCTTGCTTCTCCCATATACGCGCTACCGCGAGCGATCGGGCCATAGGTAGCGCTGGTAGGCCAGCGCCGCCGGGCCGTTCGTGCCTCATGCGGCGTAGGCGGACGGCCAGGCGTCGCGGTTGTCGTCGTCGGGGAGAAGCGCAAGCGTCGCCGTGCGCTTGAGCGGCCGGCCGGCCGGCTCCGGGGAGGACGCCACGGACACGGACACGGGCGCCGCCCACGCGGTGACCGCGCCCGACCGCGTGTCCGCGCTGCTGGACGAGCTCTCGCAGCTGAAGCAGGCCGCCGCGCCGATCACGCCGCTCGGGCTCGGCGGCGGCGAGTGCAGCCCCGCCGCCGCGCGCTTCCGCTTGTTGTCGCCGCCGTCAACCATGTACGAGCCCATGAAGCCCGCACAAGCCTCCTCGGAGATGATCTTTGCGCACTCCGCCACCTCGTCCTGCAGCACGGCGAGACTAACGTCGATCAGTTGAGCACATACACACTCCATGATCACAACGACGACAACGAAGAGTAATTGATCATCGTACAACAACAAGACAAGCAATAACTGTGCCAACAGCTACTGACAACGTGCGGTGCTGACCTTGGGGGCATTGATGAGCGACAGGAGCTCGGCGTCGCCGCCGCAGCCGGCCGTCGCGAGCAATGCCGCGGCGGCCCACGCCGACGGCCGGTACCGAGGCCACCTCCGATCTGCGACGCGCCCACAGCATAAAGATCAAGTCTTTTTTTTTTGTGACAACGCATCTAGTAACTATTACGTGAGGGGAAAAGAGCCAAGAACCCACCGGCCATTACCGCGAGCAGGGCGGTCTCGCAGTGATGCAGCCGCGCGGCGTCGCCGGCGCCAAGGAGGGGGTGTAGGTAGGAGAGTGGCGTGACGGGGTGCATCCGCCAGCCGAGCGCGGAGAGCACGAGGAGCTCCATGCGGCGCACCGTCTTGGCCTCGAACACGTAGGCGTCGCCGCCCTCGGCGGCGCAAAGCTGGAGGTCGAGGAGCAGCGGCACCCGCGTCTCCTCCACCTTGGCGGCGAGCGCGACGCAAGCCACGGCGGCGAGCCGCGCCATCCAGGGCCGACCCCGAGCCGCAGCACGCCGCCGAGGAAGCATCGGTCGAGGTACGCGGTCGTGAGCGCGGAGAAGCCCAGCCTTGCCGCCGCGCACTCCGCCCACCCCACCGCCGCCTCCGCCCCGCGGCGCCGCCGTAGCCGTCCCCCTCCTCCGCCTCCGCCGCCAGCACCACCTCCTCCTTCCCCCTGAGCACCTCGAACAGCGACGGCAGCTCGTCGTCAAGAACCGCCACTGCCGCCCGCTGGCACCCCTGCTCCCGCTCCGGCCAGCCCTCCTCCTCGGCCGGTTCTTGGAACAGGTCGAGGTGCTCCTCCGGGCAGTAGAGCGAGTCGAACAGAGTGGCAAAAGCCATAGAGCTACAAATATATACAGTACGGTGAGCGGGTTCTCGGAAGGGGAGCTCAGGTGGCAGCGGAGGAGGAAGAGGAGAGCTGCGGCTTCTCCCCTTCCATGGCGAGCTGAGCTTAAGCTTGGTTGGGTGCTTTTCTGGGCCTCGAGGAGTGGGCGGGAGGCGTAGTGGGGAGTGATGAGCACACAGCAGTGCAGCACAGGTGGGAGAGGAGGGAAAGGGTGGAGAGGTTTTATTGGGGTTGGGGAAGAAGACGGAGAGAGAGGGAGCAGCAGCATCTTTATTGCTGGCTGTGCCTGTGGCCTGTGCAGTGTGCTAGTGCTGCCTGCCTTAGCCTGCGAAGAGGAGAGTCTCTAGAGAGAGCGTTGCAACGCTGGTTTCTTTTTGATTTTTTCGGCTTCCCTCCCTCCCTCGTTCCTTGGCTTCCACTTTGCCTAAAACTTTTGGTGTTCCCCAGGCGCGCTGCAGCTACACACACTAACACTAGCAGTGCTGCTGTGCTGTCTTTTGATTCTCGCTCGCTCCCTCGCTGCGACACCTTCCTTGCTCGCTTTGATATAATCACCGTCGTCGTGGCAACTTTTCTACTGCAGCACAACAGAAAGAAAAATGCAGGGGCATATTCCTATTGAAAGCTGTTTTTGCTCTCCAAAAAACAATTTTAACCGCCAATTCAATATATCATTAAGTAGAATGGATATCATTGACCATACGTGAACGAGTCTGACGTACAGCTAAACAAGTATACGTACCAACTCATGTGGATACAAGTATGGCATCACTAAACAATTTTCCAACCTAAGTTGACAATGGATCACGGCATTCAAATAACAATGAGGGGTTTCCAACCACAACTAGGTTAATTTATATAAACCTAGCAAATCGTAGTAGTTTGAAACAATAAAGTAAATACTTTGCAGATAGTAGGTTCAATATGATCAAATGTTACAACTTGCCTTGCTCGTACACTATTGCTACTAGGTGTTATTCTTCAAATCCTTCTTTCGTTCCCTGGGGATCAACGTCGAACAAAAGAGAAGTCGAAACACAAATAAATACCAAATACAGACTCAAATGAAAACAGTACCAAAAGAAAGAGCTCGAATTTTTTATAAATTTTGAAAAAAAAATATTGAGCTTAATCGGAGTACGTATGAGTGAGGACGGGCTTCCGAAAGTTTGAATGAGAGGGAAAATTGGGAAATTAACATAGGAGAGAGATTACTACGGCTCACAGGTGGTCGAAGGACTGATGCAGATAAAGACATTTATCTAAGTAAACATTACAAAAGATCAAATAAAAAAGAGTTAAGTTAAAACACTTACTCAAAACGAAGACTTATCTTGGTCTCGAAAGAAAAGAAAACGTCACCAGCAACTAATTTATCACTGCCAACTTCAGTGATGTTAACACTAGGATTGCTAATCCTAGGGTTTTCTCGACAAGATATGAGGGAAACTTCTTCCTCCTCCTCAATCTCATCTCCCTCACCTTGAACGTATGGGAATAAATGAACTTGACTATATGATTGCTTTCAAATCATAACCTTTCGTTTTCTCTTTTGCGCCTGGGTTACAACCTTGGCCAGCTTTTCTTGAGCCTAGGCCGGTCATGGGTGTGTTTCGACCAGATAACAGGGAGTGGGCTAGTCGTCTCTACTACAACCTCGCTACTTGACGGCGCAGCACCGACTGGCGTAGCACAAGTTGTCGCAGCGCCGATCTGCTTAGCGACAACTAAGGCACCCGCAGAGGCTGCTGTAGCAGGTCTTGCCCTGGTCGTCGGTCTTTCGACCATGACCTGTGTTGGAAGAATATTTCATCCCCCTACCAATAGGACCCACCCAACTAAGTTAACACCTGCTTAACGGATCCAGAAATGTAATTGTTTAAAAAAGATTATAATACCCCTCACTTGTGCCCATAGGATAGCTACCCTCCCAAGGGGTATTCTCGTCATTTGTACAGGCTTGGGGGCCTATATATACCCCATGTATCTCTCATTTGAGGAGAGGGCTCTCTTGAGCAATAAAGAAGTATGTTTAAACTGGTGAGCCCTCGGGGACTCCCTCTCCAGAGGTAAACCCCCCGTTGGCTCACCGACAGGAGTAAGACGGTCCTCTCGGACCCCCAAACCTGTATAAATTCTCGTGTCATTTTTTACTCTCGTGGACGATGGTTTGTCAGACGACTGACGTCTACCCCCTCACTCGTGTTCAATTTTTACACCTACAACAACCTGCGTAGACACTCCAGCAACAGTCTTGGTCTTCTTTGCCATCGGAGCTTGGCTGCGAGACCCAGACTGGTCGATACCCCTCTTTCTGCCATGAATCTAAAGAGAAACAGAAAGTTTATCAGTTATAGTCTTAAGCAAAAATTCAAGATTAAGATTAAAATTATACATACTCACATTTGTTCATTTATGAACACTGCAGATGCTCTCGATTAGGCTGGAAGGCTAGTCATCAAAGGGGATAGGCTTTGAACCATCCCTTACATTCTTCAACATAATTAAAGTCCTTTCTTCGACCAATGTTTCTAAAAGAACTAAAACCGAAAAAAAAAATATAGACTTGGTAATGTTTACACTACAAAGTCAAAATATTGTTTTAAAAGAAATACGTAAAGTAGCACACCTCCAGAGCTATCATTGGTCAGGTCATCAACCCCTTTTAGCATCCAAGCATAGTGAGCCATTTTCTTCAAGGGGTTGATCTTGTGCTGAAGGAAGTCATGGATGATCTTCCGACCAGTGGGTTTGGTAGCCACTAGTGAGATGACTATGTTGACTAGTTTTCCCTATTATGCTGTCAACTTCGAAGAGGCATTCTCCCTCTTCACGTCCTGAGTAGACCAAGTCAGAGGAGGGCATCCGGTATACTTTAGGCAACAACCTCCGGGAATTTCATAGTAGAACCACTCCTTTTAGTAGTCTCGCCATGTATCCTTAATAGGAAGACGGGGCTATTTCTGGGACATCTGATTGTGTAGCTTGAAATAAGTGCTACCACAAAACCCATGACCTCTATTATTTCAGGCAATTTGATAAAATGGTAGAAAAAACGAATGGAAGGAGGGGTGCCAAGGAAAGCTTCGCAGAGATGCGAAAAGACACTAAGAATTATAATAGAATTTGGTCCAAGATGACAGATCTCTATCCTAAAGTAATCTAGGATATCTGTTAGGAACTCACTCTCCGGCAAAAATGAAAACCTAATTTCACGAAAGAAGTGAAGAGAATAATCCGACCTTCTTCCAGCATTAGGGTCACTCCACTGCCACAAGGATTTCATTTGATTAGAGACCAAGCCGGGAGATACACTTTAACGAGGATATAATAATCCTCATTTTATTATATATCTATAATTCATATTATGGGTAATAATGACGTCATATAACTCTTGAGTATACCCCTTAATAACCATAAAGGAGAAGCTGGAGGTTGTAAGTTCTTCTACGACCACCTAGTAGTCGTAAGCCCTCTTATGACTACCTCATAGTCGTAAGTCCTTCTACGACTATCCTATGATCGTAAGCTCTTCTATGACCAGTTCGTGGTCGTAAGGTCTTCTACAACCACCACCTGGTCGTAAGCTTTCCTACGACCAGTCCCTAATCGACAAGGCTTACAGACATATGGGCATAATCGATAAGGTAATCTTCCGCACCATATTCAAGATATGGGCAGTAAACTACGCAGTTATTCTCTAGAATAATGGCACGATTTTAACTCCATGTTATGGTGATAATTGCCTAGCGATGTGGGAACGTTACAACTCCCGTAATAACTTCCAGTAACAGCTCCACGATCTGGAACGTTAAGGTGACCTTTATACTGGAGATCCAACGACGCACCTTGGGGACTGTATAAAAGACAGAATCATCAGGACAATCGGGGGATCCAGAGAGCGTTAGAAGCACAATACTCTAGTCTTTGGTTCCATCTTGTAATCCAGCATACTCAATACATACACACAGGAGTAGGGTTGTTATTCTCCTAGGAGAAGACCCGAACCTGTATAAAAATCCCCGTGTCTCCATCTCTGTGTGATTTTGAGTCTAGAGGAACCCTCGAATCAAACAATCTTTACGTAAGTTCAGTCCTAAAACACCGACACACTTGGTTCTCCAGTTTTTTGCGGCTCAAGGAAGAATTGAAGTACCCAAAATCCCCATGATCAAAGATCAAATGGAGATTTTTGGAGAACGAGGAGATTTGAAAACAAGAGGAATTGGAGACAAAGAAACTCAAAGGCGGGAGATGGAGATTACAATGAGAGTGAAGTAACATTAAATGTAAAAAAAGAGAAGTGTTTTATCCCCTTTTACCACAAACTGTTCACCCACTCACCGCAACCATCGGATACGGTTTTCCAAGAAAACATGAATCTTTTTTTATTTCTCCCATGTTTTTCATTAAATGATTGGAATGATCGTGTCTGATCAAATTTTATTGATGCACGTTTCAAGGCAAAAAGCCTGGAGTAAATATTCTTTATTTTCTTAAGCCTTGGGGCTAGTTGACGAGGATTCTTAACCATGTCAACCTTTTCGATCAAAGTTAGAGTCTCTGCCAAAACAGACCCACATATTAGAGGCTTATTCTATAACAGTTATGAACTTACAACCAGTGTTTAAAGGAAGTCTAATGCTCTTTACTACAGCCAAACTAGTCGTAGTCGTGAGATGATCTGCTATGGACGTCATCCGACCAATCATACGGTTTTGAGCTATCTCCGATCAGCGAACTGGTCGAGAAACATGACAGTTTCCCACGTGAGAGTGGTTATTGGCGCATCTGACAACTTACGATAATTGACTAAGAGATGTGACGGTTCAAGACTCAACATGAGAACTTATGTGAAGATAAGAGACATCTATAGCGGCATTAACTTTCATCCATTCAATAGCTATAAATGAGGTAGCCCACGTATTCTGTAAAAACAAAGGATATTAACATATTCATCATGCAACGGCTCTACACGATCATTGGATCAATCCTATAATATTCCTATTGTATTCTTATATATTCATTGTGTCCACATCAATAAAGAGTTTTTAAATAGACTGTGCTTTCGTATCATTTTTCAAGATAAGCTAACCCGCGTGTTCCCATCATAGACATCGACAATAAAAAGTGAAAACAAGCATGGATACTGGAGCACATGATACGTTTGACTAGCAAGGAGGGAAGACAAGAAGGGTTTTGTACCGGGGAGAGCAGAGGTGAGGTGAGTGACGCTGCAAGTCAGCCTGTTGAACTGCACGCAAGTCGAAACCTAACACATTTTATGGCCTGTACCGTACGTACGTGCCTAGACTGTCCGTCAATAGCAGCGGCAGCGTGCTTCTGCCATGCCCATGCGCCTCCTCCTTGCTAGTCAAACAACACAACAGAGTGAGATTTCAAGAGGCATCCAAAACAGCCCAGAATTTGAACGGGACCTCTATTTTTAAGGTTATACTTTCTTAAATATAGTCATGTTTTTAAAACCATTGAATTAATCTATAAAAAAACACATCTTAAAACTAATCAAAAGGTCAATAAACCCGACCTAGAGCTAAAAAAAAGTCACAGGAATAATATATACAATATGTTATAAGAAATGCAGTTTTAGTTCCCCGCATAATTAATTAACATTAAAGCATGATTCCAACAGAATATAAATGACCAAAATAACATGAAGTCATGTATATAGAGAATAATATGTTTAGCAAAAACATCACGAGAACATCATAATTTAGCATAAAGCTCGGATATTTAGAATATTCAGTTGCTCTCAACAGGCGATTTTTTTTAAATAATATTATTTTAAAACATAATTACAAAAATATATCGTCTCTCCAAAAATTTACAGAAATATGTTCCTGTCGCCGGTTGAAATGACGACAGGAACATATCGTCATTTCAATGGCGGCAGAACCTCTCCCCTCCTGTCGCCGCATGGGTCCACCACCTATCGCCCGATTGAAATGGCGATAGGTTCTGTCGCCATTTCAAATGGCGATGTGAAGCCCATCCCTATAAAAAAAACCCAAAATTCAAGCGAGGACTCATTCTTATTCGTAAAAAGAGAAGGAGAGAAGAGTAGAGGTGAGGAGACAAGCTAGCGGTAAGCGTTGTCAGTCGGATTGCCAACCTCTCGGTAATTTTTTAACCGAATGGATTACATAGTTTTAGATGTGCGGTTACGTAATGCAGTATAGTTTTACATAATACTTTTCGGTGGGTAGTATAGTTTTAGATATGCGGTTAATCATGGAAATGTCCCACGAGAAATCCTCAAGATGAAGGAGACATCGCCATTCCGGACGTCGCAGCGGGGACCTCATCTGGTCACCCAACTCGAGAGCGATCCATTGGGGGACGTTGAGGTGCGACCAATGTTATTACCAATGTTACAATTATGTTATTGCACGGACAATAGTAACATGTTATTGCCAATGTTCTGAATTATCATTTTAATTAAGTGTTATCATGTTTTGCTGAATGTTATGTAATATCAGTGCTATTAAGTGTTATGATGTTTTGCTATGAATGATGTTTTGCTTAATTATCGTAGTTTTCATAGTAATGGCAAGTTCATATTTGTTTCCTTACATCATATGCAGTTCATGTACATGAGCAAGCGTATTAATTCACTGACGCATCGCAATATCACTTACTTTTCTACTTACGAATCGTTCATATCTCAATCTTTCTTGTAAAATTCTTGAAATTCATCGCACTAGAACAACATACAACGATCAAAAATGTTATTATGAGTCTAACAGATTTTGCACCGTTAAAAACGTATAAAAATCAAAGGGCGGCAAACCTAGCTAGAGAATGGGAAATTTGGCTTGCTTCCTGTCGCTATTTGAAATGGCGATAGGTGGATGGACCGACGACAGGAACATATTTCTGTAATTTTTTGGAGAGACGATATATTTTTGTAATTATGTTTTAAAATAATATTATTTTAAAAAAAATTCCTCAACAGGCTAGGCTAGTTGCATAGGACAATATGTTCAGCGTGAGATATTTGAAACTAAGTTTAATAGATAGCGCGGAAGCTTGGGGGGAATTCCCTTTAAATTTAGCACCGAGCATCGAACCGATGGTACCATTTGTACCGTGGATTACGGCTCAGGCTTTTCTGGGGAGGGGAGGCTCCACACGATCTAATTAGGATCACACGGCAGGTGGAATGAATCATTTGTCTGATGAAAAGCAACAGATTGATTGATCATTGGAGTAGTACCGTAGCCGTAGATGGAGCTAAACACTGTGTCATTGATCACTTGGGATCTTAACCCCCAATCTTTACGAACATTAACTCCAGTTATGGCTACGTACAGCGAGTCCCTACACAGTACACACACCCTTTTCGATCTCCATCAATGATTATCGTTCGCCCTTAACTTGAGTAAGCTGCTTGATGGACTACCTGCTGAAATATCAGCCAATGATGACAGTACCGCCCTGTTGAACTGAAACAACGACTAATGTGAATGAATAGAAAAGTACTATTCATTTTCATCTTGATCGGATTTAACTCAATTTTTATCTTGGTCTGACCGTTGGCCTAACGGTCAGACTTCTCACCAGGGCCGGTCTGACCTCCAGTCTAATAAATAGTAAAATCAACACGAAATCAAAATTACAAATCGGCTAAACTTTTTATCTAATGATCCAAATTCCCTCAAATTTCAACTATAGCTCATCAAACCCATGCTTCGCCACATGTACGTTGATCAACGGATCTCTTTATATCGGCAAGTTTCTACCATCCAGCTCTCACCGAAACCACCATGGCACTTACATCGACCCCCGCGCTGCTTGATGCAACCCGTCGAACCGAACTTTTCGTTCGGTAATCCTTGTCCATTTTACGCCATGCTTGAGTCCACTGACTTCACCCGGCATCCTCGATCATTCTGGACCTCAGCTCTCCAAGCCTAGTCCCGATCATCCTTGTCGTTGACCTCCAAGCTTCCTACACAACAATATACTAAGAAATCGATTCCGAAAATAAGTTCTTCGCAACTTGATACACGTTAGTCAAAACATGCATCATGCAAACACATATGCACTGAAATCCATGAAATTGACCTGACCTACGAACATTGCTGCCAAGCCAACCAGCGAACAGGGCAAAACCCGTCAGGCCGCCACCCATGGCCGGTCTGACCGCCTAGCATGGGGACATAGTCAAAATTTCTCTCTGGAAATCCGAAACCTTTTTGAAAATTTTAAACGAATAGAATTTTTGGCTGAAAACTTCAAAAATTATGAGACCAAGTGTAGAAGAATCCTCTCTCTTGCCTACACCCTCTATTTTTAGCTTTGCTCTAAACTCGAAAGACACTTTTTTGGCCGGTCAGACCGCCGCCCATGGCCAGTCAGACCGTCGGCCTCTTGGTCAAAGCATTGGTCGGCCAGACCGCCAGAGGTGGCCGGTTTGACCGCCTATAGCCTAACAGCTTCTAAAATTTACCGAAAGCATGTGTTTGAACAAACCCTCAACACCATTGCCAATTATATTATCATCCTAAAATCATTAGCATATTCAGGTGGTATACACACTCCCACATGATATTTGGTCTAGTTTGGAGCCTCTCTAGTTTGACGGAGTAGCACGCGCTCCATCGACGGAGCCAAACTTAGATACTCGTGGTGTCTAATTAATGTACTGAACTGCTGATATGTCAAACCTGTCCTCGTCCAGGCTAAACGACTTTTACATACATCATGTTTACAGACATAGGGTTTTTTCTTTCTTTCTTTCTTTCCACGTGGCTAGATCATTTGTATAAAAAAAAGACATGGTTACCAGGCTTGAACTTGTCAATATACTTGTGTTTTGTGAAACTGAAGGACTTTTATACACGTTTCTACAAATGTGTGCAAAGAGAACCCATAGGGAGTGGGAGTGGGAGTGGGAGTGTTTCACATCTTTCCATGTGGTTCACTTGCGCCTATCATATGCACAATAATAGTGGGCGACGAATCATGCATTGTGCACTGTCCGTAACTCTTAACTGTAAGAGACGCAGATACGGAGATAAGCTGAAGTTCATTTCTAAGGATCGAAATCGTAAAAAGAAAAAAAGAGATCGAAATGGACCAAAAGGCGTAGTAAGGTAGCACTTTACCTTTATTTATTTGTTTATAACACTAGGGCGGAGATCGTCGATCATGTACTGCCCGAATGAGAACCTGTGAACTCGGACACTGTGGCCACGCCGAGCGAGCAGAAAGCAGGCCAGGTACACAACACGTACTATCTATGTAGTAGTACCAAGCAACCACGAACTGTTCGGGAATCAAATTGACTTGCAAGGAACCTACCAAGCTTGTAGTTCTGTAGCTGTTACTTTTGGTTTCAGCAGTTGAAGCATCGATCGATCTCCTCCTGGCTGAGGCTCTGTAATGAATCAACCACGATCGAGTTAATTCTCTGATCGATCGACTTATTGGTATGTATATGCACAATTGTTGGACGGTAAAAACCTGAAGATCAAAGATTTTTAACGGGGCGACGGCACAGTAGCTAGCCGTGCATGCATGAACAGATTAGCTGAAGCTTTAGTTAAAGTCAATGGCTGATGCCTGAGGACATGGCAGGAAACAAAAGAGGAGGCCCCCACATGTTGTTGTGCTAGCGCAGCACCTGCTTAATTGGCTGCTTCGGAGTTCGGACACACCACATAACATAATTAAGCTAGCTTGATACAAGTGTACTGCTGCTAGCAAACTCGATCCTCAAATCAAGCATCAGGGACGTCGCTAGCATGCATGCGATCATGCAGGTGCTGAGTTATTTGGTCCATCAGGTCAAGAAAGACAGGGAGGGAGCATGCAGATCGATGCAGCTCCATGAGGAAATCTTTTGCTTAGTTGACCTTTTTTCACCTCAAAAGCCCAAACCCCTTCACATTTTGGGTGCTGATCATTATATTGCACACTGTTGAGGCCCGTCGACCTGGTTAATTGACACTTCCTGCTGACTGTCGGCAGCGATCAATTATTTCTCGCACTTCCTGCTGACTGTCGGCAGCGATCAATTATTTCTCTGGCTGGGTTTTGTTGGTTTGCCCTAGCTAGTTTTTGCCAAGCCAATCTAGATCTTTACCAGATTTTGGTAACGGAAACTGGTCAAGAACGACTATTCGGCAAGAAAATGTAGTGATATAGGGATGCAAGGCAAATCTTGTCAAAAAAAAAAAGGCAACAAATCAACCGTGTACATCAAATTTTTGTAGTATCTTTCAACGAAGATACGAAATTTTGATGTCCATCACTATGGAAGTCGCCCTGCGTTTTTGTAGTTCAGTACCATAAGCTTTCTTGCTTTCACATCAGTCATGGCCTCATGGGTTTACAGCTTGTGATCTTTTGCGAGGAACAAGGATACATGCACATGCACGCATGCTATATATCATTTCTGTACTCAGGCTGGCCACTTGGAGTAAATTACTAGTGTCATATTTCGATAAATCTAAAGTGTTTATCATCTAACAGATAATACGTGCGTCTAAATTTGCAGAAAGAAAACCATCGAATGATAGTTGTCGGGACCAACCACCAGCTCTACCAGCAACCTAGTTCTGGCTGCAAAACAAGCAGCAACATTTTATCAATCTTACTATAATTTCACTTTGCGTCATCCTTAGCAAATATTTTTACTTTGCACCATCTTTTCTTACCATTTGTTGCACTTTGCACCGCGGTAATAATTTAGCCGTCTTCTTTGGTCCTCACCGATAGTGAATATGACGGTGCGGGAGCCGGCGGCGAGGCATAGGATAGAGAGAGGGGAGGTAGATGGAGCTAGGAATGGATCGAAAACGGAGAAAAATAGCTGGAGTATCACCGGCAGCGGCCACAACAACGACGACGATGACAAAATGGCTCGTTCTCTCTGTTTTTCAGGTTGTCGCTACCTCGCCGGTCGTGCCTTGCTGTCAGCAAGCTCCTTGCACGTCTCTCATGTTTCTCTCTCGCTGATAGGATGTTCCCCTGATGCAAAGTGAAACAAAACGTAAAAAGAGTGCAAAGTGAAACAAAAAGTAAAAAAAGGTGGTACAAAGTGAAACAAAAAGTAAGAAGATGTGGTGCAAAGTGCTACTATGTGATGAGATGGGCTCAGCAAGAAAAGGGATTGCTTCGGAGACTAGTTGCACACACCTATTTTTTTATGCTATATGGCACTCTTTGTTAATTTATCAGTTTTCTGTGGATAATATTATTTAATATTGTATTGTACCACAGGCTAGATAACATTGCGCATGAACCAACTGAGAGAAATACGTGGCGCGCAGATCATATAACGATGTAGCATAGCCTTCGAAACGCAAACGAGTCGGAGGTTACGGTACATCGTTATATGATCCGCATGCCACGTATTCCCCTCAGTTGGTTCATGCACAACCTTATCTAGACTATGGTACAATACAACATTAAAGAACATCATCCACATTAAACCGATAAATAAACACAGAGTGTCCTATTTGATCGGGTTACATGTGATAATACCCCTCCTCCTCCATCCTGATTGTAATAAACCCGCACGTGTTTCATGTAACACTTGAAATGTCGACAATTATCTGTATGAAAATGTACATTGCAACTTCATTGCAAACCCTAATTACGACGTGACCTCGCTCTGCAAACCCTAATTCATGTGGAGCTCATTCATACATTGCAGTTCTACCCGCTGTTAAAATTACTATTGGCCATCTCATCGGCCAAAGATCGTTTTCCAGAAGTAGGAAAAAAATATAGCATATTTGGAATATCCCACAACCTCCTCTAGACCGCTAATATGTCTTGCTGTCAAGACATGTATATCACCAAAATATAACCCATGATGTTTACATACAAGCACATCTCCAGAAAGCAACATATTATATATCGATGTCTCTAATGGAGTTGTAATGCAACTTTTTTTATACAGTCCAAGTCACATTAACTCATGAAACCCTTATTTATGAAACCTAAATTCATAATATTCGTGACCTAAATCATTTGTTTTTGAGACATATAAAATTGTCGAAACAATACGCAATCAAGTCCACTGCGTGAGAAGTCTAAAAAAATTCATAATTTTTGGACCTCATTTTCTACATTTACAAATTGGTGCAAACAGTACATGTGACACCCTGATTTTCAGAACCTTTTTGAAATTTTCAAAATAAAAAGAACCATTTTGTTTTGATGAGAATTCAAAGCTTAACTTGAAATTTCATAATGGATTTAAGTTGACTAACCCAAACTTCAACTAAAAGTTCCTTGTTGGTTCGTTGAGTTGTTGGAGTTTTGAAGATCTTCCCCTTCTCTGTTCATCTTTTACCCACCTCTAGTCTAGACCTCCCTTTGTCTAAGATCTAATGGCCCAGACCTCTCATTCGTTTGGATCCAAAGGTTCGGACCTCCTTTGTGTTGTCCACCCCTGGTCTAGACCTCCTTGGGTCTAGACCTCCCAAACGCTTGGACCTCCTTGGGTCCAATTTTCCCTCTCGGGTCTTCTCTGGCTTGCAACCTCCCCAAGCCTGCGCCACCCTTATGTGCATCTGAGCTCCTTTGGAATCCTGTTGAAGCGTTTCGGGTTTACTTGGACTTTCCCTCGCCGCTTGTAGCCTTGAAACCTTCTCTGGAGGTTCCTTTCAGTACCAGCCAGGTAGTACCACCCGCACCATGCGGTACTACCGCTTCTTCAGACCTCCCCTACCTTTATTGGACCTCCCTGTGTCCTTCAGGACCTCTCCATGTCCTCTAGGACCTTCCCCTACCTTTATTGGACCTCCCTGTGTCCTTCAGGACCTCCCCATGTCCTCTAGGACCTTCCCTTACCTTTATTGGACCTCCCTGTGTCCTACCGAACCTCCCCAGGCCCCCCCCAGGACCTCCTCCTTGCCTATTTGCATCTCTATTGATCGTGAGTCGTCCAATTTGCATTGGACGGTTTGATCCTGGTGAGATATTCGGATGGTCCGAACGTCCCACCCTCCCTGAGCCTTAGATCATTCTGAGCGGTCCGATCGAAATCCAGCGGTCCCGACCTACTCCTTGTAAATCTGGACCGTTAAGACCTTCCACTTGGAGATCTTAACTGTCCAGACCTCCCCCTTGTAAATCTAGACCGTTAAGACCTCCCCCTTGGAGATCTTAACCGTCCAGACCTCCCCCTTGTAAATCTAGACGTTAAGACCTCCCCTTTGGAGATCTTAACCGTCCAGACCTCCCTCCTTAAAGATCTGGACGTTAAGACCTCCCCTTTGGAGATCTTGGCCGTCCAGACCTCCCTTTTTGACAGATCCGATCGTGAGGACCTCCCATTGGAAATCCTAACCGTTCAGACCTCCCCTGGAATTGATCCCACGGCTCTGACCTCCCTTGCGGGTGAGGTTCTCCTTTTACCTTTACAGACCTCCCCGATTGTAATCGATCTTGACCGTTGGACCTCCCTTCCGGAGATCCAACCGTCAGGACCTCCCCCTATGGGCGAGGATCTCCCATTGTTCACTGCAAGACCTCCTCAAGGTCATTGCAGACCTCTCTCTGGTCTTGGGCGCCTAATCGGGCGATCACCCAGCTTTCTTTACCTTTGACTGTGTCCTTGGGCAGGGAAGTCTTCACCGTATTTAATGCATGTTGTGTCACATTAAATGCTCTCACCTTTGCAGTACTCATGTCACACCGATTGTCACATTCCTTGCCTACTCCCATTGTCCTATTTACCAACTCCTAATGACCGTATCCTGGGTCATGTGCATTGGCTTCCACTATATATAGTTTGGGAAGCCCTCCTTTCTCACTTTCTTCTCCATTTCTCCTCTCTGTCTCAACCGAGCCTACCTTAGACATCCCACCAAGTTCATGGACCTCCTCTCTTGACTCTTTGGACCTCCTCCAACAAGCTCATTGGACCTCCTCCCAACCTCTCAATCTCTCTGTTGGTTTGGTATCTAAAGTTTATTTGGAGTCTTTTGGAATCTTGTTTGAACTTTATTTGAGTCATTTGGTTTTCACATGTAGATTGTCAAGACCGTGGGGAGCTCGAGTTCTGTGAGGGAGAGGAAGCAGCTCAAGACTTTGAGCAAGACAAGTTACACTCTTGATCATGTTGCACCCAATACTTCAAATTACTTATGTCGGTTTCAAAGCTGTATGCATGCTTACTTTACTAAGTTATTTCAATGCCTATCTTTCAATTCATAGTTATGCCTACTGCTTGGTATGACCACTGTCCGCGTTGAAATCAACTTCACTGTCACCCTAGATAAAACCTGGTTCTTGCAATAGTGAGGACCCGTAGCTTTGAAAAATGAATTGCTTAGTCTCGCTTAGACCAAAATCTTGATTTGGGAGTTTTGACCAAAATATCACTTAAATCAAATAATTTGGGTCGCGGCATTGGTGTGCCATGGAGATTTCGGCCATGACATTGGTGTGTCATGGAGGTTTTACAAATGGCCATAGCATTGGTGTGCCATGGAGGTTTGAAAAGCAAAGTATATGAAAAATGGATTTGACTTGGGCGAAGCTGGTTGTTTGGTTGGTGCATGTTTATGCACGGGGGTCGTGTGATCCGATGCCCCAGGGTTGAGGTTTGTCGCCCAAGTCGGTTAAGGACCGGTCTTTGAGACACCACTTGCTAAGCCTATGATGGGCTATGCCAAAATTGTGCAACCATATGTCTCCAGTATGGGGCGTGGGACTTGGCTAACTAATTTGCAAAGCTCCTTCGTGGTTAATCCGGCGGAGGCGGTGGGTTGTCATGTTACGACTGTTGTAGTCCCACCTGGCATAAGAGGGGGCACCCCATTAACCCGGCGGGTTTGTATCCAAAGGGGGGTCTGCGAAACCTTAATGTGGGTGGACTGCGGTGGAGCAATGCATTGTAAAGGCCTTGTCATGTGCTCTAGACCTCTCACCAAAGGAAGTGTGAGGTGGTATCGACGGATGCCAAGCAAACTAGAGAATTCATGTCATGTGGGTAAAGTGTACAACCTCTGCAGAGTGTAAATCTATTCGAATAGCCGTGTCCGCGGTCATGGACATGCTGGCAATGTCACTCAAAGTTAGCTCTTGGTTTTGGTTTTCAAAAGACTTATGGCATTGGTTTTGGTGGTTTAACCAAATTGGGTTTGGGCGGGAAGCCATGTGCAGGAGGGTATCCTTCACCATCGTCATGATGAATGCTATCCAACTGAAAATAGATTTCACAAACATGAATTTTAACTATTGTAACCTGCCTTGAAACTTAATACTTGTATTTGAAATAAAATTGGCTTTATGCAAATCAACCCTAATATGCTTTCCCTTGATGTATCCCTATGCATGTCATTCTGTTAATTGACGGGTGTAACTTGCGAGCACGGTTGTTGTGCTCACTCTTGCTTGATTCATGATTTGAGCAGATGAAGACTCTTTTGATGATGAAGATGACCAACTCAATTAGGCCGCGCCCTCCAGCCGATCACCTGTGGTGTAATGGGTAGACCATGTCCTTTGTGTTTCTGCTGCGTTTGTGTGCTCTCGGTTGCTGGAGCTTGTAAGCAACCCTTGTAATCAAACCTCCTTTTGTTGTTAATAAAGTTGTGTGGATGTTTTGCTGTCACTTGCGTGCTGTGAGAACTGGTCGATGATCCCTGGGGACCAGTTTGGATTGCAGTGGACTTAAGGCTCGTCCTCAAGCCCCACGACCTCCTCGGGTTGGCTCCTCTCGGACCTCTCTCGAGTAGCGCGTGGTGCTTGAGGAGGTCTGAGGTCCAACGACCTCCTCGGGTCGGGACCCCAGACCTCCGGGTGGTCTATCGGACCTCTCGGGAGGTCTGGAGGTCCTGCCGGGATGTCCTCTCGGGCCGTCTTGGGAAGTCCTTTATGGACCTCCCAGGAGGTCCTGAGGGACCTCCCGGGTGTGCCCTGGGCCAGGTCGTGACAGTACACTTACATGAAATTGCGAGAATTTTTTTGAAAGAATGAAAATATAAAAAATTTAGACAAGCAAGTACGCCAGGAGGTTCCACGTAAAATTTTTAGAACTCAATTGCTATATTGAAAAACTGAAACCCTAATCGGTGTTAGGAGCATTTACATATAATCAGAACGAGTAAAATTACGAAAAAAAATTACACAAGAAAATACACCGTGTTAGGAGTATTCACGTAAAATTTTCATAATTTTTAGAACTAATTTGCTATATGTTTAAAATACTACGAAATCAACGTATTATCGGTCGAAGCCCTAACCTAACCCTAACACGTGAAACTCTAACCCTAACATGCGGTGGGCGGTGGCGCCACCGCACGGCGGCCGTGCGGCAGCGGCGACGTGGCGGGTGTAGGGCATCTCCGTATGGCGGCCGTGTGGACGTGACACTATTTTTGTCAAAAATTTTCGAACTACACTATTTTTGTAAATACGATTCCAAAAAACGTTAATAATGCCAAAAAAAAGTCCGGCGACGAACGCCTACAAATTAATCGGTGGCAGCACTTGAAATCCTCAACTCTGGTCGGCTGATGGCTTGCCGCCGGCGGCGGCCCACTCCGCGACGTTGAAATCGTCCTTGTTCCTCGTACCACTGCCGAACACACATATAGTAAGTAGAACACTGACACGGGAACTACGTATTTAAGAATCTACTTCAAAAGGCTACTTATTGAGCACTATTTTGTATCAAGAAGAATAAGGAAAAAAAAACTAAACTACGGGTTTTAACCTTGGCGTTCGTTGCAACAAGTCCTGATAGTTATGTCAATACACACACAGTTAGTTATAACAATACTACCTTTTTAAGGACAGACAGACACACAGTAAACATCAAGAGACCACCTATACGGTACCTATGGTGCAATTTGCTCGCTCAATCAAACACATAAGGGATAATTAGCTCAGTGACATCGAGTTAGGATATAATTGGAGGAATGATACTTCATTCGTCACGTACTGAAAAATAACATCATGAACATCGAAAAATTAGATGAATGATATCGCTGCCAGTTACTTTCGTTTTCAGAATTTTTTTAAATATAGAAACTGAGCTCAAAAAATTATCAATTGTTTTGTGGAGCCTCCCGACACAGTTTAATTGCTTGTGTATTTTTTTAAAAAACTTTATACATTGTAATTTTGTCTCTAAAATTCATTTAAGTATACTGTTTGTAGGATTTTCTAATATAGAAAATAAGGTTTAAAAATTATGAATTTTTTTCGGGCTCCTTACATAGTAGACTTGATTGCGTACTTTTTCTAGAATTTTTACAAAATTAATTAATGCTATTTCATAATGTCCTTACATTATGAAATATTAGACTCCTCACACCGTGAACATTATGAAATTGCATTACTTAATTTTGTAAAATTATGAAAAATTACACAATCAAGTCTACTGTGTAAGGAGCCTGAATTTTTTCCCATAATGTTTGGACCTTATTTTCTATATTAGAAAATTCCTACAAACAATATACATAAATAAATTTTAGAGACAAAATCAGAATGTATAAAGTTTTGAAAAAAAATACACAAGCAATTAAACTGTGTCGGGAGGCTCTACAAAAAAAAATTGATAATTTTTTGAGCTCAGTTTCTATATTTAAAAAATTCTGAAAACGGAAGTAACTGGCAGCGATGTCATTCTTCTAATTTTTCGGTGTTCGCGATGTTATTTTCCAGTGCGTGATGAACGGAGTGTCATTCCTCTGATTACGTCCTAACACTATGTCACTGAGCTGATTTTCCCAACACATAAAGACAACTATCCAACCGACAGAGGGCGCTAAGACGCAATCAACAACTGCTATGGAGTGAGTTCCAACGGAGGGTTGATCAAATGGGCAATTTGCTCAGTGTTATATATCACGAGTTAGGAAATAACATCGATATGTTACTGACATATCGATCCATGATTCATCTATTATTCTTACGTTAGATGCTATTTTCTCCGATTTATATATTATTACAATGTTACTGGGCACATTTTCTCTAACCCACGTCGAAGACAAAGCCGAACATGACAATACAATACTGATGCCTGATGGATGCGTTTCTTTGGGGAGACCATGGGGTACAAGTGTACAACAGAAAGGTAGGTAAAACTGTCGAGCACTCGCTAGCAAATGAACCAGGGGAGGAGGCTCAGTTTGGTAAACAAAGTAACTACTGTAAATTCCCAGCGTGAAAAAGTTATCTTTCTCAGATGCTATAAATATACCATGTGCTATTGTCAATCATCACTGGCATGTAACTCCAATGTAAACCCAAATGATCTCCGTTGATGAGAACATTCTTAGCTATGTTGTTTCATATGTTATGTTAAATTTAGTTTGGAGCAATATGAACTTACAAAAATAGCTGAAATTTTTACAAATAAGCATAACATTGAAGTGGACTCGTTTCTATCTAATCCTAATGATGTTATTCATGAGTGGAATACTACATCATATCACTACTTTGTGTATTATCAGGTTTGACGAATGGAAGACTTTAGAACCGAGAGGGAGGAGGCCAGTATAGAGAAAAAAGGTCCATGTGGTGGAAAAGCAAAATGGGAGAAGCCTAAGAATCCAAAGCCCAAGTTTTTTATAAGATTTTCAAGCCTAATTCGAAGCTCCCACTTATCCAACCGAATTTAAACTCGGAATCAACTCAGAACTCAACTCGAATTCGGTTCGGGACAGACAGACCAACAGATCCGTAATAAAAGGCCATAGCTTTCACAAACAAAGTCTGGTTCAGGTGTTTTTGTGCTCGTTAGAAAGTTTATTCCGAGACTTTTCCAATGGATCTGGCCTCACCTCCAAATTCGTTCGGAGCGTATCGGAATCGTTGAAACAAGACGATGGATCAGGAGATAGAGTTAGAGTTTGGCTCCACTTTTTGTAGCCGCCGCCTCTCCTTCATTATATACTACGTGTACGACACTTTTAGGGTTTTTAGGCTTGTTTAGATTAGTTTTTTCACCGTGAAATTTTGGATTGATATTTTACAAGTCTCAACTGGTGTGAATTGATATTTCCTATTTGCAATTTTGGATTGCTTGTGTATCTTGTTTTTGCTTGTTCTTCGATTGCTTGGTGTTCTGGTCGTGATCAGTTAGAAGTCTGCATCGTCTAAATCGTACATCCACAAATTGACATATCATTCTATCAGAAGATCGGAACCCAACTAACTCATCATTTGTGAATTCAGTACCTCAGTGCAACTTAATGGGCAATGCAAGCACCATCCATGATGCGAACGATAAATCTTGCTTTTGTAACAAACTAAACTAAAATATTACTCTAAAATCATCTTATACCTAAAATTCATCGTCTGAACAGCCCCAAATGCTGACAATTAAGGCCGAACAGAAATGTACGATCCATCAAGTATCAAAAGAAGATGACAAAATTATGTATCTTTTTGTTACTAGATTATAAACTAGGGACGGAGAATTGGATATTGCATTAAAGAAAGCCTGGGTAATGGCATATTTCACTTGACATACCAAACATAGGCTAAAGGAGATGGTTATACATGCAAATGCAACCATAGGATGATAAGAAGCAAGCAAATGCATCCCCGATGCAAAGGTTGGGAAAGATTTTTTCTCTTCCATTATCTAAAAAAAAGAAGCAGGCAAAAATACGATTTTAACGTTGCCCAGCTGCCAGAGGCAACATCATGTAAAAGATTTTCTACTTTGGAAGACGGGCAAGTTGTGACCGCCTCTGAACGAAATGTTTCTGTATAAACCTATCTGCGTGGATGGATAGGTCTCTTCGACGTAAGCCTGGAGACTCTTGCGGTATGAGAAATCTTCCCAATCACCATTTGTTCTAACAACAAAGAGGCATCTCCACTTCTTGAACTTAGGGTGCTTGTCAACCTTCAAAGATGGGCATGGCACACAGTTAGGAAATACACTTTTGAGTTGTAAATGCACAGAGGGGAATCTGTAGTCATCAAGTATGCACCGCAAGCATTACATGTCCTAAGCACACAACCCAAAATTACTTTCCCGTAAGGTAACAATAAATTTTTCATGAGAACTGAGCTTAGCTCAGTTGGCTCGACACGAGGTTGTTCGGCCAGCCCGCCTGCGGTCGAGCCTGGCTCGACGCACACGTTCTCACCAGGATTTTTGGATTTCCGGAATTGTACACGCACACGTGGGTGCGTTCAGTGGTCAAAACGTATGCCCGTGCTATGTAGAATTCAACCCCGCTCTAGTTTAAGCGTATGTTGAGGATGGACCCACGTGTGTGTGGGCATGTGTGCGTGTGGTGTGTGCGCGTGAGTGGTGTCCCGTGTACTTAAAAAAACAATCAAATTTTCATCCTAACTTCTTGGTATCCTAGTGTTCTCACTTTAGCTCCGTGAGGAGTAAACAGACACACTGTCAGAGTGGCAACATAACAATTGGTATGAAGGGGGAATAAGTGCATTCTGTTATGTTTGTACCTGAAAAGTTGCAACGCATAGTATCGACCCATACTGATAGTACATGAAGATAAGAAGTACATTCAAGTCAACTTCATTGACAGAAAAATCATGCCTGTATCCATACCTGATTATTGTTATCTCAATCTTATGTTAAGAACCTTTCGTCCAACTATAGTTACCAATTTTGGATTTTCACTTAAGAGGATCTTAATGAAGGGTATAACTGAAAATAAACGCCTGGACCAAATTCTAGGGAGGATTGATCAAACAAACTAAATGTTTTGGACTGATGTACCATTTATTAAGCAACAGAGAATCACTGCGTACGTAGCGTAGAAGAAATATTATACCATTCTTAAAAATATACAAAAGTTAAGGAAGTTCTGTATGACAGTCATATACAATTGGTGCTACAAGATTTATTATGGGTTTTTATGTCATTCAAGCAACAGTCTTTTGACCAGCTATTGAAGGATAAAGAAACGGTATGAAAGAAACAATGCACGGAATTCTCCTAGAAAATATATAAAAACTTATTTAAAAACAAGAACAAAAGGCTACAAGGACGCAATTAGGAATGGAGGTAGCATATTCAGACTTGCAGTATGCAGTTTAGTGGCCAAAATATTAATGAGGTGGCTGTGTTAGCTACTTGACGCTGAGCACCTTAGTTCAGACTTCAGAGTGCCACCATGGCTGCTGTGGCACATCAGCTTAAAGTAATGACATATGTTTTTTTCTTTGCCTGGCCCTATCTATGAACATATGAAGTTTGATGCATACCATCGGCAGCAGTGAGGCTTACTATAGCCTTTTAAAGTATGCAAACGTCGACATATCTTATGTTAATAATCACCATCTACAAGTGCGATGAACAAGATTGGGCCTATCGAGAAATTCATGTCCAAATAGGGAGATTACTAAAACAAAACAGGGCAATGGTCAAGACTCGAAACTGCAGTTCTCATTAGTATGCTCAATGGAGATCCTCTTTATTATGAATTAAAGTAGTGCAGACACATAGCTTCTGCGGCTGTTTTAACAACAAACACGTGATAATTTCCTTAAGAAAGTATATTTAATCACACAGGATTGGCACAAAAGAAATAAAAGTCTGTGGGAATAATAGAACAAAAAATATATTTGTTTGAGGGGCTCATGTCTTTTTAGTAAATAGAAGGAAGTGATCACACTAACTCACCATAATAGCATCAAGTCCACAACCAATCTTGTCTTCCGAACGGGGGTGGTGAGCAAGAAGCTTTTCTACTACAACCTTTTCGTCATCTGGGCTTAGAAATCCACCATCGCCGTATCTGTCATAAAAAAAACACAATCAGAAAGGAAGGAAAAATTTGATGGTAGGCATGCAAGTATGCCACAGTACACCTTGCAAATTGGAAGTATTATAGTACATCATCGAACCAGATTATTTTTCATGCAGAGTTTTAAATGCCTCGAGCATGCATTTTGGTTGGTTGGGCCAGGCCCTGCCACACACCTCAAAGTTAGGACTTTCTGGAGTGGCTCATTTAAGAATATGAATTAAGCTAGTAATTGGTGTGGATTAAGAATTATTAGGGTGTACGAAGGTGGATGAAAAGTCATTAAGATTTGCTTGAAAACTTCATCCTAGGTAACAAGACAAGATCCAGCTGCAGCAAGGGATTACCCTTCCATAAAAAAACACACATCACTGTAAATTCAATTGAGATTGCTGCTCCCAGAAAGAATACATCCATCCTCTATTTGTCATCCATCCAACCAACAAACATCTCAACTCAGTCTGTATCACCTCATGCAACTAACCAAACCTTGGATGCTCCTGTCCCGACCCGAGTTCACCCCGTCAAGCTAGTTTGGACTAATGAAGGCAACCAAACACTGCCATAGTGGCACTCTAGTATTCTAATTATTCAATTGAATGATGCAATAATACTATATTCATCAGACTTTGATAATCTTACAGGTATTCTAGTTGTTTAACCAGTGACTTTCTAGTATTCTAGTTGTTTAAACACCACCACATTGATTTATGGTATGGAAGTTTGCAGTCATTTCTATGCTGAAATTGCAAGGGTGTTTTACTCTTCATATTTACATCCTTGACTTGAAAGTTGGAAGACATTACATAAATTTATCCTAAAATTACTCCTTGCAAATGACATACATGTTTATTTCTCATTAGAGGAATGTTTTTTCAACATCTCAAGAAATCCTGATTACCATAATTCATATTGTTTTGCTGCAAGGGACAACTTCTCTGGTTATTGTCCCCAAAAGTGCAAGTGGAGAACTCTTCTTTAACAAGAAAAGGCTGAAACTGAGGGATTCAGATGGGTGCTGAAACTGAGAAATTGTTAGAGCCCGTTATTTTGCACATCAACAATCTTCTCATCACTGATTGGGACAATGTTCTTGTGTAATTAGTAAGAAAGGCGAGTTGAAGAGGAAGAAGTACATTGCCAAGAAGCTTCTTGTTGTGATCGAAGAAGTGGGTTCTTAAAAGATGTAGTTCAAGATATTACAGATTACGCCCAATGCTACAAAGTTGCCGGGATGATTATGAAGCAAAACTAAAATCAAATTTCAAGGACTCCTTTGGTTCTGCGAAGTCTAGACTTGAAGAATAATTTTATTGTAAGAAATACAGAAGATGTCTATCAGGAGTCCCACTGTATATAATAAGATGTTACAAGTTATGGCTATTTCATGAAATGGTATGGCCACTAGTACTGTACATGAACAGTGCCCTTGTACTGTAGCATTGGGATTAGGAAGGCTTTACCTTCCCAATAAGAATATATATTTCCCTAAATAATTAAATAGTTTCCTAGGATATGGATTAGTTAATTGATATCTTATCTATTAGTTACGAAGGTTATTATTTATATTGATCTCATAATTGTTAGGAGACCCTCTATATAAGGAGGCCTAATGTAATCGTTGACATTAAGCAATGAATAAACAAATGTCTCTAGTCCCCTCCTCTTCTAAAATCATGCCTCAAAGCCTGTCAACCACGTCAAGGAAGAGCTCTGACGGCGGTTAGACAAGGGCGAACGCCCTACCCTCAGTTCTCGGACCCATACCCAACCAAAGGTCACAACATTTGGTATTAGAGCCACTCGCCATGGCTTTTGTTGCCGATCACACGATTGACCATCAAGGTCTCAGTCGCCAACCTTAAGACCAATCTTGGTAACATGATAACCATCTGCTAGGAAATAATGGTGTTGGTGACCAACCTGAAGGAGCAGGAGGAGGCGTCACGTGCAATTGCAATGGTGGTGCTGCCATCACCTTCCCCATTGCCGTCATCGGCGTTAGTCACGCTACAACCTTCACCATCGACGACTCCTCTCTAGGCCTCGCTGCCCTTGGCTACACCTTTGGTGCCTTCGTCGAGGAAGAAGATTTCCACCATCCCTCGACGGTCTTCTCCGCACGGACGACCGATGTCGTGCCTTCGAAGGTGCAGTGCGCAACGGCTGTCATGTGGGGGTCAGCGACGTCGTCGTATCTCTCCCACAACCATTGCATCTCGGGGCAAGAAGGATGCTGCTGCTGCCCTGCGTCGATTGCCCTTGCCACCGACGACTCCTACGACGTTAATTGACGCAGGAGGGTTGCGGTTCTCGCTGTTGTTCACCGGGGCTTCGTTGATTCTCTTCCATGCAACACGACGTCGTCATCGTGCTTTTTCATCGACATGCGGACGCGAAGGTCGTCGCCCGTGGCCGCCACCTGACAGCTCGAGGATGAGCTGCCTCGCCGTCAGGGGTGTAACACTATGGTCAATGGTACTGTGCATGAACAGTACTTGTACTGTATCATTAGGATTAGGAAGGGTTTACCTTCCCCAATAAGAATATATATTTCCCTAAATAACTAAATAGTTTCCTAGGATAGGGATTAGTTAATTGGTATCTTGTCTATTAGTTAGGAAGGTTATCATTTAGATTGATCTTATCCATAATTGTTAGGAGAGTCCTCTATATAAGGAGGTCTAATGTAATTGTTGACATTAGACCTGTTCATGGGTGGCCCGGCTCGAGCCGAATTTTCCGGGCTTGGGCCTTATTTTTGGCCTGAAGCCCGACGGTGACAATAAAAATCTTTTTTTATTCTCAAAATGAGTTAAATATTAATTTTTATTTCATTTTTTAAAATTCAGTTTCGGCCCGAGCTCGGGCCTGCCCATTCAAGGCCGGGCTTTTCTAGGCTCGACCTGGGGTTGAACAGGTCTAGTTGACATTAAACAATGAATAAACAAACAAGTCTCTAGTCTCCCTCCTCTTCTAAAATCAGGCCTCAAAGCCTCTCTACCATGTCAGGAAAGAGCCATGCCGACGGTTAGATGAGGGCGAACGCCCTACCCTCGGTCCTCGGATCCGTACCTAACCAACAGCCACGACATTAAAAAAAAGTTAAATTATACAGCATGAGGTTTTCAGTGTTCAATGCATCTAGCAAGTTCCAAGTTTGTTACAGTTCGCAAAAGATTTGCCTCTGTTGCGATCATGTTAATGAAGTTTCGGGATAAGAAAGATTTTCAATGGATATACTGCATGTAGAAACAAGAAATGCAGGGAAAACGCAATTTGTGAATGGAAAAAATCAATGACTTGTGAGGAGACAATTAACTTCATTCTTATATCCCCCAAGCCTATATATGAGATTTTACATACGGCAGACACTGACAAGATATGAAACAGTCCTAAAGGCTGCCTATAAGATATGAAGTTATGCGATGTGGTAAAAACAATCCCACTTCAGTAACAGCTAGAAAGTTGGTAAGTTATTGTCTTTAGGCATCTGGCCACCCATAGCAATCTCAACCCATTCGCCCCTTATGTGCTCTTCATATGCTCTAAACATTCTAAATACAACCCTTTTCTTCTTAAAAGAGTGCTGTCCTTGACTTATCATGCCAGGACTCAGGGAGAACATGACCAGAGATATATGGTTGTTGTTTGCAGCAAAGCAAAAGAATTAACAATGGTCCCCTGCAATGCAATGCTGCAACATTGGAGGACATGGCCGTAAAGATAAGCATTGTTACTGTTTACTGTAGTGTTTGCATAGGTGATAATAGGACAGGGATTATTGTGATGCTAAATTGAAGAGATATAACATTTTTGCAATTTCAGCATCTAACTGATACAAACTAGCCATTCTAAAAAGAGAAAATTAAGTATTTGCAACTTTTGGGAATCAGCAGGAACGAAGGACAGCAAAGAGACAGCAGAGATGGGGGTCGGTGACGAGCGAGGGGATGATGGTATCAATGCAAACGTACGGTGTGAGAACTTCATTTGAGAATTATACTAAATATATGAATCTGTCAATAGGAAACGGCTAAAATGCAGGCACCGATGGACATTTTTAGTTACTGGGGACTAAAACACCGAGGCCCACACTTGGCGCTACACCAACTATCGCTAATCCCATTTCATATCTTCTTCTTTTTTTTGCCATCCTTTCCTTATTAGTCAAGGATAACAAAGAGAACATCACACATCCGTAAACTTGCGCCATGTTTACCCCTACTTACTTCTGTGTTTGTGCATATTCTTTTATATATCAAAAGCTAAAGTACTCCCTCCAATCACACGCACAATCTGCAAACTACTCCAAGCGTTGATTGATACACATTTCCCACTTACCACATTGCAAGGAACGAAAGCACCTACCACGATAGCCACGGAAGTTCCTTACATATCAAGAAGAGAAACAAACAACTGACCTGCCGGAGTGGAGGATGTCCTTGACGAGCTCCACGTACGACCGGCTGGACGTCGCGGAGGATCTCCGCCTCCCACCGCTCCGCCTCGGCGCCCCCCGGAGCGGACGGCTCGCCGTCAGCGGGACGTCCGCAGAGTAGGCGGCTGCGGAGGGAGAGCGCTGAAGAAGCGGCGGCCGGCGGGAGGCCGCCACCGAGGAGGCGCGTGACCGCTCGGGCGAGGGCCGGATGGGCATCCTCGGACAACATTCTTAAGATCTGGGCCGTTGGATCAGAAAGCAACGGGCAGGACCGGGTGCTACAGTGCCCTACAGTAAAGCTACAGTGTTATAAACAGCACTTATGCTACCGTGTTTAAGCTACAGTACCAGGTCTCGATTACGTCCGCTGTTTTTCAATCCGACGGTTACATATCAATGTCACAGCACTGTTTACCATGATATTACTTTTTAATGTCACAGGATTTACATCCGCGAGGGCAATAGTTTGCTTCCGTGGCAGAGCACAACGTACAACAAGAGTAGGGTTTGTTTGCGTTTTAACTTTTATTGTAACCGCTAAGGAACATATAATGGGCCTAGACTCTTTCTTTTCTTTAGGGTTTGTTTGGATGCTAGGGGGGAAAATCCCCGGGAAGAAAATCCCAAGGAGGATTTTGAAGGGCATGTAGAATCCCTCTCAACCCCTTGGGGGAATGTTCCTTCCCGGAAAATATTCCCTACCACCGTTTGGAAGACAAAGGGATAAAAATCCCGGGTATTCAAAAAAAATCAGAAAAATTCCGAGGAAAATCAGGGGAAAACAGCGAGTTCGAAAACATCACAAATAATTTAAAAACTCATAAATACAAATAAAAAAAATCAAATTCGTCAAAATATGAAAAATTCGAGAAAAAATAGACTAGATTTGCACCATTCATATCACATCCAAACATCCACACATTCAAATGAAAGAATACAAGCATTCATACATGGGTAATTTGATCCAAACAAGGAATAAGAAAGATGGCCAAATACAAGATGATCATAGTTCGTTACACATATTTCAACCCATCTCCTTCATACATGAGTCTTGTTTTGCCAACACATCCTTCATAACAAGATGGTACATTCATTTCTCATGCATCTTGGGACAACAACATTCCTTATATCAGATCTGTATGGACTCAAAAGTAGGCCTAATCTTTGTCTAAAATAAAAACATGATAAATTGCATTCTAAGGCGGAGGCTTAAGGAAAAAGTACCTCTAGTTTCTCAACATACTTGGGAACCTTCCCAAAGCGGTGTCAACTTTTTCGGCCAAACTCAAGAGCTTCGTCTTTGTCGGTCAAAACATCCATATTAATCAAACCTTCTAACACAATTTTCCTCCAAATATAAGTTTTGCAAGTACTCACCATTTTACGGAATGAACTAGATCAATGAAGTGAAGACTTAAAATATCAAAATGTAAATCCATATCGTTCTCCAAACAAAGTAGGCGCCGACTCTTACATCGACTCTATCACCTTGAGGCATTCCTTCCAACACAAAATTATAAATTCTTTGAAAGAAAATCAATACCAAACATTAGAGGCAAATAGTGAGTGCGTGCGGAACAATTGGGAATACAAATAGTCATTTTAAAAAGCGGCTTGATTTATATGGTCGTGACAGATTAACTAGAACCGAACACAATTAATATCCATTGGAACCACAAGATGGTGCAAGTGGGCCCACCTCCAACAGTCTCCGTGAGATCCTCATCCTGCGAGGTTCTTCACAAATGATTTGGCCTATCCATGTGTCATTCAAAAGCTGCCCACGATCATTAATCCCACCAAACAAGACTAATGCATCACCAACTATAGTGCATGAATGACCAAAACGACCACTTGGAGTGTCAAGAGGCTAATTCTCGCCAAAGAAAGTACATTGGACGATCTATTTTCAGCTCCATTTCCAACATATGTCACCCAAGTATCATCAAGATGGCGACCTAACTAGAGGAATAGAGAACATCGGAGAACTCCAAGGTCAGAAAGCATGAAAGATTGGGATAAAATCCAATCAAATAGGTCTTCATAACAGTAACAAAAGCATAGCAGATTTGTAAATTGTAACAGTACACAACCATTCTATTATGTACAAAGAGAGAGACAAACAAAAGGACAAACCACTGATATAACTTCACAATGCAAACAGAACATAGCTAAAAATAGAAACCATTGTCTGAAGAATCACTAGTCTATTTATTGAACAACTGAGGAGAGGGGTGCAGATGTAAGCTCATCCTGGGGTGGGTCTACACTATCAATAAAATGAGCAACAAAAATGTTGGTGGGTTGAACTTTGAAATTTCTAGTGTATTAGGTGTGATTGTCTGTCTATGTGATAGTGCCTGTTAGTTTTGCCCATTCTCTACTAAGATGTGATTGTTTGTCTATGTGAAATTGTCAATGATCAAAAGTATCATTTACCTACCATCTCTACTAAGGTAGGTATGTATTCATGAAATGAGAGTTTGACATTTTTTACAGAATATTTAGATACTTTACCAGATGTCAAGGTTATGACAACATAGAGGATGCCCCCAAAAACTAGTTTCTATCTGAAATTACTAATTTGGTCGATTAAGAGAACGTAAAAGATTGGTTGAGAATTTCTTCTTTTTTGCTTCGGTTTTTTTACAGGTCAAGACAATTATGAGCATGTTGAAACCAACCATCTAAACCAACTAAAATCAAAATATTTATCATCAATGCTTTGCATTAGAAAGCTAAGGTTCAGATAGAGGTGGTGAGTGAGTTCATCACTATCTACAACCAAACCTAACCTAAACAACCAGTCTACCAGTGGAATTATCGGCCACAACCTAAAACTTGTTGTCTGTTCCTCCACCTCAACACCCCAATTAAACAATCAATTAACGTCTGTGATGAGAAGAACATGAAACCGACATGTCCTATTTGAATCTACCAAAGAATGGAATGCCATATTTGAGCACAAAAATTACATAAAAGCAAGGGAAAAGGCGGAGGGTGGGGTCGATGGGGTGCTCGGGTGCAACCTACAGGGGTAGCTAGCTGCGAAAGAAGCAATCGAAGGTGGCTCCTTCCTCACCCAGTTGTGCCTCTTCCGATTCCGCCACGACCATCATGCTCCCAACTCACCGTAGGCTGCGAGAAGATCTGTGAGAAACTCTAGGAGCAACAAGAGGAGTATCAAGAGGAGGAGAATACTAACCGTGACGTCGTCATTGGAGTTTGAGTGGCGGCGACGGTGGGCGGCGGCGAGGCGATGGAGGAGGTCAGGCGATGCTTCGTGAGGCGACGGGAAGTTTTTCTCGTCTTGAGCGGCGATGATTTTTCCCGTGGATTGGACCGGGGTGGACGGGAAATTCGAGCCTCGGGCCTTCCAAACGCGCATCCTATCTGGGCAGGGCTAGATTCCTCCGAGGGTTTTGATCCATGGGATTTGGTCGGGATCCCGGCTGGGATCGGAGTTTCCAAACAAGCCCTTAGAGGAATTGGGCCTAAATTTGGATATGTTTCCTCTTCTCTTCTCTTATCCTTTTTCTTTTCTTTAAAAAGATACACAGGTTGACAAGTTTCTTCCTTTCATTTTTGTCTATACTTGTTTAGGCAGATATTTGTATTTTTTTTTATTACAAGGCCACGCACACACCATCACGCAAGTGCACCCGTTAGGACACGCCTAAAAAGCCAGAGGTAGAGGATAAATCCGTAACCTTACAAAATTCCTATGCAAGGTTTTGCTGATGCTCCAATTTTAATATTTATAACACATCGTTGTATGCATGACAAAATCTTCTCTGTGGTCTGGGAAGCAAACTGTATGGTGAGAATCGTTGTATGTTGAGAAAGGAAATTAAGCTGCGGTGCGTTTTGGAATGCCCTATCTTGCAGGGCATATTGTGACTCGATTATACTTTGATCAAACTCACTTGGCCAAATAAAAAGCTCCATCAAGCTACAAGGCTGTACTATCCATCCAGGCAACGATGCAAATGGACAGAAATAGGAGTTTTTAGCTTATTTGGCACGGCGCACGAATTAGCAAAAGTAGCTCCGTCTTTGAATCAATCATAAATATTGCACTATGGATAAGCGAAGATGCGACACGTGGCTTATCCGTGTCCTTAGAGTCGGACATGCCTCCACCGTACTCTTAGGGCACGAACAAGGTAGGGCACGTTGGAGCTTCGGCGGACGATTAAATGGCTTAAAAAATGTTTTCTGACACTATTTAATATTATTTGAAATACTATGTACAACACTATTTAACACTTTAAAAAGATTCAGTCGAGAGCACCTTTTTATTTGAATTGTTTTTATTCTTGTTTTTTTACCTCGCACTCCTAGCTTCAAATGTATTACCACATGTACAAAAAAAAATTCATGCCGTGATTTAATGATTAAATAGTGTCAAATAGTATCAAAAATCATTTTTAAGCCATTTAATAGTCAGTTGAAGCTTAGTTCGGCCCTCAGGGGCACGGACAAGTCACGTGTCACTCCCCGCTTGTTCATGGTACTATTTTTGTAATTAATTCGAAGAGAGAGTTATTTTTGTTAATTGGCACGTGAACAATACCAAAAAATTTGGCCAAGGTCACTCTCGCCGTCTACTTGGCATGCATGTAGCAGGGGTAGGACTGGTCGGTCAGTGCACATCAGTAGCTAGGACTATGTTTGGAACGGTAGACCTGTGACCAAAGACTTCACATTTTCTACCACACAAAGCAATGGCCTTTGCATTTGGGTTAATTCCTTATTTGCCATTGGAAGTTGACAAACTCTCTAAAATATCATCGTAAAATTTCTCTTCCCTCCATTGCCACTCGATCTCAACTTCTATCCCCATTTTGCCATTCCTGTGAGTTGACCGTTGACTAGGCCGTTGACTTAACCGCGAAAAGACGATTTTGCCCCTAAGTGTACTGAGATCTTTAGGGAATTGTTTGACATAGTAATATAGTTCCAAAAATTATAAAAATTTTAGGGAAAGTTTCTGACATAGTGTAGATTATTGTGTAATTTTTATAGGATTTTATTTGCAACATATTTTTCTCTAAAAATCTTTCAAGTTTCGGATGTGTCGTACCTATCGTCGGCCAACCTTTCCCTTAAGCCTATCAATGTCCACGGCCAAGATTAGTTGCTCCCAGGTCGGATGGCCAGTGAAATGGCCAACCACAGCGTAACCATACATCTCCCCAGTCCAGGTTTGCATCACCGCCTCCTTAGTGAAATAGTCGAGAGAATCTTGGCCAGGATCTTTGCATACCACCGTCGAACATGCGGCTATGATATGGGAGCAGGGCCTACGCAGAAGAAGGGGCTTGTCGCAAGTGCATATGCAACTACCGCGGCGCAACGTGCACTCGTGGGTGATCCTCTCACGGTTCGTCCCGCTACGTCCTTTATCCCCGCACATTATCTCGAAGCGAAGCCCCCTTGTGCCCATCTTGAATGCCCGGTGCATCTAACCCTTCTTGCTCTTCTCCTCTATGTACTTGGTGATCATGGCGGAGTAGAGTATTCTGTCATTTGCCATAGCGAGCGACGCGTTGTTGCTTCTATTAACAAAGTAGTTCATCGTACCGCGGAGAATTGCCTCCGCAATACCCACCAAAGGGAGACACCTTGCGCCGCGCGTGATCTAGTTGTACACCTCGGATAGATTAGTTGTCATGACACCATATCGAGCACCACCCCTGTCATGGAGCAGTGACCACTTCTCCTTAGGCTCATGCTCAATCCAGTCCGAAAAGCATCTAACATGTGCCCTCGTCCTCCTCGTCAATCTGGGAGTATCTGTGGGTAGCTGTGGCAATACTTCGGGGGCCTGGTCAGTGCTTGGGGCGACCCTTCTCTCTGCCTCCCTTCTGTGCGTCTTGGTTCGCTCATCCAAAATCTTCTAGAGTGTTTCGAACATCTGTTGCTGGTTCTGGTTGCACAGCCGCTTGAACTTGTTCATCAAATCTTTGTTGCGGAACTGCTTGTAGAAGTTTGTACCCAAGTGCCTCATGCACCACCTGCTCTGCAGATCTGACCATGCAGCTGGTATGTTCTCTCCTTGTTGCTACTGGGTTATTGCACGCAGCAGCCCTGCATATCGATCATGTATGAGGCATATGTTGGGGTGGTCTTGCACAACAGAAATCCTCACATTCTTCAGGAACCACAACCAGTTGTCCGTGTTCTCGCTTTCAACGAAAGCGAATGCCACGGGAAGAACTCGATTGTTCCCGTCCGTCGCTATTGCAGATCGATGTCGGCCCTTCTTGACTTAGAGCAATTTTGAGGACTCCTCAGCGGTTTGCTCGTCGTCCTCCTCAGTCTCCTAGGGCCCCTACTTCTTCAGCTGCTCCTCTCTTGGCCCCTGTGTTGATGCGAGTCGAGCTCCGGCTCCCTGTTCCAGCTCCTCGGCAAAGACTCTGAGTTCAACATCTCAGATCTGCACCGGCTTCTCCTCGATTCACTGCTCTGCTCCGGCTCCCTTCAGATCCGATTCCTCCTTCTCAGGACCCAGCCGTCTGATGCTCTTTGTTTTGGTACTTTGATGCCAAAGGGGGAGAAGAAGAAGATGTGAGAAGACATAATTTTAGAGGGAGCTAGTCTTTTGACATATATGGGCTTATTTGTTATATGTGTGTTTTGAATGTTTTGGAAAACTGGTTTTATGGTTGATCTTTTCGTGCTTGTAATAACTTATAACTTTGTAGCACTCACTTGTTGAATGATGCTTATGCATATTATCTTAAAATACAATCTCAATTATTGTCATATCTCAATATTGCATTGCTTCCTCAACTTCATAAATGCAAAAGAGACTCCGCCAATTTTTTCACAAAATCTCTACATATGCTTGAAGATTATCTATCATTTACATGCACATGTTTAGGGGGAGTCTTCCTTAAATTGGATTTAACAAGAAAAATAACTCTCAAATATTTATCTGTGCTCATTGCAAGAATTATTTTACTTGTTAAAGACATCAAAAGAATATACACTCATAGTATATTCAAAACAAACCTTCTCACATATTAATTGTGTTGTCATCAATTACTAAAAAGGGGGAGATTGAAAGCATCTAGGCCCCTAAAAATGGTTTTGGTAATTAATGATAATATGTGAATATGGGATTAACGTGTTTATTAAGTATGTGCAAGGTTTAATCGCATTGATGAACATGTTGAAGTAAAGATGCATGCTAAAGGATAATATAGAGATCTACAAGGCTTAAAGACAAGGTACAAATAGTCTAGGATCCTTTTTGTATTTTACCGGTCTTAAGCGAATTGGTTGGTAGACCGGATTATAGGTTAAATGCCGTACTATTAAGAGGGATCACGACTAGTAGCTTGATAGCTTGCTCTTGTGCCATATGGATCAATTTAGGATCATGCATGCATTCAAAATTGGAATTGCATTTTAATTCGAAAGACTACTGTGCTTTTACTCTGAAATCGGTAGTCTGCAGTATTTCAGAGGTTGTATCATGATCTTGGTTGTCTGGCGCCATCTTGTGATACTACCGCACACCGGTCATTCCGAAATTTATATGGCGGTAGTATAAAAACAGAACATGTGTTTTTCTCTCAGCAAACCTCTCTGGAAAATCGGTCGTTCCGGTTTCTGAATCGGATGAACCGCACTCCGGTCGTTCCGATTATATCTGGCGGTTGTAAAACTCAGTGCGTGCATTTTCACTAAGAAAACCCCGATATCGGATGAACGAGCTTTGCTTGCGGTCGTCTTGCTCCTCAATTCAACGGCTATATCGATTGCATTAAATGCGTTTAAATAGAGCCGTTCTTCTTGCTTCAAGAGCGGTTGTACCGCATGTTGTCTTCTTGGTTGTCCGATTTATTTGAAAAGTTGGAAACTTCTCCCCAACGGTTAGATTGGTTGTTGGAGGCTATAAATACCTCCCCAACTGCTCAAGGAAGATGTTACACAACTCATTTATCATCCATAGACTCTTGTGAGCATTGAGCATTCATTCTACTCCCCAATTCACTCTTGCATTCATTGAGAGAGAGTTCAAGTGCATTCATTCTAGTTGATCCATTTTGCACTTGAGTAACGTCAAGCGAAGATTGGTGATTTATTACTCTTGGAGTGTTGCTGCACTTCTAGATGGCTTGGCGGTCAAGCTCGGAGATCTCTTCAAGAAGATTGTGAAGAGGTCCGGTGCAAGTTTGTGAGTGGTTCGGTGTTCACTATCTCCGGAGCGGAGGAAGAACAACCATAGTGATTGAGGGAAGGCTTAATTCGTGGAGCCGGCTTGAGTGGTCAAGCTTCCTCAACGTGGACTAGTGAAGACCGGCAAGTCTTCGATACCACGGAAAAACATCGTTGTCTCATTGTGGTTATTTCTAGTCTTTACTCTTCCGCACTTATATTTCTAGCTTGTTTATTGTAATTGAATTGTTTAGTTAGAAGTGTAACTTGTTTAGACTAAGTTGTTAATTGGCCAAAATTGTTAAATTGCTAAAAAGTTTAAAAACCTCCTATTCACCCCCCTCTAGTCGGTTATCCTTGATCCTACAACTCACCAAGGACATCCCTGTATGCCGCACTACACGTCGTAGAATCTTGGGGTAAACTTGACGATTTTGAATGTGCGCCGCACCGACAAGGCCCAAAATTTGGCCGCGTCCTGCACGACCTCCTTACATTTGTACATAGCTTCTAGCCTGATCTCACTCTGGTCGTACTCCTAAGGCACACGGGGGCTTTCGTTGACAACGAGGTTCTCGAACTAGTATGTGTTCCAGTCGGATGGAACCGCTTGTTGGTCCACATCATCCTCGTCGTCGGAACCTTCATCTTCAGACAATGCCATGTAGTCTCGGTCTTCGAGATCCATCCTTTGCACTATGGCTTCCACCTCCTCACCCTCATCAGCAAGACCAGTAGCTTGTCTGACCATAGGAGCTACTTCCGCAGGGTCTTCATCGACGGCATCAGCAACTCTAGGAGCTTTGGCCATTGTGTGCGCCACGCTGTGGCTGGAGTCCCCAACTTCCTTTTCGGTGTCAGCACCCCCTTCTTGTTCAGCCGCGGGTGGAGGAGTGGGTTTGGCATATGCTTGGACTAGAAAGACCAATTTTCACCCTGCCTCCCTCGCGATGCGTACATATGACTGCCATGAATTTGGTCCCTTCAATTGCACTAACTCCCAATATGTGGGCTGCTTCGCCCGTGGGGAAAGGCAACTTAATTTCAGATCGTACACATCACGATCCACTTGGAATGTATGGGACAACCACCGCATCACAACGCCCCATATACGCTGCTCTGGTCTTGCTAGGGGCACAGTCGCTAATTGGAAATAACGCAAATCAATCCCCTCGGAACCCTCCATAATAGTCCCTTGACCATAGTAAATTTTAAAATTGACAACGTCGGACATATTTGACGCACTGCACCATAAAGAACATTTCCACGATTAACCACATATCTAAAACTATACTATCCATCGAAAAGTATTATGTAAAACGTACTGTATTACGTAACCGTACATATAAAACTATATAACCCATTCGGTTAAAAAAATTATCCGAAAGGTAGGCAATCGGATGGACAGCGCTTCGCTGGCTTCTCTCCTCCCCTCTACTCTTCTCTTCTTCTCTTTTTTAGAATAAAAATGAGTCATGTGCTGAATTTTAGGGTTTCAAGGGGGTTTTATAGGGTCAGTCTTCCTGTCGCCATTTGAACTGGCGACAGGTACCTCGGCCGCCAACAGAGTGACGAGAGGGTCCCTGTCACCGTCGCCAGTTGAACTGGTGTAACAGCCCAATTTTAATAAACAGTAATTATATGCATTTCATATTATTTCTGGAGCATGCGGATAAATTATGCATTTGAAAATCTTAAAATCAAATGTAAACCTCTAATTCAAACTAAAGCCACAAAAGAAATTTAAAATAAATACTCATGAAGATCTCTATAAAATAATTTATTTAAATATTATATCAATTATCATGAATTAACATAATTTTTCCCAATTTTTTGGGACTAAATTCAAACCACGTAAAATTCAAACACATATCTATAGCCTACACTAAGTTTGAATTTATATTATACAAAATATCTCAGGAGCAGTAAGGTTTAATAATTTTTATGGACACTATAACTTCCCAGGAACCCACTTGAATTATTTTAGGATTTTACAAATTTTATTTCTATTTTTAAACCCTGGTCAAAGTAGGAATTGGAATTGAAATCTTGGTCAAACCCTAGACCCAAACTAGTGACACTGTGCGTTGGACTCGAGTCCGACCGGGTCACTTGACTCGGCGGAGTCAACTAGTTACACCGAGCCGCACCCGACGTATTTGGACGGTTCAATTGGAAATCAACGGCCCAGGTCTCACGCCTGGTCGGGTGGTCCTAACGTCCCGTGCAATCTCGACCGTCCATTCATGATCGGGCGGTCCAAACTAAACCATACCGAGCTAACCACTGTTTAACTTGAACCCAACCGGCTGTGTCGTTCTTTTCTTCCACTGACCGGCGGGCCCCACTCGATCGCCGGCTTGACTTCTTCTCCGAGCAGCGCCGACGCCACGCAGCCCCTTCGCCGCTGCAGCGCCTGGGACACGCGCCCGCGTCTCTGCCGAAGTGAGCTTGTATGCACGCCACGCCACCCCCATCTCGCAGCTTCTTGACCTTCATCTGTAGAAGCAGCACGCCTCACCTTTTTCATTCTCCTGCCTTTCCCCTCCGCGCCACCGAGCTGGTAACCACCCGGCCGCTCGGCTAGCTCAAACCACCCATGGCCGCCACACACGCCGCCCACCACCTCACCATCAAAATCCCGATTAATTGAAGAATCGTCCATTGAGGAGACACGCGCACTCGTCTTCTTCGTGTCCGGCCGGCACCGCCTCCTCCGCCGCCGCTCCTCCTCCGAGGACTCCCCCTCCGATTCCTCCCTCCCTGAGCACCTTCTAGCTCTCCTTTACCCTTTCTGATCACTCACTTGCCCTTTCATCCTCTCCAGGAGCCCCGCCGCGAGGACCTCTGCCGCGCCGCCTTGGTCGTCGTCGCCGGATCTCCTTGGTGCTTCCTCACCTTCGCCGACCTCACCGATGAGTTCACTAAACCATACTTGTGCCCATGCTTCCCCTAATTTCGATGCTTTGCCACTCCGGCGCGCCGTCCTCATTTCACCTCCACGGCCGACCGCCGCTCGCCCTTGCCGCGCCGCCAAAGTGCCGGCCGAGTCCTGTAGCCACCTCCCTTATTTTCATTAGTCTTCTGGGAACTTATTTTAGTCATCGCCTTCACCTCGCCACCGCTCCTTCACCGGCGACGACCCACACCCAAGCTCCCCTGTGCACAGACCTCTTTGTTCTTTTCTATGTCAATTGAACTGTAGCACAACCGAAAAATGATGAATTGAAAGGGAGATGAACTAATTGATCTTAAGTATAATTAACAAATGAATGAGTAAGTTAGTAGAAAAGGTTAGTTGTCAAAACTGTAGAAGCTCTTTGTATGAACTGATGAACAGATAATATGATCAGTTGAAAAATTTATTTGTCAGTAAAACTCTTTTGTCAAACCAACCAATGTTAACAAATCTTGTAAATGTTGTTAGGTCACCTAAATGATCTAGCAAAAATTGGAAGGTTGAATTAGTATGAGTTAGATGGTAGTTGTTCAATTTAGAAAGTGTCCTGTTGTAGATTTGCATGAACTGACAATATATACTTCATGTAAGATCACTAATACTTTTAGCTAAGTGTTGTGCTTAACTATTTGACCACTAAAAATTCGATTAACAAATAGATAGTTAAATTAGCTACGAGAAGTTTGAGTTGAAAGGAGTCTAGATTAGCATTTTAGTTACTTGAACAGTAACCTGAAGATACTTAGTGTTGTCATTAGGCTGTTGACATTGTTAATGCAACAGTTAGAATTTTTCTCTTAAAATCCAATTAGTTGATCAATGATCTGCCAACATCAACTTAAATCTGAAAATGAGTAAAGTCAATAGGCTCATGAATTGGTAAGTACAGTAGTTAGAAGTTGTCTTAACTCAATTAGTTTTTGGGCAGCTATCTAATAGAAGTAGCCAAATCTGAAAATCAAATATGAAAACCCATTATGAAGTTGAATTTTCAGAAAAATAACAGAAGGCAATTAACTCACCCCTGTTGTGAAATGTAAATAGTAAAGGAAGATTTAATGCTTTATGTTGTGTTTAGCTTTGTAGGTCACTCCACTAAATTAGCTAATCTGAAAAGAATCAGTTTTGTTGATAGGCAAATGGCAATGTTAATTCAGTAGCTAGAGGTGTTAATAATTTCAGTTGGTCTTTTGATCATCACCTAGCAAGCAGCATTCTAATCTGAAATATAGTCAAATTAGGAATCTAAATAGCTTAGTGATTAGTAAATCGTTTAAGGTGTTTAAACCAGCTAGATAATTGGAGCTTAGCTAAAATTAATCTTGTTGTCTGACTTTTGGCCAAATGCCAGTAGGCATAAGGCATTTCTGAATTTTTGATCTTAGTAGCCTTTTGGTCCATTTGAGCTTTAGACCTTAAACTAACAAAGACTAATCTTCTAAAGAATAAACATTAATTTGGTTAACCAAAACAAGCTTAATTCGGGAAGCTGTTGTCTTTTCATTTATATGTGAATAGTGTCTTAGTAGTTAGTAAGATAATGAAATAAGTTGTTCTTTTGAATACTTGTTAAGATTTTAGAAGACTAATTGAGAGGAGAACATATAAGAGGATTGATTTTGACTGTATGATCATCGTGGATGTACACATAGAATGCCTAGAGAGAGTGTTTGTGAGTACTAGGTGTCCTGTTAAGGAAAACAATATCACCTAAACTCTAGGTATCGTCAGTTATTATGGTTACACTAGAAATTAATTTAACCTCAACAAGTCCATAAGAAATTGAACTCCAATTAAACTAAAATCTATATCTAAATGCATCCAGAATCATAACCTCATTAATACGTAACTGTCATGCATTTTTGAGCATTTTGGATTTCTCGATTTTATCGGTGTTTATTCACTATCGTATTTTCTCTCTAGATTATAAATTGCACGGAGTGAACATTTACACCTACAAGAGTGAACAAGTGGACTTCTAACAAGCCATGCATCCTCTTTGCACCATGTTGATCCCAGAATTTTTGAACTGTAGATTTCCAAAATACAGTGATACTGTTGCATGCTAATTTTCTAAAAAAATATTTGTGATCTGTCAATAGTTAGTTACAACCTAACACTTGAGGCTTACCTTTAATCTGATCATACACTCAAACTTAAGGTAGTGCTTCTATACTAATTGCTTATTTCAGAAATTGCTTAGCCATGCAGTCTGTAGAACGTTAGTGTTTGGCAAGCTTATCTTATCAAATTTGGGAACAATAAGTGAATTTAATTTATTTTGATTCTTTGTTCAATCTTTTTAAACTGAAATGAAATCAAACTTTGTTTGACAAAACTGATTTTAAATCTGGACAAGTGGATGCTAGTGATGGTGCCTTAGTGCACGAGGTTGAGAAATGTGGCTGTCTTGTCTGGATTAATTAAGGACTGAACATTGACTGGACGATTCAAGCCCCAACGTACTTCCACACGCGGTGTATGGGCGCTGTTTGGTTAAGTAAAAGGTTAATACTATTGAGTTGGAAAACAGGGGAGTAAGGACATATGTGTTTGATCTCATATCAGTATCATATGTTCTTAAGAGGGTGAGGACGTATATGCGTTCCATCACATGTACGTACCTTAAGGGCTCCGATTGCGATCTAGCGCAGCTCTACTTTCTGTCATTTAATTTTTTGTCGATCGGGTCGGCATTCCCGGCACAACATGTGGACCCCCGGTTGGCAGGTTCTATTAGTAACTTGAACTGAGCGGGATCAGCCACACATGGGTATTCCAGCTCAATAGTGTCAACTTGTTGAAAAATACCAAATCTTAGTTTACTCGGCCGGCATACCAAAGGTAGTGTGCTATTATTCCAGAGGCTTACGGGCTAATTAAGTCGTGTGGGTAAAGATGTACACCCCTGCAGGGTTTAAAAATATTCGAATAGCCATGTCCACGGTTATGGACAACGCTTGAGTTGAATAGATCTTTGTATAGATTTTGAAATAAAACTTGGGTATGGGTACTATTTCGGCATGAGAGATATTCATGCAAAGTTTTTATGGTGGTGGACAGCCACTTTGATGTTGTTATTGGTTATGATTATGTTCTCTTTTACTTACTGTTTTAGTCCAAATTGATTTATGAAAATTGCTTTGTCAAAACTTAGCAAGTGTAGGATTAAGATGTATTGCTTTCTGCAAAAATTGAAGCCATTATAACTTTCCTGTTGTCAACCTTAAGCATGTATAAATTCTAATCCATTGTATAGGTTCTATTAAACACTTTCTTTTAATAGTTTGTGTAAGTCTTGCAAGTACCTTCTGTACTAAGTGGAATTGTCCACTTGTTGCAGGTAAAGAACGCCCTAATTAATGTTTCCAGTTGAGGCGATTACGTTGGTACTTCGGCTTTAATCCCAGTCGGTTGCCCTTGGGTTGTGGTGCACCATTGGGAAGTTTATTTTATTACCTCATCTGTTATTTCTTGTTTACTTAATGTTTTCCGCTGCAAATTTTTACTTAAATATTCTAATCTTGTATGCTCGTGATATAATGTTGTGAGGATATGTGCATGTTAGTAGCTAATCCTGGGAACTAACATGAGCCGTATATCCGGTAACTTGAAACTGGGATTGTTTCCTGTTAAAAATTATGCCTATGGCATAATCTTTTAATTTGAGACAATTCCAATATCAAGGGTCCTTACAACTGGCGACAAGAACCTATCACCAGTTGAACTGGCGACAGTGACAGGGACCCTCTCGCCACTTTGTTGGTGGCCCAGGTACCTATCGCCAGTTCAACTGGCGACAGTGACATATTTTTGTAATTTTTTGGGGCGACTATATATTTTTTTGTAATTTTCTTTTTAAAAAATATTATTTAAGAAAATCTAGAATTGTTTTAGTAGCTCCGGTAGAGACATGGCTTGCAACACATGAAATAGAGGGAACATTAGTGAGAAGGTGGCTAATGAACATAAAAGATTGTAAATTAATTACAAAGCAGTTTTCCTAGAGTGATAACCTACATGATAAGCTAGCTTAATTAGATTATGCTCCTCTGTTCTTCGGTGAATGCATTTCTTATTATCTGATTTCGCTTTACGACCAAACTAACACTACAAATTAATGTACATTACTTAATTGATTAATTACTACTAATTATTTCGTAACTAATAAACAATGTAGATTAAAAATTACGACCAAACTACCTGTGAACGACGGCGGTTAATAACGTTGAAATGTCCCTAAAAATATAATCGACAGAGCAAGAGAGCGAGCAAGCGTGAAATGAAATGAATGAGTAGAAGAGCGAGCGAGCGACTATGATATGAAATGAACTAGCGGAAGAGTGAGCGAGCGACTGCGAAATGAAATCGCGCTCGTCCCTCTAATTTATAGCCACCGCTCTCAAAAGGAATCCTTATCCTGTGCGCTAATTAAGCCATAAATGTCTGCGGACAAAGATTCGATGGATGAAACAAGGAGGTGACGGGATAACGACTGATTGATGCTTTCGGTGGAAAATTAAAGCAAATGAAGGGAGGGCCTCGTTCAAATCTTTCGACAATCAACACATGGCATAGATATTTATTCATTAGTACGAATATGACACTCATACGAAATAGCAATAAAAATTCTGAATGAATAAAATAATATAAAATTTACACAATCAAGTATACGGTGTTAGAAGGCTCTACAAAAAATTTCATAATTTTTTAGACTCATTTGCTATATTTTAAAATTCCTTCAAATTTCAGACCCTAACTAATTATCTACCTAACCTAACCTAACCTAATTAACTAACTTGATTAGCTAATTATTTAATTATCAGCTAACCTAATCATTTGTGTGGGGGTATGCCATCATGCTGCCTGGCGCAAGATGGCCACCGTGACACCGTGGCCGAGGTGGCGGGCCCAACCAATTCGGTGAGTCTTTGCGAGGCGGGGGTGAGGTGGCGGGGCAGGCTTTGTCAAAAAAACTAACCTACCTATTAACCCTAACCCTACTTAATTACCCCTAATTAACCCTAATGGCGTGCGCATGGCATGCTATGCGCATAAAGATGGTGGCGCATGGCCCCATACGGCCGGACGACGTGTCGGGGTGGCCTCGGTGGTTCGACACCCGCAGCGTCATGATGGTAAAGACAACTGGCGCCTGCGGTGGCGTGCAACAGCGTTGCCATAACTACAAATACACCCGCGACGTAGTCCCATCTACATATACGGAACGAAAACGCGCTGTATCCGCCAAAAATTCCGGCTTGAAGGGAACAATGAACCGAGAGGACAATCGTAAACAGTTGAATTCAAATGCTAGGGCTATAAAGTATACAAACCGCTATACAAAGCATGAAGTATGTGGATCAAAACTAGGGTCATAAAGTCGTAAACGGTCAAATTTAAATCAAGCAATGGTTAAATCATATTTTGTGCAATACCTTCTGACATGGATTCGAATACAATTGAATGTGTACAGTGGATACAAATTTAGATAGGATCTTTACACAATTCGGTGGAATTTGAATGTTATTCAACGTTATTAGTAAGCGCAAATGTTAGCACGCGGGCTGCCACCCTAGGCGCGCACCTGTCCACGCAGACGCCTACTGTCTAGTGCCTCTCGATTAGGGATGGATATCGGGCACGGCGGGTACGGGTAGTGCTCGCCCATACCCATGCCCGCGACCCTGATTTCCCCCCACAGGCATACCCATGAAGGACGACGGGCGAAGAATCGCGCCCATGCCCGTCGCCCGCGGGCATGCCCGTTTACCCACTAAGACATGATACAGTTCTTCTTTTGCATGCTCTAGTATCAGCAGCAGTAACCAAGTAACACCACATTTTGAAGCTTTCAATTTTACCTTGAACTTCTTACAGAATGTTGTCAAATGACATGTACTAAGAAAGAACATTGGTTTACACTTTACACAGATAATTGACACATAGTTTAACTTGAATAACCTCAACGCATGCCCTATTTCTTGGAAGGGACAAGTTCTTTAGCAACTGGTTAGTGCATGAAGATAAACTAGGTGAGAATTCAACTATACCATCTCAAGATCTTCCTGCGTTCTCTGAAGTAACAAAATTGATTTGGCTTATGGGTCAGCACTAGAATGCATCCCTAATCCATTTTCACCCTTCCCAACACTCCCTCATCAGTCATCCATTGTGTCCTCAACATCAGCATCATCAGAATCACCACTTCCCCGGACCAGCTCGCGGTGGTGGAGGACTTGCTGCTCTGGTCCTAGCTGTTGTCAGAGTCGGTGCCACCTGCGCCAACCAAGAAGCCGGTGGAGGCGATGAGGAGGCCAAGATCCGGGTCGGCTTCGCCGGCACTAGTGCGGCAGCGGCTCTGCGCGGGATGAAGCAGGACTCGACGGAGGTGGTGGAGCTCCCCTCGACAACTACTTCGTGCTTCCCCTTCGGCACGTCAGCGACGAGGGGTAGCCGGCACTTGTGGAGCTGCGCGGAGTCCTCATCGCCCCTGGTACTGCCAGTGGAGGAGGCGGCCCCAGTGGCGGCGACGACCTCGTGAGCCATGAACTTCCCCTTGGCCTTGCTGGTGGCCTAGGGGCGACGAAGACCAAGGAAGCGGTGCCTAAGCGGGACGAGGAGGCTGGGCCGGGAGGAGGAGGACGGGTCGACGGGCGACGGGGGCGGATCTGGACTACGGTCGGCCGGGAGGAGGACGAGGCCGGCGGTTGGTCGGGATGAGGATGGGGCAGCGGCTGGCCGGATCTGAATTTCTTGGGCAGCTGGCCGGAGCAGACGGGGGTGGCGGATCTGGAGTTTCGGACGAGGGTGACGGATCTAGAGTTCTTGGGTGGCTGGTTGGGAGGCCGGGAGGAGGACGGGTGACGAGGGCGGCGGTTGGCTAGCTGGCTGGACTGGGGGAGGACCGGAGGAAGATCTAGAAGAGCGTGTAGGGATGGGGGGCGCGGGATGGGAGGGGTCTTCTGGCGGTTGGGAGCTGGGAAGTGACTGGGTTGGGAGCGTGGGATGCATGCGGGTGCTGGTGGGACTTGGAGCGAGTCGATCGAGCGGTGGCTAGGGTTTTAGACACTAGCCCCACTTGTTAGTGTAGGTTGCGGGTAATCGGGCGAAGTGGGCACGGGTGGAGCTTACCCATGCCCGTGCCTGTTTACCCGATGGGTAAGAAATTATGTCCGTTTCTATGCCCGCGGGCAAAGAAATACGCCCATACCTGCCTCCGTTAGGGTATTTGCCCGTGGGCACACGGGTAATCGGGCACGATTGCCATCCCTTCTCTCGATAGTAAGCTAGGACAAAATTGTTTAAATACATGAAGTGTTGAGGTCCAATAATTATTCGGATATACTCCCTTCGTTCTGGAATACATACATGTCATTCTAGCTTACAAAAAATACGTGTCATTCTACAATTTTGAGATAACTTTTAACTGGCCTTTTTTTTCATATCTCCACCATTCATTGTTCCCAAGGTTATTTATTACTATGGATCAGAGTAGCACACACCATCCAAGAGCAATAAGTGAGCTAACGAAGGAGAGTGATTTACTCATTTGTACACCTGTCTTGATTGAAGTGCAAAATCCTAAAACGTCATCTAATCGGGAGCAGAGGGGGCACAAATCCAACTAAATATTCAATACCAAATTGAAACAACAAAAAATATTGGGATAATAGCTGAGTTCGAATTTGACTGAGGATTTGGACGCACATACAGTTCTTAACAAAAGAAATGGTGTTTTGTTGGATTAAAACATCGAATATTTCGAATTGTTCCCTCACAAAAAAATATTTCGAGTTATTCATGTATCAATATAGTCTTAATCAAAACAGCTAAGGTGAGATACGCACGTACATACATAAATACATATGATTGATCGACAAAATTGAATGGTTGACCTACCACTTTGGTTCCATAAAACCTTCAACAATAAATCCTGGCCCATCCTACTTCGAATTACTCGAGAGAGAGATTATTGATCATTGAATGAGATGTATTTTCCTGGTGGACCATATAATCATAATTTGCTTTGGTAGCATTTGGTTGGGTGAATCAGGGTGAATGAGATGGGATGGTACACGCAGGGGTGGAGCCCAATGGGAGGACCCGGTGTCATAGGACACTGGGTCAAAAAAAATTAGCAGAGATTAGTCCATATATACTACGCGTGCACCTCCTGGCTCAAAAATTGTGCACCCCGGTTTAGCCCAACCTCTGGCTGGATGATGCATTTTGCCAATGTTTGCCACATAAATTACTATTTAGTACATTGTTGCTTGAAAATTATATATGTTGTTATATGTATGGTGAAGTAGTGAACCCTGGTCATTTTCATTCTATTTCCGCCCCTGGGTACAGGATGGATGGGATGATCCTGGATGAGATGATGCAAGTATGGTGTTTGATTGGTGGGATAGGATAATACACGATTTTGTTTGGTTACTTGGATATGATGGTCCTAGATAGTTTAAGACGGTGTTTGGTTTGATGAGTGAGGTTGTATTTGGATGGCCATAATTTTTTCTTTTCTTCATTTCTCAAGAAAATTACATAAAAATCTAACAAAATATTTTTGAATTTAATTAAAGTTTATTTTATTCATCTAAAATATTTGGATTCTATACAATGCAAAAACAACATCGAGAAAAACCTAAAAATTCAAAGTGCTAAAAAATGCATGAATTTTATACAGTAGCTAGATGACGATTTTAGATGAATTTAGGTGAATACTATAATATTTATCATGATTAAATATAATTTCCCCCAAATTTTTGGAATTCTATTCAACCTACACAAAATTCAAACTCTATTGAACAACCTAAACTAGGTTTAAATTTAGTTAAAGCAAATAACACTTGAAGAGCGAGGTTTCAAATTTTATTTGGTTATTAGCACATCCCAGGAACATCCTTGAATTATTTTAGGATTTTTTTTTGTTATTTTATAGAGCCCGGGTCAGTTCGGACCGTCCGATCGGAATCGGACCGTTCGATCGGAGGGTCTGTTCGGACGGTTCGAACGTCTCCTCCGATCGGACCGTACGATTCCGATCGGATGGTCCGGACAGACCGAGACGTTCGGACGGTCCGAACAGACCCGGGCTCTATAAAATAGCAAAAAAAATTCCGAACATCCTGAAATAATTCAAGAAGGTTCCTGGGATATGCTAATACTCAAATAAAATTTGAAACCTCGTTGTTCAAGTGTTATTTGCTTAAACTAAATTCAAACCTAGCTTAGGTTGTTGAATAGCGTTTGAATTTTGTGTGGGTTGAATAGAGTTCCAAAAATTTGGGAAAAATTATATTTAATCATCATAAATATTATAGTATTTGATTAAATTATTTTTACAGAGGTCTTTATAAGGACTTAAGGGGTTTAATGCATTTATAAATTTTGAAATGAATTATTGTTGCACTGAAAAATCATTTAATTTCAAAAATGCATAACTATTTCTTTTTAACTCCAAATCCAGCAAAGCCACGCGAGCGAGCGTGACTGGGACGGCGTGGTTTAGCCAATTTTTTGGAATAAGTTGATGCAACATCTCCAAGGAATATTCTATAAAGTTGAACATCTCATCTGGGATGGATTGGTTTCATCCCTTCAACCAAACGCATGAACATTCTCATTTTTTGAACCGTCCACTACAGGACCGGATATTTGAATGAACCAGACGTACCCTTAGTGAGAACCAAATGGAGTACCAGCTAGGAAGCCTTTTTGTTTTTTAGCAACTGATTAATCAGTACTGTAAGCAGCTGCAAAAGAAAAAAAAATGTTCAGCACTGTCAGAACATTAAAACATTTATTACACAATCCGTGGCTGTTTACCCATCCTTTTATAATAAATTCCATTCCAAACTTATTTCCTATAATGCACTCCCCCGTTGACTTTTAAAAGGCATGCATGCATTTTAGATTCAAATTTTGTAATTTTGTTATGTGATGCAAAAATGATATCATTCGATTGATATTTAAAAATAATTCCTTATGATCATGTAGCTATGCAAATTTGGCCAACGTTCAATTTGGGAGACCTGCACCAAGTCAAATCGTGCTTTATAAAAAATCGTACTTTTTGTTATCCAATTAATGATCTTCCCATATCTCCTCTCATGGATTTTTCTCTCCTAACTACTGTCGTATATTTTGTTATTTGGAATCAACAGCATCTCTATATTGCGTGGTTTAGGAAAAGCAGGCAGGAAAACACCCAAAGTTTTGAAAGCGGTTCAACCAAGCAGCAGTATCATAATCCATCGAAATGACAAACAGGACCAAAATCAAGCAGCTTATCCCTATGGTCCCATCCAGCTTAAGGTCATGTATAATAGGCTTACATCAGCTGTCTATAATCTCAGTCATGTAAAAAAATTAGAATTTAAGCCGATATGGATGGAAGAGAATAAATAGAGATAAATGTGTTTTCTACAATTCTATAGCCGACTGTATCACCAGAACCAAGGATGTATCACCAGAACCATGAGGCATTAAAAGATTGTGTGATCTATAAAAACAAGTAAAAAGATAACCAATTGTATGAGCTGTCTTTAGTGCCGTCTACAGGTGACATGGAGAGTTGCTATAGACAGCAGTTGTCTGTACCATTGTACATGCCCTAAGTGGGCCATGGTCACAAGAGAAAACTAACAGCAAAATGACGTTTTTTTACATTCGATCGACCACATAATGTCTCTTTTTCCAATCAACATTTTTACAAATCTACACATCATAATGAGCAAAACTTTATCAAGAAATGGGAGAGTTGTGAGTTTGGCAAACTGATTTATAGTCTGATGCGAGGCTGTCAGGCAGTGATGGAGTTTGAACAAAATCTCAAGGAGGACCAAAGATCAAAGCAAATTCAAAAGCACACTGCTCACTACTAGCTGCACGCTCTACGTGATGCACAGACTTGGCTCTCCGACCGTCGGTTGCGCATCTGTCGTCGTCGCCGAGCCTGGTCGCGGCAAGCCTTCAATGTAGAGGATCTACAATACATGGCATTAGGAACGACCTCTACCGCCCAGTAAAAAAATCAAAGGCCGATATCAATAGCTACAGTGTTTTGCTACAGGGTTCCACTACAGTAAATATTTCGCTATTGCTACGGTCTGCAGAGTGCTGTTCACACGCTCACAAAACGCTGATCACATAGTGAACTCTCTCCAACAATGCAAAGGTCTGGATCCATTGCTGAAGTACTAGTACTTTTCAATGGGGGCAATCAATCAACTAATAACCTAGGTAATATCCCCGGGAAAGGAACCCTTGCCCTTCAATTAAGGGGAAATTTTGTTCATATCACTTAAAATATGTGCAAATTTGGTTTTATCATTGGAATTTTGATCATTCCGTTTTTGCCATTCTTCTGTCAGTACACATTTTGTTTTTGCCACTACGTCCAAGTCAACGGGGTTTGATCTCCAAGAAATATGGGGAAAAACAGAAAATCATAGAAAAACCAGAGAAAACACAAGAAAAATAGAGAAAAAGTACAGCAAAATTCAAGGATAAATCTTAAACATTTTTTTAATACACTGATAAAATTTCCCAAAAAATCTACACTAAGGAATCTTCCTCAACTTTTATTGAGCGTTGCTAGAATTTTCTTCAGTGGTTTTTTTTTTGGAGAAATTTACACTAAGAGCGGGTGCTGTTCACACGCTCACAAAACACTTTTCACACAGTGAACTCTCTGCAGTAACTCAGAGGGTCCAGATCCGATGCTGAAGTACTAGTACTTTTCGATGGGGCAATCAATCAACCAATAGCCTAAGTAATATCCCGAGGAAAGGAACCCTTGCCCTTCAATTAAGGGAAAATTTGTTTATGTCAATCAAAATATGTGAAAATTTGGTTGTCATCGGAAATTTGATCATTTTGTTTTTGCCATTCTTCTGTAAGTACACATTTCGTTTTTGCCATTACGTCCAAGTCAACGGGGTTTGACCTCCAAGAAATATGGGGAAAACAGAAAATACTAGAAAATAATAGAAAAACTAGAAAAAAACACAAGAAAAATATAACAAAATTCAAGGATAGATTTTAAATAATTGTTTTAATACACTGATAAAATTTATCAAAAAAATTACACTAAGGAAAATGTTTTACACTAAGAAACTTTTGAGCATTTTTATTATTTTTTTGAATTTTTTCTGTATTTGTTGGTATTTTTATTTTATTTTCTGATAATTTTACATATTTCTTAATGGTTAAACCCTATTGATTTAACAGAAAATTAAACGAAGTGACAAAAATAAAATATGCACTGGCGCAGAGATGACGAAAATAAAATGGTCAAATTTTCGACGATAAAACCGACTTTGCACATGTTAATCAATGTAGACGGCAAATCGCAAGGCACTGGCGAGACAGCAATACGCCGAGAGCGAGAGCGAGAAGTTAAACCGGATTTAATCCCCCCTCGCGTCCGCAGCGCCTTCGTTCCCCAGCCTTCCACCCGCCCCAACACCTCCGTTCCTTCCACCTCCCTCAGATCCGCCGCCGCCACCCCCTCATGGGCCAGTGCCCCTCTGCCTCCCGCCGCCACCACCACCGCAAGCCACTGCCGCCTCCATCCCCCACCTCGCAGACGACGTCGCCTCCTCCTGCCGCCGCGGCCGAGGACGCGGCGGCGGCGGAAGACCACACCGCCGACCTCCCCGAGGAGCTCCTGGCCGTGGTGTTCCTCTTACTGGGGTCTGGCGACCGCAAGCGCTGCTCCCTTGTCTGCCGCCGCTGGCTCTCCGTCGAAGCCACCTCGCGCCTCCGCCTCGCCCTCGACGCTCGGGCTCCGCTCCTCGCCGCGGCCCCGGGGATCCTCGCGCGCTTCTCCGCTGTCTCGAAGCTCGCGCTCAAGTGCGACCGCCGCGTCGAGAGCGTGGGCGACCCCGCGCTCGCGCTCGTCGCCGACCGCCTCGGCCCGGGCCTGCGCCGCCTCAAGCTCCGCTCCCTCCGCGCCGTCACCGACGACGGCGTCGCCGCGCTCGCCGCCGCCGCCACTAACCTCCGCAAGCTCTCCGTCGGGTCATGCGCCTTCGGCGCCAAGGGGATCGAGGCCGTCCTCCGGTCCTGTCTCCACCTCGAGGAGCTCTCCATCAAGCGCCTCCGCGGCCTCGCCGACTCGGAGCCCATTGCTGTCTCCGGCCTCCGCCTCCAGTCTCTGTCCCTCAAAGAGCTCTACAACGGGCAGTGCTTCTCCTGTCTAATCACCCAGTCCCCCAACCTCAAAACACTCAAGATCATCCGCTGCTCCGGCGACTGGGACCTGGTGCTCCAGGCGGTCCCGCAGGAGGCCTTGCTGGCCGATCTCCACCTCGAGAAGCTGCAGGTCAGCGACCGTGGCGTCGCTGCTCTGTCTGGGCTGGAGGTCCTGTACCTTGCCAAGGCGCCGGAGATCACAGATGTCGGGTTGGCTGCACTTGCCGCCAAGTCACCACGCCTACGCAAGCTGCATGTGGATGGATGGAAGGCGAACAGGATTGGTGACCGTGGGCTCGCGGCTGTGGCACAGAAATGCGCCACTTTGCAGGAATTGGTTCTCATTGGTGTGAATTTGACATCAGCTAGTCTTGAATTGATTGCCGCCAACTGTCCCACCCTTGAGCGGCTTGCGCTCTGCGGGTCTGACACGTTTGGGGATGCAGAGATCTGTTGCGTGGCTACAAAATGTGCTGCTCTGCGGAAGCTGTGCATCAAGGCGTGCCCTGTGTCTGACGCTGGGATGGATAAGCTTGCTGAAGGCTGCCCACGCCTTGTCAAGGTGAAGGTTAAGAAGTGCCGGGGGGTGACGCTCGAGTGTGCTGAGCGGCTTCGGGCTAGCCGTCATGGAGCCCTTGCTGTGAATTTTGACACACCAGGTGGCGCTGGTGAATTGCAGGATGCTAGGAGCGTGGATGAGAGTGGTGCGCTGGAGAATGCCGGGAGCGATGTGGTACCAGATGATTTGGATGATCAGATAGGGGTCCCTGACCTTTCGTGTGGCAGCAGTGGCAGGCCATCACGGTGGAAAGCACGGATGGGGGCTTTGATGTCAAGGAGCTTGTCTGTTTCCATGTTCTGGAGGTGCCCGTGTGGGAGCTGGCGAGCTGCTATAATTCATGAATAGCGGAAATTGGGTGCTATGGTTGCTCCTTTAGCCCTTTGATTCTTTTTATGTTTGTATGTTAAATCAATTGATGTTGTTCATTGTGATTGATGTTTTGTCTTTCTGGATGGTACCATGCTGTTCTTCCTGATTGCTGATAGAAAATTCAGTTTATTCTGTCAGGCAGCTTGGTTAGAGGATACTTGTTATTTGTTCTTACTCTTCGTAGTAGCGGAGATCCATGCAATTGCATAATGTAATCTGCCTATAAGCAATTTTTTGAAATAAAAAAAAATGATACGGGGAAGCTAGCAATATGGTCAAAATTTTATCATAATCTTGCATGTTGGTATCTATGATCTGCGAAAGCAAAATGTTTATTTACTTTACAAGGAGGAAGGAATAATTATGATTAGAAATCAACAATACCTACATAGTACAACAGCTGAGAATAAGATTTTGAAGAGAGGTGCCTTTGAGTCAATCTCTGTTTGGAAAGTCATCTAGATCTCTCTTTTTTCTATTTAATTACTTATTAAGCATGACAAAACTGAGCCGAGATAGAATCTCCTGTTTAGATTCTTTACATGAGTTTTGTGGTTCTCATGGAGAGGACGTGGTGCCTCCACTCTCATTTGGGATGTCAACAGTGGGATGGAAATCAATTCCTCATTTCCACTTCACTAATTGGGACATCTTTATGTTCATATGGGTCACTAGATTTTAGGAGAGCTGGATTCCATGGAGAATGTCTAATTTTTATTACGTTGGTGGAATACAATTACAAAGAGTTTTGTTTTGAAATTATGTACAAAAAGTTAAACAAACATGAACGCATAAGAGTACTACTATATACACATCTAGTGTGCAAATACTCAAATCAACATGCATGACCGTCCCTAGATTTTGGTTGCATCCTCATCTATTGATAATAGGACTACTTATTTAAGGAAATATCCCTGTGTGATTTGTGGAATGTCAGCATCCCTGATCTCACCTCTCTATTATATATTAAATAAATTAATTGAATGTTGTTTTCAATCCAAATATTTCGCTGTTGGGTTCAATTGATGGGTTTGATTCTTCTGTTTGTTTTATTGCATGCTGTTTTCGGTAGCGAGCAAGATTCAGCAGATTATCTTTTGTCTGTTCAAACATATGCTTTGGTTGTGGCTGGGATTTGGGTTGAGTTATTCGTTGCTTATGCTAGTTATACTGCATATGATATATTATGAGGTTTAGCATGATTTACCTAAGTAAACTCCATGCAAATACGAATAATAAAATTTTGTCTAGTTTGTTTAAAATTAGCGTTGCCCTTTTTATTTTCCCTTTCTTCCGTGGTTTTGATATATATATTTTCTGGATACCGTGTTGGAGTTGACTGGAACCATGACACTACATGTCAATTGTCACTCATTCATGTTGCTATGGAGAACTATTCTGCTACCTGAATAGTTTCTGAAGTTTCCCCCATTTGTGCTGCTTCCCCTTTTGTCATGACGTTTTACACACGGTGTCTGAACAGCGGAATATTCTTAATCTAAAAGTTAAGAGTGTTCAATGAAATGGAGCACCTCAGTTTTCTAAAAGTTTGGCCATTTTCCAGGCAACTCACCGGCAGTTGACTTTGAAGCTGACCAGTAGGAGACGCCAATACCCTACTGCTTCAACTAAGCTTTCTGGAAGATGCATGGCTGTGGCTTTCCCTGGTCAAGAAATTTGGTGAGTACTGACTAGTAGTGCTTGGTTACTTCAAGTTGTGGACATGGATGTTTTTTTTAATTAATTAATTATTATTCTGGTGAAGGACGTTGGTCCCTGCCTGCTCAGCAATGTGTAAAAATAGTAGCACAAGTATAGGGAGTAGGATTATTTTGACGGCAAAATTGCGTGTCATGGTGGTAATGCCTTGCTCAATATCAGTTTGAACTGTTGCTCGATTCTCCGCTTGTGATGAAACTGGGCATGGCCCTCTTGGTTGTTTCTTTGCTTGTGTTGTTCAAGTCATATCTGCTGTGAATCGTTTGCTTGGTTGCGTTGTTTTGGCTGAAGTACGGTATGGGGGAAGCAAGGTAGCTGATGCCTGCTGTGACATGACATTGCCACCCTGAATACGCTTGGAATTTATCGGAGACTTGCGACACCGGCGTCAAGCATCCTCGTGCATTGACATTGTTGCTCGGCCTTTCCTATTCATTGTCCGACAGCAGTCACGTGTACCCAGCCTGTAACAGAGTAAGTGATCTATCTCTCTGCTTCTTGTATCCGAGAACTTTTTTTTATTATTATTAATTAACTCTTTTTAAATTTTATTTTAAAGTTAACTTCTCACGTACTTTATTTCCAATTCTAACCCTCTTTGGTCACGCTATCATTCGTGGTGTGATAAAACAATACTGTCATGCGGTAGAATACGTCCGCTAAATAGCATTTTTTTTTATCAAGCCACTGGTGATGGTGTGATCAAACAACAGTGTCACACCACAGGTGATGGCGTGACAAGAGATACAGGCAGCGTGGCAGTGTTGTTTTGTCACGTCACGGGTGATGGTGTGACTAAAGGGGTTGAATTGGAAATAAAGTGCGCTAGGGTTAACTTTAAAATAAAAATTAAAAAGGGTTAATTAATAAAAAAATTATGTATCCGACTGCAACTCAACTCTTGTGAGAACTTTTTTTTTATTAATTAACCTTTTTTTGAATTTTATTTTAAAGTTAACCTCTGCGCATTTTATTTCCAATTCTAACCTCTTTGGTCACGTCACGGGTGGTGGCGTGACAAAATAATACTGTCACGCGTCATAATAAGTTCCTAAAATAGCACTTTTTGTCACGTCACTGGTTGTGGCGTGACCAAATACAAGAGTTTGATCAGAAATGTACGGCGTGACAGTGTTATTTTGTCACACCACGGGTGGTGGCGTGATTAAAGAGGTCAGAATTGGAAATAAAGTGCGTCGAGGGTTAACTTTAAAATAAAATTCAAAAAAGGTTAATTAATAAAAAAATTCCTCTTGTGATTGTGGCTATATATATTGATCAATGAAACCATCTGCGGCGTGCGGCTCCCTGCATTGAGGATCTGGACTCTGTAGGACATGCACGTTTTGGCATGCACACGCACTCGGCTTCTGTCTCCTCGACTTAATTTCTCTCTCCCTTTCTCCCGGCTGCTCATTAGTTGCCGTTTCCTAATAATTCCTTTCCGTTTGCGTACTGAGTAGCTTGCTTTCCTGGTAGGTGATGATTAATTATGATTAGGATGGTGGAAGGAGTTCTTTTATGTAAAATAAAAAATAAATAAGATGTTAGATACCTAGGAAGAACTAGATGTCAATTTAATTAAGAAAAATAGACGCCTAAATCTGAGCCATAGAGAACTCAAGCTTGGGTGGTACCTCCACAACACTCACCGACTGAGCAAAATACAGAAGTACCCACCCACTAGCTACTTGTACTGTTTTCAAGTTGCTCGAGGAACGATAGCTGCAAAATTATCTTCACTGGTTCAACTTCCTTTGTGAGAGAACTTCATTTTTGCTAGGGCTCAACGAAGGTTTGGAACCGTGCAGGCAGTACCTGATGCAGGAATTCCGCATGGGTGGCTCCTCGGCCATGATCATGCAGCAACCACCGGCCATGCTGCGGCAACAGTGTTGCATGCAGCTGTAGGGCATGATGCCGCAGTGCCAATGCAAAGCGATGTGCCAGATGATGCAATCCAGTGGCGGACCCAGAATTAAAATTTAGGTTGGTCGGACTCAACTAAGACTATTATCCGATAACAAAGCAAAACATATATAATACACGTTGCAATCACTTTCAATATAGCATGACACTAAATAGATCTCAAAACTACAATCCGCATCATGTGAACATATAAAGACAGGACAAATGTAGAAAATGTACCTCATCAATGAAGTTTATAGAACAATTTGCCACCAAAATACCAAATTATTAAATTACTAGTAACATTCTGTCAAAAGTAGATGGATGGTGAGTATTCAGATTAATCCATCATAAATTATAAAAAATTATTGAACATAACAAACAGAAAGACATACTATTAAAGTACTAATTACGTCTATGAGGCCGAGGCAATTTCATTCTCCGAGATTTTATGGCTTGAAATTGTTTCTTAATTTTATCATGATCAAGTCCTTGCTCTTCTGTAGCTATCACAGCATTCCCGCTTGCACCGGTTCTTAGGGTCGACCCACTCGACAACGCAATGGTAAAATAGCTCTTCAAATCTAGCAAATCAAGTAATCAACCAATTACAATTTAATTCACCATCAATTATACATCAGTGTGAGTTTGTCACCAATTCACCATGACACCATCAAAATTCACACATCAACACATTCATTCATCAATAATCATTTATACATTTATAAATTATAATCACTGTGAGTATCACACATGACACATAACAAATTCACAGTATTCACCATTCAGGTATTCACAATCCAATTCTTACCTTTTCCTTGCGACTTAGGAGGAGCCATCTTAAATCTTGATTTCTATTTTCTATCTCTCTGGCATTCACAAATCACAAAGTCTCTGTAGCATTCACAAATCACAAGTCGGTCAACTCAATTTCTCAAATGGACCTAGGTGCCTCACGGCTCCTCTCCCTCACAAATCACAAAGTCCCCAGCTCACCTCACGGCGCCTCAGTGCCTCACGGATCCTCTCCCTGCCGGCTACCACCACCCCACTTTGGTCGCCTCGGCCCGGCCCGCGTGCTCTGGCTCATTGGAGCTCTCCCGGCCGGCGCTCCTAGCTCGGCTGAGCTCCTCCCGATTCCCGGCCACCGCTCGGCTCGGCTCCGGATGGAGCTCCTCCAGTGCCACCTCGGCTCGGCGTCGCCCGCCGCTCTCCCTGCTCCTCCACTGGCCGCCTCCTGGTGCTTACCGCCATCTAGGTTTGGAATTTTGGATTGCAAATCGGATTGGGGATTTAGGGGAACCAACGGGGAGATGTAATGATGTAGATGGGCTTAGCTGGGCTGGGCATGGGCCGTAGGCCTTCTTTGGGCTGTGGCCTCCCGCAGTCCTGCCTCCTTCTCTGGAATCTGCCTCCTTCTCCTCTGGACTCGACGGGAAGAAGGCGCCTGGGGACCGGGACTGAGGAAGAGGGGGGGGGGGGGTCACCGGCGTTGGCTACCTCGGGCGACCGCCCAGCCTTGCCCGATTGCTGGGGCCGCCCCTGATGCAATCCATCTAGTAGGATCCTAGCACATACTGCGGAGGTGAGCAGCAGATGATGATGATGAGGTTGGCGGGCATGGCAATGCGGTTGCCATACATGTGTGGCACAGCTCCCGTCTACTGTCAGCTCTTTCGTGCTGGAACTTTTTTTTTATTTAACATTTTTTTAAATTTTATTTTATTAACCTCCCGCGCACTTTATTTTCAATTTTAACCCCTTTGGTCACGCCATCACCCGTGGCGTGACAAAACAATGCTGTCACACGCCAGGATAAGTCTCCAAAATAGCACTTTTTATCACGCCACTGGTTGTTGCGTGACCAAACAAAACTGTCACGCTACGGGTGGTGGCGTGACAAGAGATTGCCCAGATACGGGCTGGCGTGACAGTGTTGTTGGTGGTGTGACCAAAGGGGTCATAATTGGAAATAAAGAGCGTGGGAGTTTAACTTTAAAATAAAAATTAAACAAGGGTTAAATAATAATAAAAATTCTTCCCGGTGGTGGCTGTTGAATGATACTAGAATATGTATTGTAATAAATGTCACATATTATCGTGTGCGGCGACTCATCAGAAATAAGATCATGGAACAAATAAACTAGTTTCAACTACTTATTTTATGGCGGGATGCTTTAACCATTGAAGAAACATCTCTCAAGATAATGTATTTGCATGAATATAGTATAGAATTAATTTTTCTAATTGACAAAGACAAATATGAATTAGGGGGAAATGAACACCTACACGCCATGACAAATACAGATCTAACAGTCGCATGTCACATAGACAAGGATCGGTAGTCAATTTGGGCATCCACGGGATAAGTTTCCTGTAGATACCCACAGAGACTAACATTTTCGCAAGAGCTATATTAGATAATACTACTTGAATACCCGTGCGTTGCTAGGGATCAAAAGCATATATTGAAAGGTTTATACAAATTTGTGGAATACATAGTTAACCAATTAGCAGATAGGCAAAAGGTTGCATCAGGTATTGTGCTAATCGGGAGGTATGATTGTATGAATCATCAACAAATGTTGTATAGTTATGAAAATATAACAAATGCCACATCACGTTTACTCGTGGTGGCAATCAGACCCACAGAGCATTCATTTTTATATCACATAACAAATTCAGTTGTTGTAGGCCTTGCTAGCAAGCGCTGATATTTGAGCCATCTGACGGCCTATAGATTCTTGAAGATCATGTGGCTCAACAAGAGGGGCTTCTTTTGTAGTCAATAATATAGGGGAGACATATGTGCAAATTTATCACGGAAATACTCATTTTACTTTTTGGATGGACATAGAAAGTTGTTTGCTCTCTTTTACCTTTTTCATTTCCCCCCTTTCTAACAATGTTCTTCAGTTACACCCTAGACAAGCTTGCCTAATGTATTTCTGAATTCTTGTTAACAAAACAACAAATACATCTAAACAACCATATGTATATGCTCTTATAAAGCATTTTACAAAGGTCCCCAAATTTACCTAAATCATTAGCCATGTATCAAGATTTGTTAGGGAAAGTCTAGGTTGTGAAATGTTACATATGTGATTTGCGTCACTGTCACAAAACCCCTGAGCCCTAGACAAATTCTGTTCAAAAGTTTAACAATCGACCTCAAAGGATCATGACATTACAATTTGTTGTTAACAAAACTACAAATATACATCTCAACAACTATACGTGTTTACTATATTAAAGCATACTTACAAACATCCAAACTTACCTACATCATTGGCCACATATCCAGATTTGTTAAGAAAGGTCTAACTAGTGAAAGGTTACATGCGTGACTTGTATCATAAATCCTACAAGTCATGGACATATTCAGTTAAAAAAGTTTATCTTTCCACCTAAAAAAGATCATAACTTTACATAGTATTGTTTAGAAAGAATGAGCCCTTCACATGTCCAATATGTTCATCATGCCTTGTACACCCATTTATATAAAAAAGGGCCAACAAAAACATAACGTTTTGCCACGTTTGGTGCAAAACTGATGATGCCACCCACCGTATTCTTCCAAGGTGACTGTTGTACAAATGTCCAGATGTACCATACGCCAAGTAATATCCATGTCGTCTGGACTCCAAAGAGTACTTTAGCGAAAGCCAAAACCCAGATTGACCTACACATCCATAGAGATGCATGTATAAATAAACCCCTAATTAGCCATTAATTCATCACCCTCACCCATCTTAAACACTGTTTATCTAGTACTCAAACACCTGTAGCAACAACAATGGCAGCATACACCACCAAGATCTTCATCCTCCTTGCTCTCATTGCCCTTTCCGCAAGTGCCACCATGGCCGACACCAATTACTACTGCCCACCGATGACGGCGATGGGCGCCATGGAACCGTCTTGAGCAAGACGATGCGGGGAGTTCGGCATGGGTGGCTCCGGCAATGACCATGCAAAGCAACCACCGGCCATGTTGCGACAAAAGTGTTGCATGCGACTATGAGGCATGATGCTTGATGTTAATGCGGTGCGATGTGCGGATGATGCAATCCATCCAGCGGGATCCTAGCACATACTATGGAGGTGAGCAGCAGATGATGATGATGAGGTTGGCGGGCACGGCAATGCGGTTGCCATACATGTGTGGCACAGCCCCCGCCTACTGCCAGCACTTTCCCGGTGGTGGCTGTTGAATGATACTAGAATATGTATTGTAATAAATGTCACATATTATCGTGTGTGGCAACTCATCAGAAATAAGATCATGGAATAAATAACCTAGTTTCAACTACTTATTTTATGGTTGGATGCTTTAACCATTGAAGAAACATCTCTCTACATAATGTATTTGCATGAATACAGTATAGAATTAATTTTTCTAATTGACAAAGACAAATATGAATTAGGGGGAAGTGAACACCTACACGCCGTGTCAAATACAGATCTAACAGTCGCATGCCACATAGACCAGGATCGGTAGTCAATTTGGGCATCCACGGGACAAGTTTCCTGTGGATACTCACAGAGACTAGCATTTTCGCAAGAGCTATATTAGATAATACTACCTGAATACCCGTGCGTTGCTAGGGATAAAAAGCATATATCGAAAGGTTTATACAAATTTGTGGAAGACATAGTTAACCAATTAGCAGATAGGCAAAATGTTGCATCAAGTATTGTGCTAATCGGGAGGTATGATTGTATGAATCATCAACAAATGTGGTATAGTTATGAAAATATAGCAAATGCCACATTACATTTACTGGTGGTGGCAATCAGACACACAGAGCATTCATTTTTATATCACATAACAAATTCAGTTGTTGAAGGTCTTCTCGGCAAGCCGATATTTGAGCCATCCGATGGCCTATGGATTCTTGATGATCATGTGGCTCAACCAGAGGGGCTTCATTTGTAGTCAATAATATAGGGGAGACATATGTGCAAATTTATCACAGAAATACTCATTTTACTTTTTGGATGGACTTAGAAAGTTATTTGCCCTCTTTTACCTTTTTCATTTCCCCCTTTATAACAATGTTCTTTAGTTACACCCTAGACAGGCTTGCCTAATGTATTTCTGAATTCTTGTTAACAAAATAACAAATACATCTCAACAACCATATGTATATGCTCTTATAAAGCATTTTACAAAGGTCCCCAAATTTACCTAAATCATTAGCCATGTATCCAGATTTGTCAGGGAAAGTCCAGGTTGTGAAATGTTACATATGTGATTTGCGTCACTGTCACAAAACCCATGAGCCCTAGACAAATTCAGTTCAAAAGTTTAACAACCGACCTCAAAGGATCATGGCATTACACTTGGTTGTTAACAAAACTACAAATATACATCTCAACAACTATAAGTGTTTACTCTATTAAAGCATACTTACAAACATCCAAACTTACCTACATCATTGGCCACATATCCAGATTTGTTAAGAAAGGTCTAACTAGTGAAAGGTTACATGTGTGACTTGTATTATAAATCCTACAAGTCATGGACATATTCGGTTAAAAAAGTTTATGTTTCCACCTCAAAAGGTCATAACTTTACATAGCATTGTTTAGAAAGTATGAGCCCTTCACATGTCCAATATGTTCATCATGCCTTGTACACCCATTTATATAAAAAAGGGCCAACAGAAACATAATGTTTTGCCATGTTTGGTGCAAAAATGATGGTGCCACCTACCGTATTCTTCCAAGGTGACTGTTGTACAAATGTCCAGATGTACCATATGCCAAGTAATATCCATGTCGTCTGGACTCCAAAGAGTACTTTAGCGCAAGCCAAAACCCAGATTGACCTACACATCCATAGAGATGCATGTATAAATAACCCCCCTGATTAGCCATTAATTCATCACCCTTACCCATATCATAAACACCGTTTATCTAGTACTCAAACACCTGTAGCAACAACAATGGCAGCATACACCACCAAGATCTTCATCCTCCTTGCTCTCATTGCCCTTTCCGCAAGTGCCACCATGGCCGACACCAATTACTACTGCCCACCGATGACGGCGATGGGCGCCATGGAACCGTGCAAAGACACGATGCAGAGTTCGGCATGGGTGGCTCCGGCAATGACCATGCAAAGCAACCACCGGCCATCTTTGCGGCAGCGGTGTTGCATGCGACTCTGAGGCATGATCTTGCGAATGCCAATGCAATAGCGATGTGCGATGATGCAATCCATCGGCGGGATCCTAGCACATACTATGGAGGTGAGCAGCGAGATGATGATGATGAGGTTGGCGCACGCGGCAATGCGGTTGCCATACATGTGTGGTACCCGCCTCGCCAAAGACTTTCTGGTGGTGGTCATTGAATGATACTAGAATATGTATTGTAATAAATGTCACATATTATCGTGTGTGGCGACTCATCAGAAATAAGATCATGGAATAAATAACCTAGTTTCAACTACTTATTTTATGGTTGGATGCTTTAACCATTGAAGAAACATCTCTCTACATAATGTATTTGCATGAATACGGTATAGAATTAATTTTTCTAGTTGACAAAGACAAATATGAATTAGGGGGAAGCGAACACCTACACGCCGTGTCAAATACAGATCTAACAGTCGCATGCCACATAGACAAGGATCGGTAGTCAATTTGGGCATCCACGGGATAAGTTTCCTGTGGATACTCACAGAGACTAGCATTTTCGCAAGAGCTATATTAGATAATACTACCTGAATACCCGTGCGTTGCTAGGGATAAAAAGCATATATCGAAAGGTTTATACAAATTTGTGGAATACGTAGTTAACCAATTAGCAGATAGGCAAAAGGTTGCATCAGGTATTGTGCTAATCGGGAGGTATGATTGTATGAATCATCAACAAATGTGGTATAGTTTTGAAAATATAGCAAATGCCACATTACATTTACTGGTGGTGGCAATCAGACACACAGAGCATTCATTTTTATATCACATAACAAATTCAGTTGTTGAAGGTCTTACTGGCAAGCGCTGATATTTGAGCCATCCGATGGCCTATGGATTCTTGATGATCATGTGGCTCAACCAGAGGGGCTTCATTTGTAGTCAATAATATAGGGGAGACATATGTGCAAATTTATCACAGAAATACTCATTTTACTTTTTGGATGGACTTAGAAAGTTATTTGCCCTCTTTTACCTTTTTCATTTCCCCCTTTATAACAATGTTCTTTAGTTACACCCTAGACAGGCTTGCCTAATGTATTTCTGAATTCTTGTTAACAAAATAACAAATACATCTCAACAACCATATGTATATGCTCTTATAAAGCATTTTACAAAGGTCCCCAAATTTACCTAAATCATTAGCCATGTATCCAAATTTGTCAGGGAAAGTCCAGGTTGTGAAATGTTACATATGTGATTTGCGTCACTGTCACAAAACCCATGAGCCCTAGACAAATTCAATTCAAAAGTTTAACAACCGACCTCAAAGGATCATGGCATTACACTTGGTTGTTAACAAAACTACAAATATACATCTCAACAACTATAAGTGTTTACTCTATTAAAGCATAATTACAAACATCCAAACTTACCTACATCATTGGCCACATATCCAGATTTGTTAAGAAAGGTCTAACTAGTGAAAGGTTACATGTGTGACTTGTATTATAAATCCTACAAGTCATGGACATATTCGGTTAAAAAAGTTTATGTTTCCACCTCAAAAGGTCATAACTTTACATAGCATTGTTTAGAAAGTATGAGCCCTTCACATGTCCAATATGTTCATCATGCCTTGTACACCCATTTATATAAAAAAGGGCCAACAGAAACATAATGTTTTGCCATGTTTGGTGCAAAAATGATGGTGCCACCTACCGTATTCTTCCAAGGTGACTGTTGTACAAATGTCCAGATGTACCATATGCTAAGTAATATCCATGTTGTCTGGACTCCGAAGAGTACTTTAGCGAAAGCCAAAACCCAGATTGACCTACACATCCATAGAGATGCATGTATAAATAACCCCCTGATTAGCCATTAATTCATCACCCTCACCCATATCTTAAACACCGTTTATCTAGTACTCAAACACCTGTAGCAACAACAATGGCAGCATACACCACCAAGATCTTCGTCCTCCTTGCTCTCATTTCCCTTTCCGCAAGTGCCACCATGGCCGACACCAGTTACTACTGCCCACCGATGACGGCGATGGGTGCCATGGAACCGTGCAGGCAGTACCTGATGCAGGAGTTCGGCATGGGTGGCTCCCTGGCAATGACCATGCAGCAACCACCGGCCATGCTGCGGCAACAGTGTTACATGCAGCTACAGGGCATGATGCCGCAGTGCCAATGCAGCGCGATGTGCCAGATGATGCAATCCATCCAGCGGGATCCTAGCACATACTACGGAGGTGAGCAGCAGATGATGATGATGAGGTTGGTGGGCATGGCAATGTGGTTGCCATACATGTGTGGCACAACCCCCGCCTACTGCTAGCTCTTTCCCGGTGGTGGCTGTGGAATGATACTAGAATATGTATTGTAATAAATGTCACATATTATCGTGTGTGGCGACTCATCAGAAATAAGATCATGGAATAAATAAACTAGTTTCAACTACTTATTTTATGGCTGGATGCTTTAACCATTGAAGAAACATCTCTCTAGATAATGTATTTGCATGAATACGGTATAGAATTAATTTTTCTAATTAACAAAGACAATTATGAATTAGGGGAAAGCGAAGACCTACACGTTGTGACAAATACAGATCTAACAGTCGCATGCCACATAGACAAGGATCGGTAGTCAATTTGGGCATCCACAGGATAAGTTTCCTGTGGATACCCACAGAGACTAGCATTTTCACAAGAGCTATATTAGATAATAGTACCTGAATACCCGTGCGTTGTTAGGGATAAAAACCATATATTGAAAGGTTTATCCAAATTTGTGGAAGACATAGTTAAGCAATTAGTAGATAGGCAAAAGGTTGCGTAAGGTATTGTGCTAATCGGAAGGTATGATTGTATGAATCATCAACAAATGTGCTACAGTTGTGGAAATATAGCAAATGCATCGCCACGTTTACTGGTGGTGGCAATCAGACACACGGAGCATTCATTTTTATATCACATAACAAATTCAGTTGTTGAAGGCCTTGCTGGCAAGCGCTGATATTTGAGCCATCCAATGGCCTATGGATTCTTGATGATCATGTGGCTCAACCAGAGGGGTTTCTTTTGTAGTCAATAATATAGGGGAGACAGATGTGCAAATTTATTACAGAAATACTCGTTTTACTTTTTGGATGGACTTGGAAAGTTCTTTGCCCCCCTTTACCTTTTTCATTTTCCCCCTTTGTAACAATGTTCTTTATTTACACCCTAGACAAGCTTGCCTAATGTATTTATGAATTATTGTTAACAAAACAACAAATACATCTCAACAACCATATGTATTTGTTCTTATAAGGCATTTTACAAAGGTCCCCAAATTTACCTAAATCATTAGCCGTGTATCCAGATTTGTTAGGGAAAGTCCAGGTTGTGAAAGGTTACATATGTGATTTGTGTCACTGTCACAAAACCCATGAGCCCTAGACAAATTCAGTTCAAAAGTTTAACAATTGACCTCAAAGGATCATGACATTACAATTTGTTGTTAACAAAACTACAAATATACACCTCAACAACTATATGTATTTACTCTATTAAAGCATACTTACAAACTTCCAAACTTCCCTACATCATTAGGCACATATCCAGATTTGTTAAGAAGGGTCTAACTAGTGAAAGGTTACATGTGTGACTTGTATCATAAATCCTACAAGTCATGGACATATTCAGTTCAAAAAGTTTATCTTTCGACATCAAAAGGCCAACTTCATGATGACAAGGACGAAGGAGCTCGTGCTCGGCTGTGGAGTACGGGAAGCAACCGTGACGGTGCCGGTCGAGGAACAGCGTGAGGGTCAAGCACTGTGTCGCGATGCTTTGACATCGATGGCAAACATGACATTGAGGGTAGAGGGCGTACACGAGGGCGGTGTTGTGGGTGGGGCGGCAGACAGACGAGTTGCGACGGGGAGGGCTTGGCACGTGGGGAAATTTCCATAGGAGAGTGGATGGAGAAGACGCATGGGCGCGCAAGACGATGGTCCAGAAGTCGGTGGAAGGGGTGAAAAGAGGTGGAGCTGCGTGGCGATAGAGAGTGCAAGCGCGCAGTTGTCCCACCTGTCGGTGCGGATGGGTTGTGAGAGTTACCAGGGCACAGCATGGTGACGTTCGGTGCTTGGGGGAGCGGTAGCGGATAGGTGGCGAGGCGTCCTAGCGCTAGGGGCGCGTCGCTGGCCCGTCCGGGGTGCCAGGGCGCTGCGCAAGCACATTCGGGCTCCAGGAGCGTGGCAATGTCGATGTGGCAGCACAGGTGGCGTCCACCCCTCCCCCGCGAAGCGGTGGAGAACACCATTTTTGGCATTGCGGCGTGTGGAGGGCCAGATTTGTTAATAACGACGCCAACAGTGCCATTTAGGACAAAAACTCGTGAATCAACGAGTTGTCGGGCTGATTTGGGGCTGTGAGGCTAGATCTTCGCAGAGCCTGCCAACTTCATGACGGCAAGGACGGAGGAGCTCGAGCTCGCCTGTGGAGTACGGGAAGCAACCACGACGGTGCCGGTCGAGTAACAGCGTGAGGGTGGCGAGCATTGTGTCACGATGCTTTGACGGCGATGGCAAACATGACATTGAGGGCAGATGGCATACATGAGGGCGGTGTTGGGGCGGGGCGGCAGACAGACGAATTGCGACGGGGAGGGTCTGGCACGGGGGCAAATCGCCATGGGAGAGAGGACGGAGAAGACACGGGGGCGCGTGAGACGATGGTCCAGAAGTCGGTGGAAGGGTGAGAAGAGGTGGAGCCACGCGGCGATAGAAAGGGCGGGCGCGCACTTGTCCCACCTGTCAGCACGGATGGGTTGTGAGAGGGGAGAGGGGAAGAAGAATGCATCACTCAACACCACTAGAGTCTTTTTAAGTAGTAAAAAATATAGAGGAGGCCAGGTTATGTGAAGGAAGAAAAGAAAGAATGTACAAGCCACACTATCAAACACCTTGTGATTTCTGACATTCCAAATTTTCCATGCTCCCAAATAAATGGATCCATGACCTTGGAAGAAGTTGGGCCAGTCAATGATCAAATAAGAAGCCAACAACATTAACTGAAGTTACACAAGATGACAAGGTGCTTGACTGTTTACTCCTCACTCAGCCAAGCCATAGAGAACATAATCATATGTATCGCTCTTGAAGTTCTTTCTGTTAGCCTTGCTGGCTTCTACGCACGCGAATCTCTGGAAGTCGAACACCCACACACGATCCAACTGGACAGCAAATAGAGTTTTTCTTCGTAGAAGATAGAGACACCGGGAAATTGTGCTGCTCAACTTCAACTTGCAGCTTTTCTCTTTTCCTTCCTTTCATTCATACGGCTAAACAGTAACTGAAAGCTAATGACCCATGATCCCATGACTAGCACCATAAGTAGCAGCCAGGATCATGCACCACGATCGAGCTGTTACATGAGGCATAACTAGCGATATAACTCAGCCATGCAAACAAACTTAAAACAGGAAGCATTACAAGAAATAAAACACAATAACCAGTCATCAAGGATTATTCAACAAACACCCCCTAATCCTTGACGCGCTCGACGATGCCGATCCTTGTGTGCAGCTCCTAGAGCATGATCTGACCCAGCGCCTTGCCGAGTCGCTTTCGTCGGCTTGACGCCAGGTTGACGTCGTGCCGCAGCGTTCGCCGTGCTGCCGCGTTGCCGCCGTGCCACGCATGTGTCATGCCCATTATGCCGCCTGGCGGCTTGCACTCCGTTCGCGTAGCCATGTCTTTGCCACCGGTTGTGCAATCTTGAGGTGAGCACATAGAGCGGATTCTTGGCGCGGTTTACCCGAGCAAGTGTGCGGCATTGCCGGTCGTGGATCGTGAGCACGCAAATCTGGATGGCGTCGGTAGCCATTCTCGTCGGTGTCCGAGGCTCACTATGTTGCTACGCAGTCGTGGGATGTAGTACACCCCCGTTAGTGCGAAGTGCTCCCCATTCCGGCAAGTGAACATGACGGTGCCACGCCCGCGTATTTCCACCACCGATCCGTCGCCGAACTTAACAGAGCCGGTGATGCCCTCATCCATCTTCGTGAAGCTTGCCTGGCACCTGGACATGTGATTGATGGCACCGGTGTCCAGGTACCTCGTCTTGGACGTCCTCCTCGTGCCCTAGATGCACCTGCGCGTGCACCTCGTTGAGCACCACGTCAGTATCCGCGCCCATGGATGCCTCCGTGAGTGTGCACACCTGCGCCACAAGAAGCGTAGGCTCATCGTCGTCGGTTTGCGTCAGATGGGCCTGCTCGGTACGCTTTGGCATGCGGTGGTTGTCACCACCGCTGCCGTTGTCACCGTCGGAGGAGTCGCCGCCTTGGTCCCTCTTCTTGGCGCGTGCGAGCCACTCCTCCTCCTTCTTAAGCATGATGACGTCCGTGGCATGCTCGCATGCCACATCCATTAGGAGAGTCGGCTCGTCGTCCTCTTGGACGTTGGTGAGATACACCCGTCCTTTCTTCGGCTCATCACACTCGTACGCGAAATGGCTGAACTCCCGACAATTGAAGCACTGGATCTTAGACTTGTCGAACTTTCTGCGATGCTTCTTCTTGTCGCCGTCTTGGCCACAACCACGGCCATCGCCGCGCCCGCCATTCTTCTTTGTGGCGCTATCGGAGTCCTCGCCGCTCCTCTTCTCTTCGACGGCTTTGGCCTCCCACTCGGCGCGCGTGAGCAACAGGTGCTCTCCTTCTTCCTTGTTGCGCCGCCGTCCCTTCAAGCTCTCCTCGTACGCCTTCAAGCGTCCGATGGCCTCCATCACTGACATCGCCGATACATCACCCCATTGCTCAATGGTGCCGACAATCGGTAGGAATTTGTCGGGGACGGAGCGTAGGAGCTTCTCCACGACATCACTCTCCTCCACCTTGGTACCGAGAGTACGTATCTCGTTGACTATGGTGGTGAGTTTCAAGGCGAACTCAGTGATTTTCTTCGAGTCCTCCATGTAGATGTGTTCAAACTCCCTCTTGAGAGTTTGAACACGCGCCTTCTTGACACGTTCTTCACCGACGTGCATCTCCTTAAGCGTGTCCCAAGCCTCCTTTGCTGTCTCCTTCTCGGATATGGCCATTACAACGGCCTCCGGCACGGCTTGGACTATGACGGCGAGAGCCATCTAGTCTTTCTTATCATCGACCAATTCTTCGCCCTCCACTGCCGTCCATACTCTTTGCGCACGCATGATTATCTTCATCTTCACTGCCCACACCCCGTAATTGCTCTCTGTGAGTATGGGGCATTGGAGGGTCACAACTCCCTCCCTCACCGGCGGTACCACCAGTGCGCGGTTAGTGCCGCTGTCGCTCGTGCCGTCCTCGACGCGGGTCCTGGTATGCGATGGAGACTTCGAACCGTCACCCGACATCTTCACAGGTAGGAGAGTACGAAGCTCTGATACCAATTGTTAGCCTTGCTGGCTTCTACGCACGCGAATCTCTGGAAGTCGAACACCCACACACGATCCAACTGGACAGCAAACAGAGTTTTTCTTCGTAGAAGACAGAGACACTGGGAAATTGTGCTGCTCAACTTCAACTTGCAGCTTTTCTCTTTTCCTTCCTTTTATTCATACGGCTAAACAGTAAGTGAAAGCTAATGACCCACGATCCCATGACTAGCACCATAAGTAGCAGCCAGGATCATGCACCACGATCGAGCTGTTACATGAGGCATAACTAGCGATATAACTCAGCCATGCAAACAAACTTAAAACAGGAAACGTTACAAGAAATAAAACACAATAACTAGCCAATGCATTAACCAAGCTTCAAGCCTGCTTACCGGAGGGAAATGTAATCCAGCCCATAGAAGAAGTTTAATCCTGGTGGTTGCTGGCATAGGGGATTTTTTTGTCTTGCTTGTTTTGGTTTTTCTGTTTCTTTTGTCTTTTGTTCTGTAAACCTTTTTGTTCAACTCTTCTCTCTTTAATGCAATAGCGGCACTCAGTTGTCGTATCCTCAAAAAAAAAAAAACCAGTCATCAAGGATTATTCAACACTTTCTTCTCAAGATACATGTGAGAAAGCGCCGCGTACACCGCGCACGACAATATACCACTACAATAGGACTTTTGGAGGAGCATCAACACCATATAGAATACAAAAAAAAATTTAGAGAAGATCGAGCTCTAGATGTTATCAGATTGAGACATGCTAACTCTTTCATTGTTGCTATGAAAAGGCTATTTGGTTTCTTCCTATCTTTGACTGACAGCTGATAGCCCTTACTTTCAGGGAAAGAGTTGCTCAGACATCCCTCACGCAATCTTAAACCAGGTAACTCAACAAGACATGGAATATATTTTTCATCTCCTTTTGTATATTTGGAAGTCAAGAGATGACTACCTCTTTAAAAAGGACCGGCCAATCCAAGCTGTCTTACATGAAGCTTAAAGTACCCATTCTTCTCTTCTTGATTTCAATGAAAGATACCAGAACTCCAATATATACCCCACTGCCCATAACACTACAACCTCTCCAATAGTAAGTAGTAACAATTACTCCACTTTAATTACTTTGCTATACTGATGCCTCCATGAGAGTCACAGGCCAAGCGGGCCTGGGTATCTTTATACAGGCACACAACCCTCCTTTTCAATGCAGGTTATACATTCAAGCCAAGGAAGAGAATTCCCCATCCACTCTTCATGCTGAAGCTCTTGCCTTGCATATGAGAATGCTTGTTATTCCGAGCTTGCAGGTTCAGTCTTGAAGTTTTGCTTCTGACAACCAAGTGCTTGCTAAAGCACTTAAGAGTGCATATCCAAGCTCAAACCTTGGACACCGAGTTTAAGACCACTTCTCCTTCAAATCAAACATCAAGTTTCTTCATTGCAGGTCACCTTTAATTATATTCCAAGACAACATAATCACGAAGCAGATAGGAATAGGATAGCCTAGAAAGCTCATTAATTGGACAATCAAGAGTGTACCACAGTGATGTTACAATGCTTCTCACGGTGGACACCATCTGATCCTAGGTTCTCTTTCTAGTCTGCTTCTTATGGCAAACTTCTGTAAAATTTTATGTTTATGAATGAAATCAGGCCTTAGGGATTTTTAACCCTAAAAACAACAACAAATAAGTATAGGTAGACATGACAAATGTTTGCCCATTTTTCTATCAATCAAATGATGGAAAACTGTGTCATAACAGCACATTACAAAGTTCTTTTAGTATCTATAGAGGAAATACAATGCACACAGTGCACACAGGGTCATCGATGCAAATGAAGATGTATCAGGTGGATGAGAAGCTAGATAGTTTACAAACTGTTCCAAAGTCAAGGTTATCTGACCTTGATCATACCAAAGCACCTCACAAGCGTAATGCCATGCTCTCCACAGGGACTAGGGTAAGTCTATCGGCCGGTGCTCTGCCAAAACTAGATATAACGAATTATATCGAGGGTGAAAACGAGAATCTAAACTTAAAACCTAAAACGGCAATAACACGACCGGACATCCGACTAACCACTCACACAACCACACAAAACTCTAAACGACTAGAGAACGAACTGAATGAGAACTAAAAAAGAGTAGCAATGACTACACGAACAAATGATCAACTATCGCATGACCGACAAACTAAACAAACAACTATGCAAACGACAGCCGACGACCTAGCCACCAGCTGTGAGACGATGCAGAAGAAAGGGGAAGAGAGAAAGAAATGTGGGAGTCGAGAAGCACGGAGGGAGAGAAAGAAAGAAAGAAAGGAGGGGAGCTAGCTACGGCACAAACACACACATGTACAGATAACTACCTACTACAACAACTGACAAATTGCCAATCTCAACTGCTAGGAACAACTATCACAGGGAGCAAGTACTGCCTAGCAGCAATTCACAATTAATCATGAAACACTAGAAGGAAAACTACCAACAACAGAGCTTAGCAATAATGAACATAAACCGAAAAGTAACTAAAAGAAATGGGAACTAACGAACTACTAATTATCACTAACATCAAGAACGCAACTCGCAATCACCAATCACCACTCACTAGTGACATTCACGATTAGTAGAATATATACCTGGATGTTACTTACTAACAAAGGTCACAACTCACCAGACAATCAAAACGTAGTTTCACAGGATGTATTAAACCAATTCACATGCTGCAATTCACAAGATGGCGTATTCACAAACACCTGTTGATAGAATTTCACATTGTACAAACACCATATTGTCAGCAAAACTCACAAGGCGTCACTTCATACATCGGAAAATTTCACCACCAGGCGTCCAACCAACGTACACAGGATGACATCTTCACAACTTGTCTATCACAAACTACAATCACAACCGTCGGAAATTAATCTAGACTTGCCAAGTAATAGGGCCCGCTGCTGCGGAATTCCTTTTACCTAACCATGATTGCAGAGAATCCTGATGCAATCAGCATCAGATCAAATTAGTTTGTTTCCTTTGTTAGGTTTTTCATGTTTAATTTTTGGCTTGGTTAGTAAGTTGATTAGGTAAAAGAACGTTGTAATTTGTGCCGCATACATTGATGACAATATCGCGCAGGTGGAGGTGGCTGCCGGCAAGGATGGCTAGAGATCGGAGACCGTATGATTCACCGCTCGAGCGTGAGATGGACTGAAAAAGTGGCCTGGTCTGGTTCACGTACGCCTTATCTAGCTCTTTTGATCTGATTGGTTCCAAGCACGACACTATTAGAAACCAGATGTTTCGTGACGGGCAGACATTTTCCTGACGGACCATGGGAGGATAAATAGATGAGAAACGGGGGAGACGGGAGGAAATGTCATTTAGCAAAGAAACAAGAAACTGAATGAGATGTATCTAATTTTGCGAAACCAAGTGGTATTCTCCCAATTGGCATGTTTTGAAGTAGCATATATTAAAATTTTCCCTCTAGATTAGGGGTGGAGACGGGATATGTGGGCCGCGACAACACGGTAACAAGCAAAATAAGGTGAAACCAGCCTAGCATCAGAGCACCGGGGAGGAACTACCGGACCTTGTGAGCGGTGATGATGATGATGATGTAGTATAAAGAAGATAAAACAGGAACATAAGCTAAATTGGGCTCTTGTGTGACATGTTTCCGGCCCATACTATTGGCACAGCAACGTTATTAATTTGAGCATACTCTAAAAATAATTATAAGATATCCCAAAGTTATTTCTATGAATTAGGTTTTCAAGGAGGATACGCGTATGTGCCCGGCCATATACAAGTGAACTGCTGAGTGAGCACCATGCAGTTAGGGCATGTACAATAGTATAGACAGCTGCTGTCTATAACAACTATCCATGTCACTTGTAGGCAGCACTAAAGACAGCTCATACAATGGTATAAACGGCTACTGTCTTTTTAGTTGTCTTTATAGGCCCTCTTTGTTTAGACTTTTTCTCTGGCTTAAAAGCAAAAAAGACTAAACCTAAATAAAGGAGGTGCTTTTTTGTCCGGCTTAAAATAAGTTAAGCCAATTTAAGCCTAAAAGCCATAAGCCAGGGAAGAGGTGCTTTTTTTTGGCTTTTGCGGAATAGAATATCTCTTTGCCACTGAACTTCGTTAAAATTACCCTCAAATTGCCATTGCTATATAATTGCAAATCGTTTTCTTTTTTCACATCAATTCCTTCCCAACCTCCCAACCGAGGGCGCCGCGCTCCCTTCCCCAACACGCCTCCCCCTCCCGGACGGCGCCGCCCCCGCCCCCCTCCCGGACGGCGCCGCTTCCGCCTCCCCCCGAACACCGCCGCCTCCCATCCTCCCGAACGCTGCCGCCTCCCATCGCTTCTTGAATTCCTTCCCAAACGAGGGCCTGTGCTCCCTTCTCCAACCCGCCGCGCTCCCTTCCCCAACACGCCGGTCCCCTCCCTACGGCGCCGCCTCCCGCCTCCCCCTCCCGAACGCCGCCTTCTCCCTCCTCCCCCTTCCGAACGCCGCCGCCGCCTCCCCCTCCCGAACACCGCCTCTCCTCCTAGATCAAGGTGAGCCAATTGAGTTTTGTTGTGGCAAAGCAGCTTCCCTTCTTGTTGGGTTTGGGACTTTGAGTTGAATACTTCAATGATGTATTATTGATGATTTGTTGGGTTTGGGACTTTAAGTTGAATACAGGTGGGCTAATTGACAATCTTAAGATGACCTGTTTTTAGAACATTGAGTAATTCAGATGATCATGTATTCATGTTCTGAGTGCCGTGGATAATTCGTTTTTTCCAAGCTTTTCTTCTGGGCTTCGTCTTGCTGCTGCCATGAGAGTCGAGGGCGCATGTTAAGGCTCCTTAGATTACATCTTGATGCACTCAAGGAACGTGAGTTTCCAGAGAGTCCTAAAGAAGTGCTCCTGTTTAGAAAGTTCCCTCGGATGATGTTTTGCCCTAGCGAGGATAATCTTTCTCAGTTATGGAACCTTGATACTATATTTGTATGTAATTTGAGATCTGAGAGCAGAGAGGAATGTTCGATCATGCATCGGAAGTTCTACGGCTTGTACTCTTAATTATTAGTTCCGCGTTAGAAACTTAGAAATTCTGAAGCCTGCAATCAGTGTCACCATGTCTGTTCTTTGATCATTAGCTGTTTTAACCTTAAGTTTCAACACAGCACCACTAACACAAAAACTCATAGATCATAACAGAAAGATGCTAGTAAGAGTTTTCTTTTACTTGTGAGTGTAGTCCTAATCAACATCCAGATTGCCAAATAATTGTGGTTATACTAATATACTAATCCGATTGGCAATGTTGAGGGCCCTGTGTAAAGTCACTAGACTTGTCTCTAAATTCACTGGAAATCAACTACTCAACTTAAGAGGTTCAATACCATTTCTTTTGGAGGGATTCTGATCTTATCTGCTCTAAATATCAAGTATGTAGTCTGGTCTTATCTGCTTTAATTAGGACCAAGTGTGCTGGTTATGCTGTCTTGTTGTAATGATGCCACGTTGAGAACGGCATTTCCATGAATCAGGTTATATTGTCAAATGGGTTATCCTGTATTATTCTTAACTTCTTTGTAGCTGACAGCAACATGATTGTCCTACCTAGCATCATTGGAAGCTTTGTTTGAACCAATGAACCCATCTGCACCTTTTGATCGTTATATTATGCCCTTACAAATTCTAAATCATCATCTAAATTGTATAGATGGAACTAATACCTATCAGCAAGGCAAACTGGGATGCATTTGGCAACAGGGCATTTTGTCAGATCTGTGCTGAGGAAGTTGGTGCTGGGAATAGGCCATTGGGATGCTTGAATACCAGGGGTTACAAGAACCTTCAATAGAAGTTTTTTGAAATAACGGGGAAAAAGCACGACAAAAAACAACTAAAAAATAAGTGGGAAACATTGAAGAAAGAATACAACTTGTGGAACGATTTGAAAGCAAGCAACGGGATCATCAAAAGGAACTATATCGCATCCGATGCTTGGTGGAAGGAGCACAAGGTAGTTATTGCGTAAACGTCTATTTATTAATGTGTATGATCTCATATTTTAATTTTAGCTAACTTCATTTGTTTTAATTATTTTCAGCAATATCCTAAACATTTTTGTGATGGACCACCGAGAACCTAGATGATATGGACCGTATGTTTGACAAGGCTCATGTTACGGGTAACACTTCACCATCCCGTGAGCCTACACAAGAAGACCAAACCGCTAGGATATTGATTGTGCGGAGGACGGCGAGGAAGACGCCGCCGATGGGGAGAACATTGAGGTCGTCAAGACGCAACCGAAGGTCGCGCGGCGTAGGGCAAATAATATTAATCCTAGCCCAAAGAAGAACAAGAAAAATCCCATCGCTAGGGATTTCAAGCGCATGGTGGACATTATGGCAAAAGGTCCTGTTCAGAGTGGTCCATCCATAGCGGATGCTATGGATGTAGCTATTCAGGCTGGGGTAGTACCAGGAAGTGATGAACACTTCATTGCGACAAGGCTCTTTACTAAACTAGAAAATCGGGAAGTGTTTGTCACCATGAAGACCGATGAAGTAAAGATGAATTGGCTCAGGAGGATGTTTGATCTCAAGATGAAGAAAGATTAGATCTATTTTTTCATTATTTTTTTAATTTGAAAACTATTCAGTAATAATCATGTAAGGGGTTGAAACTATTTAGTTATGTCGTACTCGTATTATTGTTACCTTCTAATGTGTTCTCAGTTAAACCATAATGGGGTTGAAACTATTCAGTTATTGTCGTACTTATCTTATTGTTACCTTCTAATGTGTTCTCAATTAAATTTTGTTTTGATGTTATGTTCTATGTTGCTAATTATTGTTATTATTTGTAGATGAGTTCATCAAGTGACATTGATGGTTCAACCACTGATAGTGACATTGATGGTTCAAACATTGAGAGCGATTTAAGCAAAGATGATATCGAAAAAACAAATAAGAGGAAGTTACCATTTCAGGATTTTGTTGCAGCAGCTGGTTATGTAGGTATGCACTACTACGACACTTATCTAAACAAAAGGAGAGGAGACAACCACTCCAAACTGGTTATGAATGGGTTGTTGAGCAACTAGGCGATGAGAGAGATTGTTACTCGATGTTCCGAATGAGTAGGGATGTTTTTGATAGTTTGCATGAAACTTTGGTTGCAAATTACGGCTTGAAATCAACTAGGACTATGACTTCAGAGAATCTTTGGCTTTGTTCTTGTGGACGGTTGGTGGCCCTCACCGATTACTCAAGTTCAAAACCGCTTCAAAAGGTCAACGAAACAATCAATAGAAAGTTTGGTGAAGTCTTGAATGTGTCTATCTTTTATCGAAGATAATATTAGACCAACGGATCCGAAATTCACAACAAGGCATCCGAGACTTCTAGATAACCGTCAAGATCAGATTTTAACAATTGCATAGGTGCAATTGATGGCACACATGTGCTCGTTGTTGTTCCAATGGATGAGCAGTTGCCCACATCGTCGTCATGGATATACGCCTCAAAACGTGATGGCAAGTGTGTGACTTTGACATGAGGTTTACTTTTGTTGTCGCCGGATGGCGGGTTCAACAAGATGACACAAGGATTTTCAATAACACTTTGGACAAGTATTCGAACCGGTTTCCACATCCTCCTGAAGGTAATTAGCTTCTTTAATCATATAAGTATTTATTATGATAACATTCCAAATTTGTATTGTCAACATTTATAAGTTTCATGTATACAGGGAGATATTATCTTGTTGATGCGGGTTATCCCAATCGAAAGGGCTATCTAGCTCCTTACAAAGGACAAAAGTACCATCTACCAGAATTTCGCCATGTTCGACAACCGAGTGGGAAATACGAGGTGTTCAATCAAGCTCACTCGTCTCTTCGCAATGTGATTGAGCGTTCCTTTGGCGTGTTGAAGATGAAATGGAGAATCTTGTTGGCGTTGCCAAGTTACAAAATGAAGATTCAAATGAAAATTATAATTGCATGTATGGCGCTACACAACTTCATTAGAGATAGTGCTTTACGTGATGAGCTTTTTGAGAGATGTGATCTTGACGAAGATTATGATCCAAACGATACACAAACTAGATCATTTGGAGGGCACAATGTCAATGGATCAGCAATCGATGATGGAGATATGGGTGTCTTTCGTGATAGTATTGCTACTTTTTATTGGCCATAAGAGGGTAAATAGATTACATTAGTATAATATATACATGTTATGTGACAAGATAATTGCATCATATATTATTAAATATTATTTTGTTACTTGTGTTATTTTGTTTAGTTGACTGATATTGGCATTTCTATATTAATTTCTTCCGTTGCGCAATGTCCAAAATAAATACTTGCATGCACTACGAACGATATCCATTTTGTTTCATATGTACAAATGTATGTATCATCATATTTTCAGGTCCCATGAAAAAAAACAGTTTAAATACATGCTTAACAAGGTCATTTAAACCCTTAAGGGCATTTCAGACCTTTCATCCTTCACACACAACTCAATAAGCCAACATTCTACAAAAAGCCTGACTACCAAACAACAAAGTTTGGCTTAAAAGCTTAGAGGCTTATAAGCTGATTAAGCCAAAAAGCTGGCTTTAAGCTATAAGCTAAAAAGCCTAAGCCTAAACAAAGAGGGCCATAGAACACACAATCTTTTAATATTTTCTTGTTTCTTATGCTATAGTCGACTACAGGATTATAGACAATATTTTTCTCTCTCTTCATTCTCTTTCATCTATGTCAGCAAAAATTCTACGTAGCAATAGTTATAGACGACTGACATAAGCCTATTGTACATGCTCTTAAGCCCATATTTTATAAAGCGCGAACTCTGTAGGACCGTTTGAGGAAGAAAACACCACTCTAACTGGATGCATGCTTCGATCCCTTTCGACATTCTTGTCAGAATCTTGGAACCCGTAGCTACAACACAAGTACGAGTATGTAATACAGATATATTATCCAACCTGCTATGCTATCTTACCGGTTACTATAAAGTTCCCAACTAACATGTTAGGGTGTTTGCTTGGGTGAATTATAGTGAATGTGATGAGATGATACAAACTGGATGTGAAGATACGAGTTTGGTGTTTGATTGGTGGGATAAGATGATACAATATTCTATTTGGTTACTTGGATACGATGATCCTGGATGGTTCAAGATAATACTTAGTTTGATAAATAAGGTTGTGTTTGATGACCTTCCCTCTAGCAATGTTTCCCCTCCTTTCCTTCCTTTCTTTTCTCTCATTTCTTTTCTCCAACCGACATCCTTCCTTTCTTCTCTCATCTCCTCAATCTGTCTTCCTACTTCCAGCGAACTTCTCCCTCCTCCTTCTTCTCTCCCTCCGGCTCCTCTCTTCCCTCTTCCTCCAGCCGGCCAGATACGGTCGAGCCGCTGTTGCAGCGTCGGGCTCCACTGTCGCCGGCTCGCCCAAAGAAGGCCGCCGCTCCAACCACGTCGTCGCTGCCGCTGGGCTGCCGGCGTCACTGCCGGGCATGGCTGAGCCGCCCCTCTGCGTCTTTGGCGCTGCGTCCTTGGCCTCGGCGCGCCAGATCGCTTGCCACGGCCGCCGCCTGTGCCCTCACATTGCTCTCGCCAGGATCACGCCATCCAGGGGTGGCGTGGGGTCTTAGGGGAGGTGACTAGAACGAGATGTGAGGCAGTGGACGAGCTCGTTCGCCGTTTTTTTTTTTTGCCGTATCACGTGATACAAGATCTCTGTATGATGTTCCCTTTAGAATGAGATGATCTTATTCACCTATCCAAACACAGGGATAACCCTAAAAGCCACACAAAATTATGGTGCAATGTTCCATTAATTAATTCATCACTTGGATTAGTTACAATATCACAAGTAGATGTATGCTAGTACTGCTGCGAAGTTAATCTGTAGGTAGAAGTGATTTTTTCAGCAAGGTCGGCAGAAGTGAATTTTTCAGCAAGGTCAGAAAGGTGATATGATTTGGTTCTGCGCTGGGCATGCACGTACGTAGGAAGGGAAGGGGTGCGGGAGCCATTCCATTCATGACATGAGGGGGGTACGACGCGACGCGCGGATCGTATCGTGGATTCAGGTGCAGAATATTTTATTTATTCTAACTGAGATCGACCAACTATCTAGGATCTCTATGGCGCTGTTTGTTTTGGCTGTGTTTTTCTGAAAAGCGGTTTCCGGTTGTACTATAGGGCTTTTCTGGTTGTGGGCTGAACGGCTGAGCTTTTCTGATTTGGTGTTTAGCTGTCTGGCTTTTAGGTAGGTTGGCTGCAGCTTCCGAGATGTAAAATGTCTGAAATGCCTTTGATAGCAGTAATGACTTGTTTGGTCCCGTTTAACGACATTTCTCCACTATGTGAATCAAGGATTAACGTATTTAATGACAATTATTACATAAATAATTATTACAACAAATAATTATTACAACCAATTAATGCCCCCTCCACTTTTTTCCGGGCTTAGGACCAGCATCGGCAGTGTTAGGCACTTTGTTTAAGTCTGGTAATGTCTTAATGAAACAACATCAAGTACTTGTAAACGGCCTGTTATACATGCTCAACAACATGCGACACATATCAATAAGAAGATTGCACAAGGATTATGACCTCAACAAGGTGATTGGGAACGATTTGTGTCATACGGGGACATTTGATAGTGTTGTAAGAATAATTCATCTATCACACTGACGGGGTCCGTCTCTCAGAAGACACGCATACAGACTCGAGAAATGCTATTGCGCTCATAAAAGACTGTAATACCTCTCACTTGTACTCATAGTGTGGCTATACCCTAAGAGGTATTTTGGTCATTTGTACAGGCTTGGGAGCCTATAAATACCTCGTGTATCCCTCCTTTCAGGGGGATGACTCTCTTGAGCAATAAAGCAACCTATTCAAACTGGTGAGCCCTCAGGGGCTCCCTCTCCGGAGGTAACCCCCGTTGGCTCACCTACAGGAGTAGGGAGGTTCTCTCGGACCCTCGAACCTGTATAAATCCTCGTGTCGTTTTTTACCATCGTGGACGATGGCCCTTCAGACGGTCGACGTCCACCCCCTCACTCGTGTTTGATTTTTACACCTACAACAGATAGGGACATTTGCCTAGATCCAAACATGTTCTCGAGATCCATCCATAACTACCATTCCAGGCTGCTGCTGAGTCTGTTACCTTCACTAGAACCTTTGATTTGCCCATGACCTTCACCACCTCACCAACATACGCGCCAGGTTCTTGAAGCAACTGTAGCTCTTCCCTAGGCATTCTAACTGCAAAATCAAAATTGCGAGACAAATTTAGAGGAAAATGGTAAAAAGAATATTAGAATATAGCACATGCAAAAAGTAGTGCCACTCCTTGCACCGAGATCAGAAGACTAAAGTAGATCCTTAATACAGGCATCATGCTACAAGCCAATATTTCTATACTGCTATTGCTATACATCATTGTGAAATGAAAAATTGGGAGCACCGGAATATCACCAAATCAAATTCACATTCCCAATGCTCAACAAGAGGTGAGTTTAGTTTTGGGTTCTTGTTATCAGGATTGTGCATTAGACAGTCAAAATACCACAAATTTCTCATATGAAAGGCAGCAGTGAATAATAATGGATGGTCTCAGAAGAATTTAGCAACCAAAAAGAAAGATTGAAGGCATAAGGTAAGGCAGTGTGCAATGTTATTCCTCACAACCTCACAAGTACATAGAACAGCATCGCAAGAAAAATACGGGAGATACCACTAGGCATCAAAACGCAGTCAGGCAACAGACAGCATGTACACAGTTTGCATAATTCGATATCAGATTCGGTATCCAACCGCAGTCAAACAATAGTTCCCATGCACATGATATGCAATTCAGCTGAACACTGGACTAGTCAGCCTGCTGCTTAAACGTCGAAGCACGCACAACTAAAGCAGAGTGCCATTCCATCTAACAAAAATCAACAGGTCATCATTCAAATACTAGATAATTTGACATAAAAAAAATCTCAAAATCAGCATGAGAGCCACGACGATTACTAGGGTTTGGGGGGGGGGTGGCGGCTATGTGAAGAACCGAGCATGGTCACCTCGGGAGTTGAGGTCGCGGGCTGGGCCTCGAGGCGGTTGAGGTTGTGGGTCTTCTGCGGATCTGAGCTGCAGGTCATGGATGTCAGAGGGTATCTTGCAGCAGCCCTCCCATGCCGCTGCCCTTCCCGCCGCCTCACCGCCTCATCGCCGGGAGGCGGTCGGCGGGGCCTTCGAGATGTCCATCGCCATCTGTGGCCATCGCCGACCATGCTCACGGCCGGGCTGGGAGGAGAGGGCGACTGGGAGGCGCAATCGGAGGTCGGGGAGATCTTGGCAGTCATGGGGAGGCGACGGATCAAGTGAGGCGCGGCGCGGAGGCGATCAAGCGGCGGGAGGAGGAGAAGGCCTTGGCGTGGAAGCGGCCGAGGGAGGCATGGAGGGGAGCTGCTAGGGCTACTGCATGGGGCGAGGGAGACGCGCATGAAAGGGTCAGGCGGGCGTGTTTCGTGGAATGGCAAAAAGCGGGTAAATAACCAGTAAGTCAAGGGGCAAATGCGGAAGGAGGGTGGTGGGAAGCCGCGGAAGCTGGTTATTGGTGGCTTTTAGCTTTGCGCTTCATAACGTGTACGTAGAAAGCGGCTTCCAAGAAAGCCGCTCAAAAGCTAACCGTTTGTTTGAGCTTGCTTCCGCTTTTCCGATTGAAAAGCCGGGCCGGGCCGGGTCAAACAAACAGGGCCTATATATCGCGACTCTAGTCTCTGCATCTCAAGATTTTTGGCTACGGCTTCCCTTTAGTAATTGAGCTATCACGATTAATTCATAAGTTAATCTTACATCTTGTCGTAGGGGCGGCACAACGGCCCCCACGACCTGGCAAAGAGAGAAGCGCGCACGTCCCGAGGGTCAAAGTTGCCAGGGTGCCAAACATTGCAAACATCTCCACCAGGTCATGAAGACGTGCGAGGGGTCCCGAGGCCCTCCGAAGGGGCCCCGAGGCCGTCCGAAGGGGTCCCGAGGCCCTCCGAAGGAGTCCCGTGGCCCTCCGAAGGGGCCCCGAGGCCGTCCGAAGGGGTCCCGAAGCCCTCCGAAGGGGTCCCGAGAGGTCCGCTTAGCGCCGAGCCACCGGCGACGGGAAGGCCCAGCGAAGCGCGTCGAAGGGCTACGGAGGGCTCGAAGATCCAGAAGCTCGGAGGGGTTACTGTACCTCTGGGCCGGTACACCAACAGGGTAGACCAAGTCTAGGGCTACCCACCACGTGTCATAGGCTAGCACTAGGGGCAGGAAAGGTCCCTGCAGCCCCTATCAGTATAGGGTCTGGTAAGGGGTAAACTTGTAACTCTGTATGCCTCCTAGGAGGGCTATAAGTAGCCACCCTTGCCCCCCTTGAGGGTAGGTTTTTTCTGATTTTGGAACTTTTAAGTCATCTGGCAATACACGTTTACCAGCAGCTAGTCCCCCCTCGAGGACCCTTCGGCTCCCGGAGGGTCCCCCCTTTCTCTACTGTCTAGTCTTATAACTACGACACATCTTATTAAGCCCGGTGGAATCCGCCACTCCTGGGCATGGCCACGTCGTTAAAAAAAATTGCTCCGTCCGATCGCACTCGTGGCCACTCCGGGCCGTCGGATTTGCGCACGGCCGCTTCATGGGAACGCGCGTCCTCTCGCGGGACACGTCACTCGCACGTCACCTCAAACTGGAACCTTCCCACCCACCTCGCTCCTCCCGTGTCCTCACTTGCTCCCTTCTGTGCGTCGCCGTTCCCCTCGCTCTATTCCCCTCCGCCTCCTGGCCCTCCCTCTTCCTCTCCTGCTCCGTCCGACGCCGCAATGCCGCCCCTCGCTGCTTCCCTCTGGCACTGCAGATTCCTCCCTCCCTCCCTCCCTATTCCTCTCCCCCCTTTCGCCCCCTTGCACCGTTTAGATCCTACCCTGATTTATTTCGCTCTCTCCCCTTGCCGTTTGGCTTTTGCCTCGTGACCTCTGGTTCCTTCCCCGCCGCTCCGTTGGGTTCCTTCACCAGCCGTCCTGTGCCGCCACTCCCCCCTAGTTGCTTCCACCGCCGCCGCCTCTCGCTCCCTCCGGCTCCTTCCCCGTCGCCCTGTTGGCCTTCTTTCCCCGCCGCTGCAGATCCCTCCTTCCCTCCCTGTTCTTCTCCCCCCTTGCGACGTCCCCTTCCTCCCCTGCCGCCTCGACCTCCTCTGTCTTCCTCTTCCTTTTCCCATTCGCCTCCTGGCCCTCGCCTCCACCGCTACCCTCCCTCCAAGATCAGACGGTGCAGCCTCTCTCGATCCGGCTCCCCTTCCCCTCCTTCTCCCTTCTCCGCCTCCCTCCCTCTTCCTCCCTTGCCACCCTCTTGGTCTCCCTCCCTAGCCGCCGCGCTGCCTCAGCGTCTCCCTACTTTTCATCCTCTCGCCTTTCTGGCAGCGCCATAGTACCAGGTGATCTCCCTCGCCACCCTCTTGGTCTCCTCCTAGCCGCCACGCCTCAAAGATCTCCCCTACCTTTCATCCTCTTCTGGCAAATACCATAGTACTGTGATCTCCTCGCCACCCTCTTGGTCTCCTCCCTAGCCACCCGCCGCCATTGCCTCCCCTACCTTCCATCCTCTCGCCTTCTAAGCAATACCATAGTCTGGGGTGATCTATTATTCACGATTCATCTTCATGTGCATTCTGCTTATACCAGCATACATCCTAATTGATTTTTTGTTGTTCCCCAGGAACGAAATTGGCTGTGTAAATTATTTATCAGAAAAGTGTTTGGCTGCAGCTTCATTGTATCTGTTGAAACTTATTGTGATCGAGTTATATTTACGGTTTCTAGATTTTTGGGTGTCTTGGGGTCCATGTTTACTTGCACATTGTGGGCAGGTCAAGCACGTTGATTGCTATCACAAAAAAAAGGAGTTCCATCAATGATGTTAGATAATTTATGTTGCTTCATCCATATATAGTCCACTTCCTGTGTGCTGAATCCGCTATTTTAGTTACATTGTTGTGTATTGTGATATTGATTATAACTTGAATTCAGAACTATCACCACAAAATACATAGTTTCATCAATGATGTTATATAATCTATATGGCTTCATCCATACATAATCTGCTTCTGTTTAACAAAAGCCATTTCTAATAAATTATTATTTGCAATAGAACCTACTGGAATTAACATTTTAGCTTGTTCTCTCGAAATGGATCTATCTCGTATCACGGACAAGAGCACATCCATCCCTTACCGCGCTCGGGCATTACATAAAGAGATATTATTTGAGTTACTGTCTAATGACAAGCATTAAATATATCAGGGAAGCTTCTCAGTTGGGCAAGCACTTCTCATGAGACTTGTTTTTTACCAGTCTGTAGGTGCAGTATAGTAAGCAAGTACAATAACGATTACCATTTGGTCCCTTAATAGAGTTATGTACTCCTAAATTTGTTTGTAGCATTTCCTTTTCTTCAGTATTGTTACCGGGCCTTTTCTGTTTGCTGAGAACAAGATGATTCGCTTTTAATGCTTGAGATTATCAGTCAATCTGCTTCCTGCTGTTGTTAAATGATTTGTTCCCTTTGTTTGTTAGACATTTGAATGTGTAGCCTTACTATTCGGCATAATCAGCCCCTATTGTGGTTTTGGGTATTTATCGAGTAATAGCTGTGGGTGTTTGGCCACCTCGAGATTTGTTTGCGATGAATTTTGACAAGTTTGTTAAGAGTCTTAGTTTTCCTGTGGATTTGGTGGGCAAAATCGTTGTTGATCATTTTTTTTGGTATTACTTTCTTACTGATTCTTTGTACTTTGAAGTAATCGTTCTCATATCCGTCGACTTCATAATTGTTTGATTCTGCAAATTTAATGTGAACTCTTTAGGTTAACTTGTTGATTGTGGAAAAAAAATTCATGCAAGGTCTTCATCACAGTGTGTGTCAGCCTATGCTATCAACAGTGACACGAAATGCATCACTTCTCTTTCATCGCATTCTTATGTGGGTATTGTTATTACAGATGTGCTAGATTTCAATATATAGCTTACCAAAATGTTTTGTAATCATCGTGCTTCGTCTTATCTTATATGCTGCACATGGCATGAATCCTAGGGCTTAGAATATACGTTGCATGCTTACTGAATAATTTTTTCTTTTTTTCCTTGCAGATCAATGTAGCCCTCTTTTGTCTACCGACAACCCACATGCCTTACTCATGGGTCCCTGGATGACAGAGTTTCTGCTTCAAATTTACACTGTTTAGCTGAGATTATCTTATCTTTTTGCTTTTTTGCAAAAGCCCTGGTACATTGTCCACCTTTTCCTTATTCGCCAAAATCTAATAGGATCCATTTACTGAAACAGGTCACATATCTATTATTATTCTTTCTTTTGAACTGAAATGCATACCTTTTAGTATATAGGTTTATATGTGACATAGCCATTGTTGTTTCTTATCCTTGGGCTTTTGCAGCCTTTTTTTGTTATTGCATACTTCGACTATGATAGCTAAATTATCTATTGAAATTTAGGGATGTATTCTGTTCTTTGTTATTATAAGCATTTTGATTCTACTCTTATCTACTAAAAAATTGTCATTTTAGATTAATCATTTAAAAATGCTTTTATGTATCCTATCCAGGATGAAGCTTTGCTACCTATTGAGCTGGAGGATCTTTTTCTAGCTGCGCCTGAAAAGTAAGTTGATAAAAGATGAAATCAATTTATAGGATTGACACTGTAATTGGAGAAAGTTGGTTCTTGTAATTTCCATAGATGACCCATTTTTTGAAGAAATACTGTATTAATTTCTCTATTGTCTTTGATGGAATGTGTTGCTTTTTCATTACAAGGGTCTTATGATTAATCCTTTTTTTTGTGATTTGTCTCAGTTGGTATTTTCCTTATCAGCATTCTTTCCTTCATATTTCAGCCTATAGTCTTCTGATCTATATAAAGACTGCTGAAAAGAATGTCTTGGGTGGGTTGTCACTCGAAGAATTTCTCTCTAAGGTACTATCTCAATCTTAGCATGCTAAGAATTGCAGTACACTTAGCATAAATTCAACAATTTACAACCCTGTAGTTTATTGATAGATCGATCTTATTTGCAAATTACCATTCCGTTGGTTGGATTCAACATATGAAAAGCAAACCCCTTTCTCTATTCATAGTTCATATGCTTTGTATTTATGGTGTGCTGACTTGTACCATTGTCTCAGCTTATTCTATCACTTTGAGAAAAAACCAAACCGTTTTTGAGTCTTACTATGACTGTACATTATTCTGATTTGGACATTCTTGGTATGCAAAATTAGCCACAGAAGAGATTACAGACTCCATTGAACATGTGAGAAATATAAACAACAACTTAAAACTGGAATTAGATCTTATTTTAGTATAATGTTTTGCTCTATATGATCAAGCTACACCATATATAGTGCTGTGTCTTGGAAAGTATATGCAATGTTGCTAGGTAAAGAACCATGTTTGAGCTTTTATCAGATATTGTTTACATGCCTGCTTATGTGCCGTAGTTTCGATCTTGTGGTTAGGAAATACTGAAGGCAAGGCACCTGTGTGTATTGTGGTGAACTGGTAATATGTTTTCTTACTAGATTACTATGTAGACTTTCCTTTGCTGAATAAGTATTCTGCAATTGCAGTGGGCTCTTATGACACTTCTAGATCTAGCAAATAGTTTTGCCAGCCTTGTATATGTTGCCTATTCGGACGATTTTAATTCAATTCAATGTTGACCATCACAAGGAAAAGACGAGTGGATCGTAAAAAGCAGCAAACTCAAATAAATGTGTTCCAGTGTTACGTCGTTGGTCCCAACGGTGCTCGAAAGACTGCATTGCTACAATCCTTCCTTAGAAGGTATTCTATGCATTAGCAGTCTACAGATTTCTATAAGGTCAAAACCTCCATAAATTCACTATTTTTTCCCTAGTTAGATTTTCTATTTTACCATGTTCATTAGCTTGACAGTTTCTTTCGCTTCTTTCATGGGTTGCCGAAGACCCAACAATATCATGTGGTTGTCTCCTTACATGAAACAAAGGTATATCAGTCTATTTTTTTGTATGTGTTAGTTGAGTTTCATATTATACAGTAGTTGCAGACATGATATTGGTGTTCTAACATTGGATAAGCTGCTACTTTTGCAGAGTATGTGGTATATACCTTACATGGCCTGATGTGTATGGACGCTGCACGAGAGGCCTCATGGTACGTCGACGACATGCAACCGTCTTGTCATCTGTCAATGCCAATAACGTCAGTGGTAAGCCATTTCTGTTTTTGCAACCTAACATCCTTAACATTTTGCATGGTACATGTCTCATCATTTGCCCCTTTTGATGGCACTTGCATTGCTTCGGCATTGAGATACAAATTCGAATATGCCTCACTGTTTTTGAATCTCAAGGGAAACCGAAGTGTGGACTTTGTAAATACCCCTCCACTGTTGGTACACACTGTTTTGCGATGCACAGGAATTGCAGACTTTCGAACTAAATCAGGTCTGTCTCCTGTTTTTCCTCTTTAGATCTACCTACATCCTACATAGTTTTGCGAATTGTTTGTACTGACTACATTGCTGCTGTTTGGTCTTCGAATATTTATAACTGACGTGTTCCTTGTGCATAGGTTTCTAAGGGATAGGTGCTACAATATCTGCTGTGTAGTTAGTAACAACTGAGACAAGGTTAGCACTCATACACTATTGGCTATTTCCGTTTCTTTGATTCATAGGTCAATGGAGATTCTGCTAATTTCATGTTTGTTAGTTATATGGCTTTTCTTAATTACCATGACCAATACAAGTCTACGAATATGAATGATCTTGATTCCTTTCAGGAGGAAAGCGTGACAACAATCTAACTAGCTAGCAAGATGGTTCAGTGAGGTATGCAAGTTGTCCATGTAAGTTCTTTGCTTCAGACTTTAACCTTAAATATTTTCTTTTTTTGTACTGTCGATCAGAGAAAAATGCATTTTTTTAGTTTGGTGGAAAACAAGTGTAAGTAGCAAGGCTGATTAGCTTCACTACGGAATTGATGTGCCAAACCTGTTGAATTTATTACGAAATCATAGATTTTCACCGAAATTCTAATGTTGATATCTTGTTTCATATTATACGGATCTTCTATATCATAGACTCACCGTTTTTTTACTCCACTTCTTTTGGTGGCTGTAGCTTCGACAGAGTAGGGTCAAGACACCATAGTGTGCATTGCTTGGTGCATTGACTAAACCTATTGATGGATATGCGTTGAAGGTCAAAATTCTATGTGTTGCCTTTTGCTAAGGATATATTTGCATTACAATTCTGAATTATCAGTTGATTATGATGGAAAATTGCCTAATCTAGAAGTATGACGCGACATACCACTCGCACACGGTTATGTTATTGGACTGTGTAAATTAAGCTACATTGCTGGGTCATAATTCCAATATCTTATCTCCAAACAAATTAAGGTGGTTCTTCTGAAATATTCCTTTTCTACTTTACTCTCTCATTTCCTTTTGAAACCTATATTCCCTCATGATTTAATTCATTTTGGGCCACCATTCATTCAGTTCTTCAACATAATTGGACTAATGGTTTGTACTGTGCTGAATTGAGTTATGCAGAAGCTTTCTACCAGGTGGCAAAAGGAATTTGGGGAGGACAGAGATCAAGATCTTTTGTTTTTAGTATCTGCAGAGTGGATCTTGTACATGGAAGATTTCAGTGAGGCACAACACATTTCAGCAGATGCAGTGTCACGTCAGACTACCCCGGCTACACTGCCGTCTCTAGAGGTTAGCAGAGTTTCATACTTATGCCCTTCCTATTGTTGCATAGCTTTAGGCTTGTGCTTTCAACAGTTCATTACAACTTTGTCGTACAAAGGACGTTGTCCCATTATTCACTGTTGAAAAGCGTCGTACTCTAGACTATACGCTCATTGCACCCAATGATACAAGGTACCTGCTCTTTCTGCTTCTCTTCTGTACTTACCATACTTAGTATCTATAAAATAGACTAACAAACCTCTACCATGCAGGCTTGCTTGCACAGACCGGTATATCACACGCATGCATGACGCAACCTACTCAAACAAGCACTATGATCGATATACCACACGCACCCTTCCCGTCCTACATATGCTCAGAAGACGCATTCACACGATATATCCCGTCCACTAGCGACACTAGCCTGTCCATGACAGAGTTATGTTTAATATAATGTTGTACCGAACAACATTTCATTATGTAAATCTTATATCATATGCATTTCTCTTAGTCCATCTCGCCGTACAATGACCAAACCTCATGACTGATTATTAACCAAAACAATCATCCAACTGGTGTGGACATCTTTATGCTCAGTTGTTCATGCAACCTCAGTACACACAAGAAAAGATACAGTTCTGGTGCAACAGTAATACCTTCCATTGTCCTAGCATAACCGATAGGGGCGCAGCGAAGCACGCCTACTGTCCTAGTTATTAGTACCTAACCAGCACACAAGACCAAGCACGCCCATGAATGGAATAGCCCTTGATATACCTTCACAACGTAGTATCCGGTGCTTCTGTGCCAACAGAAAGCTGCCGTTTTGTTTGGTTGGTTTCAAAACCCGCTACAGAGAGATGGTGATCAGACCCAATCTCTTCAGATTGATAGGATTAAAATCCCTGCCCCATCCATATAGATCGGTTTTAATCAGTGGCGAAGCCAGGATGAAAATGGAGGGTGGGCTCAAAACCTTGAATGACTAAACTAATTTGAAATAAACATAATCTTGTATTCTTGCGCAATCAAATTCATACATGAATAAAAGCAAAGCAAAAAAAAAGAGAAATACAATGAAGGTACCTTGCTTGCATTCCCAAAACATGTAAGTATGGTTCCAATGGGTAATAATCTGTACATCAAAATTAGAAAAATTAATGATACAATAGCAAATTATACTTAAATGATCATGAACATTCAAAATAAAAGAACCATACCACTAAGGCGCTACTGCACTAGCTTGAATCATGACTTTCATGACGCAAATTTATTCTGCAAGATTTCATGCCTTGGAAGGATCTTATGACTCGATCATCATCGATGGATCTAAACTTGAATTGTTTGTTAAATAATTACGCAAAGTTCGTTTCTCCATTATTGCAAACCTCCGAATAAATTGCTAATTGAGTATATACCACAATACCACACTATATTCTAACAAATTGCTAATGGACTAATTGAGGAATGAGTTATGAGTACACGGTATACCAATGTAGTCAGAGGATAGAGGCTTCACTTGATCACTTCACTCTTCACTGTCTTCAGTCTTCAATCTTCATGCCATTAAATGTCAGTAGATGGCCAGATGCCCAAATGCTGCCCAGCTTCCCAAATCCCAGAGGCCAGACCGCCAGATCGACATCCACTGTCCCCTGTCCTCCACAAATCCTTAGCGCTTAGCGGCACGGGCGCTCCACTCTCGGCCAGTGCCCACCGCCACTGCCCAATTCGACGATTTCACCGCTTACGCCCATGACGGTCGACTGCCCAAGTCCCAGAGAGGCAAAGAGAAAGACCAGATCCAGCTCGACAGATGCACAGCACAAGTGAGACGATAGATCCGCAGCATAGCTCGCCCCTACCTCCTACGGTCTTGCCCTCAGCCCTCCTTCGGGCTTCGGCTGGATCGGCTCCCACGCTAGGCCGACCGGTCGGCGCCCGTCGCCACTAGCTAGCCTCAGGTGTGCTTCTCCTCACTCAATTGATTGGGGAATTTTGGAATGGGGAACACCGGAACAGGTGGGAGCCAGGGAGTGTGGTTGTGTCCGTGGGGACTTGGGTGGATGTGAGTTGGGCTGGGCTTTGCTGCTTCGGCAAGGGTGCAAGGCCCACACACTTTTGTTCCCCGTCTTGCTCGGTTGCTATTTGCTTCTGCTGCTTCTTCTTCTTCTTGACGCAGCTAGCCATGGCAGCCGGGCAGTTGAAGCTGGAGGTTGGGGTTGGCGGGGAGGGGGGGTGGGGGTGTTTCGGGCGCTGGTGGAGGGTAGGCTTCAGCTTGATGAAGCCCCCCCTCCTCATTGGATTCGCCTGGTTCTAATCCCTTACTATCTAAACAAACCCTTAAGGTGAAGTTTCCAAGGGACCTGGCCGGGAGCTAGTAACTGGGTGGCTATCGGCAAATCTTGGTCATTTCCATTTTTCACTAATTTTCTTTGATTGTTTGAAAACAAATTTCAACTTCCAACTACATGTCTACATCCAACAGCAAGTAGAGTTTGAACCAACAAAAGAGATTTTTTTTAAAAAAAAATCTCAAAATGACACATCTGTAAAATTAGCTCCCAGTTACCATCCGGATTTTAAAACTTGGATACTGGCCCATCCAGAATGTTATCAAGTTGGTTTTAGTTTGCAAATATTTATAGGCACTGATTAATCACTCCATGAAAGTTGATGTTAATTGGAGTGTGTGGTGGTGATATCAAGAGATTCCCATAGACATAGTTGTACACTTGCACTGGATCTCAATCAACGCCAACTCCACATCGTGGTTGCAAATTAGCTTAAATTTGATAATCTTAGACTAGCCATATTTTCTATATAAGCATGCATCAAAGGTTAAAGCATAGAGTACACTACCAGGACCCGGGTTTTCCCTTGTTTATGACGACCCCTGGTGCCAACCATCACGTACGTATTAGTATATAGACCAACTGGCCGGAGCTGCCTGATCTGATCTGGACCTGCAGACCAGACTTTCCGTCAGGGATGACAAAATCGCTTAGCTAGCATTCGTTTTCCAACTCAACCGGTCGTTGAAGCATCGATCAATCAGATTAACAGCTACTTAATTTTGAGTTGTGATCACTGCTGATTGCAAATGTTTAACGGCACCAACTAATTAGAATGAACAGCTTAACCCATGATCATGAAATTCCGGCCTGCAGAAACTAATTAAGTAACCAGACCTAACCGTTGGTGTAAGTAACCATTGCTTTCAGTTCAATATATATACACTCGATCGGCTAACGTGTTGCATGGAATGACTGCTAATTAAGCCCAACCTGCTAGTAATTGCCAACTAATTTGTTTGTGTGGTGCACAAAATAAGGTGCAACGCTCACCCACAACATTAACTTGTTAATTAGCCATAACGCACCAACAAACTAAACGAAAAAAAAAGAACTAGTAATTTAAATGTCACATCTCATGTCGATTTGAATTGAACCGGTTAGACAAACTAATCGACCATCAACGTCTCGCATTGCAAACATAGGTATATAGATGTGTCATTAAGCCTCACAATTAAGTGGATGATATTTTTTTAAAAAAATTAAATTACATTACATTCTGCAGTATCACCTATAGACCATGTCACACATTGCAAACATAGATGTGTGTCACTAACATATGGGCCTACGTATGCCCCGGTTGCAAGCCTCACAATTGGATGATATTTTTCCAAAATTACAGCACATTTTGCACTGATCGATCGAGCACAGCATTCAGCAACGAACGAATTGACTATCCGTTACTTTTGTGCTGCACAGTCGATCTTTTTTAGTTTGGTGGTCGTTGTTGCTGGTTTTTCGTCTCTTGTATTATATGATTCAGCTGATCAACGGCTACCTACCTGTCTCAAATGCCATTTTCTCCGCTTATGTACGTCCGTTGTCGTACAACACACGATCGAATCTCTAACGTAACTAGCTGCCTAGGAAATCATAACGGTGGGCGCATGAGGACCAGGATAAATTAGAACTTTTTTTTTATTAATTAACCTTTTTTTGAATTTTATTTTAAAGTTAACTCCTGATATACTTTATTTCTAAATCTGACCTCTTTGGTCACGTCACGGGTGGTGGCGTGACAAAACAACACTGTCACACGTCAGGATAAGTTTCCAAAATAACACTTTTTGTCACGCCACTGGTTGTGACGTGTGACCAAATAACACTGTCACGCTACTTCCAGTGGCGTGACAAGAGTTTGACCAGAAATAGGCTGGCGTGACAGTGTTATTTTATCACGCCACGGGTGATAGCGTGACCAAAGAGGTCAGAATTGGAAATAAAGTGCGCCGGATGTTAACTTTAAAATAAAACTCAAAAAAAGATTAATTAATAAAAAAATTCGATAAATTAAACAACCACCAGAATGGAAGAAAAAATGGAGCCGCGATAAATTCTCGTTTGGCTCCAGCCTATTTTTCTTTTGAAGTTCTGAATGCTGTGATCAAAGAGTCGTATATGTCCCATCTTATGTACGTACTAGTTAACATTTCATTAAAATAGCACAAAACCACCTCCAAACCTGCTCTTGTACATAAGTTTCCAACCCAAACCGGAAGAACCGGCGAGAATCGGTCGATCGATTTGCACCATTTATTTATCTCTATGTGTAATAGTATCTTTATATCAATGGGTCTTATGTAACACCTCAGTTCACCCTGAGGCCAGAATGCCATCTATACATTTCCAACTCTCAATTTAAACTATAATTACTCTTAATTCCAACAACCTATGCATAGATAGAAACCCACAATGGATAACCTTTAAACAATCATAACATGATAAAGTCATTAAGGATAAACTTTCACACAACTTGGAACATCGCGCTCAAGAATGCTCGGGGTCACGAGCCCGAGATGGTCTGGAACCATGCACCCGTGAACATTGATTAGCAATAAAACTAAATAAATAAACCGTTACTATAGCAAAGTCATAAATCATCCATAAGGTAGTTCAATGATCACTAAGCAAACTCTAGCTAAAAGCACAAAGTCTCTAGGTTTAAGTGTAGCAACTAAATAATGATAACTTTGTAATTGATAGCATGTAACGTGTATGTGCTACTCCCATCTCATGCATGTCGCCGTCGATGATCACATAAAAATAACAACAAAGTAAGGGTGAGTCCAAGACTTAGCAATTACATAAATAGAACAATAAACATACAACTTATCAATCATGAAGATTAATATCATCATTCATGTATTCAATTAACATCATCATCTTTTCATTAATGCAATGCATCTATACGCTATATGCTCATTTTCTCATTTCAGCTTATACCGATATAGCATGAGTGGGTGACTTAGGCTAGTCATAATACTCCTTTTTTATAGTAATAATCACTTGACTCCACGGTTGGGCGACTTAGGCTAGTCGTCCAACGGTTGCTCGCCAAGTGTCCAAGTCGCTCAACGGTTGAGCGGCCAGTCCTAGTCGCCCAACGGTTGAGCGACTAGGACACTTGGCGTGCAACCGTTGGGCGACTAGCCCAAGTCGCCCAACTGTGTAGCGATTTTAATGAATAATAATATTATTATATTAATCCGACGGAAATAATTGTGGGGAATAAATGACAGTTTTTGTAGGTAATACATTGAGCAAATCTTGTTTGTAGCTTATTATTTTTTTGGAAAGGTTGGTTGGTCCGTTTGTGATTTTCGTGGATTTTGAAAGGTACGAAATCTGTTAGACTTGCAATAACATTTTTTTGATCATCGTATGTTGTTGTAGTACGGTAAATTTTTGAAGAATTTTGTGAGGACGTTTGAGGTAACAATGATTCGTAAGTAGGAAGGTAAGTGATATTGCGATGCGCAAGAGAATTCATACACGATGGAGAACTTTGGATAATATGGGGAACGATAACAGCATGATAGTTGATCCGGCAAGGGGTTATTACATGGCACGTAGGCTAACGAACCAAGGAAGATAGACACATGCCTTTAGGGAATTAGAAAATACATGGGACATATGCACGTAAAGGGTCGAATTACTGCGTGGAATGTGGTCATTTGCCCTTGCGGCCCAGCTCGGCGTTGTACTCCTCGCCTTGCTCCTTAGCTTTCGCCGTGATGGCCCTCTTCTGCACCCTCTCTGCCTCGCATCGCCTGTCATGCTCGCGCTCCTGCTACTCGTGCAGCCGCTCCCGCCTCTTCTTCTCCTCCATCTCAGCCTGCAGCTCTTCGAGGCGCCTTTCACGGCCCTCGCAGTCCTCCACTCCTCCCTGGCCCAGCTCTTACATGTCAGCAACATCCACATATCGTAGGGGTGGATCTTGTCGTCGATCCACTGGCTGAAGTCGCGTAGGCGCGACAGAGACTATGGTGGGAAGAGAGACGTGGTTGTGGCGTAACGGGAAGAAAAAAAGTGGTGTGCACTTGAATGCAATTTCATTATCTGCTACCTGTGGCTTGGCGTGTCAAACTTGCGGTCGAGGTAGTCTGCGCAGTAGTTTGGGCAGTACCAATAGCACTGCCCAATGGTCAACTCATCAGTTTATTTGATGCACCTGCTGGCGTCCCGGTACTAGCAAAGGGGTGGCTCCACCCCTGTCGGGGGCCCTTCCGGAGGGCGTTCGGTGGGCATAGGGGGGGGGGGCGCAGCTCGACCCAAAATCATTGGGCGTGCTGCGAGGCAACATCCTTAGTTCGACAAGCTCCGGATGGTGCGTGTAAGGCCGCTGACTAAATGCCCTGTGGCGAGCGGAGGTTTCTTGGGGAGCCTCCCAGTCCTTCAAAAGCTCGCGGATGTGGGTGTGGAGTTCCTGGCCGAGTAGCGCTGTATTTATAGCGGAAGCGGACACAGTTGTAGCGGCTTCATTGCGATGAGGCACGGATGTGTTTCGTGTCCGTGCGCCGCGCCCTTCGAGGAGGTCACATCCTGCTTTGCAGAGAGTGGTCACGTCCTGCTACTATGCAGATAGTAGTCTTGTCCTACTTTGCAGAGAGAAGTCATATCCTGCTTTGTAGAGAGAAGGCATGTCCCGCTTTGCAGAGAGTGGTCACATTCTAGTTTGTAGAATGAGATCACGTCGTGCTTTGCAGACATAGGTCACGACCAGGGATGACAATAGGGCGCGGCGGGTACAGGTAGTGCTCGTCCATACCCATGTCCACGACCCCGATTTCCGCCCACGAGCATGCCCGCGAAGGACGACGGCGAAGAACCTCGCCCATGCCCGTCGCCCGCGGGTACCCGTCGCCCACGGGCATGCCCGTTTACCCACGAACTTCCTAGATAAAGCTAGTATCCTACTGCGCACGCGCCTTCGCTGTTAGACAAGTATTTGAGTAGCCTTTACATTTTACAAGCTCAATCCAAGGTATATTTGGCACATGGATTTAATTTCTAATGCATATTCAATCTACGACATGCGATATTGAATCCATCATCTATCCAAATATGAAGCTAGTAAGAAAGCATGCTGGAAAACTAACATTGCCGAGCTACCAAATACGCAACCTCTTACAGACATTCTAACAAACACTTGGTATGCACAGCAAACAAAAATATTCCAACAAAATCCGATCGAATCAAAACAAACAGAGGGAGATTTGAGCGGTACCAGCGTGGTGTTCAGAAGGCAGTGACCTGAGTGGGAGGTGGAACCGGCGGGAGACTCCGTGGTTAGCACCAGGGGCAGCTGAATACATTCAAAGTACTCATGGCTTTGTGCCCTCTGGTTAATCAGCAGCTGAAGACCACCCAAGGAGCTCCGAGCTCTGGGAAGAGGGGGCTTTCGAAGACCTCTCGTGCTAGGAGACGTTCTCCACTCGATTGCCTGTGGGCATGTCGAATGGCCTCCACGTGTTCTTTTGCTTTTCCGCTGTGAGCTCTTTTGTTGTAAGCCCTGCGTGGCAACCTTGTAAGAATTTGACCATAAGGTCTTTTGCTGTTATTATCGTTAATTTGTCTGCTTCTTCTATAGTTTGTTGTATGGTTGTGATGATATCGTTGTTGAAACTGTGCGGACCAGTTACTGATCTTGGGACTGGTCCAGAGTGCACAGAGGGCCCCGGGGTTGCTACTCGGGGTCCCAACAGGTATGACCCTCTGCAACATCCAAAATCTTGACTGGCTGCTCTTTGTAAGTGAGATCTTGATCATAGATACTTGTTCTTCTGCTTCTTGAATAATATCTGGCCCAAAAACCAATCATTCAGCTGTTTCTGACCAATTCAAAGGGGTTCTGCAGGCATGACCATACAAAGCTTTAAACAGTGACATCTGCAAACTGGCTTGATAACTGTTCTTGTACGAAAATTCTTCATACGACAAGCTCTTGTTCCAACTGGTAGCATTAGCTAGAGCACAGGCTCTCAACGGTTGAGCGACAGATGTCCTAGTCGCTCAATTGTCGCTGTCCTAGTCGCTCAACTGTTGAGCGACTAGGAGCCGAAGGGTCTGGTCACTCAACGGTTGAGCGACTTGGACACTTGGCGCGCAACCGTTGGATGACTAGCTCAAGTCACCTAACTGTGGAGCGATAAGCGATTATTACTGTAAAAAAAACGCAGTATTATTTTTGTAATTCAGAATAAAAAATAGATTATTTAAAAAAATTCAGGATATATGTCTGTCGTTTGCCGAGTGTTTTTGGGCCTATCCCGAGCTTAATTACCGGATCCTAGCTAGCAGTGTACGTTAAAATTTAATGATCATCGGATTCAAGTAACCGTTTGTGTAAGTAGCCATCGCTTTCAGTTGTTAATTCCCCACTTTTAGAGCTTAAGATTCACTGGTTGATGTGCATGGAGTACTGACGGCCAATCTGTTGTTGGCGGTAACCAACTGGTTTGTGTACTAGAGACACTTTTGGTTTCACTTGTAGCTGTGCACCTGAGACACAAATCAGCCATAACACAACTAACGAACAAATTAATGGCAAAGACGTACAATTATGGACGAGCTCATGTCGATTAGAATTGCTAAAATGTCACTCCAAAGAATCGGTTCAATTCAATGCCGCCTCAAGGAATATAATGTTTCTTAGTAAAATGGCACTTCCACATCAGATAAAACGTAGGCAATATCTAGCTAGCTGAGCTGGCTATATTACACGTACGTGCAGTGGCGCGCTAGCTAGCTAGCTTTTAATTTATAGGTAGAATTGCATGGATTATTAATTAGGTGGTATGTTATAGAGTATATGATAGGGATCGCTTGATGTTTAATTAACGATCGACCAAGTAACTGACTAGCTAGCTTGTCAAGTAGTCACCTACAACTTGAACAACTTAACTTGTTAATGCAATTAATTCTCCCATTTTTAGTTGAGCCATCAGTCACACTGTCGTTCCCTACCGACATGCATGAGACCAAGCACACCGATGATATTTGACTGGCCGTTTCTCTCTTAATTTCTTCTTTTTGGTGCCATATGCTCATAGCTAGCACAGTATGTATATATATATATAGCAGCTGTTGTGTTTCCTAAGTTCATGCGTACGTCTCTTGTTTTTTTGGGTGCGTGTGTGCTCATTTAATTTGGCACTTTGTTCTCTCTTGTTGATACGCATCAACGTACGGCCGAGTGCAAATATTTGAAATGGTTTTCATTTAATATATAGTTTTCCCGGCCAAAGCTGTAGACAAATTTTACTGGCTGGTGAGAGAGTGACGACTCTCTCTTAGAAATTAAAATTAAAATAGAGGCTACAGTATCAAATCCTTATATAGATGGCCTTTCAAGCATCAAGCCCACCTCTCAGAGCTAATCAGAGCACATGATCGATGTACTCGTTCCGTTTTGTTTTATAAGCTGGTCTATTAACTTTTCAAACTTGTTGCAATTATAAGTCAAGCATGTAGATTCAATATTATACACTTATGCATTCCATTCCCTTCGTAAGCATTTATGCATACGATTATGCACTTAAACATTCGTCTCTCATCTTTACAAAACACTTAATACAAAACATTCTGGTGGTAAAGAGTAAAGACGAGAGAGAGAGATCAGTCGAGAGATCACTACATAGAAATTTCAGGTGTGGAATGCTGTCTGTGGCCAAAATGCTGGTATGGATATAGCAACACCGCATCAACTTTAATTTGTGTCCACGGTCGAGACTCGGGGCCTCCTGTCGAACTTACGGAAAATATAGCAACATTGCATCAGCTTTGTGTCCACGCTTTGAGACTCGGGGTCTCCCATCGATCTTACGGAAAATAAAAATAAGAGAACACAATCAAGCAAATATTTTATTGTTGTGGACAGAATGAGTGTTTACAAGTTTGCGAATGAATGGATGTCCGCTGGGGGCATGCAGGCCTCCCTATTTATGCCTATCTAAGAAGTGACAGTCAATGCCGCTAAAACATCTCTTGTTGTTACGCTTGCGTCTTAACCGTCGTGTCTTTTTTCAATCGTCGTGAGTCGTTGGGAGCGCCAATAACTGCCCCCACGTGTTAAATTTACGAGTCACGTGGAAAAAACCGTGACGGCATACCCGACCGGTTATTCTAAATGAAACATGTGCTTTCCTAGTTGGTAACCGCATATAGTTGGTCATTTTCTTAAGAGTAAATTTTATTTTGGACCATATAATCTTACCTTGGCTTCACTTTGCACCACTTTTAGCAAATCTTTTCACTTTGCACCACCTCTTCTTACCTTTTGTTTCACTTTGCACTGGGGGAATATCCTTTCAGCAAGAGGGAAACATGGGAGGCGTGCAGGGATCTTGTCGGCAGCGAGGCACAGCCAGCGAGGTAGCGGCAACCCGAAAAATAGAGAGTGCGAGACGTTTTGCCATCGCCGCCATGCTATGGGTGCCGCCGGCGATGATCCGGCTATTCTTCTCCGCTTTTGATCCATTTCTTAGCTCCATCTACCTCCCCTCTCTCCATCGCGTGCCTCGCCGCCGCCTCCCACACCCAGTGGCGGAGCCAGAATTTTACAAAACCTCGGGCCCAAAACTAAGGGGCTATAGATCTATAACTAACGTCGAATACTATCAACACTAAGGCATAACAAAAGTACAACACAAATGCACAATCGAAATAAAATTTGAATTCCATGTTTAACGATACGAAAAAATAGATAAAACATAGCAAAAAAATAAGAATGTAACATTCCACTAGCACGAGATAATTTCTGCTTCGTTAACAAAGATTTAGTCCCGTTAGTTGTTATGCTAACCACCTAACAAGATTCTAAAAAATGAAGTAACTAGAAGGATTGCAAGTAAGTTACTCACAGGTACAGTTCCGATTTCTTGTATATGTCACTGAAATCAACACCTAGTGTTTGCTCTTGAGAAGCTATTGTCACTTCCAACATCCATGTTGCTGGATATTAACCATCTTTAATTTTACTGACTCCTTGGATCCCCTGGATAATACGAAACCATATGAGATTTTTAGTAATTGTGAAGAAATTAAATCTACTTCGAATTCTTGTAAAATCACCATACCTCGAAATATTTGATAAGCTCTGAAGAATGATGGCCTAATGGGCCAACATAGCACTCTTCTCCTCGCTTCAAAAGAAAAAGCTGCAATTGTTAATCATGCATTTTTAGAGTTTGCAAGACTACAAATCGGCAACATTGTTCAAACTTTGGAAAACCAGTTGCAATCAATTCAGTTTCACCTATCTAGCATACTGGTGAGGCACTGAGGCTCGAGTGGCAAGCCGAGCCGGCCAGGAGGGGAGGCGCCGGCGTGAGAGCGGCTAGGGCCAGAGGGGGCGCCGGTGGTGGGCCGACGGCCGAGGGCGGGGAGAGCGAGCCATAGGGAGTCGGCTGCGCATCACCATGGGCTGCAGAGGCGAGCACTAGGTGGCGGAGGTGGCACCGGCGCTGGCACGGCTGGCAGCAATGGCATGGGCGAGGCAAAGGAGCTGGAGGCGGCGGCGGCGCCATGAACCGGAGCAATGGGAGGAGCTGGGCGCAGCGCAGGCGCGGCCGCTGCCGGGAGGCGCAGAGGCGTGGCCATCGGGCGGCGTGGCCGACGGAAGAGGCGGCGCCATAGGGGGGAAACCTGAGCGAGGGAGGAAGCTAGGGCTTGCTGCTGGCAAATGGGGATGGTGTGGGTAGTGTATGCCTCGGGCGGGGCTGCTGGCAAATGAAAAAAAGGCTTTAATGAACAGTACATGATTCTACTGCTATTCCCTCAGGGCCTCGGGCTGTTGCCCGACCGGCCCGAGGCCCATCTCCGCCCCTGCCCACACCGCCATTCACTATCTGTGAGCACCAAAGAAGGCAATCAAATCCTTACCCTAGTGCAAAGTGCAACACACAATAAGATGTAATGCAAAGTGAAAATATTTGCTAAGGGTGGTGCAAATTGAAACTATGGTAAGATTACATGGTGCAAAGTGAAATTTACTCTTTTCTTAAACATGACTAGTCGTTTGTTAGTTTTTGACTAGTTTATTGCTATTAACGGGAATAATGCTTCCTCTATTTTGTGGTCATAGACATAACCGCTATATCAAGTGGGTTCCACAAAATATGATATGTGGGTCCAGGTTTAATGGGCCCACTTTTTTTTGGGGGGTGGCGATTTATCTTTGACTTATCCTTGTCCCAAAAAATATTGACTTGGTCAAATATCCTCGTCGCTTTGGACCTCTAAAAAGGAAAATTAAATACTCCTCCATTTTGCTATATTTGTCCGTGGTCTCAAGAGTATATATTTCGATATATTTGTCCATTGAGAAAATCTATAATGTAGTTAATGCAATTTTTCCTGCATCTACCCCTACTTAAATGCTTTGGAACGTTATGTGAGTATGGTCTGACATTTAATAGGGGTATGTATGATCATTTATCATGAAGTTTTTTTTTATAGATTTAGTATTTGCTTGGTGTGTGCATACGGTGGGCTAAGGACAAATATAGAGAGCAGAAAGAGTAGAAAGCAAAAGGAGAAAAAACGAAGCAACATCACTATGGGCTCTAATTTGGTGCCAGGTTAACTATGGGCCCATGCATATTATCCTACTGGTTAAATGGGGGGGGAGCTTTGGGCTCCCCTCGTCGTGGCCACGTCTTCAGCAAAAAAATGGCCGTTCGATCTTTGGGAAGGGAGCTGTGTGATCTAAGTCATATGGCTGTGTGAATAACCTGTTTAGACTTTGTGTTCTTTGTGAAAACAACTGTTAGAATTAATATTGTTTATTTGTTTTACTTTATGTTTTAATCTATTATTCGTATTCAATTGTAAATGTTGCATTCTGCAAAATAACCACAAAAGCCATTCCTTTGGAATAAGTCATCATCTATAAATTGCATTCTGTGGTATGACTTGTGAGTACAGTTGTGTACTCATGCTTGCTATAGTCAATCAACAAAAATGGAGGAATCTTCGCCTGCTTTTGAGGAGGAGTTCTACGAAGGTACTGATCGTTAGGTCTTGATCCTAGTCAGTTGCCTTTAACGAATTGTTGAGATTCCGCTAAAGTTTAGTTTTGTTCCGCTGTTGTTATTTCTCTATTGTTAGCCCTGCGAGGCTTAATAAATGTAAACTCGATCATGAAGTTAAAATGGTTATTTGTTAATCAAATTACTCGTTTATGTTATTATTTCGTCTTATGTGTATCGATATTCATCTATGTTGACACTGTGTGCACTAGCGTGATCCTGGACTAGTGTATTATACACAGAGAGTCCAGAATTGTATTTTTGGGTCCCGACAGAGGTAGTATCAGAGCCATACTAATTGTAGGTTTTGACCTTAGTTAGATCGGCCGTCTTAGAGTGTCCAAACTATTTTCTAAAGTAAAATTAACTGCAAAATTAATTGAACTGCTTAACTCCTCTCATGTCTTTCTTGACTCAACTATTTTTGGAAAATTTCCTCTCCCCGCTGTTTTTAAGTTGTTCTTACCCTCTTATCTGTCTTGATAGATGCCTCGTCTTCAGAACTATGGTGAGCACAAGGGAGGACTTGTCGCTGAGCTCTGGAAGCTGTTGCAAGTGCTTGGAGGCTTTGACAGTCCGATGTATCGTGGCAGCAACTGGGTAGTGAACGGCCGAGACCAAGGATCACATAATTGTTTCCGGAACTTCTCGCCGCTTACCCGACATCGGTAATCCGCCTACACGGTCAAACCGGGTTTTTTCGGATGAAATTTGTTCAAATCTGATTAAAAACCATTCAAAATTTGAAATTTTGAATTTGCATTTGAAAAACCCGCCGAGATCGCAGATCCTCGCCCTCCCAGAAGCGGTTACGCCGATTTTAATCCTCGCCGAGACCGTAAGCGATTGGAGCATAAATTGTTATATGACACAACAAAATGTTATAGTAATTAACTGATGTTGACCACAATCAATACTTCACTTACATCGAACTCTTACATATATCAACAAGATCATATATCTTTTGTAATTAACTATCAGTACTGCCTCCAGAACATAGTTTGTCTCGTGCTAGCCAACATGTTGTAACCTTATGTAAGACAAATGTAATATTTTATATGCAGAACTATAGACTTAAAAACTTAATATAAAACCAACAATATCTTATATTACTGCTCCACTTAGAAAATACTCTACATTTATTTATCTTTATGCACTCTTTTACACTTGATTCTTTCCCCGTAATATGTGCCGATTGTGCTAGTATTAGTGTGAATGCGCGCGCTGAGAAGGATGCAGAGAATGTTTGGTGTTTCTTGTCGTCGCATGCAACACTGTGACTCTTAAGATTTGCCAAACTGGTACGGGGTGTGTGTCTATATATAGCCGTTTCGTACTCCTGGGAGTATGTACTCCTACTTCCAATATACCACTTAAACGAATATATTATACTTCTTTATCACTTTCAGTATACTTAAATACCAATTATAAGATACTCCAATGTGACTTGGTTGAAAATTTTCTATTGGAGCCCTTTATTTTTGTTATATACCCTTTTTTATATATAAAAGAAGTATATACACAAATTTTTCTATAAAAAAATGGACTTTCATGAAATTTTTCATAGAACTCGCTTTGGAGTATGTTATAATCATTATTGAAGTATGCTCAAATAGATAAAGATATATCATTATACGATTCAAGTGGTATATGAGAGATGGGAGTATGTACCCCAGGAGTACATACGGATTAATTGTTTTCATAATCTTGATGGATATCATGTACGTACGTAACCACATTTCTGATTTCCCAAATTTAGCAAGAGCTAGCCATGCATGGTTTAATTAGGTCAATCCTGATGTTCGTTGATTAAGTACATTGGCTGGCATCCCCTAAATTTAAGTTGCGATAAAAGAGAGGGGATCGAGTACTCGTGCAAGTACTAGGTACGTACGGTGGCATTAGTTCTCATTTCTCACTCACTCATCGTACACGCACGGCATCACACATTATCAGTCTCACTCTCTCTATATGTATAGGATTAAATTTGATACACGTACACTGCGCGTAGAGACCAAGAGTCGAAAACGACGTCACTGGAATGAACTAGCATCGACGTGCCCAGGACCGAATGACCAGCCAGGACATATTGCAATTGACAATTGGAGCATATATACACGAAATGGTCAAATTTTCGATGGTAGAACCGAATTTACACAATTTTTGTGTGGTAGGAACAAAGTTTTCCCTTAAAAAAAGAGTATGAATTAAGTTATTTCATTGGTCATGCTGACTATAAGTTCCACATCATATCCATTATCCATCAATGCTTTGCCCACTGGCTTGACCAAGATTAATTTTACTAGTGTCTCAGCTTTTGCCAGCCCTGTTCACAGATAATGATCACTGTTTACTATTCCGTCTGGTCACATATGCATGTCGTTTTAGACAATGATACGGTTTCCAAAACGCAATTTTGATCTTTCATTTCTATTTAATATAGTTATAACACCCAATAAAATTATAATATTAAGAGAATATTTTTTGAGACAAATCTATACATATGATTATTCATATATCCAATTTAAATATTTATACAGGTGGCCAAGTGTAAGATTGGAGTGACCAAGGGACAATACGTACACATACATACAGGTGCAGCAACGTCTCTGAACATGCAAGACATACATTACATACGGCTGAACAAAACACACATGCTTCCTTTGGATTCTATTCATGTACTGTATAGTAGTAGATTACCGACTGACTTGGACTGGGTGCCAGTCGGCTCTGTAAGCAGTAGCAGTAAAAAACTTGTAACTTTAAGCCTTCAATAATTGAGGGGTCAGCTGGAAGCTGGAGAGGGAGGGAGGACCATCGGATCGGCTTCGGCTTCGGCGACCAAGCAAGCCACTTTAAAAGCTCGCAAGCCTTTTTGTACAGCCAGAGCCAGGCCACGTGACCCTCCGGCCCACGCACGCACTGGAGGGTGGGCCCCACACGACTCTAAACCTGCTTGCTCCTACCTTCCCCCCTCTCACCTTCTCGTCTCCTTTCATGTGAGATTATGCGTTAGAAACTTACCGGGGCATCTCTAATTCTCATGGGTAGAGATAATCCTATCTCAAACATACGTTGCATCATCTTTAGAAACAATATCTCTAATAGATAGTCTCTGGCATACTCTTCAACATTTATATTTTATAATTTTTCTTTGAAACGGGTCTACATGTCAACTAGAGTAGGTTAATGTATCATGTCTTGTTTCGCGTGCACGACAGTCTCTTTAGGAAGAGACGATCTATCCTCTCTCTCCTCCACGTAGGATTTTTCTTGACGTGACATAGCTAAGAGACGATAATAAATACACTATTGGATATGTCTTTAGACCGATGTTTAATAATAGTTTTTTAATTGTTTGCTAAAGCTCAAGTTTTTTTGTCCAAATATTGTAGTCCCTCATTCCACTGTAATTCACCTAGCTAGATCGGACTTCATGCTAGTGATTGATTATTTGTATAAAGGGGAAAAAAAAAGTCCAATTTACAACCCTCGACTCTGGTCACGGTTCGTTTTCCAACCCTAAACTCGAAAACCGTGTGAATTGAGACCTCGAACTAACAAAACCGTTCGCTTCACACACGTGTGGCCATGTACGCCATGACCCCATGCTGCCACCTCCTGCCGCTACGCCAGGCACTAGTGTTGTGCCGTGCGGCCTCGACAACGATGCTGGAGTTGTCATCCTGTGCCGACCCGAATGAGCTGCAGTTGATGTGGCCGTAGTGTGTGTGGATGCTGGCCGGCTCAGCCGCCGTCGTCTCCTCCCTGTCCACGTCCGCCTCCCATGCGGTCGACTTCGGATCCTTCGCCGATCCACTCGCCTACCTCGCCATCAGTGCGCAGATCGTCGTGTTCTAAGGCCACCACCGCTACAACTCCACCATCACACGCCAGGAGTCGTGCAACAAACTACATCCGCTGGCGACGCATGTGTTCACCGGGGTGCTCATGTCGTGTCCACAACATGTTGTGTACCACCGCACGCGCTGGAAATTGTCTTCTTCTTCCACACCGGCGTTCGGCCACGATCCTCCACCCAATCTCCTCCTCCACTAAGAATCACGCCCAAACAGCCACACCAGGACATGTTCCACACCCTAAGCAACTTTTGCCATCTGTTTATTCCGTGCTTTGCCCCGTAGTCAGGCCAAAACGGTCCTTCTCCGTCACCGACCAGGAGGTCCACCACGATGTCGTCGCCTCCTCGATCATCCGCGGGTCACTTCCTTGTGGTCGGATCTTCACTGTGACCCCCTCTTGGTCCCACGATAGAAACCCTCGCTAGCTCCCGATGGACCCGACCTCGTGATTTCGCCACTGCCGCCCTTCCTCCCCTCCCCACGTCGCCTCTCTTCGCTCTCGCTAGCTTGCTGCCCTTCCTTCCCTCACGCCACCGTACTTGGTCGCCGCCATCGCACTTCCTTCCCTCTCAACGTTGCCTCACCGCCCATCTTGCAACCACCGAGCCGCAATGTGAGATCCAACGCCTCCCTCCTCCTCTCAACTTCTTGCGTCTGTTCCGATGGATACATCTCCAACTTCTTGCACCTCAATGTGAGATCCAGCACCTCCCTCCTCTCTCTTTCTCTCCCCTATTCCTTGTGAAATCTGTGGATCTGGAGGCTCCTAGGATTTTACTCGATGTTTTATGTGAGTTTGAAGCTCCTGGGATGCCCCTTCTCTCTCTTTCATCGTAGGTGGGCTTCTTGGATCTGGAGGCGGATTCATCCTCGGCCCACTTCTTCTTGAGCTTGGTTGCATCCCTCAGGTATTTGTCCTAGAATCTTGATCTGCTTCGGGTCTACGTTTTTTATCAATTTCGTGCTTGCTTGCTACGATGAAGTGATGTAGTTGCGAAATGTGGTTTCTTCGTGGTGTCCTTTGGTCAGATTGAAGTATGCTGTTGGTTCTTGATCCGATTTGGCTATGAAATGTAGTTTCTCCATGTGTCTATCATTGTGATGCCTTGTGCCTTTGCGGTCCTAATACTGCGTACGATGGCAACTATTGCAGGCAGGCTGGGTTCATGTATCTAATGCCCCCTTCCAATGTTTGTTTGTCCTTGTCAAGTATCAAGAATTCAGCATACGCAGCTGTGTCTAATTGGTTTTTACTTGGAGTTTTTAGCTTCTGATTCCTCCAGACTTGAGCATTGTCATCTAATCGGTATCCTAGAACATTCTCTGATACCAATAGGCTAGCATTCTGTTTTACTTGGAGTTTTTAGTTTCTGATTCCTCCAGAAAAGTCCTACTTTGGTAGGAGACGTGCCAAAATTTAGGAATTTTTTCATTGTAAGACCAGGAGAGCTAAGACCTTAATTTGATCATTCCCCCTCCAAAGCGAGCATAAGCGGATGAACCCAAGAGTTCTTTTTTGTGTCAATGTTAATTCTTCACGATTGCAAGTTTGCACTCCTCTGTTTGAGAAGTTGAGAGAACCTAGACAAGCAGGGAACCAAAATTCCATCTAGTTCATTTTAGAAAGGATCGATCATGTTATGCTTTTGATCTTTTTTTTATCTCCATGTCATCAATCACAACATGCGAGTGGAATTTGCTATCTACCTGCTTTAACTATTTTCTTCCGCACTAAATATTAATACATAAATCTCTAAGAAATTTTACACTTCTTGCAGGAAAACGAAGAGTAGAAAGATTTGAAGCTATCCTCTCGACTTTCTCCTGTGTCCATTTGTCATTTTAAAAGCCTCAAAACCACTGAGCTTACAAATTGTTTTGATTTTTTTTTTGTCCATTTAGGTTTCTAAGCATGTCTGCACAAGTGTCAGAGGGCTCGGGCACAAATGACACCATTGATGAGCCCTCGTCACAAACACCTAGAAGGAGGGCAAAGGTTTGGGAACATTTTGAGCATGAGTTGGTTGTAGTTGAAGGTGTCCCAAAGGTTGTTTGTAAATATTGCAAGTTGAAGTTGACATATACCAACAAAACTGGCACAAACCGCCTTAGAAACCACATTGCCAAGTCCTGCACAAAAATTGAGATTAATGACAGGAATAGGTTCGTTGCAACTATGAAAAAGCAACCATCAGAAGCTTCATTTATCTTTGATCCCCAACGGACCCGTGAGCTGATTACTAAGTTTAGTATTCATGTGGAGATTCCATTCCAAAAGTTTGACAACCCTTACTTTAAGGAATTGATGGAGTCAATGCAGCCATCCTTTAGAGTCTTTGGTCGTCTAACACTCTGTAATGATTCTGTTAGTTTGTATGAGCGAATGAAGGAAGAGCTGCGTAATGAATTTCACAATATTGATTCTCGTATTTGCCTGACCTCAGATATGTGGACATCTGTTCAGAACTTAGGATACATGTGTGTAACGACCCATTATATTGATGTCAATTTTAACCTCAAGAAGAAGATAATAGCTTTCAAGGATGTGAAGTATCCTCACAGTGGTCTTGCAATTGAAGAGGCTATCACCAAATGCCTAACAGATTGGGGCATAAAGAGAAAATTGTTTACTCTAACATTAGACAATGCGAGCAACAATAACTCGGCTTGTAAGTTTTTGATAGAAAATGGCAAAGATGACATGTGGCCAACATTTTTATGTTAGATGTTGTGGGCATATACTGAATATATTGGTTCAAGATGGCATTAGACCAATTCATGTGGCATTAGAATTGATACGTGATCTGGTTAGGCATATTAATTCATCACTTGCACGTATTCAGACTTTCAATGCAATTGCAAATAGGATGGGTCTTCCTATGAAGTCTGGACTAACTCTTGATGTCCCAAACCGTTGGAATTCAACATATGAAATGATTGCAGAAGCGTTGAAATACAAATCTATCTTGAATAGATATGCCGAGGAACAATTGGAACCTTCACCAACTAATGAAGAATGGGCAAACGCCGAGGCAATCGCAGCTTTTCTTGGAGCTTTCGAAGAGGCAACAAAAGCATTTTCAGCAGATAGGAGACCTACATCACACCTGTACTTGAAGATGGTCTTATGTATTCGTCATGCTTTGAGAGATAGGGAATGGCAGACTGAGGATGTGTTAGAGGTATTGGCCAGTGCAATGCAATCAAAGTTTGATAAGTATTGGGAGGGTAAATACAATATGGCTCTTGTTATTACCACCATCTTAAAATAGCCGCGAGTTTTGTTTAGCATTAGATTCAAATGTTTGGGTTTGTACATTTTTTTTGAACGGGTAGATCGAGTATGTTATTGCCCAATTTTTATCCGATCACATATCTTAGCTCTCTCTAGCTTGAGTCATCATTGAGATGTTATTTCTTCCTGATGGAATCATTAGTGTTTGTGCTTTCAATAGATTTGACTTTGTTATGTATACGTACACTAATGTGGGTGTTGTGAGCAGGAGAACGAGCTGGTGTAGCTAAAGCGTGAATCCCGGATGAAGGGTGGGTTCTATTGTCTGCACATATTTTGATGATAACTTTTTGAAATGTTTTGGTTGTAGTATCAATGCCATGCACCCAAAGACCAGGAAGATCTTGCAGCTTTTGCGTTTAAGGCAGGTGGGTTGGTCAATTATTTGGTTGTACAAATGCATATGTTGTTTGAAATGATGGCTACTGGTGTTCATTGTGTCAAATGTTTAATTTTGCATATCTTCAATGGGGTGTTCCTGAAGGTCAACAAAGCCACCATTACATGCTGCGTAGGGTCGAGCCATATGTTGCATATGGGTATGTTCTATGTTTACATTTTGAGTTATTATTATGATACATGCCTTGAATTTAAATTGAATGTATTCTTGTTGTTGTCCCAGCTTCCAAGTGAAAATAATATTGTATGATGCCCTTGTATTGCTTGAATGAATTTACCATGGTGCAGTGTCTATTATGTCATTTTACTAGAACTATGCCTTTAGATTGGCTTGTTTAGCCAATGCAGGAATTAGAAAAAATTGTGAAAGGAGTGGCCTTAAACTAATACTCTCATCCTGAATTTACTTCTCGTAGTAGTTTTCATTTGTTGTTAAGTGTTGAAACAAATTATAGGTACATCCATTGTACAAGTAGCCAAGATCTGAAGTAGTTCAAGAGTTAGATCAGTATAGAATTGATCAGATCAGTATATATATTGTTGTAATCTTAGGCGTGTGTGTAACTCTTCGAGTGATACCGATATATATAATGCAATGTTTCAGAGATATCCTTTTTTTTTCTACAGAAACTGCATCATCTTGTTGTGGTTGTCCTGTTAATATTCTTTTCTTGGCGTTGTTAATTTAATACTTTTTAAGTTCTAACTGAATGCTTTGGATTTTAATAGGGAAACTGTCATTCACATACAATTCCTCCCTGGCGAATCATTCTGATTTCTGTATGCCTGACATGGAGTCAATATGCAAGGAAATGGAGGCTAGATGTCTCAGGACATACAAGATCCTAAAACCCAATTTCTCTTTCATGAAACTTCTGGAAGATACTTGCTAGTGTATTGTTGACTTGGGATCGTTGAATGATATTGATAATCATGCAAAAGCTATTTTGTGGAATCGTTGAATTGAATTGAAGACATGTTACCAGTAACTAGCAAGGTTGTATATATATTTGTGATTTTCTTGGAATTTGGGTTGAAAAAGGGTTGAACCCGTATTGAGAGAATTGGGTTGGGTTGGGTTGGGTTGGGTTGAAGTTGCATGTGGGTTGGGTTGGGTTGGATTTTGGAGGTGGAGTAGCGGGCTGGTTTGGGTTGGGTTGACATACTGCATAAAAGTGGGTTGGGTAGGTTTGGGTGGGGTTTTAGCCCATTAGCACCCCTAGATGCCACTACGGGTGAACTTGTCGTCGTCTCAGCATTCCATTTGTGCCATCCCTGGCTCTCTCCATCCTCCTCTGTCGTTGGTGAGCTCGGCTTTGTTTCCCTCCTGTTGGAGAGAGAGAGAGAGAGGGAGAGAGAGAGAGAGAGACGGAGGAGGAGGACAAAGGGGATGCGGTGGATGCCATTAGGGATGGAGGGTAGGCTAGGCTAACCTTTGCCGTGGCCCCCCAGCATTTTAGGAAAAAAAATAACAACATGTATGCGGTCCACAGCCGGCCCAATTTGGTTATGTTAGGTCCATCTAGAAGCCTCATTGTTGCTACTTGCTACTAGTTACAATACTACTCAGCTAGACAACGACTTCAATCGTGCAGTGGCAGGCGGCGATGAAGCACAAAAGCATTAGACGAGGCATTGGCCGATGGTGCGTTGGTGCTTGCTGCATGCCAAAGTTCCTGGATGGCGACAGATCAAGAACCGACGGCTAGAGAGCCAAGTCTGTGCGCCGCGTAGGGCGTGCAGCCAGTAATGAGTGGTGTGCTTTTGAATCTTGTTGATTCTACCTTGTCTTGATTGATTGACTTGATTCTTTCTACAATCCTTAGTCCTCCTAGTGGTAATTTGCTTTGATCTTTGACCCCTCCTTGAGATTTTCCTAAGCTCCATCACTGGATGCCATGTTGGCCAAATGATTGACACGTAGGTGACAGCTCAGCCCAACTGGGATGCCACGTCATATCAAAACCATCCCGATTTGGGTTGAGGGGGTAAAGCGGATGGTTTCGTTAGTTCAAGGTCCCGATTTGAACGGCTTTCGAGTTTATGATTGAAAAACGAATCGGGACCAGAGTAGAGGGTTGCAAATTGGACTCTTCTCTCTCTCTCTCTCTTCTCCATCGTATAAACAAGATTTGTTCGTGTGATGAGCATTTCTCAAACTAATTAAGAATATAATCTCGAGGATACGCCATGAATCGACATCACGTGGTGACACGCCATATAGATTGGCTATATAGAGTGACGAGAAAGCTAGAGCAAGCTTGCAGGCATCAGAGAGTGCCTCGTGCAAAAAAGATGCTTCCATTCGTTCCTTGAGCCCTTAGGTAGGTTTGGTTGAGCTCCGGGCACATCACATGCCTAAAAGCTAGCTCCCTGTCTCTCTGCTTGCACTCCAAATCATATGCATGTCATGTGCCTCCTCTCTCCTCTCCCATCCCATGGACTATGGATGCTCCGTCTCCATGTGTTTCCTATGCGTGCGTGCGCGAGATTGATAGCATATACGAGGAGACAAGCTAGCGCAAAGGGCATCCTTCCAACATAGGGCATAGGTAGGTTCCAGTCAGCAGCGTCCTGCAAAGCGCAAAGGGCATCCTTCCAACACGGACACGAGAGCTGGTGGTCGTCGGCAAGGTCACTACTGCAGCATGGAATTGCCATCGATCGGCAGCGTGGGAGGCTGGATGGGACGGGGAGGACGAAGATGACGCCATCAGGGACGGCAGGCTGCAGGCAGATAGATTCGACCTCCATCGAGGAGGCCAAAGGATTCGGTGGCTAGTCATGGCTGGATCTGGTCGCACTCCACCTCGGCGTGAGCGCTCCGGCTAGTGCTATCCACTCCGCCGCGCTAGGTCTGACCGGCTCGGTTACAGCACATGAGCTGTGCTGAATTTTGGAAATTGGTGTATATGTTTGCATGATGTATGTTATGGACTAACGTGGTTTAAATTGTGAAAAACTTGTGTCTAAAAATGATTTGCTAGGTCTATTATTGTGCAGGTGGCTTTGGAGTCGACTATGGTCGACAGCAAGGAAGATAGGGACTTGGTTAGAGAACCAAAGTCCAAAACGGTCATGAAGGTCGGGTGAGATAGTTGGACTCGGACAAGGCACAAAATGGATAAAGGGCTATAAAAGGCACATGTGGTCAAGGTCAAGCGGGATACGTAGTGCGCCAAGTGACTTGGGTCGGTTTGCAAGTGAGGACGGTTTGGTAGGGATCCGAACGCGTGAAAGGGCTTGGCAGGAAGTCATTAGGGCCATATGGATGATGGCGAAGCATGGACGATGCTTCGAGGAGAAGGAATTGAGAAATGCCGGTTGAGGGGCAATGTGGTCATTTGTCTAAAACCGGAAAAGTTAGCGGTTTGCAAAACCGCGGTGGTGGTCTAAGTGGATTAGGTCAAGGAGACTTCATGGAGGATAAGATGTGACTTCATGGAGGATAAGATGTGATGATTTCGGGCTAGCTATTGGAGTCAAGGGTGAAGAATGACGCTTTGAAAAATCTGCGTGAGTGTGTTGAGTAAAAAACTCGATTGTGTAATAGGTTAACGGGTTCCCATAGATGTGTGTAGTGTATATGATCTACTTTGTGATCAGGTTATAGTTTCTTGTAAGCTTTCACTATATAAGGGGGCCATAGCGATGCGGGCGCTGTCAAGGCGACGTGGCGGTTTCCTCCTCAAGATCCGGCAGCGGCGAGGTCAACTGAACGACCATGGTGACGAAGACCAGAGCGGCGGTCTTCCAGTCCAGCGGCGGTGGGCACGGTCGTCCTAGCCCTCTACCTCGGTCCAGTGGCGGCCGTCTTCCTCGTCATCAAGCTCGGTCCGGCGATGTGAGCAATAGCTGACTGGTTGGTCCATGCAATTTTTCCTTGGATCCGGTACCAGGCTTGATAGCGGTACGAGGTGCCGGTACCAACTCTCTCTCTCCCCTCTTGTGCTGGCAAAATTCTCACATTGGAATTGGAGGATGCTCTAATTAACATGCACTAATTTTGTCTCCCTCTTCTCCACAAACTTGGAACCATCTAAAATGTGCCCTTTGACTGCTTTTGCTAAAGAAAAGAGAGAAAAGATTAACTTGTGCCCTAGCCTAGCCTACACTCGTTTAAGAAGAATATATGTGTTCGTTCTGCGCCACTCTTAAATAAAATCGCAGCTATGCTAGCTACTCTATAAAGAAAAAAGAAAGTTTGGTCGAGAGACTCTAAAAGAGAATTCGTCGAGAATACCCTTCATATGGACGCAATTATATTGCCCACAAAATTAGTAACAGGTGTATATATTTTCTAGATGATCAAAAAAATTGAATTGTAATTTAAAAATAAATGCAGGCTGTATTAAAAAAATTTTGGCATGATTAATGCAGCAATAATTGGGGATTAACTGTTCTGATTTAGTGCACATCACAAGCGGGGATTTTTTTTAGATTGGCCGGACAGCAAGCACATCGAACGAACCCTGGTTGTCGTCATAAATTGTTGCGTATTATTTGTCTGGGCGATGCGCGACCCGAGTGTGTTTCAGTGGACCAAGTAGCGAGGCCAATTCAATTTTAAGTCCACATCATATTTGGGCATCATGTTCCTGCTGCTCTTCTCTGGTTTTCCTACAATTTTGCACATTTCATCCGAGCAATCGAGATTAATTTGTGTTACTAGAGCACTTGAAGTATCTCGGCCAAGTTGGCCTTCTGTTTGAATGACTTTTACATCTGCATCGAGGAGTAAAATTAAAAGCGGAGGTGCTACGGTGCTCTGCATTAGAGCCACCCATGTCTCCACCGGCGGATCAGCAGCAAACGACCGAGGCCAATGCTACAGTAACACATCTACGGCACTGGGCAGTTGATGCTGCAGCTAAAAAGTGTTTGTACAGTACCACTGTACCAGTGACATCCGTGGCCTCCGATTTTTGATCCAATGGCTGGATGACTCATGCATATGTATATATATCACCGTGCAGTGCGAATTTTCCTGTGAACCGCGCGCGGAGATTGGTTTCCATTAGTTAAGAGTTAAGAGTGGGGGAGCAATTCATCGTCCCTTCCCCCTTGCATGTGAGGGAGGGGGTCATGTTGGGCCATGGCACATTTAGTGGTCATATGACATATTTAGTGGTCATGTGCATGTTGGGTGTGTGCTAGCTTGCCTCTGTGCAGCTGCAGTGAGTTGCTTTGCTTCTCCTCCAAGGCGAGGGCGAGGGCAAGGGAAGGAGACGGCAACCTCGGGGGATCGGGAGGGGCAACCCTAGGGGCTAGGGTTAGGGATGCGAAGCTGGGACGGGCAGATCCATGTCGTCCATGTCGAAGCAGCGATTCCATGGCTGCGCGCCTTATTCCGACCGTACGATCGCGATCTGACAGCTCTCGGTCGTCGAACCGTGCACCTCAACGCGAATTCGAAAAACGCAGGGTTTTTTCTCTCGCAAAGTCGCTGACGTGGACGCTCCCGGAGGGCAGCGATCTCTGTAAGAAAGAGAATATTTGGTACGCTGTGAGAACCCGCGTAATTAAACTAAGCTAATCAACAGTAATCGGTAATTAGTATAAGTAAAAATTTCATTAAACTAATGTCAAGCATAAACTCAGTTAATTTTAAATCACACAATCAACACAAAGGACTTTATAATTTGTGCAAACATCATGTCACCACACCAAAGTTTATACAACAGTCCAGTTACAAAAACAAATTAAAATATTACAACTCAACGCTTATTACAGAATTAATGTTACAACTTAATTACAACATCAATTACAAGAATGCATTACCACAGATACAATATAATTACAACTTTGTTTAAGTTACAAAAGAACAAATCATCTACATAATCTCAGAACCTTCTACAAGAAGTCATTATCAAAGAACATACATCATTCTTTCAATATCAAAAATACATCACAATATGATTTCATTTCAAGCAGGAGTAAAATATTACACCCAATATTATTTACAAGAATCCATGCAAGCAGAAAAAGAATAATAATAATGCAATCTCTGAATTAATTACAAGAATGATTTTCAACAGATCACAATACAAGTACAATCTAAATGCTTGCATTCATCTTGTTGAAGCCCCAGTATCAAGCCCAACCAAAGTGATTCCTCACTTAAAAGCCAACACATGACAAAGACCGCAATCATTAAGCCGAATAGGCAAAGACAACTGACTGACCCCTAGCCCACCAAGCCTTTTTTTCCCCAAAGCCAAAGACAACTCTTGCAAGCTTCCAATTAACAATGAGGGAAGAAAGAAGAAGATAAGAGATAAGGGCATGGTAAAATGAATAGGAGAGTGGTAACTAGGGCATTGCACAGAAGGAGATAAGCTAGTCAGACAGCAAGAGATAACCCAGCGCCATAGGAAGGGATAAACCACCAAGGCCACCAATGCACCATTCTCCCACACAAAAAGCCTCTCGCCTTCACAAGCTTCACAAGACACCCCAATCTCCCCATTTCTCAAACCCAACCGAAGGCAAGCAAGCACTAACCTCCCTCTGCCACCCTTAAGCACAAGCAACCAGAGCATCAAGGTAGCCAAGAGGAGGAGCTCAGCATCCACACCATCACTGCTTGCAAGCCCCAACCCACAAAGGAGAAGAGGAGAGCACCAGCTCGAAGCTGGCGCTACCATCCTCTTCTCCATCCCAGAATCCAACAAGAGGTAACTCAGTTACACCCCAGTTTGCTACACATACACATCATCCACATCTAGATCATCTCACAGTAGCAACATTCGACAACTCTCAGTTCATCACATCACAGAGCAAGGGGTTAGGGAGGAAAAGGAGGTACCTCAGGGAACCCAGGATGAACCATCCCCCATCTCTATCTGCAACCATCAAGCATCACCAAAACCAAGCCTCCAATAGCCCAACTCATCACCATACCATGCATAATAATGAAGTATCACGCGTCAGTAAACAACACAACATCAATCAATTAAATGAATCGATGTCAATAAACAAATCAGCATAAATCAACTTAGTAATCCAACACAAGTATCCGAGCTAGTGTATAGGAGGAGTCAGTAAGCAGTGGGTTGGTTTTAGGACCGAGCCAGGGAAGGGCTAGGAGGAGGAGGCGAGCCCGAGGGAGAGCCGAGAGGTGGCCTGCCTCCCGCTGCGTCGGGAGGCTAGAAGGGTCGACGGTGTTAGGAGCGTGGGAGCAGCAGGTGAGCCATGGCAAGGCTGAAGGCTTAAGTGCCAAGCCGACGACGGAGTGGCGGCAGCCGTCAGAGTCAAAGGAGGAGGCGCGGTAGGAGCCAAGGAGGCGGCTCGGGTAGGAGCTGGAGGGCTATTACATGAGGAGGAGGCGGTCGGGCAATGGGCTAGGCAGTAATGAGCAATTAAGTATGACCTTGGGTGGTGGGGAGAAGAAGATATTTAGGGAAGAAAGGAGGTGGAGTGAGGAGGAGCCGGATGGGGAATTCAGCTGGGTAAGGATAAGGTAGAAAAAAATAGAAAATGGGAGAAAGAAAATAGAGGAAGGTAAGAGAATTAAAGACAGACGAAAATTTTGTAGAAATTGTTTTAAAATTCAAATTAGATGGATAGATTGAGTTAGTAGTATAAATGCGAGTTTCGTTGGAGTCGCCAGTGCGGTAGGTTATTTAATCCACGTTAGAATATTTAGCAGTAAATAGACCGGTAGGAAATAGAGGCGGAAAATGAGTATAAATTAATTTGAAACTTCAGATTTGAGTTAGTCACCGATAGAATTCCCAAATTAAGTAAATAAGTAATTTGGGGTGTTAGAGATCATTTATTCAACTAGATTCATTTATTTAGCGCCGACATAAAATCAAGTTGATCGTTTAATTGCCCGAATAAAATTTGGTAGACTTAGTTCTGCGCGAATAAACTTGATAGACTTAATAAGAAGTGATCACGTATAGTATATTCTTCTCATACGATAAAATGTGAGTATCGGTAATCTTAACCCCTAGCACCGATGACTTGTGAGTGTCGCTTAAACAGCCATAAAAGTGAATTCATAAACCCCGTACAAGTAAATAACAGTAGATAGATCGGTCTAAAATAAAAATAGGAAAATGTGTAAAATATTAATCTAATACTTTTTTAAATAAATAAATCACCGGTAGAACCCAATAGATTAGGCTAACAATCTGTGGCATTGAAAATAATTTCATCATGGTTAAATAATTAAAATGAACAACACCGAGTTTATTCAGGCGAGTAAATAAATGCGTACGAAATTAAATAAACTCAATTAAGCGTATTTGCGCAAATAAAATTTGATAAACTTAGTAAAATATGAGTACGAGTAGTATTTTAGTTCCATGTAATAGAACGTGAGCATTGGCCATTTTGACCCTAGAACCGGTGTACTAGAACAACCGGAGGGGAGAGTGCTAACTTAACGGGGGTTTCGGAAATGTTATTAAAATAAAACCCACTAACGAAAAGAATCATCTGACTAATGTACATTTAGTAGCACTAAAATGCCACTAAGTATTTACTTATGTATTTATTATTCGCTCTGTCGCATAATTTCAACAGACGAATCAACGCATGCAGGAGTAGTTGACACAGATTCCATCGACGACTATCTTTTCTACATTTCCAAAGGCAAGCTACTCCCTTAATCATAAACATAGCTATATTAAATGTAAAACGTATATTGCTCTATCATATATGTATTGCATCAAAACTATTTTCTCAAAACTAAATTGGATTAAGATGAAATGGGAAGATAAGAACTTAGAATTAGCAAAGGAAAGAAATGAGAATTACTAGGTTGGTAAAAGGATGCCCGAGCTGGGGAACACGGCGGTGATAATAATGATGAGGTAAGAGGTGGGACCCCTTTTACCTATGGTTAAAATATAAGGACCAACAAAACTCTTACTCAGTCAAAGGCCGTATTTTAAGTGCCAACATTTTTCCTTTTCGGCGGGCAGAAAATGCTACATTGTTATGTAATTACGTTCTCCACAGCGGGTAGCAAGGTGGAGTGTTGGGTATTGGGCAAAGCCGACCCAACCAACATTACCAGAAACTCGGTGGATGACGGAGGTCACGTCTCTGGACACTGACGAAAAGTAATGGGTGGAGACTTAATCACGTAACTTGGAAAACGTTTTGTATTCTGAACTCGAACCAGCATCAAAGGAAATGTAGGGGACCCGGTTCAATTAGAGCTCAGAATTACTATGGGCAAAGTGGTACAAGCCTGCGCAGTGCTATACAAAATCATGAATTTATGCTAGTCTCCTAGATTGGGGTCTGCGGGAACCGCCGGAGGTCTATCTTCTCTCCGGGTAACAAGTAGTCTCTTCATAATTAAAATTTGCAACCTAAGTTCTGGAAACTATTTTCAGAATAAGAGAAGAGGTAGGAATTTGGATAAGGACGAAGGTTAGAGTCATCAAATGCATTTTGCTATTAATGCTTGCTGAGTACACTATAGTACTTACTCTTGCTATCTCTTCCCTTGCTTAGACCCTAGTTCTGCTAGGAGTTATCCCGAGTGGGATGAGGGTTTTGCAGGTATCGATGAGGCTACTGGTGAGGAGGGCGCTGGTTACACTGAGCGGGGCGAGATGGACACCTCTTTTGACTCGTGGGACGAGTAGATCGCTGGAAGGACCTAGCTGGCAGGCTCAGGGGAATGTGTTACTCCCTTTCGTAATTAAATAATTGTAATTAGAACTTTAGTCTTGTGTGGCTACTGTTGTAATAAAGAACAATTTCTATCTTATTGTTCTGCTGCGCAACTCTAGTAAAGGCTTACTATTCGTTGGAGCAGTGTTCTACTAGGCAAACGAATAGTAATCCGTATGCCTAAGTGTGATTATCCCTTGGAGTAATGACACGGAGCGTCGCATACGCAGAGTAATTCAACGTTGAATATGTGTTACTCCTTCCTAGCTAGCTAGTTTTGTTTATACATGGAATCATTAGATCGAGGTATTTGCACACGTGTTACCATCTTTACTTAAATTAGTTAATTACATCATCAATTAAATTGGCAGTACAAAATTAAATTTTGTGCTGCAACATTTTCATATAGTTACTAAAACATATCCACTAGAGCACTGAAGCAAAATTTGCCATGTTTTACTTGGATTGGGAATCCAGTCCTTAGTGTCATCACTGAATAAACAATTATGAAAGAAATTTCCATGGACTTATCATGTGATATTCCGGCCCTTTAAAGATTCTCGTGTAGCGCTCTCTCTCTCGCAAAAAGATTAGGCTCAGTCTGCTAAGTGAAAAGAATAGAGTGAAATATATGACGAAACATAAATAAAAGGTACTTTGTGCTGTAAATTTTCCTCTCTTAGTGTCATCACTGAATAAAAATTATAAAATTTTCAATGGACTTTTCATGTGTGATACCCCTGCCGGCCCTTGAAAAATTAAAATGTGTGTAGTTGTTCTTCTTCCTCTTCTTTGTGCCAAAAGATTGGGCTCAATCTGCTAAGTGAAACAAAATAGTGAAATATATGACGAATCATAAATAAAAGGGAAAAAGGAAATGGTACTGTGTGCAGTAATTTTTCCCTCTTTTTTTGTTTCTCTTAGTACTAATTGAGTTTGTACTTCAAATTTTATAGGAACACATTTGACTGCACGAAGTTGTCACAAGTTAATTTGTAAAGACCAAGTAAATAGGTCAAATTAATTGAAGTGATTCTTAGATACATTTATGAATGAATTGTTTTAGCCAACATAAATTACTACTCTATGAGTTTGTTAGGCTTTTGAGAAAACAGAAAACTTTTCCAAATAGGTCTAGTGCCACTATAGTGTATGATATTTAATATGGTTTGCAGACCTAGCTAGTCCCTAATCAGATTCTTCAAATATGACAAACAAGTCTTTTTGAAGGAAAATGTGAGAGGGTCCTGGATTATGTTGTGATGAACCATTGCAATTTGAGAAGGTTAGAAAATTGATTTGCAAATTTATCAGAGTTTATAGGTTGCATGAGACATGTTACTGCTAACGTGGGTCAAGTTGTGAAAAACTTGTGTCCGGAAACGATTTCTTTGTCTTTGGATGTGCAAGGTCGTCTAGAGTCAACCACGGTCAACGACAGGGATCGAGGCTAAGCTCATGGAGGAGCTGAGGCCCAGAACGATCTAGGATGTCGGGTGAGGTGGTGATCTCAAGCATAGCATGAGAAAAGCGGGAAATGTTGAAGGGAAGTTCGAACGACGGGATTACACCATGTGGTTTGGTCGGTCCAAGTGACGTATGGTCCGGTGGAACCGAAACGGGAGAGACTTGCTGACGCGCGGCAAGCCAGTGGTGCATCTACACGTGGCAAGCATGGCGATTGCTTGCAATGGATGGAGAAGACCGGGTCAAGGAATGGTATTTTGGTAGTTTGACCAAAATACCGGAAACTGCTTCAAAGGAAAACCGCGGTGCTTGAGCGGCGTTTGGAAAGGTGGTTTAGGTCATGGAGAAGCTGGTATGATCAAGTTGGATCAAGGCTAAGGACTTGGCGGATTCGGGCTTATGCGCTTTGAAAAGCGTGCATAAGAGTAGAGTATGAGTTAAAATCCGTGTGTGTGGGGTTATCGGGTTTCCCCCATTGTGCTAAGTGGATAGTATCCACTAAGGGTTGGATGTGGCTGGTTAGCCCATCTATTTAAGGGGTTGGGATGGAGACTTGTGGTTATCCATCCAATCATTCTCTCTTGAGACCTAGGGTTCATGAGTTCTAGGGTTAGGGTTTGAGAGAAGTTGAGTGCTATGGTGCGCTCTCTTGTCCTCCAAGTGGAGTGGCTGTAAAACCCTCATCCACAAGTAGCAATACATCAATCTTTGTTCATCTCCATGAATCTCTTTTTGTGTTGATTGATTTGCTCTTGATTTGGTTGGTTTTTTCCCCATCTCTCTTCCCTTCTTGATCTTGATGTGCCAAGGACGTGTAAGAGATGGAGATAACCTATGGAAATCAATCTCCACCCATCTAGGCACTTTCATGGCAAGTTCACAAAGAAACCCGGTTTTTGCTCTCTTTGGCCTCCCCGAGTGATTTCTTGATTTAGCTATTTTTGCCTTGATTTCTTTGGTGTTCTTACTTGTTGTTATATGTGGGAACATATCTAGAGCCATCTTGGCCATCATCCATCTACGAGCAAGTTATATTCACCATCTTCGGTTTTTGCCCTGTTTTTATGCGACTTTCCCTCAAACAGGAAAATGTCATAACTTTTGCGATGATTTTCTTAATCGATGATTGGAATAGGTTCCTGACATCCTAGAGAGAGGGTGCATACCAAATTTCAAGTGATTTGGAGCTTTGTATTGAGAGTTAGCTCATTTTTAGGTTTTGACCCGGTTTTGGTGCAGCAGAGCTTCACGAACCAAAAGATCATATTTCTCTTAAGTTCTTTCAAGATTTTTGGTTGGAATAGGTTCTTAAGGTCATGACCCAGTCTTGGTTCAAGTTTCAAGTCTTTTGGATCTACGAATCAAAAGTTACATGGATTTTCATATTTGAAATAGTGTTGGTTTTCACTGTTCATGATCTGAAATTACTGTAGCAATTTGATTTTTAGAATTTTTTTTATTCTTGATCTTTATAGCTTCTCATAGCTATTTGAGTGAAGAGTAGGTGAATACTTGGGGGAAAATTTGAAGGCACCATTCACCCCCCCCTCTGTTGCTATACCGGTCCTACACTTTTCCTAGTGGATCAAGCTATGATGATCATCTATTATAAATATGATAAATTTAGTATATTTTATCCTGCTATTAAATTGAGTTCCATGATCCACCTAATTGCTCTAAGAACTTGAGAGTGCAAGAAAACAATATTTTTTATTCAAATGTAAAGTACTAACATATATATAAAATTAGGAACACTTAAAATAGTCGGAAAGAAAGAATGTGCCAATAAATTGGGTTCCAATTGTAACATGTAAACCATGCATAAACTACATACAACCTTATGATCCAAGAAATTTACTGTGTACACAGAGTCACAGATGCCCCTGTTCGCACAAGCCTGTGGTCCCCCAGCCACATATATATACATGCCAAGTAATGGTGATGACTAGGTTCATTACAAAAAATTATGTGGAAAAAAGTGAAAGAAAACAGAGAGGTCAGCTAGCCCATACTGGTGTGTTTATCTGGTACAGCTAACTTTAAGCAGTTCACAACCAAATCTCACCAGCAAACTTGCTCTTTGAATAGCTTTACTGCAAAATGATGAATAAACAGCGATACTTTCTTTATAAAAGAGGAAGGAAGAGGAGGAACAGATTGTTCTTGAAGCCACATGGGATTGGCTAACTACCAGCTATATATTGATATGAAAGAAAGCACTTTTTACAAACCATATAGATATAATAATGCCATGTGTGACAGGGGTATCACCTGCTTTGCATAAACTACACATTGAGTCACTATTAGTGGAGGTAAAGAGTTAACATCAGCCATGTAACTCTGGACCAAATCTGTTTAACCCCCCCACCCCACATCTACGCATCCACTCCTCCATGCTGTTAGACAGCCGAATTGCTTCCAAGTTATTGTTTCAGCTGTCCCATGTTAATTCATTGGGTCTTGTTGCAGTTACTTCATTTTGGGTCCAACAGTGGTTAGAGTTACAGATCTACAGATGCATTGTCCAAATCTGCAATCGTATAATCGTTTCTTTCGATGTGCAAATCATATAATCTTGACACGTTGTTGAGGGTACAAATTGCGAGGAAGTGGCCAGTTTTTTCGCAACTGTAATGACTATTGCTGTCGCAGTCTGCAATTTTTCTGCTCTAAATTTGATGCATGGTAGGTAGCTTGTCTAGTTTTATCTTCTCTTTGTCCACCACCGAGTAAGAGCCAGTTCCTGACTGGCCCTGAACCCGACGAATATAGCTAGAAAAAGAAATCCACTTTCAGTGAATCAGATGCTGCTGCTGAGCCTAACTGTAGTCCTGGCTAGCACAGTAGCATCTCCACTTTGGTGTTTGGCTTCACGTTCATAGGTTGAAAAAAAACAACAAAATAGAGGTGAAAAAGAACTGTAGTGATCGGTGCTCTAGGGTAAGAAGAGGAAACGCATTGAGCGACCTAGAAAAAAAGGAAATAGGTAATAAAATGCTTGCCTGGAAGGAGAGATTTTAGGAGCAGTTACGCTGCATTTACATGCAGATTTCAAAACCCAAAATGCTATAATTTTATGCTAGGTATATGGAACATGTACGTACGTGTATTCAGAATTGCCAGCGGTCAACAGAAGTCCGCGTCTCAGAATTACGGACGAAGGCCGTACGATAGATAAAAACCTGCAAATCACGCATCCAGGGTGTCACGGGAGCAGTTAGTTAAGGGATCGAGGTGAAAGAATGAAAGAGAGGGGAATAGTGAAATACTACTGAGGTGGCTCACTAACAACCAAGAAGATGCCATGTCCTTGTTGCAGGGACAGCGGTAACAATACAGGCAGCAGCAGCAGTAAGCAGGAAGCAGCAGCACTCCACTCACTCACTCACCAAAAGGAGAAAAAGAAAGAGAAAGAAACCAAAAAGATTACTAGTAAACAAGGCACAGGCAGGCACACACACCCCCACCTACGCACTCTCCTCTCCCCCTTCTTGTCCTCCCCCTCCTCCATTTCCACCCCACCACCAAACACCTCAAGGCAAGGATTCTCCCTTCCCTTGTTCCCAACAACACCAAGGAAAGGAGCCAAGAAAACAACAAGTTCCAAAGATTGGCAATAAGATAGTCCTTTGGAGCAAGAGCAGCAGCATTTGTAGTTGCAGTTGGATCAAGGAGTGGTGGTGGGAGTGGTTGCAGAAGTGTGGGTGAAGTTTCCTCTCTCTTCACCACACTAACATCTCCAACCATCCGAATCCATCTCCATCTGAATCTCCAACCTCCCCTGCACCAAGCTGCACTGCACGGGAGAAGAGGGATAGAGAGGGAGGGATATATTGCAGTACAACCCAAGAAACCATGGTGGTGTGGCAGCAGGAGGATTGATCGGTAGTAGTGGCTTCTGTTACTCACCACTGACCATCCTTTTCTTTCAGCCCTTCTTTAATCCTTGCTTCACCCGTCCTCTCTCTCTCTCCCATCCTTGTCTTATTGCCTTGTTGCAAGAAACACACATCCCAACACCTTTCTTGGTGGTGCCTGCATTGGGGCAAGGAAGAAAGAAAGGGAGTGCTTGTTGTTGTTGTTGTATGGTCGGTGGCCAAGATGACAATGGAGCACGGCGAGGATTGCTGCGTCAAGGTGGCGGTCCACGTCCGGCCGCTCATCGGCGACGAGAAGCTGCAGGGCTGTAAGGACTGCGTCACCGTCGTGCCCGGCAAGCCGCAGGTGACCCCCCAGTCTGTGATGGCATTATTACTATTTTCTTCTTCCTTCGCTCATATTTCTTCTCTTTTGTATGGAATGTTTGATGTTTTTTCTTCTCTTTTGCTTTCTTTATTAGTACATGACTTAATTCAGGCACTAGATTGACTCCTGCTGCCAATTATGGATAGAGTGTCATTTATTTTTGGATGATTTTTCTGGGAAATCAGGCTCCTTTTCAGTCCAATTCTGGCAATACAATACATTTTCTGGTTTTTCCCCCCTTAAGAACGAGTAAGACATGGCCGCATTTTTTATTTCTTTATTAAAATTCAGAGACTGGATTGACACTTTCTCCCGATTTTTGGGGATTGAAACACTAATTTTCTGAAAATAAAAAAATATTTTTAGGGATTACTCTGTTTTTTCTCTGTTCAGTCAAGAACAGCCGAGCTCAGAAGAGATCAACTGACCCACTTCTTGTTTCCCTCAATTTTGGATATCAAGATCCTCTGATGTGATCTGTTTCTCGAACAAAAAAATTCTCAAATTTCGGGGAGAATCTAGGTTGCTTCGATTAAATGAGTCTCGGGAATCTTCCTTCTCCTTTTTCTCTTCTGTTTATCTCTTCTAAGTTTTCCCCCTGTCGGCAGTGCCAAATTTCACTCATTTTTGGTGTGAAGTTGCGTCCAATCTTGATGATGTTCATGCTTTTCTTTATTTGGGCAGGAATTATGTCAGCATCACGCAATTATCACCCGGGTTTTTTGTCCAGTTTTTTTGATCCATTCCTTCACTTCTCTCATCTCTTGCTTGTTCCCTTTTCTTCTTTGAGCGAGATTTATTTATTAACCTCCACAGACCGGAAGGATTTCACCCCAATCCTGAGATCTAGCTTATGTTTTTTCCCCAATTTTATTAAAAACAAAATTACAGATGTTCTCCATCTCCAGCTGTCCGTGGCACATTCTTCTTGATCTTTCTTGGGTTTCTCACCCAATAAATTATTGATCTTTGTGAACATTTTTTGGTTCAAGCATTTTTTGGGGGTGAAGATCGATGAAAAGCAACTTTCTTTTCTTACTTTCCATTACTCCAAACTCTTTACTAATGATGATATGTACTAGTACATCTGTACATGCAAGCTGCAGCAACTTTGTTGAAGGCTGTGTGACTACCTTCGTGCTGTTTTGGTTGGTTGCAGGTCCAGATTGGCACCCATTCCTTCACCTTCGACCATGTGTACGGCAGCACCGGCACGCCGTCGGTGACCATGTTCGACGAGTGCGTGGCGCCGCTGGTGGACGGTCTATTCCAGGGATACAATGCCACCGTGCTCGCATACGGCCAGGTTAAGCATAACGCCCTTGCCCTGCCCTTGCCAATCATTTTGCTCCCATGTGCCCATTCATAGCAAAGAGCTTGGACCACCACGTTGGGGAGATGCAAAAGCCAGCAGCACATCATGTGGTGCTGGAACAACAATCTTCTTTTCCAGCTGTTTGTGCCATGATGGAGCAGTGTGTTTGCTCGCAGAAAACCCGAAATGACGATCATTTCAACTGGGTTCTTTTGTTTTCTTTCATATTTTCTGCGGGAAAACCCGAAATGCTGATTGCATTGAGTGATTTCTTTTCTTTTTTGCCTTTTGACAGACTGGGTCAGGGAAGACATACACCATGGGGACGGCGTGCAAGGAGGGGTCGCATATCGGAATTATCCCGCGAGCCATGGCTGCGTTGTTCGACAAGATTGAGAAACTGAAAAATCAAGTAGAGTTCCAGCTACGTGTCTCATTCATTGAGGTACACGAGCTGTTCCAATTTGATTGAATGGGGTGGACCAAGAGGCTATCTGATGGTGTCTATCAGTCCTTTATAAAATTTAATCGTGCATTCGTTTTGAACAGATTTTGAAAGAAGAGGTGAGGGATTTGCTTGATCCTGCTGCTGCTGCTGTTGGCAAAGTTGAGAATGGCAATGGACACGCTGGAAAATTGTCTGTGCCAGGGAAACCTCCTGTGCAGATCCGAGAGGCGTCAAATGGGGTCATAACGCTAGCAGGATCGACCGAAGTGCATGTCAATACTCAGAAGGAAATGGCCTCATGCCTCGAGCAAGGTTCTCTCAGCCGCGCAACTGGAAGTACCAACATGAACAACCAGTCAAGGTTAGCAACATTATCCTAATCATTCTTTACCTTTTGGAGGAGGAAGCAGATTAATCAATCATAATTGATGACAAGAAAATAGCATCATTGAGACTGGAAACTGGCAATCAGTGCAGGATTCAATTTCTTGTGATGAATTCTTATTTCAATGTTTACTGCTGTATTTATTCTCACTCATATCTGTGTAGGACATTTTGCAGAATTAGTCAACATTTTGTCATTCCCTTAAAAAAAAGTCAATGTTTTGTCCAATTTTAAATAATTTGTTCTGGTCAAGTGTTTTAGGACACATTCAATCAGATTGGCTATCTGATATTCCATTACTAAATTCTACAAAATTTAATGAACTTTATGCTTTTGGTTTCGGCATGTAATAGTCGTTCCCATGCCATCTTCACAATCACATTGGAGCAGATGCGCAAAGCAGATCCCATCATGACTTCAGACGGAATGCCTATTGAAGAGATGAATGAAGATTATCTCTGTGCCAAACTCCACTTAGTAGATCTTGCTGGGTCAGAACGGGCTAAGAGAACTGGTTCGGATGGCCTTCGGTTCAAGGAAGGTATGTGGCTTGTTTCTTGTTTTATCTGAACCCTTAATCCACAATCATTTTGCCTCCAAACTAAAGGTAATTTATGCCTCATGTCATTAGGTGTTCATATCAACAGAGGACTTCTTGCTCTTGGCAACGTCATAAGTGCTCTTGGAGATGAGAAAAAGAGGAAAGAAGGTGCTCATGTCCCTTATCGGGACAGCAAACTCACTCGCCTTCTGCAGGTAAAATTCTTCCCACCCAACCGCACAAATGTGGCTTTTACAGAAATGTTATTGATTTCATAATTGTGTTCAATAAAAAAGGCAGGCCAACTCATGTTGCAGCAGGCCAGCATCAGATATACTTTTAGTCTTAGTTTCTTAGTTGTTGTCATATAACTAACTACTTCTGATTTGTATCTACTTTTTTCATTACAGGACTCCCTGGGTGGAAACAGCAAGACTGTAATGATAGGTAATTCATCCTGATGGAGATCATTTAATCTTAATAGTCATAACGTTTAGAGTTATTTCCGATGATATATATGAATCTATAAAAGTTCCAGAATTGGCTGTCAAATCACATTTGAAAATGATAGGTGATTCATTTTCATTTAATTGAAAAAAATGACTTAGAAATACCTTAATTGAGCTTACATTCAACTGACATGTATCTATATTTTCTCCTGCAGCCTGTATTAGTCCAGCAGATATTAATGCTGAAGAAACACTGAACACTTTGAAATATGCCAACCGGGCACGTAACATTCAGAATAAGCCTATTGTGAGTTCATTATCTTTAGTTTCCTCAGAAAAATATCTGACATGTATCTATGTTTTCTTTACTCAATAGGTTTGCTTTTTTCAGGGTGCTTATTTGACATTCTGCTATTTACTTTCCTGATTTCCAGGTCAACAGAAATCCTATTGCTGATGAGATGAAAAGGATGCGCCAACAGATCGAATACTTGCAATCAGAACTCATTTCAGCTCGCGGAGGAGTTGGGTCAGATGATGTTCAGGTAAAGTTTTTGTAATTTATTTGCCATCATCGACAAAGTTAGACTGTAGTATGCATTCACTCACACTAAGAATCAGAATAACAAGAGTTCAAATTTCAGGGTCTCAGGGAAAGAATCTCATGGCTTGAACAAACAAATGAAGACCTTTGCAGGGAACTATATGACCTTCGCAACTGTTCTCTCACTGATCCATGTGAACCTGAACTGCAAGTATGTTGATGAGTCCTTATGCATGCTTTTGGAGGTTTTACATTTGAAAATAAGTATACGACTTGCACCTCCACTGCTCCTTTCACAATAAATGTTTGTTTCTCACAAAGAAAAAGGAGAAACAGACTTAACACAGTGTCTACTACTTATTTGTTTTCCATGGAATTGCACTTGAAAGTGGTATAGCTGGACCATATATATCATTAGGTCTGCTCTTTGTTATAGAAAACTGGAACTGGCTATACCAAAGGTGAAGGGCTCAAAAGAAGCTTGCAAAGTACAGAGCCATTTGATGTCACTATGACTGACTCAGTAAGAGGTAAGCACATCCATATTTTTCTTCTTGGTATTCAGATAATTTGGTTCCATTTCAAAGTATGAGTCAAAACATGAACAAGGTCACTGCTATTCCCATATTTTAATTTTTTTTCCTGGAATTTATCTTTGCTTTCCTTATTATGCCACTAATTTTCCCTACTGGCGGCAGGCAACCCTAAAGATATTGAAGATGAAGTAGCCAAAGAATGGGAACACACAATGCTGCAGGATAGCATGGGCAAAGAACTGAATAAATTAAACAGACAACTGGAGCAAAAGGAGGTATCAAACGTTTGCAATGAAAATTATTTCACCATGTATTAATCCTGTAAATAACAATACACGACTTAATATTCACTCATGAATGACATATGCATTCACTTCTGCATGCATATGTGCACTCTCAGTCTAAATTTGGTTGAAAGGTCTTTGGGCTTCTCACTGCTACATAATTTGTTTATTTGGATACTCAATTACTCATGTTCATCTCTACATGTTGCACCATAATTCATATTGGATCGTAGCATCTGGTACTTTTAGGATTCGTGTCTGAATGGTGAACCAAAACATTTCTCAAGGAAAAAAAACTCGAAGTGAATTTTCATTAAAAGTAAATAAACTTACACTAGTATCCTCAGAAAAATTACACTCATAAGTCATAAATATGATAATTTATAGAGTTTTGTTATAATATTTTTCGTTATGCCTCTATTACTTATAAATGATGTGCGTGTCCCCAATCCCTTCTCTTTGACCTGCTGTCTTGGACACTAGGATAAGCGGTAGAGTTGACATTCTCGTCTATGTCTAGGTAAAGTTGACTTCAAGATGCATCATCAATTAAGTTGCAAGGGTCATTAATTGTACCATATATTACTCTAGTAACTTGAAAGTGCAAAGCGATGTGAAATCTACGAACTTTAATCTGACCTGCTTTCCGAGTATACTTGTTCCTGTTATTCTGGTCATGCTTGCCAAGAACCTTGCCTTAAATTTTCTCAAACACTTTGCAGTCTGAGATGAAAATGTATGGATATGATACTGTTGCACTTAAGCAACACTTTGGAAAGAAACTTATGGAGCTCGAAGAAGAGAAAAGAGCTGTACAGGTTTGTCACAACATCTTCGCATTACCATATTCAGTCCTCAAAAGTTGCATGTTGCTAGCCCTTGCCCATGAAAGATAGTAATCTTACAAGAAAATTCTGAACAATTTCAGCAAGAAAGGGACAGATTGTTGGCTGAAGTTGAGAGCCTAAACGCAGATGGTCAGACACATAAGTTGCGGGATGCCCAACTGCAAAAACTAAAAACCCTTGAAGCACAGGTGAATAGCACTTTTTAATGTGTTCAAATAAATTTCACAGTTCAGTACATGATAGTCATAAAATACCGGAACTGCAGATTCTAGATCTCAAGAAAAAGCAGGACAACCAAGTTCAACTTTTGAAGGAAAAGCAAAAGAGTGATGAAGCTGCTAAGAAATTGCAAGAAGAAATCCAATTTATAAAGGCACAGAAGGTTGCCTTCCCTTTCTCATCTTGTCTGTAATAACTTTGGTCCCAATACATCATTTTTTTCATCATATGTAAGTGATTGATAATGTCTCATTCATATTAAGCCAAACTTTTATTATGTCAGGTTCAACTACAACACAAAATCAAACAAGAAGCAGAACAGTTCCGGCAATGGAAGGCTTCCCGTGAAAAGGAACTTCTGCAGGTATGTACAATTCACTTTGTAGTTAGTGCAAATAACAGCAAATTTACTGTTTAAAAAATATAATTCAATCAAAACAAGGACCAGGTAAAAATGATGTGATCATAGGTCCATAGTTACTTAGAGATCCATGACTGCCTTTGTTGTCAGTGGCACAGAAGCACATAACAAAAAGTATTTGGCAAAATGATTGGATTTTAAATTTGGCATAAGTAGTTGGATACTTGGATTTGGTATCTATGTAATTCTTCTGTCGTAATATTTGTATATGTAAAGTTAAATGTTTTTAGATATCATCGTGAAAAGCATGGTCCTCACTTTCTGTTTCTTAAATACAGTTGCGGAAGGAGGGACGGAGAAATGAGTACGAACGCCACAAACTTCAAGCACTTAATCAGAGGCAGAAATTGGTAAGTTTCTCTTCTAGAATTGTATTATAAGAAGAGAAAAATGGTATAATGTGTTTTTTTCTTGAAAAGGAAAGTGAAGGGGAAATTTAATTAGATTTTAGACTTCGAATAATTGCTTGGTGCCCAAGGGAACCAGTATCCTCATTATCAGGAGAGTTTGTTCTGACATTGGGATATGGGCTTTGTAGATGCCGTCAAATGCTCAGTTAACGTCCCCTGCAGCAAATGATGGCTATCTGTTGTTAAGCATTAATGCAACAACAAATTTGTCATGATTAGTTCGGTTGGTGTGTGCAATATTCGTTTGGTTAGTGTGCATTAATGCAACAACAAATGATGGCTAGATGTTGCGCATTAATGCAACTCTGCTATGCATCACTTTGGTTGGTGCATGCAACTTCTTCAATGCACTTTGGTTGGTGCATGCAACTTCTTCGATGCACTAAGTAGAGTTTTTTTTACATAGTACTACAGATATCCAAATGGGCCATGCCTGTCGGGCCGGCTCACGGCACGAGACTATTGGCCCGGCCCGACTACAATGTCGGGCCGGGTTGGCATGGCTCGACTAGGCGTGTCGTGCTTGGGTAGTAAGCCTAGCGGCGGGGCCGACTATACGACAAGACCATACCATCTTTGTGCCACCGACCGGGCACTACCGGTGGCGATGGAGGAGGAGGCGGCAGTGTGTGACGAAAGAGAAGGTGGCGCGGCGAAGGTGGTGGAGGCGGCGGTGGAGGAGGTGGCGGCAGCTAGGCGCGACGACGACGGATTGGGGAGGAAGAAGCAGTGTGCCAGCGCTGGACCGCTAGTTGAGGAGGACCAGAGGAAGAAGCTGGTTGCGATTGCTTCCGTGCTTACCCGGTCTGTCGGGCTTATCGTGCTCAGGCCGGCATGGCATGACCCGTTTAGTTATCTGGGCCGACCAGGCTGGGCCTAAATGTTCTCGTGCCGCCCATTTAGCCACCTCTACACGGAACTTACCGAGTAGTGTTGTCTTCAATCATAGTATTGAAGTGACAAAAGTGATTAGTTTTGTCTTTAATCACAATGTTGTCTTTAATCATAGTGTTGAAACGACAAAGGTGTCGTCTTTAATCACAGTGTTTTAGGAGGAGACAAAAGTGTTAATTTGTCATTGATCACTCTTTTGTCCCTTCAACATTGTGATTCATGTCAAAACCAACAAATGTGATTTAAGGACAAAACTAGTCAATGTCCCTTCAACATTGTGATTGATGGCAAACACCAACACCGTGATTAAAGACAAAACTAGTCACTTTTGTCCCTCATTACAAATGGTGTCATTAACCACAGTGTTGATTAAGGGGGGCAAAAGTGATTACTTTTGTCTTTACATTTGGCATAATTTGCACGTCCGGCACTATGAGTGATAGCAACACTAATATTGCGATCGATGCTTGACGTAGTTAATAGCCTCAACTAAGTCTGAGTGTCCTTTGGCAACTACTAATGATTGAACCAAACGATGCTAACTACCGCATTCATGAGCAAAAATTACCGAACCAAAAGCTAACTACCGCATTCATGAGCAAAAATTGCTTTGTGATTTGGTGGTCGGGGGTCACAGATGTAGCTGACGGAGTGTAGTCATCACTAATCCTAATGTTAAATGGACGGCCGGATAGGGGGAACGCCGGCTCTCTTGAGCATCAAATCTTTAGACATTATTTGAACTAAAAGCATTGTTTGGAATAGCTTATGCTGAAACTACTCAGCTTTACTTTCTGTGGCGCTTGCTTCTTTGACATAGTTGTCTTTCAAACAGTTCACAGCTTCACATCCTTTTCATTCATATAATTATGTTTCAAAATTTTCCCCATGTTATCTTGTCTATTGATATAAATTGAATAATAAAACGGTGCACTTTTTTTTATGTATAGGTTCTCCAGAGGAAGACTGAAGAGGCCGCCATGGCTACCAAAAGGCTGAAAGAGTTACTAGAAGCTCGGAAATCTTCAGGTCGTGATAATTCAGGTATCTCTCTCTGCATCTTGGCATTATGTATTTGCAGTATAATTAATACTTCCAATCTAACAACACTTCCATTGTTCTGCTTTCCTCCAAACATAGCTGGCATGAACGGTACTTCTCCTGGCTCTCACGTAAGATCTATTCATACTTAACCAAGAAATTCTGATGTTTATTTTGAATATATCCCTAAAAATATTCTTATTAACACAGATGAGTGAGAAATCGCTGCAAAAATGGCTAGATCAAGAGTTAGAAGTAATGGTACATGTCCATGAAGTCCGAAACGAATATGAAAAGCAAAGTCAATTGTATGTAGTTCGATTTTACCTTCTCAATTGTAAACTGCAGAGTTTCTTTACCAGTTTTAATGCATAATTTATGATGACTAATCCAAAAAAGATGATTTTAAAGGCGTGCTGCACTTGGTGAGGAGCTTGCCATTTTGAAGCAAGAAGATGTCATGTCTGGTGCAGCTAGTCCGCCGAGAGGGAAGAATGGAAACTCTAGGTAATTGTTATCCCCTTGTTTTCTTTTGTAATTTAGGTATCCTTTTACCGAAATCACATCTTTAATCCATGTATTATCACAAAATATGTAATTAAGTTATATAAAAGAACATTTAACCCTTACACTATATCCAGATCTGCAATCCAGTTATCATTGAACATATTTAATCCCCATATTGTATCTGAATCTGCAATCAAGGCTTCTAAATGTTCATGCATGTCTTGGCTGCAATTTTCATCCTCAGGGCAAATACCTTGTCACCAAATGCAAGACAAGCTAGGATAGCATCACTTGAGAGCATGGTGACAATCTCTTCAAATACTCTTGTTGCAATGGCTTCTCAACTGTCAGAAGCTGAAGAAAGAGAACGTGCATTCTCTGGGCGTGGTCGTTGGAATCAGTTGCGGTCAATGGGAGAGGCAAAGAGTTTGCTGCAGTACATCTTTAATGTTTCTGCGGATGCAAGGTTATTTTTGTTCTTTTGGCATCTTTGTTGTTTAATAATATGGCATCATCCAGGGATCACATAACCGGATCAGGCAAACTTCCCGTTGGCTGGCCGGGACCGGTAACCGGCCGGTTACCGGTCAAACCGGTTGTTTTCCGGATGAAATTCGTTTGAATTTGCTTAAAAACCAGCCGAAATTCGAAATTTGAATTTGCAAAACCCGGAAAAACCGGCCGGGATTTTGGATCCCGGCCTCTGGCCGGTAACCGGTAACTGCTGGTTACCGGCCAGGAATTTTATCCCTGGCATCATCCATACTTCTGGCCTTTTGGGACTTCTCAATTTGTAGAACCTGAAACTAAAAACCCTTCTTTTTTTTAGGAAATAGTTGAAATTCTAGTGCCTGATCTTTTGCTAAGAGCCTGGTACCACTTCTAAAATAGGAATGACAACTTGCACTCTTGGCTTTCTTGTCATCTATTATAATGATGCCATCTCTCCTACCAGGACTTTTCTATCGGTAAAACCTGAACTTAAAAAGCCTGATTTATTTTTTCTTGAAAGAGTTACAATATGTGAATGAAAGAGAGATACTTAGCTTTTTGTGATACAATGTAAAAAGATCATCTTTCTTTTCTTTTCTTTTCTTTTGAAAGGGTGATTCTTTGAAAGCCAGTTTCATTCAATATATATTGTCTTGAAACAAAGAGTGATACCTCTCTTTACTGTTAAAATCAGATGCCAAGTGAGGGAGAAGGAAATGGAGATAAAGGAAATGAAGGAGCAAATGACAGAACTTGTGGGCATTCTTCGACACAGCGAATCACGTAGAAGGGAAATGGAAAAGCAGATTAAACAAAGAGAGCAGACAGCCGCCATGGCCACTATACCTCCGGTGCGATTTCTCTCAGATTTCAGCAATATGATCCCTCCCAATAAAAAGATATGATGAATGATGAACAACATGGCTAAACATCTATGACGTATGTTTAACTATCTTTAGATTTTTCCCAAAAAATAATCATTCGCTACAATAAAATAGATATGCTACCTGATTTTGGCCATGGTCATCATGCAATCATAAATGTACAGTTTGAGGGAAAATTAGGAAAACCTGCCGTGGGGTATAATAGATGGACAAACTTTTTTGAGAGAGAAATAAATGGACAAACTGATGAAACAATGGGTCACTTGATTCCTAAGTACATGATATGAAGCAGATGTACAGCATTCAAGATATAACCTAAAAATTCTTGATGACAAATTTATACACCTTACAGGTAAGTGGAAATGGCTCTGCAAAGCACTCTGCAGATGACTCCAATACACCACTGTCCCCGGTTGCAGTTCCTGCACAGAAGCAGCTGAAGTACTCTGCTGGAATTGTAAATAGCCCCAGCAAAGGGATTGACGCATTCAACAGACAGCAACTTAAGGTTCTATATCTCTTACCTGATCTCTTCTTTCCCTGATCCTCTCTCTCTCTCTCTCTCTCATATTTTTCACGATTGATGATGTTCAATGCAGATGGTTCCAATTGCACAGTTGCCTGTTGGCAAGAAGGTTTCAATAGCAGGGCAATCAGGAAAGCTCTGGAGATGGAAAAGGAGCCACCACCAGTGGCTACTGCAGTTCAAGTGGAAGTGGCAGAAGCCCTGGAAATTGTCCGAGATGATTCGACATAGTGACAAAACAATCACGAGGGCTAGGCCCAGACCTCAGCTTCTTCCTCATAAACCTCATAAAGTGATGTGAAACAGGCTTTTATTTTTTGTCTCCACATGAACTGACACGGTTTGCAAAACTACACGGCTAACTACCTTCACAAGGTAACAATGCGTCTAAGGGCTTCATGAGATCTCCTTCGTGCTTCATTTTTACTTAGCCACGGGATCGACAAGTATATGTTCATAGGGTGACCTGTCTTTGGATGTAAATTTCTTGTGCCTATAAAAATGAGATGTGAATGTAGAGATGAAATTAGTGAGTGAGTGGCCATTCTTCGTGAAAGTACTGAGCACAGTGCTTCATGTTTCAGCCTTCATCGACTGGTGAGATGTCTATAGTTGGTGTTCTTCTACATAAAGAAATCTGTTGAAGGAAGACGCCTTGTAAAGCCCTGGTGCTGTTGTGCTCCTGTATGGGTATAGATTTGCATGAAGGATGATGAAAGTTGAATTTTTTGTGCTTGAGTGGTGTTTTTTTTGTTGATACTAAAAGTGAGGACTCAAATGACATTGGCTTGGTTTGTTAGTAGTTTATTGAGGTAATAGAGCAACTTGTGTCCCTATGTTTGGCCACTTGTGTACTGTGCATTACTGATGGTTGATTAAATGTGAAAAGTAGAGCTGTTTGTGTCCACATCTGAATAGTCGGAGCTTCCCTGAGCAACGGTTGAATTTCTGAAATTACTCTGAAGACAGGTCCCAAGATGCTTAAAATTTCAGCAACCAGAACAACAGTATCAGTAATGGCATTGTTCATGACTCATCCAACATGACAGACAGTTGTTTACAAGCCATATGTGAACAATCACGTCCAAATCTACGCAGAATCTTTCAGCGTTTACTTTGCAGACACCCTCCATGACTTTTTACTGTTCAAGAAACTATATGTTTGTACAGTCACTGCTGCTGCTATAGTTTTTTTAAAAAAAATAATATTATTTTTAAAAAAATTACAAAAATAAATAGTCGATTTTTTTTTTACAAAACTAGGCTACCGTTGCTAGTGACAATAGCCTAGCCAGTGACGATAGGGGCTTCAACAGGTCTCTGTCACCAGTTGAAATGACGACATAGACCTGTTGCCACTCCAAATGGCGATAGAACCCGATCGCTATTTCAACTGGCGACAGGACCTCTCCTGTTTTTTTTACTGACTATTTTCAAGCACATGTTTTGTGGACAAATCACAATGATATTACAGAACATTCAGCACAACATTATAACATCTTTTGTCGACAAATCACAATGATATTACAGAATATTTAGTGCAACGTTGTCACATATTTTGTCGACAAATCACACTGACATTACAAACCATTCGCTACAACGTCATTACCTAGTTTTTCGATAAATCAAAGTGATATTACAAAGCATTGGACACCACATATTTCAACAGGACAAACATTTTCCGTGGCCGCGACATCTACGTCTGCCATATGGACTGCCTCAAGTGGGGCTGTCGGATGAGGTCCCCATGACGGTGACGTCCGAACTGCCGATGTCTCCTTCATCATGTGGATTTCTCGTAGGGCATTTCTTGAAGGTGTGCCCAGACTCCTTGCAAGTGGTGCAATTCTTCGTACGACGTCCGGCTTCTGCTTCGTCCATGTCGTTCCTGATGCATCGTACATGTCGCCGATCAACCTTTCCCTTCAGCCTATCAATATCTGCTGCCCAGATAAGTTGCTCCCAGGTCGAATGGCTAGTGAAATGACCAACCACGCCGTAACCATACAGCTCTGCACTCTAGGTTTGTATCTCCTCCTTGTTGAAATAATCAGAGAGGTACTGGCCAGAATGTTGCACCATCGTTGAACATGCAGCCATAACATAGAAGCAGGTCCTATGCAGAAGAAGAGGCTTGTTGCGAGTGCATACGCAACTAGCGCGGCATAGCATGCACTCGTGGGTAATCCTCTCACGGTTTGTCCCGCGGCGTCCTTTATCCCTGCACGGTATCTCAAAGTGAAGCTCCCTTGTGCCCATCTTGAATGCCCAGTACATCTCACCCTTCTTGCTCTTCTCCTCTATGTACTTGGTGATCATGTCGGAGTATAGTACTCTGTCATTTGCCATAGCGAGCGACATGTTGTTGGTTCTGTCAACAAAGTAATTTGTGGTACCGTGGAGAATTGCCTCCACAGTACCAACCAAAGGGAGGCACCTTGCGTCGCGTATGACCTAGTTGTACACCTTGGCTAGATTGGTTGTCATGACACCATATTGAGCACCACCCCTGTCATGTAGCAACGACCACTTCTCCTTGGGCTCATGCTCAATCCAGTCCGAGAAGCACTTCACCTGCGCCCCCGTCCTCATCGTCACACTGGGACCATCTGTGGGTAGCTGCGGCAATGCTTCGAGGGCCTAGTCAGTGCTTGGGGCGGCTCTTCTCACTGCCTCCCTTCTGTGCGTCTGGGTCCACTCACCCAGAATCTTCTAGAGTGCTTCAAACTTTCGCTGTTGGTTCTGGTTGCTCAGTCGCTTGAACATATTTATCAAGTCCTTGTTGCGGAGCTGCTTATAGAAGTTTGCACCCAAGTGCCTCATGCACCACCTGCTCTGCAGATTCGCCCATGGAAATGGTTCGTTCTCTTCTTGTTATAGCTGAGTTATTGCATTCAGCAAGCCCACATGACGATCATATATGACACATACGTTAGGATGGCCCTGTACAACAGAGATCCTCAAATTCCTCAGGAACCACAACTAGCTGCTTGTGTTCTCGCTTTCAACGAAAGCGAATGCCACGGGAAGAACTTGATTGTTCCCGTCCGTTGCTATTGCAGTCAGTATCTGGCCCTTGTACTTTCTAGTCAGGAATATGCCATCCACGCACAAGATTGGACGGCAGTGCCAAAATGCATTGATGCATGGATCAAAGGCGAAGAATGCTCACTTTAGTACCCTCTTATTGCCTCACTTCGGATGTGTGAAATCTTGAATGTCGACATGAGTCCTAGGATTCCTGTCTTGTATGACTCAGAGTAGCCCGGGGAGGTTGTGGTAGGAGTCCTCAAACGTACTGAACCTTGATTCCAATGCTTTCTGTTTTGCCCTCCATGCCTTGGCATAGCTGATTATGTATTGGAACCTTGTCTCAATCACCTGAATGATAGATCGTGGCTCAAAATCTAGATTATCCACGATCTCACTGTACATGATGTTGGCGATGAAGCCTGATAACAGATTTTTGTGGGACTGCACTGACTCAGCGATGACACATGTGTAAGGGACCACTATATAGCATTTTCAGTAGGTGTCCCACTTAGGCTGAAATGCGTGCACTCGCCAAGGGCATCTCTCTATGTCGTACTTCACGTCGTAGCATCTTGGGTTAGACTTGACGATTGTGAATGTACGTCGCACTGATAAGACCTAGAATTTGATCGCCTCTTGCATAACCTCCTTGCATTTGTACATAGCTCATTGCCTGACCTCACTCTGATCGTACTCCCATGGCACACAAGAGTCTTCGTTAACGACGAGATTGTCGAACTGGTATGTGTTCCACTTGGATGGAACCGCCTGCTGGTCCATAACATCCTCGTCGTCAGATCCTTCATCTTCTGACAATGCCATGTAGTCCTGGTCTTCGGGATCCATCTTTTGCACTAGGGCTTCTAGCTCCTCACCCTCGTCAACAAGCCCACTAGCTTGCCTGACTAGAGGAGCTCCTTGCACAGGGTCTTCATCGACAGGATCAGCAACTCACAGACCTTCGGCCATTGTGTGTACCACATTGTGGTTGGAGTCCCCGACTTCTTTTCGGCACCACCACCCCCTTCTTGTTTAGCCATCGATGCAGGAGTGGGCTTGGCATATGCCTGGGCTAGAAGGACCAAATCCCACCATTCCTCCCTCACCCTGCGTACATATGATTGTCATGACCTTGTTCCCTTGAGTTTCACTAACTCCCAATATGTGTCGTGTGGTACTCGGTTGGCAAGGCAACTCAATCTCAGATCATACACAGTATGGTCCAAATCGAATGTGTGGAACAACCACCACATCACAGCGCCCTATGTACGCTGCTCTGGTCTTGTTAGGGTCACGGTCGCCGATTGGAAATAACGCAAATCAATCCCCATGGGACCATCAAGAATAGTCTCCTGATTGTAGTAAATTTTGAAGTTGGTGGCATTCGACATATTTGACGTACTGCACCGTAAACAAGATTTCCACGATTAACCACATCTCTAAAACTAAACTACCAACTAAAAAGGATTATGTACAACATACTACACTACGTAACCGTACATCTAAAACTATGTAATCCATTCGGTTAAAAAAAATTACCTGAAAGGTGGGCAATCGGACGGGCAGCGCTTCGCTAGATTCTCTCCTCCCCTCTACTCTTTGCTCCTCTCCCTTCCCTCCCCTCCCCTCTTTCTCTTTTTTTGAATAAAGTGAGTTATGCCAGAATTTTGGGGTCTTTTATAGGGTAGATTGTATCGCCATTTGGAATGACAATAGAGACTTGCGGGATCCCTGTCGCCATTTGAAATGACGGTTTTTCAAAATTCTAATATTAAAAAATTTAGGATCCCTATCGCCGGTTGAAATGGCGACAGGTCCCTGTCGCCATTTCAACAGGCGACAGGGACTTCTATGTACTGTTGAAGCCCTTGTCGCCACTGTCTAGGCTACTGTCACCATTTGGAATGACAACATACTACTGTCGTCATTCCAAATGGCGGTAGTACCCTAGTTTTGTAAAAAAAAAATCAACTATTTATTTTTTAAATAGTATTATTTCAAAAAAAAAAACTGCTGCTATATGTACAAGGCAAGTGCAAGTGAATTCTTGGGAACACTCAAATGTCAGATGTAGAATGTGAAAAATACAGGTTCATAGGTTAATGCATGAAAGACATCTTCTTATGCTATGTCCTGCTTCTAATTTTTGGGTTGCAGAGTAATGAGCAAGGATAGTTCAGTTATTATTATCCAGGAGCAATTGACTTGCTTTATTCTATATAGACGAGTTACAACCCAATTATTTATCAACTGTAATCCAACAAGTAGTACAATACTATAGTTGGATCAGTGACGGACCTAGGATTTCATCACGCATCGGGCTAAATTGTAATAGGCTAATATTCTAGAACATGCCAATTTATATACACACACCACAATATAACAAAAATAAGCCACAAATGCATCATTAACATGAAACTTTAGCTCAATGCTTCAGCATAAAACATAGTAAGAAAAATATGGCAAAACATAAATAATACAACACCGCAGAGATATAATTTGAGTACCTAAATAACAAAGATTTCATCTCTATCCTAGCCTACCATTTCTTCATCAATAGTCGGACAAAAACCAGAAGCTACAAAGCCAACATAAAAAAAGTAAATCAAACAGAGGCATGATTAAATACAAAGAACTTCATTGAAGTCTAGTCGTATAGATTGTTTACAACACCCTTATATGATCTGATTATAACATTTCAAACGTTTTGAAACAGCAATTGCCCAACTATCCATCTGAGAAGGTAGAAAATATGAGCCTTATATTATCTTCTGGAGTTGACTAGCTAGTTTAGGTTGAAATGATCATAAGCCATAACAGCAAAATCGAGATAAAAGGTTGATAATTCGGGAATATATCTCCAATCCTGCATAGACAAGTACGAACAAATCATATCTAGCAGGGCCATAACCTGCCCATGTAAAGTGAGATCACAATTTAGCCAAAAATCCGAAGAAGGGCTTTTACTTGAAAATTTCTATAATAATCAAATAAAAAGTTGTGCAAATATGCAAATGGTCAGTTATGTGGTCCTTATTTTGCCACATAACACACTTCAATGACTTGAATTAAGCATATTGTACAATGTGTAGAAATGAAGGGGCAACAACCATATATTACATTTCCAGCCAGAGTATATCAATTAAAGGTGCCCCTCAACGAAGCTAAAGATTGATCTTAATTTATACTCTTATAACAGCCATCATGGTTCATGAACCAATCAAGATCTATGTAATCTAAACCTATCAAACCCCACCCATGACATTAAAAACACCAATACTCATCCAATGGTTTGGCTCAAGCCGGTGAAGCAATTATTATCTAAACTCCAGGCAAGTTTCAAGGTAGAATTTGCCAGAACTCATAGACTCTTCACACCATAGCTCAAACAAACACAAGCAATCAAAGCTAAGGAACACAGCTCGATAAGTTCATTACCATCAATGAACCAAGAGAACTGTGTAAGGAAGGTGTTGATCTGGTCCTTGTACTGTTGTACAAGACCCGGCTGCCCCGAACCCCCCTACAACCCCAACCAACAGTGCTCCTGTGAGTAGCGTCCCAATGTCGCCCCCTGCGCCACCTCCGTCCTCCTCCCCCACCTCATCCTCCTCGTCAGCGGCGGGGCGACGGTCCTTGGGGCTTTCGCTCTTGCCTCCACCGAACCGGAAGGGGACGCTGGGTGAGGCCTTCCACAGCGTGACCTTACTGGGCTCCCGCAGTGAGGGCAACGGCGCATGGAATGCCCGCCGGTGGTGCCGCCACCACGGCGAGGCCCCTAGCGCCGACAACGAGAAGTGTGAAGAGAGGATGAGGTAGGGGGAGAGTTGCTGCAGCGAGAGGAGGTGCGGTTGCATCATGGGGGTGTGGAGGGCAGCAAGGCATCGAGCGTGGAGGGCACGGCAGTGGAGGGTAGGCGTGGTGGCGACGACGGGAGAGGAGCCAGGCGAGGGCGCGGCGCCGGCCGCCAGGCGTGAGGAAGGGTGAGGAGGCGGCCGGGAGGGGCATCGGGCGTGAGGGAGGGAGCGAAGGGATCTGGGAGGGGCAACGCAGCGTTGGATGGGGACGGAGGCTAGACGAGGGCGTGGCGCCTGCTGTTGAGCATGGAGAAAGGGCGCGGAGGCGCAGCGCCGGGCGCTAGGGAGGGTGCTGGGGAAGCCTAGAGGGGCAGGGGTGCATGGGGCATGAGGGGATTAGGTCTGAACCAGTGGTGGAAGTGGGAATTGGGGGGAAACGTGGGCTGCGAGGACTAGGCCGGCGTGGATTGGCTGGGCCTCGGGCTAGATGCTATCACTCAATTTGTTGGGCTTATATCACAAAAAAAAATTCACTGCAATTTTTGCTGGGCCTCAGGCTATAGCCTACCTTGCTCGAGGCCCAGGTCCACCCCTGAGTTGGATCTTCTCAAGAGTCATCCTGGTTTTGCTTAGCTTCATGGACTTGAGCTGTGTTGATGATGCAATTTGCAATCCTAATAAATAGTCCAACTTATTTCATTGTTTGCATGAGTGCATGTTGTGGTTCTCATGAAAGTACACAATTACACTGTTCTTAGATGATCCAAAATGCACATGTTCACACTCGTTCTTCAGAATGGATCTGGCATGTCATGTCTGCTTACACGTCTGCAAGACTGCAACTGCAAGCAAGCACCATCTTAAGCGAAAGGTGTACTATTACACTACTACTGCTATTTACAAAGCTTGTGCAAAGTCAGTTGTTCAGACTGCCTCACCACCCAGTGCTACCACTTCTGCTGTGGCCTTTTGATAATCAGCCTCTCTGTCAGAACAAGAGAACGATGGTTAGCATTTAGAACAAGGAAACAAGTTTCACAGGTTAGTATCAATCCTAGTTTATGTATTAACAACACCAGTGACATCTGCCCCCTCGCAATAAATAGAATAAGAAAACTACGGACATCTACTACACTTAAACCTTTGTATACGACTAAGGTACACCAAGGTAGTTCAAGGGGGTGGCAGTATAGCACCAAAATAAAATTGAATAGAGCAGCAAATTGTGCAGCTCTACTAGTATTATCACCAGGATAAATTATGTTTTGAGCCAATCTCATTATGCCTACCAACTCCATCTCCAACAGTATGGAACAGATATGATAACAAGGGACCTCCTTGCATACACTCTTCCGCCCCGTTCATCACCCAATCACATGCAGTAGACAAGTTTGTAGGTTGAGAAATCTCTCAAGTCTCAACTCTAGACTAACTTTATCGTAATATTTTTTTTCAGAATACAATTTCAAAATTACTCCTATTTGCCCATTTCTCCTAGTCTCATGCATAGCCCTCTAATCACTCCATCCATCAATCCATGACATTCCTGCCTCATATAAAGAAGCACTCAAGTTCTTGGTAACAACCTTGTCAATAAAAGTAAAATAGAAAAAGGAAAATCTTTTAATCCAGGAACGATTACTAAGATTTTGTCTTTTTTTCTAGAAAAAAAATCCAATAGTGATTTACTAACTATACTATAAAGAAGAAGAATAACTACTGATTGTTGTGAATTGCTCCTTGATTTAAACTGAGAATACATTTTCGTGATGTTCTTTCTAACTATACAATTGGAACTCCTACTAAAAAGCTTTTCTTTGATTGTACTTTCTCGCACCAATGCTGGGACTACCTTTGCCCTCTCAGATTGCGAAATCTGTCACTGCTGGATGCTTTGCTTGATCTCAAAGAAAAGATTCACAAGCCTTTTTTCATGGAGATTATTATTTTGGGTGCCTGGAGCACTTGGATCACAAGAAATAAGAAAATATTTCAATCTGTTGCACCCTCATTTGAAGCATGGAAAAGGGACTTCAAGCATGAATTTGCCTTGGTTATCCATAGGGCAAAAAGAAAGTATTTCCCAGAAATTGAAGAATGGCTAACTGACTTAACTTAGTTTCAGTTGTAGCTTAGCTTCCTTCTTTTTTTTTGGTTTTTTCCTTGTAATTATTTTGTAGTTTTTTAACCAGTTTTTTTAATATATTTCTACAGTAGGATCCTTTCCTACTGTTTTCCTAAAAAATTAGCTTGTTATGGTTAAATAGCAATTCAAGTAGGATTAATTGGTTATATATATATATATGGGAACATATCTAGTGCTAATGCTGATTTGAGTGCTAAGGTGCTAATGCTAATCTTGACCGTTGGATCTGGATTGAGCAACCTTGGGCATTGGGAACAGCATTAGAGGTGAGAGCATGCATGGTGTTTAATGAAGGCGCATTGGAGTTGGGAGCATGCAGCATTAATCTTGGTTATTCAATCCAAATCCAACGGTCAAGATTGGCATTAGCACTAGATATGTTCCCTATATATATATATAGGAAAATGGTATAGTACTCCTGGGAGTACGTACTCCCACTTCTCATATACCACTTAAATTGTATGATGATACCTCTTTATCTATTTGAGCATACTCCAATAATGATTATAAGATACCCCAAAATGAATTCCACAAAAAAGTTTCATTGAAGAACACTTTTTATAGCAAAATTTGTGTACATACTTCTTTTATATATGAAAAATGGTATACAACAAAAATAAATGGCTCCAATGAATTTTTTTAAAATCAAGTCACATTGGAGTATCTTATAATTGGTATTTAAGTATATTGAAAGTGATAAAGAAGTATAATATGTTCGTTTAAATAGTATATTGGAAGTGGGAGTACGATATTTCCAACACACACACACACACACATGGCGTAATCCCTTTTTCCTTCCTGAACCTTACTCAAAGCCCACGAAACTAAAGAACTCCATTTTTACACTAGAGTTATATACATATGAATGGATTGGGCCTGTCAATGTCATACAAGTCTTATGTTCACTGTTCAGTCTATATGATACTTTTGTGTTCATTACAAAGGAACATAAATTCTACAGCAAGCATCTTCCATTGGATCAAAATTCAAAAGAATAAGAATGACAATAGATACAAAGTTACTACTGATTAATCATAGCAATTCGGTCACTAACACCAACTTAAAGATAACAAAGGAAGGGAGATCAGAGATCAGAAACATCACCAGTTAAGTGGCTTCACATCCCATCTACTCAGACGCTTCCTCTTACAAAGCAAGCCTCCTCCTGGACTCGGAACATGCACCTCATGCTGTTGACTGGCAGGATGTTCTTCGTTGTCCGATTCATTGTCAGTGTCAGACTCACTAATCCATCCATAGCAGGGAGGTCTTGTAGCAACAGCTCCTGTAGCTGCAGGAAGTGGCAGTATAGCTTCAAGAGCAGGCGGGTCGATGGGCATAGAGTCCACTTCCTCAACTGCTAACTCAGCCTCAGCTGGTACCTCATTATGCACCTCTAAAATTGGCATGTTGTTTTCCAATGGTGCCTCGTCCATTGCTGCTTCTAGTTGCTGCATTACATGCCAAGCCATTTAAGAATTGCACAATATGCATATGCTTTGCTGACTAGACGGAAACAGAAACCACAGCCATATATTAATAGCGCAAGGTCTTGGCTTAGAGCTAAACATCAAATTGTGTCACAAGTAACAACAGTTTGTATGCATTTTTCAGTTTGCTACATTGTGCCACCGTTGATATTGGTATGATGGCACCATCTTTGTAGAGTAAGAGACTTAAGATTTTTCAGTTTCCTCAAGCATCATTATATCAAAACCATGCTGAGAACCAACATCCATTTCCCCTGGTTCAGATTAAGGCATTTAGGCATGCCAATACTCCTGGACACCTACGGAAAGAAGCTGATTGGAAACCAAGGTAAATATCAACAGGAGGTAATTTGGTTTTTGTCAAACCAGTGCTTTCAGCATTACCCATGTACCAGATGCTCATGATGGTGCCGGCAAAGTGGATCGTCAGAAAGCCCAATAAAAGTAGGAGAGGGTTCCTATCAACAAGTAATGACATAGGAACAGGAGGGACTTGGTTTGCATGCCAACTTAGTTTGGGAAACAGGGCATACCAAATATTCAACTCTTCAAGCCCAGCATATGCAATTCAGTTTCGGGGATAGATTGCATCAGTAAAAGTTCACCTAACAGGGAAGAGTTGGGAAACCTTGTAATGCAAATTCTACATATGGCTGGCAGCAAACAACAAATGGATAACTGCACTGATACTTCTCTGAGTTAGCGTACCGGTATCGAATACCGTATCCGATACTGATACTGCACCGATATGTATCGAAGGGGTATCGGCCTAATTTTGATTTAAAAGAAAAAAGAAAATCATTCCGATACTTCTCCGGTATTGCGGGATACCTCTCCAATACCGCCCAGCCCAACAACAGCCCAAGCCCAACAACAGCCCAAGCCCAACAAATCCACACCACGCCAGCACGCCTCCACATCTCCACGACGCCTCCTCTGCCTCCCCACACGCACGGGACAGCAAAGATGCGAGGCGGCGGCGGCACCCAAGTCGTGAAACGGCGAGGCAGCGGCACTTGAGCCACCCGACGGGCGGAGGCAAAGGTGAGGTGAGGATCTCCCACTCAGCGGCGGGTACCTCCACTCTACAGATCTGGTACTTTCTTGAATCTTGATGCTTCCCTTCCCCTCTTCTGGTCATCCTTTTTAGTAGCCAATTAGCCATGGCAAGTGGAGGTCAAGCTAGTAATGCACAGCCACAGGAGGAAGCCATGACTATTAAGCCTTAATATTATCTATGATGACTATCTTTCGTTTTGTTATGACTATTAAGCCTTAACATTATCTATGATGACTATCTTTCGTTTTGTTATTTTTAATATGTGTGTGTGTGTGTGTGTGTGTCGCCGTATCGTCGTATCGGTGAATTTGGGGAATTGTTGTATCGTTGTATTGGTATCGCGTGTCAGTGCTTCCTAAGGGTAGCCATACAACTCACATGTTCTTTGTGCCACATTCATCAGGAAACATGTCTGCATTTACTCAATGACAAAAATAATTTGAGAAAAGATTATACAATGGCCAAACTTGCCCCCCAAAACCTGAAGCCTAACATACAAGAGAATAGTCCTGTCATAACTTAGTCTGCAGGAACTTATGGAAAGAAAATTTTCAGGAGAAATGGAAGATGCATTAATGAAACATAGAATCACATCAAGCACGAAGCACTGCCCTGGTCGGATGCAGGGGCAAAAAAAGCTAGCTTTGTATGTAGCCTTCTCTTATGGAATGAATTGTGGTCCTTGTTTGCATCAACAAAAGGTGTTCCAAACTCCCAATGTACTGAGAGATTTTGTCCATCTATCCAAGTTGCCATGGTATATAGCTACCCACAATGTAAAATTACGGACAAAATGCTGATCAATCGACGCAAAAGTAAGGTAAGGAACAGGCAAATTAACTGATTGTTGAGACATGAAAACTAATCAAGAACATGAACAACACGTGAGAGATGGGCCTAATATAAGAAGAAAAGGACAGAAGAAGGGAGCTCACCTGAGTCTCCTCCTTCCCCTGCACCTCCTCCTCCTGCAACAGCTGCAGCTGGCGCTGCTCCTCCTGCTCCTGCTTCTCAAAGAGCGCGTCTTGCACGACGCGGTAGCTATCTTCCTCCAGGAACGGCCACCCGTCATTCCCATACACCTAACCATATAAAAACAAATAATGATCTCGAAACCACAAGAGAGGATCACAACAATTAGCACCAACTCCTCAATCGGTCCTTGGAACCACGGAAAGGCGCTAGCTTTGCTACAGTTACGCACGCGATTCGCCTCTTGCAGCATCGATGTTCCAAGCAAAACGTAATTTTGGGAATAATTGGACGGTTTCCTGAAGCCAACAGAAAACCCTACGTAGGAAGCAGAAAAGGAAGGATGAAGGGGACCTCGGCGAGGAGTTTCTTGATGATGCTGCGGATATCGGCCTTGGCGTAGCCCATCTGGGTGAAGTGGTCGATCGCCGCGTCGATCCGCCGATCCCCCTTCCTCGGCCGCCGCCCCGCCATTGCTCGCCCTCCTTTCCTCTTCTCGGCTTTGCTGGGGTTTTGTTTTGTTTTGTCCAAGAGAAGAGAAGAGAAGAGAGAAGAAGAGAGGGAGACGCGAGTCGTCCGGTGAGCGCTCGAAACGGCAAATTCTTCGCCGCGCGCAAGGCACGCACTGACGCACCGGTCAGGCCCAAAACGGGAAACCATAAGTCCAAAACCCAGTCCACAGTCACAGTCACGGAATCGGCGACAGCTATGAACTGCGGCTCAATCTTGAGGCCGTTGGATACCTTAGAGACTATATAAAGGAGGGGATCTCTATCTATTGTATTATTATTTATTGAAGAGCAATAAAGAAAAGTAAAAAGTTTCCTCGTAACTCTGTGTTCAATCTACTATTATGTATTGTTTGTTCTTCCATTGTTCTAAGTGATTCTACGCTTGTCGATGAGGTGATCATTCAGATTGGACTCGTCAGCGACGGTTTCTCAATACGTTATCAGCATGATCGACTCCGATCTACTTTACTCGGATCAAAAAGGTAACCATCGAAGAACGACGCTCGTAGATCAAATCGCAGTTTCCTAGACCGTTTTTAATTCCGTCATTGTTGCTTTCTAGATTATTTTTTACGGTGCAAATCCACTCTAATCTACCGCGAGCAAACTTGAAATCACCAGCCAAGCTGATCGGTAGATCGCATGAAAGCGAGGATGTTGATTGCACTGTAGATCGATGCATGAGCAATGAACAGTAAGAGAAAAAAAACTAGCCGATGCAGCCCCGTACAGCTACGCCGCCACCGATCCATCGATCGGCCACCCGCACGTGGCCGCACCGCCACCATCAGCCTCGAGTTGCGCCCAACACTAGCCTGAAGCCGCTGGTCGCCCGCACGATCCCCAAATGCATGACAGCCCCGCATGGCCGCACTGTCGCCCGGCCGCTCTGCGTCTGCGGTGCATGCGCCATCACGCGAGCAAGCGCGCAGATGCGCCACAGACGAGCTCGCCAAAGCAAGTGCTCGCCTGCGTGGGCGCTTTGCTCCACCGAAGTCGGCCCGTAACCGCCACCGATCGCCGCTGAAGCCGGCCACCGCATGCGCTCTCTGACCGCCACCACCCGCATGCATCTGACTCTCGCCGCCGCCACCGCATGCAGCTCTCACCGCCGCCGCCGCTGCCGCATGTGTGGCCCCCAGCCTCTGGCGCCACCCCGAAGCCGCTCGGCCTAGAGTGAATCGTCGCCTTGAGCGCCGCGCCGATCCCCATAGCCACGCCGCCGCCTTGAGCCGCGCGCGCGCCGCCCCCGCATAATGGCCGCGGCGCGCCGCCGAGCCACGCCCGTAGCGATCCCAAGATGGCCAAGGCGTCGCCGCCTCGGCTGCGCTTGCGCCGCGCACGCGACGACCATCAGCGCCGCAGGCGCCGCGCGCCGACCTCCACAAGGCCCTCCGTCGCGTGCTGCGTCGCTAGGAGCCTCGCCGTGCGCCCGCTGTCCAGAAGGGTCGCCGCGCCGCCGTACCCGTAGCACTTGCACACTGACCGCCTACCCAACACGCCGACGTGCCATGCAGCGTCGTCGGCTCCCACGGGATGCACCCACACCACCGACTCCCACAGGATGCGCCCGCGCCACTGCTTTGATGCACAAGGCAGGGGAAACCCTACCCCTCCCCTGTCCCTACCCCTTTGCCCGTTCGGTCATGGGCCGGCATGGGCCAAGAAAAGTGGGCTCGGCCCTATTGAATTTTGAAAAGAAAAGAATTTTTACAAAAAGGCCCTCGGGGTTTTCTAAAATTACGCGATTTTTTCTCAAAACTGAAAATTCATGGTTTAGCCCGTGGAAATTGCAGAATTCGCCGAAAATTCATATTCTAGCAGAAAAGGGCATCGGGAATTCAAATTTTGAATAATTTTGAACTTTTGAAGCATTTTTAACTCTGCTGTTATTATTTTATGCAATTTATTTATTGTATTTACTGTTTTGATTATATGTAATTGTTTATATTGCTTTTAATCACTAAAAATAGTAGTAAATCATGAAAAATGCATAGAAAAATACGGGATCACGAACCGAGAGTTCGAAGAGCATTATGAGAAATTTGCAACCATTTTATGCAAATTACCAGCAGTAATCTTATGAACTCTTTGCATGAATATAGAAATGACTGGCATCACAAACCAGGAGTTCGAAGAGCTGATCCAGCATGGCCAAAATTTGTACAGAATTTATACCAGTCTTCAACTCTGTGATAAGATAATCACGGATGAGCAGAAAATTGAGAAGCCTCTCTCTACCTTTCACCCAAATGCTGTGCAATCCGCACGCAACTATCGTCAAGACAACTACAGGGAGTATGTCGAATGGATTGACATCATGCAAGTTGCGGAAGTTCAAGATGATGTTCTAAGAAAGAACTACATCTCACAGCCACCTAGTAGTAATGTTGGCCATGAATCTAATGCTACAAACCACAAGGTAAGGAAGCCTCTCACAAAGGAGAGGGGCGAGAAGGGTAAGGTCGTGGGTCACACGTTATTAATACTTTCCGGTCTAAGAAGAAGGGCAAAGGACAACATGAGGCACACCTCGTCATTGCTAGCACGGAGGATCCACATATATTAGTTACACTCATGGATGTGGACAGCCCAGTAGTAGCCCCCATCATCCCTCTTTTGGACATCGCAGCGGCCACAGCCGTAGTTGCCCAAGAGGAGAAGATCGCCATGGAGCAGATTGAGGCAGAAGTTTATGAATACTTCACTGATTTGATCTAGTGCGCGCATTGCACTTGGATCTTTTATAGTAACTTGTAGTTTGTAATTGAAGCAGAACATTGAATTATTTTATTCTTTGAATAATAGCTGTAAGCTCTAGGAGAGCAAAGCATTAAATTCTTATGATGAGTTCTACAAGACTTATTTTCCATATTTATAATAGCAAGTTATGTTCTGATATCAGAAATATTTTATTTATGTGTTGCTTGCTTCCTACTACATATTAATAAAGTATTTTATATTAGAACGTGTGTTGCGCCCTATGGAGGAAGTGTGCTTAGCTAATAGTGGCACAACAAATACCATCTTGAGAGACAAAATTCTTTCAGTCAATCAGCAAGAATGCTGGCAGTCTTAAGACAATCGCGGGCAGCGATACTTGTATAATAGGCTCAGGAATAGCCACAATTATACTCCCGATGGGCACAACTTTGGTCATAAAAGAAGCCTTGTTGTACCCAAAATCGACTAGAACTCTCAAGGATATTCGCGCTAACGGTTTCCACGTAGAGACTAAAGAAGAGTATGGTAAGGAATACCTGCTCATTACAAAGCGTGAAAAAAGTGAAAAAATGGTATTAGAACGACTTCCTTCATATGAAACTGGGCTATACTACACTAATATTAAGGCACCTACAACCTATACTGCCCTGAAAACTATATTTAGAAGCTCTGAACTTTTCTGTCTTTGGCATGATAGATTAGGCTACTCATGTCTTAGGATGATGAGAAATATAATTAACAACTCACAGGGATATAATATCGATGTAAAAAATTTCCCGAATCTGGAAGATTTTGTGTGCTCCGAATGTGCCACCAGAAAATTAATTACTAGACTTTCTGCTCTGAAAGTAAATGATAAAGTCTCTGCATTCCTAGACCGTATCCAGGGAGACTTTTGCGGTCCTATGCAGCCCCTTGTCAAGGTCATTTAGGTATTTTATGGTGCTCATCGATGCTTTTCTGAAATAGTCGCACGTATGTTTATTGTCTACGAGAAACCACGCTTTTGCAAAGCTAATCTCACAGATAATTAGAAATAATTTCCCTGATCATCATGTGAAGTCCATCAGAATGGACAACGCCGAAAAATTTACTTCAAAGGCATTTGATGATTATTGCATGGGAATTAACGATGAGCATTTCGTACCGCATATCCACACCCAGAATGGACTAGCAGACTTTTGAAGAATTGTAATTTACCAACTACATGTTGGGGACACGCAGTCCTACGCACAGCAACTCTCATCAATTTTAGACCACCAGCATATAACATCCATTCACCTATGCAACTAGCGCAAAGGTCAGCACCGAAAAATTCTCATCTTCACAATTTGGTTGCAAGATTTATGTACCTATACTACGATCACAGCGAACTGCAATAGGCCATCTCCGAAAGTTTGGGATATACATTGGTTATGAGACAATATCCATAATCAGGTATTTGAACCCCATGACTGGAGATTTGCATACAATCTGCTTCGCTGATAGCATATTTGATGAGGATTGTTTTACCATCATTAGGGGGAGGAAATCAACTCCTTCATGAAAAATGTCAAGAAATAACAAATAACGTGGCTAGCCACGGGAAGTCCAGAAGAACATTGAAGTCTAGAAGACAATTGAAGTCCAGAAGATAGTTGAAGTCCAGAAGATAATTGATTTGCAAGCATTAGCGAATCAACTGTTTGACCACTTTAGTGATTTGAAGAGCTTGACCAAGTCGCATGCGCCTGCAAGCAATGCATAGGAGAGGGTTGAAATACCAATGAAGGTATCCCTAATCTTGTCCTAAGGCCTCATAAAAGGACGAGAACTCCAGCCCCTCGAATCCCAAGTAACTAGGGACGCTTGGTGAAAAAGGATAAGAAGGACTTGACACAGCCGATCACTAAAGTTCCCTAGAACCAGAAGGGGATCCAGTTAAGACCTGACATCAGTATGGAACCTTCAATAAAAGACATACCGGATTTGAACATCCCCACGAAGGGAGACATCAGCATGGATGTGTGCGCACACATCGGAGCTAAAAAACTAAAGGGACTTGCCCCTGTAATTGAAAGAAGCGTTGAGCAAGTAGAAGTATTAGAAGAACCGTCCCATGAAGAAATAACTATAAATTATGTGACCACGAGAGAATCTATGAATAGGACAACAGCCAATGTCGATATTTATTTTGCAAAGAAAATTGTCATGATCATCGATCTTGATCCAGAGCCTGCATTGCTTGCTGAATATAAGAAAAGATCAGATTGGGAAGATTGGTAGAAGGCAATAGAAGCAGAATTATTATCTCTGAATAAAAGAGAGGTGTTTGGGCCTGTAAGCCGCACGCCTCCCCACGTGCACCCTGTAGGGTATAAGTGGGTATTTGTTCGAAAGAGAAATAAAAATAATGAAATTGTAAGCAAGGCTCGTTGCACATGTTTCACCCAATGTCCAGGAGTTGATTATGAAGAAACATATTCCCCGGTCATGGACGAAACTACCTTTAGATATTTAATCTCAATGGGAGTAAACCTGAATTTAGAGATGAGATTGATGGATGTGGTAACTGCATACCTTATGAAATTTGGATTCGAACATTTATATGAAGGTACCTGAATGTATCTCTATCCCGAACCAAGACAGAGCAAATAGAAATCTGTACAGTGTGAAACTCAGATAGTCACTATACGGACTTAATCAATTAGGCAGGATGTTGTATAATCCCTTGAAGCGACTTTCTATGCAAAAAAAAGGCTACACAAACAATGAGAACAATCCCTGTGTATTTATATGACGATCCCGTAATGAATATCACCGGAACCCTGGAAGGTATTAAGAAAGCAATCTCTTACCTGGAGTCGGGGTTCGAAACGAAAGATTTTGGTAAAACTAAATATTGCCTAGGCTTTCAGCTTGAGCATGCCCCTGAAGGGATATTAGTGCATCAGTCAACCTACAGTCAGAAGGTGTTAGAAAGGTTCGGCTTTGAAAAGGCATACCCTTCGAAAGTGCCAATAGTCGGAAGATCCTTGCAGCAAGACAAGGACCTTTACGGACCTAGAGAAGAGGGGGAGGAAGTCCTGGACCGGAATTCCCGTACTTGAGTGCAGTAGGAGCACTTATGTATTTAGCAAACTGTACTAGACCGGACATTGCATTTGCCATGAACCTATTAGCAAGGTATAGTGCAGAACCTACCAAAAGGTATTGGTAGGGAATAAATGACATCTTCTGATACCTCCAAGGAAGCAAAGATCTTGGTCTGTTCTACAGAAAGATCCAAGACCTAACTATGAGTGGCTATACAGATGCTGGGTACCTGTCAGACCCGCATACAGCTAAGTCGTAAACATACTATGTATTCCTATGTGGTGGAACTACAATTTCATGGAAATCGTCTAAGCAAAGTCTTGTATCAACTTCGACGAACCACTCGAAAATCATAGCGCTGTACGAGGCCTCGTGAGAATGTTCTTGACTTTGGCGGATGATTCACCACATCCAGTAATCGTGTGGATTGAATACCGCACAAACTCCCACTATTATCTATGAAAATAATGTAGCTTGTGTCGCACAAGTGCAGATGGGTTATGTGAAGAGTCCTCTAACAAAGCATATGAACCCCAAGTTATTCTATGCTCATGAATTGCAAAAGATGGACGAAATTAAAGTACTACATACTAAGTCATGTGAAAATCTAGCAGATTTATTCACTAAGTCACTTCCAGCATCTAAACTTTGAAAGGTGTATACGTGGAATTAGAATGATGAGACTTAGAGAAGTGCAGAATTCAGGGGGAGAATCTTCACCAATTCATTATTAAAACTTGATCACGAAGATCGAGTACCCAAAGAATAAATCCTAGAGATTAAATGAAATCGGGTGGATTGTACTCTTTTTTCCCTTGATGAGTTTTCCTGAAGTTTCTCGGCTAAGGTTTTTAATGAGGCAATTCGTGCAGCATAGCAGAACGTGTATCATGTACTCTTTCTCCAAAAAAAAAATTCACTGGGTTTTTGTGGAGTTTCGACGAGACATGAACATGATGGATGAGTGCCCAAGGGGGAGTGTTAGGAAACCCTGGACCCAGACCTTACAGGCCTAGCCCATGATGGGCTCCTCATCCACCCTGAAGACTTTATAAAGGAGGGGACCCCCAACCATTGTATTACCGTTTAGAGAAGAGCAACAAAGAGAATCAAAAAGTCCCCTCATATCTCTGTGTTTAATCTACTATTCTGTATTGTTTGTTCTTGCATTGTTCTAAGTGATTCTATGCTTGTCTACGAGGTGATCGTTCGTATTGGACTTGCCAGCGACGATTCCTCAACAGGAACGAAGAGGGGGGCTTCAACATTGGCCCTCTTCCGCTTCTTCTTGGATACTATAATCTAGGAATGTTGGTACCCGTACCACGATAAGGAAATGTTGCAATGTTTTGTTCAGAATACGGAGAGTGCTATTTTGCGCTACATAATCAACAGACAGTTGCAGTAACATTTTCACTGACTGGTACCCTAGTGTGGTCAAAAGGATATTTATATTTTAAAAAAGGGTAGTATCCAACCAGTTGGCCACAAGCCCAGGGGTGGAATGGATCCAAGAAAACGAGCCACGAGGGTCACCGTATCTATATCCTCGCTTCCTACATACTAGAAGTTAACCCGCGCCAACTGGCGCTTATGTGATTGTCGATAGGTTTGAGGAGGTCGTTGTATTTTTCTGAGCTCGTTGTTGGTTGTGAGCTTCACTAATAGATCCTTTTTTTAAAAAAGATCATTTCCGTAAAAGCGGGTCTGGTACGTCTTGAGTATCGACAGGAAGCGAAAATGAAGTGCAAAAAAACATGCGTGAACTAAAAGTAAGGTATCTGGTTTTACCTGTGGTATTTTTCTTTTTGCGTAAAAGAAGAAATTCAAAATCTAAAATCAGAAGAAGTATGATTTCTTCAATCAATTCTATCGAACCAATAGTTTTTAATTTGCATCAATGAGAATGGATCGTTTTGGGTATGTAAAGAACTATAGATCGATTTTATTTTTGATTAATCAAAGGGACCCCTTGCTTACTACTAATGTAATAGAGCAGAAATCTATCGCTGTCATAAAGAGATAGGTCTCCTATTTTGCGGGTAACGCTCATAATAGTTAGCGAGGGGAAAAAACAATAGTGTTGGTTACCGACAGTCTTTGAGTGATCATTGATCGGTGTGCTAAGTTTGTGAGGAATTCTGTTAGGCTAAACTGTTATAACGTACAACATATGAGAAAGGTACCACATAATGCAGGTGACTGAGAAGCAATAATGATATGAAAATAAGAGGGTGCTCAAAAAACGGAAGTGTAAGAAAGCCAATGCTGCAGCAACGAAAATGTGGTGTAAAAAGACATAAGACGTTTAAACAATGGAGCATATATACAATAAAAGAGCATGTCTTCAGGAGTAAGTAGCATATTAGCTATTCATACGTTGTGTATACAAAATGAAGCGCAAGCATTAGACCACCAGAGTATAGTTTTGGGCGGACAACACTTGTGAGAGAAGTGATGGAGGGGGCGAACCTCTTAGCTGAAAGAGTCTGTGTAGTTTGATCAGACGGTACCATTGTTTTTGCAGGCTACGTTTCAATGAGTTGGTTGGTGTTTTTCTATAAGTTGTGAAAGGAATTCTCAGGGACAAGTATAAATTGTAGTAAATTCATGTGGATAAACTAATATACAACGAGTCTATTCTTATGAGTGAACCTGAAGCGGGTTTTAGTGCATGAGATAGACATCTATCAGATGGTGAAGGTACTCTTATCTCTTTTTTTCACATATGCAAGTTAAATTAGGCCACGCGACTGTGCAAACTTTAGCGTTGTGTCGGTTTCAGTCATGACAATAGCAACATAGCCAATTTTGGAAAGAACACCGAGTAACAAAAAGTAAGTATATATAGGTATGTTTGTACACATATGCATGGGCCGAATAGTAATAACAGAAATTAGAAGATCTATCATTTGCAAATATGTAGTTGGGGTCTCTTTTATTAATTTCTGTTAAGAACTGAGATGTATGTGCAGAAGGTTTAGTTTTACCTGTGGGCCAGTAGTGTCTCTTGTAGTTGTGTGATCTGTAAAGAAGCGTCTACGTACGCTTTGCGGTACAGGGTTGGTCTTTGAACTGTGGACAGTAACATAAGTTCAATGGTAAAGATAGCCATGCTAGTAAGGTCTGCGACTGATAGAGGGAAACAAATTTTTTAGGATAGAAAGGTAAATACCTGGAGGAAGTGATAGGCACAACAACTTGTTTTGTCGCCGAGAGTGTTGTGTTCTGAGGATGATCATCATCCAACTGTTATGTTGTGAAAAAGTAAATCTAGCACATTAAAATAGGAGGGGTTAATGAAGGAGAAGCATAATAAATGGTAGTGGTGGACAACACTGAAGAGCAAAGTAACGACGATAAAATAGGAAAAGGTAATGAAGTAAGATCATAATAAATGCTGGTGACGGTCTGCGTTGACTTTAGCAACAAAAAAGGAAAACATAATAATAAACGCAAACAGAGCAACGATTAGCAAACATGTTACCTCTAATCATTATAAAAAAGGGCAAACAAAGCATTTAGCGAAATAGTAGACAAAATAAATTAAAACTATGACAGGCTGCGAGCAACCAATAAACACATTTCGAAGATAACCTGAGTTGGTATGGCACTGAGAAAAGGATGCAAAACAGTTAATAGATGAATATGCGTAAAAGGCATCGAAGACATCGTTCAATTAACTGAAACGAAGATGGAAAAGCACCCACATATTTGGGTTACCCTATGAGTTTACATTTGGGGGTATTTTTCCCTATTATGGTCAGCAACTAACTCTTTATCACTAACTGATTTTTCCCTATTATGGTCAGCAACTAACTCTTTATCACTAACTGCAACCTTACCCATCGGTAATGTTTAATTGTACAACTAAAATCAACCACAAAAGCAATTATTTTCTAAAACTGAACATGGACAAAGATGGAATACTAATTGCCACAATATTTGGCTCAATCGAAGTACTGCAAATAGAAATAAAATTTGTAGCAATCTATCTTGGTAGAAACACACGTAAGGAAAGATGAAACTGTACAGCCAATCGAGCAAAAACCATAGCCTAAAGACGTCAGCTTGAACTACAATCACAAAATTTTAAATGGTAAGCGGGCACTATTATGGTCAGCAACTAACACTTTATCACTAACTGCAACCTTACCCATTGGCAATGTTTAACTATACAACTAAAATCAACCATGAAAGCAATTATTTTCTAAAACTGAACATGGACAAATATGGAATACTAAATGCTGCAATAACTGGCTCAATCGAAGTACTGCAAATAGAAAGAAAAATCGTAGTAGTCTATCTTGATAGAAACACACATAAGGAAAGATGGAACTGTACAGCTAGCCGAGTAAAAACCACAGCCTAAAGACACCAACTTGAACTACAATCACGAAATTTTAAATGGTAAGTGAGCGCGTCATTTTGACAGTTGTAATAGGCTAATAGCTCATCCTAATGGCATTTGAAGAGAAACACACCTAATAGGTTATCTTTGTCCTAGACAGTTGCAGGTGAGCTTTTCAGAACCAATGAACAGAGATGCTCCTCTTCCACTCCTGCGAATACACAAATATATGATTGAGCAGATGCAGTAGGTCTACACATCACCAAACTTGACAGGTTATGTTTTTTAGCACATATAAAATTGAGAAGAATAAAAATGACCAAAGCCTGTAGGTTGAACTGAGGAGAAAAAAATCATTTCATAGCTTCACAAGCATACAACATGTCCATTGTACTAAACAAATGACCAAAACTTGCGACATTGGGAAGAACAGAGTATGTGTTCTACATGACTATTTAATTTGCGATTGCTAACTATTTAATGTAATTTTCAATTGCTAACTATTTAATTTGCTAACATCTCACGCGCCTAATCCAGATTAATTTTTGCGGTATTGTGTTTTCATGTCTAATTTTGTGGGTGCTAATTAATTTGCATCCGACCGACCTCCGCGTCAGCCAAGTAAACTGTAAATTAAAAGCATCATGTAAGGTATCATTTCATTTTGCATTCTCATCATGTTCCTCTTCTATTAATTAGACACCAAGAGGGTGCTGCGGAGGGAATCAGATTCCCTCCCGTGCCAATCTCTTGCATGCATGCACATGTGTAAGATCGAGGAGGCCGACTAGAGGGGGGGTGAATAGGAGGTTTTAAAATTCTTTTGGCTAAAACCGATTTCTACTGCGGAAGCTAATACAAATACGGTTTTGCACAATTAAAGCCTAGAACAACTAGGTTCAACTAAGTGTGCCAACAATACAAGTCTATTGATGAATATAGCAATTAAACATATGACTTGAGCAATTCAATTCTAGCAATGGTGAATAGCACAATGAACTATTGCAATCATACACAATGAATAAGCAATTTACTACAAGGTATATAAATTGCACAATGAAAAGCAATCATCCATACACAATGAATATAAATGCAATAGTGAGACACAAGAGATCAAACCACAATTGACACGGCGATGTTTTACCGTGGTGATCGGAGACTTGCTTGGTCTCCCTAATCACGTTGAGGTAAGCCCAAACTAATTGGACCGGCTCCACGAATTAAGCCAAACACCTCAATTCCACTAGTGGTAGCTCTTTCCCGCTCCGGGTAGGTGAGCTCAACCTTCACAACACGCCGGTCTTCTCACAAGCTTCTTGAGAAGATCACCGGTCCACGACGCCCACGCCGTCTAGGTGTCGGCAAACACCAAGAGTAATAAGCCAAGCCCCTTGCTTGACTCTCACCACGTGCAACGAATGCACAAGCTCAAGTGGATACAAAATCCACCTCTAGATGCAACACATGCAACTAGAGACCTCTCTCCTTGCTCACAAGGTGCAACACATGCACAATTGAGAGGAGAGGCTCATACTAGCTCAAGAGAGTGAAATGGGATGCCAAAGGTTACCTCTCAACCGCCAAGGGGTATTTATAGCCCCTACAACAAAAACTAGCCGTTGGGAGGCAGAAACAGCCAAAAACTAGCCAATTCTGACCTCGGGCGGTCGTATCAAGACTCACAAGGGGCGGTACAACCGTTCTGGCGGTCGTATCGCTCTTTATCTGCGGTCGTACCGCAACCCAAAAATCAGCACGACATTTTCACTGCAAAAAGGTCATAACTTTTGACTCCGATGTCGAATTGAGTGATCTTGGACTCTATGGAAAGCTTATTAAGAGGGCTACACAACCCTCCTATTTGATTTGATCTCAAACACATTTTATCAAATCAAAAGCACAACTCAAGAGCCACTACCATGGTCTAAGTCCAAAGAATTAGCAACAAGCAATCTTAGATCATGCCAAGGGAAAATACATGAATCCCAACAGTTTGCAAAACACATTTGCAAACTTAGATCATGCCACAAGGAGTAGGTACATGGACTTCAACCATTTGCAAAACACATTTGCAAAGTATAGTCTCATGCTACAAAGATTAAATGCATGAGCATCGACTATTTGCAAAACACATTTGCAAATAATAGCATCATGCCATGGTGAGCTAGAGCAAGTGAGATTGAGCTATCAACACATGATGAGACTCAAACTACTAGACAAGACCCCTCTTAATAGTACGGCAACCTGTACTAGCAATCCGGTCTTCCAACCAAACACCAAGACCGGTAAAAGACTAGGAACACATCTTTAGCCCTAGCTAGTCATACCTTTGCCTTGAGCATCTTCTTGAAGGTTGATGACGCACATCTTCACTTCAAGTCCGGGTCATCGTCTTGACATGCATCAACCCATGATGCATCCTTTACTTGACCTCCATCAACACATGATGAGTCCTCTCTTGACTTGATGATCAACTCATGGTCATCTCTTCTTCGAGATCTTGATATGCATCAACACATGATGCATCCTCTTCTTGAATCTTGACTTGATGACGATCAACTCATGATGCCATCCGAAGTCTCCATTACCCTGGAACATAACCTATTCATCCAACTCATGGAAAATGTTAGTCCCATAATGATTAACATCAATTACCAAGATATACCTGCAATAATGCTCATAAACAAGTCATTGAAAATCCTGGACCGGTACTACCGCCAACCAAGTTGCGGTACTACCGCTTAGTCGATCGCATCGCCATTGAAGGAGCGGTACTACCGAATCTGTGGTTTCCATTTTTTGAAGATTACAAGCATTCCGAATTTTTGTACCGCCATATAAAAAGCGGAATGACCGAAGTTTGCAGACGACCGTTCCCAAACGCGAACGTCGATTTCAGATTGAGTTTTGAGTAGATTTGCACTTGTTCTGCTTTTTATTGAACCGCCTCACAAATTTGAACGATCCGCTACTGCACGACCAGTAGGTCACGAGCGATACGACCGATTTCCATGAGAGGAGGCGAGGCAATTTGCAACGCTTCTGGTTTTATTGAACCGCCAACTAAAATGCGGAATGACCGCGATGCGGTACGACCGTTCAAGGACCCGGTCGTTCCGCTTGAACACTTAATTGGCTGTTCCCTTCAAAATGCGGTACTACCACCACATAAAATTCGGTCATACCGCGCACCAGATGATGACCACCAAGTATAATCAAGCGGTACTACCGATTTTGGACTGAAGCACTTAGAACTTTTCAATTTGATTTCAAATTTAAATTCAAATGCATGCATGATCCTAAATTGATCCAAAGGGCAAGAATATGCTATCAAGCTACTAGCCATGATCCCTCTATTGTCATGCATTTTCATTACCATGTCGCCATCCATAAACTGGGACTAAGCCTTTAAACATCTTAGCACACACATTAGTCCCACAACACAATTGCAAATAAATGAATGTAGATAGGTATGAGTATATAAGCACTACACAAGTTGTATATACTCATATGAATATATATAACTACACAAGTTATATATAATCAAAGGATATATGAGCACACATGTCTCATATACACACATGAATATATTAACTTACAAGTTATATATATTCAAGGATATGTGAGTACACATGAACTACACAAGTTATGTTATACTCACATATAAGTATATTTAGACTACACAAGTCTTATATACTCACATGAATATATTAACTATGCAAGTTAAATATATTCAAAGGATATGTTTCAAAGTAAAGATCCCAAATATGTGTGGAAACAGAATATGGATCAATACTCATGAAACCTCAAAATATAGAATGAACTCCCCTATATGTGTGCATACATGAATATGTAATGGAAACATATGCACATATTTAGGTTAATCTTTTGGTGGAGTTCAACCTATATTTTGGATCCAAGAATGCAACAAAATATAAGAACTATAAAGTCGAATGCATACCTCTTTTGTTCTTTATATCCAAACGAGACTAATCATGAGATAAGGCAAATAGAAGACTTAGTCTCACAAATAGATTTATCATTATAAATGCATACCTGTTTGGATTTTCCTTTTGTTTATCCAATGAATTGGATTTGTCATTAATCACATGCATGCCTTCATGGTTTTCACCTTTATATCCAAATAAGACTACATAATATTGATATCAATGAAAGTGTTAGTCCCACAATTAGATTTGTCATTAATCACCAAAACTCCATTAACACATAATGGCAGGTCTAGATCCTTCAACATGTATATAGACAAAGACGTGAAGGGAGTAACAGACTAGAGGGTTGAGGGGACGGGCGAGGGGATGGATTAGAGGGTTAAGGGACGGCGTGTCGGTGGTAGCAGCGCGTCCGGTCGGTCACGGGCCGAACGTGGCTTTGTGCGCAACACTAATTAATTTCGCTAATTAGAGGGGCGTTTGGCCCGTGAGCAACCAGGCGAGCGACGTGGAGTCTAATATTGCATGGACAGTACTAGCTCATTTAATATTTCGCTAATGATAGATTTCGCTAATTAGAGGGGTGTCTGGCCCATCACCGGCCGGACGAGCGATGTGGACGGGCGTCTGGCCTGTGACCGACCGGATGAGGCGACGTGTCGTGTTGACATCGCGTCCGGCCCATGACCGACCGGACGAGGCGATGTGTCGACATCGCAGCCGAGCCGTGACCGGCCGGACGATGGTTCAGAATTGCAATTTCGTTTTGACAGCCGCTACTTACATAATAAAAACATTTGTAACATGCTATTTACGCTAAAAAATCGGTAGCACGCAACAAAGGACATGCAATTCGCAAGAAAAGCAAGGCAAGCCGCAGATGGCATGTAGATTGCAGAGCATGCATGCGTAGGATGAAAACATGCAGCAGCAAAAGAGGGGCTTGGGTGGCTGGGCACTCGGCAGGTAGGGACAAATTGCGGCTCGGCAAGGGAGAAGCAAGGGAGAGGAGGCGTGGTAGGGATTGGGTGGCGGCTAGGGCAGGGGCTGCTCCCTCGGCATCTTTATGGTGCTAGCCCACCTTGGGCCACGGTGTCGTGGGTCGAAAGCCCATAGCCCAACTTTTTCCCTTTCTGCGCAAAAACCACACTAACTCTTTTAATTCATTCTCTAATGTGTTTCAGGATATTACACTGTGGTTAACTGTTATAATTGCAACCAGGATATGCACTAGACTATGGCATATTGCCTTTAACAGTCATTTCAAGTGTTGATTACTGGCTGGTAGAGGCACAATTTTTGTTTTTAGGCAATAATGTTGGTGTGCTAGCCAGTATATGGTCATGGATTATGACCGAAACCAGTAAAAAAAATCCTGGTCCACCTTTCTAGATGAACTACAGAAGTAGAAACACAAACTAATAATGAACTGTGCATAAATATCTGAAGGTGTTGATCGGACCTGTTGTCGTAAAAGGAACGAAACAATGATTGCAAACTTGAGAAGGTCCCAGATGTGAACCATCTAACTTGTCATCGTACCACTGCTCACGACTAACATCATCATAAATCAACGAACCCCATTCCTAATAGGTTTTGATACCTCCACCTATTCATCCATTCTCCCATCCAAATTCTGAAGTAATTGTGTTAGATGTATTTTTGTTGCCTGGCATTAATCGAATTCAAAAGTCGGTATATGAAGGAAAGGTACCTTGACTAAGGAAGGATATAGCATAGAGGAAAGCAACATACCTGGCCTGGAACACGAGAGGGATCATCGCTGGGTGGGCGAGATCGTGCTCTTGTCTTCTTGCATTGGGCCTTGGGGACCTTGCCACAGTGAGGGGGAGGCCGATCACGACCGACGATCGCGAGAGGTGTGACTCTAGAGAGGGAGAGGGAGGGGAACGAGGGCTCATGAGGGGGCTGCAGGCACGCAGTAGATAGGAGGCGGAGAGGACGACGGAGGGCAGGCGGCGCCACGCAAGGCAGCCGGTGGCACAGGAGGTGGCGGCCTAAGTGGGTGCAAGGCGAGGGATGGAAGGGAGGGGAGGCGCTGAGGCGATGGCTGGGGAGGGAGATCGAAGGGGTGGGGAACGAAGAGGGAGGGAGCGGTAGCGGGGGACGACGGGGGAGGAAGAGCGGGGGATGGCGCCGACACAGCGGCTAGGGAGGGAGACCGAGGGGACGGGAGGGAGGGAGCGACGGCGGCGGGAGAAGGAGGCCGAGGGGGGAGGGGCGGGGACGAAGAGGGAAGGGCTAGCAATGCTAGTAGAGAGGGGCACTGGAGGAAAAAGAGGGAGGGGATAGGAGGCAGAGGGGCAAGTAGCAAGGGGAGGAGCGGTGGTGCTAGATCGAGCGAGAAAGGAGACCGAAGGAGAGAGAGGAGTGGGATTAGGGTTTGCGCTCGAAGGATGCTGTTGGAATGAGGCTTGTATTCATTCCAATAGGCCAAGAGACCAATATATACCATGTACAAGGTTTATAATTATGCAAAGAATACCCTACACTATCTACATATCTAACACCCCCTCAAACTCATGGTGGATCAACAACACTGAATTTGGAAAGGTAGAATCTATGCTGAACTCTAGTATGTGCCTTGGTGAAAAAAATCTGCTAACTGAAGCTTCAAAGGCACATATTGATGATCAATAACTTGGTATTGCACCTGTGATCGCATTTACGAGCCATCGACTCGAATGTGCTTGGTGAGCTCATGCTTCATAGGATCTTGAGCAATGCTGATCGCACTAGTACTATATGATAAGAGAGGAGTCGGTGCAGAAGTGGAAACACCTAAATCCTCAAGTAGCCACCGAAGCCAGGTGATCTCAACTGTCAACGACGCTATGGCTCTCATCTCAGCCTCAACGCTCGAACATGAAACTGCAGTCTGCTTCTTGGTCTTCCAGGCAATCAAGGAGGAACCAAGAAAAACATAATAGGCAAAAAGAGACCAGCGATCATAATGATCACTAGCCAAGGTTGCATCAGAGTTCGTCTGAAGCTGCAAAGAATTAGAGCGAGGAAAGAAAAGACGACGAGTGATGGTCCTGCGAAAATATCACAGAACACGAAGAAGATGAGTGTAGTGAAGCTGAGTGGGAGCAGAGATGAACTGACTCGGGATGTGAACTGGGTAAGAGATGTCAGGGCTAGTGATCCCAAGGTAGACCAGGCTCCCGACAAGATGGCGGTAGCAAGTGGGATCCTCAAGAGGCTCACCATCAGTAGGCGGCTGCATGTAGACCTCTCCACGCAGCTCGCTATTGAGAAATGTATTCTTAACGTCCAATCGATAGATGGGCCACTGTCAAAAAGAGGCCACATCAAAGAGAATGCGAACAGTGGTCATGTGAGCAACAGGAGCAAATGTCTCATTATAGTCATGGCCATGCTCCTGCTAAAAATCACGCACCATAAGATGAGCCTTGTAGCGCTCAAGGGAACCATCCAAGCGGTCTTGATCTTGCACACCCACTTGCACGTGACGGGAGTGACACACACAGGTAGGGGCACAAGATCCCAAGTGCCAGTACGCTCCAAAGCAGCAATCTCCTCAGACGTCGTGAGCTGCCACTTAGGGTGAGCAGCAGCCTCGCGGTAGGTTGTAGGCTCATAAAGAGCAGTGGCTGCAGAGCCGTAGCGATCAGGCGGCCGAACAGTGTGATGATCACGAAGATCGTATCTAGGAGGAGAAGGCGTAGCGGGACCCAATAAGGACGAAGAAGGAGAACTGGGAACAGGGCCCAGCAAAGACGGAGACTTAACAGGGGAAGGAGTGGGCCGAGGACGGCGAGAGTAGTGTAGGGGAAAAGGTGGAATCTCAACAACAGAGCGGGAAGGAAACTCCGACAAAGGGGGAATAGGTGGAGCCGAAGGGGAAGGAGGCGAAGAAGATGGAAGATGAGGCGAAACAATGGTGGAAAGTTGAGAGTCAGGAAAAATCAGAAAGGAGATCGACTCAACAAGAGAATCTGGGCTGACAAGGGGGGAACGAGGGTAGTAAGATTGAGACTCGTCAAAAGTGACATCCCAAGAAATCCTCATCCCGCGAGCAACAGGGTCATAGTAACGATAACCTTATGCTCAAGACTGTAGCCAAGGAAAATACACTCAACTGACTGGTAGTCAGCTTGATGCGCTCACGAGGTGGAAGAAGGACGAAACAGACAGCCGAAACTGCAAAGATGACTGTACTTTGGAGCTCGACCAGAAAGACGCTTGATAGGGGTAGAACCCCGAAGAGCAGTGGAAGGCTGCATGTTGATGAAAAAAGCAGTAGTAGAAACAGCCTCAACCCAGAAGTGAGGGGGAACAGAAGAGGCAAGCATGAGAGCGCGAGTGGTCTCAAGCAAGTGACGATGCTTATGCTCAGAGACACCGTTCTGAGCATGAGCACCAGGACAAGAGTACTGGGGAAGAGTGCCCTGCTCAGCGAGAAAACGACGCAAAGTAGTAGAAAGATACTCACCACCAGAATCGGCACGAAACACATGAATGACCGAATCAAACTGAGTGCGAACCATGGTGGCAAACATCTGGTAGATAGAGAGAACCTGACTGCGAGAGGACATGAAGTAGATCCAAATATGACGAGAATAATCACCAATAAAGATCACATAGTACCGATGACTGTAGGATCGTAATGGCAATCAGAGGGGGGGTTGAATGATTGCAGCGAATTTACCACCGAATTCAAACTCCCATCTGGCAAGAAGACCTCTGGAATTCTCTCGGTGTCTTTTCTAAGACCTTCACGAACCTTCTGAGGACCTCTCGAGAACACTCTTCAAAGACAAAGATAAGCAACAAATCAAGAAACAAAGTTGAACGAATCTGAACTTTATTTCTCAAACTTGATTTGTGTCAACAAAGCGCTCATCAAGCACCCCTCAAAGCCTCCCACAAAAGACCTTACAACACTATCTCAACTTTACGCTCAAAATACAACTCAAAACCGTAACTCCAAAGCTGCGGCCAAAACTATCTCTCCCGTGTACACCGGTTAGCTCCTAACCTGCCTCTATTTATACCCTAGAATCCTATCTATGTCCAACACGACACCGATACGGATTCTATCTCGAAAAAACATCCCACGCCGCAAGCCTCCAGGACTTCTCCCGTAGCTCCAGCGTAAACCACCTTTGAACTCCACATGCTCCAACGCAAGCTCAACCATCTCGCAACATCCATGACCACCAAGACCTCAGATCTCCCCAATCCTAGTCCGAGTCCTCCTCGTCACGACAATAGTTGCCTTCACGCTCATCCTGCACATGCAAAGATCAAAGAAACAAAATTCAGCACAAGTTCTCCAAACTTGACCAACATTAGCTTAGACACACACATAAACACTATCATGCAACATGCAACAACTAAAAACCATTATCTCAATCAATCCCGTAATCAATTCTTCAATCGAAACATCGTTCAGTTCTGAAACGGTATTACCGACATGTTATGAACGGTACTACCGCACTGCGGTCGTACCACACCACGAAGAATTCCAAAAACAATCTCTCTGAAAAAACCATACCGCTCTCAAACGGTATTACTGACATGCGATACTACCTCTGTTCAACACGCGGTACTACCGATCTGCGGTCGTACCACACCAAGCCATGGTACTACCGTTTTTCATTTGAGCTCAAAAACTCTCGAAAACATCTCCTTTGGAAATTCCATACCGCAACCTTGCGGTCATACCTTTGTGCGGTACTACTGCTATTCAAACTGCGGTATTACCTTCCTACGGTCGTACCGTTCCACACCTGCGGTACTACCGTAATTCACTTATCAAAGCTTGTCAGAAACACTCTCTCTCTCAAAGCTGCGTGGACGCTCCAGATGATTTGACCGACCGGACCACGCTTCACAACCGTCGGATTTTAAGAGTACTGTAGCAAGTCAGAACGTTCCCGTTGATTTCATCAGTCAGATTTCCATCCAAAGGCTCACAATGCTTTAGGATCTCGGACGATCCGAACGTTCCTCTCAATATAAGCCGTCAAATCAAGATCTAACGGTGCGAGCAAAACACGCGTTCGAAACCTTGACTTGCGGTACTACCGCGCTTCACAAACGGTCATACCGCACTACGGTAGTTCTGCATATAAAAAGCCGGTACTACCGCTTCCAGAGAAAATCCAAAATCCAAACACAAGACTTCGGGAAATTTCATACCGCCAACAATTGCGCGGTTGTTCCGCCCAGAGGTAGTTCCGTAGACACAAAGCCGGTACTACCGCAAAACCTGACAAATGCTGATTTCCGACAGAACTCAAAAACATGTCAGCATCTAAGATCACAAGCATGTTCCAAAGACAATGTATTCATCTTAAAACACCAAGACTAAGTCTTTCTTATTGTCAATGTGTTCATCATCAAATATCAGGACCAAAAACCTCCTGGTCTTACAATGACCCCCTTTCGACACGAAAGGAGACGAACCTCAAACATCAAAGTGAACAAGATCAAAAGAACAAGTAGAAATAGAAACACTAGAGGGATAGGGGAGCCACAACTGCTTGTCAAGCTTGCAACCCATACAATGTAAAGAGGTGTCCCCAGAAACAGACCCAAGAACACCACGACCAACTAAAGAAGATAGACGCGAGCCACAGAGATGACCGAGATGATGGTGCCACTGAGCGAAGGAGGTAGTAGAGGACGCTGCAAGACCAGAGGTAGTGGTAGTGACTGACTGGTTGGTAGAGATAGCGGAAGGAAGATGCAGCCAGTCGAGCTCCCAAAGACGCTACAAATCACAACGCCGAGGGCCAGTACTAAGTAGAGTTCCCATGCGGTGGTCCTGAACACAACAAGAGTCCAATTCAAGAACAACACAACAGTCGTGATCAGTGATCTGACCAGCCGACATAAGCTACATAGTAAGCTGAGGAACATGAGAGACTGCAGCAACATGAAAAGAAGAAGTGGAAAAGGTGCCTCGTCCTGTAACAGGAAGAGAGGTACCATCTATAGTCTAAATAGTGGAAGGAAAAACTATTGGACACATAGAAGTGAAGTGGGTAGAAACTGATGTTATGTGAAAGGAAGCTCTAGAGTCCAAGATCCATGGAGACAAGATACCTGACGTGGAAGGAGGTGGAGGCGAGGAAGACTGCTAAGAAGCAAGAGCCGGATGAGCAGAACCCGAGGAGTTTGAGGACGAGCCGACACCTAGGCGCTGGAGCAATGCTAGGAGCTACCGAGTGGCGTCACCGGAGGAGCCCTAGCGAGAGGCGCTAGCTCCTAAGTGGGAGGAACCTCCTAAGCCCTTCGGGGGATGTCCACCCCGACGACCCTGGTCCCGCCTCCACTTGTAGCAGTCCTGATACCTGTGGCCGTCATGCTGGCAGTAGGTGCAATGGAGACCTGTAGTAGAGGCAGCAACCACCGATGCGCTAGGAGCTGGAGGAGGCATCACGGTCAATGCTGAAGAAACAGGCGAGGGAGCATGTGCCGAAGCAGACAAGACAGCCTGCATAACAGCCACAACACGGTGACAAGCCTCCTCAGCACGCACACCCGTGAGGGCCTCCACCAAGCTCGGGCACAGGTGATGAGTCAGGAGCTGAGCACGCACAGTCTCAAACTCAGGCCAGAGACGCGTCAGGAAGTCGTAGAGACGATGAGTTTCCTAGTGAGCGCGGAGCCGCACACAGCAGGGACAGGTCCGGCAGACATCCGGCCTCAGAGAGTCTAGCTGACATCACACCTCAGACAGCTGCTGGTAGAAGTCATCTACGGTGGCATCGAGCTGCTAAAGAGAATGCACTTGGTGCACGACTAAAAGGTACATAGCATCACTCGTTGGCTGGTAGTGAGCTCGGAGGCGCTCCCACATAAGTTGTGTCGTCGGCAGCTCTACCACATCCATGGAGATGGCCACAGGCATGCTACCCACCAGGATGGCGATAGCACGAGCCTTGGCATCCTGTCATCGCTCATAGGCGTGTAGCTCAGACTAGTAGATCTCCAAGGCCTCCTCCAGTGCAGCATTGGCGGCCTCCTGAGCCGTCGGATCCGCACCAGCAGGAGGAGCGGGCAGAATGGACAGTGTAGGGCGAGGCGGACAGGGGTGCTCGCCGGTGAGATGACCCCAGAGACGCTGGCTGTTGAGGTGGATCCTCAGGTGAACGACCCACTCCCGGAAGTTCGTCCCATCAAATCGAACTGGGGGGAGTGGGATGGCGAAGGAACTTTCGGTAGAAGCTATCAGGGATGACTTGACCAAATCCAAAGTCAGAAGTCGATGAGCTAAAGTCGAGGTGCTCCCCTGTTTTTTTAATACCAGAGAAGCCAGGGCGGATGGAAGCCGGAGCTACGACCGCTGGCTCAGTGAAGCCAGAGAAGAAGCCCGCCGGCTCCCAATGGATCGGAGGAGCCGGTGTGGAGCTGGAGCCACCGGCTCCACCGAAGAAAACAACAAAGCGTTGCTCTACTCGGGAGAGAGAACAGAGCAGGAAAACCCTGCTCTGCTTGACGACTTCACAGGCGACCGGTGGCGGCGAGGAGGATCCAGTGCGGGAGACGGCGTTGATGATCCGATGGCTGGTGCAGCCGCTGTGCGTCAGGGTGGCGGGATCCGTCGGCGCCGTGCGTCGGGGTTAGGCGAGATCCAGTGGCGGCGCTAGTAGCTCAGATCCAGCGCGGAGGAGGCACGACAACGGTGATCTGGGCATCGAGCTCGGCTCGAAGCAGCTCGGGCGGCGGGATCTAGTGGCGGCACCCGGGACGAGGCAGGAGTAGCTCGGGCGGCAGTAGGTTGGGGGAAGAAAACAGAGGATGAAGATGGGGAGAGTGGCGGCAACGGTGGTGGCTGGTAAAGCCCTAACCCTAAACCTAGCCTTGCTCTGATACCATGTTGGAATGATGCTTGTATTCGTTCCAATGGGCTAAGAGACTAATATATAACATGTACAGGGTTTACAATTATGCAAAGAACATCTTACACTATCTACATATCTAACAGATGCCGACTGTCCGGACACTATCTACATATCTAACAGATGCCGACCGTCCGATGACGATCGGCGCGTGTCCGAAGAGGCCCTCTCTCCACGCAATCTGGACCGTCCAGCGACGATTTGAGCGGCCAACCTTTTCAGGGTGATGTGGCCCGCGTCGAGGGTTGGCCCTTTCCACCGGTTATTAGCTATTAACTATTGTAATACATATAGGGTGTGTTTGGTTGGGTGCATAAGCTTGGACTAGGCTCAGGTGCAGAATCTTTTTGGTTTCACTTGTTTGGATGGCTGCACGCGTAAAGCAACCTGGCTGAGCAGATGCAAAAGATGCCTTTGGGTCAGGCTGGACAGAAACACCCAATTTCTCCGTTTCTCCAGATGCAGGCTCTGCTAACAATGTTATTAAGAGGTGATCAGTGCATATTAGGTAGTATTAGAGTGGATTAAAGTGGGTTAAGGTAAAACGAGGGCTATTAGAATATATTAAGACAAAATTAAAGTCATGCTAATATTTTTCTTTTCCACCATCTCTTGCATCTATACTTGCGGTCAACGTCCTTATACACCCAACCAAACAATATATCAGCACAGCCTGACCCAACAGAAACAGCAAACCAAACAACTCATATTGCATTTACACAGCTTGACTCGCTTCAGCCTGGATGACCTGTACGGGCTAGGCTAAAGGTATGCAGGGAACCAAACAAACCCATAGTGTCTCCATGGGTTCGGCCTTGGGCCACGCTAGGGATCCGCCCTGACAAGCCCACGGCTACTCCACCAGTTGGCCATATCGTATACTCGTGATGGACAGTCACTCTATCTAGCATAACCAAATTTGTGGTGCTATAATGGTGTGCGTTTCTTTCATCTAAAAGCAATGGGTGAATAGTCCCTTGATACTGTGCGATACTATACTAGTTGTGATACAACTATTTTATTCTGTAATGCAAATAATTATTGTGCTCCCTCACCATATTGTTCTTTGGTCGATCATTACATATCGACAGTGACAACAATACATCTTAGCTAGAACGGACAGTGATGAGATGTTCATGCCAAGACACTTAATACTACCAGCACCAATTTAATGGAATCGCATGACGACAACTTAATCATAGTTATAACCAACTCAAGGGTGAATCCAAGTTACTGCTAGAAAATTAAAGTTGATACAGGCACTGTCAAACAGCACCACATATTCTGCTGACATCCTCCATCCAAACAGCAGTTCCATCTCAGAGGTGTCTGCTCTCCGACAGATACTTTTACTACAATTACCTTCAAGTAAATTCATGGACTGCCAGAACTCCCTGCATTAAGACTTCTCCATCCTTGTAGATCACCATCTTGCAACTCTTGGTATCGGCCTACCTGCAAGATTCAGGAGACAATGATTCATTAGTGTTTATCAAAAGTACACAATGTTCAAGGTATTCGTTCAGAAATGTTAGGTTATAATCCTCATATGGATTAACATCGTTCAGAAATGTTAGGTTATAATCCTAATATGGATTAACAACTGTACGAAAATAAGGCAAAATTTGATATATATATATACCACTAAAAAACACGGCGTTTTGAGATATGCCACTCAGAATCTTGAATTTATATGACACTCTAAATCTTATTAGCTTTGATATATATCACTCTAGAACACTTTTGCCCTTAGCTTGTTTCTTCCTTGCTCTTCATGTTACCGTGAAGCTCCATCCCATTCCCATCTCCATCTCTATCTCCCTTCTGTCACTACAGAGGGATGCGTAAAAATCCACAAATCCATCACTTTTCTGTAGCCTTCGTCTGCTCTCTCTCCCATCTGCTCACGGAACAGAAGGATGAGCAATTTGGGGTTTCGGGGAGGGAGTGGTTGAATGGGAAAGGACACGACCACGGTAGCCAGGCCACCGGTGACTTGAGCAGGAGGCGGATGGGCTTGTCCGCAGGTGTGGAGCACAGGAGCATGTCACCGACGCAGAGGCTGGAGAAGGCGTGTGCGTCCGAGGATGCGCCGGCGGCGAGGAGGTGCGTGGTGGCGAGCGATGAGGCAGCTCCGGGCTCTAGGCCAGGGCGTCGCCGCTGAGCGCGTCCCCCTGCGCGTCGTGATGGCCGCCGCGCTCTGGTCGGAGGTATTTCAGGAGAGAAGAAAAGGGGAGGAAGAAGAAAGCTAGAAGTAAAAGTGTCCTAGAGTGGTATATATCAAAGCCAACAAAAAGAGTGGTATATATCCAGATTCAAAATTCTGAATGGTATATCTCGAAACACCGTGTTTCTTAGTGGCATATATCAAAATTTGGCCGAAAATAATGCCGACAGGCCTTTTCACAAAGTTTACATTTCTGATAAATATTGTAGTTTCTCAAAAAAAAATCTTATTTTGTATAGTTTCTAAAAAGAAAAAAAAAACTCATCATTATAACAAGGAGACAGACAGAATCAAGATCCTATCCAGTAAAATGGACTTCCTTGTTCGAACAGATACTAGTTATAATCCAGTAACTGCTATTGGAAGTTCACTGAAATTTTGTTGCCTTGATTTAGGAAGAATTGGTTTTGTTGCATGCATTCATGAGGAAAGTAGCAAGGGCATATACTACTAATCAACTTTCCTTCTTTTCTGCATGTTTTTGTTCAAATAAAACTCCAGAAATAAACCTTTTTTTAACATAGTAAACATTTAAGGTAGTGGCGTGTTCATAAGAATGGATCTGGCATGCCATACATTTGGTACGTTCAGTCTGTGTGATATGTTTTCTGTTCCTAGCAGGTGTAAGTAAATTCTGTAGCGATCATCTTCCATTGTATCAAAATCATAAGAACAAAAATTTAGATATGAAAAAACTGACCAGTCACAACAATTCTGTCACTAATAACAAAATAAATAAACGGGAGCAAGGCAGATCAGAGGTCAGAACCATCACCAGTTAGCAGGGCGCACATCGCATCCACTCGGTCGCTTCCTCCTAGGAAGCAAGCCACCTCCAGGAGTCGGAACATTCACTGGAGGTGCAGTCACCTCGTGTCGTCGACCAGCTGGGGGCCGTTTCTCAATCGGAACATTCACTGTAGGAGCAATCACCTCATGCCGTGGACTAGCTGGAGGCTCCAGTTGCTCAACAGCTGACTCTCCATTGTCTGATTCACTCTCAGATTCACTAATCCATCCAAAGCAGGGAGGCCTTGGACGAACAGTGCCCGTAGCTGCAGGGCCAGGGAGTAGCACTATAGGTTCAGGAGGAGGATACTCAATGGGCCTAGCTCGAGGCTTGGCTTGCTCAACGGCTGACTCAGATTCAGCTGGGGCGTGTACTTCTGAGATTTGCGCATCGTTTTCAGGCGGTGCCTCATCTGCTGCTGCTTCTTGCTGCTGCATAAAAACAGGAGGCCCATTGAAAGATCTGACTGGGTGGCAACAGAAATCCCAAACAACAACTTAGTCCTGAATGAACAAGATTTTTCTTTTTCATAACGATTTGTTTATGCGCTTTCATTTGGACAGATTGTGCCAAAAAAAATTGATACTGGTGGTATATTTGAGTAACCTATTATCCTTTCAGTGTAAGCAGGTTCTCAAATACCAAAGCGGTGCTGAGAACTTGAGATGGGCGTTTGTGCTTAAATTGATAAATTCAGCAGTTTAATGTAGTAGGTCTCAAAAAAAACAAACAGTTTAATGTAGTAACCTGCATTTTAAAAAAAAAATCCCCTGGACCTCTTACAGGCATCAAGAGATTCCAAGGCACTAAAAATACTAAAATTCAGTCCATCTATTAATGTAGTCATTTTATATACACTGGATGGTAGGCATTAGTATGACAGTGTAAGATCACAGAAAATACTGCTTAAAGAAAGTCGAATCACTTTAAGGGATTCAATGGCACCAACGTTGCAATATTCCATGCACCAGATGGTAGGTGCGGGCGACGACAGTGAAAAATTCCAGACAAATAGCACTTGGCAACCTGATATATAGGTAAGGCATGAAAAATAGGGAAAGGGGACAACCTTCTGCTGCTGCTGCTGCTGCGCCTGTTCTTCCAGAAGCCTGTCAAGCACAATGCGGTACGATCCCTCCTCCAGGAACACCCACCCATCTCTCCCGTACAGCTGAATTGAAAGTACGATTTATCCACATTAATTAGAAAGAGTTCCTCAATCAATCAATCGGTTCTATTCTATTTTCTTTGTGAAGAATCAATCGATCCATCAGTTCTTGAACCATTCAAAGAAGTAGACATGCACACATTAACTAACAACGCAAGGATGAAACCAAAGGTGTTAATAGCTTTGCTAGCTACATCATGCGATAATGTTGCATTTGCGGTCGATGTACGAGATGATTCACAATGTACTAGATGGCAAGAAAGAACATGCATACATTACAGACACAGTACATACCTGTAGGAGCTCGTTGATGACCCTGCGGATATCGGGCCTGGGGAAGCCGTAGTGGGAGAGGCGGTCGATGGCGGCGTCGATCCGCCGCTCCCCCCTCCTCGGCCGCCCCATCTATCTAGCTCCTCTCCCTTTCTTCTCCTCCTCCTCCGCTCTGCTCCCTTCTTCTCTGTTATTCTCTTCTCGGCTCTTCTCTGCTCGTAAGCTTTCTGTGTGTCTCAGCTCGGGAGAGAGGTTAGAGAGAGGGGGAGAGAGAGACGAGACGAGACGAGACGCACGCAGCGCTGTGCAGCCGTGACTCGTGTGCGCAGCACAAAGGAGGCAGGACTGCTTCCTTTAAAAGGGCAACGATGGTAGGTACGGCCTCTGGCGATTTTGACGAGGCGTTGCGTCTCGGCCTGTCCCTATGTGCTCGCCAGCTAGCGTACCGCAGTACGTCTTGATCTCATTTACAAATTTTTGGCTTATGACCTATATTTGCAGAAATATACGTATTTGTAAATATATTAACGTTGCCGTACTGCCACCGTGCAGCAATGGCTCCTGCGTCGCCACGTGGCCCTTCCTGCCTACCCCAGCCGCCAGCTCAGCCATTGCCGCACGGCCGCACGTCCGTGTGGCAACGGCCCACGCGCCGCCATGTCGCCCTCCTCTGCCCGCCCGCCGCTAGGGTTCAGGAAATTAGGGTTTTGGGGTTGCTTGTAGAAATTTTAAAACATAGCAAATGAATTTAAAAAATTATGAAATTTTATGTGGAGGCTCCCGACACAGTGTACTATACGGTGTAAATTTGTCATAATTTTATTCGTTCAGAATTTTTCCCGTAATTTCATATAAATGTACTTTTGCTGGATGAACGCTCTGTCGTACATCTTGGAGCCGTCGATCCACTCGAAGAAGTGGCAGCGTATCTCGGGCTACCATTACATGGGGATGAAGTTAAAAATTTACGGAATTCAATGTAGAGAGAGGAAAATCCATGCGTGCGAAAGAAACGCTTACGAGGTGGTGCTCGCACGTGTAGTACGCCCGGGCAGAGGTGTTTGGATGTGTGGATTGAATGATCTCTGCCGGCTCGCCACAAACACACTGCGAGACCGGAAACCATGGTGGTACCGGATCATTTTTCATTGAATAATCTAGATATTGTAGATGTTTGGCCTTCTGCGCAAGCCACTTGCGCTTCTGCAATATACTCGCGTAGAAGTTTGCCGATGAGTCCGACATATCTGGGTATCGTAGAAGTTTCGTTGTACATCACAAACAAGGTGGATAATACATTAAATTACGACACTGAATGACGACTAGACGAGTTCGGTCTACTTGGACAATCATTCATTGAGTACCCATGGGTCTTGCATATCCTGCACTTGATTGTGCGGCTAATACTGGTACGTTGGCTGGCATCCATATCGTTCCAGAAGCATCGCGTCTGCCGTCGCACCTTCCCTATTCTCTTCAAGTCCCTATTGGGACCCCATTGCACCATGTCCGGCCAAAGATCCTTGTAGTTCATTTCTAAGCTGTACGAGTGAAACTCTCCACTCCATGTACTGAAAAGGTGGTGCATGTCGTAGTACTCGGAGACATCTGCCTCATTTGCGTACATGCCTTATACACATGCAAGTATGGCTTATGGAGGAGCTTCAGCTTGTTGCAGGTGCATGTCGCCACATCACCTGTGGTGCATGCTGCTTCCTCCCCACGGCATATTTGTTGACATATTTACTGCCAAGCTCGATCTTGTACTTCACTGTAAGATCAAGGAGGCCGACTAGAGGATGAATAAGCGGTTTTAAAAAAACCTTTAGGCTAAAACCGAGTTTTATGCGGAATTATAAATCAATTCAGTTTTGCCCAATTAAAACCTAATAGTCTTGACTAAGTGCACCAACAATATAAGACTATTGATAATGATAGCAAACATACAAAGATATGTAAGCAATTTAATTTTAGGAATGTAAATTGCAATATAGTAAAGCACAAGAAGGCAAACCACAATGACACAATGATATTTTACCGTGGCGTTCGGAGACTTGCCGGTCTCCCCTAATCCACGTTGAGGTAAGCCCAACCAAATTGGACTAGCTCTACAATTGAGCCAACACCTCCGAGGTAAGTCCAACTACTTGGACCGGCTCCAACACGAACCAACACCTCGATCCGCTCGGGGTTGCTCTTCCTCCACTTCGGAGATGGCGAGCACCAAACCACTCACAACCGCTCGGGTCTTCTCACAACTTTCTTTGAGAAGATCACCGGCGCAACTCCTCCAAGCCGTCTAGATGTTGGCAAACACCAAGAGTAACAAGTCGGAGACGCTCACTTAAACAAATCAAGTGTCTAAGCTCAATGGATACACAATCCAATACCTAATGCAACACATGCACTTAGGGTTTGCTCTCTCAGCTCACCAAGTGCAACACATGCATATAAGAGATGAGAGGGTTTGCTCTTTGCTCAAGGGAATAAATATAGCACTAGCAACTCCCCCACAACTGGCCATAAGGGGTATTTATACCTACACAATGAAAATTAGCCGTTGGAGGAGAATCTTTAGAAAACCAGGGTAAACCGGTCTAACCGCCAACTAATGGCCGGTCAAACCGCCCAAGCTCCAACAGTTATAAAACTAGCCAATGGATACACTGTCGGGCTGACTGTCCTCACAAGGACCGGTCAGACCGCTAGAGGGGCGGTTATACCGCTCACTAGAGAAAAGGTCAGAACCAGAAAATCAACTCTTCTGGAAAAAGTGCACCGCCAACTAAAGATCGGTATTACCGCCTTGCGGTAATACCGCAATAAAATGCGGTCATACCATTTTTGGAAAAAAGAGAATCTCCCAAAAATACCTTGTCGGTGTTTTAGAACCGATCTTACGTAATGATTGTTTGATTCGAGGGGTCTCTAAGACTCAAATCACGCGGAGAGAATGACACAGGGATTTTTATACAGGTTCAGACTTTCTCCGGAGAGAATAACAACCCTACTCCTGTGTTGATATATTGAGTATACTAGTTATAGATCAAGAGTCTAGCCTAATGTCTTGTGCTCTTGATTGCCCTTTCCTGCTGTCTACTGATTTCGCCCTTTATATAGGGCTCGAAGTGGGTGACAGTTTCTCCAGTCCAAAATGGTGCCTCAACGCTTCAAATGATGGACAGTTATTTTAGGGAATAACAGCGTATACTATCTGTTTAGATGCCCTAATCAACTGTGCCTACTTGTCTGCAAGCTTAATCAATTATAGGGTGGTCGTAGTTGACCTTTTTCGCTTTGCCAAAGGGGCAACAATGCTAGCGGCGGCGACGATAATGGCGAGGTGCCTCGGGAATCAATAACCTCCCTCCCCCACCCCCTCCACCTTAGATCGTTATGGTGAGTTGGTGCCGGTCACAGGTAGCGATCACCGCACCAGAAAACTAAGCGAGGTAAGGGAGAAGAATTGTTGATGGCGACGCTGGAGATGCGGGAGGCGGAGGTGACAAGATTGGCAGGTGGCGGCGCCAGTAGGATGGAGGTACGCAAGAAGAGGGTAGGAGGGAGGCACAACAGAGAGGAGGTTGGTGGCGGAGATATATATATTGAGCAAAAATGAGCCTGCGAAAACCTAATACCTGAGAGGGGGTTTAGCCTTTTGATTCGATCAAACGGTGGGCTATTTAGTTTTAGTCTTAGATGGCGGCATATCTGATGCACATAGCTATATCTGTGAACATATGTACAAACACACCCATGTCCATCCGATCGAATCTCGGTGGCCCAGATCGCAAGCAGGAGCTCCCCAATCCCACTTACGCCTTTTTATGATTTATCGTCCCCTTCGTCCCAATCCCTCCTCCTCCTAGTCCCCTTCATCCTTTCTCTCTCGCCATGACCCTGCCACGCAACGCCGGTGAGTGGAGGAGGTCTACAGGGCCTCAACGGCGAGGAGGATGACATGTCCAAATCTGGCCACCGCCAGGTCACCTAGCGATTGGGCTTTTTCCTTGGCGCCGACGAGCGAAAGAGGTGGTGCAGCGGCCAGCGAGCAGATGAAGGTGCGACCGGCCTGTCCCTCTAGCAACCTCCCCATCGCGCTCTATCCCTCCATCTTCCTCATCGGCTCTAGATCTATCAACGTCAAACCTACAACCGTAGTAACACCTAGTGGCATCGTTGTAATACCCAAAGGATTAATAGAAGGGTTAAACAGAGAAAAAAAATAAAGGAAGTGGGCCGACCAGGGGCCAACCGAGTTTGAGTTGGACTTGGCGAGGAGTGGCCCATATGCATTGCATGAAAGGAGGGGAGGGGCTGCCTCCCGAATCCCTAGCCGCCGGCTGCCCTTGCCTGCGCCTCCAGCCGCCATTCTCCCTGTGCCATCTGCTGCCGCACGCCGCCTCCAGCCACTATATGCTGCTCTCTCCTGCCGCTACATGCTGCTCTTTCTTGTCGTTGCTTGCTGCTTTCCTCTGCTACATGCATGCATGAGAGAATACAAGATGCAATCATGGCATTAGTTGGAGCGTAATAGCAAGTCAAGGCTACTGATTCTCTGTGTTCATGCGTGGGCTGCTGCTGCTCCTGTGCTGCCACTAGATAGTGCCTGCTTGCTTGCATTGCATAAGTAGATGGGGTTGCAATAGAGAGAGAAAGAGAGGCAGAGAAAGAGGATGCTGCTGCTGGATTTTCAGCGTACCACGACCGAGGAAGGAAATAGAAGCAAGAAGGCGTGAGAAGGAAAGCGGAAGGAGAAGGGGAGAAAGAACGGGGAAAGATCCAGGATTCGTAATCGGCGACGATTTTTTGTGTGGGTAACAGTCTAAAACCCTTTTTATTGCCCTGATTTAGTCACTCTCAAGACTGTAAATATTTTTGCTTAGGGAAAGCTTAATTCTCAGCGTACCCTAGTTCATCGAGTTAGATATAGAACTTTGCGAGTGTGATTAGGGATATTTAGAATCGGATTCGGAGATCGGTTTAATTAGAGAAAAGTTAGATAATCTCGTTAGTTCTCTAGGAAGGTCTAGAAATTAGAATCGGAGTAGCCATCGAAAAGATACGGTCTTGGAAAGGTCGTTGTCAAGATTTTGGACGTAACTGGCAGACGTCGCGAAGGAGGGTCAGTTTCATATAGTAGATGGTAAAATTAAATTATGGTAACAACTTGAATAGTAAAGAAAATTTTTGTGTAGTTTCCAGAACTAGTGTAGTTCATATATTTTCAAGTTTTAGAATTAAAGATATAAAATTGTGAAACAGACTGTTCCAACAGATTCTAGAATGGTCTTCGGGTAAAAAAACAGTGGAGAAAACGATAGAATCAAAGGTTCATCATAGCTAGGAAATTGTAGGTTTTTTTGTGGGGATTCCAGAAAGTCTTGGATGGTTGAATTTGAAATTCGGATAAATACGTTAGAGCCGTTTTACTACTGGGACAACGGGTAGTGTGTCCGGTAGTTTTGGGTTAAATGGGTCGATTAGGCGTAGAAGTGCGATGACGGTTAGAATAAAGTGTCAGTATTGTGATGTTATGATTTTGAGATGTGTTTTGAATTGTTTGTCCAGGGAGTGTGGACTCTTGTGTTTTGCCACCGTTTTGCTATCCAACTTCACAGGGATAAAGAGGCAAGTGCATGGTAGACAGTGTTCATTGGTTGATCACTGTATTCTTTACCACTTATTACCATTATATTGTTTGTGCTTTTACTTGTGCCTCACTCCTTGCTGAGAAGGCATCATGAATTTTGTATTATCGCTACTTGCTGAGCTTCTGCAAGCTAGAGTTGGAGTAAGCAATACCTCGTGCAAGATCTCCTTAGTGGCAAGCGCCGGACACATGGAGATTTAATTTGAAGAATGCAAATCCAGATCTGCGTCAAACTTGATGAAAGCTAGATAAAAAAAAAAGCTACTCTCGAAGAGTATTCTTTCACTTTTTTTTTTTGTAGCATGGATTTCATGCTTGGAACACTTCAATAATGCATTAGTCTTTTTAGGAGTTACAAATATTTGTGGCCCAATGTAATCTTCTAGGAAGATCAGAATCTCTCACTCAGTAGAAGCTTGAGAAGGCCAAAGAGCTGATAAAGAAGTTAAAGGTACGCTCATATCAACTTAAGATTTATTCACGAATGCACAAATTTAGTTTGAGTGACCTTTACCTGTGCAAATAACAACAGGCAAGGGTACAAGACCTTAAGAAGGAACTGGAAGAAAAGGAAAATGATTTCATCAGGGACTTGAGGTCTTCAAAGAAATTTAAAGCAGACCAGAACCAGACAAATTCAAGAAATACTATAGCTAATAATGGCTTCCCTAGTCCAAGTGCTGGATATGGAAATCAAATAATGAAGCTTGATGCAGGATCCATTCAACAAGGAGTCTCACTTGAACTAGTTGACCCCTGAGGCTAAAAGTGATCTGAACTTAAAAGACAACCTGCACAACAGGATTGTAGATGTGATAGACCTAGAGGCCGACAATTCTCTTCCTATATGAACACAAGATAGATTCTTCTGCCAAACCGTTTGGGAATTGTGATGACACTTTTGATTCCTAAACTCAGTCCAGTCATTGTCAACGTGATAACAAAAGGCCGTTTGACTGTATTCGTGAATCTCAGTCATGTATGATTTCAATTTTAATAAGGTTGTATGACTGTAATTTATGATTGTAACTTGCCATGTCAGGCTGTTTTCTGAACATAACTATTGTTTTGAATGAACAGAGGTGCAGAAGCAATTCTATCGCGTGTATTTAGAATCTATATTGCAAATGTTCATGCTCTCAACAACACAATTTCTCATTGATAACCACATTGAGGCTCATGCTTTCATTCACATTCATACAACAAAAACATACTTCATACAACCGGGTAACACAAATGCAAACTACAAGCTCATGAAACTAACCTGACACTACAAGGTAAATTTCTATCAATTTCTGGAATCACAATTTCACTTGAGAACACAACCATACAAATCTGCAATGATACATTCATGTAACACATTTAAAAAAAACCCACAAATGCTCATCCGACGCCGGGACCGAGACCGCGGGGGCAGGAGCACACGGGGTCGACGCAGGGGGAGGGAGCTCAGAGGTGGCGGCGCATGGAACCCCTAGCTTGCTTGCAACAAGTGGGGAATGAGATACTGGTGGAAGAGAGAGAGCCACGGTGGGTCGCAAAAGTGCGTTAAGTGGGAGGTGGGATTTGGCTTGCTAGATCTCGGTCGCCGATTTCATGTTGGATAGTCCGAATTTGGCATGTGCATGAGATATGTTGCCGTTTTATACGAGTTTATCTCACTTTTATAATCAAGTAGCAAGTTGAAATAAAAAGGCCCAATGTCAACTTTAGGGTGAAGCTTAGGATTTGAGACCCAATAGTGAGTTGGAGGCCTGCCTACTCAGCTTGTCTGGTGTAATGAGGTTTTGGGAAGGGATTGGGCCTACTACTGACCTTGCTAGCTTTACAAATGTTCATCTCTACCGTCCAAGGGGTGCTCTGTTGGTCGGCTTGGCTATTTGGCTACCTTCCAAAAAAAACTTTATTTACTGTTTTTGAATATTTGAAATGGCGTTTAATAGAATAGGAATATTTTATTTACTACCGAAACAAGTCGAAGGTACCACGGAAACAAACAAGATATATAAGGCAAACATGGGTTTTATTTTGTTGGCTAACCCAAGAGATTCTTGTCAAGTATGTGTGCTCCCTCCGATCTATCACATCATCCATGCTGGAATAACCTAAAATAACATTCATCTGCACGTCCCTCCATACATGAACCAGTAAAACCATCAGAATACGCGATTACATTCCAGATAAAGCTACTCCCAACCTTTTTTGTTCTCTGAAAGAGCAGTCTCTAATGGGGAGTGTGGCTAATTAGACGAGGTTGAACGGGAAAGGATGAATAGGATACGGTTATCCCTGTACCGCGTGGATGAGGATGTCTCAGGACAACCCTAAAAGTAGGATCATCGTGTTCCGAGTGACCATCTCTAAAAATACATGTGGTACATGGTATAAGCAAGACGGACAAAATTATGCCGTCATACATATTTAAGGTACCTAAAAGTAGGGTGTGTCCTGTTGAGTTGCAGCATTGGCGTTTGCATTACAAGCAATTCATCTTTTAAGGTACTAATGGTGATGGGTGGGTGCTCATGGCTGGCCTAAGGGGTTACGATTTTCTAGGCAGACAGATAGCATTATGCATTATACATAATATTGCTCTAGAACCCGGGTGGACAGGTTAAACATCCACCAGACGACTGCCCCGAGCTTCCGTCCACCGATTACCACAACACATCACAGAGAACCAACCCATACACTACATACTATAGTATGCGATATGGATACATGATCCGGAAATTATGCAGCAAACCAGCAAGCACTTGTCACCCAACAAAGCTCACAAAGATAAGGAGGGAAAAAAAGGCAGATAACCAATCCATCCAAACGAAATAACCAATCCACGCATGCCTAAAACCCCTAGTTCAACTACTGATAAAAGCTAAATCTCCAATAAACCAAGTGACCAAGTCATTTGCAGTCTAGATAAAACGATAGATATGGAACAAAAATTGCCGCCGTTCTGCTTACGAAGAGATGACACCGTCATTCAGCGAGAGAGAACCCAGTTGCTGCTCAGGTGTGGTCTGGAGCTGCTGAGCGCCGCGGAGAACCTCCATGGCCTCAGCAACCTTGGCCTTCAGAGCGTCTGGCGACTCAAGCAGGTGCAGCACTTCAGTCTGGTCCATCTCCAGAAGCATGCCAGTCACCTTGGCAGCCTGGTCATGCTCCAGCTGATCAACAAGAGGGTACAAGTTCTCACCAAGCATCTGCAATTATGAACAATGCAAGGTCAAGAAAGGTCCAGAAAAAACGTCTTCCCCGATAAAAAAAATGTGCGGAAAACAGAGGACACAAGTTCCCGTACCATTCTTTGCTGATTAGGGGCTGCGTTAGCCAGTGCAGTAGCCAATGCTCCAATTGGAATAGGCTGTGACGCACCAGCATCTCTCATAGGCATCCCTCCCATCTCATATGGGGATGGCATCACACTGCCAACACCATGAAAGGCAGGATCAGGCATGCCGCGTCCAGTAGGATAGCGATAGCCACCACGCCCACCCCTAGACATCATCTGCAGCATAAATGAATTTCAGAATATGGTTCTATACTTCTTTAGGAAAATAGTTTCTCCCCTATGCAAAAGCTCTAAATACCTCAGGGCATGTTAAAGCAACGACTGGATGTTAACGATGAATCATTTAGTATTCAGCAAATGAAAAAAAGCATAACCATGTGCAGCATACCTGTTGCTGACCCATTGGCATGGTTCCACCAGCACCAGCACGCCTACCAGCTGGGCGTTGTGGTTGCTGCCCTTGCTGAACCATAGGCATCATAAAGTTTGGCATTGGGCCTGCACCTGGCCTCATCCCAGGCATGAGAGGTTGCTGGAAGCCAAAGCCAGGCTAAAAAAGAGCACAATTTTATCAACCCATGGTGCGTATATATAATGGGAAGGCATTAAGAGAATTCTACTTCTACATGATGGAACCCAACTGAAACAAGCAAAACTGTAATTTGCATTGCATGTATTCTTATCAACCATAAGTTACAGGAGTATTAATGGCCAACATGTTGTACTGCAAAACCAAATGAGAAAATACTACATAGTGCAATGTTGAAACTGCAGAATGCCAATTTATCAGTCAATTATATAACAGCGTAAAGGCAATTTAGAAGACATTAATCAATTCACTTTTTTCTGCTGACTTTTTTGGGTCATTTACTATGCATAAACAAGCTTATATGTCAAGAACACATATAAAACAACAAATTTTACTTAAGACCAATAAAGGAGATAAGCAGTGACAAAAGTAATCTCCAGAAAACAAGGAAATTAGGAGAACAGCTGCACACTTCTACGGTGAAGGAATCAACAGCAAAAATAAAAGAGCATCAACCATAGTTAACCCTATTATCACTTAAATTAAGGTGGAGATAGTCCACTTAACTTCCCATATAACATATTATTCTAGCACTAGAGAAGGTGCTTTGTAAATAACATAAAAGCACAGCTAGGACACTAAAATAGCATGCAATGGCACAACCTTGGTTACTTTGTACCCACTTCAACGTGTGCAAACGCACTATCAGACTACAGCATGTTAAGATTAATATAAGCTACTATGGGCATGCTTGATCTAAGGAATGGCGTCAATCCTAGGATGGGTTGTTCATCATGATGTCATCCAATGATTTTTGTGACATCACCTTATTTCTGATTTTCTATTGATGTTGTGGTCATGGGTGATGGTATAATGATTTCACTATATTCCTCAAACCAAAAAAGATGGGGAATACAGTTGAACAGTACCTCCTAAATATCATAGGACCAACCTGTTACAAAAATACTTTTAAGCTTTGTCCACCATCTAACAAGTGCCCTTGAGCAAGACTTTTTCAGCCAAGACTGGCAGTTGGAACAGTAGGATTAATGGCAACTAAGAAACAGCAAATCCTTGAATACATTGGTTGGTACGAAATCAGACTAGTAACTTAGTAACAATGGCACACACTTACATCAAAGACTGGATCAGGAGTAAGACCAGTGAGAAAAAGTAAACATTATGCCTCTTATTCTAAAGTAATAGCATATGCTTACATGAAAAACCCAAAACGATATAATAATGTTGCTAAATGTAACTTTGTATTTAGCTAGATGCAAAACCCTATATACATCATAAACATTAATACTACTCACCTGGGGGTTGATAAACGCTGGAGGTGGCTGACCATAAAACAGTTGCTGACCAACTCCAGGAACACCAGGAGGAAACATGGGCATGCGAGGACCAACTGAAGGGGCCATCGGAACAGGACGCAATTGTGAAAATTGTGCCTGCAACAGACAGCAACATTAGTGACAAACATCATACTACAGCACAGAAACACTATAATTGAAGAGAATAGAAGTCATGCGAGCCAGAATTTCACTAAAGCACAGCAATTCTATTGACAATCTAAAATATTTATATTACAAGTGCACATTAAGACATCTCAGAAAAAATTAGCTACTACACATTAGTACCATGAAAAGGCACTACGTCCATAAATTAAATAATAGGTGCAATCAGATAGCATATCTGCGGTGCTATACATATAAAGATATTTCCATCTGCATAGGATTGTTGACAAACTAAGTGAGAAAATACTCTCCACATAATGAGAAATTATGCATCAAATAGGGATAATAGAGATCCACGAAAAACTGAATGAGGCAGAACACCATTTCACCCAACAAAGATTCTTACCTGCAGCCTTGCCTTCCTGTCTTCCTTGCGCTGTGCAAGCGCAACATAAAGAGGTTTGCTGCCAACCATCTTGCTGTTCATTTCGGCCAGCTACATAGGTGACATCACCGAAAGGAAAATAAACACCAAGGCACACACTAAATATTATGTACAAAGATTACAAATCCATCTTACAGCTCGAGAAGCATCTTCCGCAGATTTAAAAGCAACAAATCCAGAACCTCTGCTAACACCATTTGAATCCCGCATGATCTATGTCATAGTTTCATTTAGTACCAGAAATTTAGAAGCATAATGTCATGTACGCATCAGTGGGTGAAAATTTAAACAAACCTTGCAGGAAGTAATAGTGCCGAACTCAGCAAAAAGTTCACGCAACTTTTCATCATCGATACCATCATCCAAGTTCTTTAGATACAAGTTAGTGTTTTGATACTTCTCTGCTGCCTCTTGAAGGTTCTTTTCAAACTTCGCTTTCAGTTCCATCTCTCTTTCCGACTTCTTCTGTGCTCTTCCAACATACCATTCCTTATCGTTAAATTTCTTGCCATTCAACTCTTGAACAGCCTGAGCAGCAGCATCTGGATTTTCAAAGTTGATAAATCCAAAACACTTGGATTTTCCATCTGGCTCCCTCATTACAACAACACTAGTTATGGTTCCAAATTCTCCAAAGATATCCTTCAAGTCATCTTCAGTGGTAGTCTCAGATAGGTTCTTTACATAAACATTATTGAACGTGACATTGCCTGGAGCATTATCCCTCTCCTGCTTACGAATGAAAGGCCCAACATACACCTTCTTGTCATTTATAAGCATCCCATTGAGTTTATCAATAGCAGCCTGAGCAGCCTCGTCGCGCTCAAACTGAACAAAGCCGTAGCCCTTTGATTCTCCAGAAGCATCTGTTGCAACTTTACATGAAAGAATGTTTCCAAACATACAGAACGTATCATACAAAGCTTTGTTGTCTATTAACTTATCAAGATTCTGCAAACATGAAAGTCAGGAAGTCAGGCAACATAACATTCATAACCAACAAGTCAAGAATAGCTTTCAGAATATGCAAACACACCTTAATAAATATATTTGCTGTGCCACTCTTGCGCAAGCTGGGGTCACGGTTAGAATACATTATCCTGATAGGTTTTCCATTGATAGGAGTGTAGTTGAGCATTTCCAGCGCCCGTTCAGCTACAAGATACCTCAATATCAGTACAAAACCACTAAAAAAGGAAGCAGAGTTATTACAAAATGAAAGCCTTACAGACAAAGCAAGAAGATGCATGCACATGGTTCTATAAGAAAAGGAATAGATATATCTTAAGGAGAAAGTGACAGACAACAATCAGTAGTAACATCTCCATGTCATGGAAACAATTTCTTAAATGTACAAACTACCAGGACAACATCAATGACTATTTCCACAAATCACAAATCCTGATATACAGATCCAGATTTCTGTATTAACTTCAGCGGAGCAACTAAATGCGTGTATAGGGCAAACACATGCCTCCCATAAACATAGACGTACATTAACTAAATTAATTTTATCACAATATATGCTGCACATTTTTAGGTAATACACTCCAGATTTGTGGACATCCACGTACCCAAGGGAAAATACGAAAACAGGAAAGTAGTAGGATCGAAGTAAGCAACAGTCCTAAACATCCAAATTAAGTGTTATGGAACAACATTTCTGTTGTAAAAATAAAAAATTATGTCCTGAAACACCATCGAAACCCTAACCGCCTAAAAAAACAGCATATCAGACCCTAACCGCATCAAAAACACTAACCAACCGTAGCCACCGTTCGACGAAACCGCATCAAAACCCTAACCGGCCCAAATCCTAAACGCGTAAAAGTAAACTCGATCGAAACCCTAGCCGCGCAAAAAAAAAATCGACCGGCGGAGGGATCGGAGACGGGGTTCTCTCACCATCGGTGGGGTTGCTGTAGTTGACGTAGGCGTACCCGAGCGACCTCCGCGAGGTGACATCCCTGCACACGCGCACCGACACGACGCCGCCGAACTGCGCGAAAACGTCGAAGAGCTGCGAATCCTGCACGCTAACGTCGAGGTCCCCCACGTACAGCGACGTCGCCGGGAACACCGCCGCGGTCGGGGAGCCGCCCTCCGACGCGGAGCTCACCGCCTGCGCCTGCGTCGCCATCTCCGATCGAAGGATTTGGTTTTTTTTTCGGGGTTTTGCGGATTTTTTTGGGGGTGTTTTTTTTGGTTTAGGGTTTGATAAGGGTTGGGGGCTGGCTGGGCTCCCAACCGCGGCGTGAGGAGAGCGAAAAGAGGAGGCAAGGGGAGGGGAGGCGGCGGGGCAGGGGAGGAGCTCTATTTGTAGCCCGCGGGCAAAATCCTCGTCGGACTCTGTCCGTTGGATCGTGTGCCGGCACCGTTGGACGGCCTGATCGCGACGCGTGGCGTGGGGCGTGCACGTGTCCGGGCCTGACGGATATTCCAGGATCGCTGACGTCTAGGAAAAAAAAACAAAAAAGGAAGGAGAAAGCAGAGTCACAAAAGGATTGATTGACCTCGGGGTCGTAGGATTTAGGAATTCGAATTTGGATCATCTCCAAATCAAAATGTGAATCCACCACGGATAGCGTAAAAGGATCATAATTGTTGTGCGGAAATTCCTGATTTGAAGTGTTTTCGTAATTGTGCTTCTTTTATTGCGTCAAATTCTTGATTTGGGTTGGGCAGGGGAGCATGGTGAAGCTTAACTCATATTAAATGTGAACTCGGTTACGAATGCAGCGTGGATACCGTTAACAACAGGAAAAAGAATAATAATATATTAATTGTTGTGTATAATTATTAATTTGAAGTGCTTAGTACCATGCTTCCGTAATTGTGTGGGATTCCATCATTGTAGTTGCGCTATCGCGTCAAATTTGGGTTGGGTGGGGCGATCGAGGTGAAAACTAATCCCTAGTAAATGTGAATTCAGTTATGAATGTAGCATGGATACCGTTACATCCAAAATAATATATTCATTGTTGTGTAGAATTATTAATGTGAAGTGCTTTTATTTACCACCCTGCTGCCGCAATTGTGTGGATTCTTAAATCGGGTTGATTACTGTGTTTGCGTCAAATTTGTAATTTGGGTTGGGCAGGGGCGATTGAGGCAAAAACCATCCCATATTAAATGTGAAATCGGTTATTGTGAATGGACACCGTAAAAAGAGGTATTATTTTGAAGTACTTATATTACTAGGCTTCCGTTATTGTAGGGAATCCTTAATTTTGCTATTCGCAGGATGCACGTTCAGTTTCGAATGTAGCATGGATACCGTTAAACGGCAAAATATATATTGATTGTCATGTGGAAGTATTAATTTGAAGTGCTTTCATTATTGTTCTTCCGTTATTGTATGGAATTATTTGAATTACAGTAATAATACCATCTTTTTTTATTTTACAGGAATAATCATATGCCGCTCAATCATTAGGCGACTAGACCAAGTCGCTGAACCGTTGAGCGACAAGTGTCCAAGTAGCTCAACCGTTGAGCAACTTAGACACTTGTCGCTCAACGGTTGATCCTAGTGTACAGCTCACTAAGCTAACAGGGTATGCATTGTGCCCGTTAGTCGTCCAAGTCGCTCACCCGTTGAGCGACTAGACCCAAGTCGCTCAACGTTTGAGCGACTTAGGCTAGTCGCCCAACGGGTGAAGGACATATGATTATTCCTGTAAAATAAAAAAAGATGGTATTATTACTGTAATTTAAAATAAAAAATAGATTATTTTAAAAAAAATCGCGTGATGTCCAGGGTACTTCCATGGATATATTTGTTCTGGATTTTACTATGTTCGGTGAACGACCAAGTTTATACTATGATAAGTACAAATTTGGATAGTTTGCAAAATAAAATACGAAACTAATATAGATTAAATGCAAGCCCAGTTACGAATGTAGTGCAGATGCTGTTAACAACACGAACATGTTGATCGTTGAATGGAATTCTTAATTTGAGGTGATTTATATTATTGCGCTTCAGTTGTTGCGTGGAATTCTTAATTTGGTTTGATCAAGGGTTCCGTTGTTAGGATTTCAACTGGTTGAATCAGATTGAACAACGGTATACTATGGCTTTTGAATAAAAGTTTGGATATTGAAAAAGGAAAAATACGAAACTAAAACTTATTAAATGCAACTCTAGTCACAGATATAGCGTGGGTACCATTAATAACAAGAATATATCGATTCTTGTGCGGAATTCTTAATTTCAAGTGCTTTTATTATCGTTATTCCGTTATTGTATGGAATTTTTAAATTGGATGGATAAGGGTGAAGCTAGCGATGCTTCCATGAATGGATTTATTTCTGGATTTCGGTTGGTTCGAGAATGACTAGAGTGAAACAGATCGAATAATGATATACTATAATTGATGTATACAAATTCGGATAGTCTCCAAAAGGAAATTCAAAACTAATATGAATTAAGTGTGCTTTTCAGTTACGAATATAGTGTGGATACCGTTAAACGACCAAATGTTCTTGGTACTATTCACGCACGTGTTAGAGTGCCCCGTCTTGCTCCATAACAGTTGGGTCTAATCAATATATTTATTTGTTACAGATTGCTTGGTTGTATGATGAAACATTTTTCGAACAAGGGCAGGATGAAATACAATGGAAAATGGTCTGACCTCAACCCAGAGGCGGAAGGGTATGATCATATCACAAGCACTAGTTTCACTATATTAATCGATGTAAAATGCTCACGTGTACAATCATTGTGAAGAAGAACAAAAGAACATCAACCTCCAGACAGTGTGCTACTGCTACCTATTATAATATGGAGAGGCAACCAGGTATGCTCACCTCAAATGAATTGTAGTTGTCCCCATGCGACACTATATTCCAACTCTGCAACATGACACTAGTTATATTACGCTGTAAACAACATTACATTATCCATCTATGCTCCAGGGAGAAGAGAATCTGCTGCTGCACTCGCAGTGTATAGAGCGGCGATGTTTCACTGAGCTGAATTGCCCAATGGCTGCAGGTTCAACCCCCAAGTGATGGCCTTATAAAGAACAATCTACGCTATCCAATTCAAGCACCTTCTGCAGCATTCTTCTTTATTTTGAGGGCAGCTCTGACGGCGTTCCCCCTTGTGATCATCCCAACCTTCAGAATAGAAATTTCGTTCAAGGCACCTAGCTAAAGAAACGAAACGGGATGGATGGATGGAAGGAAGGAAAGATAGATCCACTCACCAATTTACCCATGCTATCAGCTACAGGCAATCTGCGATATTTGGTTTCAACTACAGGCAACCTGTGAAGTGAAACAAAAGACCACCATTCCTGCTGAGTGATAGATAATAAATTCGTAGACATAGCCCTGGGAACTCACACGGATTGGCTAAACATACCTTGCGGCAGCGTCCAACCACACGGTACGTGCCCTCTCCACCCGTCTATCCGATTGCTTCCTTTGCTTGCCCCTGGGCGCGATTTGGGGGGCAACGCGAATGCCTTGTTCGATTAGGTCGCTGATTTCGTTTGGGGGTGGATTTGGGGTTGCTTTACCTCCTCGTGTTGTTGAGCATCAGATGCTTTCAGTTATTTCGGGGAGTGTCGTTGTTCCATGCGTAATCGATTCTGCAGCAGTCTCTCTCTCCCTCTCTCATATTGGAGTGGTTAAACATTTCTGGAAATTGGTTGGGCGCATGTTGTGGTGATGTATATAGTCTATGTTTGCCCTTTGGATTGAGCTGATATTTATTTGGTGATCGAAGGCGATGCGGGGCGATTTGGCGGACAAAGGGTCGGCCGAGACGGCGAGGGTGGATGTGGTGTACAAGGAGGAGCGTGTTATGATCCACCCAACACAATATGGCTCCGGCCGGATCAGCGGGAAGCTGCGCCTCTACTTGCAGCAAGGCTCCTTGTTCTTGGTGAGGTTATCTATATCTACATGAGTGATTGGCTGTTCATACATATTCGTACATATATGGTAAGACTAGAACATTATAGAACTCATATAGCAAGCAAATTGTCACCACACAACTGCTAGGGTGGCCAATGGGCAATGGCGTTACTACATGGACTACATGCCGGTTGGCTCATACTATATCTTTGCATATTATCTGTGTTAATGGTCCATAACGTGTTACTTTTTCTGCTTATAGATGGCTTACATCAACTCATTGTACATTCAAAGATCACAGACTTGCGGTGGCGGCGGCAGGCTCGGTGATGAAATCCAGGGGCAAGGTGAGCAAGGATACCATTCTGAGGACTCAGGTCAGGGATCATGTTACATCGTGTTAAAATTGGAATCTTAACACGGGCTTGGTTGGTTGGCATATACATGTAGATGTTGGCGCACTGCATTTTATCAGCGCATATCACTAGAGTAGTGGCAAAAAATTCAATTGCATGAGTTTAGTTTACAGCATGTTAAATTGAAATTGGCTTTTGAACACCTATGTGCACGTAAGAAATTTGGTTATGCAAATAAATAAAAAATCGGCTAATTGACCAATAGTGGTGGATTGCTGGTCATTTGGTCAGGTATGATTCTTTTCATTTAGCTACAGTAAATGGATCCGGCAGTCGGCAAGGCTATTTGATGTGTGTGCAGTTTGTGGTGAAAGTACATATCTAACGGTGCTTGTGAGTTGTGACTACTGTACATGATATAAATAAAAGGGAAAAAAACAAATATGCAGTGCTGTCTCGCCATATTATTGTAGAGTTGTTACGATGCCTGACGTGTATGTTGGATACAAATAGAACTGAGTACTAGTCATTTGTTGTTCTGTGTACTACTTATTTATTCTACGTTTGCTCAGGGTAGCATGTCTATATGTCCTGTATGTTTAAGCACCAACGGCAATTTGTTTATTAGAAAGTCATTTACCTGTGCAATGAAAATTTACCTTCATCTGTATCTTCAGGAAGCAATGTCACTGCAAATGAATGATGCTACAACCGAACTGTCCAGTAATGATGATTCATCTGTTGATGTAGAGTCTACTGCAGCAAAGACGAAAGCTGTGGCTCCAAAAATTATACTTCATGATCCTAAATGGACCAATGGCAGCGTTCCATTGGATGCAGTTTCTGATAAACTTTCAAAGATTGGGAAGGTGGCATTCAATTCCTCTTGATAGCAGTGTCAATTCTTTGGTTCTTTACTGAATTCCATCTAAGTTCTAACATCATCGTTTACTGAATTTAAAGGAAGCTGTTGAACGGAGAGATGCGGCAGCAACTGCTGCAGCTGATGCTTTACAAGAGGCATTGGTCACTGAATCAGTTATAAGGAACCTAAGGTAATTGAGAGCCATCTTTTTTTCATCTGAAACCAAAATCTCTGTGTGTCATTCAGTTGAATGTGACGATTGTAACATTGTGCTTATCGCTGTCTACAGCAAGTTTTCTGAACTTTGTTCTTCGTCGAAGGCTTTCAATCCACTCCCAACAGTGGACCTTTTCCTTGCTGTCTATGAAGATACTCTCAAGTGGAATAAAATTGCTGAGTCTATAACCACCAATGGAGCGGATGAAGCTACATTCTGGGAGAAATCAACTACTCATTGGGTTGAAGCAGCATTAGCAACTGAACTATCATATCATACAAATTATCATTATTTATCTATTTCAACCATATTCATTTTATTTTAATCATGTATCCGAAATAAAAAATAAAGCAACACAAGTAGTCCACAAGGATGAAAGTTAGAGTTGATCACCATATTTTTTAGGTCCATGAAAGCATTAAATGATCATGTGATCTATATAAACAACTAAAAAGACAACTCATTGTATGAAATTGTCTTTAGTCTTTATCTATAAGTGGCGTAGATGGTTGTTAGAGCATGTACAATGGTATAGGCAATGCTTTGTCTATAACAACTATCCATGTCACTTGTAGACAAAGACTAAAGACAAGCTCATACAATGGTATAGGCATTTCTTTGTCTTTTTAGTTGTCTTTATAGAACACACAATCTTTTAATACTTTTCTTGTTTCTTGTGTTATAGTCGACTCACGTGATTGCGCATGTATCTTTCTCTCTCTTCATTCTCTTTCATCCACATCAGCAAAAATCCTACGTGGCAATGGTTATAGATAGCTGACATAAGCCCATTGTACATGCTCTTATAGACAGCAGCTGTCTATACCATTGTACATGCCCTTACTGAACTGAAGTACGAAAGTTGTGGTTCAGACCAAAGTGATCAACAACACCGAGGTTTTCAAAATCAGTGCTAGGATATCCTCCGGTATAAATGGGCGCATCCTCTGCGCAAGGAGAGGCGTCCACATCGGCGGTTTTCTTTGTGCCATCCGATTTGACGCTCCTATTCTTCACGGCCGTCAGATCGCTCTGCCATTTTGCTTGCCAGTGAGCGCTCCGTCCCCTCCATGCCGTCCGATTATTCGCTTTCATTCTCGGCCCGTCGATCAGTCGTGGCGGAGCGCTCCCACGACGTCTCACAGCGCCCACGTGAAGATTCGGCCTCCTCGTTCTTTGCGCGCGTAGCACTAGAGCCGAGAAGGCCGCCACGTCCACGCTTTTCTCCAGCCCGTGCGATTTTTCCACAGTCGTTCGATGCTTTCCCATCATTCTCCGTCCTCCGATTCGCTCCAGCGGAGCGCTCCCACGTCGGGCCTTGACCAAACCGCGTACTCTTGCCTCCTTCTGCGCCCTCGGCTCCCCATGGCCCTCCCGTGCAAGCACCGCGTCAAGACGCTCGCGTGCTCCTGCGCCTCCCGCGGCACGATGCCCGATGCCTGCCGCTCGCTCTCCCTCCAGTGCCTTCTCCTCCTAACCCCTTCCCCGGCTCGGCCCCATGGCGTCGCCTGTGCCCACCCCTGTCGCTTCAAGGCCGCGCGCGCCTCTTCCTCTTCGGCCGTATGTGGCTTGGCCCACCATCGCCTCGCTCCACCCCCCCCACCCCCACTCTTTTGTTCCCCCTTTTCTTTTCTGTTGATTTTAGCTTCTCAAGTTCTGTTTCTTGGACGGTCTTGTGATTCTGGTTTTTGCTGCGCGGTCCGCCATGGGGAAGAGTAAGTTTCTCTCCGCGCCGTTTGCTTGGTGTTCTTTTTTCTTGGTGGGTTGCGGTGGTGCTTGGTTCTGAGCGTTGATTTTGATTTGGGGCCATGGGTTTCAGAGGTAAGAAGAGCAAAGTCCGCTGGCGGTGGGGACGACTGCTAGACAAGATGACGCCGACAAATAAGTGCCTCGCTGCTCTCTGTTGTCGGATCTCTCCCTTTTTAGTTCTTAGTAGTTTGCAGCTTACCTCAAGTGTTTGGTTTAGTTTGCAAATTATCATTGCTACAAACTTATGACATGGTGATTGGTAAGCGGTAGTATCATGTTGCTCATATTATGGTTGCTGGTTATCGAGTAGTGGATAGTGTTGTTGCAGTTGATGAGGCTACTTTTTTTTTCTTGATTCTTGGCGGATTTTTATGTGCTTGGATGGGTGACAGTCATTATTGACTCCAACTAATGTTTTTTTTTCTTTCGTAATTGTCTATTATTATTCACATGGATAGGATAGCAGAAGAAATGCTCAACAGCTTTTGAGTAACTGTAGCGAGGTTTCCGTCTGTGCATTAACTTTGTTGAACTTTTGGTATATATAACACAATGATATAGCTCCATGGACTATTGCTTTCGCTATTGAAAGTGGGCGACAATTTGCAATTTGGTGTTGCTCAGTGTTACCTTAATGAATGTTGCCATTTTGCCAAGTATATACATATGCCTTCATGGAATCTCATTATTTTTGTGGATTCTAAGAAAGGTTTATTTTCCAATTCCACTTTGTGAGTGTGTTCCGATCCAATGACATGCATTTTCAATTCCACTTTGTGAGCATGTGACCTAATGCTTTGCTCATAAATGCAATGGGTTTGTTTTGTTGCATCAAAACTGTGCGAAGGCCATATCCACTTGCATTTGCCTCTAAAATAAAAGGCTGGCCATGATTAGGTAATGCTAGAACTGGTGCCTTAGTCATCACTTCTTTTAGCTTCAAGAAGGCTGCATTCTGAGCTGTCCCCCACATAAATGCATTTTTCTTTAGAGCCTCAAATAGTGGTTTGCAAATGGTGCCATAGTTTTGGATTAATCTTCTGTAGTATCTTGTGAGGCCCAAAAAGCTTCCTAGTTCAGTCACATTATGAGGTATAGGCCACCTTTATATTGCCACTATTTTAGTAGGATCTGTGGCTACTCCATCTCCATGTATGACATGGCCTAAGTATTCTACTTGCTTCTGACCAAAAGCACATTTGCTCATTTTTTGCATAGAGATTATTGCTCTTAAGGGCCCCTAGTACCTTGGTTAAATGATGTCCATGCTCTTCCATTGGTTGGCTATATACTAAGATATCATCAAAGAATACCATAGCAAATTTCCTCAAAAACTAAGATAAAACTCTATTCATTAAGGCCTGAAAGGTTGTAGGGGCATTGGTTAGCCCAAAGGACATAACAATGAACTCATAATGTCCCACATGTGTGCTGAAAGTTGTCTTTTTAACATCCGCTTCCATCATCCTAACTTGGTGATACCCAGATCTGAGGTCATTTTTTAGAAGACTTGAGCACCATGCAACTCATCTAGTAGATCCTCTATCACATGAATTGGGTATTTATTTTTAATGGTATTTGCATTGAGTTGCCTATAATCAATGCACATTCTCCATGTCCCATCCTTTTTCTTAACCAAAATGGCAGGAGAAGAGTAGGGACTGACACTAGGTCTAATGGTTTTAGAATTCAACAATTGTTCAACAATCTCCTCCATAGCATTCTTCTTGTGGAAGGGTAGCCTATAAGTCCTCTGATTAATATGATGTCCTTCAGTCTTCAAAGGAATTGAATGATCACACATTCTGCTGGGGTAATTTTTTTTTGGTTCTTCAAATACTGACATGAATCTTTGCAAAATGGGTGCTATCTCAGTAGGAGTGGCTACTAGTTTGTGAGGTTCACTCTGGATGTCACAAGCATATAATACTGCTCCCATTACCCCCTTCTCCATCAGTTTTTGCAGTTTTTCTAAAGTAACAATGCAGCTAGCTGTAGGCAATGTCTCATCCTTGAATATGACCCTTCTTTGTCCATAGTGGTTCACACAAAATTATCTGGTCTTGAGGTTAAGACCTATGGGAATGTGTGTGTATATCCAATTAACACCCAATATAAAGTCATGTCCCTTAAGGTCAAGTACTCTGAAAGTATCAGTAAACTCTACTCCTTGTATAGTATAACTGTAGTTTTCACACTTTGCCTTGCTCCACATTGTTTCCCCATTTGCCACTATGACTCTTACTGCAGAATTATTTCGGATTGAGCAACTAGTCTTGAGTGCCATAACAGTATCCATAAAAGTAGCACTGCTTCCACTATCTACTAAAGCAGTCCGTTTAATCTTACCCAAGTGAATCGTGAGAGTGAAAGTCTGCTTAGAGGAACTAGTGCCCTAAACAACATTTACAGATAATTGGAATGGAGAGTCTCCATCTTCCTGGACTTCCTCTCCCACCATTTCAGGTTCTTGTGAATTTTCTTCATGTCCCCCTCCTTCATCCTCTACCTCTTCCTCTTGGGTAATCATGGCCCTAACTTGCTTATTCATTTTACACTCTTGTTTGTGTCCCAGATGCCATTTCTCATTGCATCTGAAGCATTTTCCCTCATTCCTTGCAGTGATGTTTTGACCTCCATTTGTGTTGGTAGTTCTGTTGCTTTCAGGATTGGCTGTCTTGTACATAGTTCCTTTACTATTGTTCTATTAAGAGCTGCTCTTCATATTCCCTCTAAATGCACTAGGCTTAGATCTCCTGAGTGGGTTAGACTGCTCAAGCCTTTTCGCTACCCAATAAGCATCAACCAGGGTGATGGGATTCTGGAGCTGTGAGTGGCTCTGGATGTAATCTTTAAGTCCCGCTATGAAACTTCTAATGTAATATTCTTCAGGTAGATGTGGGTTATCCCTCTTGACCAATGCCATTGCCTCTTCAAACACATCAATATACAGTGATACTGTGGTCTGTTGCTTCACTGAATGGAAGGCTGCAATTACAACATATACCGATTGATGAGTAAACCTCTTCCCTACCATGATGCAAAACTGATGCCAAGATAGATTTTCAACATTGACTCCTGATCCTGTCCACCAAATTTCAGCCTTGTCTACCAAATATAGCACTGCAATTTCAACCCTTTGGTTCATTGGAACTTTAGAGATTTCAAAGTACTTGTTGGCCTTTTTAATCCATGCATCAACCTTATCCCCATTAAACTCTGGAAAGTCCAGTTTCGGGCCCCTAACAAACGTTATGAGGTTGTAGTTGTCCTGCTGATGAAATCTAGCACCATTAGGGATGGCAATCGGGCACGGCGGGTACGGGTAGTGCTCGCCCATACCCATGCCCGTGACCTCTATTTCCCCCCACGGGCATGCCCGCGAAGGACGACTGTAACATTCTGATTTTCTAAATCCTTTTTAAATATGTAAAATAAATTGACACTATTGTATTTTAATAAAAGTTCCGAGTTGGTTCGTTTGGAGAGGTTGAACTGTTGAGATTTTCTTTTGGTATGCTATGTAGACCTTTCCCTAGCATACCTCCTGTGGGTATGTGGGTTTAGACCTCCTCTGCGGCCTAGACCCCATTAGTGACACATGAGGCTAAGCCTCCCCTGAGACTTGGATCTTTCCTTACTGGATGTAATCCTACGTCCGGGCTTGTTCTTTTGACTTTGGTCATTTAGACCTCTTTGTTGGTTTGAATCTCTTAAGGTTCAAACCTCTTTTCTGTTCAGACTTCTCTTAAGTCTAGACCTCTTGTCATCTGGGCACTTTTAATGCCTGCACCTCCTTTCATTTGGACCTCCATGTGTTCCAATGAACTTCTTGTATGTCTTGGACCTCCTCGAGTTCATATGAACCACCTCGACATTTCTTCCTGTCCGAAATGACTTTCTGTGGGTTCATCTTGACCTTACCTCATCGGAGTGAAGATCTTCCTTGAGTTACTTGGACGTTCGCGTTTCCATTTGGAACCACTCCGCATGGACCTCTCTCTCGCATTTGATCTGGCGGTCCAGACCTCCTCCCATTTCCAATCCAAGGGTCTAGACCTCCCTGTGCGTTATGTTCCTCCGCGGACCTCTTCTGCACGTTGATCTTGGCCGTGGACCTCCCTTTTGGAGATCCAACCGCCTGCACCTCAACTCACTTTTAATCTCAACCACGGACCTCCTTAGAAGTTCCTTGGACCTCCTGTCCAAGACCTTCCGTGGCTTTTAGAGAGCGGCTTGGGACCTCCTCGCTGGACCTCCTTTGATGAGATCTCACCGTCGGGATCTCCTTTGTTGATCTGACCGTCGGGACCTCCCCATGTCCAGACTTCTTTTGCATGTTTGGACCTCCTTGACCTTTAGACCTCCTCGAGGACCTCTATTGTGGGTCAAGACCTCCCCATTTTTGACCCGACTGTTCCTATATTGACTGGCCCCACTTGACAATCCCGGTCATTCTCATTCCCTCCGCCACGTAAACATCTTGGGGCATTTAATGCGTGTCTTGTCACATTAAATGCATGCGCATACGTGGTGTTTACTTTGAATTGGGTCACTTAACCGTACCCTGACATTTTTCTTTGTTCCTTCCCTAGCAACATACATTGTCCTTCCTCGTACCTTTTGTCCAGAGTGGCAGTGACATCTGCCCTGTCACTCACCTACCCTTGACCCATTTCTATACTTATCCTGGACTCGTGTATTTCTAGCTTTCTTCACCACTTTGACTACAACTTGTCTAAGAAATTCCACCACTCCACCTTCTCCATTTTCACCCTCTCGGTTTTGGATCAGAGGCCTTCCCGGGAGAGCTTGGTTCTTACGACCTCCCATTTCATCCATAGCTTCTTGCCCTTGGTAAGTTCTTTGATGATCTCCTCCACTCTTGAGTTCACCACTACACTGAGCTGGTCATGTCCTTCACAGGACCTTCTCTTGTGCACTTCTTTTGGGATTTCTATGGTGCTCGGGTGAGGACCTCCTCTCTGGACCGTGTGCAAGCACCATTGCCTCAGGACCTCTCTGCCCGCTGCTTAGGTCACACCTTTGGGGCCTTTTTCTAAAGACCCCTTTTCCTCTGGTAAGCTAGACCTTCTCCAAAAGAACCTAATCTAAATACAATACTCTTTTGTTAATTGGGTTTTTAAGATTTCTCTGGAGTTCTTTTGATTCTTCATTTGGATCTTTGTTGGATCTTCATTTGAGCCTTCTTTGAAATTGCCCTCTTATACTTGTAGACTGTGAAGACTCCAGAAAGTCTAAGGATTCTGAAGAGGAGGAATCTCAAAGTAGTGAGCAAGGCAAGTTGCATTCTTGACCATATTGCACCCAGTATATCAAACTAATTATGTCTTGTTTTAAAATGTATTGCATGCCTATTTCTATCAAGTTAGTTCAATACCAGTTTTAACTTCATAGTTATACCCATTTCCTTTGTATGACTACTGTTGACTTTGGACAACACTTATTGTCACCATTAGGTCAAGCTTGGCTAATGCAGTAGTATGAGCCAAGAACATTTGAAAAACATATGCTTAGTCATGCCTAGACCAAAAAAATTGTTGATTTGGGGAAATCTTTACCAAAAGGACCAAATAATGTTTAAAAATGTTTTGACCATGACATTGGGTTGTCATGGGAATATGAAAATGTTGCTGGAAAAGCAAAGAAAATAAAATGGATTAGACTGGGGCAAAATGGTTAGCTTGGTTGGTGCAAGTTTATGCACGGGATCGTGCCTTTATGGTAGATCGATGCCCTTGGGTTTATGAAAGTTGCCCTAGTCATATGAGGACCGGTCTTTGAGCAACCAATGCCATGCCTATAATGGGCTATGCCACAATCGTGCAACCACATGTCTCCAGAATGGGGTGTGGGACCTGGCTGAGTAATTTGCAAAACTCTACCACATCTTCGCTCCATTGGAGGTGTGGGAGGTCTTGTTTGGCTAATGGTCTTTTATGACCTACGGTTCCCATCGGTGCAAGAGGGGCTTTCACGGATTGCGATCCACAGAAGGTGAAACCTTAGCAAGGAAAGGTCGTGGTGGAGCAATGCATTGTAAAGGCCTTGTCATGAGCTCTAGATCTCTTACCTTTGGAAGTGAGAGGTGGCATTGACGAATCTTTGGACAAACTAGAGTACTCATGTCGTGTGGGTAAAGTGCACAACCTCTGCAGAGTTAAATCTATTCGAATAGCCGTGTCCACGGTCATGGACGTGCTCGCAAAGGCCACTTGAAGTTAGATGTTGGATTTGGGGTTTCCAGAAATGTTTGCTAAAACTGTTTTTGGGATTTTATCCCATGGGTTTGGGCAGGGAGCCTAATGTCAGGAGGGTATCCTTCACCAATTCGTGGATGAATGCTACTCAACTGAAAAACTGCTTTGCTAAATGAATTTTAGCTATTAAAGATCTGCTTTGGAACTTAGTAATGGTATTTGAAAGAAAATTGGCTTTGTGCAAAATAACCATATTATACCATCCTTTGATTATCCATCTATGCATGTCATGTTGCTAACCCACGGGTGTAACTTGCGAGCACGGTTGTTGTGCTCACTCTTGCTCATTGCAATCTTTGCCAGGAGAAGATACTGTCAGTGAAGAAGATCAAAGCAGCTAGGTTGTGCCCTCCAGTCAGCTGCCTGTGGCGTGTTGATGGACCCTTTTGAGTTCTTTTACTTTTATGTATTTATGTTTGGCCCAAGGCCACCTTGTAAACAACCTTGTAAGTGTTTTGCTTATATAAAGGTGTGTTCTGGATGTCACCACCATTGTGTATATGCTGTGAAGAGCTAGCCATGATCCTTGGGACTAGCTCAAGTTTCACTGAGAGGACCTTGAGCAGGCTCGGTCCACCATGTCCTCATGAAGGGATGAACATGTGGGGTTCTAGAGTGGTCCCAGACCTCCACGACCTCCTCCGGAGGGTTGTGGGAGGTCTTGCACGCCTCGGACCTCCTCGCTTGTTTCACGTGGGGACATAGCAGGCCGTGGGTGCTCCTCGGTTCAAAGACTCTCTCTCTCGGGTCATGTTCTCCTGGACCTCCAGGAGGTCTTGCTGGACCTCCTGGGTGGTCTTGGTGGACTGTCCGAGAGGTCCTTTATGGACCTCCTGGGAGGTCCTGATGGACTTTCCAAAGGTCCTGGAGGATCTCTCGGGTGCCCTAGGATTGGGTCGTCACAACGACGGGCGAAGAACCTCGTCCATACCCGTCGCCTGCGGGTACCCGTCGCCCGCGGGCATGCCTGTTTACCCGCGAACAATGCACCGCCACCCGTGGGTACCCATCGCCCGCGGGCATACTCATCACACAAACAATGCACACATCAAGTTCATTTTAATTCACACATCAATAGTGCATCATACATTTAACAACTAAGAAAGTTCATCGCAAATCACACATCAAGTTCGACAAAACAACTAATCAAGTTCAACAAATAAAATGGAAATACAAACTGACATAGTTCCTCACACATAAATCACAACAACTAACACATATTACTGGGAGCATGAATGATAGGCCGGGGACGAGATCTAATCCAAGTATGTAGCTGTAGCCTGTAGTATAAGTACTAACACAAATATGTAACACAACAGGTAACACAAATATGTAGCTAACACAAAAAAAGACATCCTCGTCTTCAACACCGGCCACTGGTGGACACACATGAAGATGGCCAGGGGGTACGCACTCAAATGTTGAATGCTGATCGATTTATTTGCAATTTTGCAGCTAAAAACTAAGCCTCCGCTTACTCTTGATTCCTGAACAATATGAGCAGCAGGAACTACTACAAAGAAGGTGACACAATTTACCCCCAATTCGACTCGACTGAAGCTTACAGGAGAGCCTTGAAGACATGGGCTCGCTGGGTCGATAAGAACATGGACCCAGCGAAAAGCGTAGTCTTCTACCGATGATACTCCACTGCACATTTCAGGTGCTGACCAACTGACCATTGCTTTAGCAGTTAAAACCAATTCAGTTCAAGCAAGAGTGTGTCAAGTTTTCACCTAGTTTTGCTGCGCAGTGAGGGATCGGGACTCAGGCGGCTCAGGCAATGGGAGATGGAGCCGACCTTCGCTGCGGCCGGGAGGCGCAGCTGCCTAGGAGGAGGCGCGGCGGACGGGAGGAGGCGCGGCGGCTTGGGAGGAGGCGGCGGACCGGGACTCGGGAGGAGGCGCGGCGGCCCGGGAGGACTGATGAGGGCGGCGGATCGGGAGGAGCGCGGTGGATCGGGAGGATGCGCGGCGGACCGGGAGGAGGGCGGTAGCCAGGACCGGGAGGAGGGTGGCGGCTGGGACCGGGAGCCTGGGAGAAGATCTGGTGGGAGGAGGAAGCTGAGGAAGAGATCTGGTTTTGGTGGGAGATCTGGTGGGAGGAGGAAACTGAGGATTAGGGATTTGGGAGCCAGGAGGAGAGCGGTGGCGGCTGGAAGTGGGAGTGTGGGCAGCGGGGGCTGTGAAACTGAGCAGGGTTAGAGTTTTATTTTTTTATTCAGGAAGGGTCCCACCTGTCAGTGTACATAGCGGGTAATCGGGCGAAGCGGGTACGGGTGGAGCTTACCCATGCCCGCGCCTGTTTACCCGATGGGTAAGAAATTGTGCCCGTTTTTATACCCGTGGGCAAAGCAAGACGCCCATACCCGCCTCCATTAGGGTATTCGCCCGCGGGTACATAGGTAATCGGGCACAATTGCCATCCCTAAGCACCATTGTGTCCCATCCTCTCCTCCCAATCTGAATTTGCATAATCATTAAAGGTAGGGGAACTTGTCACCCGAGTGGCCCACTGTTGCTGCATCATTGGCTCAGTTGGCATTGGGCAATGTAATGACCCAAACTGAAGGTTAAGACCTAAAGGGATCGTGCCTGCTGGATGTGATAACAAGGGAGGTATTTGGGTACTCATAAGCACACGAATCGATGGAAGATTGATGTTACCTTCTGCTACCGACATGTAATGAGGGTTCAATATATCTGGGACATGTGTTATGCTAGCACCAAGAGTTGGGTTTGCATTAACCTCATTAACAGGTAAAGTTATATTGCAAGATCTAGCTACACTCGCTGGAGATAGATTTGCTATTGCTGGAGAGTGATGGTTTCCGAAATTACCTTTGTAACTTGAGAACCTATTAGATGGCTCAATATTCGCATGGCCTCTCTAGGTAGATTGAATCACTAGAACATTTACTACCATCGTCAGTTGGCTGATTTGCTTGTTGTACTGCTCCAGTTGTTGATTACTTTTGACTTGACTTTTCCTCATTAGGTCTACACTCCTCTTCACTTCTTCCAACTCCACTCTTGTAGCATACGGTTGGATCTCTTCTTCGATCTCATCTTCCTTTCCATGTTGAGCCATATTCCCTCACAAATCTGGTCAGGAATTTTATCAAGGAAATACGAAATTTGCCTCAACCTGATGTCGATCTATAGTTCACCACCCATAGTACCCTCAGATCTACTCAAAGGCAGCTTAAGCTCTGGAATTTCACAGGGAAACGGGTTCCCAAACCCTTGCTCTTGCTGTCTATAGTTAGATCTGAGCCAAGAAGCTTACTCTGATACCATTTTGTCAGGATTTCATATTTGGACAGCAATATTCAACAAAATTTCTAAAGAGAACAGAGATGAGAAGAACAGATGAAAAGTGAGATGGGAGATAGATAAGCCAGAGGATGAGTCAGCTAGGGTTTTACTTGTATAAAGTCTGGATTAAAACCTTTTAAAGGATCACAGCTAGCTTATATAGTGCTCAGCTGTAGTACTTAAGCTTAAAGTTCATTAACTACAAATCCTTACGATAAACAGTGATTGGAAGCCTGATTACACACAATGTTTACTTCATGCATTCTCCAGCCTTGGATCTTCACTTTCGCTGTGCAATGCTTCATCTAAGTCACACCTTTTGAACTACCTGCTTTACTGAGAGCCGACGTTGAGCTTGCTTTCATTTCAGACTTCAACTTAGTTCAGTTCTTTTAGTTTAGAGTTTCAGTTTTGACACGCTCTCCGCCACTGTGTGCTGCCTCCACACCCACGAGGCCGCTCTGGACGGCGAGGTAGCCAAGTGCCAGTCCACCTACTCCATGAAGCTCGCGTGCGAGAATACCAAGGACGGGGTCACCGAGACGGCGGCCGAGGAGATGTGCAAGATGGCGCACGCCACGCGGCGGGCCAACAAGCTGCGGTGGCGCGCTGTCGAGGAGGTGCTCACACTGACGCAGGCCAAGGAGTTCCTGAAGGCCATCGAGGACGTGGCCGGCAGGGTGGGGCGGCACGACGCGAGGTGGCACGTGCGCGTCGGCCCTGTCTCGGTGCCCGTCGAGGCGTTTGAGCTTCGCGCGCCAGAGCAACCACAGATGATACTTGGTGAGCTCGGGATGGTTGCTTCTTGGGAAACGAGACACTTAAACCTATTTTGATCTAGGATTGTCAATGAGGATGGGTGACATTTGTTTGGAGGAACATGATTAGTATATGAGACGGTTGTTATTGGAGATTGTTTGGGAGAGGGGAACTGGTTGTTGTCCCTTTGCAGCTAATGTTGGAATTGTTGATATCGTAATCTGCCGGTGATGTATGGTGAGCTTTAGATGGTTTTACTTGTTGGGAACAAATACTTTGCTAGGAGTTCAGTGCTATATGATATGCTTGATTTGCTTTAGTTCTTCTCAGTGCATTGTTTCTGTACTTATAGAGGATTATATCTAAATTGACATTGTTTTTTTTATCATGAAATCATCGATGAGTGTTGACCACTTTGAAGGAAATGTGCCAAGATGAAGGATATGGCATATTTGTTCTAGCAATTAAAATTTTTCGGTCTTGCAGTGACTCTGACGGTTTCAGATAAAAGGTTTGTTGATGCAGCGTGAATGAGTTATGAAAAGGAATGTCTTACTCATTTACTGTGGGCTATGTTGAAAAGTTTGTTCCTGAAAGCAAAGGCAGGATATGTCATACTTGATTTTGACACAGTTGTCCCGGCCATGAATGTTTGGACATGAAGTGAAGGAACACGGGTAGGCTACACTAGCGCAATTTCAAAAATCTACCGCGCAACCAAGGAACCTCCGCTAGTAATAGATCACGGGATTACCACTGGACGCACAGACTTACAGCGGAAGAAGAGTCGATGTAGTACATTGGTGCGGTTGTAGTCATACTAGCCTCGCGCCTCCTCCAAGTGCTCCTCGTGACCATCACAATTTACAGATCGTCCTAGCATTGAAGCTTCACAGCAACGCCTCTAAGGTATCCACACGTACAGGGCAGGGACACCACGCGCCGGAGTGCTAGCGCCGGCTGTGCGGTTTTGGGCGAGGGAGGTGTGGTGGCTAGGGTTTTGAGAATTCCAAAATCACATAAACCCTATGCCACTGCCCCTCTATATATAGGCATCCATAATGGGTCTCAAACTTTGAGGCCCATTAGGAACTCGTGGCCCATAAGAATTTGGATCACCATCCAAAACGTGCCCCAGCCCTTTAAGCGTGCGACCCTATAGATTCACGTACACTTGGACTGTTGGAAATATGCCCTAAAGGCAATCATAGAGATGATTATATTTCATTATGTTCATAATATTGGATAATATGTTATCCCGCTCCTTGAATGAATCATTGGTTATGAAGATTAACAAGTATGTGACTTGTTGGTGAAACTCTTAACTTATATGATGTCGTTCTAAATGAATCCCTGGTCGGATGTCAATGGTTGGAACACCAATGACTCTATCGACCAGCACATTGTATTGATTGATGACCATGTTTCACCGGTCATGGATATAGAGATATCGAATCAATAATGTGAACATATGTTAGAGAACATGGGGTTAGATTGACCCACCTTGAGACACTATTGAGATTGTTATGATTCTATGTGTCATTAGTTAGTCTCAAGCAATGATAATGTATAATCCTTAGACCTGAGATCAGCATGGTTTCCTACATGTGTAATAGCACTCTTAGGGGTTGCCAAATGCTACTCGTAACTAGGTAGTTATAAAGGTAGCTTTCGGGTATACTATGAAACATGCGGAGGAATGTGACTGGTCGGATATGGGATTTGCCCCTCCTAACATAACAGGAGAGATGTCTCTAAGCCCCTCGTTGTGGTTGGATAAAGAAAGTGCATGGTCATGCCACCAGTGGTCAAAGTGTTCGACCACGTGAGGTTATCCGACACTCGATCGAGAAAGTATTGAACAGTTCATGGGTGACACAACATCTCACTTGGAGTTCAACTAGACATCGTGAAGCAAAGGGAGAATACACGAGTAGGTCGCTTAGTTCGATTAGTTACGGACTGGTCGTATGGAGATACGAGCTGGTCGTAGACTGGTCGAACGAAATCACAGAGTGGTCGAAACCTAGTCGTAAGGAGTTACGAACTGGTCGTGACAAAATATGAACTGGTCGTATAGAGATAGGACCTGGTCGTAAGTGATGGGGACCTGGTCGTAGATCATATTGCACTAAGGTTCGTCCGATATAATTTGTGTGTATTCGGAAATCGTTATGTCCTGCTAGGAACCGCTAACGACTCGTGATCAGAAAGAGTTTCCGAGTCACAACCGATTACGCATGAACCTACAGGGTTACACACTTAATGGGTTGGAACAAACCAGTACGGATACGATTCGTCAAACGTGTTCAGATAGGATCCGTCACGAGCACTATATAAGGAGATGCATGAGGCTGTTGGGACAGGGTGGTGAACGTAACAGACAAGACACACAAAAGTCGTGAGTTGAGTTGTTCCACTGAAACCCTAGCCACCATCTTCCTAAGAGCTCTGCCGTGCGACTTGGTGCTAGCACACCAGCACATGGTTGTTCTTTCCCTAGACATGTGGATACCGTAGATACGCTACTGCAGTCGCTGTTGTGTTTGAGGATGATCCGCGATCTTCATAAGGAACTGCAGAGGTTGCTAGAGGAGACGATCGACTCGCGAGGACGCTGGACGATCGACTACGACCACTACATCGACGCGCTCTTCGTTGGACCAAGCTGCTCCAACTCTTCTTCCGCTGCTCTACGCGTCTGGTGGTAACGATCTATGATCATCTACTTGCTTGGCTTCCTAGTGTACGTGGTAGAAATTTTTTATTTGTTGCTATCGTAGCCTACCCGTACCCCAACATGGACATGGCTCGAGTACTCCTACTCGTCCACTATTTGATAGTGGCCCCTGGCAGGACATGCCGACTCCTAACAGGACATGCCGACTCCCGAGTATACGTAAAGATCACATCGGACGAACCTAAACAAATCTCTTATGTATTTCTCTTTGCCTCATGATATCGGTCAAACTCAAGGTGAGTACGTACCATTCTTGTTGGTTAGCTCGACCTCTCTTTCTCGATCACGTGACTCGAATTCCCCGATTATGGTTAACTCTTTAACCGCGAGTAGCATGGCCATGCATTTCTAGAATCCGATCACTCGAGAGTCCTAAAGATATCTCTCCCGTTGCATGGAGGGGCAAATTCTATCTTGATCGACCATGCCTCGACGCATGTATCATGACAAACCCGAAAGCTACCTTTATAACTACCTAGTTATGGAGTAGCGTTTTGCAACTCCTAAGTAAGCCACTACACATCTCGAGTACGTGCGACGGTCTCAAGTCTAAGGATATAGCATACGCATTGTAAATGAGACCAACCGATGACATATAAGAATATAACGTTCTCACGGTGTCTCATGGTGGGTCGATCCAACCTCATGTTCGCTAACATGTGTCCATATTATTGGTTTGATATCTCCATGTCTATGATCCGTGAAACATGGTCATCCACCAATACATATGCTGGTCTATTCATATGTGTCCTCATATATTTCCGACTAGGGATCGTTTTAGAATAATCATCACAAAGATAAATATAGAGTTTTACAATTAAGTCATATACTTGATAATAAATATTAATGATATTATTCTTAGAACAAGATAACGTATTATCCAATAAATTATGAATATAACGAAATATAATCATTTCTATGATTGCCTCTAGGGCATATTTCCAATGTGAAGGACGTATTGTGAGACTTTCATGTGTGATATTCTGCTGGCTGAAGATGTCCTAGTTATAGAAAAAAAAAATGAGGTCAGAGTAGACATGGCAAACTCTGCATGGCTTGTTGTTGAAGAAACTAACTAAACAGGAATTTAATATGATGTTCCACTTGTTTCCGAACTTTTTTGGTGTGTTGTTTATCTGTCCTTGTGAGAAGATAGTTTCTGAATTTAAATTGTTGAGCCATTTCGTAGGAAATGTGATAAGCATGTGGCATTTTTGTTCTTGGAATAGAAAGATTTCACTGTTTCAGTCGAGCTACGGCTCAAACTCTGAGGTAGGAGATATGTTGCGGTGGTGATGGACTGATGGTTATCGGCCAGCTTTTTATTGGCTAGGCCATGTACTTTTTATACGCAGACCAGGGGCAAACTCGGACCCCGCTACTTCGGTCCCTGCTGAGTCAGCGAACGCATAAGCCAAGTGCCTACCGACTACATTTTCTATCTGTGTCCGTATTCATGATGTTTTTCACTTAGAACTGTTGAAGGTTTTTCATGGTGAACCGCCAGCTGCGTCCGCTGGAGCTCTCCCATGGCCGTGCACTTCTAACACCCGAGAAGACATTAAAAGGGCGACTTCACATGGTACATGGCAGGTGCTCATAGTTCGGGGCGCGGTCTGTCGTTGTCTGAAGCAATCTGAGAGGAGCTCACTGAGTTGAAGACACTTTACCTAGTATTTCAGCTCGAGGACGAGCTATTTCCGTAAGGGCTATGGTTGGGCTCACGTACCAAAGGAGGAGAGGGTCAGGGAGCAATTTGCTCATCTTATCTTTAAATACTAATCGAGTATTTGTTTCCTTTAGTATTTGTTTCCTTTTTAGGGATAAGATTGTTAAGGCCCATCCTATTAATGGGGTTCGGTTGGACCATCAAGGGCAAGAAGTAACAGAAGCTTTCTTCTCCCTCCTTCCCTAGCGCTTGTGGCGCACCCCGTCCTTGCTTCGGCTGGTGCCCAAGTGCCGTCGGGGACCCAACGAATGCCCTCCTGTTCACCACACTTACAACCTTCGTCTACAAACCCTAGACCATAGCAATTTGACATGTCATTGGTTTGCTGATTTGTAGGGAAATATGACAATTGACATAGTCAAATCAATAAAATGGAAGTTGTAAAAGATTGTTCCTGTACGTATCTGGTTACCATGAAAACGTGCATCGGTTGAAGTTTGGATATGCTTGTGACAGAAAAATGTGGCAGTCGTTAGATTTGAGTTGAGAAATGCATATTGAATATCAAAATCCATCCAGCTACCACTGGAAGAAGTTTGATAGACTAAGCAGGGCCATGTGTGTTTGATTGATCATGAAGAACATGATATGTGAATTTTATGCGTGATGTTCTGCTTTCTCGTTTCATTAAGATTTCCTATTTAGTCAAATAGAGACTTTTTTGCGAGGGAAATAAAGAGATGTATGTTCAAAATGAATCCAGACTAAGAGCATTGTGAGCTTCACATGTTTAGTTGTCCAGATTTACTATGCTGTTCTTCCGAGAGGATCCTTTCTGAACTCTTGTTTGATCTTGAATTCATCGTAAGTGAGCTTATCTTGGAGAAACACGTTATATGTGTGGCATGGCTTTCTTGAAATCGAAAGATCTCAAAGAGTTTCAGGCAGGATAACAAGTTGCAGCGCAGAACTGCATATGATTGTCAGTCAACTCTGTACTTCTTTTTTTACTGCGAATTGAAATTTTATTTGAAATAATCCTTTTCCTGTACCTGTGATTGCAAAGAAAATATGCATTGGTAGATATTTTTGTTAGATATGTATATAGCATAGGGTGTTCTTTGCCTTTTGACAACTATGTACATGTCATATATTGGCCCTTTGGCCTATTGGAATTGACAATAAGCCACATTCCAACATGGTATCAGAGCTAGGGTTAGGGTTTCCCCCGTGACAGTCATCGCCACCGCCGCTGTCCCCGCGCCCGATCCTTCCTCTGTGTCCGCCCGATGCTTCATCTGCTTCCGGCGTTGTCCTCTTCTTCCTCTTCTTCAGCTCTCCACGCGCCGACCGAGCTCCTCCACACGCCGACCAAGCAGCCCACGCCGGATCCCGCTTGCCCGAGCCGGATCCCGCTTGCTCGAGCCAGATCCGCGTCGCCTGCGCTGGATCGCGTCATCAGGACCACGTTGCTCGAGCTGGATCCGCGCTGCCTGCGCCAGATCCTACTCCCAGGTCTCCTCTCGACATCAACTGCCGTCGCTGGACACCTCCCACCATCGCTAGCACGTCGCCTAAAGCTCGCGCTCGGTCCTCCCCTACTCCCAAGCGGAAGCACATGATCTGTAGCTCCTGCGCCTGGGGCCACCATCACCAACGTCACTGGCCTCCCCTGCTCTCATGCCTCACCAAGACGTAGCTTGGCTACCGCCGCCGCCGAGACCGCGCCTGCAGCTCAGCGACCCAAACTGTTTTCGCCACCTTGGCTCCCATTTCGGTCGTTCCACTCCCGATCCTGCCTCCCGGCCCCGGACCTCAACATCTGCATCACCACTCTACTCTAGATGGCTTCCATCGGTGGCTTCTTCGCTATCCCGCTCCCTTCGGTCCGTTTCGACGAGACGAACTTCCAGGAGTGGGCTGTGCATATGAGGATTTACCTCAATAGTCAGCGCCTCTGGGGTCATCTCACCAGCGAGCACCCCTGTCAGCCTCGCCCTACATCGCCAGTTCTGCTAGCTCTTTCTGGTGGTGCCGATCAAGCGGCTCAGGAGGCCACCAATACTGCACTGGACGAGGCCCTGGATCTCTACCAGTCTGAGCTACACATCTACGAGTAATGGAAGGATACCGAGGCTTGTGCTACCGCCATCTTGGTGGGTAGCATGACAGTGGCCCATCTCTTAGTTGAACATTAAGAATGTTTTTCAAAATGGTGAGCTGCATGAGGAGGTCTACATGCAGTCTCCCCTGATGGTATGGTTTGCCGCCTTTGTCGCTCTCTCTATGGGCTCAAACAAGCCCCTCGTGCTTGGTTTGACCGCTTCTCCTTTGTTGTCACTGCTATCGGCTTCTTCTCCAGTGATCACGACCATGCCCTCTTTGTACACACCTCTCCTCAGGGTCGGACACTCCTCCTTCTCAATGTGGATGATATGATCATCACTGGAGATGACTCTCAGTACATTACTTTTGTGAAAGAGCGTCCCAGTGTGCAGTTCTTGATGTCTGATTTGTGTCCTCTTCGTTACTTCCTTGGGATTGAGATCACTTCTACACCTAAGGGCAACTATCTCTTCCAGGAGAAGTACTTTCATGATATCCTTACTCGCACTTGTCTCACTGATCAGTATGTGGTGGATACTCCGATAGAGCTTGGTTTTCACCTTCGGCCTACTAATGGTGAGCCTCTTGAGGATCCCACTCGCTATCGCCATCTTGTCTGGAACCTTGTCTACATTGGGATCACTCACCTTGACATCTCTTATCCAGTTCACATCCTGAGTCAGTTCGTCTCTGCTCCCACTCAGCTCCACTACAGTCACCTTCTTTGTGTTCTCCGATATCTTCGTGGGACCATCACTCGTCGTCTTTTCTTTCCTCGCTCAAGTTCTTTGCAGCTTCAGGCGTACTCTGATGCGACCTGGGCTAGCGATCATTCTGATCGTCGGTCTCTCTTTGCTTATTGTGTTTTTTTGTTCCTCCTTTATTGCCTGAAAAACCAAGAAGTAGACTGTCGTTTCTTGTTCGAGCGTTGAGGCTAAGTTGAGAGCCATGACGTCATTGACAGCTGAGATCACCTGGCTTCGGTGGCTACTTGAGGATTTCAGTGTTTCTGTTTCCACACCGACTCCTCTCTTATCAGATAGTACTGGTGCAATCAGCATTGCTCGAGATCTCGTGAAACATGAGCTCACCAAGCACATTAGAGCGGATGCTTCGTACATGTGATCACAGGTGCAAGACCAAGTTATTAATCTTCAATATGTGCCTTTGGAGCTTCAGCTAGCAGATTTCTTCACCAAGGCACAGACTAGAGTTCAGCATAGCTTCTACCTCTCCAAACTCAGTGTTGTTGATCCACCATGAGTTTGAGGGGAGGTGTTAGATATGTATATAGCATAGAGTGTTCTTTGCCTTTTGGCAACCCTGTACATATTATATATCGGCCCTTTGGCCCATTGGAATTGACAACAAGCCTCATTCCAATAATTTTAACATCTCATTGGTAGTGAAATATAGAAATCACTTTGCAGCTGATACCGAAAGAATTTAATATGAAGATTGGTTTTAGAATAAACATGATACACTAGGAGTTGGGCTAAGAGGATTTTTTTAAAATAATATTATTTTAATCAATAATTGCAAAAATTAAATAGTCAATTTTTTTAATAAAAAAAAGCATCTTGTCATCCTTTCGTATGGCGACATGCTCCTGTCGACAGATCCACATGAAATAGTGACTAATGCCACGGCGACAGGGACAACCTCTTGTCGCCATTTCATCTGACGACAAGGGGTGAACAGTACCCTATCGCTAAATGAAATGGCAACATTCCACCCGAGAGAAGGATATGAGAGAAAGAGAGGAGGGAAGGAGTATGTTTTAGTTTAGATTATTGTTGTAGTTCAGATAATTTTTACACGGGAAATAATTTAGAAATGCGGAAAAAGCAAGGTGGCTCTAAAAATTCCAGAGTAGCTAAATAGGGTGTGTAGACCCTTATTAAAATATTCCCAGCTTCAATTCTGTTCTTATTTTTGCACAATAAATATTCTGTAAATATCGAGAATACATTCTAAACTAGAAAAATTGCAAGATCACTCTAAAAATTCCATAAAAATCCAGAGTAGCTAGATAGGGTGTGTAGAGCCTGATTAAAATATTCCCAACTTCAATTCTGTTCACATTTTTGCACGGTAAATATTATGCAAATGCCGAGAATACATTTTAAACTAGGAAAATAGCAAGATGACTCTAAAAATTATATTAAAATTCTAGAGTAGCTAAATAGGGTGTGTAGAGTCTAATTAAACTATTCCTAGCTTCAATTTTGTCCTCATTTTTGCGCAGTAAATATTATGTAAATGCCAAGAATACATTTTAAACTAGGAAAATAGCAAGATGGCTCTAAAATTATTTTAAAATTCCAGAGTAGCTAAATAGGGTGTGTAGAGAGAGATTAAAATATTCCCAGGTATGGTGGCCCCAGGAGACGCTACGCAGTGGCCGTACGAGCTGCTTGACAAGACCATTAATGTGACTCACCATAGACGCCTCAGTACCATCCTCCCACAGGAGGACGAGCAACCCATTGGGCTTAGCGCGTTGTGGTTGCGCACGCCCTTGAGGGCATGGAGGGTGGACCCACGTTGGGTTCCACGGTACGTATAGTTCTGACCTTCGTGTAATTAACTTCGGTTTGACTTGTGTGGGTGGACTCACATATGTTTGTAATCCTTTCGATATTGGTTGAGAGTGGCAGGCCTCTTTCCCCTAGCTAGGATGGTGGAGGTGATGTGGGAGGATCAGGAGGATGTCGCCGCCAGGGTGTCTATGTCGAGGCGGTTTCCGTACAACTGGTGCCTCTTGATGGCGCTGGTTGACCGGTGGAGGCCAGAGACGTACATGTTCCACCTTCCGTGCAGGGAGATGACGCTGACGTTTTAGGATGTGGGGTACCTAATCGGGTTGCCCTGCATGGGCTTCCCCATGGCAGCGCACGGAGATCCTTGTGAGGTTCTAGGGGTTGCTGCCGGCCAACGCTGGCTACAGGGAGTTCTCCAGTACGCACGAACCAACATTGAAGTGGATCAACCATTTCAACATAATTATTTCTAATTCTTGTGTTCTACTTCAATTACTTTTTTCAACTTAGTGATGTGTCTCTGTCTTCTTGCAACCAGCTGCCCTGGGACCGGACGCACCTGGGTACACAGTGAGGAGGTATTTTGAGGTATACTTGTTGTGGCTCTTCGGGTGGGTCATGTTCTTAGGGTCCCACGGCAACAGCGTGGACAAGAAGATGATCTGCTATGCACGGGAGCTGGCAGACGTGGAGGTGGACATGATCCCGTCGTACACCTGGGGCCCGATGGTCTTTGCATGTGACGTCTGCAGGCAAAGGCGTGCCACCAAGTTCAGGTGTAACATCCCAAATTTGGAGTTCATTTGAAGCATTTAAAAATACAAATAACCATTTGAATTTTCTTGTTTAAGTTAAAGCTTAATTAGAATTTTTATAAATTAAAATGATTTAATGTGATTAATCTAAACTTTAATTAAATTAAAAACTATTTTATTTGGGTTCCTTGAGTTCTATAGTATTTTGTGGAATTTTCTAGTAATTTTTGGAGTATATTTGTTATTTCTTTGAGCTCGATTTTATTTAATCTAATTTCTGAAATTTAGAAATCTTCTTTTTCCTGGTTTTTTTTCCCTTTTTGGCCGACTATCTTTTCTTCTCGGGCCATTTTCCATTTTGCACGACCCAACTTCTTTCTCCGCCGGCCCAACCCAGCCGCTTTTCCCTTTCTCCCGTGCACGCAGCCGCTAGTCAACCTCCTTCCCTCCTTTGTTCTCACTGCTGAGCGGGCCCCACCTGTCAGTGCCAGCCTCCTCCTTCCTTCTTCCTCCTCACCCCAGTCTCCTTGTCGTGTTTGTGTCCGACATGGCAGCGCCGCTGGCCTCCATCCAAACTCGCCCATCCTGGCCCTATTTAAGCTTGCCATTGAAGAATCTAGACCTGCCATTATGAGTTAATGGAGTATTTTGGTGATTAATGATAAATTTATATGTGAGACTAACACTTTTATTGATATATCTATTGTGTAGTCTTATTTGAATAAAAAGGTGAAAATCATGGAGGTATCCACTCGACATCATATTTTTATATCTTGTTGTATTCCTCAGTTCCAAAATATAGGTTAAACTCCACTAAAAGTTTAACTTGAATATGTGCATATGTTTTTATGACACATTCGTGTATGCACACACTTAGGGGGGGTTCACTCTATGTTTTGGGGTTTTATTAGTATTGATCCATATTCTCTTTATTCACACATATTAAGGATCTCTACTTTGAAAACATATCCCTTGAGTATATATAACTTGGGTAGTTCATATATACTCATATTGATCTATATTCAATTATCTGCAAATTGAGGTGGTTATCATCAATTACCAAAGAGGAAAAGATTGAAGTATCTTGACCCACCATTATGAGTTAATGGTATGTTGTGGTAATTAATGACAATCACATTATAGAACTAACATTTTCTATGAGTTGGATGAATATGTTATGTTCAATGAAGTTGGAGACTTTGGATGGCATCATGAATTGATAGCCATCAAGTCAAGGTTCAAGTGAAAGAGTGCATCATGTGTTGATGCACATCAAGATCCCGAAGAGAAGATGACTATGAGTTGATCATCAAATTAAGAAAAGATCCTTCATGTGTTGATGGAGGTCAAGTGAAGGATGTATCATGGGTTGATGCATATCAAGATAATGATCCGGACTTGAAGTAAAGATGTGCGTCATCAAGCCTCAAGAGGATGCTCAAGGCAAAGGTATAACTAGTTAGGGCTAAGGATGTGTTCCTAGTCTTTTACCAGTCTTGGTGTTTGGTTGGAAGACCAGATTACTAGTATAGGTTTGTCGTACTATTAAGAGGGGTCTTGTCTAGTAGCTTGAGTCTCATCATGTGTTGATAGCTCAATCCCGCTTGCTCTAGCACTCCATGGCGTGATGCTATTGTTTGCGAATGTGTTTTGCAAATAGTTGAAGCTCATGCATTAACTCTTTGTAGCATGAGACTATAATTTGCAAATATGTTTTGCAAATGGTTGAAGTCCATGCAACTACTCCTGGTGGCATGTTGCCGATATTTCCGAATGTGTTTTGCAAACAGTCGAGGCTCATGCATAATCCTTGTAGTATGTGACTATACTTTGCAAATGTGGTTTGCAAATGGTTGAAGTACATGTACCTACTCCTTGTGGTATGATACTAAAGTTTGCAAATGTGTTTTGCAAATTATTAGGATTCATGTATTTTTCCTTGGCATGGTCTAAGATTGCTCGTTGCTATTTCCTTGAACTTAGACCATGGTGTTGGCTCTTTGGAGTTGTACTTTTTGATTTCATCAAATATGTTTAAGATCAATCAAACAGATGTGTTATGTAGCCCTCTAAATAAGCTTTTCAAAGAGCCCAAGATCACTCAATTCTGACATCAGAGTCAAAAGTTATGACCATTTTTTCGAGTGTCGCCTATGCTGAAATCCAGGGCCGGACTGACCACAGTTGAAAGCCCGGACTGACCGGCCCTATGCTTGCGGACTGACCGCTCTTATAAGGTCGGTCAACATTTTTCAGAGGGCATGTGGTACCGGGCGGAATTCCTCCCAGATTGGAGACCCGCAGCTTCAAGTCTTCAACCACTTGCCTCAGCCCCATCAGAGTGTAGTCTAGAATTGGTCTCCATGCTTTCGCTTGCTTCATCCGATCATCCATCGTAGTGACCATAGCCAGTATTGCCTTGACATTGTCATCTAGGGAAGAAACTTTTCCTTCTATTGCCTCCATTTTCATAGTCAGTGTGGGTTGCGCCCCTTTCTTTTTCGCCACAATTGCCCAAAATCAAGTGCTCTGATACCAATTTGTTACGTTCCCGGCGTAGCGCCAGGGAATCAGAACAATCTACAACAAGTTGGAGTGGGGATTGAGAGGTTTGGGAAGAACAGGACATAGAATAGGTAGGGAAATATTCTTGATCTTTTTTGATAGACCTGTTCGCAACAACTCCAATCCTTTTACACGCAATAGCCAGGCTATAGTAGAAATGACAACAGCGCCAACGTTCACCAAAAACACAAATGGGCCGACCCATTACACACAGCCTTAGTTGGCCCGCAACCCAAGCACTTCCATTATCATCCTTTTGCAATTACGCTTTCCCTTCAGATGTTACGCCACTTCGCCAAAAGACTCATCCCGTGTCGACAGTGGTGACAGAAGATAGAATAGCCGGAATAATTGAGGTTATATTGCTTGAGCCTTGGAGGCATATATATAGAGTACAGGGTGACTTGGAGATCAAGTCAATCTACAAGAGATATGGAAGAAACCATATCGGATACACATCATCCTAGTTGATTCTATTAGCAAAACTCTTACGGTCCTTCCTCTTAGATCGATGCTTGCTAAGAATACCAGAATGAGAATATTTTTTCAAGAAACAACATTCCATTCTGCAGCACATTCTGACTCCCAGAGATTGAACTCACTGTTGAATAATCCTGAATGATGTTTAGTGTTTTTAAGTCTTGTAACGTTTTTGTTTTAGTTTATTTTCTTTGCATGGGGTGTTACATAGTTGAAAGGCACGTTCGTGTGCATAGAGTTTATGGCCGTAGTGGCATAGTTAGTGACTGCATTGCAACGACATCAATTAGTAGCGCATCATTGCTTGTAATGTAGTGTGTCTTTTGATTAGCTGAAAATTTGCATACTTCGATATTATTTGGAGAATACCATAGAAGCTTTGCTAAGACTTTTGGTGATTTGTTCAGGGAAGCAAAAGCCCATCATGTCATTTTTCTGTCTAGAGCCTCATATAATGTGGAGGATCTGCTGCACAACTTTTCAAAACTTGTGCATCTTCGCAACTTAAGGATTAAGGATAATCATTCTACTAAACTTGTGCAAATGCCTCTTAGTTGACAGTGGCTCTCGGGAGTAACAATCATGGCGTGTGGTTGACATTGACCTTGGTAGTAGGAGGTGGCGAGGTGGAAGAAGGGATGGGTGGTAGGGGTGGAGGAGGACATGGCCGATGGGGATGGAGGCAGTTGAGTTGGCGGTAGTGGAGGTGGGAGGGCAACGAGGGGAAGCGGGAGCAAGTTGGGCATGGGTTTCAGATCTGAGGGTTGAGTCCTTCAATAATTGAGTAACTTCTCTCTCCCTCCGTCTCTTCACTCTCCGTCCCTCTCTCTCTCATTTCGTTTGCAAGGCCAAAAGAGTAGGGACGAATGGCGGGATTGGAGGGTTTCGATCGATTTTTCCTTTTATATTGTCGTGCCAAGCCAATTTTTTCTTGCACCACCGCCACACTAGGAACTCTTTTCCCTAACCGTGCTGCCACATCAGGGAAAATGCTTTCCTAACAGGTGGTAGAATAACCTTCAAGGATACGTAATTATGACGGTTAAGTCATAACAGTTAGGGCTATTTTTTTTCCTTAACAGTAGGGGCAGGCCCGTCAGGAATATTGTTCGACCGTCAAGGAAAATATGGATCCTGGTAGTGCCACCTACCACACTTAAAAACAAATTTCAATGAAAAGACAAGAGAATACGACAAATCCCATAAGTCACAGTTTTTATTGAGTTGACACTATTGAACTAAGCATAGCATTTAAAAATAGTACAGTAGAACATTGTTGAGCCAACACTAATCAAAAAGCTCACCTGCAATGGGTAGTAGCAGGTCTGCTCAACCTGAATAGAACAGACATATTGTGCACTACAGCACAAGCATAAATAAATAGTTCATGCATAGCCATCACGTTTAAATTTATGCCCTTTGGGGCACACATCAGAAAAATGGGGCCCTTTGGGGTTTTGCCTGCTTGCGAGCCCGCCTACGCAGCATTCTATTAGCCAGACGGTTCTGATCTTCCACCAGTGATGCATCTACTTGAGTCTTTGAATGACCAATTCTAAGCGATGCCTCAGGTCCTGAGAAGTCATCTGGTGATATATCTTCCCTCCTCTATTACATGGAAAGAAAAATCAAAACTTAACCTTGTACAATTGTTACTGTGAATGATAGTGTGGCAGGCATGTGAATAATACAAAGCTTGTTAAATTTGAGCAGAATGGCAAATTGTATCTATTATTAATCTAGAGCTTGAAATTAGTTAAACATAATTCTGTCTATATAATGATCTAGAGAATAGTAATTGAGATATCAAGTAAACCTTGCAGGTAAGGGAACATAAGAGGTGGGGCGCATTGTGGAGCCAGCAGTTACAAGCCAAGCAGCGAGGTGTCCCTGCTTGGGGTCTATGTAGTGGCGACCTCTTCATGGGCCTTATATGCACTACCTTGTCTTTATTGCATTTGAATGTCTGCAAAATGAATGTACATGTATCGCAGATCAATTGGTGTAGCATTTAACAAACGAATAATATAAAGTAACAAAGCAAGTTAATGTTAAATATCAGACAGTTTATCAGGCATTATTGTGATGCTATCAAAATCTAATGAAGACCATACAAAGTAAGTCCATGTTTCAAGTAACTAAGTGAAGGCAAAAAAGGGAAGAGGTTCCTTGTCCGTCTAGACCTATCTTTGAGGCAAAATTGAAAGACAATCTACCAAACCTTGACACAATTCCCTTCTTAAATATCAAAGTCTCAAATGGCGAATGAATACATCAACCGATCAATTATATATTAGAATCTACAAAGGCAATTCATGTCCCTACGCTTGCCTGTGTAAAGGGAAGGGGTACAGTGAAATTCCACCACAATATGCAAACTACTATAGCATGGCATTGCCTTGTAGTGTAGAAATGATTTTCTACTGTTTTACTATAGATATATACCTGGAAAAATTATTTTCGAATCTAACCACATAGGATGCCATACAGTTCTCAACATAGGAGATTGTGGAAGTAAGCATACAAAATTTGAAAGCATGGGATTCTTAGCTGCAATTATAGATAAATTGACTTGAATTGTTTTAATGCGGTGTGATCAGCTGATCTCACAATGAAAGAAGGAACCTAACGTATTAATATTTACTATAAAGGGAAATACAAGATGGTATATCTAATCCCTAGAGGAGCATGTGATGATCAGCTGGTGAGTAAGGTTGGAACTTATTTGTGGAGGTACATTAGAATAACTACTAATAATACATTAGGTAGGGTAATAATTGCCATTGGCTCGATGCTAATTAGGTTTACAGCAGAAATGTGTATGCCATTACTTTATAGGTATCGTATTTGAAAAAGTTTGCAGTTTTGTAGCATATAATAGTTTTTGAACTTCGGAGGTGCGGTGATTTCATGTTGTTGTGCATATCAAAAGGTGTGCTGACTGTTGTCACCTGACTTTTAATGCAAAAAATGCAAATGGTACCATGAGGAACTATTCAGTTCCCACCTATTTCTTATTGAAATGGCCAGGCTAGGGCATGATTTTATCTCTTAAAGCAGTTGTCCAATCAAGTGAGGCTTGAACAACTTCAAATCTTATATCTCTTGTGTAAAGCTGAGTGCAAAAGAATGAAGCTTAGATATTTTGACACATTATCCTAGTAGTAAGGATAGCTATCCAGTTAACAGGTTAATGCATGTCATCACAAAACTAAAATTTGGGTTCCAACTGGGATGTGATTGATTGGGTTTGGTCTGTGGGCTCTAGATGAGTGACTTGTGTGATGTCTCGGGGTAGGACGGAGTAGGCCTCTGAATCTCTGATTGGGGCAAACTATTTGTCCTCAAATCTAGTTCACATCAATTGTTATAGATATAAGAAGACCAAGATAAAATAAATGTCAAAAGGAAATGAAGCAAATTAAACTATAGATAAATACAAAATAAGTATATACATAGCCACTTACCTACTGCATACGTCAATTATAAACAATGTGGTGTGAAACTTCAAAGATTGAATAAAAAATTTATACATAAATCATAGATAGACAGTAATATTAACTGCACCAAACACTAAAAAACAAATGGGAAGAGAAAGTTGCAATCAGAGCATGGGAAATTAAATTGACCTTGTGCAAGTTGATTTAAATCGGGTCAAGTATCTAGGTACCTGTATCTGGGACACATCAATACTGAGCTTTTGCATGTCCTTGACACGGACGACACTGCGGAACATGTAGCGGCGGATCTTGAGGAGCCGATGGCTAGGCTCATCATGCCTGCAGTATGGGCAGATCATCCTGAAGCATTGGATGCAGAAGATGCTTTCATCGGCCCTATACCGATTATCATCATTATCATGCACCTCACACTTTCTCCAAAATTTGGTCCTAAGCAGCTCGTGTAGCCACTGAGGCATTTCCTCCTGATGCTCTGTTGGTGCTGGTGCAGCACGTGACAATAGCAACAACGGTGAAATGTTGCCCTCTTCATTCTTGTCTGCCATTCTGCTGCTGTCTGGCTCCTCCACCATGATCTCCTTTCCCTTGAATGAGTTGCACCAGTAGAAATATGCATATGAATGAATTATTGATTCCATGTTAGTTGAAATATATTAGTAGTAGGATCAAGAAAGAACTAAATTAGGTGCAATTCTGTTGCAAAGGTAGAGATAAAATGAAAGGCAATAATTAATTAGATGTGTGTCAAGGCACAATTGACCTGAAGTCACAAGAATTCAATGGACTCTTTGTTATGGTTACACGCCACCAATGGAAATGACAGACTAGTTACATAGGCTTGCGGTTAATTTTTGCATTGACAGGTGGCTTCACAGATCAAAGAGTCAAGTCTTTGAAGAATTATTGGGATAGATAAATATCTCATGAAATCAGAATAGATGTAAAGGATGAAAATAAGAAACAATAATTTCTTATTGAGCTACATACAGAAAATTAAAATATATCATGTTTTAAATTTGATAGGAAAAATTGGAGACCTTCATAAGCCATGGTCTTCCTGTTTCCCTTCATTCACTTAAGATTGCCTCTTTTCATTCATAAGCCAATGATTCAAGAGTCATGCATGTGTTCACAGTTTGTGTTAGTGAGCAAAATTGATAAGGTTGATGTTATTTACATTGGAAAATATATGTTGACGATGCCACTGGAGCACACTTGGTAGCTTGAGAAGTTTGTAAGCCCAATCTTCATGTGCAAAATTTATCTCTTATTCTTAAGTTTTTCTCACAAGTTTTTCCACAGGTTTGGTACTCTGTGGGTAACTTTTCTTTGGAACATGTATTATGTGGACAAACTACGGTTTTCCCATGACAAGAAAGGATCCTTTTGGTGGAATGGTCTTTGTAAAGTTTTGGATATTTATAAAGGTGTTGACCACTCGTCTCCTAAAGACGATGTTATTGTTATTTTGTGGCATTATACCTAGTTTTGTTAACCTCTTAAACTCCTCCATCCCAGATTTTTTTTCCTTCTTAAAAAGTGCCTTGGCTTATTTGAGCCTTCTTTGTCAACTAGATCACAAATTAACCCCCTTTCATTTCATCTTCCTTTGTCTCTTAAGGCTTTTGCTGCTTTTCAGTTACTTCTTTGTGTTTGTGCTCAGTTTAAAAATTCCAAATTTCTTGAATATAATAGGCCTTAACATTAATACGGATATGTTTTCTTATTAAAAAGGTTTAGAATCAAATTGTTGTTTGGTAATCTGGTTACTCATTGGACATTCAACCGGTGTTAGGCTTCTGCTTGTATTAAAGAACATAAAGTCTTTTTGCGGGACTTACTGAACGATTGTTAAGTATTTCTGAAAGCATATCATTAGAGGATTACTATGTATCATTTGTGGACAAATTGTTGTAGGGACAATAGTAGTGCATTTGTTCTTCGATTGTCCTTTTAGCATTGCTTGCTCGGCAATTTGTAAAGTAACTAAAAGAGATACGACTAAAAATCAAAAGAAGATTACTCATATGTGTGATTGCATTAATTTACAAGTGCATCATGAAGATTATCAAATTTGGATGATGGACACAAAGTTTAATAATCAGATCTAGGTTGGTTCCCAGCCCCTGTCGATTTGTTGGAAACTAGCCAGGAACATGGTGGTTCCCAAAATTTAACAAGAAAACCACAAATCCGTAAGAATAGGTCAGAAGTTGGAATAAACTAATGGGCTAAACTGGTGGTGAAATGATGTTAAAAACAGATAAGATTTCATTTCTTGCCTAGATAATCTGGACTTCTTGAAATAAAAAATATTGAAGACATTCCTTACAACAAGCAGAATTGAAAGAACAACCAAATATGGAGAAACAAAATAACAAAGATTTCAATTCAAAATTAATGAACTTCCTTGATTTTCTTGATTAAAACTATTTTTTGACAAACCTTCTTGCTTGGAACAGAGGAGGAGCTGCTGCCCGATGGAAACATTGTGGTGGGGAGGTGTGTAAGATCTTACAAGCAAAACTGATTCAAATGGCTTGTGATTTTGAAGTGATGGATGAAAAGAGAAAATAAAAAAACTAACATGCCCACAGTATTGAACAGTGGACCTCTCTTCCCATTAACGCAGTTTTATAAGCTAGCTGTATCCCATAAATACCCATCTCTAAAAATGGTTACAATTTGATGTAAGAAAAGACATTATTTGCACATTAAATCCCTTAATTTATGATCTTTCACTGAAATGAGATGTGTACACTCACTCCACCGCCACATGGCAGCACAACCAAGGGTGCATGCATGGCTTCTCTACTAAAGTTGCAACAAATAAGGGCCGTGGTTTTTTTTTTCACAAAGGGAACAATTTGGGCGTGATCTCGAACTTGTACATATATATATATATATATCCCCTTTGCTCTTTTACCTTCCAATTGTGAGGTATATGATCCATATGTAGAGATGCTCCCTGCACTGTACTCCTCGTTGCACACAGTCCCTTTGACCTGGAGCGCTCTATGTAGGATGCATACGTCAACCAAGATTGTACCAACAATTAAAGTGATTGTGCGGCCTTGGAGCTTTCCATGTGCCCAATTAGTGTTACTATGCATTTTCTACTGTTCTGCTCATTGATTTTACTCCTTTGTTGCAAATTGGCAGGTAGCTATTGCAAATTGTACACAGTGCTTCTTGTCATTTGTCACTACATCAATTCTTTCTCTGCGTGAAGAATGTGCAAAATAAATAAGGAATGGTAGTGACTTGGTGTGTATTAATTGCATTTTTAGGTGCATCAATCTTGGCCTAAATGAACATGATGAATTTGTGGAATAGACAAACTTGCAGAAGTTACATGTATTAAGTAGTTGCTAAAGATTTTATACCTTTTTTTGGCAGAAAAATGTCCATTCCCTTCGATGTGCCCCAATTAAATTCCATGCAGATCAAACTTGTATATTTGGGTAATTTGTGTGCGGTCTTTGATTTTCTTTGGGCAATACACATGTGCATTGATTACTAGTTTCTAAGGCTGTGCTCATTGATTGTACTCCGATATTGCATATTGGAAAACACATATTTTGATCTAGGGTGAACAAATTAACCGGAATATATATGTGGAACTGCAAGGATGGGAGCATTTACTCATGAAGACTACCGTTCTGCTTGGCTCTTGTTTAGTAGTCATGAAACGGAAAAAGATATATGGCTTTAGGTGCTATGCCACATGGATCTATATGGCTAATTACTGATTAATACAATACAGCTAGCTACTCGGATCTCTATATCTTCCCTCGTATCAACTCAGAACACACCCACCTTCCACCTGCCATCTTTATTCCGCACCCTCTCTTCGCAACATGGCTCTCTGGCATTCACTATAGCTCAACGTCCGTCGCCGCACGCTTCGACCTTCCTGTTCCAATGATCTTGCAGCGGTGGCAGCAACATCGATCATAGTGCTAGTTTCTACTGTCTAACCGCATCGTTTGCAAATGAACCGTAGCTAGCGTCCTCAAAGACGGCATCTCTCGTTGCTGTGAAACATGACGAGCGAAGGAGGTCACCATCAGCACAGTGCAGTGGGTGGTGGGTAGGGCGCTAGACCCCTCTCGGACGTCCTGCAGTCTAGAGATATGGCGGACATCGTAGAGCTGCTCAAGCCCATATGTGCTAAGGAAGGTCTCCACCATTATTGACAAAGAATTGTTGGGCTCTACCATTCTTAAGCTAGAGCAATTAGGCTCCTAACCGTACCACAATACAAACAACTGCATCAGACCAACCCAAAACCATGCCACAACTTATATGGGAGGGAAAAACAGAAAAAGGATGACGTAAATGACATTACTGGTAAATATTGTGCCAACAACCCTGCTGTCCTTTTAGTAGTTGGTCCGGGGGTATTGGGAAGACAAGTTCCACACATCACATATATCAACAAGTGAAGAGCCACTTCCAAGTCTCGGTTTGGGTATGTGTCTCTCACAATTTCAATGCAAATAGTTTGGCACGAGAGATTGTAAAACAGATACCTAAAGGTAGCGATGGAAAGGAAAATGCTAGCGACGACGAGTTAATTGAAAAAACATTACAAACTAGATAGTTCATGCTTGTCTTGGATGACATGTGGACATACCGTGAGGATGAGTGGAAGAAATTACTAGCTCCATTTATAAAAGGTGGAACAAAAGGTAATATGTTATAGTCACAACTCAAATTCCAGCGGTAGCAAAAATGCTTATGACAACGGATTGTTCATGTGAGGACCCCCGGGTTATTTCCGTAAGACCGAGACTAAGCATAGTCTTAAGGACATAACTCTAGGGCCTCAAGTAAATGGATTCCAACTTAACTCAATCTTAGGGAAAGGCTTAACTACAAACTAGAGCCCCGACGATCATGCTTACGCTTGCTCCTCTGAAAGCACTACATGATTGTCGGTTCTCCAACAAGTCAAGCACTACACTTAGTGAATTAAATAGGAAGCCATTTAACAGCGAGTATGCAATCATATTGGCTCCCAAGATCAGCGACCAATATGCTCATACTCTCATACAACGTTGATCACATCCATACAACAGCATACATAGATAGTTCAAAAGACATACAACATAATAGTTAAAGTTTACATCTATTACAAACGGCCGACCGGCCAAATTCAAATAAGAGGATTAAGTAGTAGCGGAAGCAAGTAAATAAACCAAAATATCCAGCATGGTATGCCCTATAACCCATCGGCAACCGACTAGGAGTTAAATGATAGCATTACTCATTAGCGTCGCCAAAATCGGCGCAAACAAGCTCAACGGGCTCATACACTTTCTCACCTGAAATTGTAGCAACCGGGTTGAGTACAAAGGTACTCGCAAGTCTTACACAAATAAAAATTAGTTATGCTAGAGGTTGTTCCAAAGGATGGTTCATATTGGCTTAGTTTTGTAAAAGAGACGCAACAATTTACAACCTACACATACTAGTTTTTCAAGTGCCATTTCAAAATCAGATTTGAAGTAGAAGTAAAGCATGTGAATAAGTAGTAAATTGAATAACAAATGAACCATACAAATGACAAAGTGGCTATCCACTTTGATACAACAATGAACATGAACATCCCATTCATGACAAATACCAAGTTATAACCATAATTTTAATTCCAAGTCTAATAATAAGCAGCCACAAACTCAAGCGGTCGTCCATAACCGCGGACACGGCTATTCGAATAGATTTATACCTGCGCAGGGTGTACTACTTACCCACACGACTTGATTAGCCCGTAAGCCTCCAGATGCCTCCGAATATAGCATACTTCCTATGGTATGCCTAAGATAAACCAAGACTTTGTATTTTTCAGCAAGTTGATATCATTGAGTTGACTCGCCCATACACGACGTAATCTCGTTTAAGTGTAGGCTACCCACCTACAACTAAATGGGCACGCAAGTTGTGCCGAAAATACCGACCCAATTAATAAAGCTTAAATAGGGCTCACCCTCACAATAAAGAATTGCAATCGGCACCCTTATGGAACATATATGCGATGGAACACATATATGTCCTCACACCACCAGTCATCAACTCAACAATACCAACCCCTTACTTAACCAAGCAGTTCCCATACACCGCGTGTGATAGCACGAGTTTTGCTTGAACCGTAGGTACCCAAAGTTCGGTCCTTAACTGTCCAGACATGCCCATCACTTACCCAATCTCGTGTACAAAGACACCATCACTAACCACCACTTGTCCAGACCAAAAGTTCATTTAAATTGACAAAATTTAACTCATAAAACAGATACGAAGATCTGAAACAAAAGTATATAATGAAAGTTGTGTGTATCCCATAATTGTCGGGTTACTCCCGACAATCAACTACCGGTTCTAGACTTGCATGGCTAAGCAAAACCCGAACAATATATTTCAACCATTCTAACTTAAGCATGTGGTACTAGAATAATTCAAGTATAACCTCAATGAATTAGGAGATAACTAAACTACACATTACAAAAATAGCATGCAAGCAATTATCATTGCACTAACTTAACAAAACTAGGATCAAATATGATGCAAAAGAAAGTTCAAATGATGTTTGCCTTGCTGATAGCTTAGCTGCTCTCCCTCAGTAGCGTATAAGTCAATATCGATAGGCTCGGGATCTATATAAATACAATACCGAATAAACATCGAGAAATACCCAAAATTTCAAAATGCTCAAAAATGAATGATTTTTATACAGTAGCTAAATCATGATTTTAGATGAATTTAGGTGAAAGAATTATTCCATTTGGATTTAGTATGCAAAAGTTATTAAGATTTGAATTTCAGATTTCATACATACCCATTGAGCAATTTAATTATTTGGCCAAAATTTGTAGAGCAGTGGAGGGTATAAGGATTATATGGATAAATAGGGAATATTATTACAAGACTAGAATAGTTGAGTTTACCTCATTTGGAATTTTTATGAATTAGTTATCCATTTTTAAAGTTGTCAGCCTTTTTCTATTGTAAAAATAATAATAAGTTTATGGATCATTTTCCATAATAATACTCTCAGCTACTGAGACATGTTGGAAACCAATTTTAATATAAATTTCATTAAAATAAAAATTACCAGAAGTGGTTTCATCCATTTTGGAGTTAAGATGAATTAGTTATGTATTTTTGAAGTTATACATATTTTACAGTGTGCAAATAATTCGTTTTCAGATTTTCTAATTCATCCATTACTTTTCTCACCGGGCGCGATGCTAGCCACCGACGCTGACTAGCGGGCCCAGTGAACAGCGCGTTTTCCATTTTAACTCCGATTTTAAATTCCGCTCTAACATGTGGGTCCCATTGTCACGACTTCGGCCCACAAGACTGTCCACGACGCTGCTGCAGAAGCGCATCGGCATTAAGGGAAACGGGCCCACTCGTCAGCCTCTCCACCAGTTCACTTATCCCTCTCGTTTTCTGTGCATGGCCCCACTTGCCAGTGACAGCTCTTAACGGCTAAGACAACGCTTAGTTTCATAATCCAATCAATGGCATTAATGACCGTCATTTGCCGTAAACGGACAGCTACAGTAGCGCTCGCGTACGACAACGCGCCCGGCGTGGTTGCCCAGCGGCTTGCCGGTGCTACGCGCCATGGCGGAGCCGGCCAAGGCCCGCGTTAGCTCAATTAGTGCGCGCAAGGGTGGTGGTGGCGACACAAATGGTGGCTCTGACTGCCTGGCTAGCGGCGTTGAGCGGCGGCAACCCATACGGCAAACAAACAACAAAGAAGAGTAGAGCTCCGCAAAGATCATTCAAGCGGGTGCACGGGTCCTAGGGACTAAATGGAAGTTACTGAGCTAAGGAGGGTGCTCGAAGCTTTGAAGTCTGTTGAGCACCTTGTCTTGCCACGGAGAAGAAGGTGGCGGCGATGAGCTTCAACGAGGAGAGGAGTCCCTGAGCAAAACCAAGAGGAGTGGATGGTCGGGATGGTTCACAGATCATAAGAGGAGGCTGAGGAACCGAGGAATTGACAAATGCCTTACCGGAGCAAGGTAGGAGACGAAGGGTTTGTTTTAGGGCCGAATACACGATTTCTTCGATTCAACGAAAACCTGTCGTGCAATGCCCAAATTAGTTGAGGGGAAGTTAAACTTAGGTACAGAGGCACCTGGTGATGCGCAAGGTCTAGGATAATACCTCTCAAACATGGAGAAGCCATGAAGGTGTCCTTCGGAGCGCGCTCTGGAAGTGAGCTCGGGCACGTAGGTGAACAGAGCTCTACAAGCAACCAGAGGAGCTGAGGTTAGGCAAAATGGAAACGGCATTGAAGGTAGGAGATAAGGGAACCACCCGGTCGAAGCTTACCCTAGAGCTGCCCGTGGGAGAGCTTCCCTTTCCTTAGCCACCGAGAGTAAAAGTGAGGAAGAAAGGGGGTGTTGCGGGGGTATTATCCTTGGGCGATGGACGGAGCGGAGGCGACGTCAAGTGAGGGAGCTCCAGGATAGGCCAACGGACGCGGTGGATTGACGGCGTCGATGGAGCGCGGAAGGAATCACCGGCCACGTGGCGCAGCTGCTCTGTGCGAGCGTCAGTGAGAGGTGGACGACGGATCCGACAGGTGGGCCCGGCGTGGCAGCGACTTAGCGCGCACGATCGCCCGAGTAAGTGGGTTGGCGCGGGCCGTTGGATCTGATCTGGACGGCTAGGATTAGACGAGGGGCGACCGGACCGTTATGAAGGGGTACGCGATATGGGCCATGGATTTCCCATCGGACGGCTCACACGCGAAGCCTAAGTTGGTTGGGCTGAGTCGTTTCGCCGCGTCGGACTCGAGCCCGATGAATAGTGCGGTTGGTTGGGTTAGGGTTTGACTGAGATATAATTTGTTTTCTCCACTTTGACCAAGGTGTTAAAAATAGAAATAAATTTCAGAAAAGTGTGAAATCATTCATAGGGGTTCCTGGGAAGGTCTAGTGTCCATAAAAATTATTGAACACTACTGTTCATGATATAATGTGTATAATTTAAATTCAAACTTATTGTAGGTCGTTAAATTGTGTTTGAATTTTCTTGGTGTTTAACCCAGCCCCAAAAATTTGGGAAAAATTATATTAATTCATTATAATTACTATAGTATTTGAATAAATTATTTCCAAAAGATGTTCATAAGGTTTTGTTCCTGTTTTCTTTTGGAGTTGAATTACAAACTGTAAATTTAACACTTGTTTAAGATTTTTCAAGTGCAATAAATTATGCAAAAGTTTGAAAACAATGATGCATGCTCATGAGATGCATAATAATTCTCTTTATTAATTTGAGGATGTGACAGTTCAATAAAATTGGAACGTTTAGACGATAAAGATTGGATGCATTTCTTCAAAGCATGTGTGTTTGGTGACGAAAAAATATGGGAAGATCATCCTGGTTTACATGAAGTTGGGAGAAAAATAGTGAAGATATTGAAGGGTTCCTCCCCCCTTGCAGTAAAAACTGCAGGTAGATTACTAAGAGACCAACTTAATTTGGACCATTGGACAAGAGTATTGGAAAGGAAAGAATGGGAACTTCAAACTAGCTATGATGACATTGTGCCGGCATTGAAGCTTAGCTATAACTATCTTTCTTTTGATCTACAACAGTGTGTTTCCTACTGTAACATCATAAAGTTATGTTACTAAAAATAAAATTAATAAAGTTATTATTTTGTTGGATTCTCTAAATTTATAGAGTTTTCTGGAGTTTTCTTGGATCTAAAGGTTTTAAAAAAATTATTTAATTTTCTAATTTAAAAGTGTTTTTTCCTTTTTACAGAAATTAAAAATAAATTACGTGCAAAAACAAAAGCCAAATTTAAGTTGGAAATAATTTTATTTAAGTTCAAAAGTAACATCCCAAATTTTTTGAATGTTTTTGAAGCTTTAAAAATAAAAGGAATCATTTGTAATTTATTGGATTAATTTAAAGCTTAATTTGAAATTTTAGAAAATGAAAAACATTTTAAATGGTTTAAATAAACTTCAATTAAATTCAAAATTATTTTATTCGATCTTTACAGGTTCATAGGATTTTTTTGAATTTTTATTTATTTATTTATTTTATTTTATTTGGATTTTCTTTCTTTTCCAATCTGTTTCTTTTTCCTTCATCTTCTTCCTTTGTCCAAAACCGTGCCCGACGCACAACCGCCATTAGCGGCCACGCAAAGCTTTGAAACGACCGCATTTTTCTCCCTGATTCTTCGCACAAACACGAGTATTCAATTCCCCTCATCTCTCATCCCCCATTTTCAGCCAAAACCTTCCTCTCCTGCGTGTAAAATCACCAAAACACACAATGCCGCCATGACACTCCCGTGCCCTATCTCCCTTTTCTGTCCCTCTTCGGCCCTATAAAAGAGAGCCCCGGGTAACCCTTCTCTCCCTCATCCATTCCTAGGAGTTTTTCCTCCTCCCTCCCTCTCCTCTCACCGCAATATCATTTTTCTCTCGTCGGCCGAACTCTGTTCCTCAGACGATTGTTCCGCCTACAGTGGAGCCCCGCCATCATTGACCACATGCCCGGCTTCGCCTCACGATGTTCTACGTAGTGCTCCCCTCCTCATCGCCATAACACCACCGGAACCATTGTGCCACCTCTAACACGGCCGCCCTCGCTGCCGCTGACCGCGTCCAGCCATCGCCAAGGTGAGCTCAGCGCTCCCTAGTCTCTCCTCTCTCCATTCCACCCCTCACCGACCGCCGGAACATCGCCGTTCGCCGGCAATCACCGCTACATGAGCCGCCGGCCGAAGCCCCTTGCTCCATGATTTACGCTGTCGTCGGATGAGTTCCGGCGACACCGTCTCCACCACTAGCATTGTGACTCCGTGTTCTATGTCGTGCTCCCTCCCTCCTCGCCAGTACTTCGCCGGAGCGCCGAGCCACCATGAGCCCGCGTCACACCGTCGCCTCTCTCCTCGCCGCCGGCCAACCATCCATGTTCCACTACCGCCGAGGTGAGCACCACCTTTCCCACGCTCTCCTCTTTCTAACGCACTCCTCGATGGCCGCCGATTCACTGTCATTTCGCTAGAACGCCAATTCCCGTGCACGGCACCGCCACGTGGCGCCACCTCACGCGATGTCATCGCCACCTCACCGTTCTGTCCATGTGGCCGCCACATGCTGCCACGTCCTCGTCCACATGGGTGCTTACATGGCATTTTCCTTTTCCTTTAGAAAAATAAATCAGTAATTCCAGAAATTTGTAATTTCATCATTTCTTGTGATAATCAACCTTCCGGATGTTCGTTCTTCATCATATGAACCCCGATTCCATTGATTCTTATTCCTAAATTCATATAAATTCAATATATATCTTCTAGTACCAAAATTATTTGATTTGGAGTTTATTTTAATTTTACTTGAATTTTGTTTGACTTTGGCACATTTTCGCGTATAGATTTCGACGACTTCCGAGAGCCAGATTTTGACGTCGTTTCAGAACAACAACTAATTGAGCAAGGAAAGATACATCCTTTGATCATATTTGAATCCCATTATTTAAAATTACTTATATTCTGTTTTAAATTATTATTGCATGCTTATTTATATTCAAGTTAATTTAAATTCATGTTTTAAATTTCTAGTTATTTCCAATTCCATTCGTATGGCCAAATCTTGACATTGAAATATCCATACCTTTTTATCTTAGATAAAATCTAGTTGATGCAACAGTATAAACTAGAATATTTTGAAAAATTAAGCTTAGCCATGCTTAGACCTGAAATATTTGATTCGGGGATTTTTTTTGCCAAATATTCAAATATGGATTCAAAAGGAGTCTATGTCATTATTATGCCATAGAAATTTGCAAATGATTTTAAAAAATAAATAAAATGAAAAACTGATTTAGACTTGGGCGAAATGGAAAGTTGGTGGGTCCAAGTTTATGCACAGGCTCGTCTCAGTGAATGGTCGAGGCCCAGGGGTTATTTTCGAAGTCGCCCAGTCAATTAAGGATAGTCTACGAGCTGCGGATTGTTAAGCCATTCCGTACTACCACAAGTCTAGTATGGGACAGACCGGGCTAATTAATTTGCAAAGTTCCACTATTAGTTGTGCCCTATTGATGTGTGGGTGTCCTGAAGACTTATTTTTAATACCCAAATGGTGCAAGAGGGGGCTTCTGTTTGGTGTGAAACCTTAGCGGGTATAACTACTTTGGGATGGTGCATTGTAAATGCCTTGTGATAATCGATTAGTCGCACACCTTCAGAAGTGTATCACACAGACATTAAAAGTTGATTATCTCTTGTAGGTAAAGTTGTACAACCTCTGCAGAGTGTCAAACTATTCGAATAGTTGTATCCACAATCATGGACATGTTGAGCAAAGACTTTTGCGGATTAGACTTTGATTTTGTTTTCAAAATGATTTATAAAACAGTTTATGTCATGGATTGGTGTCCATGAGAAAAATTGTGGGTTGAAACCATGGGTTAATGCCCGTGTTTAAGTTAGTGTTAGGTTGGTGCATAAACTAGATTTATTAATTCAGTTAAAACTCAATTTTAGATATTGTAAAACTTGAGCTTTTAAACTTAGCTATTGTATTTAAAATGTCAAATATTGCTTTTGCACAAATAACCATATAAGCCTTACTTTGATATATCCCTGCATGCATTAACTTTGTTATGGGTGTAACTTGCGAAGTACATTTTTGTGCTCACTCTTGCTTAATAAAATAGTGTTCAGAGGAGAAGGACTTCGCTACCGGCGTGGATCTCGACGACTAGGCTGCTACCCCAGTCGATTGCCTGTGGTAGATCCGCTGGACTCTACTACTTCTTCTTTGACTTCCGCTGTGTTCTTTATTATTGGTTTGTAAGCCTTTCTTGTAATAAACTCTGATATTTATTAATAAAGTTATGTGAATTATGGATGTTACCGTATTTGTGTATTGTGTGAACTAGCTACTGATCATGGGACTAGTTCAGAATATACAGAGGATTTGGGGGTGTTACTCCTGGGTCCAACACCTACTGTGCTTTGCTTCCTAAAGATTACGAATTTAAAAAAGAAGAACCAATTCACTTGTGGATAGGACTAGGGTTACTAAGAACTAGTGATCAACCAAAAAAATTGAACATATAGGGCAGAGCTATTTAGATGACTTGGTTAATCATGGATTTTTCGATAAAGATGAAAAGGAGAATGGCCATCCTTGTTATGTTATCCATGATCTACTACATGAGTTTGCGGTAAATGTTTAATCATACGAAAGTCTTAGTATACATAGTTCTAAAGTGAGGTACATACAAATTCCTGCATCCTTACATCACTTGTCTATCATTGTAGATAACGCACATGTCAAGGAAAGAATGACCTGTGAAAATTTTAATAGGGACTAGAGTACACTAGAAAAAAGATTGAAAGCTGAAAATCTGCATACTTGATGTTATTTGGAGAATACCATGGAAGCTTTGCTAAGACTTTTGGTGATTTGTTTAGGGAAGCAAAAGCCATTCGTGTTATTTTTCTGTCTGGAGCATCATATAATGTGGAGGATCTACTGCACAACTTTTCAAAACTTGTGCATCTTCGCAACTTAAGGATTAAGGATAATCATTCTACTAAACATGTGCAAATGCCTCTTAGTTGACAGTGGCTCTCAGGAATAACAATCATGGCGTGTGGTTGACATTGACCTTGGTAGTAGGAGGTGGTGAGGTGGAAGAAGGGATGGGTGGTAGGGGTGGACAAGGACATGGCTGATGGGGATGGAGGCGGTTGAGTTGGGGTGGTGGAGGTGGGAGAGCAACGAGGGGAGGCGGGAGCAAGTTGGGGATGGGTTTCAGATCTAAGGGTTGAGTCCTTCAATAATTGACTAACTTCTCTCTCCCTCCCTCTCTTCACTCTCCGTCTCTCTCTCTCATTTCGTTTGCAAGGCCAAAAGAGTAGTGACAGATGGTGGGATTGGAGGGTTCCAATAGATTTTTCCTTTTATTCTGTCGCGCCAAGATAATTTTTTCATGCACCGCCACCACACTAGGAACTCTTTTCCCTAATCGTGCTGCCACATCAAGGAAAATGCTTTCCTAATGGGTGGTAGAATAACCTTCAAGGATACGTAATTATGATGGTTAAGTCAAAACAGTTAGGGCTATTTTTTTCCTTGACAGTAGGGACAGGCCCGTTAGGAATATTGTTCGACCGTCGAGGAAAATATGGATCCTAGTAGTGCCACCTACCACACTTAAAAACAAATTCCAATGAAGAGGCAAGAGAACACCACAAATCTCATAAGTCACAGTTTTTATTGAGATAACACTACTGAACTAAGCATAGCATTTAAAAACGGTACAATAGAACATTGTTGAACCAACACTGATTAAAAACCGCACCTGCAACGGGTAGTAGCAGTTCTGCTCAACCTAGACAGAACAGTCATGTTATGCACTACAACACAAGCATAAATAAATAGTTCATACATAGCCATCACAGCTAAATTTATGCCCTTTGGGGCACACATCAGAAAAATAGGGCCCTTTGGGGTTTTGCCTGCTTGCGAGCTCGCCTACGCAACATTCTGTTGGCCAAACGGTTCTGATCTTCCACCAGTGATGCGTCTGCTTGAGTCTTTGAATGTCCAATTCTATGCAATGCCACAAGTCCTGAGAAGTCATCTGGTGATATATCTTCCCTCCTCTGTTACAAGGAAAGAAAATTCAAAACTTAACCATGTACTCTTTTTACTATGAATGATAGTGTGGCAAGCATGTGAATAATGTGAAGCTTGTTAAATTTGAGCAGAATGGCAAATTGTATATGTAATTAATCTAGAGCTTGGAAATTAGTCAAACATAATTCAATCTATATAATGATCTAGAGAATAGTAATTGAGAGATCAAGTAAACCTTGCAGGTAAGGGAACATAAGATGTGGGGCGCACTGTGGAGCCAACAGTTACAAGTCAAGCAACAAGGTGTCCCTGCTTGGGGTCTGTGTAGTGGGGACCTCTTCATGGGCCTTATATGCACTACCTTGTCTTTATTGCATTTGAATGTCTGCAAAATGAATGTAAATGTATCACAGATGAAATGGTGCAGCATTTAACAAAAGAGTAATATAAAGTAACTAAGTAAGTCAATGTTGAATATCAGATAGTTTATCAGACATTTTTGTGATGCTACCAAAATCTAATGAAGACCATATAATGTACGTCCAAGTTGAATATTAAACATGTATCGATATCTATACAATGTTTCTGTATGCAATAGTTAACCATCAAACAACATCTAATGTCAGTACCAATAGGTCCAATGACATTCATGTTTAATTCAAAATCTGAAAGCTAATTTCATCCGGTAAGGTTGTTATCACAATAAATAAAATCAACACCTGGCATAGTCTGGTAGCTGACCACATCAAATTTTATGATCAAATCCACTAGCTCAACCTTATGGGCATAGGATAGTGTCATGTTAATGCCCATGTTTCAAATAACTAAGTGAAGGCCAAAAAAAGGGAAGAGGTTCCTTGTCCATCTGATGCACAATTGAAAGACAATCTACCAAACCTTGACACAATTCCCTTCTTAAATAGCAAAGTCTCAAATGACGAATGAATACATCAACCGGTCAATTATATATTAGAATCTACAAAGGCAATTCATGTCCCTACGCTTGCCTATGTAAAGGGAACGGGGTATAGTGAAATTCCATCACAATATGCAAACTACTATAGCACGGCATTGCCTTGTAGTGTAGAAATGATTTTCTACTGTTTTACTGTAGATATATACCTGGAAAATTTACTTTCGAATCTAACCACATAGGATGCCATACCGTTCTCAACATAGGAGACGGTGGAAGTAAGCATACAAAATTTGAAAGCATGGGATTCTTAGCTGCAATTATAGATAAATTGACTAGAATTGTTTTAATGTGGTGTGATCAGCTGATCTCACAATGAAAGAAGGAACCTAACGTATTGATATTTACTATAAAGGGAAATTCAGGATGGTATATCTAATCCCTAGAGGAGCATGTGATGATTAGTCGGTCAGTAAGGTTGGAACATATGTGTGGAGGTACATTAGAATAACTACTAATAATACATTTGGTTGGGTAATAATTGCCATTGGCTCGATGCTAATTAGGCTTACTACAGAAATGTGTATGCTATTACTTTATAGGAATGGTATTCGAAAAAGTTTGCAGTTTGCAGCATATAATAGTTTTTGAACTTCGGAGGTACAGTGATTTCATGTTGTTGTGCATATCACAAGGTGTGGTGACTGTTGTCACCTGACTTTTAATGCAAAAAAAAATGCAATTGGTACCTTGAGGAACTGTTCAGTTCCCGCTTATTTCTTAGTGAAATGACCAGACTAGGGCAGGATTTTATCTCTTAAAGCAACTGTTCAATCAAGCAAGGCTTGAACAACTTCAAGTATTTTATCTCTTGTGTAAAGCTGAGTGCAAAAGAATGAAGCTTAGATATTATGACACATTATCCTAATAGTAAGGATAGCTATCCGGTTAACAAGTTAATGCATGTCATCAAAAAACTGAAAGTTGGGTTTCAACTAGGATGTGATTGATTGGGTGGGGTCTGTGGCCTCTAGATGAGTGACTTGTGTGATGTCTCGAGGTGGGCCGGAGCAAGCCTCTGAATCTCTGATTGGGGCAGACTATTTGCCCACAAATCTAGTTCACATCAATTGAAGCAAATTAAACTACAGAAAAAATACAAAATAAGTATATACATAGCCACTTACCTGCTGCATACATCAAGAATAAATAATGTGGTGTGAAACTTCAAAGATTGAACAAAAATTTTATACATAAACCATAGATAGATAGTAATAGTAATTGCATCAAACACTAAAAAAGAACTGGGAAGAAAAAGTTGCAATCAGAGCATCGGAAATTAAACTGACCTTGTGCAAGTCTATTTAAATAGGGTCAAGTATCTGGGTACCTATATCTGGGATACATCAATCCCGAGCTTTTGCATGTCCTTGACACGGGCGACACTGCGGAACATGTAGCGTCGGATCTTGAGGAGCCGATGGCTAGGCTCATCATGCCTGCAATATGGGCAGATAATCCTAAAGCATTGGATGCAGAAGATGCTTTCATCGGCCCTATACCGATTCTCATCATTATCATGCACCTCACACTTTCTCCAAAATTTGGTCCTAAGCAACTCGTGCAGCCACTGAGGTGTTTCCTCTTGGTGCTCTGTTGGTGTTGGTGCAGCATGTGACAACAGCAACAACGGTGAAATGTTGCCCTTTTCATTCTTGTCTACCGCTCTGCTGCTGTCTGGCTCCTCCACCATGATCTCCTTTCCCTTGAATGAGTTGCACCAGCAAAAAGACGCATATGAATGAATTATTGATTCCATGTTAGTTGAAATATATTAGTAGTAGGATCAAGAAAGAACTAAAGCAGGTGCAATTCTGTTGCAAAGGTAGGGATGAAATGAAAGGCAGTAATTAAGCAGATGTGTATCAAGGCACAATTGACCTCAAGTCACAAGAATTCAATGGACTCTTTGTTATGGTTGCACGCCTCCAATGGATATGATAGACTAGTCACTTAGGCTTGCGGATACTTTTTGCATTGACAGGTGGCTTTAGGGATCAAGGAGTCAAGTCTTTGAAGAGTTATTGGGATAGATAAATATCCTAGTTTTTTTAATCTCTTAAACTCCTTCATCCCGGATTTTTTCCTTCTTAAAAAGTGTCTTAGCTTATTTGAGTGTTCTTTGTCAACTAGATCACAAATTAACCCCCTTTCATTTCATCTCCCTTTGTCTCCTGAGGCTTTTGTTGCTTTTCAGTTACTTCTTTGTGCTTGTGCTCAGTTTAAAAATTCCAACTTCCTTGAATATAATAGGCCTTAACATTAATACGGATATGTTTTCTTATTAAAAAGGTTTAGAATCAAATTGTTGTTTGGTAATGTGTTTACTCATTGGACATTCAATCGGTGTTGGGCTTCTACTTGTATTAAAGAACATAAAGTCTTTTTGCGGGACTTACTGAACGATTGGTTAAGTATTTCTGGAAAAAAAATTATCATTAAAGGATTATTATCTATCAGTTGTGGAAAAATTGTTGTAGGGACAATAGTAGTACAATTGTTCTTCGATTGTCCTTTTAGCATTGCATGCTGGGCAATTTGTAAAGTAACTAAAAGAGATACGACTAAAAATCAAAAGAAGATTACTCATATGTGTGTTTGCATTTATTTATAAGTGCTTCATGAAGATTATCAAATTTGGATGATGGAGACAAATTTTAATAATCAGATCTAGGTTGGTTCCCATCCCTTGCCGATTTGTTGGGAACTGGCCAGGAACATAGTAGTTCCCAAAATTTAACTAGAAAACCGCAAATCCATTAGAATAGGTCAGAAATTAGAATAAACTAATGGACTAAATTGGGGGTGAAATGATGTTAAAAACAGACAAGGTTTCATTTCTTGCCTAGATAATCTGGACTTCTTGAAATAAAAAATATATTGAAGACATTCCTTACAACAAGTAGAATTGAAAGAACAACCATATATGGAGAAACAAAATAATGAGGATTTCAGTTCGAAATTAATGAACTTCCTTGATTTTCTTGATTAAAACTATTTTTTTGACAAACCTTCTTGCTTGGAATAGAGGAGGAGCTACTGCCCGATGGAAACATTGGTGGGGAGGTGTGTAAGATCTTACAAGCAAAACAGATCCAAATGGCTTGTGATTTTGAAGTGATGGGTGAAAAGAGAAAATAAAAACTAACATGCCCACAGTATTGAATAGTGGACCTCTCTTCCCATTAACGCAGTTTTATAAGCTAGTTGTATCCCATAAATGCCCATCTATAAAAATGGTTACAATCTCATGTAAGGAAAGAAATTATTTGCACATTAAATCCCTTAATTTATGATCTTTCACTAAAATGAGCTATGTACACTCACTCAACCGCCACACGGCAGCACAACCAAAGGTGCATGCATGGCTTCTCTACTAAAGTTGCCACAAATAAGGGCAGCAGTTTTTTTTCACAAAGGGGACAATTCGGGCGTGATCTCAGACTTGTACATATATATCCCATTTGCTCTTTTACCTTCCAATTTTGATGTATATGATCCATACGTGGAGATGCTCCCTGCACTGTACTCCTCGTTGCACATAGTCCCTTCAACCTAGAGCGCACTACGCAGGATGCATACGTTAGCCATGACTGTACCAACAATTGAAGTGATTGTGCAGCCTTGGAGCTTTCCATGCGCCCAATTAGTGTTACTATGCATTTTCTACTGTTCTGCTCATTGATTTTACTCCTTTGTTGCAAATTGGCATGTAGCTATTGCAAATTGTACATAGTGCTTCTTGTCATTTGTCACTACATTGATTCTTTCTCTGGGTGAAGAATGTGAAAAATAAATAAGGAATGGTAGCGACTTGGCATGTATTAATTGCATTCTTAGGTGCATCAATCTTAGCCTAAATGAACATGATGAATTTGTGGAATTAGAAGTTACATGTATTAAGTAATTGCTAAAGATTTTATACCTGTTTTTTTTGGTAGAAAAATATCAATTCCCTTCTATGTGCCCCAATTAAATTCCATGTAGATCAAGCATGTATATTTGGGTAATTGGTGTGCGGTCTTTGATTTTCTTTGGGGCAATACACATGTGCATTGATTACTAGTTTCTAATGTTGTGCTCATTGATTGTACTCAAATATTGCAGATTGGAAAACACATATTTTGATCCTGGGTGAACAAATTAACCGGAGTATATATGTGGAACTACATGGATGGGAGCATTTTCTCATGAAGACTACCATTCTGCTTGGCTCTTGTTTAGTGGTCATGAAACGGAAAAAGATATATGGCTTTAGGTGCCATGCCACATGGATCTATATGGCTAATTGCTGATTAATACACAACAACTAGCTGCTCGGATCTCTATATCTTCCCTCGTATCAACTCAGAACACACCCATCTTCCACCTACCATCTTTATCTACACCCTTTCTTCGCAACATGGCTCTTCGGCATTCACTATAGCTCGGCATCCGCCGCTGCACGCTCCGACCTTCCTATTCCAATGATCTTGCCACAGCAACGACAACATCAATCATAGTGCTAGTTGCTACCATCTAACCACATCGTTTGCAAATGAACCACAGCTAGCGTCCTCAAAGACGACATCTCTCGTTGCTGTGAAACGTGATGAGTGAAGGAGGTCACCATCAGCGTGGTGCGGTGGGTGGTGGGTAGGGCGCTAGGCCCCCTCTTGGGCATCCTGCAGTCTAGAGAGATGGCGAACATCGTAGAGCAGCTCAAGCCCATATGTGCTAAGGAAGGTCTCCACCATTCTTGACAAAGAATTGTTGGGCTCTGCCATTCTTAAGCTAGAGATATTAGGCTCCTAACCGTACCACAATACAAACAACTGCATCAGATCGACCCAAAACCAGGCCACAACACAATACAAACAACTGCATCAGACCGACCCAAAACCAGGCCACAAATTATACAGGAGGGAAAAGCAGAAAAAGAATGTTGTAAATGACATTACTGGTAAATATTGTGCTAACAACCTTACTGTGCTTTCAGTAGTTGGTCCGGGGTTACTGGGAAGACAACTTCCACACATCACATATATCAACAAGTGAAGAGCCACTTCCAAGTCGCGGTTTGGGTATGTGTCTCTCACAATTTCAATGCAAATAGTTTGGCACAAGAGATTGTAAAACAGATCCCTAAAGGAAGTGATGAAAAGGAAAATGCTAGTGACAAAGAGCTAATTGAAAAAAGATTACAATCTACCCAATTCTTGCTTGTCTTGGATGATATGTGGACATACCGTGAGGATGAGTGGAATAAATTACTAGCTCCATTTATAAAAGGTGGAACAAAAGGTAATATGTTATAGTCACAACTCGAATTCCAGCGGTAGAAAAAATGGTTATGACAATGGATTGTTCAATAAAATTGGAACATTTAGACGATAAAGATTGGATGCATTTCTTCAAAGCATGTGTGTTTGCTGACGAAAAATTATGGGAAGATCATCCCGGTTTACATGAAGTTGGGAGAAAAATAGTGAAGAGTTTGAAGGGTTCCTCCCCTCTTGCAGTAAAAACTACAGGTAGATTACTAAGAGACCAACTTAATTTGGACCACTCGACAAGAGTGTTGGAAAGGAAAGAATGGGAACTTCAGACCAGCTATCATGACATTGTGCCGGCATTGAAGCTTAGCTATAACTATCTTTATTTTGATCTACAACAATGTGTTTCCTGTTGTGCTTTGTTTCCTGAAGATTATGAATTTAAAAATGAAGAACCAATTCACTTGTGGATAGGACTAGGGTTACTAAGAAATAGTGATCAACACAAAAAAAAAATTGAAGATATAGGGCAGAGCTATTTAGATGACTTGGTTAATCATGGATTTTTTTGATAAAGATGAAAAGGTGAATGGACATCCTTGTTATGTTATCCATGACCTACTACATGAGTTGGCGGTAAATGTTTCATCATGCGAAAGTCTTAGTATACATAGTTCTAATGTGATGTCTATACAAATTCCTGCATCTGTACATCACTTGTCTATCACTATAGATAACACAGATGTCAAGGAAAGAATGACCTACGAAAATTTTAATAGGTACTGGAGTGCACTAGAAAAAAGATTGAAAGCTGAAAATCTACATACTTCGATGTTATTTGGAGAATACCATGGAAGCTTTGCTAAGACTTTTGGTTATTTGTTCAGGGAAGCAAAAGCCCTTCATGTTATTTTTCTGTCTGGAGCATCATATAATGTGGAGGATTTGCTGCACAACTTTTCAAAACTTGTGCATCTTCGCAACTTAAGGATTAAGGATAATCATTCTACTAAACTTGTGCAAATGCCTCTTAGTTGACGGTGGCTATCAAGAATAACCGTCATGGTGTGTGGTTGACATTGACCTTAGCAGTAGGAGGTGGTGAGGTGGAAGGAGGGGTGGGTGGTAGGGGTGGAGGAGGACCTGGCCGATGGGGATGGAGGCGGTTGAGTTGGGGCGATGGAGGTGGGAGGGCAATGAGGGGAGGAGGGAGCAAGATGGGGATGAGTTTCAGATCTGAGGGTTGAGTCCTTCAATAATTGAGTTACTTCTCTCTCCCTCCCTCTCTTCTCTCTCTCTCTCCCCATTTATTTTGCAAGGCCAAAAGTGTATGGACAGATGGCGGGGTTGGAGGGTACTGATCGATTTTTCCTTTTATTACGTCATGCCAAGCCAATTTTTTCGTGCACCGCTATCACACCAAGAACTCTTTTCCCTAACAGTGCTGCCACGTTAGGGAAAATGCTATCCTAATGGGTGGTAGAATAACCTTCAAGGATACGTAATTATGACGGTTAAGTCATAACAGTTAGGGCGAATTTTTGCTTGACAGTAGAGGCAGGCCCATCACGAATATTGTTTGACCATCAAGGAAAATATAGATCCTGGTAGTGCCTCTTACCACACTTAAATGCACATTTCAATGAAAAGACAAGAGAATACCACAAATCTCATAAGTCACTGTTTTTATTGAGTTAACACTATTGAACTAAGCATAGCATTTAAAAACGGTACATTAGAATATTGCCGAACCATCACAAATTAAAAAGCCCACCTACAATAGGTTAGTGTCATGTTAATGCCCATGTTTCAAATAACTAAGTGAAGGTAAAAAAAGAGAAGAGGTTCCTTGTCCATCTGGTCCTATCTCTGATGCACAATTGAAAGACAATCTACCAAACCTTGACACAATTCCCTTCTTAAATAGCAAAGTCTCAAATGACGAATGAATACATCAACCAATCAATTATATATTAAAATCTACAAAGGCAATTCATGTCCCTACGCTTGCCTATGTAAAGGGAAGGGGGTACAGTGAAATTCCATCACAATATGCAAACAACTATAGCATGGCATTGCCTTGTAGCGTAGAAATGATTTTCTACTGATTTACTGTAGATATATACCTGGAAAATTTATTTTCGAATCTAACCACATAGGATACCATACTATTCTGAACATAGGAGATTGTGGAATTAAGCGTACAAAATTTGAAAGCACGGGATTCTTAGCTGCAATTATAGATAAATTGACTTGAATTGTTTTAATGCAATGTGGTCAACTGATCTCACAATGAAAGAAGGAACCTAATGTATTAATATTTACTATAAAGGGAAATTCAAGATGGTATGTCTAATCCCTAGAGGAGCATGTGATGATCAGGTCAGTAAGGTTGGAACTTATTTGTGGAGGTACATTAGAATAACTACTACTAATACATTAGGTAGGGTAATAATTGCCATTAGTTCGATGCTAATTAGGTTTACAGTAGAAATATGTGTATGCTATTACTTTATAGGTATGGTATTTGAAAAAGTTTGTAGTTTTGCAGCATATAATATTTTATGAACTTCGGAGGTGCAGTGATTTCATGTTGTTGTGCATATCACAAGGTGTGGTGACTGTTGTCACCTGACTTTTAATGCAAAAAAAATGCAATTGGTACCATGAGGAACTGTTCAGTTCCCACCTATTTCTTATTGAAATGACTAGGCTAGGGCAGGATTTTATCTCGTAAAGCAGTTGTTCAATCAAGCAAGGCTTGAACAACTTCAAATCTTTTATCTCTTGAGTAAAGCTGAGTGCAAAAGAACACTCTGCCCCCATCTTCGTTATGATGGGGTCCCTACATTGTAGAACTTTAACTAGTCCCTACAAATGTAAGAATTTATCTAAAGCACTCCGGACTAGTCGTGTATCTTTCTCACTGACCTCACCTGAATAGTTACATGACTTTCTCACCGACCTGGCTCGTCCACTCTTATCATGATGAATGCAAATGATAGAACATCATATTAATTATTTACACAACTCATCTCGTAAACTCAATATCTCATTCTCATTATCTCAACATCATAATATCATTAACTCAGTGTCATCAATATCATGTATATGGATAAGCTTAACGAAAGCATAATAAAATAACATGATAAATAATATCAATGATAATGGCGAACAACCCATTTTCACCACTCTACTATATACTTGCCTCTTAGCCTTTAAAGGCGGGTGACAAAATTGTAGCAAGGCGCATGAGGCCACAGTCCCTTAACAAGCAAGTTAAAATAATCTCAAAACCACATCATCACAGTACCAAACATTATACTAATCGACCTCACATGTCTACGCCAAGACGACACAATTAACCCAAAATTACCAGATGCACTGCCCGCTCTCCCAGTAATAAAATGGCTCTAACTTATTCATACGAAGTCCAAATTCAACCAACCAAGACTTTATGAAATTCTCACGAAAAATCCTACAACTTCCTAGTTATGATGAATCTCTGATTCTACCGTTCTCTATCCCATTTCATTACCCAAAGACCATCTCAGAATCTGTCAGCACAGTCTGTTTTACAACTTTATATCTTTAATTCTAAAACTTGAAAATATATGAACGATACCAGTTCTGAAAATTTCCTACATTATTCAAGTTTCCACCACATTTTAATTTTTCCATCTATTGTATGAAACCGACTCATCTTCATGACGTCTGTCAGCTATGTCCAGATTCTGGACAGCGACCTTCCCAAGGTCATATCTTTTCATTCGCTACTCCAATTTTAATGATCTAGACCTTAATGGAAAGCTAATGAGATTATCTAACTTGTATCTAATTGGACCGACCTCTGAATCCAATCCTAAATACGCCAAATCGCCCTCTCAAGGTTTTGCACGTAACCTTGATGAACTAAGGCAGATTGAAAACTAACTTTTCCCTAATCAAAATGACCTACAAACTTAACAGCGACTAATCTATGGCAAAATCTAGGGATTAACATGGTTTAGCCTTGATGATCACGGGAATCCGCGAAAACCTTGTCTTTTCCTTCCTCTCCTTCTCCTTGCTCCTCTCTTACATGCTCTCCTTCCCCTTTGGTAGCAGCTAGCCGGCTTCAAGGCAAGGCGGCATGGCAGTGGGGAGGCAGCGGCGGCCTAGGGCAAGGGGAGGGGTGACACTAGAGCAGGGCAGGGCGCAAGGGGGGAGGTGGCGGCTAAGGTTTTAGGGCTCCCCCCCTCTAAAAACCTTTAATTCCCCTTCTAATGCATTTTCCTCCTTTAACGTGTTTCGTGATATTGCAATTACTAAGAGACCAACTTAATTTGGACCATTGGACAAGAGTATTGGAAAGGAAAGAATGGGAACTTCAGACCAGCGATGATGACATTGTGCCAGCATTAAAGCTTAGCTATAACTATCTTTCTTTTGATCTACAATAGTGTGTTTCCTATTGTGCTTTGTTTCCTGAAGATTATGAATTTAAAAATGAAGAACCAATTTACCTGTGGATTGGACTAGGGTTACTGAGAACTAGTGATCAACAACAAAAAATGAACATATAGGACAGTGCTATTTAGATGACTTGGTTAATCATGGATTTTTTTTATAAAGATGAAATGGAGAATGGCCATCCTTGTTATGTTATCCATGACCTACTACATGAGTTGGCGGTAAATGTTTCATCATGCGAAAGTCTTAGTATACATAGTTCTAATGTGAGGTCTATACAAATTCCTGCATCTGTACGTCACTTGTATATCACTGTAGATAACACAGATGTCAAGGAAAGAATGACCTACGAAAATTTTAATAGGGACTGGAGTACACTAGAAAAAAAGATTGAAAGCTGAAAATCTGCATACTTGGATGTTATTTGGAGAATACCATGGAAGCTTTTCTAAGACTTTTGGTGATTTGTTCCGGGAAGCAAAAGCCCTTGGTGTTATTCTTCTGTCTGGAGCATCATATAATGTGGAGGATCTGCTGCGCAACTTTTCAAAACTTGTGCACCTTCACAACTTAAGGATTAAGGATAATCATTCTACTAAAGCAAGTCTACCCAACAGCATCACAAGATTTTATCACTTGAGGGTCCTAGACGTACAAGAATGAAATCTTCCATGCATATTGCATAGCTCGGCTGGGTCTATGGTGTTGGTGTCGTCAGGATCATCCGATCGAGTAGGAAGGGGAGCCCGATTGATGTTTAAATGCAAAGGAGATGGGAAAATGGCTTTGATTTCTGGATGGTTAGGTCTGGTTGATTACATGAGCTTGTCCGATATATAGAGTTGGAGCTTCTCTGTGTATGAATGCCAGTATCGGGAACACAAGTGAACGGAGTTTTTGGGAATGCTTGGAGGTTTCAAAGTATACGGCATATGGATAGAGTTTTGTTTTAAGATGTAAAGCGTGCATACGACTTCATCGACATTTTCTCCTCGTTCATCTTCCTCTCCCCACCCCTCTCTCGTCAGTGTTTATGAGTAAACGTATACACAAACTATTCTCTCTTATTCCACAAAATAACAAATTAACACTGGGGGCGTCACAATAAAATATGGCTTTGTAAAAAGAAGCCAAGGGAGTCGTAGGATTGCATGCAAGTAAACGGGAATGCTCCGGTAAAAGTTTTTTGGAATGATCCATGAACTGATTCGGCATCCACGGTGCAATCAATGATGTAAGGATTTCAGGGATCGAGGAACAGTTTCGACAGAAGCACCGTTTTAGTACTTATGCATAGACTACGAAACCAAGCAACAGATTAAACAGCAGCACCATTTAAGTAGCTTATACTCGCGTTTCTACCAGTCTGATCTCGGATAGCCTTGTAGCAGTAGACCAATGTCAACCGGTTCACAGCTTCTCTCCTGAACGTCGTCACAAGTTCACAGCTTCTTCTTCTTTTTTACTTACAGGTTCACAGCTTGATGAAATCTCGTGTCGGTTTAAGAAGAATCGGGAAAAAGAGAAAGAACAGCTGGAAAATAACATTGCATATGAGAGTCGAGTTGCAAAATAGCTTGACAGGTTTAATTTGCAGTTTGCATCTTTGGATAATAGGCGTGTGATCGAAAACAATCTCAACAATTTAATTAAGACAACTGGAGGGTACATTGACATTATGAAACGAGTATGCATCTCGCATCTCTTAAGCAATGAACAGTCACGGCACGTCAACAACGTTGTTAGCCTACACGCCGACTCCAACCAAGGTAACTTGAATCGCATGGACAAGCAAGAGCAAAGTGACAGCAGATCACACGCTTCCAGGGAATAACTTGCGCAACCTGCGACAACCACCTTCAGACTCCGGCCAACCGGAGACAAGTATCTGCTTTGACGAACTCTTTCTCGACCGGGGGGCTAGGATCCCTGGTCACAGCGTCAAGAAACCTAAAAAAAATTCATCTGAGCATGACATAAAAGGCACTCTCTTTTCTTCATTAACTTGATCATATTCTGTCTATTTTTAGACAGTAGTACGTCGATACTGACCTTCATGCTTGCTCTCCCTCCCCATCTCGAGGTCAGCAGCACGCTAACAAAGAACATGCATTTACACAGGTCTACAACATAAATTACGCTATGTTATTATAACTTGGCTATAAATATCGAATATAGGGCAACAGCATGACCTGCCCCCTAACCGACGGGTGAACGCTATCCTCATAATATGGAAACCTCCAGCTTAGGTTTCCAACTTATTCAGAAAATGTCCCGATGGAAGTGCCCTGGAATCGAGTTGCCTTGCTGAGCTTGCCTCAGGTGCATGGACAACGCGTAGTTATTTACCTGCACAACAGGAGATAGAAGGGAAAAAAAACATTAGCTGCTACAAACATTTATGATGTTATACAAAGACCCATAAAAAGGAATAATGGGACAATACTATTGTACCTCAAGGCTTCTAATTTGTTCCTGGTACTGAGCAACCAACTGCTTCAGTTGCTGAAGCTCCTGGTTTCTCTCATCGTGCTCCTTTTGGCGTTCATGCTGTATTGCAACTGCTTTCTTCAGAATAGTATTTTCCCTGATAACAGCCTCAAATTGTTCCTTATACACCGAATTTTCCTGTTTGAAAGCAAAAAATATTTTAGGAAGAACTCAAAAGAGTTTTTTGTTGAAAAAAAAATGCTTCAAGTACCTTTTAACAGTAAACAGTATTTGTAATGCAATTGCGTTCAATTGGTTGTATAAAACCTTCAAGCAGTTTAATCAATGTTGAAAACCATCATGTATTCATAATGAGGCTAAATAGCAAGATTACTCCGACGTCAAGTCAATCCAAGTTCTGGAATCCCCAATGGGTATAAACCTGGACTAGTGTGATTTTTAGAATTGATTGACACAGTGCTTGATAAATTTGAACCATTTTACAACTAGAAATATAAAAGTTTTGTCAATGCACTTGAATTTGTTGCAGTCGTCATAGTTTTTTTATTCATCATTCAATAGTTCTTAACTCAATTATGCACACCATCAGATGACCTATGAGTGAACACAACAGTCATTTAGTGACTAGAATCGTCGCTTGTGAATAGTAGGGGGGGAACATAGTATGAAAATGCAATGGCTTAATTCCTAGTAATTACTAATCAATGACAATAGATAATTAACCGGCAGAGGATTATTTACACCAAAAGAAGTGCTAACTAAAGAAACTGAATAGCACATTTCAGAAAGTGGATGGACATGTACAAACAGCTCTGATGCACCAGGCTACCAGCAGGGGAAACGGTACATCATCAGTGACAGAAATTGCTTGAGAACCCCAAAAAAAGGGCAAATATGAAAGAAGAAAACATATTCCTTAATCACATCAAAGTCAGATCGGTAACAAGTGCACAAGTTCTAAATGGCTTCAGGAGGGAAATTCAACTACCTTCTGAAAACTCTGCATTGCTTCTACACTGATACGAGAGATCATGGACTTCTCAAAAACCTCCATTACTCTGGAGACACGAGCCTTTGCATCATCCATGTTAGAGGCACTCGCCATCTCATTCACAAGAATCTCACCCCATTGAGTGCTACCTGATAGAAGGTTATCTGCACCAGGAACGCTTTCGATAGGTGCAGTGACTTCATTACCATCCGAAACACCTGTAGCATTTAGCAAGTTATTCGCCCCATTCTTAGTATCATTATTCACAATGAATAATCCTCAAATTAATCGAACTAACAAAAAAATGGATTATACAATTCAGATGGGCCCTTAAAACAAAGAACAGTGCAAACCATGTGTTATCTTAATATATGTTTTATACCATGTAGTTTCAATTGAATTTTGGAAATTTGTTAGCATGATGAAATCACTTGCATTTGAAAATCAAGAGTTTATCTTAATACCAATAGTATTTCTGTTTCATGCATAGTACTGAATTTGAAATATTGAGTTTAAATAAGTCATTGGTTCAGTATACGGCAGACATATTCAAGCCGATGAGCACATAGACACTTTATTTGAAGTTTGTACAGAAAGAACTATGCAACTTCATTTTAATCTTTAGATATCCAAAAGCATTCTCCGTGTGAATCATCTACCCTGAAGCAAAGGCGGAACTATAACGAAAATAACCGGGGTTCACCACTTCATCATACATATAATAGTATATATAATTTCCAAGCAACACTATATTAAATAGTAATTTATGCAGCAAGGGACTGCAAGAGACCAGAGGTTGGGCTGAGCCGGGATGCACAGCTTTTAGGCTAGAGGGTGCACGCATAGTATATATATGATAATATCTGCTATTTTTTCTGGGAGACCTGGTGTCCTGTGACACCGGGTGCGCCCATTTAGTTCCGCCACTGCCCTGAAGAAAGCATATGACTACACAATCACCCATCATATTAAGTAAAGCATGTTACACGTAAGAAGAGCGTAAATACTCAGGATTGTAATGAAATGTAGATTGATCGGAAACTGCCATGGGATAGCCATTCAGCCAAACAACATACTCATTCCATTCACAAAGACATGCCGTTTTGGGATGCGTGCGATCAAACTTTGGCTATCGATATCTTTTTAAATATTGAGATTGGATACATGAAAATCATAGGTGTAGATTTGTCTCGAAAAGTCAATGTCCAAAACGACATGTTTTTTGTGACTGGAAGGAGTATCTTGAAATCTTGACAAGACTTCATTTACCGCTCTAAAGAAAACACATAAACATATAGAATGTAACAGTACTACATCAGATAAAACAATGCCACTAATTTCATGGAAATGCCAAGCTCCTATTAGAAAACGGTGTTCAATAAGGCTAGGTGAATGGATCCTCGAATAGTAACTCATTCCAGCAAATTAAAGTTAACAATGAGAAAACTTTCTTGCTAACAAGTTTAGTAAATTCTACCAAGCCAGAAGGAAATAAATCTAATACAAAACAGGAGATTAGACGGTGTCAACATCACATCAAAGATCATTGGCAGCATCTAAATATTACCTTCATCAGGCACTTGAACATCAGTAGACATTCCATTGGGAGATTGATACACAAGATCCACAATATATTCTGTGGATTCTAAATGTAGATTAAGCAAGCACTTTATTGCTGAATCCAAATCGTTTTCACATTCTTCCAGAGCCTTTTCAATAAACTGAAACAACAAAAGCTTTCATGAGGCTTCAAGTTGTAAATTAGTTTAGTTACCAAATTTTAAGAAGGCCCCACATGTGATACACTTCTAATATGCTAACAAATTGCATCTCAAATGTCAACAAACACAAGTGGAAAATCGGGAGAGATCAAGAATTTCCCAGCTATGGCAGGATGTGGTTATGCTTCTTTTTTAACAAGAAGCATGGTGGTTTAAAAAATCCACAAATTAAACAGCAACAACCTACGTAAGCTAAGAAAGACATCCAGTGGCACGACACACATGGTGCAAAAATGGAAAAGAAAAAAGACCATCAACCATCGGTACTCGGCAGCATAGTGGTGGCACTAGCTGCCATGTTCATACAACACAACTCAGATTTCAGGTCTCATGTTGTTAGAACTGCAAGCTGCTTGCATATTTACAGTCCAAAAAAAAAATACTCTGCGTTTCTTAGATCAAAATCTAAATTCAGAAGTAACTGTCTTCGAGTATTCATTTATTATATGAGCGAGTCAAAATTTAAAAAAATTGTTGAACACCGGCAGACCAAAAGCTTTAGCTCATGTCGGCTCAAGCAAAGCGAGAAACAGTGGGTGGTCTGAGGCGACGTAGCACACCAATACGAATCCTGCCAATTAATAAAAGTCCCCAATACAAAACCCATTTACTTCTTTCAAAATCCATGGATCTCAGTATCTCAACAACCAATAGAAAAATCGTATGATTTTCCATATCCACCATAAAAAAAGGACAAAAGTCACACCGCATAGTATGACTAAGACATGTTCCCCAAACTTTAGGGAAGGAAACCCCGAATAAACCCAAAATACATAATCGCATTCATGTACCGAAAAGAAACAAACTCTATAATTCATAACTTGAAATATATGATTAACACTAACATAAACCCAGTAACGCTCGAATCCCAACACAACGCCTGATCCAAAACCAAATCTAGGCACACAGCAACCATATCCATTTCGTCACAATATTAGCAAATTCCGGCACAAAGAAGAAGATTTGAACAAACAAATAGGGCACAAAATGACTCCCTATGCAAAACCAGAACAAACTAGCTTCCTGCAACTACATCTAACCTTATTACCACGAACATTAGGACCCACGGCTGGCAGGCATGCGTGCAGCATCGCGGCAGGCCAGGGTCAGCAGCCGCAACGGGTGTGGCGGCCGCAGCAGCGTGAGGGGAGGAGTTGGTTGCTCCTTGCGCAGCCACAGAGGCGAGAGCTACTACTTATTGCGGGTGAAAGATTAAATTTTTTTATCACATGAAACGCGTCCGTTTCCAATCAATCCGAACAGGCAGTTAACCATCACGTGGAGCGTAACCGCTAGCTACTTCGCATGGGATTCGAGCAGATCGCATCACCTCGAGGCTCACGGAGGGGAACCGCGCGCGGATCGCGGCGACGAGGCCGGGGTCGGCGGCGCCGCGCGGCCGCGGAGGCGAGGGGCTGCCGCCACCGCTGCGGAAGCGGGCTCGCTTGGAGGGCGGAGGGGAGGCCGCTGCGTGGGGGAGCTCCTCGAAGAAGGAGGAGGAGGCCCGCTTCCCGCACACCGCCGCGGACATCGTGCCCGTCGTCGCCACTGCCGCGCAGTTGCCCTCTCCCTCCTCTGCCCCTCCTCCTCTTATTCCTCTCGCCGCACCGCCCCGAGGTGGAAGCTTTAGGGTTTGGGTCTGGTGGAAGGGAGGCGCGGATTGGGAAGGGAAGGGAAGCGGCGCACAAGGAAGTGGGGAAGAGGAGGAAAAGGTTGGACTCGGCAATTCTTTGCCTTCTCCACTCACTCCCTCTCTCTCCCCTGTCCTCTTAAATATTCAGCCGCCGTATGCGCAATTCCGTATACGTATACTACTCCGCTGTATGTGACTCTCTCTCTCCCCGGGGGGCGGTGGCTTTGCGTGATGCCGATGGCCTTGTTGCTCTTGCTTTGCTTCCGTTGGCCTCAACCAAGACACCGTGGGCTCATCTTTCTCGCGGTTCCATAGCAATCTAATTCTTACGTGTGTGTGCCGTCAGAGAAGGTGTTCCAAACGCGACGACACCGCATCACTACCGTTTAGAACAATACAAAAACACAAGAACAGAATAATAAATTGAACACAGAGATATAGAGAACGCTTTCGCTTCTTTATTCCTTCATCAATCGATCAATCGCTTACAATGAATAAGACTTCTATTTATGCGCTCTGATCTTCTTAGGATTTGAGATAGAGAGCTCATACATGGACCGGCTTCTGGGCTAAGTCCATAGTTTCCCAACAGCTTTCTCGCTGGTTACTCCATAGCCGATTTCAACGTTTCGGATCCTTCTGTGCTAACTTGTCTTGTTGACTTTTCCCCACTTTCTATGCTGACGTGGCCGATTATTTTGTCACCCGAAATCAGGCGGCGACAACATGGAATTTGAACCCTTTCTCCCAACACCCGGTTTGGCTACCAAGAAATGAATAGGTTTCTGGAATTAGATTCAAACTCTGATTCTATTTGGATTTGGATTTGGATTTGGATTCCAAAGTTTCAGTTTGGGTGCCATTTTGAATTGGAAGGTGGGTTTCTGATCAACAATGCTAACGGCCGGCTAGGAACAAACAAATGAGTGAGCAAATAAAGCATCAGATTTACCAAACACAAAAGAAGCAGAAGCATGAACACCACGAAGTAACCGTCCAAGAATAATCTGCTGCGTTGTGGGCAGAAACAGGAGCACCGAATCCTTGTGGTCAGGAAAAACACCTCGAGCAGAAGCAGCAGGGGCAAATGCGTGTGCCGTTGTCGTTGACAAGGTAGCTAGCATGGGTATAAAGCGTACCATGCATCAGGTGAAAGCGTCGTCATCTCTTGAGAGCGGATGTGGAGGTCGCCGTCCTCAAGGAGAGCCGGCACGTTCGGCGCCGTGAACCCACCGTCGACGACAAGGTTGTGCCCGTTCACGTACTTGGCCTCGTCGGACGCCCCGAGAGTGGGTTCTGCGCCAGGGAGTCGACGATGCCGGCGTTGTTGAAGATGATGTCGAGGTCGGGCGACAGCTAGGTGCGGCGACCTGCGCCTCGTCCGTGACCTTTTTGCCAATTAGACCATCATAGCCAAACGATTTGCTAAGATGTCAAGGCATGCTATGAACTCTATTGTCAAAGATGAGATGCAACACTCAAGGAGCACATAGTTTCAAATGAGATCGTGTAGCCTAGCCTAGACACTCAATTCAATATGGGAGTTCAATTGAACCCTAAAAAGTTTCTGTGTCAGGCGCTCACGAACTTTACTTTAGGATAAACTAGAGATTTCAGTTGACTCGTTTTGAGCGCTTCTTGGTAATTCTCACGATCCTAGCTGTGCTGTTTCCCAAGGAGATAACACATAGTTTCTCCCGCGGAAAACGAAAAACAGGATGGACTTTTCCTGCAAAAGGGAAACAAATTGTGAGAACCTGCCTAATTAAACTAAGCCTAAGAGCATCTCTAATAGTTTGTCTCTTAGCTTGTCTCTAATGCTTTTCATGTCATCTTGAGATAATATTAGAGACAATTATTCCAATAGTTTGTCTCTTAAGTTGTTTCTAACACCTTCACAAGCATTTAAGTTTTTGCATGAATCAAATAACCATATTAATCAAAACTAACTTCAATCTTTGTGATCTACATGTGTTGTTTGATTACATCTACAAAGAAAAGCTTCCCAAAGAGAGGCCCCCATGACTCATATCCATTATTGATCACATTAGAAACTCCAGCTACAACCCCAATGAAGTTCAACAATAGAAGTATGGTTGGAGGTATCAGCAAGGTAGTCCACTTGAACGTATATAGCTCTGAGAAGTCTTCATCATCTCCAGCCTTTGATGTCACAGTGAAGCTGGTATCAACACCAGCAAGGACCTTCAAAAGTCCTTGGAATACAGCAAAGAGATGTGCAGAAACACCTCCAATGACCCAAAACTGCTCATTTCTCCACCAATCATCAATGGCCACACCACTCCATCTCATTTCAAGGATGCTTGTGGCAAAAATACATATGAAAAGTGACATGAACCAGAGACTGGCAACATTGTTAAGCTGCAAGTTGAAATACCAATGGTGGTAAGATTCCTAAAGTTTATAGCTAAATAAAGTTTACCTCTGGAGTAATAAATTTCCCCGTTAGCAAGCATATGGAAGGCAAGGTACAATAAGCCAAGAGCGGAATGGATGTCCAGGGGTACACAATAGAATTAATATAAGAAAATCTCTCCAAAAATTTTAGCCCACCACCATACCCATACCAAAGTGGGCAATGATTGCTGAAGAAAATCTCTCCCTTATGGCATTGCTATTGTTGATGTAATAATCGCAGTCCAAGTTCAATAGGTATGGAGCATTTGTAAGAACAGCAGAGACACGAACCTGTCAATTAACAAAAAGAGAGATAGCAAAGCACCCATCATATGCCGCTATTAGGTAGCAAGACAAATCAAACAAGACATCACATGCATGGTCTTTACCAGTGCATTCATAGCACCAACCTTCTTATGATGGTTATAGCCAGGCCTCTTTTCTCTTGTGACATAAACCAAGCGAGGAAGTTCATTTCCTTCCACATCACAGCAAGGATGGAAAGGGCAGTGTTTGCTGTGACTAAGGGAGGTTCTTTTGATGGATCAACTGTACTGACAAAGAAGTCAACTGGAGCAAGTTTAGAAGGTTGCCCTTCCTTTTCAAACCTGATCAGACAAGCAAAAAGCTTCTTAGCTTCAAAATTTCATGAATAAGATAGAGCAAGTATATCTTGGTATTGACATTTAACCAAACTTAGTGACAAACAGTCGAGGTCTCTTTCTCAATGGGAAGCCACTTTGGGGATTGATCAAGAATCCAAGGCATGGCAAACCAGATTTCACATATTACAGATATGAGCCATAAAGCAAATGCATCATCACAGGATGCATCACTCGGTAGTGGAAGAAGAAACCCAAAACCATCAACCGAATAATGATAACCATCCTATAGGGATTAATTCGGCTAGAAGGAATTGGGATTTTTTTTGGACAACGACTGTCGAGCTTCATCCATTCTGTTCAACAAATTTAAGAAACACTTTACAACTATAGTCTAGTAGCACTCTTTGCAAAGGAAAGGGCAAATATTTCTTTAACAAAATACTTCAACAAAAAGTTAATCCTTGTATTCAACATAAGAAATTAAAGATTAAGATAAAAACATCAACGATGCCATGCAAAACTTATTGTTACATACACTTCCGTACTGATTTCTACGAACATAAAGCTAATGACCATGCTCAAAGACAAATCTAACATTTGCATTTGTTTCCTGGAGTCTTTCCAACTATATCCTTATGTGCACGAATTTTGCAAACCCCCCATGTCATGATTAATACAACAATCTCTTTATTAACACTATACCATCAAATGAGACTGAATAACAACCTTATCCGTGTGTACTGTTTAGCTAGAGCCTAGAGATTAGCAATTTAAGAAAGTATAGCATTAGGCTCCAGAAGAGTATGAAACCTTTAGTGCAAGCAACTAGCATCAGTTAATTTCTGTAAATATATCAATTCTAGCACACCAACAGTAAGATCGAACTAGCACCCCAAAACTAACACCGGTAAATCAAAGTTCGAGCACACACAAGTGGCAGATCTGCATCACCGTCGCCATCCCAATCACCACCGCGCTCTGGTGATGAAGCCTCTCCTATACCTTCCATCCCTCCATCCTCTCTTCGTGCCATGCTCCGTGCAGTGGCGCGCCAGATCCTGGATGGGTCCATGGATCTCGGTTGCCACCGCAACACCAAGACTACCATCAGCACACAAGCCACCAGCACAAGTAATTCAGCACTACCAGATTCCGACCCAAATAACCCACCCGGAAGGCTCGGATCTGCGAACGGGAGCGGGTGGACCCTCTTTCCCCCACCGCTGCCGCCGCCCATGTACGAAGGCACTAGCGCGTGCTGCTCCGACGGGATGTCGTCAACCTGCAAGTCGTAGTGCAGATGATGGCCTCCTTGCATTTGTACATAACTCCTTGCCTGACCTCGTTTTGGTTGTACTCCCACGACACACAGGGGCCTTCATTGACGACGAGATTGTTGAAATGATATGTGTTCCACTCGGATGGAACCACTTGCTGGTCCACATCATCCTCGTCGTCGGATCCTTCATCTTCTGACAATGCTATGTAGTCCCGATCTTTAAGATCCATCATCTGCACTACGACTCCCACCTTCTCACCCTCGTCAGCAAGCCCGCTAGCTTGCCTGACTGAATGAGCTTCTTCTGTAGGGTCTTCATCGACAACATCAGCAACTCCGGGACCTTCGGCCATTGCGTGTGTCGCGCTGTGGCTAGAGTCTTCGACTTCTTTTTCGGCATCACCACCCCTTTCTTGTTCAGTCGCAGATGCAGGAGTGGGCTTGGCATAAGCCTAGGCTAGAAGGACCAAATCTCACCCTCTCTCCTTCGTGCATGCATACATATGACTGCCATGACCTTGTTCCCTTCAGCTGCACTAACTCCCAATATGCGGGATGTGTTGCTCAGGGGGCAAGACAACTCAATCTCAGATCATACACATCATGGTCCACTTAGAATGTGTGAAACAACCACCGTATCACAACACCCTATGTACGCCCCTCTGCTATTGGCAGGGGCACGATCGCCAATGGGAAATAACGCAAATCAATCCCCTCAAGACCCTTTAGAATATTCCTCGGACCATAGTAAATTTAAAATTGGTGATGTCCGACATATTTGACGCACTGCACCATAAAGAACATTTTCATGATTAACCACATATCTAAAACTAGACTACACCCGAAAACTATTATGTACAATACACTGCACTACGTAACCGTACATCTAAAACTATGTAATCTGTTCGGTAAAAAATTACATGATAGGTGGATAACCGGACAGCGTTTTGCTAGCTTCTCTCCTCCCCTCTGCTTCTCCCACTTCCCTCTCTCTCTCTCTCTCTTTTCTGAATAAAAATGAGTTATGAACCAAATTTTAGGGTTTCATAGGTCTTTTATAGGGGATATGGAACTGTCGACAGAAACACTGTCCACTTCATGTCGACAGTTCAAACGGTGACGGAACCTAGTTTTGTAATTTTTAGGACTATTTATTTTTTAATTATTTTTTAAAATAATATTGTTAAAAAATCGTCAGCCCTGCACTGTGGCCGGCACGGAAAAGCCAGGCCCATCTCCCAAGACTACCCAGAGAGAGCAGAGCAGCAAAAAGGGCTAGCAGAGGCGCAGAGAGCAGCAAAAAGGATCAAAGGACTGCGCTCCTCTTCCGTCTCTACCAACGCCAACGCGAGATTACTCACACCAAATGCACAGGATACGCTTCATTACGATCTCATCATTAATGCACTGCTTTCTCATTCAACCAAGGGATCCTCTTCAAAGAGAGAAAAAAATATTCAGCTCGGGAGGACCCCGAAATCAACAGCTCGGGTGGCTCGGAGGGTGAGGCCCTCCCACGGAGAAAATTTCCTTCCAAGAGAGAGCTAAGCAAGAACGAGGACACAAGTGTACCAGAGAAAAGAAACGGAAAGGACACGGAAGTCAGGACGGCCTCCGGCTCCGAGATCACCACCACGCGCGGCAAGCAATGGCCGGGGAGGAGGAGAACGAGAAGGTGAGGCTGTTCGTCGGCCAGGTGCCGCGCAGCATGACGGCGGAGCAGCTCCTCGCCGTGGTCCGCGAGGCGGGTCGCGCCGACGGGGCCACCCTCATCCGCGACCGGAACACCGGCGCCTCGCGCGGTGAGTCAGTAACCACCGGCGCCGTCCGGCCAAGATCGATCGGCGCGCTCGTGCGTGTCGTCTGTTGCCCACCCGCTCGTTCTTGCTGTTGCTGAGAAGGAAAGGTTTGGGGGTTTTGCTCACGCAGGGTGCTGCTTCGTGGTGTGCCCGTCGAGGGAGGAGGCCGACAAGGCCATCGGCGCTTACCACGACAAGTGGACCCTCCCCGGAGTACGCTGTTCATCTTGCATTCGCTTGAAATTCGTGCAATTTTTCTCTTTCTGTACATGTTTGATCTGGTGAAAGCGACTACTTGATGTGAAATTTCGTGGTTTGAGTTGTGTGGAATTGGGGATGGAGAAAGTTTGTTCCTTTGTCTGACAGTCTGAGTGACTGAAGATCAAAAGTTATTAAATTGTGTGGAATTAGCTAGGAACTGTTCGGATTCACGAAGATTATGTCTGCTCCTAGTTCTAAAAAAATATGTCTGCTCTTGATCAATTCGGGTTCTGATAAGAAAACTGCTGTTTCTGCCTCATTTACTCAGGCCTCTAAAGCAATGCAAGTAAAATACGCCGATGGCGAGCTGGAAAGATTAGGTAGGACTTTTCAAACACTCTACACTTGATCCCAAATTCATCTAAAAGAATTGCTCCTAAATCACTTGTGTTTTGTTTTGTTTTTCTTTTTTACTCTTGCAACCCTGTTCATGTCATACTCTGAAATGATTGCCTCCGACTTACAGAACACAAGCTTTTCGTCGGTATGCTTCCAAGGAGTGTAACGGAACCTGAAGTTTCTGCATTGTTCTCAAAATATGGAAACATTAGAGAACTAAAACTACTGAGAAGCCTACAACAAACAAGCAAAGGTACAACTTACTGCAGTCTATCGTTTTGTTTCCTGTTATCTGAAATATGATGCTTTAATGTTCACACCATTGAACTTGTTTTGATGCACCAGCCTGTGCTATTTTGAACTTTGAGAGCAAAGAACATGCTAGAGCGGCCATTGAAGCTTTGAATGGCAAGCGTGTGCTGTTGGATGTAAGCATTCTCTAATTCTGAATCTTTCCCATCGTTCTCCTGTCTGCAAAATTGGTTACCTTCCTTGTGAAAAGCAGTCGTCAATCTTAGCAAATCGATATTTTGCTTTTTCTTTGGCATTGCTGGCACCAGAGATTTAAACAATAATTATTCTCCTTGGTTTACCCTGCGACATTTGAGCAGTTGTATTGTTCTGGTGCAAATCACATTCCTTAGAATGTTTCCTGCGATTGTTCATAACTTCGTATCATGGTGTGCCTAAGCGAAAATGCGTGTGTGTATGGAGCTGTTGTATAGTAATAATGAATTGTGATATTTTCTTATGATCCAAAAGGTTTAATAACTAAAATTATAATTGTTACTGCAGCTGGATTAGATATACTTACTGTAGATCATGAAAATTCAAATTTGATTCTCAGAAGGGAAAGAAAAGATACCAGCATATTTCAGCCTGATTTTTTTTCTTCCTTTTTCCTTTTGAACCATAGTCTAATTTCTCTCTGAAACATGGAATGCCACTTTACTGCATTTTCTAACATACTTTACCAATACCTCATGATGTCTCTGCAGGGTTCAAATGTGACTTTGGTTGTTAAGTGGGCTGACACTGAAAAAGAAAGGCAGGCTAGAAAGGCACAGAAACCTCAGTCTCAAGCTTCTAACTTCTTAAGAGCTGATCTTGATCCCCAGCACTCAATAGTTGGAGCACCACTAACGGGATTTGTTTCTCCATATAATGGACTAGGTTACCAGGTGATCTTTTATCTGCATTATTCTATCATTTTTATTGCTAAATGAATAGAACGGCAAAAATACCGAGATAGAAACCGTGGGAACTGGAGATCTGGAGATTGCTAAGGGTTATACATTTCTGATACCCAAATCCCTGCTATAGTGCTACGATTTCTTAATGCGTTATAGATAACTAGCAAGGTGGCCCACGCATTTGCGCTGCTAGATTTGTTTCAAAATTTGTATAAATATTTGAGAATATATTTATGAATCTTGTAAGCTATTTGTGTTTTTTTAAAGATATCCTAAACATTGGAAATGACAGTAGAAGCTTGGAGGAAATTACTGTTATAAATATTGTGTGTATATTCAAGAGGGCCCAATGGACAATATATAGAGAGAGTACAAGAGGTTGCCATATACAGATAAGGAAATACATAAGAGTCCTATTCTAACACCCCCCCCTCAAACTCATGGTGGATCACACACACTGAGTTTGGAGAGAAAATACAAATGTTGTGTCATAGTCTGTGGCTTCGTGAAGAAGTCAAGAACTTGTAACTCGATGGTACAAAGCGTAAAGCAAGTACTCTCCTCGCACTGTGGCGAGTGTATGAAGCATCCACACCAATGTGCTTGGTGAGCTCATACTTCACTGGGTCCCGGGCAATACTGATAGCACTTGTACGGTCAGACAAAAGAATCGTAGATCCCATCACAAACACTCCAAAATCTACAAGTAGCCACCTCAACCAAGTAACTTATGCTGTCACTGCTGCCATAGCTCTCAACTCAGCCTCTGCACTCGAATGAGAAACTGCAGTCTGCTTCTTAGTCTTTCGGGCAATCAGGGAAGAGCCAAGAAAAACACAGTAAGCAGAAAGATAACGACGATCAGAAGGATCACTAGCCCAGGTCGCATCGGAGTATGTCTGAAGCTGTAGCGAGGTGGACCTAGGGATAAACAAACGACGAGAGATAGTCCCACGCAAGGAGCGAAGAACACGAAGAAGGTGACTGTAGTGAAGATGGGTAGGACGAGCCATGAACTGACTCAAGATATGAACAACATAAGCAATATCAGGACGAGTGCTCACAAGGTACACCAAACTCCCAACGAGATGATAATATCGAGTAGGATCCTCAAGAAGATGACCATCAGTGGCATGAAGCTGGAGGGATAGCTCTATGGGAGTCTCAGCAGTGCGAGTGTCAGTCAGACCAGACCTGTCAAGAAGATTTCGGACATACTTCTGCTGGGAGAGGTGGTAGCCCTTAGGCATGGAAGAGACCTCAATCCCAAGGAAGTATGTAAAAGAACCAAGATCAGTTATCAAAAACTGCTCACTGAGATGCTTCTTCACATATGTGATGAAGGAGGAATCATCGCCAATGATGAGCATGTCATCAACATATAGAAGAAGCAGTGTCCTACCAGAGGCGGGCGCAGGATTTGGACCATGAGTATTCAAAATTGCAGATGGCAAGAAAAAAAATTTGACAACCTAAATTATAGTTTTATAACACGTAATTAAGTGGCGGCATCATTGATTAATAAAATTGATCACAACTTGAAATTGTCCAGGCTACTAATGATCAACATATCAAAGTGGCAACATATGAAATAAATAGAGGATAAAACAAACAAAATGGTAACAAAGCTTACAACTTACAAGTTCTGGACAACTTTCCGATCCTTAATGCTTTGAAAATGAGCGATGATGTCCTTATCCTTAGCTTGCATGAAGAATTCCCTTTCAATCAATGTGACCAAACAACCATTCAAATATTTACGCCCCATCTTGCTTCTTCTCTTGTTCTTTATCAAATTCATTATAGAAAAGACCCTCTCAACACCGGCATAGTTTGCAACAGGGAGAACAAGCACCAATTTGAGAAGTTTATAAACAATTTCATACCGAGCAAATGTCTTTGTCCTCTTCATCATGTATTTCTAATTCTAGTACATCAAATATTCAAATAGAAAGTTAATACATTGTCATATACTCATATGTCATACATTAAATCATACTCATAAATCATAACTAATTAATTCATTTACTCATACAATCCAATGTGTTATATGAATTGCCAAAGTATTAAGTATTTAAGTAGTTAACTATGTAACTCATTTACTACTCATACTGACTATATAAGCTGCCTCTGCCTCGATTCTTTTTCCTCACCTAATCAAGAAGACAAAGAACCAAGAATCCTCTGAAGTCTGAATCGGCTTGAGGTTGAGGAAGCAGTTCTGGGCACCGACCCGACAACATGGTGGTGTGAGGTCGAGCAGGCCATGCTGCCACACCCCACACTCCCACAGCCAGGGGAGCCCGAGGTCGGAGGCGAGGACGCGCGGCGCCGGCAGAAGGGCTGGAGGCTGGCGCCGGGCAAGGAAGCGGCGGATCACATGAAGGGCCGGGCACATTGGGCGCAGATCTGGCCGGGCGACGGGCGAGGGAGCCGCTGAGTAGCTCGCCGAGCCGCGGACGCGGACGGCATGGGTGATGGTGCATGTGAACGCTAGAAGGGGAGGCGCTGGAGGGAGGAGCGGAGGTTGCGCCTGGCCGTGGGAGAGGCGGAGAGCCAGAGGTCGGGATTCACGATTCGGGAGGAGGAAATGGGGAATTGAGATTTGAGAAGATGCTTGGTCGCTTTGCTTGTGCTTAGGGTTGGGGTCCTTGGGCTTGGGGAATGAGTCAGCGCAGACTCTGCTCCGGACATTGCTTTGGCTCGGCCCTTCGGGAGGGGGGTCTTGGCTTACTGTCTCGCCCATGAGGAAGATCAGACCTCTGATCGCACACAGTGTTTTAGGGGTATAACTACAAAAATTTGTAAGCATCGGGCCATGAGAATACACTATATATATATGAATTTGTTTTGCAAAAATAATGGGTATTCAACTGAATACCATTGAATACAAGTGGGCCCGCCTCTGTGTCCTACCTTGAGATGAGACATGGACAAAAAGAGCAGGATCGTGGAAACTGACAGTGAAAACGACAGCAGTAATCACTGAGGTAAAACGCGCAAACCAGACACGAGGAGCTTGTTTTAGGCCATAAAGAGCATGACGAAGACAACAGACATGCCAATCAGGAACAGAATACCCAGGTGGTGGCTGCATGCAGACCTCCTCATGCAAAACACCATTAAGAAAAGCATTCTTAACATCTAGCTGAGAGATACACCACCGACAAATAGAAGCAACCGCAACAAGAGTGCGAATAATGGTCATATAGGCAACAGGGGCAAAAGTCTCATCGTAGTTATGACCGTACTCCTGTTAAAAGCCGTGTGCCACAAGGCGAGCCTTGTAGCGCTCGATAGTACCATCAGACCAGGTCTTAATCTTGTACACCCACTTGCACGTAATCGGACGAGCATGCACAGGTGACGGTACAATATCCTAAGTCTCCGTATGTCGAAGAGCATCAAGCTCCTTTGCCATAGTGAGCTGCCACTCAGAATGAGGAGCAACCTCACGATAAAAACTAGGCTCAGTGTTAGAGATAGCATGAGCTATCGGAGCAAATCCAAGACGATCAGGAGGTCGAAGGGATGTCCGGTTACGAAGGACGTAACGAGGAGCATCATCACGAGGATCAGATGTGGGTATCAGCAAGATACCAGGAGAAGAGGCTGGGGAAGAACAAGAACGCCTGGAGTAGTGAATACCAGATAAACGAGACGATGGTGCTACAGGAACAAGAGGCAGTGTTGCAGGAGGCACCACTGGAGACAGACTAGGGGAAGACTGTGATAGTGAAGAAATGGGTGAAGAGTCAGAAAGAGACAACCATGAAATCGACTCAACGGTGGAAGCGGGAGGAGCCAAATCTCAATAGAAGAAAGGTCGAGATTCGTCAAAGACAACGTCTCGTGAAATACTGATCCGTCGAGCAGAAAGATTCCAACAACGATAACCCTTATGCTCAGAATTATAACCAAGAAACACACACTCAACTGACTGGGCCAATAGTTTAGTGCGTTCACGAGGTGAGAACAAAACAAGTCTGAAAAAAAACACGAAGGTGATATCTTCGGGGGAGCGAGAGTAGAGACGCTCTATAGGATCGACACCCTTAAGAGCGGTGGAAGGTCGCATATTGATGAGATATGCAACAGAGAAACAACCTCACTTCGGCGTGGTGGAACGTGAGAGGCAAGGAGGAGTGCGGACAGTCTCAATCAAATGACGTTGTTTGCGCTCAGCAACCCCATTCTGAGCATGGACACCAGGACAAGAAGACTGGTAAAGAGTGCCTTGCTCAGAAAGAAACTGTCTAAAAGCGTCAAAACAGTACTCGCCAGTAAAATCACAGTGAAAAGTACGGATGGGAGAATCAAACTGAGTACGAACCATCGTTACAAAGCTACGATAGATCGCAAGAAACTGACCACGATTAGATGTAGGGAAAATCCATGTAAAACGAGAATATTCATCAACGAATATCACATAAAGTTTTTGCCCGCCTTTAGAGATAATAGGCGCAGGTCCCCATATATTTGAATGAATTAAGCCAAAAGGACGAGAAGACAAGGACTCGCTAGAATGATAAGGAAGCTGTAGCTGCTTGTCCAGCTTACAACCCTGACAAAACATGGCCGTGTCAACAGTAACACGTCCAAGAACACCCTGACGAACTAATAAAGAAAGGCGGGACCCACACAAGTGACCTAAACGGTGATGCCACTGCGCAAAAACACCAGAGGTGGTGGCAGCAGTGGTTGTGGAAGGAGATGTAGAGGTGGCAGGAGCAACTGAAGTGGACGGAAGGTGGAGGCGATCAAGGATGTAGAGACCCTGACGATCCCTACTGCGCTGGCCAGTCCCAAGTACTGTCCCTGTCTGTCGATCCTGGATAAAATAGGGGTGAGTCAAAAACCAACCCTACAACCGAGATCGGTGAGCTGACCCACCGAGAGAAGTTGCATGGTAAGCTGGGGAACATAGGAAACAGCTAGAACAGAAAAGTCAGTGGACAAAAGAGTGCCCTGATAGCTGAGAGACAGAGGAGTACCGTTAGTTGTCTGAACAGAGATAGGAAAAATAGGAGGTCCTATTGAAGTGAGAGATGTGAAGTCCGGTGTCATGTGGAAAGAGGCACCAGAATCCAGAACCCAAGAAGTACCTGGAGGAGACGTCTGAGCTAGACTGACAGAATCTACTGAGTTGTGAGAGAGCTGCTGAACAGTCACCTCACTGCGAAGGCCTTGACGTGTTGGTCTATCCTCCTGTCGAGGAGTTAGGGCCTCCCTTCCCCCCCTTAGATCGTCCACGCGGCTTGTTCTGCTTTTTGCGCACCGCACAACGCGGGTAGTCGTGCCCGAAGTTCTTGCAATAGTTGCACTGAACCCCAGTTGGTGCAAAAACAGGAGCAGAAACAGAATGCTGAGAAGGTCCTGTAGTTGAAGAAGGGGTAGCAAGCACAGTCGGAACAAACTATGCTGCTAACCCGTGGCGAAGCTCCTCAGCATGAAGTGTTGAAAGAGCCTCGGTGACTGTCAGTCGTGGTGAGTGGCTCAGTAGTTGAGCCCTGACAGACTCAAACTCTGGGCGAAGACGGCGGACGAAGTCATAAAGCTGAGGGCGATCACGATTCGCCTTCTGCACTTTATGACACTCTTGGCAATGCGGAGAAGCCAGCTCGTCCAGCTGGCACCAGAGACTGGCCAGGGCTTGGAAGAAGTCGTCGACAGAAGAGTCCTCCTGGCGAAGCGTCTCCAACTCACGCTGAAGCGAAAAGAACTGAGCATCGCTGCTCTGCTGGTATCGCTCGTGTAAATATTCCCAGACCTGGCGAGTAGAGCACAGACCAACAATGTCTGGCTGGATGGAGTCGTCGACGCTGACCACCAGGATGGCTCGAACACGGGCCTCATCAGCACACCAGCTCTCAAAAGCGTCTTGACATACTGAAAGGCCTCATCAGCTGCGTCAGCAGTAGCAACAGCGGCCTCTGCCTCCTTCTTGGCGGCCTCATCTTCAGCAGGAGGTGCAGAAGTAGGCTGAAGCGGTGACGGCGGACAAGGTCTTGCAACAGTGACATGTCCCCAGAGGCGGAGACCATCGAGCTTGATCTCCATGAGTGAAGACCGTAACCTATAGTTCGTCCCATGAAGCTTTGTTCCCAAGAATGGGATCGCAGCGGAAGGAACAGAAGCCACCGGTAGGCGGCATGGCGACCAAGGCAACGAAGTCTAACAGGAAGTGCTGGACGGTGCGGCGGTTAGATCGACGCACTATTTTTTTTAAAATTTTTTTGATTTTTTTTTGCTTCTTCGGGCCGAGCTAAAAAGGCAAGCCTCCTGCTACGGCCCATGCGACCAAGAAAACACACAAGAACACGCACGGGGAACCGAACTAGGGTTCCTCCTGCTTGTGGCGACGGCCTGAGCGGCGGCGGACAACAAGCGGCAGGCTCCCAGTCGGCGGCGCGTCGTGCTCCTGGTCGACGGAGCAAAGCGGTGGTCTCCTTGTCGGAAGATGTCGGGCCTCGGTCGACGCGAGAAGCGGCGGCGATGGCGACGCTCACTGGCGGTCTAACGAGCGGCGGGCTCTTGGCCGACGGAGCGGCGACAATGAGACGAGACGGTGAGCAGCGGCGAAGCGGCCGTGCATGCGATGGTTTAAGCACGCAGCGGCGGCGGCGGGAGCAGCGACTTCATTGCGGCGTTCGAGCCGGACGGTGATCGATTTAGCGGCAGCGTCGAGGCGGCGGGATGGCAGCGGAAGGAGAGCTAGGTTAGTGCCCTAGCTCTGATACATGTTATGAATATTGTGTGTATATTCAAGAGGGCCCAATGAGCAATATATATATAGAGTACAAGGGGGTTGCCATATACAAATAAGGAAATACATAAGGAGTCATATTCTAACAATTACAACCTGAGAAACGTAATTGAAGTATGAACTTTGATGGAAGAAAATCATTGAGCATAATAAGTTGTTGGGGTTCTTAGAAACTAACCACTCTTTATTGTGCATAGATCATGTAGCTGCATGCCCCTATTCTTACTTTATTGGTTATTTTTTCCAAATTGTATGCATACACATGTACCTCTATTTAATCTCAAGCAATATGTTGATTATGTGTGCGGCGACCTACCTTGAACTTATCTTCCCTCATACGTCGACTGCCCCACCAAACCGTGTGCTTCTATCTCTTCTCGTTGTCACAGCTTTTCTTGCTTCAACCTCCAACAGTAAGCTCAAATCTTGATCGATCACTCTTATCTGCTACTTCTTCCAATGCAATACTTTACAATATAGTTATCTTCTACTTCTCCCCAATTATTGCTTAATGCTAATCATTGCGACGTCAACACGCATACACATGCAACCGTTGTCGATCCCAGCTAGAGACATGTGTCACGCTCTCTCCGGTGACCCCGAGCATATTCCCTACAGCTGCACCATCTTTACTTCAAGCTTTTTGCTCCTCTACCTCTATACGCCTACGCTTCTATTCGTACGAATGCATGCATGATGTTTTACATGCTTGATGTCCTCTTCTCTCGTGTCGATCACTCCTCTTCTTCGACGTTGGCCAACTCAACGTTGTGGCTTTCGCACTAAATGTGGTGACCTCTCATCTTCACTGATGACAACGTGTTTGCTTTAATCATTGACGATATGGAGAATCTTTTCGCCATCAACGTGCCCCTCACAAGTGATGGCACGTTCCTAGCTACCGGATGACCTCATATCGGTCATAGCTCGTCTTCAATGCAAAGCTTCATCTCCTCTCTGCCAGGGCTTCCCCATATCGAGCTTCTTTGGACACTAACTTCTTCAACAGCGCCGACGCTCACCACTTGTCATCGGGACCCTTGGTTCCTTCAATACTGGACTTTTTTTTTCAATGGCTTCGGCGAGCAGCACAACATTGTTCTCGTTCAACGTCTAAGGTGAGCAGCACGACATCCTCATCTCCGTTGTCACCATCTCGGCTCTTCGCTTCCCCGTGGGTCAATGTCTTCTTGCAAGACAGATCGATACCATCGCACTCTTTCATGGTCTCCTCTGGTACCATTCGTGCAATCCTCGTTATAACTTATATTTTTTATTCAAAAATTCGGATATTTTTTATTTTTATTCCATAGGAAGCAACAATAGAAACACGTGACATTGAGAGCGAACATGGTGACTTCTTTTGTGTCTCCTCCGACACCATTTGTGTCATCCTTGTTATAACTTTTATTTTTATTTAACATTTCAATTATTTTTATTGGAGTTCGTACTCAAATCAAATTGCTAAATTTATTTAATTAATTCCAAATTTGAGTTATTTAGGGATTTTACTTTGGATTTCGTATGGAAATCAAATTGCAAATTTTCTTTTATTTTTTATTCGAATTTCGGTTTTTTATCTTGGAATTCATATCTGAATCCAATTGCTATTTTTTCTTTAATTTTTATTCCGAATTACAATTATTTAGGATTTTACTTTGGAATTCATATTGAAATCAAATTGTTAATTTTATTTTATTTTTATTCGAATTTCAGTTATTTTTTGTTGGATTTTGCATACAAATCTTATTGCCAATTATTGTTTAATTTTTATTCCGAATTATAATTATTAGAATTTGTATGGAAATCAAATTCTAATTTTATTCCAAATTTCAGTTTTTGTTGGATTTAGTATACAAATCTAATTGCCATTTTTTGTTTTTTATTCCAAATTATAATTATGTAGGGATTTTGCTTAGGAATTCGTAGGGAAATCAAATTGCTAATTTTATTTTATTTTTATTCTGAATTTCTGTTTTATTGTACTTGACATGGACTCTTATACTTAGGAATTCGTATGGAAATCTAATTGCTGATTTTATTTTATTTTTTATTCCAAATTTCAGTTTTATTGTACTTGACATGAACTCTTTCTTTTAATCTAGACCGTTATAATCTGGACCCACCATGATCGACTGTAAAGATCTTTCTCTTTTTTCACCGATTAACATGAGAATTTCTAGCTCTTGAGAGCGAACGAGGTGGCTTCTTTTGACTTTTCTTTAATAAGATAATAAATTGATAGAAGTCAAGTCTGAGGTGAAAGAAACTTCAAACACCTTTTCTTTATGCTTAACTTCTCATTTATTAATATCTGAACTATTCTATTATATTACGTTATTGTTTGATAAACTAAGTCAGGACTCATGGTAGTATTCTGTTACGCTTATGATATTATGAGCCAACGAAAGCTTCACTTTATGGTGCACAAGTGCGCTTATAGAAAATTCTGTTATTATATTGAGCTGATGGGCTTATGAAGGAGCTTTAGCTACATTTCATTTAGATATTGGTTTGTCTAGTGCTAGAGTCAATACTAGAAGTTTAACAAAACAAGACAGTTTCATTAGCTCTTTAGCTGACCCAAGCCAATTTGTTCATTTTTAAAATTATTGTGCTCCAGAAAACAACCTTACTTACTTTCTTTCTGTAGCCATCTTTTACTCTTTCTAATATTGTCAATCGTACATGATGGCTATCAGACTGAAGGATTTTGCACAATAACGGATTCAGAATTGAAAGATCTAATGAAGATGACAAACGGAAAACTTGAGATGCTAGTGACAGAGCTCAAGAGTGTGGTAAAGCTATTAGAGAATCGAGTTCCGTTGAATGATCCGATACCACCATTTGAACATTCTCACTTTTCTGTAGAGCATGATGAGAAGCAATATAAGCCTAATGAGTGTAATTCCGACAAATTAGAGGTAACAGCTAAACCATCTATTCTTTTCTTACCCATTTTCGGTCCTTCAGAGAGGGACTGCCTCAAATATTCATTCCCAAATCCCAATAGACTGGGTTATTTGAAACGCCTGCTCTTAAAATTTTGACTGTGCTAGTCCTGTTTGGTAACTGAGCTCGTATAGGCTGCCTAACCTATTGTCAGAGTTAGTTACAAGATGATATTCTTCATGCTAATATTTTCCTTGTGATTCAGATATCTGGAAAAGCACTTATTATATACAGAGCATTGAATTTCCTTGTACTTATTGCATTATTGATTCTTGATGCTTTAGATCAGACGATAATGTTGCAACTTGCAAGTAGAGAACATTTTAATTTGTCTAATTTTCTGCCCTAGGTTTCCTTGTACATTTTCACATTGGGCCATTTTTGCCATTTTTATTTTTTTCTTATTTACTTGCATAATGTCTTATGATATTGTCTCCAGATGAAATTGAGGCTTGTGTACAATCTGATGAACTTTTGCAGCTACCAGGAATATATGGACATACAAAGTACCCATTGCAAAATCAAGCATGTTACAACACTATGTACCCACATGTTAATAAAGGAAATTCACTTCATGGACTCAACACAAATATATTTCCAGGAATAAATCATAAAACTTCAAACCTGATTCAGTCTGCTGGATACATACGCCCTCCATTCCCTGCTTTGCCAGGTCTTCAATACCCAGTATCCTTTCCAGATGCCCTGGTGGTAGATAGACCGCCGTGTTTCTCCTACAGCTCAGTAAACATGCCAAATACGCATAGAAATCCTACCTTATCTCCAGCAAACACAAGGATAGGGAGTAAGATAGAAGGTTGATAAAAGCTAACCTCCTGTGTCTTTTAAGTTGCATTTTCCCAAGTTTATTATCTGACTGGTCATTTTACTTCTGTTAACCATCAGGACCTCCCAGGGCTAATTTATTTGTCTACGATATCCCTCAAGAATGCGGTGATGAAGAGCTGGCAAATCTGTTTCGGGTATTTGGTAGGGTCCTGAGTGCCAAAGTTTTTATCAACAAAGCTACTGGTTTTAGTAAATGTTTCGGTAAACATCTGCATCTCAATATTTTGCATAGTCACTGCAATTGAGAGTCTGTAGTAGTCATTCCATGTGCCTTCTCCCGTGCAGGCTTTGTGAGTTATGACACACCAGCATCAGCTCAGGCTGCCATCAGGGGGATGAATGGCTCACAATTACGTGGTAAAAGGCTCAAGGTACAGCTCAAGAGGGAAGCAGGAACAGCAGCCCAAGCGACACAGTAAAGAGCAACCCCTTTCTAACTAGTGATGTTGGATGCTGTAGTTCTGAGAGTACCATCCTGCATGGTGAACAAGGCTATATATAGCAGTAGATGGAACACTATTTATGTACCTATGACATAGTTGTTACTTGTTACCCTTTAAGATCACCAGAATTTCTAGGCATACTTGTCTTGTTGCAGCAAGTGTGTATGAACAATTCGTATGATCGAATCTGACATAGGCTTAGACATCAATATTTTTTTATTAAGGAGGTAATATCGCACAGCCTAGTTCAAACTTCAAACCAATAAAAGTATAAAACACTACCCGAAAGGAACAGAATCAGCAACAGGCTGCAAAACACACACAGCCTCTCCATGCGCTTGCCTGAACACATCAGTGGTGGCGGATCCACCATGGGGACGCGAGGGGCCTGGAGCACCGCCTTGGCTCGATGAATACCTCTGTCATGATTTGCATTACTAATCTATTGAACTTTTTTCTTCCATAAGATTGCTACTTGTGCATATTTTTTGGTTTTCGGAACACACTATCAATAATTAAAATACTATATTTAATGTACCTACCATTTTAACATTGTTACTCATGAATTTATATATTAATTTAGGTTACATACAAAATTTCAATATGTGTTTTCTACGTTTAGTCGTAATAGCTTCATCTCACTAGCTCCACTCCAAATAGTGGGTGGGAGTTGAGGCTTGCACTCCTACACCTGCTGCGACCTGTTCGATCGGTATTGTGCGGCCATGATTAATCCAGCAGAGCCCCACACAAGTTTTTTGTTGCATCAAGCTACATCCAATGTGCAGGTTTAGTCACGCTCGAATTTCGCAGCAATTTACACCACACGGAGAGAGTGGTGAGCAATCTAAAACATTGTTTCCATAATTTCGCAGAAAGTTTTCATAAATTTCACATGAAACGGTTCAATTACTATGTAAATCAGGATATTTTTTTCAAACGGAGCCTCCGGGCAAGGAAGAACACAATAATTTTGCAGGAAACAACCTAAATTCCGCATGATTCCTAAGAAAATGGCACGTTCCAAACGAGGCCTCAAAATCAACTCATATTGCCATGGGCAATGGCTACCTATGTCTTTTGGACTTCTCAAATCTTTTTTTTCCGGGGGTACAAACAAAAGATTTGGACTCTTGTGTGCCAAACATGAACATAGAATAATGTGCATCCTTACATGCCAGATATTGAGAAGGATTACAGATCTTCTCCTTAAGGGTTTGTTTGGAAAGAAGGATTTGAATTCAACATTGCCTTAGACATCAGTAATTGGCTTCATTATGCTTTAGAAATCTGATAATAATTGTTATGGTCTTCTCAGAGCTCTTCCTATACTCGATAGCATCAGCCAGCGGGTATCTGGGGAATTAAAGAGCATGGTAGAAAATTTGACGGATGAAAGAAAAAGACGAGTCCTGCAAATCATGATCTGGATTTGCAAACTCATGAGGACCTCTTGTATGAATGACTCTGTCTTTTCCTAGTACGGAGATATTTTTTGTTGATGCAAAAAATGAAAATAAAAAAATGGCTCCCTCTTGATGCATCACACTCCTAAAGCAAATAGCATATGGTAGCTTCTGCCCATGCTTGTGGTTGTGGAGCAAAGAAGAGCATAAAAGAAGGGCTAGTATTGGAATTTTTTTAAAAAATATTTTTTAAATTTCAAAATACAGTAATATACCTCCCTTTTTTATTTTACAGAAATAATCATACGTCGCTCGACCATTCGGCGACTTGGATCTAGTCGTTTAACCATTGGGCAACTGATCCAAGTCGCCCAACAGTGGAGCGACACATGGAGTAGTCGCCTGGTGGTTGAGCGACTAGTCCCTTCGGCTACTAGTCGCTCAACGGTTGAGCGACTAGGGGCTTATATCCCTTGCGCGCGCCGGCCATCGCCATTCCGCAGGACAATTCCAGAACCATTTGTAGCCGTGAGGAGAAGAAGAGAGGAAGGGGAAGAGGAGAATAGAGGGGAAGAGAAAGAAAGAGGAGAAGAGGGGGAGAGAAAGAGAGGAGAGGGACAGGAATAGGGACAGGGAGGAAAAGAGAGGAGGAGAAGTCCGCGCATCGACGACGGTGAGGCTTTGCACTTCTTTATAGATTTACTTTTGAAACCATGGTAGGTTAGCAACTAAAATCATTAGATGTGTAGTTGTGTCGGGTACGTCGCATATTGTTAATAGTTGTAAATAGTGTAGTCGTAGAACTAACGTCAATTTAGTTGTTAATAGTTGTAATGTGGCTATGGCTCAGTACATATTGTGTGCACATACACCATTTTGTGGACATATGCACATAAGACATCTGAACCGTCCATCCAGCGATCCACGGTCGTCCTCGCACGCACCTCCCACTTACGCCACATTAGCGAAAACTCGTACGAAGGTGGGACGTGGCTATGACAGAGGAGGTGCCGCGGGTGGTGTAGCGGGCGGCTAGTAGGGGGTCTTCGTTGTGTTTGGTGCACTTGTATTCATTGTGTATATATTTTACTTCATAGTTACTATGACTTGGTTGTGTATGAATTCCCTCGTGCATTGTAATATAACTTACCTTACTACTTACCAATCGTTGCTACCTCCGTCGCTCAACTGTTGGATGACGTAGCAACAACTAGTGGTCCAACGGTTGAGCGACGACTTGAGCAGAATATGACTTCTCTCTGCAAAGCAGGATGTGACCACTCTCCACAAAGCACGAAGAGACCACTCGACTGCCGCTATAGAGTCACTACAGCTGCGTCCCCTCCCGCTATAAACATAGCGCTACTCGGCCAGGAACTCCACACCAACAACACTACCTAGATAACATGGACAAGGAGAAGGAATGAGAGCACATCCGCAAGCTTTTGAAGAACTGGGAGGCTCTCCAGCATACCAACGCTCGTCACATGGCATTTAGTTAGCATCCTTACACTCACCACCCACCTCCGGAGCTCGTCGATCTAAGGAGGCTGCCTCGCAGTACTCCCAACGATCCCGGGTCGAGCCCCCTCCCCCCGCCTATGCCCACTGAACGCCCTTTGGGAGGGGCCCCGACGAGAGTGGCGCCACTCCTTTGCTGGTGTTGGAACGCCTATAACTGCGTCAAATCAACCGACGAGTAGTCCATTGGGCAGTGCTATTGGTGCTGCCCAAACTTCTTTGTGGACTACCTTGACCGTAGGTTTGACACGCCGAGCCACAAGCAGCCGGTAATGAAATCACATTTCAGTGCACACCACTATTTTACTTCCTGTTACACCATAACCACGTCTCTCTTCCCACTGCGGTCTCCACCACACCTATTCGACTTCAGCCAGTGGATCGACGACAAGATCCATCCCTACGACATGTGGATGTTGTTGTCACGAAAGAGGTGGGCTAGGGAGGACTGTGAGGGCCGCGAAAGGCGCCTCGAAGAGCTGTAGGCTGAGATGGAGGAGAAGAAGAGGCGGGAGAGGCTGCACGAGGATCAGGAGTGCAAGCATGCCAGGCGACGCGAGGCCAAGAGGGCGCGGAAGAGGGCCATCGCGGCGCAAGGCAAGGAGTACAATGCCGAGCTGGGCCGCAAAGGCAAATGGCCACGTTCCACGCAGTAGTTCGACCCACTTCGTCCAAATGTCCCATGTATTTCTAATTCTCTAAAGGCATGTGTGTACCGTCCTTGGTTCGTTAGCCTATGTGCCATGTAACCTCTTGTCGGATCAACTGTCGTGTTGTTATCGCTGCGTTATTTCTCCAAAGTTCTCTATCATGTATGAATTCCTTGGCGCATCGTAAGAATCACTTACCTTCCTACTTACGACTCGTTGCTATATCAATCCTTCTCACAAAATTCTTCAGAAATATTCGCACTACAACAACATATGACGATCACAAAATGTTATTGCGAGTCTAACAGATTTCGTGATGCGGGGGATGCCCGATCTTCACGACGTAGGATCGATGATAACCTTGGATCCGTGCAACCTGACGAACCGATGACGCCAACCACTGTCAAAATAGCAACCTGCGACAAAAGAATTCGCCCAACCACACGCTCGTGATGCCGTCTACCCAATCACACAAAGTAGACGTGTCGCTGCTCCTGCAAAACGCAAGGAATCACAAGAACAACAGAACAGCACAACAGATTGGAACTCCCTATTCTAGTGGGGGTAATATTGCTCAAACCCTAGAATCAAGAGTATATTGATCTGTAAAAAAAAACGTCGTCACGGCGCGGCCTGGCCTTTAATAGTCGAAAGACGGTCGTGCGCACAAAATGCAAGCAGAATCCTCTAAAATGAATTCGGTTCAGTTGCATTAAATTAATTACATGGCCGAACGGACTCCAAATCCTACACGTCAAATACATTATACATGTAGCATCATCTCACGTGTAGGTGTGCAAGCCACACATGCATGCGCATGGGAACACATGCATGCAAACCCCACGCCACATGTAGCACTATCTCACGTGTAGGTACATGCATGTATGGACATGTTCGGACTCAGCCCTTTAAACAAATTGACATGGCCGCAGGACATGGCCGAAACTCTGTGCATGCAACATGACAGAAAAGTTGTCCTGGGCAGGTAGGTGTGGACATGACCGAAGCCAGCTCCTCCTCTGTAGTTGACCGAAAGGTCTCATCCCAATATATAGCCTTATGTATTTGTCCTATTTCATCTTGTGTATGCATGCATGCATAATGAGCCGCTGATCCGTATGACTCTTCTTTGGCATTCCCATCCTCCCGTATCTTCTGTTGGGCACGTACTCCTAGGCAACAAATAATCTTCTCGGGTCCCAAAGTTTCCTCACGCACGAAACTGAGAACAATTAAAATACTAGCATTAGGTAGTAACCGGTTCTCATATAAATTAAAACCAAAATCAACTAGGAGCGAGTTCACCTGTTGATTAATCTTTTTAGCTCGTGCTCGTGTAATCGGTCCAATAGGCGGGATGTCCTCATCATTTCGTACCCCTGAGAATCTACGAAAATCACAAACGGACCAACCAACCTTGTCACCACCCCTTTATTTCCAAAAAAAAAAAAATAACAACCTACAAACAAGATTTACTAAATGTATTACCTACCAAAATTTCCATTTATTCCCCACAATTATTTCCATCGGATTAGTAAAATAATAATGTTATTATTTTAAATCGCCCAGCGGTTAAGCGACAAGTGGAGTAGTCGCCTAACCGTTGAGCGACTATCACAAGTTGCTCAACCATCGGGCGACTACTCTACGTGTTGCACCACCGTTGGGCAACTTGGATCAGTCACCCAATGGTTGAGCGACTAGATCTAAGTCGCCGAACGGTCGAACGACATTGGATTATTTTTGTAAAATAAAAAGGGAGGTATATTACTGTATTTCGGAATAAAAATGATTATCTCTACTATTTAAAAATGGGACTTGGTGGTCGTCCATCCTCCCACCATCTTCCACATCCATCCGATCTAGGAGCAGAGATTGGATAGCCCAGATGGCTTCGCGCAACACGGCAGTAGCAGCCCTACCATCCTCTCCTCTCACGCCTCACACGGCAACTGACCCCTCGATCTTCTCCATAATTATCCTCCTTGCTCCTCCACAACTCTTCTCCTTACTCCTCCTATTCTTCCCTTTCTCTTACCCCTCCCAACCGAACACCATCGCCACCGACCTCCTCCCACCCGTCGATACGGCTGTTCCCCGTGCGCCGCGCCACTACTTCCTCTCCCCATGCGCCGCCGCACAACCTCCACTCCCCGCCCCCCTCGGTCCTCGCCCCGTCGTCTCCCCCTCTCTACTCCTTCCCTCCCAGTCCGAGTCGCCCATGATCGCAATTCACAATCGCTCGAGGCAGCAGTGCGTGGATGAGAGCCGGAAGATGGCGGGGACTCCGAGGCAGAGATGGTGAGGGGCGATGGTGCGGAGTGCGCAACACCCACGGCAATGTCCCAGAGTAACGTCTGGTGGGTGAGGCAGAGTTTGGAGAAGGAAGATTGAGTCAAACGAGGACGTTTAGAGGAGGGCGCATGAGGAAATACATGAAGGTGGCTGAACCAAAGCTGCTAAGGAGGGCGGTGGTGGCGCGGTCCATGCGGACCACTACCTCGGAGAAGGTGTCGGATCTCACCGTCGGGACCAACGACGCCCTCTCCACTCTGGTGAGTGGCGCCTATCTCCCTATTCTCTTGCTAGCACTAATGCTCCATGTTCGTTTGGTTATTTGGTTGAGTTCAAGAGATTAGTCTCAGGTTTTGATGTGGCCCGTTCAAGCTTATGGCGGATTCTTCTCTACCCCAGTGCCCCTGACCCCTCCGTCGCCGTCATCGGCGGCGGTGCCTCCGGCCTTGCCTGCAATGCAGCCCTCACCACCTGCAGTGTCCTCGCTGTCATCTTCCACACGGTTTGCCCCCTCCCTCGTTTGCTCAGTCCCACAACCCACATGCAGCAACACAAGTGTGAGACTCACTTCCTTGCTCGCCGCTAACGCAGGGGATGCACGGCTTAGGGGGGAGGATGGCTACCAGAACGAAGGACAACGGCGGTGAGCAGCTTGTGTTCGACCACACGGCGCAGTTCTTGTAACATCCCAAAGTTCTGTTGCTATTTCAAAATCAATAAAGTTATTATTTTATCACTTTTTCTAAGTTGTAAAAGAGTTTCCTTGATTTTCTAAAAAATCTAAAAGAATTTTATTGCTTTTCTTGAGTTCCCTAAGTTTTAAAAATCCAAAAAGAAAATTTATTGAGTTTACTGGCTTTTATTGGGTTCAAAGTTAAAAAGAAAATTCTAAGTATTTTCTTGGATTTTTTGGTTTTTTTAAAAAAGGTTTTTTTTCCTTTTTCCCGAAAATTAAAAATAATTTATTTGCAAAAGTAAAAGACAACTTGTAACGTCCCAATTTTTTTTGAGCTTTTTGAGTTTTCAAAATAAAAATAGCCATTTGGTTCTGTTGAAGTTCTAAAGCTTAACTTGAGATTTTGGAATTGAAAGTGCTTAAAATGACTAAATCAAACTTCAATTAATTCAAATTTGGTTTGTTTTGAGTTGTTGGAGTTCTCGGGTGTTCGACACCCCTTTTCTTTGCTTGTCCAGACCTCCCTCTCGTTTGGACCTCCTACTCAGTCCAGACCTCCCTCCCGTTTGGGCCTCCCGCTCAGTACAGACCTCCCTCTCGTTTGGACATCTCCCTCTGTCCAAACCTCCTAGGTGGTCCTAAGAGACCTTCGGGTGGTCCTGGGAGACCTCCAAGTGGTCTTGGAGATCGGTCGCGACCTCCTCGTTGGTCACGACCTCCCCTTTGGTCACAACCACCCCTTGGGTCATGACCTCCTCTTTGGTCACGACCTCCCCTTTGGTTGGACCACCCTCCTGAGTTTTGACTAGCCTCACTTGTCAGCCCTGCTCACCTTCTTCTTCCTTCCGTCACGTCACTGCTGACGCAAAAGTCCTAGCGCATTAAATGTTGTTGTGTCGCATTAAATGTTGTCGCTTCTGCAGTATATGTTCCCTCTCTTGTCTCCTCCCCTACCTGCCCCCATCTCCTCCTCCACCTACCCTTGAACTCGTGTGCCTCCGAGTCTCTCAGCGACCCTCCCCGTCTCCTCCAGGCTATAAAAGCCTGAGCAGCACTCTTTCATCTCCTTTTTCCTCACCCAACTCTCTTGCTCTCACCCAGTTTCTCTGTGCTATGAGTTTCGCCACCTTCCGCTGAAGCCGCGCCGTCGCCTCCTCATCACCAAGGAGCCCGCTAGAGCCTGTGCCGTCTTCAACCACCTCGCCGCCGAAGGGTTCGCCGGAGCGCCCGCACCATTCGCCGTCCTCCTTCAGTCTTCTCCGGTCTCTCTCTCTCTCTGTCCTGGTGAGTGTCTCCGTGCCCTGTTCTCCTTTTGCTCTCACGACCTCATTGCATAGTGTATCCCTCTTACGACCACGTGGAGTAGTCGTACCCTTCGGAGGTCCTCCTCGTCAGGACCTCCCCCTCACCTTTCTTTTGGTTCTAGTTTGGTAGTCTTTGGTTTTTATTTGGATTTGTTGTATTTATTTGGCTCTTTTCGTACGTGTAGATTCCGGCTTCTCTGAAGAGTTCCTAGACCCAACGACCTCTACCGAAGCATCTCAACTCTTCAACGAAGGTAAGTCGTAGACCTTTGATCATGTCGTACTCAGTTTGCAAAATTATATTATTTTATACCAACATGCATGGCTAATTGTATAAAAATGGTTTGGGAAGTAGCTAAATACCTACTCGATAGTATGACTCCTTGAATTCTTGTGTTTGATATGTTGACATGTACCCTTGGACACCATAGGTTGGGTAATCTTAGTTGGACATCTTTGAGATACCAACATGGGTGTGTATATTGCTTAGACATGCTTTAGTTATACAATGTCTCTCGATCACATGATTCAATGATGATGAATTTAACTTAATGATATATGGAATTGTGGTGCGGCCACTATTGTTAAAAGTTGTTGTGCCATGACTAGGGTGGTCATTTGGTCGGGATGAACCCAAAATGATTTATACTCGGGCGAGTGATCATGCAATAAAGGGGGTGTAAAAAGCACATTGGGGTGTGGATGTCTTGCCTGAGTAGTCCCTTAGGACTTAACCTTGTAAGCCATTGATCTGGGCTATACCGTGCAACCACAAGTTCATTATGGGGTGGACCTGGCCAACTAATTAGCAATGCTTTGCGTCGGTTCTGTTTTAGTTGAGAATGGCGCAAGAGGGGGCCAGGAAGACGAATCCTTAGCGAGCAGAACCGAGTCAAAACGGAGCTTTGTAAAGGCCTTGTCACGTGCTCTAGACTGCTTACCTAAGATAGTGTGCAGGGGCATCGACAGGTGCCCAACCAACTAGAGAGGTTGTGTCTTGTGGGTCAAGTTGTACAACCTCTGCAGAGTGTAAAACTATTCGAATAGCCGTGTCCCCGATTATGGATAATGCCTGGTGATTTCACGCAAGTAGTAGACTTTTCTCAAAAATGTGGTCGTGGTGGGTTCCGAGTGGTCTGGGAAGTGAACAGGGTGTTCACGAGTGGTTTGAGAAGTGAACAGGGTGTTCACGTGTTGTTCAAAGAAACTTGATTACTTATGTATTAATCTTTCAACTTGTGCTTTGCAATCTACTTACTGTATTTCTAGTCAATTTTTCTTTCTGCAAAGTAACCGTAAAGCTATCCTTATCAAGCCTGGCATGAATACTATTTGCATACATTTTCCTATGACTTGCTGAGTACATTCAAAGTACTCATGGCTTTATGCCCTCTGGTTGATAAGTCGCCGAAGAGGACCCAGGGAGCTCCGAGCTCTATGAAGAGGAGTTCTTCGAATACCTTGCGAGCTAGGAGATGTCCTCCACTCGATTGCCTGTGGGCATGTCGAATGGCTTCCACAAGTGTTTGATGTTCCGCTGTGAGCTCTCTCTTTTGTTGTAAGCCTTGTGTGGCAACTCTGTAAAAACCTTGACTATAAGGTCTTTTGCTTCTATTAATATTAATTTGTCTTTTTCTTCTATAGTTTGTCGTATGGTTTTGATTACATCGGTGTTGAAACTGTGCGAGCTAGCTGCTGATCCTGAGACTAGCTCAGAATGCACAGAGGGTCTCGGGATTGCTTACCCGGGGATCTTACACAACATTGAGTTGTAAATAATCTTATTAAGTTCAAATAAATTCAAGGAATTGTTATGTATTTTTCTAGAATTTTTGGACATTATCTACTATTTTCTAAAAACCTATTTCTCTTTCTCTGTTTGTTCTGAGTTTCTGTCGGCCCGTTCCTTTCCCCGCGCGCCGATCCGCACCACTTCTCGTTGTCAACCAGCATTTTGGTTTCGACCAGCCCTACCTATCAGCCTCCCCTGGCCACCTTCGCCTCCCCCTTTTTCTTCGGCATCATGCGCATTTAATTGCCCGTCTTTCGCCGCACCCACCCCCTCTGTTCTTTCTCCTCCCCTCCTGCTCCCGTCTCATCCCCGTCGTGACTTCTATGCCTAGCCAAGCTGCCCCATGCCCTTGTCGCAAAGCTTCTCCCCTACTCCTCCACGTGTCCTATAAAGAGGAGCACCTGGGAGCCCTCGCCCCCCTCCCCTCTCTTGTTTTTTTCCCTCAACTCTCCCTCTCTCTCTCTCTCTCTCTCTCTCCCGCGTTTCGTCGTGCTTTGAGTTTTGCCCGCATCGTGTTCGACCTCCTCTAGCACCGCCGTCAAGCTTCCTCGCCAACGTGGTCTTCACCTCTGGCTTCGCAAGACCACGTGCTACCTGAGGCTCCCCTTGTCTCCGTCGAGAGTTCACCAAAGCGCCGTGCCACCGTCCACTGACCTCCTCGTCTAGCTTCTCTCTCAGTCCTGGTGAGTTTTCCTTGTCCTGTTTTCTCTCGTGTTCTTTTCGACCGCATTGAGCAGTCAAATCCTTCTTTCTTCTTTCGACCGCGTCGAGCAATTGAATCCTCCTTCCTTCTTTCGACTGCGTTGAGCGGTCAAACCTCTTTCCTAACAGTCGAACCTCTTTCGACCAGGTAGTCAAATCTCTTTCCGACCAGTCGAACCTCCTCGCGACCAGGTAGTCCTTCCGACCACCTGTAGCCAAACCTCCCTCCTACCAGTCGAACCTCCTTCGACCAGGTAACCGAAACCTTTTGACCAATCGAACCTCCTTCTGACCTTGTGATTTCAAACTTCCAAGAGAACGTTCTCCTTCGTTCGAGCTCCGATTCAAGTGATTCAAATTTCTAATTCATCTAAGTTCAATATCTTGCTCTCAGAACCAAAATTATTCAATTCGAAGTTCATTTGAATTTTATTTGGATTTTATTTGAATTTGGCTTATTTTCGCGTGCAGATTGCGGCGACTTTGGAAAGCCAGATTTTGACGCCGCTTAAGAACAACAACTAAATGAGCAAGGCAAGTTACATCCTTTGATCGTATTTGAATACCGGTATTTTAAATTATTCAAACTTTGTTTTGCATTATTATTGCATGCTTATTTAAATTCAAGTGATTTAAATTCCTATTTTAAGCTTTATAGTTGTTCCCAATTCCATTGTATGGCCATTTATTATCAAGGTAGACAGTATGGAGAATCTTTCCGAACGTGATGTATTTAGGGGTTGGAAATTGAAAGGATTGGATTGTAAGAATACATTACTGTTGTTTGTTTGATCATAGGAATAACTTATCGTTGGATTATAGCAATACCCGTTTAATGGATGTTGGATCTGGTCGTGGAATCTGGTCGTGGATCTAATCGTGGAATCCGGTCGTGGAATCTGGTGATGGATCCAGTCGTGGAATCCAGTCATGGAATCCAGCCGTGGAATCTGGTCATGGATCCAGCCATGGAATCCGGTCGTCGGATCTAGTCGTGGAATCCAGCCGTGGAATCTGGTCGTGGATCCAGTCATGAAATCCAGTCGTGGAATCTGGTCGTCGATCTAGTTGTGGAATCCAATCATGGGGTCTAGTCGTGGATCTGGTCATGGAATCTAGTCATGGATCTAGTCATGGACCTGGTCGTGACTTTTGGATTGTTGGATGGTTGAAATACTGATCTCGTACTTGACAATTCTTAGATATTGAATACCTCACACCTTGTCACCCTAGATAAAACTCTGGTTAATATGTTAGTATGACTAAACATGTTGGAAAATTATGCTTAGTCAAAGATTATACCAAAAATCTTGATTTGGGGAATTTACAGCCAAAAGATCAAATGTTGTCTAAAGATTTTAACCATGGCATTGGTTTGTTATGGAAGTTTGCAAAGGCTTTGAAAAACTAAAATAAAATGAAAAGTGGTTTGGACTTGGGCGAAATAGATGTTTGGATAGGTGCATGTTCATGCATAGGATCGATTCATTTCTATGATCAAGGCCCAGGATTCTTTTGGAAGCCGCCTAAGTCAGTTAAGGACCGGTCTTCGAGCATATTTTGCTAAGCCCTTCCATACTACCACATGTTCTGAATGGACAATACCTAGCTAACTAATTTGCAACGTTTCATCGTGGTCATGCCATCCGGTTGCGTTGGTGTCTTTTACGATCTACTTTTATGTATTCCCACCTGGCACAAGAGGGAGCTTAAATCCAGTGGGTGGTTAGCCCAAAGGAAGCAAAACCTTAGCGAGGTGGGACTGCAGTGGAATCATGCTTTGTAAAGGCCTTGCACGTGCTCTAGACTGCTTACCTAAGGTAGTGAGCGGTGGTATCGGCGGATGCCAAATAAACTAGAGAAGTCGTGTCATGTGGGTAAAGCTGTATACCTCTATAGAGTGTAAAACTATTCGAATAGCCATGTCCATGGTCATGGACATGCTAGCAAAGCCACTCCAAGTTAGATTTTGGTTTTGATTTCAAAAGACTTTATCAAACGGTTTTGGATTTCTTATCCAATCGGGAATTTGGGCGGGTAGCCTTGTGATAGAAGGGTATCCTTTCACCACTCTTGTGTGAATATTATCTGACTATAAAACTTGAGTATTAACTGCTTTGGAACTTAGTACAAGTATTTGGAAAGAAACACTGCTTTATGCAAAATCAACTCTATAAGCCTTCCTTTGTTATATCCCTACATGCATTATAATTCTGTTATTGGGTGTAACTTGCGGGGCACGGTTGTTTGTGCTCACTCCTGCTTAATAAAATATTGTTCAGAGGAGAAAAACTTTGCATCTGCTGAAGACCTCGACAACTAGGCCGCTACCCCAGTCGATTGCCTGTGGCAGATTAGCTGGGCTCTACTGCATCTTGTTTCGTCTTCCGCTATGTTCTATTTTGTCGGCTTGTAAGCCTATCTGGTAATCAACTCTGGTATTTGTTATTAAAGTTTTGCAATTATGGATGTTACCACATTTGTTTACTGTGTGAATTAGCCACTGATCATGGGATTAGTTCAGCAATATATAGTGGATTTGGGAGTGTTAATTCCAGGTCTGTACAGTTCTTCACCGTGAGCGATGAGAGGTTCCAGAAGCTGGTCAAGGAAAGGATCGAGAGAGGGCTGGAAGCTGGTCAAGGAGTGGATCGAGAGAGGGCTGGTCCGTGAATGGAGAGACTTGATCGGTGAGCTCGAGACTGGTGGCCATTTTAGGCATGTACCTTTCTCAACGTGGAGGTACATTGGCATGAACGGGATGCACCTGCTTACGGATGCAATCCTGCCGAGGTATAAAAAATGTATCAAATTATCCCAAATGCAAGCTCCACATGCAGCATGAAGTGATTCATAGCAATTAGTTACTTGAACCATGGTTTCATTGGTTTGCCAAACCATTGCAGGATCATGTCCCACTTAGTTAATATTAATATGATTTTATTGTCAGAGTTCAATCGATCTAGCATGAAGTATGGCTCAATCATTCACTTACAGAACTTTTTATTTCTGTCATTTTCTTGGCTGCTTATTTTGATGTGAGTGGCATGCCAAACTATGCAGAATGACATGATTGAAGTTGTACGGCCTTGATGGATAAGCAAGCTTGAGTCGTTCAAGGGCCTATGGCGCTTGTTTGAGAATGAAAATCCCTATGGTCAATATGGTGCAATTGTAATAGCACATAATGGTCAGTGCAAATTTCTTTCCGATATTGTTTCTCTTTAAGCTCTTTTATATCCTTCACTTTGCTCAATTTCTTTTTAAGTTGAACCAACAAAGTTTAGAAGCTCGTCCTTTTCCAAACTGGCCATTTTTTAATAGGAAAACCTAAATGCTCATATTATGAAGTAAATTTACATAATAGTAAAACAATATTTCTTTTGCATCACATTAGTATGATTTATGTTTAATTTCTTATGTCATATTCATATATCAGCAATTAATACTCATTTAGCTAAATAACAGTAAAGTGTATATCTTTTGTTGCCAATTCTAAAAATAAATTGTGTTTTGAGTTCCATTGAGAGATTTCTATAGGAACTTCCTTCTTGTACTTAACTAGGATGACTGTAGCACTAGCACATTTTTTTTCCTTCTAACAGTTTATGAATCAGTATAGAAAGATGAAAAATTATAAGATTTTTTACCACAAGAACAATAGAAAGATCACAGAAAGCACGAAAGGAGGAACATGGTATGAACCATTGGCAAGATCGGATGCGTATTTTGTTTATGTAATATTATCTCTTGTGCTTATGGAACTCATCTTTTTTTGCATGTACATCATATTTGTAACTTTTTTTCCGACAACATCATATTTCTAGCTGATCCTTCTTTTACTCACTAATCAGGGAAATGTGCCAACCGTCTGCTCTCTACATCAGGTCTACCACTACTAACAAAACAAATGAAGGTTCTTTCATGCCCTCTTGGGCAAGTTTTGAACTCATGAGACATGAGATATATCTATTCCTTCCAAGTTCTTACTGAGTTTCATGCCCTCTGTCTGGGCACTCCTTGCGGTATTCCAAGATCCTCTTCCAATCCCGCATAATGATTCTTATGGAACATTTGAAGGAGCATTTGTGAGAGATGTTGATTCGCTTTCTTGGACGGCCAACAATACTCAGAAACAGTTCCCTTCGCAAACCGGCAGACCTCAGTGCTGGACATTGCTCAGCACTGCTCCTTATGGAAGAAGAAACAAAGTTCCACATGTGGCTTATTTGCTGAAGTTGTTCATGATTTTTTTGTTGTATCATTTGGTCGCACCACACAATATCACGGTTAATTGAAAGACTACAGGTCAAGATGAAGTTTCCAAGCCTTTTCACCTTTTTAGTTGAGTTCTCTAATGTGTTTAATCATTTATTACAGGAAAATATCCCGAAGGTCACTGCAGAAAAAGTGAAGGAAGACATGCTTGGAGGAGTTGAACTTGCTTTGGGGCTATCAAAAGGATCTCTTCAGCAACCATTTTACACAAGGGTATAGTTGTGGTATAACAATACATGCCTTGGACCTTTTATATGTGTTACTGTTTATTATGTTAAAGCGTTATGACAAACTCATGTCGCAAATACAGGGGTGCAACTTTACCAATGAAAACTCCAGGAGTGCCATGCATATTTGATCCGCATGGGCGAGCAGGCATCTGTGGTGACTGGCTCATGGGTTCAAGTACAGAAGCGGCGATATTAAGTGGAATGTCTCATGCAAATCATGTAAATTCTGCCATCCTTTGATCTTTCTTAGAACATTCTACATTCTACACTTCTACAACACATCTCACGTTTTGTGGTTTACAAACAAACTAGCTCTCGCTATATGAGTTTTGGTTCAAATTTGTTAATGCAGGTAGCTACTTCGCAAGCCGCAGCGAACGACCTGAGGATTTTGCAATTGGCTTGCATGGGAACTTAAACCAAGTTGAAGGTCATGATATTGGTCAGTTCCCCGATTTAGACTCTCAGAATCCACAAGTAGCTGAAGTTCAGCTGACACCAAGCATATGATGTTTGATTCGATGATTTTGTACTATAGTTGTTGTAGCTTGTAAATGCTAAGTTGATTCTTTTGTTGCAAGGAACTCGATGTTGTATCCTGTAGAATGTATATGTACCATGTATGTAGATTTTTTTGGTAAAAGCTTCGTGCTCAAAATGTTAATTCCCGGGTAGTAGTAGTAGCAGGTGATGCAATAGACAGAGTTCATATTTCTGTTTTTATGTGTAACTCTCTTTTGTGGTTCCGTTGCAACGCACAAGCACCCTACTAGTTTAAAAAAATTGCTAGTATTGACTGTGGAGTACATCATTTTCATATCCTGTCCATGGCTCTCTCTCTCCCTAAGATGTTTTGATCTCATTCCTTTGTTTGGCAAGTGTTGGTTTAGGGATTGGGTTATAATTTTAGAGGACAAAAATACCTCTCTTAAAAAGAAAGAAGGGAGGTGTGGATGCTGGGTAGAGAAGAAGGTTAAAGAAGTAACATCTCCTGATATCCCAGTCTAAAGTCTAAACCCACCCCTCCCCGTGGGAATAAAATGAGGGTACTTTTATATCCCATTTTCCCAATCCCTCGATCCAAACACCGGATTAAATGTATCCAACCCAACAATTCCCGTTCCTACTGTGGTGTATGTAATGTCACTGGTTGGGCTTACTGTCGATTAGTTGAACCAGCTGACTTAGGGTATCTTTAATAGTGTATTTATTATTGTCTCTTAGCTATACCATAGCAACAAAATTCTACGCGGAGAAGAGAAGGGAAGGAGAGAGAGCATAGGTCGTCTCTTTCTGAAGAGACTGCTGTGCACGCGAAACAAAACATGATACATTAATCTACTTTAGTTGATATGTGTGTTCGTTTCAAAAGAAAATTATAAAATATAAATATTGAAGAGTGTGCTAAAGACTATCTATTGAAGATATTGTCTCTAAAGATAATGTAGCATATGTTAGAGACAATATTATCTTTTACTATTGGAGATGCCCTATCAAGTAAACCGCAGATCGGGCATGTTTTTTGCTTAATTAATTAATAATGAATGAATCACCACTCTCTTTCCATCTAACCACTAACCATGCACTGTCAACCCGGTTAATCTACGAGGTACGGAGTATATGTTAGTACGACATGCACGTGTGTAAATGCGATTGTTGTTTTGTAGAACAAAGAATCTAGAAGGTGACGTCATTTGCCTTCTAGAAGGGACACCACAGGTCAAAAGTCAACCCTTCTAGAAGGGAGACAGCAAGGGCCGTACGTTTCGCAAATCGCAATGCTTTCATCGTGTGCGATTTTTTTTTTAATCGTGTGTAGTATTTTTTTACCATGCTCGTAACAAAAAAAGACTCGTTCGTCGGAGAAGAGGCGCTGAGAAAGATATAACCTATCAAAGAAACCAAATGCAATATTTCAAATAAAATTACATCTAAAAAAATCTTAGATGTAGAAGAACGCTTTTAACAGTATAAATGGTTGATTTTGCAACATTTTTTTTCAACGGTCGCGGCATTTTTTTTTCAACGTCACAACAAAAAGATACTAACTATCAAAAAGAAGAGGTGGAGCATCTGGAACACCTATTGCAAACAAAAAAAGTGTGCAACATTTTTGTTCAGCGATCGCAACATTTTTTTCAACAGTCGCAACGAAAAGACTTACAAACTATCAAAGTAGTGGGACTCCTCGGAACTGCGTGCTCTGGCTGCTGTAAATGGCCATCCCCGAGCGCAGGAGGGGCAACCTCGGACTGAGTAGCCGACGGTGGAGCTTGGTATGCCAGCAAGGCCGAGGGCGTGTCGGCACGGCCTGTAGAGGTTGGCTCGGACGGAGGAGAGAAGGGAGATCATAGAGGATTGAGAGGAACCAGAGCTTCAGGAGGAAGAAGAGAAGAAAGTCTAAGTTAGGGAGTGAGTGGATGAGAACGAAGAGATAAGGAAGTGAAAACGAGTGAGTGGAAGTGGAAGAGATAAGGAGGTTCTGTGCGAAGCGTGAAATTGTTTTGGTAGACAAAACGTCCGATGCAAACAAAGGCATCGGATGTAGGACACATATTATTTCCCAGTAAATTTCCACCCTTGATAAATTTCTAACTTTACTTTATATTTCATACACGGGTGCATTGAATATAATAATTAGGGATAGTGTAGTTATTTTTAATGTCAAAAAAATATTAGGGAGGACTCCGTAGTCTCTGCAGGAGAAGCTAACCGGTCAAAGTGGCGTTTCTAGAATAGGTTGAATCATTTATAAACCAGTTTTAATTTTTGGGTGTAAGAGTTGTGTGAATGTGCCAAGTTGGGTGGTTACTCAAGGTAGTACTTTCTTCGTGGAACTCTCTGGTTGTGGTCATGTGGCAGGTGGAGTCGTATGATATCCCCTGCCTTTGCATTGGCAACGGCAGAGATGCACATAACCATGTATTTGAGTGATCCTCAGCCGTTGGATCTGGAACGCACGCTGCAGATACGAAGTGAACAGTACTTCCTACGTTTTCAGCTGCAGTGAAGTGAACAACGTTGCTGCAGTCTCTCTTTGCCGTGCCGGTCTCCCTCGCAATCTGCTACTCTTTGCCCAACAAATACAGAGCATATGGTTCTGATGCCAATAGTAGTACCAGAAATTTTGAGATTATTTTCGACGTGCTACTCTTTGATTGTGAAATACCCTTGCTAACTTGCTTTGTGCGGTTTTGACTTAGCACCACGGCAAATCCGTCAGTAGCAGATTATGGTTATTGTATATATGTCCAGTTATGTATGTACATTTTATCTAAGTAAATATCTATTATAGGGTTGTCGGTCCACAAGGCTCATTAGTTAATTTAGTCGTATATTGCTTATTCATGCAGGAAAAGATATCATCTCCTCCTATATAAATGCGAGCATTGATCTCTCATTGTACACACGGACCTATAGACAAATAGATCAATAAAGAGATAAAGTTGTGACCTATTGTTTATTGTTTATTTATACAGCAGTGGTAACCGGCGATTCCCAATTCATTTCCCCTTTTTAAAACCGTGCATGCGGGGACGCGTGCTACTTACTATAAATTGCTACGGTTTTCATCCACCTCGCCTCCACAGTGACTCACACAACTCCCGCCTCCCATGGCCACCGTACACCCGCCGCGCGCCCCTCCACCGCCAATCTCTCAACCGCAGTTGGCGCTCCCGATATCCCACGCCGGCGTCGTTGTTCCCACCGCCGACGACAACGACTGCAGCGACAGCGAGAGCGTCGCGGAGACGTGCCCGTACCAGCGGCCGACGGCGACCGGCCTCGCCGGCGACGAGGACGACGACGGCTGCAGCAGCTGCGTGGAAGGAGACGAGCGCCACCAGCAACTCCAAGAAGACGACGACGAGGGGGAGATCAACAAGGCGTGCGTTTGGTGGAAACGGCCAGCGGCTCGTGCGCAACCGCAGCAGCGGCAGGAGGAGGAGGATCCGAAGCTGGTGGCGGCGCGGCAGGAGGAGGACCGCAAGTTCTGGGAGGACTGCCTCGCCTCAGGGTATCCATGAACGCAACTCAACAAAGACGACGACGACGGCAAAGCCGAGACAAGCGTATGCCTTCTCTGAGTTTTTTTTTTTTTTGAGGGTTTATGTGTTTTGAGTTTTGACCCCTGGAATTGGGCATCGAATTGCTCCGTTTATTTTGGAAAATAATGTACTAAATGTGCTGCTATGCACACCAACTTTTCTGGTACGACACTTGGTTGTATGGTGCAGATCAAAAGTCGTTGGTGTAGATTATGAGTAGGATTGGATGCGAGATCGAAGAAATAAAAGAATGAGATCATCTCGATCGTAGTACATATGTACTAGAAAATGTGTAGCGTGTGAAATGTTTTCAGAACCGATCGACGACTTTCCTGGTCCAACTCCAAATTCAACGGTTGCTTGCTTGTGTCCTGAACCTGATGCCGAAGTGAGCATCCCATTCTATCAGTATTCAGTGCTCGTGGATCGTGGGGGCTCTGTGATCTGCTCCAAAGACCGATTCATCGGACGCACCCGAGAGAGAGAGAGAGAGAGAGAGAGAGAGAGAGCAAACAAGCCGTGTCTCTAGCTACTCTAGTGGTCTAGTCGTTAAGGTGTTTGGTTGACTGAAAATCTCTCTGCTCCAATATTTTCAGTTACTGCAGTAACCATCAAATTACTGCTGCGACAGGTTAAAGGAAAAGAAAACAATGGGTTTGGTCTGTAAAGTGACCGAAAGGTGGTACCGCTTGTCCACAAGAAGAAACGTGTCGGTGATCTAGAATCGATTTGGTCTGTAAAGCGACCCAAAGGTGGTACCGCTTGTCCACAAGAAGAAACGTGTAGGTGATCTAGAATCGATCTGGTCTGTAAAGCGACCCAAAGGTGGTACCGCTTGTCTACAAGAAGAAACATGTTGGTAACCTAGAATCGATCTTACATATGATTGTTTGATTCGGAGGGTCTTGTAGACTAAAGCTACACGGAAAATGACACAGAGATTTCAGACAGGTTCAGGTCTTCTCCGGAGAGAACAATAACCCTACTCCCATGTGATTGTATTGAGTGTGAAAGTTACAATCAAGAGGAAGACTAATGCCTAATGTCTTGTGCTCCTAATTGCTCTGTCTCTCTTCTGCCTTCTGACTTCAGTCTTTATATAGCAAATGAAAAGGTGACTGTTCCTTCAGACAAAGAGGCGTCTCAACGTTCCAAGTGATGAACCGCCTGATGGCAGTTGTCGTTAAGGACGTGGCACCCCCACATTGCCAGACAGTTGTTGTCAGAAACATAAGTGATTCATGCTGTCAGAAACATAAGTGATTCATACGGTCACTCACAGATAGTAACAGCATATATTAAATATCACATGTGTTAAACATGGCGCATAGTACTCCTTAACTGATTAGGCCCACAGGTCAGCAAGCCTTGTCAATAGGCTCGTCGAAGCCAAACGAGTTGTAGAAGATCTTACGACTATACAATAGTTGTAGAGAAGCTTACGACTATACCATGATCGTAGAAAGACTTATGATCATAGGGTGGTTTACAACCAGACAGCTTGGCCTCTCCCTTAAATATTTAAGGGGTATACTTAAGATCAATATGGGAATATTAATATCTATAATAAGAATTATAGATAAATAAATAAACGAGGATTATTATATCCTCGTCATCTAGCCTCCCAACTTCAAGTGAAAATAACCTACTTGGAAAAAGGAGTCGTAGAGGATCCTACGACCATTAGGTGGTCATAGAATGGTGGTCGAAGAAAAGGCTTTTCAACTGGTATTTTATTTGACCAGAAGTAAATTTGGTCAAGAATGTAATTTCGCTTGAGGTATAACGACCAACTCGGTTCTCGCGAACAGGCAAATTAAAAAATCTCAATCAACTCTCACAAATCTGTCCATTGGAACGTTCCCGAAGAGGTGGCAACTGTTGAGTTCCCATGATCTCTTAACTCAAGCGTGCGGTTATAAAAAGGCACCGCAGGCGTAGCTTAGGGTTTTTACTTTTTCTCGTTTGCTTCCACTATTTGTCGAGCTCTTGCGCTCTCCGCCGCCAACCAAATCGTAGCTTTCTTGAAACATTTCCAAATCCAAATCACCCTGACTTAGAGAAGATGACCGGAGCTATTTCTAAGTGGGTAGAATCGGAGATGGATTCAGCCAAGATAAAGGCTTTGGTCACCGCCGAGAAGATCCCGAAGGAAGAATTTGTGAAGTGAATTGAAACTGCTGGACAACATTGGCCGTCGGGAGAAATTAGTTAGATCCCCGTCTTCCAGGCGTACTGCGAGTGTGGCCTTAGATTGCCCGCTCATCCCTTCCTTACACTCGTACTCGAGTAAAACTTTACTTACGTAGTAAACTGGTCGTTAGACGTTTTCACGTTCTGCGACCAGCACTGCGCGTGACATGGCAGCTAGATAAATTAAGAGTGTCTCTTCTGGTTCGGAGAAACCAAAACAGGAGCACTCGTAAGGTACCTCTTGACATCCTTAAAGGCTGTGTTTGCCTCTTCTGACCACTCAAAACTCTCATGTTTCCTTAGAAGTTTGAAGAAAGGAATGTCTTTTTCTCCCAGTCGTGCGATGAAATGACTTAAAGCCGCCATACACCCTGTGAGTTTCTTGACTTCTTTCTTCGTGGTCAGAGGGCAAATTGTTTCAATAGCTTTTATCTTTTCAGGATTTGCTTCGATTCCTCATGTAGAGACAAGGAATCCAAACAATTTTCTGAAGAGACTCTGAACACACACTTTTCGGGATTGAGTTTCAAACGGTGTTTTCTGATGTCGTCGAATGTTTCTTGCAAGTCGGAAATATGATTAAGTCATTTGATGCTTTTCATGACTAGATCATCAACAGAGGCTTCCAAATTTCGGCCTAGTTGAGGTGAAAAAGTCGTTTGCATCAAGCGTTGAAAAGAAGCTCCAGCATTTTTTAGACCAAATGATATTTTGACATAGTGGACCCTTCGATCATAGTTGGAAGGTAATTCGTCATGACGTGCTCTCGTCTTCCTATTGCTCGGACAGCAGTCATGTAGATTTAAAGGAATTCGATGGGATTCTATGATCCATCAAATTTCTCCATATTCACAGGTCGAAACCGCGGCGGCCAGCAAACAGCTCGGAGATCAAGCAAGAATGCCCAACATTCGGTAATGACATCATATCGCCTTCTCTGTAGAAAAGAATGATTGATATCACCAGGTGATCGTAGACGACGATACCCGGTCGTAGGTGGACCCGACCTATGATAGATCTCAGTCCTACGAGGGTAATACTCCTCGTATTCCATCTATCGTTGCAAATTTCTTGGTTGGAGTGGTGAACGATCACCTCCCCTGGGAACTTGTCGATTGTCAGACGTTTGAATAACTCTTCTCCGACTGGAGTTAAGGTTAGGGGAATGACGTAACCTATTGTCACGCCAATCTCTATAAGGCAAGTTGTTTGAACGACTAGTGGTCGACGGAGTCGTACCGCTACGACTTTCAGAATGATGTCGGGGAGGATGCTCAAGTTTTCTCATCGTGCTTCGAAGCCTTCACGTGATCTCTTCGGTGAAGAGGTCGTACCCTAACGCTCGTACGAGTTCTTGAGTTGGGTTCTCGAGTAGGTCATTTATATGCTGGAGTTCCCGAGCTTTCTCCGACTGATATTGAACGCACCCAGACAAATTTCTCTGAGCCGCAATTCTTCTCCTTCGGATTGTCTCAGGATCATCTACATCTGACCCTTGAGTTTGCCTCAATGGAGTGCTATTATTTCAAGGATTTCTCCCACACTCATCAGAGTGCTGATCCCGTTCATTGCCGGAGGCATCCTCATCATTGCCACAAGGGGTCGTAGGGTGTGATCGACGGGGAGCATCTTCAGACCTTCTTCTAAGAGAGAGATCATGATCTGAGGAGAGGGCGAAGACCTCCTGTATATGATCTCCACTTGCGCTTGAGGCCTCCTGGCTTGAAGAGTGGTCAAATGACACCGTCTGGCAACTTAGAGTAAACCCCTACAAGAAGGGGAATTCCGAGTTATAACTGTCTCCATCCGCAAGTGAGCCCTGTGAACGTGTAGCCGAACTCGTAGAAACAGTGTGCTCCCCCCATATCCTTTGCGGGGGGTAACCGCGGAGTTATGACTACCAAATGTTGATGGAGTTCTGGAATGATAGCTTCCAAGACTTGCCTCATCAGGTCGAACTGCCTCAGACGGACTCAAACATCTAGAGGGAGAGCCTTCGTCATGTTGTGAGACTGCCTTGGTACAGTCCTGATTGTGGTTGGATAAACCCTTACCCTTTGAGGAAACTAGTCCATCTGTTGGACGTACTGTTGTGGGGGAAAAGGATCCCTCCTCAACTCCATCGGTGGTATGGTCTCCTAGATTTGGCAAATGATCTCTGAAGGCGACATTACCATTGAATGAAATGATAACCGGCTCGTAGTCGAAGCCGGCGTCCATGTCGATGTCTGCGTGGTCGGCCAAGTTGAACCAATTCTCCTTGTTCCACTCTACTGCCATAAAAGCATTAGGAAAAAAGAGAATTTGTTGACAAGGAATCGCTGAAAGCTCCCCACGGTTAGCCCCAGCTGTCGGTGATCTAGAACCGATCTTACGTATGATTGTTTGATTCGGGGGGATCTCCTAAACTAAAGCTACGCAGAAAATGACACAGAGATTTTATACAGATTCATGCCTTCTCCAGAGAGAATAATAACCCTACTCCTGTGTGATTGTATTGGGTGTGAAGGTTACAATCAAGAGGAAGACTAATGCCTAATATCTTGTGCTCCTGGTTGCTCTCTCCCTTCTGCCTTCTGACTTCAATCTTTATATAGCATACGAAGATGTGATAGTTCCTTCAGACGAAGAGGCGCCTCAACGTTCTAAGTGATGATCCGCTTGATGACAGTTGTTGTTAAGGACGTGGTACCCCCACGTTGCCAGACAGTTGTTGTCAGAGACAGAAATGATTCATGCGGTTACTCACAGAAAGTAACATCGTATATTAAATATCCCATGTGTTAAACACGGCGCATAATACTCCTTAATTGATTAGTCCCACAGGTCAGCAAGCCTTGTCAATAGGGTTGTCGAAGCCATGCTGGTCGAAGGCAAACGAGTCGTAGAAGATCTTACGACTATACAATAGTTGTAGAGAAACGTACGACTATACCATAATCGTAGAAAGACTTACGACCATGGTCTGATTTACGACCAGACAACTTGGCCTCTCCCTTAAATATTTAAATAATATACTTAAGATCAATATGAGAATATTAATATGGGAATTGATAATATGCATACGTCCGGCCGGGGGAATAAAAATCGGACACACTAGGGCCCACCTGTCCTTATAACGCACTCCCCACCAGATGCTTCCCATCTTCCGAGCAGTTTCTAGCTTCCATATCCATTTCTTTGCGTTGCTTTCCCTTGCCTTGCTTCTTCTCTCCAATCCCCATCTGCATTTTTTTTCTCTGGTGAAGCTGCTCTAGCCAAAGGGAGCTCCACGGCGCCACCTCCTCCTGGTACTTGGCTTTCTCTCCTCTGGCTCCCCACCTGCTCCTGCCGCCGCGCCGCTTCCCCCGGCCAGTGTGACCTCCAGCCGCCGCCTCGCCCGGCCCTCGGCCCACACCCTTGGTCTGTGATGTCCATGAGATGCTACTGTTAGTGTTGAGTATGCACTTTTATTGATTTTCCATGAGATGCTACTGTCAGCTGAAGAGCTTATGGCTCAGTTCCCCTCTCTCCCTTTTGTTGATTTTCGGATTTTGATGAATGTTGCATCGGTAGAAAAAAAAATTTGCATACGGTTTACGGCGATGTTGCAATTTTTTCCCACGCATTTTTCTCCATATGCTTTGCTTTGATTTGTGATGTTGCAACCATTATCCGGTGACGTTGCAACCATTGTCCAGTGATGTTGCAACTGTTGTTCGGCGATGTTACAACTGCTATCTGGAGATGTTGCATTTTTCGGACCGTACGGGTGAGAGCTTTCACCCGTATGTCCGATTCCTAGTCGCTCTCTATTAATATTTATAGTAAGAATTACAGATAAATAAATAAATGAGGGTTATTAGATCCTAAAGATTGAGCTTCATTTTTTAGTTCTTCATCAATTAGTGGCCACCGGTTACCATTAGAGGTTGCCGCATGTTGAGGTTCTGTCGGAGCTTTTCAGAAAGAAACAATATGATACACGCATGTGAGCGTCATGTTTATTGCAAAATTTGAGGTTCATTTTTTATTTCCTCATCAATTAGTGACTACCGGTTACCATTAGAGGTCGCTGTATGTTGAGGTTCTGTCGGAGCTTTTCAGAAACAAACCATATGATACACGCATGTGAGCGTCATCAGAGCATGGGTTACAGAGCAGCCGATAGCAATATTGTACCATGAGACTTCATATAAACAGCCTGCAAAATACTTCATATAAACAGCCAAGGCACCCTTTCTCAAGTTTCCTTCACATCCTTCTCATTGCTAGTACGGAGGGGAGCAGTAAAGCTAGCAGAGGTTGCATCTCTTGAGAGTTCAGACGAAGTGTTCACTGAGACGCAGAGCTAGACATGGTGGCCGAGCCATGCTTATTGCAGAGGCAAAATGAGTGCCCAGCCTGTCCTTTCGGATTACGATGCCTAACCAGCTGGAAATTAGATAAGAAGAGACCTTCACGTCTAGGACCACATGAAGTAATTAAGCAGCTACTAATGTTTATGTGGATTGGCATTTGGTACAACCCAAACTTCTAAAGTTCGACGCTTTTTTAAATAGAGAAAATTGCAATGTAGGTTATTGAACTTGTGAGGTTGTGCCACTTAGCTCTCTAAATTTATATTTTACTTTCTTAGCTCTCTAAACTTGTGAGGTTGTGCCTTTAGCTCCCTGAACTTGCGTTGAAGCGAAGTTCGTCGGATGCAATGCCGACGACTTCGTCTCCTTCGAGTCTGGTGGACTCGTTGACGCCCTGTTCCGGCCGTGTTCATCGTCCCCATCACCTCACGCCGACAAAAACGGATTCTTCAGGCCCGGAAACACACTGTATCCACGTCTTCGCTAGAGTTTCACCATCCGTCGCAGCTTACCGCTGCCCTCGTCCTTGCCTCCTCTGAGTCGGCTGTGAAAGAGATGTATATTCCTAATGCTAGAGTAGAAACTACTCACCCTGCGTGAAGTCCATTTAGCCATTTGGTAACAGAAAAGGCTGAGCTGGCGAATCACCGTGAGAGAGAGAGAGAAGTATTGTGCCCCTGATCTGGCACTGGGAATGTACTTCTCTCTCACGGTCGACTCAGAGGAGGCAAAGACGAGGGCGACGGCAAGCTGCGACAGTAGAGTTCCCAAGCCTAAAGAATCCGTTTTTGTCGACATGATGTGACGGGGACGATGAACACGGCCGGAACGGGGCGACGACGAGTCCACTGGCATCGCATCCGACGAACTTCGCTTTGACGCAAGTTCATAGAGCTAAATGACACAACTTCGCAAGTTCATAGGGCTAAGAAAGTAAAATGCAAGTTCGAAAAGCTAAGTGACATAATCTTGCAAATTCGGGGGACTAAGAAAGTAAAATACAAGTTTAGGAAGCTAAGTGGCATAACCTCGTAAGTCTATGGACCCACCTTGTAAGTCTAAGGAGGGACCTATGGTACAATTTTCTCCTTTAAATAAAAAGAACATAATCAAAGCAACCAGAGAAGCATCCATAAGTTTTTCTTTTGCTCCACACCAAAAGAAAGGAATCGCATCTCCTAAGAGAACCCAGACCCAGAGGGCAGTTCAGCCAGATTATAAAGTCAGTTTTCACAAAGAGATAAATTAAATTAAAGAACAAAGCATATACATGCGTATCATGCACCGATGCTGTTGATATACCTAGTGTTCGGCTCGTATGCCCGTGCCCTGACCAACTTCACTCTCATGACAAGAACACACAAACTGCACAGGAACTCCATTTCAATGCCTTAAATCAGACACAAGTAGAAATATGCAGCAACAAACGAGTGAATAAAGTGATTCATGGCAGAAGATTTTATCAACAAAAACCGACACTGGATAATTTATTTTTCACATGCTGGTTTGATCAATGATATTATTTCCAGAGAGTTAACAGGAATTAGCGGGCGTAAAAAATTTCTAGCTGAAACAAGATCAGCTGAACTGACAATGGCAATGGCCTTATTCTATTCACTTGTAATCGTGATCCCGTTTGACAACCGTTCTTGTGATCTTTTCCTAAGGTTTACCATTCAACTGGACCTTAGATAGCTTCTCTCCACTTTCTTCAGCACCGTCCACCTTCTTGCCAGGAAATGACCTCCCACTACTTATGACAAGGTCCTTGATGGTTGCTTGGATGTCTTTGTCGTCCAACAGAGACTCCAATGGCACATGTACACCTGAAAATATTGGGGAGAAGTTAGATCCAAGGAAAAACAAACGCCTTTTTGGGGGCTAAATTTACAATGGGAATGCAAATAGCATGTGGGACTTGAGAGATGACGCTTTTGCTTAGAAAGCTTTGCCAATGAACCATATGAAAATGATGGTCCTACAATTTTGCTCTCCGAGGTATTATTTATTCATCTGAAGTAGACGAGATAGCATTTTTATGATGCCATGTCCCCAAATATTAAATTGGTCTGCTATGCCATCTCCCATGATGTATATAGCTCCACATCAAATTGATAAGGAGACAGTAGCTTGAACACATATGCTGAACTGTAAAAATGTTTCACCAGTCACATCATACAATTTATCCAACATTCCCACTACACAAACCAGACAATAACGAAACAGGTCTACTGTTTTAACTTTGACGTCACTAAATTGTATGAAAATTTTCTATAAAAAAGTCATTCTGGCAAGAATAGCTTTTTTTTCTGCAACACCTTATTTTGAGATGGTGGTGGGGGGTAGTGAAAATTCGACTCACGGAATCTCCAATAATGCTTTGGATTAGTGGGGTCATTGATTGTTTCCTCTTGTGCTGGTCTTGTGGTGTACTTGTCTTTCAGTGCGAGCAGGTCCTGATACAGAAGAAACCCCAAGTATATTCATCTGCTTGCTTCTGTTGAAAAGCCATTGATATATGATACAAGTCCAAGTTTTGTACCTGTAGTGGAAAGATTGCCCACATTGATGGAGCATCAAAATGCTGCTGGACAATGAAGTGCACTACTTCTGCAGTGCAGTGAGATGGGGGCTCGTCGTCGCTACCAATTACAGTCTTGTAAAAACGACTTCTTCTCCCTTCATCTTCTTCCCACCAAGCACGTAATGTGGAGCAATCATGACATGAAGGAGCACAAACCTGAAAATTTATCCCAACACAGTTGATCATCTGATGTAGCCTCTGTAAATCATTTTCAGTTTAGCATATAGTTTTGATTATATTTCGAACTGCATCTACGAGCACAGTACTGTAAAAAGAGTGAAACACACCGTCATATAGCTATACTGAGATGGAATACCGAATTCCAAGTTTGGTTCACTAGGCATTCTCTGGATACGTAATCCAATCAACCCGAGTTCTTGCATAACCTGGATAAAAATATTGCTGTCATTTAAGAACATGTTCAGCAGAAATCAGCAGTTTATTCATTAGCATGTACAGGAAAGGTGTCATACAGGGTGAACACAAGCAGGGATAAGACCGAGATCTTCCCCGCATGCCAACATATCCGATGAGTTCAACAGGACAGGCAGAGTCTTCAGCGCATTTTGACGCCAGAGGTTTTCTTGGCGAACAAAATAATAGTCATAGTATAATCTTCTGAGGACATTTTTGCTGTAAAACAATGCTTGGTGAGAGGACGAAATAGTCCAGAAACACAGATTTGGTTACGACACAATGGATACTAATAGCAAGACCTAAAAGTTGGGTGCACGTTAATTTCATTTTCTTGAGAACAAACTGCCTACAAAAGATACTTATTTCATTTTTATTGAGAACAAACTCCCTACTGAAGATTCATAATGCAAAACATTAACTGTGCAGTCAGGCAATAGCAGTAGAACGAAAAGCAATTCTTGGATGGGAAAGAGTAGAGAAAGTAACAAAGTACAACATCACAATGCTCTTACGCTGTATCAACATTAACCAGCCTGAAGCAAATTTACAGAGTAAATCACAAGCAGGTAGGTCAAGATCCCCTTAAACCTGAACACGGAGAAGGAAAGAACTATAGTTGAGAAAAGTTAACATCACCTATGTTCATCTAGATCCCTAAAACTTGAAGTATCTTCCAGGTTAAAACGGGGATAAAATTTTGTGGAGTCCTCTGGATCTCTGATAAGGACTATATTCTGCAGAACAAAAATACAAATGTATTTTAATAGGCTTTCAAAAAATATTATTTTAATATGGATTGAAAGCAAGTAGGATATCTTAGGAAAAGTTGTAGCATGGAGATACAGTGTGTGCACACAAGAAGACCCGAATTACCTGTAGTAGATCGAACAGACCACGCCGAATACTGTCTTCTTTCTCCAGCCAGAGTAATTTTTCAGGACTGGTTTGAAGCTTTGCAATAATCTTTTTCTCTGTGTTGCATTCTTCTTTGAACTATACACATGAATCAAACAATAGAAGACAAGGAAATTAAAAGAAGCAATGTTATGGAAACAAAATTGCAGTAACAAGTACACACAACTGAGATTGAAAATTAGACTTTTGTATTAGTGCCTAAACTAATAACAAGCCACTATCAATAAAGATTTGCCATGCAGTCTAGAGTAGCAGGTACGTTCAACTAATAGGAAAGGAGAATATAAGTACATAACTGATTGCATTACCTCATAGCATTGCTTCTCATACACGTTTAGAAAGTTGGCTGCAACAACTGTCCAAAAAGATCCAAACTTCTCCTGAAACAAAATAGAAACGTCATGCTGGTAACCTGATCTTTTACTGACCAAAAAAATGTGGAACATCATTTTAAACAGAGCAACCTCCAGCATTTCCTGACGAATATATGGGCAGCTCATTCGATCAAAATCCCATAGGCCTTCACTTTGAAGCTCCTCCTGAAAGTTTAACTTAGGAAAAGATCAGATAAACTACTCTAGAGGTTTTCTCTGGCCCCTTTAGTTTGTTTAACAGATACAGAAACAAACCTGACTAAGAGGAATTGAAGGTCTAAATTTCCCAACTAAACCTGTGGCTGCATGATCTGGAAGCTCCCATATCCTAAAGAAACCCAATATGTGGTCTATCCTATATGCTGTGAAGTATTTTGCCATCTGCAACGTGCTAATAGGAGATAAGTAACGACAAGCAAAGATGACCAGCCAGGCAGACAAAAAAAACTGTGCTGTTAAAAGAACCTGTGTCAGACGAGCTCGCCACCACCCATAATTATCCCTTGACATCTCCTCCCAGTTATATGTAGGAAAACCCCAATTTTGTCCATTTTTGTCAAAATAATCTGGAGGTGCACCAGTAGCTGTATTCATGCGAAATAAAGTAGGGTATACCCAAGTATCCACACTATTCCTATCAACACCAATAGGTAAATCTCCTTTCAGAACAACCTTTTTCTTCCTTGCATATGCAGCTGCCTCTGATAACTAATAAGAAGGGAATTAAGAATAAATGTCCATAAAAATATACACAAGTATAAATCTATAAGCAGTTCAGAATGATAACGACAGCCAATACTTACTTGCATATGTAGATGGTATTGGATATAGTAATGAAAACGTATAACATCATGGTGCAAAGTACCTTCAGAGACAAGCTTATCAAGCTGAAAGAAATTACACAACGAGAGATCTCTTAGTATTTGTGTATGTTTCCATATATGCTCTCAGAAAGAATTAGACCAAATGGCAGAATTTACTTAAAAAAAAACTGTTCTTAGCAAATTTCACTGATCGGAAAGATCCAATTGTTAATGTAGCATAACAATTCCAATACCTTCTCCTTGGAAAACTGAGAAAACCGCCCCCATTGACTGTGATCTGATGTCTCAAAGAAGTCCCGCAGAAAGCAAAATGCCGCGTATGGTTTCAACCATTCCTATTGGAGCATGGTATGAAAGCTATCACATGCAGTTTAAAATAAGTAATCAAGTACCTTGATTAAACATAATATACAAAATGTCAGTATATATACCTCATTTTCAGATAAGAACTGCTTGAATGAACTGGAAGTTAGTACTTTGTCTTTTTCTAAATTAAATATTTTTCTTGCAATTGCCAGTTTCATGGCCATTGTTGCCTCATAGTCGACATCCTATTTTACACATGATCTTCAAGTTAGAAAAATAACCAAAAACTAGATTTCTGCAAGCAATTCCAAGAATCATAAGAATTGCATGACCAAGGTCACACTTTTGAAGTATTTCAAATACAGTAAATGATCTGGTTTAAGGAGCAAACATGGAAAAAGAGCAGCAGGGACATGAAGTGCATCTAGCCCAAAGGCAACTGCATCTGGAGTTTTACCTTTGCAGTGACAACAGATAAATAAGTGATACTCTACACTTGAAAATGCATTTACCTTTTTGTCCAACTGCTTCTTCGCCTGCAAAATCTCTTCCTGTGATAAGATGCAAAATTGAGTACTGGATCAGGTTAGGGAAAACTCATTCAAAACTCAAGAAATCAGTGAAATGAGATGCCAACACAGACAAGTACAAAGAGTTAATATGAAAGGCGTAACAAAGGTACACCTTAACATCCCCTGGAATTGCTTCTGAAAGTGCTTGTACTCTCAGGTACAAGGGGTGTAACGCAAACACAGAGAGCGAGCTGTAAATAAACACATATAGGGCATTAATTCTGTTTAGATACTGTCCTTTCGTACTTCAAGCAAAAACACAGAGAAAGATATGTAGCAGTGGATATTAGCAGTACCTGTAAGGATATGAATCCCACCACATCCCATGAACTGAAGTATCATTGATAGGAAGGAGCTGAACAAGATGAAAACCCGAATTGACTGCCCAGTCAACAAGAAGTTTAAGATCTAGGAATTCACCAACACCAAGGTCCTCATCTGACCTGATCGAAAACATAGGTACCGCAACACCTGCACCCCTCCATGGTGATTCCTGGTAAAACCAAATGATGAATTAGTTCCACTCGTTAGTTGTTACCAAGCATGTGATAGTATGTTACTGTAAACTGAATATGATTAATTTCCTAATGCATCGTAGCATGGTCAACGATTTCTAGAACTTCTTCGCAAGCTGTCTCGCAAGAAACCCATGCATTATTAGCACATTTTTTGTGGATGACTCATTATGAATGCATACATTACCCGGAGGGCACCATCAGCTAATAGGATGTATCTGGATGGCTTGGGTGATGATAAATCCACATCAACCTCCCTGTTTGGACCGAACTCCAATGAAGAACTTCCCGCTTCACTAATTTGACAGTATTTATATGTGGCAATATTGTTAAGGACAAGACATTGGTCAATAGCTGAAAAGATGACGCCTTCAGAAATAACAGCAGAAATAGTCATACATTAAATAATACATCCAAATTGAAACTAAGGAAATAGACATTTGCGCAAGGATATTTTACTGGGAACTCAGATTTCCGCAACACACAATTTGCCTTCCAAATGGAATCTCCAACATGGTTCAGCTTGAGGCCATCTTGAGCTCGCCAATTTCCTAATTGAGGGTTACTTCCTGTGACGACGACCTAAAGTTTTGTCATTAGCAATAGTTAGGGACACCAGAAAGCAAGTATAACCCATCTAACAATAATGGGACAAGGGTCATTAAGGGTAACTAAGCATAGATCAGGAAAGGAACAGGAGCTGTATGAATAATACTTACAGTAGAGCCAGCTCCCAGTCGAGGACAGCTAATAATAAATTGGACAACAATATCTGTTCAGGAAAAAAATTGTGGAAGACAAATTAAAAAAATACAAATGTCATGTCTACCCTTAAAGTATAATCAATCTATTTCTTTGTTTAGTTTCAGATGCCCCAAGGGTAAACATTAACTAGGAAGTTCATTTAAACTACATACTAACAAACAAAAAAATCTGAGATTAAGGTCTTTTGTGGCAAGTGTTAAATGATCAAATTCAATCAGGGGTTCAGTTCAAGAAAAGAGGTTGTCATGAGGAGGAAAACTGTGTTTTGTGCCATCAACTGGAGTATACCAATCATATTATGTATGGCTGCATCATTGCTCAATATTTGTTGAGGTGTCTACAGGAATTCTTTGGATGGGAACATATCCCAGTTTCAACAGAAGATTTCGTTTTGACTTGGATAGATGTGGTGGAGGGGGGGGGGGTTCAAAAACGTAGTATGAAACATTCTTCTGAAATTCTGTTCGATCTTGTTGGCTATCTGCAGAGATGGAGGATTTTGGTGCCGGTGGACGCCAAGACGGAGGTGAAGCAGGCGGTGGGAAAGATTCAAGCTAAAGCTAGAATGATGCAAGCAACAAATGAAGCACCTGGCTAATTTTCTGTCTGGCAAGTGTAGAAGTTGATCTGCGGTGTTTGTTCATTTTGTTTTGTCAGATCGTGGAGTTGTCCTTTCATGGATGATGTATCTGGCGAGTAAACGCTTTCACTTTGTGTTTTGTTTTGTTTTGTTTTCTCCTTTCCTCTTGTATCTAAGACAAGTTGCTTTCAATATAAGCGGGGGAAGGTCCTTTTGTCTAAATAAAAAAGACATAATCTGAGAGAGTTCTATAAATCTAAATAAGTACGGAGAAAACAATCAGCATGTTTTACTTGATATATATTTAACATGGAAAGAGATTATACTATATTCATTCCTTTCAGTAAATATATTCAAAACAAAATATCGGATAGATTGTCTGCTCCAATGCCAGTTCGTTCCATTGGTTTTAGACTTCTAGTTTAAAATGTTACCTTCAAGATCTAAACTTTTGTTGAGGGAAGCAGACTGCAATTCCCTTTTAGCATTTTCAGTTACACTGAAAATGACATTCCTGAATGCACTTCGAAGGAAAAGAGCTTCAGAAGCATCCTGAATTCAAACCACAACTATTCATAAACCATATTGCAGAACAAGAAGCTTGTATGACTAGTCTGACGAACAGCAATGCCAAAAGATCATAAAAGTAGCAAGATACCAACAACAGATGCAATACATTCAGCTAAAATTGAAAGAGCAAATATTGCTGCTATTGCTACTATTGTTTGTACAGCGCACCAATATACACTAACAAGCAAGAAGAAAGTTCTGATAAATACACGAGAATTTTAACTAGTACCTGCCACCAGTCACGGATCTCGACTACGTCTCCGTCCTGAATACCATCTGGCAGTACTAGTTTCCTTTTCTCCCCAGACTCCCACCTCAAAACATTCCTGTTGTCATCCACAACATGATAACTGTACTCACAGGTGAAGCCAGCAGCAACTGAAACTCGCCCACACCAGATTAGCTCATTTCCTTGATGAACTGGACTCAAAGACAATCCTTGCTTGACATTCCAAGATCCAAGTGCCGGTTCCGAGCCGGCGATGAGAAGACTCTGCCCCCATTGTGTATAATACGGTAGTTTGAAAACCAAAGTTACCGTATGTAGGGATTTCTTTTCAGACGCTGTCCCCAAATTCACCATGCCTTCCGAACAATAAATGAACAGCAAAGTTAGGAAGCTGAATGCGTGAATGAAAAAAACAGATGTAAGATTTGCAAGCATAACTTGAATGAATCCCAAATGTCCAACTCCTCGCTACGACAAGCTCACACCATTTGTCCCTCAGATCCATAAAATGAGTGGCAACAAGATGCGTGCCTATGATCCCACATATTCATTCTTCCTGTTTCCTCCCTCCCCACCCCTCCCCTTCTCCATTTCTCAAATAATCTTAATATGGTGCGCAAGAGATTCGAGAATCGATATATCTTTTCCATTTTGACACCAAAAAAAGGTGGACCAGATTCGAAGAATAAAGAAACTCCCCACGTTCCCATGTCGCCCCAACCTACTACTGCCACGGCCAAGGTTCAAGAACCAGCAGCCAGCAGCTCATTGTAACACACGGCAACAGACCAAACACATGGAGAAACACATCGAGAGGAACCGAGAGGGGAACGGGAGTTACCTTCACTAGGCAAGAACGGCGGCAATGGCGACAAATGAGCAGGGAATCAGCAACGAGCGAAAGAAGAGGAGACAGGGTAGGGAAAGAAGGCGCCAAAGATGTAGACGACGGCAAGGAGGCGAAGGTGACGTTTACGATGGAGAGTGAAGCGGGTGGCGAGCCTGGGAAAGCGTCACCTGCAACTGCAGTGACAGCGGCATAAAAAAAGTTTATCTTTTTTGCAGTCGTTGCCTCCCCGCTTTGTGGATCCGGGCGGAACGCTTCCTGATGGGATATCTGTGGAGTACAACAAGACAGATCTGGGCTGTACCGGATCTCAATTTCATGGGCAGCGAACACTTCTTGGGCTGCTACCGACAACAGCAGTGACGACCCAGAATTTTCGGAATGAATGAGTGTATCAAGTTATCAAAATATTGTTTAATGTAAAACATAAATATAAACAATAATTAAAGTACAAATTATTAGTACTAATGATAACATCTCAAATAATTTAATAAAATTACAAAATAATCAAGAAAAATTACAATTTAACTCAATTTTCATTCATGCCTTTCAAATCGACAAACCTCTTCTTCATTTTTTTTTGAAGCTCTGAGATCTACATTTCACAAAAAAAGACAAGATTTATCCATCACAATTCAAACTAGCACTAACAAAATTCCTGATTTAGGCATTTGGGTTTGTTCTTTGCTGGTTTGTTCTTTGAACCCACATCTGCACTGTTAAGAATTTGGGTAAGCCTTATTGTCGGGAGCCACCGGGTCATCGCCGCTAGCTGCTTGCCCGTAGGACTCCCCGGTGGCCCTCCTCGCTTGACGGTTGCCCCGTCCCGCTTCGCCGCTCGACGGCCCAATGGTTGCTTGGTGTTCTTGTTGGGTTTAAAGACGATTACATGCTCAAGAATGGTTAGTTGCTGATACATGATGCCACTTCCCAGTCGGAATACCTGCGTGTCCACGTCACTTTCTGAACATAGCGACGTCTAATTACCTATCGACAACATCCAGGTAATTGGATGTCCTGACGATCTCCTTACATCCATACTTTTTAAATTTGCACGGGCTCAATGAGATTGGCTGTGGCTACTGTCTCATCCTTCTCATGCTGCGTGGACGATCCCCCCAAAGTGGCTGAGAGACTACGAACAATATATATATAATATATGTATGATGCCGGTTTTAATGGCACAAGCAGCCACTGCTTGGGGCTTTATAGAGAAAAGTCATCACAGACGGTTTGACCACAAACAAATCGTGATAGGTTCTATCACGCAGCGATTATCGATTAATAACCGTCTATGAAAGTATACATCACAGACGATTTGAAAAATGTCTGTGGTGACCTCATATCATCACTGACCCATAAACTTAGACGGCTCACGAAACCGTTTGTGATGATATTTTTGAACCGTCTATGAATACCTTTTCTGTAGTAGTGACAACTGCCACCTCTTCAAAAGCTTTATAAGGGGTGACGCCAGTGGACAAAGGGAGCGAGTAATTCAATTCATAAGCCATTAGACTTAGTCTCGGTGGCTTATTTTCATTTTGTAAATGCATTCAATACAGGAACACAGGAGTATGATTATTATTATCTCCAGAGAAGGCATGAACCTATTTAATAAACTCGGACTCCTCTTAGATAATCTCGAGTGCCGTGTCCCTGGCATTTATTCCATAATTTCGATAGCGAAGTTAACAACGATAATTCTTAGCAATTAAGATACGTCTAAAAGGGGTTAATATTGTGCAAATCCATATTAAAAGGAAAACATTAATGGAGGGGGTGAATAAAATGGCAATAATTCTTTGGAGAAAAATACGGCAATAATTGATGCCCCAAGATAATATATTCCCTTGTACCCTATATATATAAGCAAAGGCAAAACGTGCATCAACCTACTGACATGTCATCACATCGAAACATAACAAGAACAGCTAGAAATGGCGCTTGTGAAGAACAACACTAGGGTTCATGTTGCTTTCATGGTTCTCATGGTCATGTGTAGCGCTCTTTCAGCAGGTAGGCACTTTGTATATACATATGCATCCCTAGCTTTCTCTCTCCGTATGTATAACTGTATTTGTTAGGAAATATGACACTTTTGTGATTATGTTAATTCCTAAAACAATAATCAATGTAAAAGCAATATATATATTACACATATTTGCATCTACAAACATGCCCTTCAATTATTTTTCCCTGCATTTGTTCCCTATTAATCTGAATCAATCTGCGTGTACTAATTGGCAGGGGCGGGGCTACAGTAGGTGCATGGGGGTACAGTCGCACCCCCAAAATTTTTGCACAAAAAACTGATATATACCCCCCCTTAATACATGTTTAATATTAATATACATGTAAACATATTCTCAGCAGCAGTAGAGAGCTCGGCAGGCCACCCAATGACCCCATTTGGCCATTTCTTATTCGCCATTCGGCCCAAGTTGGCAAGCTCGGAGTCGGCCAGGGTCCTAGGGAGTTGGCAGCCCATTAGCCACTGCTGCTCCTTCTCCTCTAACCTCTCTCCCCAATTGGATGGCCAATTCCTCATTTCTCTCTTTCAATCTCCATAATCAGATCTGAAGCCAAGCCGGCGCCCGTGGCTGCTTCTCTCGGCAAACTCTCTGCCTGCCCGCCATGCCTTGCCCTTTCAGTGCCAGTCGCCTCTCTTGTCAGGTTTGCGTGCCTGGCCTGGCCTGCCTCCTGACGCCGCCACGCGCCCGCCTGCTCTCGGCCGCCCGTCTCCGCCGGCTCGGCGTCGCTGATCACGGCGACACGGCCGGACCGCTGGCCGCCGGCCTCTGCAGCGCCGCCGATCGCGCGCTCTCGATCTCGGCCAGCCCGCGCCGGCCGGCCGTGACCGCCCGTCCGCTCCTCTCACGTGCTTCTTTGCTTTGGTTAGTGACTTAGACTTAGTGCTCTGTGATTATGATTTGTGAATGGCATTATGGCAGTCGGCAGAATGGGTCCAATGGGAAATGGGTGATGTAGTACTGATGTCTGAATGTCTGATGACTGATGTTATATTCATATATTGTTTGGTTGATTGGCTCACTGAGTTAGTGAGTTACTTGATTGATCAATGATCATTGAATGATTGAATCCCCATTCCCCTATGCAGGTCGTTCATTCCTCTTGCATGCAAGCAAAATGCAGTGGTTAGCATGAAGCCTAGCTTCCCTGTGCGACGTAAAATTTACAGCCAGATCACATCACTGTGGCCGTGCTTCCGTTGCAATCCTCATACGACACGACGTGCGTACTGCAAGCTAGGCCAGTACTATCCAAACGATTTCCATCCTTTTTTATTTCAGAAAGATATCCAAACGATTTCTTTTCTTTTTTATTTGAGAAAGATATCCAAATGTTTTGCATCTATTAATCTTGTGTAATAATGTATGTGTGTGTGCATCTGAATGCATGATGCATGCGGATTCAGTGACTGGATATTATTATTGCTCTCTACAAAAAATTTCAATTAGTGCAAAAAAGTCGGATCGACAATTGAACCGGTCAAGCAATCAGTTCATCGGTTTACCGGTCCAACCGCTGGTTTTTATATATATGAATATAACGTTTATTTATCATTATTTTTAATAAAAATAGAGATTTTCTATTAAATACTGCAATCAATTTGTATATCTAGATTATGAATATTCAGAACAAGAGATTTAGCATTAGAATTAAGCATGTATAGCTATAGCAATAATATAGTTGTACTGCAATTGTCTGTCAGAGTATTTATTCAGAAAAATGTGGTGGAAACTACAGTCTAATTCTCAATGAAACAACTAGCATACAACAGGAGGGCACTCATATTCACATCTTTCCAGTCTTACCCATCGTTCCATCACCACCAAGTCATTCTTTTATAATAGTAAGATAATACGATCACGTAATGGAGTTACACACACTACTTGTGATTTTAACCCATATATACATATGACCGACCTCCTTCCAATATGCATATGCAAACTCGTGATAGATGCCCAAGTTCACATATCACCATTGTTTATACAAAATCCAAAGCTGAGATGTGCGAAAAAGGTTTAATAACTCCTGATATAAATGGGAAAATATTTTAAAAACAAAAGGAAAAGAAATGCAAAGAATATCAACCAACAAGTAACCAACAAAAGGTATGCTTTGAGAACTAATATACAACTGAAAAAAGTGCGCTGTTCAAGAAGATTTAATTTGAGGTTGCTTAGCTTTATCTACAATTTTGCATGGATATATTTAATGACAAGCATTAATGTAGGAGCGAATAAATTGGCAAGAATTGACCATCCAAGATTTGCTTATGCATGTGATCAAACACAATCAAACGGTCCATAACAATAGCACCAAAAGAAGAATCAATAGATGATATTGTATTTATTACTTTCAATTCGATGTTGAAGTGACCAAAAGCAATAAGTACCTGTCACAGCCCTACTTTTATTCATTAGAATTATTATGCATCTCATGGGCATGCATTTTATTTGTGGAGCATTTGCACCAATTATTGCATTTGGAAAATTTCAAATCAAAGTTAAATATATAACTCAAATTGAAACTTCAAAAGAAAACAAAAAATACTTATAAAAATCTTTGGGAAATAATTTATTTAAATTTGATAATATTTATCATAAAAAATAAAAAATTAGAACCAAATTCAACCTTGAGAAAATTCAAGCACAATCCAACAACCTCTGCGGAAAAATGAATTAAAATAAGCAATGAATTAAAATAAGCAATAAATCACAAACAGTGAGTTTTGAGAATTTATATGTGTGCTAGGTCATCCCAGGAACTTCTCTGAAATTTTTTAGATTTTTAGGAATTTATTTGCTATTTTTAAACCACTAGTCAAAGTCAAAATATTTGAATTCAAATCAGTCAACACTGTTGGACTCGAACCCGACCGAACCATCCGCACCAAACTCGGGTCCGACCGAGCCACTTGACTTGACTCAACCGTCTAAACAACTGGATTGACCCACACACCGACCGCACCACCCCAGAGCCACTACCATCCTGGGCCCGCTCGTCAGGGTCGCCTTCAACCTCTCGCCGGCGTGCCCAGAGCTCCCTTGCCACGCGGTCGAGTGCGTCACAGTTGACGCCATGGATCCACCGCCTGCGCTGGCCAACCTGGAGCATCGTCGTTTTACGTCGTTGCCTTTCCCGTCCTTGCCTGAGCTTAAGTCCCCTCGCATGCCTCCATTCGCGTCACTTCTCCTCTCGGTCGTTCAGGAGAAGGACGTTCGTTCTTGCTCCTCTCTCACTCTCAGGTAAGCTTCACGCCACTGCGTCCATTCTCTTCTACATTTATTACTGTGTAGAAGAGAATGGACGCAGTGGTTCCAGCTTCATAAACTGTCCAACGAACTGCTGAAATCCCTTCTTAGTTACTAATGATTCAGAAAAAAAAAACAGACACCGATTGCTAGAAACCAAAAAGTAGGGAAAAAAAGCATACCTCCGCAGGATCACCTGCTTGGACCATTGGATACACGTACTTAATAGATGCGTAATACAATTCCAACCCTGTGGCAGGTCATTGTTTTTATAAACATGGAACACATTCCTATCTCACCTCAACTAAATTTCATCAGGAAGGTCCCAACCGGCATGTTGAAGAGGGGGAAAGCGAACAATGACGCATGTGTGCACCTGAGACCCGCCAGCGAAGCGAGGAGGAGGTAGGGAGAGGGAGGGGAACAGGGCCTCCGAGGACCAATACACTCTAGGGCCTAGGCGTAGCTCCGCCCTCGACTCGCTCATCTTCCTCCCTTCTTGTTCTTGAGGAGGAGGAGACCGAGGGTCGTAGGAGGAGAGCGGAGTGAGGGGGGCAGAGGCGCGTGGGAGAAGGAGGCAAGGCGCGGCGAGGTGGACCGAGGGGTCCGGAGGCGCGTGGGAGAGAGGAGGCGGAGAGGAGGTCGAAGCAAAGTGTGAAGGCAAGGCATGATGGCACGGTGGCGACGGCCTAGGTGGGCACAAGGCGAGGAGATGGAAGGGGGGAGGCACCGAGGCAAGGTGGGGAGGAGACCAAGGGAAGGAAGGAGGAGGAGGCAGAGAGGCGGCGGGGAGGAAGAGGAAGCCATGACATGGCGGAGAGGGCGAGGGAGGAGGAGGAGGGACATGAAGCGTAGGGGAAAGTAGCGAGGGGAGGAGCGGCGCCGCAAGATGTGGGGTAGGAAACCGCGACGGGGACGGGCGCGAGAGAGCGGAAGGCAAGATGAAACCGTGGCTACACAATCGGACGCCGAAGGCAAGACGGCGTGAGGGAAGAAGACGAGCGCACGCGCGAGAGAGAGGGGGGGGGGAAGAAGACAAGCGCACGCACGAGTCCCAAGGAAGTGGTTTGGGAACTAAGCTACAGACATCATTTAGTAACTAAGCTATAGAAACAACGGGAGTCAGCTAGCATCTTGCTTCATCCTCATCAACAATTGCATAAGAAAAAAGACCGATGTGCTTGACGTAACAGATGCTTCACCGTTACAAACCGCTCGGCAGTTCAAAACTAGTTGAAGATTGAAAAACAGACATAACCAAGACCGGGACATCACTCAAAAATAAACTCAGGCTAGCATTTCTGTAAGAGGGTAACTAGATGGGACGAAAATGCCTCCAGAACAACCAATCCCGTTCCCAAGAATCTAGTAGCAACATGTCGTTCCATGGAGCTTTTAGATTTTGTTGAAGGCAACGATGTCACAGCTCTGGACGTGTTCGTTGATGGGCTCCTCGGTGAGATGTTCCTCGATGAGACCATCCACAGACACGAGATCATCCACAATTGTCAGCATGATCTGCAACTTCTTGATACCATAACCCACGGGCACAAGCTTTGCTGCAATATGGTAATAGTGCATGTCAATTTTGTGTAACTGGCAGATCCATAGCTAGCTAAAACGCAGATACTCCAAGGAGAAACGAGTTCCTTACATGCTCCCCAAGTGAGGCCCTCCATCTTAACACTGCGGACAGCTTCCTCCAACTTTTGCATGTCAGTTTCATCATCCCATGGCTTGACATCCAACAGGACAGATGATTTTCCACCTAAAAAGCTTTGTGTTAGTGCATAAACCATTGAAACTAAGATCTAAGTAAATCTAAACTAGGCAGTGACAATATAAGCCAGATTTTTTAGTGAATGATACAAGTTAGCACTTTGAACAGAAAATTTATGCACCCTATAACACTTTGAAATTTGAACAAACAAATTTAAGCATACTTTCTTTCTTCTTGGAAGAGGCCTTGGCAGCCACACGGTCCTCTGCTGCTTTCTTGTCCTCCTCGGTCTCATCCCCGAAAAGATCCAAGTCATCATCATCGTCATCGTCAGCATTCTGTGAGGGGATCAAAAGCACATTACACAAAAACGCAAAATCGGTAGCATCACACTCCTACTGCTACTTTATTTTTCAGTAGTTAAAATTTAACGGTTTACCGTAACGCAAGACAATGAAATGGCAAACATCCATCAATCTAAAACATCCAGCATGGTATGGCACAGCTATATAATTCCAATCTCATGAAATGTTACCATCACAACTGATGGTTCTAGCATATGTTACTGCCCCTAGTGTGTTCCCCGAGTTAATCATAAAGCATATGGAGCAAAATCAACCAGGAAATCTCAATCTACCTACAAACTAATTGACACAACGAACATGACAGGGGTAGGAGCAAACCTGCGCAGCCTCAGCCGCTGCAGGAGCCGATGCCGCGCCTGCACCAGGCAGATTCACTCCAGCAGCCTTGCCGGGGAACCTGCAATAAGTGAACACATTAGGGAACCATCCATACAAATCTTCCCACCTGTAGTACTATCTGCCAATCTACGTGACTAAACACACTGTACGAACAGAAACACTAAAAATCGTACCTTGAAGCGACGGCCGCGGCGACGGTGTCGTACCAGCGGGCAGCATTCGGGAACTCGGCTCCCGGCTTCGACGGCGCCGCCGCGAAGACCCTGACGTCGTCCTTGCTGATCGCATCGCTGCACAAGCATCACACATACAGATAGGTAAACACAGCCGCGTCCCAAATCACCAGATCTGATAAAATTGAAGTGGAACGAGACAAGATGTCAAGGTCTCGTAGCATGGGCATCATCATCACAGCGCAACACAGAGCGAATCTAGGTCATCCACCACGGATCTAACCGCTTACGACGAGTGTGAATAGTGGGCAGCTGGGCTCACCCGGAGATGTAGGCCTTGCCGGCGAGGTGCGCCTCGAGAGCCTTGAGCCCGTCGGCGGTGTGGAGGTCGGTGAACGTCACGGCCATCGGGTCCGGCGAAGTCTGCGGGGCAGGGACTTCTTGAAGGCGCGAGGAGCGGCGGCGGCGGCTAAGATCCCAAACCCTAGAGACCGAGAGGAGGCAAGGCCCGCCTATTTATACCTGGCGGCGCGAGTGGGAGAGGGAGGAGGCTCGCTTCGGTTCGGCCCGTGGGATGATGGCGAGGAGAGGATATTCCCGAGGCCAACGGTGAGACCATCACGACCGTTGAATCAGCTCTCGCGCCAATGGACGGCTCAGATTCTATCTTCTCCTTGGATAGATAGACTTCTTCCTCAGCTACAGTCCATTCCCGATTGATCCCTCGTCTTCTCCGGCGAGCTCTCCTCTACCAGCCTGACTTGCTCTCATGATCCCGCTTGCTGTTCCAGCCTTTTACTCGCTGGGCACACAGATTTATAGTGCCACGAACACGAGAGCGTCTTCCCAATGCGCGTGCGTGCCCGGCCGCCTTGGAGTGGAGCAGCCTCAGGGTGTCGAGATTGAGCGGACGGCGGTGGAAGAGGCGCCAAGATTCAGGTGGGATGGGTTCGGGTCCGACCTGTCCGAGTCCCAGAAGCAGGCGATTCGCGGCCTGTCTCCCAAGTTGCCCAATCGCTGCAAGGCCCTGATGACGCGCATCGTGTGCCTGTCTCCTCAGGATGAGAATCTTGGTGCGCTTCTTGCGTTTTGGGTGAAAGCCATGAAGCCCAAGAGGGCCGACTGGTTGCTGGTTCTCAAGGAGCTGAAGGCTATGGAAGTCCCACTTCTTGCAGAGGTCAGTGAGCATCTCCCAATCTTGTTGCTAAATAGTTGAAGCAAATGGAAATTACGTGCTGTTCTATGCTGTCATGTAATCAGGGATTCAGGGATGCTTGCTGAATGCTGACGTACTGGAACACCAAGGGAATAATCCTTTCCATGTTTTTTTTATGTATTTTACTTACATACTTGAGATCTTTGTTGGTGTGCTTGGTTGAAATGATCTCTGCTTGTTACTTTGCTTGGTCATTGTTGGCACCACCACTGCCTTAAGATTGTAAAAATTATTCTTGGGGAATAAAAAGATTCTTATTTACTCATGTCTGCTTTAATAAATGTTGAATTGGAAATTTCTGAAGTTTTTATCTAAACTCTTTGCTAAATATTGAATTAGAAATGTCTGAACTTCTGATCGGCATCAATGGTAACTGTTAGCATTAAGCTTACCAGTGATGTAACCTTACAAATAGCCTGTATGTTTGGTAGGTATTGGAGTATGCATTGCTGGAGGACTCTTTCGAAGCTAATGTCCGCGACTACACCAAATTGATCCACATCTATGGCAAGCAAAAGCTGTTGCAGAAAGCTGAGAATGCATTCCATGCCATGAAAGGCAGAGGTTTCCCCTGTGATCAGGTTATGTTGACTGCACTGGTGGACATGTACAGTAAGGCCGGCGACCTCACTCGCGCAGAGGAAATATTTGAAGAAATTGTGTTGCTTGGCCTACCGCTGGATAAGCGTGCATATGGTTCAATGATCATGGCTTATATCAGGGCTGACATGTTAGACAAAGCAGAAGATTTAATCAAACAAGTTGAGGATCAGCAGGTCTTCGCAGGAAAGGAAGTTTACAAAGCATTGCTGAGAGCCTACTCATACAAAGGCGATTCAGATGGGACGCAACGAGTTTTTGATGCCATACAATTTGCAGGGATAGTACCCGACACAAAGCTGTGCGCACTTCTGGTGAATGCTTATTGCCTTTCCAGTCAAACTGATGAAGCTGTCTGTGTAATCCGAAATATGAGGAGTGTGGGACTGAAACCATGCGACAAATGCATTGCTTTGGTATTGGGCGCTTATGAGAAGGCGAATGGACTAGAAAGAGCACTGGCATTTCTGACAGAGCTTGAGGAGAACGGCGTTGTAATTGGCCAGGAGCCATCTCAGTCGCTGGCAGGATGGTTAAGAAGGCTCGGGGTAGTTCATGAAGTTGAACAGGTTCTGAAGGACCTATCAGAAGACAGGAAGAGCAAACACAGTTTCGCGGTATCTCTAGAACAGAAGTAATTTGCTAGCTGCTTGACAAACCTTTAACATCCTTAGACTCTACTGGCAGTAAGACAATGTATTGTCCATGAATCACGTTGCAATGCAAATCTTTTAACAAGACACGAACTAACATAGAGCACAACTCATATGCACAGAAAATTAATGTAAGGTTGACATATTTGCCGTTGATAATTTCGTTGCAAGATTTGACAGAGAGGATTCGAAAGACCCCAAGGTAAAAAAGTGTGGATTCAAATCAATTTGATAAAAATGCATGAATAACCTCCTTATGTGAATTATTCTAGTTAGAGAATAAGGGCATGTGTTGAAAACTACTAAAGTCCGGAAACCACCTCTTGGTGGGGTGGTGAAGTTGTGGGCAACATATCTATGCCTGCCGGGCCGGCCCGAGACATGGCACGGCCCGCATTGTTCATAGGTCAGTGTCACCCAAGACAACGCCGTCTGCACTGCTTGGGCCGCTACCTTTGCATTTGGTGGCCGGCCCCAAGACGTAACATTGTCGGCCCGTGCCAAGCACGACATGAGCCTGATGGGCCGAGTGGCCCAAGGGAGAGCCAACGCCAACGGCCCAGAGGCCAAAGCTAGAGCACCTGTGGCTGCGCGATCTTGAAGGAAGAAGGTGGCAAGGAAGGAGTGGGAGGAGGAGGAGGAGAAGGAAGAAGGGCGATGGCGCGTGAGGAGCCGAGCAGAGAGAAGAGAGGAGGGGACTGAAGGTGGTGCTTGCCGTGGAGGTCAGTGGTGGCGTGGGCCGATCTTGAGAGGAGGACGAGGAGGCGGTCACGGTGAGGAGGCGTGGTGAGCGACGCCGAGAGAAGGATCGAGGAGGCGGCTGGCAAAGCGCAAGACGCAAGATGAAGCGATGGCAGGCAGGCTGAAGGGAGGTGAAGAAGAAACGGTAGAACAAGCGGACTCGTGTTTGGCTCGGCATTTTTACCCTTTTTTGATCATTTGGGTCTTTAAAAATAGCCAAAAAAATTTCAAATAATCCCGAAATTTTTTCTATAAATAGCCACCATACCCCCCCCCCCTCTCATTCAACACCGCTCTATTCCCTATTCTCTCTTTGAAATTCTATTGTACAAATTCAAATTCGTGTTGAGCTAATTTGGCAAAATTCAAAAAAATTATACCAAATTTTGGAAAATTCATTTTTGGCAGCAAGTCAGCAAAAGAGGTACAATACTATTTTTTGCATACTTTTATTGTTAGTGCTTTTTATGCTATGATGAAAATAATAATAGTGTTAGTTTCGATTTTTGCAGTTTTCGTTATGGACAGCTCTAGTTACGACAGCTTTGCTCTTGGTGATTACAGACTTTCACCAGAGGAAATTGAATCCATGGAGGTGGCTGCGGCTGCCTCAAGCCAATTGGAAGCGTAAAGCGGAGTTCCGTCATCAGGCTCCACACCAACTGGAGCAAACAGGTCGAGACCGTCTACATCAGAAGTGTGGGAGAATTTCGACAGGACAACCAAGCAAGACGCACAGGGAAATGAGGTACCATTTGCTATTTGTAAAATTTATCGTAATGAATTGTCTGCAAGGTCTACAGGTGGAATGGGGCACTTGCTTAGACATGCTACAAGATGTCAAGCTAAGCAAGGATTGGTGATGAGGCAAACGCAGCTGCAGTACAACCCCGATGGTACGGTACGATACGTAGTTGGGACTACACTCTTGAGGTAGCTCGTCAATCTCTCTGTCGTTTAATTGCTTCTAAGGATTTACCGTTAGGCTTTGGAGAGTCTGCTTCTTTCCAAAATTACATTAGGACTGCGCATAATCCTATATTTTCTTTCGTTTCTAGACAGACAACAACTAGGGATCTAGTAAAATACTACAATGAACGCCGTAATAAAATAAATGAACTATTTAGTACGTGCACATTTTCGGTGGCCCTAACCTCGGATATATGGAGTGGTCGGGCTAGGAAGTATTATCTTAGTGTAGTTGCCTGTTATGTTAATGACGACTGGGTAATGGAGAAAATGATTATATGTTTGAAATTAGTTGATGTAGCACACACGAGTGAGAATATTGTGGGCTGTATTATCAAAGTCGTGGAAAGACTTTGGTCTTACGGACAAAATATTCTCAATTACTTTAGACAATGCCGCTTCGAACTCTAGGGCTATGGATATGCTTACTCTAGTGTTGAGTACATACGTCGATTCCTTCTTGCTACATCAACGATGCACTTGTTATATTATCAACATTATAGTCAAATGTGGTTTGAAGATGTTGAGTCCGTATATTAAAGCTTTTCGCGATGCGATTTCTTTCTTGAATAATTCTAACGTAAGAATAGCACAATATAAGAACTTCTGCAGGGCAATGGGTGTACGTCCAAGAAAGTTCGGTTTGGACATGCCGGTAAAATGGAACTCTACTTATCTTATGCTTAAGAGTCTTTTACCATACAAAAGCATTTTTTATGTTTTTATTCAAACGCACTATCATAGCACTGTCGATAGTATACTATTGACTGAGCAATATTGGTTCGTTGCTAAGAAGATACTGTCGTTTTTAGAAGAAAAAAATTATGAGGCCACTGTTGCTTTGTTCGTTGTGTACTATCCAACATCTCCTATCATTGTGCATAGTATTTTACAGATTGCTACTTAATTAAAAATGTACCAAAATGACTTAGTTTTACGCGATACTATTGTTTCCATGAAATCTAAATACCTTAAACATTGAAGAGAAATCCCTTGCCTATATGCTTTTGCATTTCTTTTAGATCCTAGAGCTAAAGTTGATGCATTTGGTAGTGTACTTGATCTTCTTAGTGAGGCTATTGGGCTAGACTATATTGACTATTTTGTAGAAGTTCATTCTCGATTATACGAGGTTTACCAAAGGTATGAAAATAAGTTTCGGGGAGTCCACTCGCAGCGACCTCCAGTAGCCCTCGCCTCAAGTAGCAAAACAAAAATGTGGGACAAGATCTTCAGTGGCTCTTCCTTCAGGTCTGTCGGTGTTTTAGAACCGAACTTACGTAAAGATTGTTTGATTCGGGGTCTCCTAGAATAGAATCATGCGAGAGATTGACACGGAATTTTTATACTGAGTTCGAGCCTTCTCCCGGAGAGAATAACAACCCTACTCTGTGTGTGTATGGTATTGAGTGTATATTGAACAATCGGGGAAAAACTAAGACTATTACAGATAGTGCTTGTATTCTCGATGGCTCGATCCTCGATCCTCTCCCTTTCTCTAGTTGCCGCCTTTTATAGTGCGTGAAGGAGGCGGCGATTACTCCAAGTAAAGCGCCTCATCACCTCAGAATTCAGCGATGTTGGTAGTAATTACCGGTGTATTAATTCCTCCACGTCGCTCAATGACTATATACCGAGAGATAATGGGGTATTACGTGCCATTATTCTCAGAGAATAACAACAGATGATGATTGTTTGAATCCTTAATCAATAAGACCCACTTGTCTGCAGGTTCATTTGATTATAAGGTGGTCGTGGCTGACCTAGTCGTAGAGGAATATACGACTATGAGGTAGTCGTAGCAAGACTTACGACTATGGGATAGTCGTAGCATAACTTACGACTATGGGGGTGGTCGTAGAAGAACTTACGACCATCCATTTGGTTCTTCCTTCATAACATTAAGGGGTACACTCGGGGTTCAGCATGACGTCATATTTACCTATAATAAAGATTATAGATAAAAGGTAAAATGATGATTATTATATCCTCGTCATCTAGCCCCTGACTTCAAGTGAAAGCAACTTACTTGGTAAAGGGTTCTAGATGGTCTTACGATCATGAGAGGATCGAGAAAATAATCGAAGGAAAAACTCTTCGATTGTATACTACTTTGACCGAAATGTGCTTGGTCAAGAAAATTGCTTACGACTATCAAGTGGTCGTAAAAGCATTTCTACGATCACAAGGTGGTCGTAGTATAGTGATCGGAAGAAGGAACTTTCCGATTATCATTTCCTTTGGTTGAAAAGATCTAACCAAAAAGTAATTTCGCTTGAGATGTAAAGCATAACCTGAATTTCTCGAGCGGACACATCGGGAATCTCAAAGCGGCCTTGCTAGCTTTGTCTGTTGAAGCGGTTCCCGAGGCGGTGGCGACCCTTGGAATATCACGCCTCGGCTCAAGGTACGCGGTTATATATACTCACGGAGGGTAAAACCTAAGATCTTACTTTTCCCCAAATTGCTCCTCGCTTTGTTCTTCAAGCTCTTGCCTTCTCATGGCCGAGTCGTTCTTGCCTTCTCGTTGCCACTCCAATTGTGCCCTCTTTTTCGACCCAAAATTTCTGTTTCAGAGAGATGGCCAGAAAGTTTCGAGTGGGAAGAGTCGGAGATGGATGCGGAAGATTCAAGCCCTAGTTGTCGCATGGGAAGATTCAGAGAAGACTCTTGTGAAATGGCTTCCGCAATTGGGCAAGATTGGCCGTCAGGAGAATGGGCAAATTCCGTCTTCGGGCTTATTGTGAGTGTGGCCTTTGTTTGCTCGCTCACCCCTTTCTCACAGTTGTGCTCGAGCATTTTGGGGTGGAGTTAGTGAACCTTGGTCCTAACTCCATCACCATCTTGGCGTTTGCCAGATATTTGTGCGATCGTGCACAGGAATTCCGGCGGACCTTGAGCTTTTCCAATATTTCTATGGAATGTCTCGACAAGTCGGGATTCTTTGAAGTTGTGGTCTAAAACTCCACGACGGAAGTCGAGGGAGTATATTGAGTTTCACCCGGTCTTCGTGGTCGGGATGGAGAAAGAGGTGGTTTCTTGGAAAATCACCTCGGAAGACGACCTCTTTTTCGTGGGAAAGGTGCTGAAAAGAAATCTTCATGGGATTCGACTCGAAGATATCGGTAGGATTGCCCCTTATGTTCATGCTATCAAGGACTTGAAGAAGGAAGGGTCGTGGGATGGCATGTGGTGAAAGATTTCATCACACGCTAATTAGTCCTTTGAAGAAACGAGCATCCCTATGTGGAGATACTGGGGCTATGCACCCAACCGGGAACTACAACAAGGGTAAGTGAATTTTCGACTTAGCTCTCAGTTTGATCTTTCTGCAAAGTTGTTTAAAAGATGCTTTTATCTGTTTGAACAGATCTTTCACCAGCGGAGATTGACGTTAGAGTCAAACTTCGTTTGTGATAAGTCTCCGCCACTTAGTGTGGCGGTTCCTAAAATCCTTCGATCGATCCATGAGAGGAAAGAATGGTTCGCCTAAAGGTAATCAAGAGTTGATTTTATCTTTAAGACTTTATAGTCGAGAAAGAACTTACGACTAGAGAAATGTTGTAGAAAAACTTACAACTTAGTCGTGACCGTGGGAAATCTTACGATCGAGGAAAGGTCGAGAAAAACTTACGACTTGATCTTCGGTCGAGAAAATCTTACGACCGGTTAGTAATTCTTCTCTTCGCTTTTGCTTACGTAAAGTAGGCATGGAAAATCGTTGGGATGATGAAGAAGTCATCTCGATAACCATCGGTGCGGGGTTGACAAAGGACAAAGGCTCGGCTCCTTCGCCCAAGAGACGTCGACTTTTAAGGGGTGACGACAAAGGAGGGCGAGCTCAAGTTCTAGCCCTTCGACCGGATCCTCTGCAAAGCTTGTGGCGAACATAGTCATAATCAAGCCGAGGCTAGAATAATCAAGTCGAGGAGGTCAAGTAGTGAACCTCTAAAGCGCAAACCTCGCAAGGCCAAGGTACCCTTCTATTATGACAAAAATCTTTCGCGCTTTACGCCTCCGGTTTTGTTAAGCACTTGGAAAAGGAGAACTGGAAGGATTTTATGTCTTTGTGAAGGATAATACCGCTCGAAGAGAGCCTATGGTGATGGCAATGTTGCTCTTGGAGTGGTCGAGACCGATCTCGGCCATCGAGTAATGTCGGGAGACCGAGAGATGGTCCTGTTCAAAATCCACGACCAGACGTGGTCGTGGCTAAGCCCATTCTTCAACTCGAACTTCACCGTATGGTCGAGAGAAGAAGAAATCTTCCGCTGGGAAAGTGACTCCCAAATTCTGTTTAGGTCCAAGGTGCAGAGGTATGTGAAATATACTAAAGTGTAAGAACGAATTTACCTTTTTCCTTTTCACAACTTTGAATTGCTTTCCTTTTTTGTTTTTAGCCCGACTCCTTCAAATTTCGAGAATGCTTCCGTTGAGAAGCCTATTGCTACCTCTCCATTTCTTTGGAGAGACAACAAGGAAGTGGTCGAGGATCATCCTCTACCAGTGGTAGAGGAAGTCGTGGCGCTGAAGTGGTTATGACAACCAATAAGGTACTGTTGTACCCATTAAGGTAGCGGCTACAACCTCTGAAGTAGCGGCGGTGACCACGAGATGGTCGTGGAGACTCCAAGAAGAAATGCGACCATCGAGATGGTCGTGAAAGCTCTAGCAACAACATTGCGACTCGAGGCGGTCGCTTCGACCACCGAGATGGTCGTGGATAGAACAGAGGCATTGCGAAGCCTCTGGTCAAGATGGTGGCGATTACGCCCACCGCTCCGGGAAGGAGATCGTTGCGACGTTCCTCCCGTATCCAAAGAGAAATTCTTACGTCGAGAAGAAGAAGAGTATTTCAACTTCTACCGACTTCTTTGGGCTCGCTTCCATCGTAGGGTCTTCCTTTGAGATCTCGCGACCGAAGTCCCCATCCCAACGATATTCCCAATAGAAGGGATACCTTTGATAATGAACGTCTTGAGAAGGTTTGGTGGGACCAAGTCACGAGGGTAGACAAGTCAAGATCCGGAGGCGGTTTACTCGATGTTTGCTCGATCAACCATGAATGTAAGTACTTAATCGTACTTATATATACAGTATAATCTTCTCTTGTTTCTCATCGTCTTTTCATCTTGCGAGAAAGCCATAGAGCAAATTGTCGTTGTTTCGGTGAATATCATCGACAACTTCTAGAGTCTATGCGACAGAAAGAGGAACTCGCAAACAGCAGAGAGGTGGTAAGTCTTCGCTATTCATAGTCACCTTGGATTTGACTACTTATATAGTGCTTACGGATTTGTCATGGAAAAACTCACGACTAGGTAATGGTCGTAAAAGACTTATGACCAAAGTGGCTTTGTCGTAGAAGAACTTACGACTAGGTCAATGGTTGTAGAAGAACTTACAATCGATTGACCCATGCTCATGTCCACCGTTATCCTTTGCGGGTTAAGCGGTGGCGCTTAAGACCTTAGCCGACTCGCCGATTATGAAAAAGAGGAGTCGAAAAAGTTTAGGAAGAGGTATTAGACCTCAGGAGAAAGCTTAAAGAAGCTAACTCGCAACCATGAAGTCGCAGGAAAAATTAAGCGATGAAGTGCTAAACTTAAGATCGCTTATATCTTTGATCTTTACCTAACTCTTGCTTCTTTTCGTAAAAAGAAGACGAGATGAAAAAGCTCCGAATGAAGTTAGAGAGAAAACTTGATTATTCACGAGCTTACTCGTATGTCCAAAAATAAAGATCAAAACCTTGAGACGCCGAGAACTCGAATATCAAGTAAGTAATTCTTACCCTGCAGTCCTTTACGAAGTTATTTCCTTTTCTCACTTCCACTTCCTTTCTAGGAATGGACGTTAAATTGAGAGAACTTGAGGCTGAAATCGCGGATAAAGCCGTGATTTATAACTGCAAATCCTTATTGCAAAGAAGAATGTAGAGGATATTGTATCATGGGAGAAAAAGTATGCCGAGACCGTTGCTTCCCATAATGAAGAGGTCAAGAAGTTGGATTCTCAACTAGTGGGTAAGAAATTCTTTACCCGTGATTATTTTTGTTTTCTTTTTCCTCTAGGAGTTTATTTTTGTTTGACCAATCTTATTTCTTGAGCAAGTGGTGAAAACAAAAAGCTCATGAGGCTTCGACTTGTACCCAACAGAGATGGAAGCAATGAAGATTAAACTTCAAGGAAACATCACGCTCTGAACAATGTGCTTGGTGAGCTACATAGTGAGGAAAGACTCCTCAAGATGATACAATAGCTGCTCACACAAGTACCATTGGGGATCAAGTCGGGATTTGCAAGATCCGTGACCACTCAAGGCCAACCAAGTTGAATCGATAAAGGAGGCGGTCGAATCGCAGAAGTTATGCATTAGCAAAACTTAAAGCTCATGACCCCAACCTTAATGTGCAACCACTCGGCCGACTTCAACCGCTCAAGCGTAGGAAGACGTCGATGGAGGAGATGCTGTCGGTTGGTAGGAAAGTTTCAGAGGAGATGCAATTGGGCTCTCCTCTTGAGTAGTCTGTAATGAACTTGTGAAAAGCAGTCTTTTCTTGATGTAATCCATCTTGTTCCTCGCAAATCATCTTGTCGAGTAGTTAGTAACTCAAAAGATAATTAACTAATTTAAAGACTAAGAAATGAAGTCAAATGTGATGACTTTATCTTAGCCCCAAACTATTTGCTTAGTTTGTGAAAACTAAGTAAATAGTTTTATCTCTCGCAAATCATCTTGTCGAGTAGTTAGTAACTCAAAAGATAATTAACGAAATAAAGACTAAGAATTGAAATCAAATTATCCTAGCCCGACTATTTGCTTAGTTTGTGAAAACTAAGTAAATAGTTTTATCTCTCGCAAATCATCTTGTCGAGTAGTTAGTAACTCAAAAGATAATTAACTAAATAAAGACTAAGAATTGAAATCAAATTATCCTAGCCCTCGACTATTTGTCGAGTTTGTTTAGACAAACTAAGTAAATAGTCTCAGAGAAATGTTTTCAAAAGCAGAGGTTTGTTTAACTTGTAGTTTTGGGTCTCAATTGTCATGCATCGGTCGAAAGGGTGGTAACGAGTTGACACTAGGAAGTTCCTTCTAGTGGGGTGACCACGTCGCGAGAGAGGAGAGGCTTCGACTAGGTAATGTTAACATCTCCGACTAGTTTAATCAAATCGAGAACGGCAACTTGAGTTAAGCAAACGTCTCAGAGGACTTTAAAATATTTACTCGTCCTTCTCCGGTGGACTCGATAAGTCATCCCCGGTAGCAAGAGTAGAAAACCGAACAAAGCTAGGAAGCTCCTTCGATTAGGCGTGACCACGTCTGCGAGAGAGGAGAGGCTTCGACTAGATGTGTCTCTTCCTCCCACCAGCTTGAGATGAAACGAGTACACCCAAGACGGTTAAGCAAATCGAGAAAGTGCGCTCTTCTTAGAGTATTTTTCAAATTAATCAAGAAATAAACTAAGGTGAAAAGAGTTGGCATTCAAAAATATTTCGACTAAATAAAACCCGAAGTTCTTTGTGTTGGCCATAAAAGCGAGTAACGAGTCGACACTAGGAAACTCCTTCTAGTGGGCGGGACCACATGCGAGAGGAGAGGCTTCGACTAGGTGATGTTATCGCCTTGACCAATGTAAAGAAAACGGGTGTTTAAAACATAGTCGAAAAATAATGAAAGCACTACTCAAAAGTAAGACAATAGAGATAGAAAAACCCGATTCTTTATTGTCAGAATGGTCGTTACACATAGAACTTGCGAATCGGGTCAATGTTCCAAGAATTCGAGAGAACTCCGCCGCCTTCCATTGCCAATCGTATCGATTCACGGACGAGTAACTTCACCACGTGTAAGGACCTTCCCACTTGGGAGAAAGTTTGTTCCGATTAGACTTGGATTGGCAAAGCCTCAATACTAAGTCACCCTGACAAGAAGGTCTGCGAGGTTGAACCTTACGATCGTAGTATCTTCGCAGGCTTGTTGGTAGATTGCCGAACTAATTAGGGCTGGTTTCTCCTTTCTTCAAGTAGATTAATATCATCTGCTCGAATTTGTTCTCGTTGGAGTCCGTGAATGTTTCGACTCGTGTTGACCGTATCTTTAGTTAGGAGGAAGCATAGCCAAAGACCAAGACTAAAAAGAAAGGTGTTTCTCCCAGAGTCTGACCGGTAGTTGTACGAATCGCCCATAATCTGAGGGTAATTTTGTACCCAAGCCCCGGCGCTTGATGAGCCGTCAAGACTCGAGTTTTAATTCCTCTCATTATTTGGCCGTTTGCACGCTCGATCGCCCCATTACTCGGGATGGGATGGGTACATAACATAACTTGGTACCCAACTCGTCGCAAAATTCACGAAATTTTGCGCCAAAATTGCTTACTATTATCTGTAATTATTCGACTTGGTACTCCAAATCGAGTAATTACGCATCTCATCATAAACCGCTTTGTTTGCTGTTGTTATCGATCCATGAGTTCGCTTCAATCCATTTTGTGGACGATCAATAGCCACAAAGGAACTCAAACCTCCCGGAGCTTTAGGAAACGGTCCCAAGATATCAAGACCCAAAGTTGCAAAAGGCCAAGATAGAGGTATTGTTTGTAATGCCCGAATTTGGTTTGTGTATTTGCTCGCTATGAAACCGCATCGACACACTTTTAACCAACTCTTTAGCATCGTATAGGGTCATACAAGAAAACCTTGTCGAAAAGCCTTGCCGACCAACGCTCAGAGGAAGCATGATTTCCACAAATGCCACCATGTATGTCGTGAAGGAGTGTTAATCCTTCGCTCTGCGAATGCATCGCATGAGCACCCCTTGAGTACCTCGCTTATAGAGAACTCCTTCGACCAAAGTATACATTTTGGCTTTTTCGGGATAAGCGATTTGCCTCGAGATCGCCTTGGTCTGTAACCCTTCGAAGATAATCATAGATGGGCGCCATCCATGTATCCTTGTATTCTAGAGCATCTCAATAGGAGGTGTCTCGGCTCTTCGACTAGAGAAGGCTTCGAGTTGTTCCAAGAAGACTCCTTTTGGTACTTCAGATCGAAGAAGCTATTCGAGCAAGTCGGTGATGCGAGGAAATTATCCTTCGAGGATTAATTGTGCCTCGAAACCTAAAAAATGCTTTTCTAGCTTACGATTCGATAAGTACCGAGACATTGTCGGGTTAGAAACCTTTGGTACTTTTCCGAGGCTTGATTCACGACTAGTTGAGAGTCTCCTCGTATACCGACTAGCAAACCTTCGATGATCGCCACATTATTAGTGGCCCGAAAGTTTAATTGTATGGCATACTTTAAGGTCTCTCTAGGAGATACCAGACCACTGACCCAGAGCCACTTAAAGTAAGCGACCGTCAAAGTACATCGCCCATTGGTCGTGGGAATCAGATCGGGATCTGAGCAGTTCAGATTTGTCCATTCGGCGACAAAGTCCGCCAAGATCCGATTTAACGGCCGTTCGGGACACGAAATGGATGTCGAACTCCCAAGTTCGACCGACCATTTTGCCATCGCCCCATTGCTTCCTATTCGGAGGATCGCTCCCAAGGGAAACTCGACAAGACAACTAGTTTGTCTTTGAAAATAATACCGCAGCTTCTCGAAGACATGAGGAGGGCATCTGAAGCTTTTGGACCCGAGGGTAACGCTCCTTAGGTCCGTGTAAAACTTCACTTACGTAGTAAACCGGTCGTTGTACATTTTCACGCTCTACAACCAAGATCTACCGTTCGTACGTGGCGTGGCGACTAGGTAAACCAAGAGCGTTTCTTCCGGCCTCGGAGAGACCGTAATAGGAGCACTCGTGAAGGTACCTCTTAACATCCTCAAAGGCGGCGTTGCCTCGTTCGACCACTCAAAACTTTCGTGTCTCCTTAGAAGTTTAAAGAAAGGTAGTCCCTTTTCTCCCGATCGTGCGATGAAACGACTTAGAGCCGCCATGCACCCAAGTGAGTTTCGGACTTCTTTCCATGTAGTTGAGGGCGATTTGTAAAATGGCTTTTATCTTTTGATTCGCTTCAATTCCTCGTATAGATACTAGGAATCCAAGCAATTTCAAGAGATTCCAAACACACACTTCTCGAGATTAAGTTTTAAGCGATGTTTTACGAGATTGTCGAATGTTTCTTGTAGGTCGATAATATGATTAAGTTTCTTGATGCTTTTGACAACTAAGTCATCAACATAGGCTTCTAGATTTGGCCTAATTGAGATGAAAAAGTTACTGCATCAAGCGTTGAAAAGAAGCGGCATTTTTTAGACCAAATGGCATTTTGACATAGCAAAATATACCAAATGGTGTAATAAATGCGGTCTTTTCTTCATCGTCTAGACACATATTAATCTGGTGATATCCGAATATGCATCTAAAAACTTAACATTTCACAACTGCAGAGAGTCAACCAACCGATCGACACGAGGTAAAGGAAAATCGCTTTTGGACAAGCTTTATTAAGATTAGTAAAGTCACGACATACGCGCCATTTGCCGCTTGACTTTCTAACCATTACAGGTTAGCCAACCATTCGGATGGTTGACCTCTCTTATAAAGCCCGCTTTAAGTAGCTTATCCAATTCGATTTAATAGCATCTCGTCGATCGGGGCAAATCTCCGCAATTTTTGTTTCTGGTACTTTGTCGTGCCATAAGGCTAGCTCGTGCTCGATCACCTCCACGGGACTCGGGCATGTCGGATGCTTGCCACGCGAATACATCTGCGTTAGCTCGGAGGAGGTGATGAGGCGTCTTCCTATTTGGGGCGGAAGTATCCCCGATGCGAACGATCTTGAGGGCTCCCTGCCCGTGAGGAATCTCTTTGACTTTGTCGTTCGGCTTTGGTGCGAGTTTTTAGGCTTCGACTTGCTAGTCGAAGGTCGACTTTCTTCTCGAGTTGGTATTTGTCCTACCATCTCAAGGGATCGGCGATCGCGGTATCGCCATCTTCTTGTCACAATGGATTGTAATTACTCCTTTGGGACTGGCATCTTAATACATTGATATCCATAATGAGTAGCCATTAGGAATTTTGCCAAAGTTGGTCGTCCGAGTATGGCGTTATATGTAAAGATCGAAATCGACCACATCAAAGGAGATTTTCTCGTCACGAAATTACTTGGTGAACCAAATGTTAAAGGAAGAGAAACTTGACCAATTGGTTTGGTCAAGAAGATCAGACAATCCCATGGAAAGAGTATCGTCGGTCTTACTTTGGTCCCGGTACTTGCATGTCATCCAGCGCTCGTAAATAAAATATTTAACGAGCTTCCACCATCAACCAAAACTCGATTGACCCGACAATTGTTGATGGTGGGTTCGACCACGATTGGGTATTGACTGTCGAGTCGAAGGATCGGCAATACTCTTCTCGAAAGAAATGGTGACTTGACCACTTCGATAATTTATTGACGAGAGGAGGATCTATGGAGTTTACCTCGCGTTCGTGACCTTGATTTAGTCGCTTTGATTCATATGCCGATGATCCCCGTAGATGTGTTCAATGGTGTGTTGCGGATCCCGAGCAGCATCTCCTCTTCGTCATCGAAGATTTATGACCACTTGTTTGACCTACCCGCCGAGGGTGGGAAGTGGTCCTTCTTGGTTGTAGTAGTCTTCAAGCTTTCGTTGGAAGACCCGGCGATTCTATGAAGGTCATACCCTTCCTTTTTATGGAAAGGACACCACCTAGGCTTATCATTTTTCCGATCGGCGCTTACCTTTGCCTCTGTCGGAGTGTGGCTTGATGTGCGTGGCTCTTTATCATTCATACCAATACCTCTTTGGAACCGCTGGTTTTTGACCCTTCATCTTATTCTTGGACTTTTTGCTTTCTTATCCTTCTTCTTACCAACTTCGCGGCTCTCGAGATGGATTGTCTTCACGATCAATTGTGTTGTTCCACTCGACCGCCTCGAGCGAGAGCATATCGATCGGCCATTTCAAGAGTTCGCGATGCAGTAGGAGGATTTAAAGCAATATCCTCTGTTATCCTTCTACTACGGACTCGCTTGAAAGCCCCGATGATGATGAATCGAAACTTCGGAATTGAGTTACGAACCGATCAAGCGCTTGATGAATCGGGCGCAATGTCTCGTTGTCGATTCGTCTCATCCGTGCAAGTCGCCCTCCTTTCGATGCGATTGTATGTGCCTTGGAAATTTGCCAAGAGAAGATCGCAGAGATGTTGCCAAGAATAGATCGACTCGAGTGGTTGGTTTAGTAACCACGATCGAAAGCGATCCTTCGAGCACGCTTGGAAGGTAATTTGCCATCACATGCTCTCTCCTCCGCCGCTCGAGCATTTGTTGTGTAAATTTGAAGGAATTCGATGGGATTTTGGGAACCATCAAATTTCTCCATGTTCACCGGTCGAAAACGAGGTGGCAAAACATTTCGAAGATCAAAGCGAGAATGCCCGACATCCAAGAATGACTTCTTGACGCCTCCTTTGCGTAAAAGAAGGGTTGATATCATCGGTGGTCGTACTCGACGATACGCAAGATAATGAGTTGACCCGACACATAATAGGTCTCGGTCCCACGAGGGAATACTCCTCATAGTTTATCTGTATTGCGATTTCCATGTCGGAGTGGTGAGCGATCACCTTCCGAGGAGCTTGTTGATCATTAGTCATTTGGAAGACATTTCTTCGAGTAGGAGATCGACACGACTTCTTCATTGCGCCGATTTCTACGCGGTGATATGTTGGATTGATCGGTAGAAGAAGTCATATGGGTACGACTACTTGAATGATGTCGACGAGGAGCTTCGGCTTTTTCATTGTACTCAAAGCCTTTGTGCGATCTCTTCAACAAGAGGTCGAGTCTGGCGTTCGGGCTAGCTCTTGAGTTGGATTCTCGAGCAAATCATTGATGTCTTTGGAGCTCTCGAGCTTCCTCGATTGATATTGAATACGCCGAGCAAATTCTTCGAGCTTCAATCTTCTTCCTTCGAATTGCCTCAATATTTTCCATGTTAGACTCTTGAGATTGCCTCAATGAAGCGAGAATGTCGAGGATTTCCTGGCGCTCATGAAGGCGTTGGTCGTGTCGCCGATGGTGGTGTCTCGCCATTGCCACGAGGGGCGATGTGTGACCTTCGGGAAGGGTCTCCATCTCGGTCTCTAGAAGAGTGATCTTGATCGAGGAAGGACGAAGACCTCCGCTGATGATTCTCACTTGCGCCGAGGCTCTCCGCTTGAGGAGTTGTCGAGACACCATCTGGCGACTTGGAGTAATCCTCCAAGTAGGGAAGTCCGGTTATAACTGCTCCGTCGGCAGTGTGACCTGAGAGATGGTCGAATTTGTGAAAAGCATGCTTGATCCCGCCTCTCTGGCGTTATCCAGAGAGAGAGAATCACCAGATGCGGTGAAGTCCTGCATGTGGCTTCTAGAGCTTGCCTCACCAAGTCGGACCGCCTTAGGGGAACTTAGACACTTCGAGGAAAAACTCTCGTCGTGTCGTGAGTCCACTGGGTGTGGTCTGGTCGATTGACCCTTGCCCTTGAGAGGGTAGATTCCTCTCTTGGACGTCTTGTTGTGGGGATAAGGATCCTCCTCAACTCCACCGGCGACATTGTCTCCTCGGATCTGGGAAGATCCCTGAGGCGGCAATGCCATAGGATGAGTCATCACTCGGTCAGAATCAATCCGGCATCCATGTCGACGTCTCACAGACTGCCAAGTCGAACCAGTTCTCCTCGCTCCATTCTCCCGCCATGAGTGCATGAGATTTGGAAAACAGAGAGAATGTTTGACAAGAAATTACGGAAGATCCCCACGATTGGCGGCAGCTGCCGGTGTTTTAGAACCGAACTTACGTAAAGATTGTTTGATTCGGGGTCTCCTAGAATAGAATCATGCAGAGATTGACACGGAATTTTTATCTGAGTTGGGCCTTCTCAGGAGAGAATAACAACCCTACTCTGTGTGTGTATGGTATTGAGTGTATCTTGAACAATCGGGAAAAACTAAGACTATTACAGATAGTGCTTGTATTCTCGATGGCTCGATCCTCGATCCTCTCTCCTTTCTCTAGTTGCCGCCTTTTATAGTACGTGAAGGAGGCGGCGATTACTCGTAAAGCGGCGCCTCATCACCTCAGAATGTAGCGCGATGTTGGTAGTAATTACGGTGTATTAATTCCTCACGTCGCTCAATGACTATATACCGTAGATAATGGGGTATTACGTGACATTATTCTCGTAGAATAACAACAGATGATGATCGTTTGAATCCCTTAATCAATAAGACCCACTTGTCTGCAGTGTTCATTTGATTATAAGGTGGTCGTGGTGACCTAGTCGAGAGGAATATACGATTATGAGGTAGTCGTAGCAAGACTTACGACTATGGGATAGTCGTAGCATAACTTACGACTATGGGGGTGGTCGTAGAAGAACTTACGACCATCCATTTGGTTCTTCCTTCCTAACATTAAGGGGTACACTCAGGGTTCGCATGACGTCATATTTACCTACAATAAAGATTATAGATAAAAGGTAAAATGAGGATTATTATATCCTCGTCAAGGTCCAAGTCTTCTTTTTCTACACCGCGGCCTGCTCAGCCAAGACCCACAAGGAGCGGGGAACTGTCACCTATTTGGACAGCGATACGGTGGATTTCAACTCAAAAGGCTTCAAAATTTTGCAATGGTTGCAAGCGCATAAGTTAACATATCCCGTGCTATCCATACTTGCACGTGATGTGTTAACTGTTACTGTCTCGACGGTTTTCTTCGAGTCTACTTTCAGTCTTTCTGGAAAAAAAATTTGGAGAGAAGAACAAGTCTCACAAGTGAGCTGGTGGAAATACTTCTAACTGTGAAGGACTGGGAACAAGCTGATTCATGAACACAACACTCTATGGAAAATCCAGAGTTGTCGGAGGTGTTCGAAAATCTATACTTAAATAATGACACCAACACGTAGAACAAGGATGTATCATGTATGTAGAGCTATAGGTTGTACTCTTTTTTCTTTGCCAATGTTTTCTCATTTTTAGTTTTTGCTTGGCGAAGGTTTTAACGAGGCAACCAGTTTGACATTAATAAAGTTCTTTATTACATTTTCAATATGATTGTCTCGTTTTTTTTTTCAATTTTTGTATCTTTTTCTGAATTCTACACATTTTTCTTTTTTTTTATTTTATTTTATTTTTTTGGGCCTAACGTGTTAAATGGGCCAGCCTTGGCCCGATGGGCCAAATGGGCTCATCTTGGCTTACCAAGACAAGATGAACGACTATTGGGCGTGCGAGCTACCTCCCCAGCATGTGGGCGTAGAGACGACTACCATCTAATAGCCGTGCCGAGATGAGCCATGCCCCATCATGCCCGTGTCGTGCTAGGCCGGGCCACCCATTTGGCCAACACTAATTACACCCCTTGCTCCCCTCTTCCCAAATTGATCCCCGGGCAGCAGCGCTCGCTCTCGTCCCAAATCGCCCGAGCTAGGGTTTAGGAGAGAGGCGTGGCGTATATGACGTCACTGTGTTTGCCAACGGCACCGTTGTACCGTCGTCCCCCCACGCCAAATGTCGTCCCAGTGCTCCCTACCCTGTGCTGCCGTGCTCTCGCACCCCCTGTTCCCTCCTATGCGTCGAAATTCGCAACGCCACCGCACCAATCTGGTTGAGGTAGGTGTGATTCGCATTTACAATTTAGTTGGGTTTTGTTGGATGTGTGTCGATTGTTTATTGTTTTTATGTTTGATGGGCAGGCCCATGGATGTGTGTTTGTCCGGTCCAGGTATTTTGTTTTGTTGCTATCAGCCTGTCCCTCAAAGTTGCTAGCCGATTGACATTTTTTTTGCAGGGAGTCATCTACTACTTGAAGACAACGAGTATTGCAAAGACTGGAATCCTAGAGATTTTGAGTAGTTTTTTATGTCAATTTCATGAATCAATGTATCCATGCTATTATCAGACCATGTAATACCATGCTTTAGTTTCAACAAAGATGTTTGAACTATGTCTTTGTGCTCTATCAATGGAAGCATGTTTTCTTTGTGCTCTATCAATTTGTTTTCGAACCTCCTGGTTGCTTTCAATTCCCAGGAAAATCAGCAGCACTAGCTACAGTATCAGTATTTTGCTATTGCTTGTCTCCCATTTACATGGTACAATATCGGTTTTTGTTATTCGGTTCAAAAAATATTCGGTTCAATTTTTGCTTTTCAGTGAGCCTGACACTGTTCTCCAAAGGAAGTTGGTGGCTGATAGACCTATTCACGGGTAGCCCTGCCCGCCGACCCGGCCCGGGCCCAATCATGTCCGAGCTGGGCTTGGGACTGCTAGTCCGGCCCGAAGGAAGCCCGGCCCGACTCGAATTTCTGAAAAAAATAATAATTAAATAAATGGAAATATATTATTTTAATCCTAAAAATGAATTAAATAATACTTTTTATTCCGAAAAAGATTAAAAGAATACATTTTAATAGGAAAATCAACATTTAATTTGGGCTCGGGCTTGTTAAATTTCGTAGGGCTTTTCAAGCTTACGAGGTTCTACTTTGCCCGACATTTGAACAGCTCTAGTAGCTGAAGCCTTGTATATGATCATCAGTTCTTTAGTTTTTCATTGAGTAAAAAAATGGCTATGATTGGTGCAGATATCTAACATTTGCGAAGAACATGGACAACAACAATGGCATGCTGTAGGAGCTGTGGGAAAGGAAGAAGAACAATAATACAATCCCTATTTTCCTTGCAATCTGTAATCTTTGATTGTGTAATGGATCTGCTTGGGATTCCTTGATGTAATGAACTCCTTGATGATGGCGTAATAATATAGCTTGCAAAATAAACATGCTTGGCAACAAAAATCTGCACAGACAAAGCACCTAATACTGTTTATAATGGTCTCTTTCATACATGACACAATGAAAAAGTGAAAGCCTGTGTGAGTGCCTAAATGAAAGTATCAAGTTTGTGTGAGTGCCATCCTTTTGCAGTTGTAGAGTATCAGGGTTTCTTACCAAACTTAAAGCATGTGAGTGCTAGAAGCCTAGAAGTGCGCATTATTAGGTTTAGTGAATTAACAGTCTAAAAAAATCTGAACATGGTCAATGGAATACCTTATATCTTCTTGATCACAAATAAGCAACCTGATACTGTTTATTCAGAGTCCATGTTGAAGAAGAAAATTTCCAGAGTAAGAACCATGTATTCAGTCATGATACTATTCTTGCCTGGGATTCAGGTTGATACATAAGCAAAGATCTAGCAATGATATTGCACGCATTTGAAGTGCCATGCTCATAATCTCAATTTCAATCATCCATACATGGACAAGTAGAATTCATAACGAAATTTGACCATGTGAACCATGCAAACCGAGAAACAAATAGCCTGCGCCTAACGATTTTCCATGAAACAGATATTGTTCGCTCTCTCAAGAACTTCTCATTGATAACCACATTGAGGTTCATGCTTCCGTTCACATTCATAAAAAAAGCTCATACAACCGGATACAACTGGTTAGTACAAATGCAGACTACAAGCTCACGAAACTAACCGAACGCTACAAAGTAAATTTCTCGCAATTTATAAAATCACAATTTCACCTGGGAATACGACCACACAGTTTGCAATAATGCATTCATATAACACAGAAAAAAGATCCACGGGTGCAATGAGATGTTGTTGTTCAATTTACACACAATCTTACTTCCCTAATCAAAATCATGGTTGAGAAAACAATGTAGTCGGCGGGCACAAAAGGCGAAGTGGGCTTCTCCGAGGTCGCGGATTCGAGCGCAGGTGACGCGGCGGGCTAGATCCGAGGGAGAGAGCGATGGCGGCACCGAATGGAGGACGCCCCGCCACGTCGGGTAGGTGAGGTTCGTGGTCGACGGCGCTTGAGCTCTGAGGTCGTGGCTTCGAGTGTAGGCGACGCGGCGGGCTAGATCAAAGGGAGAGACCGAGGGCGGTGCCGAATGGAGGACGACCCGCTTCGTCGGGGTAGGTGGGGTTCGTTGTCGATGGCGCTCGGGCTTTGAGGTCACGGCTTCGAGCACAGGAGATGCAGCGTTGGACGGAGGACGACACACCGGGGGCTAGGGAGTCGGGCGGCACTATGGTTTCGCAGGGCTTCGTGATGGGTACGGTGGAGAAGGAGGCGACGAGTACGGTGGAGAAGGAGGCGATGAGTATGGTGAAGGAGGCAACGGGATGAGGGAGGAGACACGCAGGGGGCTATGTGCATATGTCCATATGCCTACCAATTAGGCTATGTGCATGAGATATTTTGCCGGTGTTGTGGGTGTACGACTCCACCCATCAGAGTTCAAAGCATGATGCTCCTATTTACGCTCACGCGAGTACGCTTCAACAGGAACTTTATAAGATCGTAGATTTATCTTCTACCTCTATCATTTTAGGTGTGTGATAAGGAGGCACACTCTCGTGTGTGCACGCGCGTGTGGGTCTTACCTGTAATCGGAAAGGGAAAAAAAAAACTGCTAAAGTCTCTACTCCCTGTTGTATTTTTTTTGTTATGGTATCCAAAATTCGAAATGAATTGCAAAACCAGTAAACCACCAAGCCGTCCCGTTTGATGGGCTTGGATTAGTTGCATATGTGGGCCTGTGATTTCTTTGGACCTAAATCCGAAGGATTTATCGGGATCCAATCCACCCATTTTCTCCAATTGAGAACTCTTCGACAGATTCGTTGTGTCTACTCCGACTCCGAGGCACGAGAGGGGTATACGCGGCGGGCGGCGGGCATGGCGGCGGGCGGCGGCCACGCGGCGGCGGGGCTGGAGGACGCCCTAGAACCCTTCAAGGAGAGAGCTTCCGATGCCGAGGTTCGCGCTTTGTCTCCTGAGCTCCTGACCATCTGTGCTTCGTTGTGGTTAGAGATAGGTTATCAAGTGCTTAAAACTGGTGGTAATTGCTGTGCTGTTCGTAGGAATAGGAGTGGTAGGCCTGGTTTAGAAGTAAATGGTGTGCTAAGCATGTTAATTTTGTTCGGGAATTAGGACATAGAGGAGTCGGTTTGTGTGCTGGGCTTAATTCGGAGAAAATTCAAATCGGTGTGGATTGGTGAGCAAATTACTACGTAATTTTTTAGATGCCTTTTTGTGTTACTTGTTTGCGGAGTCTGATCCATAAGACCACCAATTGAAATTTCAGATAGAAGAATCCAAGGAAATATTTGAAAAGTCGAAACTTTTACTTCTCTGTCATTGCATACATTGAAAGGTTGTGTTGCCTAACGACGACCTATTTGGCTATAGGAGCAGGGATGGCAAAATACTACCAACTACGAAGCATAACATTCTTACTTTCACTATAACATACAAGAGAGATAATCAAATTCCAGCTATTGGGAAAATCTAACGCATCACAAACTTACAAATTGCGGTCCTTTCCAATATGCCACTAACTTTCCACCCCTACCGCTACGGCAAGTGCCTAACTTGAGCGATTTGGCATGTTGCTGTATTGCCTACCAGCGGCTTAGTTGTCCTTGGAGGGATGCTGCCTGTTATGTTTCTTTATTGACAGTCAACATGAATTGATGTATTGACCACCCACATGGAAGGCAATGGCAATTTATCATGCTTGGTTAGAGTGGTTGCACGAATGCCTAATAGATACAGCTGATCTCCTTAATGTTTTTTTTCTCTCTCCGTATTTTATGGTTGTTTTCTCCATCTTGTAGACACGCATAGCAAAGCTGGAGGCCTTGCTGTTGAACAAAGGTAAATTTAAATATGGTTTTGGTATCTCAGATGTGCTTGTTGGTGAGAGAATGCCTCATTTCTTTACATGATTTATTAGGTGGTCTGAACAGTGGATCTGAGACAAGTTCATCTGCCATGAAAGATCTCCAGTCAAAGCTTGACGCAGTTAATGCAGAATGTCTTGCTGAAAAGGAGAAGGTATTCACTTTGCTTGAAAGTTGAAACTGTCACCATCATACAACTGCTGATCCTAATATAACCAAAACTTCTCTTATCGAACCTTGTAGAACAAGAAGCTAATCATGGAGAACGAGAAGCTCCAGTATCGTATTACCCATCTTATTCGTGCAATAAAAGAGACAGATTCAAGATAGAAGCCTGATACAGCGGATTTAAAGCTAAATTTACGTCGAGAGTTGCGGGTGATCCTGCGGTCTTGTTGTGTGGCCTCGACATCATTCTTGAAGTTAGCTTAAAGTATCATTGTGATCTTGATGGGTCTGGTTAGAGCTATGTATTGACCAGAACAATAGTAATGTGATCCTATGTTTTCACCTGACTCCATATTTAAACCGTTTGTATTTGATGATACAGCTAAAATGAGGTGCTTATTTCTGGCTGAATTGATGGTGAGTTCCATTTTGATTGTCGGTGCTCAGTGCTGAACAGTGGAAATGTGCGTTGTTAGCACAATGGACAACTCATATAAAATCTTAATCCAGCACAAAGCGTGTGCAGGTGGAGTATATGTGCACAACAAAATTACATGGACAATCGATTTTTTTTTTCTGCTGCTATGTCTAGCAGCCAAGTAATCCACTCAGCTGACTCTGCAGTGAGTGAATAAACAAAAAAAGTATGTTTTTTTATTAAAAGAATAAGAGTGCTTTACAATAGTTAACCACCTTGTCTTACACAGATTTTTTTATATTAATTAACCCCTTTTTAAAATTTTATTTTAAAGTTAACCCTCGGCGCACTTTATTTCTAATTCTGACTCCTTTGGTCACGCCACCACCAATGACGTGCCAAAACAACGCTGTCACGCCATAGGATAAGTTCGCTAAATAGCACTTTCGGTCACGCTACTGGTCGTGACGTGGCTAAATAACATTGTCACGCCACGGGTGATGGTATGACAGAGTTTGCCCTTAGATATGAGCTGACGTGACAGCGTTGTTTTGTCATGTCACGGATGGTGGCGTGACCAAAGAGGTTAGAATTGGAAATAAAGTACGTCGAGGATTAACTTTAAAATAAAATTTAAAAAGGATTAATTAATTGAAAAAATCTCTTACACACTGACACGGATGGTTCTGTACGATTACATGTGTACTTACACCGTATCACGAACTGTTCAGCTGGATTTGTCAAGAAATAGAAACGAACATGGGTAGCGAAAGCAAGCCGCGACCTTCCGAAGCCCCCATGCGCTCTTATCCAGCGATCCACCGACAAAGAAAGCGAATATACATGTTTTTTAAATAAAATAATAAAAGTAGCCACTTACGAACAAATTAATAAAAATGATACATCTACTGCACAATTTTAAAAAATCTAACAAGAATCGTGGAAAGCCACGTGCCGCTGACCGAACCGCAGTAGGCCATATTCCGTTGACTGAGATCACGGCAGACGACGTGTTAAGCTCCAAGCTTTTTACCGCAAAAAACCTAACAAGAATCGTGGAAAGCCACGTGCCGCTGACCGGACCGCAGTAGACGACGTGTTAAGCTCTAAGCTTCCAGGCCATGGCAGACGACGTGCCGTGTTTCCAGATCTCGGCACGTGACCTGATATGATCCTAGTCAATGGCACGTACATATGCAGCACAGCAGGATGGCCTACACGTGTACTGCCACTGATTGGGACCGCGGCAGCCCGAGTGCCGGGGCAGGAATGCTATCTATTTTTGGCGTTGGTTCGTGGATGGTTGTTTTGCCGTTTCGTTTCAAACACGTCATTTTAGCCTGCAAAAACACGGTCCGCCGTCCCCACCCGTGCACGCAAGGCACCCCGGAAAGCGAGAGGAGACCGCTGCTTGAGCTGAGGCCGTTCCGGAGCGAAAACCCACGCACTACTCGAGTAGGCTAGGGTTTGGAGAGGTTTTGGCGGAGCAGCGAGTGCGGTTGAGGAGGTCGGCGTTGGGGATTTGGATGGTCGCGGCGGTGCGGCTCTGGAGTGCTGCTCCCGGCGTGCGTCCATGGGCAGGTCGTTCAGGGACTCGCTCAAGGTGCTCGAGGCCGACATCCAGCACGCCAACTCGATGTGAGCTCACCCCCACCTATCGCCTTTGTTGTTGAATTCGGTATTGGTCTCACGGTTGTGCTCCTGCTAAGAGATTAGTTAGTTGCTATTGTTTGGCCTGCCCGTGTTTCCCAGTATGTCGAACTGGGTGTGGTAACTTGATTACTAGAGTTGCATGCTGGCTAAGTATGGAGTGGAATAGGGTAGAAATTAGACCATGGGACGCTGCTACCTATGCAAATCTATCCGCAATGGCACTGGTGGTGTCTTGGGTTGAGTACTGACCAGTCTGCTGCGGATGCTAACATTTGTCTTACCCCCCTTGGTTGGTTGGTTCGACTCTATAGGCGTGTGCTACGACGTTTTTGACACCTTGGATGAGATGCCTATTGGTTTATTGCTGCAATTTTGGTTCCGGTACCCATATTGCTCTGTTTAGCTATATTTAATTTTGTGTAGACGACTAAAGGTTTGTGCTGGTAGCTTCTGTCATTGACACCTGTCAGAAAATCTACTACTTTTTTGGCCAAAGTCATCTTCTTTGGGCCTTGAAGCACTGTTATATACCACTTCGGAGCTGCCATCATCAGTGGCGGATCTAGGATTAGATCACGCCTCGGGCTAAATTCTAATAGGTTAACATCTTAAAACTAACGCTAATGTTTACCCACAGTAAGACATAACAAAAAAATAAGCCACAAATACTTCATTGACATAAAACTTCATAAAAAAATACTTCAACATAAAATATAATACGAAAAACATAACAAAACATAAATAATATAGCATCTTAGATATACAAATTGAGTACCTAAATAACGAAGATTTCATCTCTAGTTTAGCCCACCATTTGTTCATCAATAGTTGGACAAGTACCAGAACCTACAAAGACAACATAAAAAAAAATTCAAAAAGAGGTATGATTAAATAAAAAGAACATGAAATTTAGATTTGTAAGAACCGAACTTACCACTAGCGTGAGATAGTTGTTTCTTACGTGACCTCATTCCTTGAAAACGCTCCAAAATCTTATCATCTTTAGTGCTTGCAAATATGTCTCGCTCAATATAGCATACCATACTATGATTCATCCATTTATCATTCATCTTATTCCGCAAATCAGTTTCAATAAGGCTCATAGCTGAAAAGGCTCTTTCTACTGTTGCTAGAAGAGATTGGTTGGACTGTTGTGTTTGCATTGAAAAATATGATGACAATGTCTTGCTCCTCTTCATTTTGTATCTCTAATGCCTAAATAAGCAATACACTTATTAACAATATGCAGGCAACAAATTAATTGATTCATTGAACATCTATATATACAAATCACACTTATTTAGACATAACACATTACCAGTTTAACAGTAGAAATGCTCAATTAGTCATTTATTTATACAAATCTCATTAATCATTACTCTTTACCTCTCCTCAATGCCTTTGAGTCAAACCCCCAAAGAATATTTCACCAAATGCAAATACTCAATCCAAAGATTCGTCAGATTCCGATTTCCGATGGCTTCCTCAATCCTCAAGGCTCAGCCTCCCTCAAACTGTCAAACACAGTCACTGAGTCACACAGACTCAAAGTCTCAAAGCAAAATCGGCCGTGGCCCGTGGGGGAAACCGCCAACCGGGAAAGCCTGGAGCAGTGGAGCCTGGAGGAGACGCCGCCGCCGCCGCCGAGGAGCCTCGAGCGGTGAGGAGCCATTGCCGCTGCGCCGCTGCAAGCTTGGCCGCCGAGAAGAGCTGCTGGAGGAGTTGCTGCCTGCGGCCGCTGCCGCGCCAAGCTTGGCCGTCGAGGAGCGAGGGCTGAGGCGGTCGGCCGCGAGGAGCTGCCGCGCTGCTGCTGCTGCCGGCCGGCCTTCTGGGACGCGGACCGACGAGAGGGCGGAGGAGCGGACCCGAGAGGGCGGAAGGCACAGCGCGGCGGCGGCGGAAGCGGCCGAGACGCCGAGCGCCAATGCCGGTGGAGGAAGGCTGGCCGCCGAGCCTGTGCCGCCAGGAATAGGGGGAGCCGGGGAGGGATTAGGGATTCTGAGTTTCTGACGGATGGAGTGGGGATGCCCAGGGGAAGGAGCAAGGGGGCGTGGGCTGGGCCGAATGCTGAGCCTCGGGCTAAATTCTTCACCAATTGGTTTCAGCCTATATATAAAAAAAAATTACACTGTTATTTTCTCTGGGCCTCGGGCTAGAGCCCACCCTGCCCGAGGCCCAGATCCGCCCCTGGCCATCATGAAGTTCCTCTTGTCGGTGCACCATGCAGTTCTGCTCCAGTGACAATGCGGTGGTTCTTCATCATTGTCATCATGGATTTTTCTGGGAATCGTCATGGAAATTGTTGTCCACAAACATACGCTACACGCTGAGAGCTAATATCATTTGGCCAACTAGCTAGTCGTTATGAATTTAATTATAGTTCATGCTTTGTTTCCCACCCTAGTCACATACATGAGCATTAGTTGTTCTGGATCAATTCATCACTGAGGGTTCCCCCCAACTTTAATCCCTTATTAGAAACTAATAATAAATTGTACCATCTTACCATAGCACATCGTAGGATTGCTTTGACTCCTATGGGGTTCCAACTGATTGAAAAGGTGATTATTGCGTTACCTTTAAAGAACACACGTCAAAAGTCGTCAGAAATATGTGCTGCTTGCAAATTCCACTGATTGTAGGAGCTTGATGGTTCTACTGGATTCATACATATGTTATTAACAGACAAGTAGTTACCCATTAATGTGTTACATACACATACTCACATGTTTAATTTGTTGGCTAATGGTTGTGACTTGAGACGCCAATGGCCAATGATGTTACCTCGAAGAAGAGCTGCATGGAAGACGTCCAATGCTGAACTTACGAGGATGGCAATGAGGATGCAAAATTGCTCGAGTAGCAAAAGTTGGGTTCTAGAGGTGAAAGTGTAGATGGAGATGCCCAGCTACTAGATGGCAATGCTTATGGGCCATATTTGTGGTTGGAGCTGTTTAACCAATGAAAATGTTGCTCCTGCAATTTTGTAAATACAGTAGTTTCACCATTATAGAGTTGTTGGCTAGCTGCTGTCTCTGAAGATAATGCAGCACGATTAATTTGTTAATGTTTTGCTGAATTAACTAAGTGACAGATTATGAACTCCTGTTCTGTATTTTCCGTTCCTGACCACAACTTTGTTGAGTTGTTTACTTAGATGCGATGAAATCTGAAATTCTGAACATAATTAATTAATTAAGATAAATGCGATTTCACTTGTGTTTCTCTTTTATGTTTAGAATAAGCATTTATTATGTACTTGTGTTACTAAAGAAACATGGTATAGAGTTTTGCCCGCGTTTCAAGGTTTTTACAATGCATCAGAGGTGAAACATTTTGTCTTTGTAGCGGGGCACGCTTAACTCTTGCTTCAAATTAATCATATGCATAGAGTGGCTGAGAGATGACAATAAGTTGTCTAGTTTTCAGAATTTGGTTGTAGAGATTGGTGTCAAATGGTTTGTTTGACTACAGATTTTGCTAACTGTACTTGGAGCGTAGGACGTAGGTACACAAGCATATTCTTAGCCAGTTTATTTTAACTTTGACCGTATTGCTAATACCTCATATAACGAAACTAAAAGGAAATCCTATCTTTTGTTCACTATTGAGATTAATCTGGCAGACAGTTACCTGATACATTAATCACGACTCCTAAAATATTCAACTTTGACTAGTTATTTTCTGATAAAAGTTGGATGATGCAGTTCTAGAGTGGTCTGGCTGTACAAAAACAGTGTTGCACAGTAGTAATACTATTAGAATTATCCACAGTTCGTGATGTGGACTATGATATTGACTACAACTTATACCCATACCTTATTTCTACATGCCGAATAAAGTTGAGAATTTTTTAGTTCTTCTATTTTCTTCTACCTCGAGAATTCATTGTTCATTATTTTGTTTGTGAAATGCAGTGCTTCTGAATTTCGAAGGGAGTATGATGGTGCCTGTCTTCAGATGAGGATGTCATACTGTCCAGCTGCACACTTTTTCCTTTTTCTTGTGCAGTGGACAGATTGCAGCCTTGCTGGTGCACTTGGGCTATTGAGGATTCTAATTTATAAGGTTGAGAAGACTGCTGTCTCAGAACCTGATTTCTTTCTAGTATTCTTTTTGGTTGAATTGGACCTGTGGTTAACATTATTATAATCATAAATCTGCAGGTTTATGCTGATGGGATGACCACCATGTCTACCCATGAAAGGAAAGCAAGCATTAGGGAATTCTATGGTATAGTGCATATCCTTTGGAAGTGTAATTGTTTTACACATTTATTTTCTTTAACTGGTTTGTTCATTAGTGGGTTTGTTTGTTTGTTTGTTTTTTCAGCTGTCATATTTCCTTCTTTGACACAATTACATGAAGGAATTAATGAAGTGGAGGACAAGAAACAAAAAGCGATTTGTATAGAGAGGTATAGAAGACGAGATGAGGATCAGAAAATGGTGATTTCAGAGATCGATGATAATATAGAGGAGGAATGTGGCATTTGTATGGAGATAAACAACAAAGTTGTCCTTCCAACTTGTAGCCATGCTATGTGCATTAAATGCTACCGTGATTGGTACACATTTGCTCTCTTGTCTCTGCAGTATTTGTATTTATCTCTTCTGTTCTTGTGACAATGAATCTGCATGATCAAGATGAAACGATAGGCCTTCAGTTTAATGAAACACATGAGATTATTTCTAACCGTAATGCAGCAGTGCCTGTATTCATATATGTAAGCTGGTTGCGCTGTCAACTTATAATTTTATCAGAATCAAACTGAAAAGAAGTTTAACAGGATTTTTTTTTAGCAAAAACTTACCAGGAAATTATTGGGCCCATTTTGTGCTTGCATGAACTCCTTGTTGTTTGCAATAAGTCATTTATCCTCATGAACTCTTGATCCTAAAGCATTATCCCAAGGATTACTTTGCCTTGCTAGTTGATGTGGCCTGCTTTATTATGCTGCTGCCGTACTACTAGGTCATGTTCTAGTATCTTGCTGGCTGGTTGGTCTTCATAGGAGGCTAGGTGGGCAACAAACTGTAATGGAACCTCATTTCAGATCTCCTTATTGAATAGCTAGTTGCTTTCAGCTGGCAGTTTTGCTCCTTAAAGATTAATAATTCTGCATGAAATGATCATAATCTTAGATCTTGGTATATGAAGTAGAAATATAGATTGAAGAACATGAAATCTTCTAGATAATGTTCATCACTTCACCAGAACATTGGCCCCCCTAGTCTAAATTCTACAGTGTTCAGTTTAATTCAGGAATGGATCTTATGGACTGGAATAATAACAGGTTAATGTAACCTCGATTAAGAAAAGGCAATACTGGTGTCAGCAAAGCTCAGGGCAGCCAAATGTTAGATAGATAGCAAGTCTGGAACAACATATTGATGTCCACGGGAGACCAAGATCCATCTAAGGTGGACTTGTCTTAGCTCGGCTTGAAGGAAATAGCTGCCGGAACTATAGCCTAAATTTCTTGCCACTGGATGTCTATATTTGTTCTATGGTGTTCCTATGTGTTGGCGACTCTGTTGAAGGAGAATTTTCCATGAGAAAAATCCACTGACCTGGTTTTCTTAGAATATGTCGTGTCATTGATTTTCCCTTGAGCAAAACGAATTCTTGATAAATTCAAGCGATGTGGAAAGGACAAAATTTGGTGCGAGATTATTTCTCACCTATTACAACAAGTTTATCTGGCGCTGTGCTAAGAGAGTCAAATCCACTTTTTCTGGGTACCCTGGCACTTAGCTATCAGTTTATTCCATTATGATAATAATTGAATAGAAAACCTGATTTATGTTTTGTCTGACACAGTGACACTGCAACAGTAGTTGCTTGAGCATTCACTTGTATGTCATCCCAATGTGATCTTTGATTGGAAATAACGAAATACTGTTATAGTCGAAATAAGGACTGAGTTATAGGAAGATACTTTTTCTTCTTCTTAACATGCCGTTTCAACCCTGGCATGTAGTTTGTCTATTACTGTCAATCTGACCATCAGCTGTCTACATGATCTGGTATTTTTCTGATTCCTCTCTCTCTCTCTCTCTCTCTGTTGTTCTAAGCGTGGTGTTACTGCAGGAGATCAAGATCCCAGTCTTGTCCATTCTGCCGCGATAGCCTCAAGAGAGTAAACTCTGCCGACCTCTGGATATACACAGATAACAGGGATGTAGTCGACATGGCGACAGTTGGAAGAGAGAATCTGAGGCGGCTCTACATGTACATAGACAAGTTGCCCACCGTCATCCCTGAATCTGTTTTCGACGTCTACGATTCCCACGTATAATGACTTGGTGCTCGTTTATGGGTGTGCTGCTGCCTCTCCATTGCTGTAGACATTGTGGAGCCCCGGGCGCCCGGTGCTGCGTGCTTATAAAGCTCAAAGCAGCTCGCTGGGAGGCTCTTTATTTAAGTAAATTGTTCTCTTTTTTTGATCGAATTATAAGTCAGTCGTTCTCGGCTGTATCATGTGTGCGCGCGGCCTTTGTGAGGGGTCAGGAGAATCTGACGCCGTCAGCTTGTAAGTAACGAATCATTGACTTTGTTTGATAGTAGTGTGTGTATTTCATCCATGCATGTTCTGGGGAAATGCCGTTCTGAAAGCATCGTTAAGCTTGTTCAATGTTTTGTCTGGATTCGTTGCCGCTCCAAGTAGCTATTGCCCTTTTCATGTGTCCTTTTGACATGGTTTAGTTGGTGTCCTGGGAAAACAAAGTGGCGCATGAAATTCTGTGCCTCACCGTGATTTTGTTGTTTGGTTAGAAATATGTGCCGGAGAAAAAAGTGCAACAAACAAACCATTGCTTTCTTAGGGGCATGTATAATGCAAAATTCTTATACATTGGTGCTTAAAAGAGAGAATATGATCACATCATCAAGCATAAATGTAAAAGTTATTTCCTTATAGACAAGAATCTCTTTTGTAGATGCTTAAATGGTTGTATTATTTATTTATTAGATATAATTATATATATAAGCATGCGTTAAGCACTGATGTCCAATTAAGCATTGATGTTACAAAATAAACACCTTATTTATCCTACGTGACAAGAAAAATCCGTTTTTATTTAGTAAACACATCTATAAACACTTGCATGGTACATACTCAAAAAATTCGAACCAGGATGAGGCCGGGCCGTATATAAACAGGTCTACCTCCAACCAAACAAAGCTCGGCCGCATATAAAGGGGTCTACCTCCAACTAAACAGCGCTCTGGTAACTCCCAGAGATGTGAAGTGACAGTAGCTTGAGATAGACTACGTAGGATCCCGCGCTACGCTGCGCACGGTGACAATTTTTTGATGGAGTGATGTACGTGTTTGAGAGAGGAAAAAATATTGTAACACGAAAGCGTATCAGTGTATCTTGATCTGATTTGCATTGGACCGCTTACAGTTTCCTTGATATAGTATGTAATGTTCTTTTGTATGATACAAAAACTCCATATCTATCACAAACTACGTAATCTGGTGCCTCCTTAAAAAATAAGTATTCGCAAACTAAATGCTAGATGAGGGATAGCTGCTGAAGCTTATTTCTTCATGACCAAGATAGGAAGCATAACGGAAAAAAATCTTGCTAGAGCATGTCAGGCTGCACAAATAGAGAGAGGGTAGGGGTCAAGAACATACGTGCAAAGGACTGAGACCATAGGCTACGGATGGGAATATGAGGCCATAGTCACAAGATTTTTTTTTGGCTCTCTTTTCAACAAGAAAGTCCTGTGGACTAAACATATGGTGAAAGAGATGAAACGTCAGCGAAGAACTGCTATAAATAGAAGAATTATAAGAAAAGAGATGGGGTGGGATATCTATGAGCAAGCTAGTTACTTTACCTTCTTTAGCATGCGTGAATAGCACATGGAGTCTGGTGTGGAAGGACAAGTAGAAGGAGCAGGACGGCAAGGGTACCATCGATCCTCCTCATCTGTGGTTGATCCATCTATTCCTTTACTATTATCTTCATGATGAAAAGCTTCCACTGCCCCAGTTCTTGAACTGTTCGCATTGGCATTGGTTGAAATAAGAAAATGTAACATGAAATTACAATTCCAAACCAATTTGCCATCTTGCTTGGATGTGCAACTTTTAGCACATTACTGCTAGTTATGAAAGCACACAAAATGCTAGAAATTTTTTAACTCCTAAATAGAACATATTATATGGGTACTTATGTTTACCATTCAGTAACAAAATCCAAAGTTCATGGAAATGATTCAAAAACTATTATAAATGTCAAAAAATAATAAATATTCTAATGTTGTACGCACGATTTTAAAGAAAGGCACATATTTCCAAACAAATACGCACTATATCTTCTCGACTTCTCCGCACATCGCGATATAATAGCAATGCTACATATAACCTGAGGAGAACAAAAAAAGGAAGTCTCACATGCTAGTTAGGTTAACAATATGACCTCGGTAGCGAGGGTGGTTATTTCTATTTCAGGTAGCTACCTAGGCACGTACTCAAAGCAGTAGTAAAAGAATAGAGAAACTATCATCTTGTCCATGATTCATCTTTAACGACACCTCGACAAAAAAGATATAAAATTCTGAAAGATACACGGGGGATTTTATGCCCTATTTACATATGTACATGTGCATTTGACATTTGCATGATGACATATTAGATTAACACTCACTAAGAGATCTATGGAACTACAAAAGAAAAGTAGTAAGGCTCCCACTCAGCAAGAGAGCTATGGAACTACAAAAGAAAATGAGTTAGTCATATTTGGGTGAAACAACCAAGAACCAACAATAAAACAATCATACCAAAAAAAGGTTGCTCTCGATTTAGCGGCTGTTGCCTGGAAGGAGTAAGGCGAACACAACTGTATGATTCTATTGGCTGGGAAGATTTTTTTTATCTCCATATCAGCTGCATTCTACAACCACTAAATACAGAAATCTCAACAGCTGCTCAAATTCCAGAGTAAATCATGCAATTCTACTCAATGGAAAGCTGCATTGAATATTCAACAGGAAACTATTGTGCCTGCAGCACTAATCAATAAGTAGCGTCAGTGAGTATATTATAAAAGGAGAAATGAAGTAACGAAATCACCACACAACTGCATGGCCGCACCATGATCACCTGAAATGATCTCTATCAACACATCAATGCTCTATACTAGATGCAAGGCAACAACCGAAAAGTAGCAAATTTTATAAGACATCTAAATAACAAGATGCAGCAGGAAGTGAGATAGGAAGCTTACCTCTTGTTTTAGCACTTGACGAAAATTGAATATCGTCTCTGTTTAGGTATGGAGCATGCATGAAGGCACTAGAGAACCACCAGCCATCCAGTGAGTGTGTTGTGTGCATTGATATCCTATGTGAAACATTCATGTTTAAACTATTTAACTTTGTTTTGCCTAACCTAGACACTCCATAAGCCTATAAACATCATCTGTGCCTATGCACCGAAAAATCTGAGGGAAACTACAATAGATAAAAAGCACAAACAAACATTCATGTTTGAATTATGTAGCTCTGTTTTGCCTAACCTAGGCACTCTATATACATTATTTGTGCCTATGCACTAGAAAATCTGGGAAAACAACAACAAATAAAAAGTACAAACGTGGTTGAGACATGATATCAAAGGTCGGTTGTAAACACAGATAGGGCATAGTCATTTAGCAGAAGCAACTGTCCAGTAAAACTAACCTCTGCAGCATAGACATCATATATAATATGATGTCGGTTTTAAGGGCACAAGAAGCCACTGCTTGGAGACTTTATAAAGAAGAGATTATGAATGGAATGGTAGGACGTACCTGAGACGTAAGGTAGGAGAACTTGACCGGCATGAACACAATTACACAGACAAAGGTGAAATGAATGGCGAGGGACAGGTGAAGAGGTGTTGTAGTAGTTTTTTACTCATTTGGTCTTGTTTTCGAATACAATATACACCAAGCCTAAACATTTACAAATCTAAAAAGTTAATTGCAGCCAAGCCCCATCCGAACCACATCTAATATAAGCCAACCAAGCACAAAGCTAGAACCGGCATCAATAACCCTCAGTATCCATCAGAGAGCATTAACCAAACCCACCATCCCCATTCATTTTTGTCAATCTGAACCCACAGCATGAACTAAGCAAGATGCATAGAATACACAGACACCAATAGCCCTCAGTTTACATCACAGAGCAAGGGGACTATTAATATGAACTAATTATCAATTCAATTTCAGCATAAGACTATTAACATCATTACATCATAGAGCAAGGGGACTATTAATATGAACTAATTATCAATTCAATTTCAGCATAAGACTATTAACATCATTACATCACAAAGCAAGGGGACTATTAATATGAACTAATTATCAATTCAATTTCAGCATAATACTATTAAGATCATTGAGCAGTTCAAACCCGGCCACCACACCAGTAGTAGCCCTCGGCATCCATCACAGAGCACTAGCCATTTTCATCATAGAGAGCAAGGGGTAGACACAGAGATCGAGGGAGTAAGGTAGGGTGATATCTCAGTACAGCGCAACCACGGCGACGACCCCACCACCAGCACAACCCTCATCCATCTCCTTCACCTTGCATAAATCACACAAACATCATGATACAACTTAAGGAGCGTAAAAATCAAACTCAATAAAAGACATTAAGCTAACAGATCTAGAGGAGAATAGAGGGAGGATAGGGAAAGCAAAGCCCGGCCAGGACCCGAGCGCAGGAGGCCGAGCAGGAGAACCAAGCCATGGTGTCGCAGGCGACATGCGGGGCCAAGCCCAGTGGCTTGGGTGGTGGCGTCACCGTAGTTGTGGCACAACCCTGAAACTGCACAAGACACTACTATCGTACGAGTGTCTTGTGCAGTTATAAGATCGAGGAGGCCGACTAGAGGGGGGTGAATAGGAGGTTTTTAAAATCCTTTTGACTAAAACCGATTTTTAATGCAGAAGCTAATATCAAAACGGTTTTGCACAATTAAAGCCTAAAACAACTACGTTCAACTAAGTGCACCAACAATACAAGTCTATTGAAGAATACATCAATTAAGCAAGACTTGTAAGCAATTCAATTAGCAAAGTAAATAGCACAAGGTAATGAATAACTATTGCAATCATACACAAAAAGAATAAGCAATTTAATACAAGGTATATAAATTGCACAAAGTGAATCGAGCATTCATACACATGAATGCAAATGCAATAGTAAGGAAAAAGAGATCACACCACAAAGACACATCGATGTTTTACTGTGGTGTTCGGAGACTTGTCGGTCTCCCCTAATCCACGTTGAGGCAAGCCCAAACCAATTGGACCGGCTCCACAAATTAAGCCAACGCCTCCGAGGTAAGTCCAAACCAATTGGACCGGTTCCAAACCGAACCAACACCTCGCTCCACTAGGGTTACTCTTACTCCACTCCGAAGATGGTGAGCACCAAGCCACTCACAAACTGCCCGGGTCTTCTCACAATCTTTATTGAGAAGCTCACCGGCGCAACGACGCCACCACACCGTCTATGTGTCGGCAAACACCAAGAGTAACAAGTCTAGGATTCGTACTTGACCTAATCAAGTGTCTAAGCTCAATGGATACTAAATCTACCACCTAAGGCAACACATGCACTTAGGGTTTGCTCTCTAACCTCACTAAGTGCAACACATGCACTGAAGAGTAGAGATGGCTTGCTCTTAGCTCAAAGGAATGAATAAGGTACTAGCAACACATGCTATGACCTTAGCAACAACACCAACAACATCTCCCAACCGGCCAAGGTGGCAATTTATAGCCCATACACACAAACTAGCCGTTGGGACAAACTTCCTGAACAAATCAGGATTTCCGGTAATACCGCCATTGAAACTCTGGTATTACCGCAAATGGCTCAACGGTCAAATTCAACAGTAAAAAGCACTTTAAACTAGCCGTTAAAAAAGTGTTGCGGTATTACCGCCAACTATAATTCGGTATTACCGTACAACGGTAATACCGCTCGGTTGTATCGGTATTACCGATTTCCAGGGACTTAGAAATCTCAGGAGAAACACGAATGACATTTTCTTTGGAAAAAAACGAACTGCCATTAAAACATCAGTATCACCGACTTGTGGTAATACCGCTACATAGGTGCGGTCATACCGATTCTCACGAAGAGCCAAAACACTTGGAAACATTCGGTTCGACACATGGACCGTTGGATCAAGATCTGACCGTCCGCCACTTTTGGACCAAATGAACTGCGGTAATATCGCTTTACACTTGCGGTCTTACCGCTCTCAAGATTCCCAGAAAGACTCCCAAAACACGTTCTCTGTTAAAAACATACCGCTTCTTTATTTTGGTATTACCGACTCGCGGTAATACCGCTCATACACAACGGTCATACCATTTTTGGGGTTTCAAGAAAATCTTCCAAAACTTCCTCACTAGAAAAGTTATACCGCCATTTAAACTTCGGTATTACCGACTTACGGTAATACCTCTCAACACTTGCGGTCTTACTGTTTTTCAAAACATTTTTCAGAAACTCAAACCAAATGCAAACAAGCGTTAATAGCAAGATCCTCAACAAGTTGCAAAACACATTTGCCAACTTTTAGAATCAACACCACAAGAAATACGATACAAAGACTTAAACCAATTGCAAGACACAATTGCAAACTAAAATCACATGCTGCAAGAATTTCGCATGAGCCTCAGCTATTTGCAAAACACATTCGCAAATATAGGCGACATGCCGCAGTGAGCTAGAGCAATCACAATGAGCTATCAACACATGACTAACTCAAGCTACTAGTCAAGACCCCCTCTTAATAGTACGGCAACCTATACTAGCAATCTGGTCTCCCAACCAAATACCGAGACCGGTAAAAGACTAGGAAGACATTCTTAGCCCTAGCTAGCCATACCTTTGCCTTGAGCAACCACTTGAAGCTTGATGACGCACATCCTCACTTCAAGTCCAAGTTCTTGACTTGAATATGCATCAACACATGATGCACTCTTCACTCGACCTCCGTCAACACATGATGGGTCTTCACTTGACTTGACGATCAACTCATGATCATCTCCTCTTCTTGAACATCATCGACACACGATGATTTCCTCTTCTTGAACTTGATGCGCATCAACACATGATACATCCTTTACTTCAAGCTCTTCACTTCGCGATCTTGACTCGAACATCATCAACACATGATGATTTCCTTTATCCCAAACTTTAACTTGATGACAATCAACACATGATGTCATCCAAAGTCTCCAACCATGGAACCTAACCTGCTTATCCAACTCATGGAAAATGTTAGTTACACAATATGATTATCATTAATTATCACAACATACTATTAACTCATAATGGTTGGGACAAGATACCACAATCTTTCTCTCTTTGGTAATTGATGATAATCACTTCAATTTGCACATAAATGAATATTAAGATATACGAGCATATATGGACTACACAAGTTATATATACCAAATATGAGTTTATACAAACTACACAAGTTGTATATACTCGTATGAATATATTAACTACACAAGTTAAATATATTCAAGGGATACGTTTCAAAGTAAAGATCCCAAATATATGTGGGATGAGAATATAGATCAATACTAATGAAACCACAAAATATAGAATAAACTCTCCCTAAATGTGTGCATACACAAATGTGTAATGGGAACATATGCACATATTCAAGTTATCCTTTTTGGTGGAGTTCAACCTATATTTTGGATCCAAGGAATGCAACAATGTATATAAGAAATGATGTCGAATGCATACCTCTTTGATCCTTACCTTTTGATCCAATTAAGACTAAACCATAGATACAACATTACAAGTGTTAGTCTCATAAATAGATTTGTCATGAATTACTTGCATGCCTTCGTGATTTTCACCTTTATATCCAAATAAGGCTACAAACTATGTATATCAATAAAGATGTTAGTCTCACAATTAGATTTGTCATTAATCACCAAAACTCCAATAACACATAATGGCAGGTTTAGATCCCTCAGCAGTGCAGAGTGGTGTCACAACCGGCGACAATGATGGGTGAGGCAGGCGTCGACATATGGGGCGGGAACAGACGAGAGTAAATGCTACTGGGAGTGACGAAGTTAGGCGGGCGCAAACCCTAGCGGCGCTGGGGAGTGACGAGAGTTAGGGCGGGCGCAAACCCTAGTGACCGGGCTCCTACTAATAAAGAGACTTATCACAGACGGTTCTATTAAGGAACCGTCAGTAATAATTATCGCAGACCGTCCGTGATATGGTTTTTTCTCAAGTATATTTATCTTGTATATACACTTACATGACACGGACTGTTGAACCAAGAAGAATTAAGCCAATAGGCTCTCTTCCCTTGCTTGAGGGGTCTCGGCTTGGTCGACTCGGTCGGCTCCTGCCTCGATTACGCAGTCCAAATGACGGCAAGCCTCCTGGAGACGTGCAACATCGTTTTGGAGGACCACGTCGATGACACGGTAAACTCACCGAAAGTGGGAGATCACCTGGAAGACACGGCGGAGGAGGATGTCAAGACGGCGGAAGGTGACCGTCACCTGCTCCGGCAAATTCTCGGACAGAGGAGTGAAGACACTGTTGAAACAGTGTTCTTCCGCAGCACGGTTCAACGTACAGCGGGAGAGGTGCTCGTACAGTGCGGCCAGGTAGGCCATCAATGCCGGCGACAAGGAAATAGAAGAGACAGCCATTTCTGCTTTTTTTTTTGTATAAGTGGGGATGATCATCTTCGATATGGCAGATGATCCTTTTTATAAAACAATGAATAAATTTGGAGCATGAGATGAAGAGACGCATCGGGGAGCCGAAGCGGTATTGATGCAACGAAGAGACGCATCAGCGACGAAGAAATCTCATCGGGTTTCAACTGGGAGATGTAGCAATATTACCATAGACGGTTATAACAAAAAACCGTCTGTGGTATGTAGTAATATCACAGACGGTTATTGTTAAGAACCGTCTGTGATGTTTCACAGACGGTTCTTTGTTGAAAACCGTCTGTGATATGTAGAAACATCACAGACGGTTATTAACAATAACCGTCTGTGATAAGTCATAGACGGTTTTAACAATGAACCGTCTGTGATATTATCTCTTCACAGACGGTTTTTAGCACAGCCAGTAACACAGACGGTCTCTAAACCAAAACCGTCTGTGATGAGACGTCCAATATTAGCCTTTTTGTAATAGTGAATCATGGGCAACGAATTCACGAAAGGAAGGAACGCTGGTGCAGCGAAATCGGTAAGAAGAAAATTGAACATAACTATATACCCGGACGACGAAGCTGGCAAGAAATCGTGGGAAGCCGAGGGCGTTCATCCAAAGAACAGTCGTAGTGATGGCAACACCGCACGGAATCACGTGCAACCGGAGCAGGAAACACAGGAAAGAGGCAAAACGATGAGAGAACGGATTGAGAAAAGTCGAAAAGAACCGGGGAAAAAATCGGCCGCTTCAGTCGCAGCCAAGGGAACACAGAGTTGCAGGCGGAGGGCGGAAGCTACGAAGACGAAATAGGCAGGGTGTCTCTTGCATGCTCCATCGACTGGAAACACAACCAAGCGATTTGGGTGTAAACCGAGGCACAGACGAACCAGCACAGCAAACCAATACGCACAAGAAACCATACCCATGAAAATGTAGCCAATCGGTGGATGACTTGGATGAAGGCATGGCCCACATTGCATGTGCGAGGAAAGACGCGGGGCTAGACGCAACAGCGAACAGCCTCGCAAACTACGTACGAAGGCCTGGTTTGTGGCATTCCCATCACGTGGGAGCTTTCATAATGGAGAGGAGCGATGCAGTTGAAAACTTCGTAAACTGATTCTGTAGTCCATACTCCATACTCCATACTATGATCCATTTGTACGTTGACGAGTCGGTTGACTCTTTTCGTTTGGATCACATTCTCGACCAATTTCGTTACCCTGCGAAAGCTGCATGGCACTAAAGGTTTACTTCAGGTGAGTTCAGTTCCAGAACATTTTCCTTTCATAAAAGGCAATGTGGTAAAGCATCAGTATAATACAAATAACAGAGAATTCGAAATCGTAACTTGTAATGAGAAATGCAGATTTAAAGCAATAACAAAAAAGTGGCCCGAGTTAACAAAATTGAGAAAATTAGCTTGGAAGGAATTTTTTTTTGGAAGCTCCGTTGTGGGATTTAGACATAGGGGGTGTTTGGGATGGCTTTAGCCTCCAGCTTTCACCCGAAAAAGCCGGAAGCTGTCCCAAACTGACGCCTTTTTCCCACGGCATTTCTTGAAGCCTGAAGCCGTCAATAACGTTGTAAAGCCGTAAGCTTCCCGTAGCTTCCCACTCCTCCCTATCCAACTTTACCCCCGAAGTTGGGGGTAAATTACGCTCTTTTGCCATCGCACAAAATCCCCCAACCCAGCGCCCGAAACCCTAGCTCCCAGCGCTCGCCCGCCCGCTGCTCCCTCCTCCTCCCCCGCGTCGCGCCTCTCTTCCTCCCCAGCCGTGCTCCTCCTCCTCCCCCACGCGTGGCCAAGACCCCACCTCCTCCTCCTCCCGAGTGGCGCCGCCTGCCCCTTCTTCTCATCCCTCATGTGGCGCCTTCCTGTTATCCTCCTCCCCCCACGCGGCCACCGGAGCCCCACCTCCTCCTCCCCGGATCCACGCGCCGACGCCCACCTCCTCCTCCTCCCGAGCCAAGACCGCCCAGCCCTTCTTCTCATCCTCTCCTGTGTCCTCCCGTTCTCCTCCCTCCCCATCGCCGCTGAGCTCCTCCCCCCACCACCAGCCCAACCCTAGCTATGAGGGCCTTCTCTTTTTCTTTTCTTTATTTCTTTTCTTTTTCTGTTGTAAATTAAATACTTATGTAATAATTATTTTGTAATAATTATTGATTTGGACACGGTGATGGATCGAGGCCACGTCATCGGCTATGGACGTGGGTCATGGCCATGGCGACGAAGACCGTCGGATCTAGAGGCGGCGGTGCTGGTTTGCGGCGGCCATGGCGACACTTGTCTTTCCCAGCGTGGCAGCCAAGCCATGGCAGGACACGCAACAATGAACACCCCCATGCACATATGGCACCGGTACTTGACTCAGCACCGGTTCTTCTGTGTCTTCCTTGGCTCCCCTCCTCCGCAGTGCTTAGCTGTGAGAACTCGTATAATTAACCTAAACTAATTAACAGTAATCGAAAATTAGCGATAATTAAAATTCTCTAAATCCAGAGCAAGGTGTAATTTCAGAGTTGATATTAAGCGCATAATTGTTACAACCTTGAAAACGTTACATCAATCCATTTGCAAACAGAAGTAATATATTACAAACCCGTTGCTTGTTTCAAAATTGATTTTACAACCAACTGCAATGTTTATAGCAACAATTAATTAAATCATATTTCACTTCTTGCGTACATGTAGCAACAGCCATCCTTGCCACGTTGTCCTTTGAGCGCCAGCCATCGAACCAGTCCACAGTCCTCAGTCCTCAGTCCATCGTTGACCAATAGAACATAGGCGGTGAATAGTAAAACGACTGCAATATATATGAGTTAGAATAAAAAGAGGATGCCGTCAGATTTCCCAGAAGCTCACTAGGGTTCTCAGATCAACTCAGGCTAGCCAGCCCCTTGATCGTCAAGTTACCCAGACTAACCGAGTTAATCGGCACCTCTTGCTTTCGTGGGTTTCATCATTCGACGTTTAATTTAATCCGACACCCACATATACTGAATTACTCAACCGCAGAAAATCACTCACATAGTGATTTACCAACAATGGACCAGAAGGCCCTCACAAAAATCTGGTCATATTAAAGCCATGAGGATAAGGCCAAGGGGCAAAAAAGGGGTTGCACATGGCCAAGAGAGAGCCAGCCAAAGCTTCCTCCCCATAAAACCCTCCTTTTCTCTCCAAAGCCATTCTCAAGCCCTTATTTCCTCCCTCAGCCACAAGCACCCAGGCCAAGCATATCACCCCCATTGCCTCAACCCAGAACCAAGAACAACCACAACCAGGAGCTCCACTGCCACCCACAAGAACAAGCAAGCAAAACAAGCCCTCCCATTCCCAAGTCCACCAGCAAGCACAAGTAAGGCCAGGCCACCACACCATTGTCACCTGTAACATCTTGATTTTCCAAGTCCTTTTTAAATTGTAAAACAAAATAAAACTGTTTTGTTTTGATGAGAATTCAAAGTTTGGTTCAGTTGGAGAGGTTTGAGTTGTTGTTACCTCCTTTTTGGTATGCACGGCAGATCCTTCTTTAGCCTACCTCTTTTGGGTTATGTGAGGTTTAGACCTTCTCTGTGGCTTGGACCTCCCCAGTGGTTCTTGAAGTTAGACCTCCCTTGGGGCTCAGACCTTTTCTCCCTTGGACGTATCATTATGTCCAGACCCTTCTCTTTGAGTTTGATCTCTTTGGATCTCTTTGTTGGTTTGAATCTCTTTGGTTCAAACCTCCTTGTTGGTGGAGGGGAGCAAGGGAGAAGAGCAAGACTGGAAGAGCTGGGGCGACGACTTTGAACTATCAGCAACCACTGACATCTCCAGGCATCAAGGCAGCCAGGAGGAGAAGCAAGCTCAGATTCTACATCATCACAGCCTGCAAGCCAAACATAGCAAGGGGGAAGAGGAGAGCACCAGCGAGGCTGGTACTGCCATCCTCTTGTTGGAAATATGCCCTAGAGGCAATCATAGAGATGATTATATTTCATTATGTTTATTATATTGGATAATGTGTTATCTTGTTCCAAGAATAATATTGTTAATATTTATTACCAAGTATGTGACTTGGTTGTGAAACTCTATATTTCTGCGATAATTATTCTTATACGTTCCCTGGTCAGAAACATATGAGGAAACATATGAATAGACTAGCATATGTATTGGTTGATGACTATGTTTCACGAGTCATAAATATGGAGATATCAAACCAATAATATAGACACATGTTAGAGAACATGATGTTGGATTAGACCCACCTTGAGACACTATTGAGATTGTTATGATTCTATGTGTCGTTAGTTGGTCTCAAGCAATGATGATGTATAATCCTTAGACCTAAGATCAAGCATGGTTTTCTACATGTGTAATAGCACTCTTAGGGGTTGCCAAACGCTACACCGTGAATCGGGTAGTTATAAAGGTAGCTTTCGGTATTTGTGAAACATGGAGAGGAATGTGATTTGGTCGGATATGGGATTTGCCCTCCTAACATAATAGGAGAGATGTCTGGGCCCCTCCAGATCGGATAAAGAAAGTGCATGGCCATGCCACTAGTAGTCGAAGTGTTCGACCACGTGAAGTTATCCGACACTCGATCGAGAAATAATTGAACAGTCCATGGATGACACAATATCTCACCTGGAGTTCAACCAGACATCGTGAGGCAAAGGAAGTATACACGAGTAGGTCACTTAGTTCGATCAGTTACAGACTGGTCGTATGGAGATACGAGCTGGTCGTAGACTGGTCGAACGTAATCAAAGAGTGGTCGTAACCTGGTCGTAAGAAGTTACGAACTGGTCGTGACCACATACGAACTGGTCGTATAGAGATAGGACCTGGTCATAAGTGATGAGGACCTGGTCGTAGATCATATTGCATTAAGGTTCGTCCGATATAACTTGTGCGTATTCGGGAATCGCTATGTTCTGTTAGGAGCCGCTACGACTAGTGATCGGAAAGGGTTTCCGAGTCACAACCGATTACGCATGAACCTACAGGGTCACACACTTAACGGGTTGGAACAAACCAGCACGAATATGATTTGTAAACGTGTTCGGATAGGATCCGTCACGAGCACTATATAAGGAGATGCATGAGGCTGTTGGGAGGTACGCGAGAAAACACCACCAAAACCCTAGCCGCCATCTTTCTGAGAGCTCTGTCGTGCGACTTGGTGCTAGCACACCTGTGTATGGTTGTTCCTGCCCTAGACGTGTGGATACCGTAGAGGCGCTACTACGATTGTTGCGCTTGAGGATGATCCGCGATCTTCACGAGGAACTGCAGAGGTTGCTGGAGGAGACGATCGACTCGCGAGGACGCAGGACGATCGACTACGACCATCGCATCGACTTGCTGGACGTTGGACGATCGACTATGACCACTACATCGACGCACTCTACGTTGGACCAGACTGCTCCAACCGTTCTTCCGCTGCTCTGCGCGTCTGGTGGTAACGATCTATGATCATCTACTTGCTTGGCTTCCTGGTTTGCGTGGTAGAAATTTTTGTTTGTAGCTATCGTAGCCTACTCGCGACCCAACACCTCTTCCCTAGCTCCAATCCGCACAAGAGGTAACACCAGTGACACCTCAGTAGGCACTGCACACATACACATCAATCACACTTAGCACCAGATCTCAATGGCATCAACTTGCAGCTCTCAGTTCATCACATATGCATCTCAGAGCAAGGGGAGAGGCTGGGTTAGAGAGGAAGGAGGAGGGGGCTATACCTCAGTGCATCGGCGACAACCTTGGCAGTAGAACCCCTCCATCCCCAGTACTCATGCATAAGCAACCGTAAGCCACATCAGTAAAGGGAAATCAGTATATCAATGAAAGCAAAACAAAAATAAAGGGAGGGGGGTGCTTAGGAAGCAATGAGCGAGGCCGAGCCGAGCGAAGGGCGAGGCGATCAGAGGTCGGCCGAGCCAAGACGAGGAGGTACGGGCCGAGGCGGCGCTGCCCTAGGCCGCGCGAGAGGAGGCGATGGCTGACCATCTGTGGCGGAGGAGGCGGCGAGAGTGGCGGCGAGCCCGTAGGAGCCGAGAGGGCTTCACGGCGACGAGGGAGGCGGGCCACCAGGCAGGGCGAAGCCGCTACTGGTGGTGGCGGTGCTGCCTGGAGAGAGGAGGCTGGGCCACGGAGGCACGGCAATGGCCTGGCATGCCGGGCCGAAGGAAGGAGGCGCCGGAGAGGGAGGCCAAGAGAGGAGCCAAGAAGGTGGAGGTGAGCAACGCCATGGACCGGACCGGACTGGCTGGGCCTTGGGGCGGAGGCGGCTGGCTGGCAGACACTTGGCATGACATCAAGGGGAACGCAGCAAGACCGACAGAAGGCTGCCACGGGCGCAGGGGAGGTGTGGTCAAAGCAAAGCCGTGGCTGGGAGTGGCGCCATAGCAAGTCTCCAGGGGGAGGAGGAAGTAATGAGGTGGGGAGAGAAGTGGAGTGGGGAATGAATGAGGAAGAAGGATGGAGTCTGGATGCTTCGGTTGAACATGGGGTTGGATAAGGGAGAGAGAAATGGAATGGATTAGGTGAGAGGAAGATTAGAGTTAGAGATTAAGTGGTAGAGGTTAGGTGGAAATGAATTAGGGTTGTAGGAAAAATTAGGAGAGTTGTGTAAAAATTAATCTGAGGCTTCTAAAAATAAATTAATCATCGGAATGATCCGTTAAATTAAATAGATAGCCTGTTGCGATAGAAGTAACTTAATCAAGTTAGAATAATTTAATTAATCAACTGCAAGCTTAGTTAAAGAATTAAATAAATGTTTTTGCATTGGAGTAAAATCGATTAGACGGTTCTGCATGCGTAGAATCACTTAAGCATAGTTGCATGCGAGTACATTTAGTATTTTATGTTCTTGCGATTAAAGCTATTGCTGATAACCTTAATCCTAAAGCTGGTAAGCCGTAGAACGACCATAGTTGATGAGTGCTAACTTAACGGGGGTCCGAAAAATGTTATTAAATTAAAATACACTAACAAAAAGATTATCTAACTATTGTGCACCTAGTAGCACCAAAATGCCACTGAGTATTTATTTATTATTAGTACTGTCGTATAAATTGCGGCAGACGAACCAACAGGAGTAGCTGATACCGAGTTCATCGACATCGACCATTTCTACTACTACGAAGGCAAGCGATTCTCTTGAACATAAACATAGTTATCTTAAATGTAAACCGTATTTTGCTGTATTATATGTTTATTGCATCAAAACTGTTTTCTAAAAATCAAATCAAATAAATGAAAATGGAAAGACAAGGAAATGAGAATGAGTAGAGGAAAGAAATGAGAATTACTAGGTTGGTAAAAGGGGGCCCAGACAGGGAAACGCGACGACGACGAAGATGAGGTAAGGGGTGGGCCCCTTTTTATATATGATTATAATATAAGGACCAACAAAATTCTTACTCGGTTTGAGGCCGTAAATTCAGTACCAACCATTTTCCCTTTTCGGCGGGCAGAAAATGCTATCTTGTTATGTAGTTAAGTTCTTCACAATGGGTCACGTTGGAGTGCTGGGAGCAGAAAGTGAGCCGCACCAAGGTGGAGTGTTGGGTGTTGGGGTAGAGAGCTGCACCAACTAATATTACTAGAACTCGGTGGATGACGAGGTCAGCAACGTGACTAAATCAGCACCGATGGAAAGTAATGGGTGGAGACTTGATCATGTAACCTGGAAAACATTCTGTATTCTGAACTCGAACTCGCATCAAAGGAAATGCAGGGGACCTGGCTCATTTAGAGCTCAAAATAACTGTGGGTAAAGTGGTACAAGCCTGCGTAGTGCTATACAAAATCATAAATTCATGACAGTCTCCTGGATTAGAGTCTACGGAAACCGCCAGAGGTCTTTCTTCTCTCCAATTGACAAGTAATGTTTTCAGTATTAAAATTTGCCACTTAATGTTTTAATAAATTATTTTCAGAAAAGAGATGATATAGAAAATGTAATAGCAAATAGAGATAGTCATCCAATGCATTTTTGTTAGTATTCTCATTTGTAGATCCTAGTCCGGCCGAGAGTAATCCTGAGTGGGACGGAGGACATGTAGGTACCGAGACAACCGCAGGGGGAGAAGGCACTGACTACGAGGATCAGGGCGAGATGTGCGTCATATTTGACGCGTGAAACGAATAGGCGGCCGATACTTCAGGGCAGGCGAGAGAAGCAGAGAAGTTCTCTTTTGTAGCTGGATAATACTTGTATTAAGAATCATTGACTTGCGTGGCTATTACTGAAATAAAGATGTATAGTTTCTATCTTATTGTTCTGCTGTGTAGCCCTGGTAAAAGACTTACTATTCGTTGGAGCAGTGTTGTTCTACTGAGCAAACGAATACTAATCCGTATGTCTGAATATGATTACCCTTATAAGGTAATAACACGGAACGTCATACTAGCACCGTCTTTTCGGTACACTGCCCCTGCTGCCGTCGGGCCAAGGGCGGAGATGGATGGGTGCAGTATGATGGATGCAGAGATCGCCAACAGTAAACCGAAACGGAACGCCGTACGTCTTCGGTCTTCACTCTGTAGCGCTAGCTTTTGAATTTGCAACGGCTACTATATATATCCCTCCATGTCGAAGCATGCATGGCATGGCTTGTACCAAAAATAAGCTACCGCTGGTATAGATAAATATAAGGATATATCTATTAGATGCTAGATGAACGTAAGTTTAGTCACACGTGTCGTAGAACCTAGCTAGTTCATGTGCATTCATTCTAATTTACTCTCTCTGCTTTATCTTGGCTGGAAACTTACCACTATACTCTACAGGATAGACTAGACAGTCAGTCCTTCTAGAAGAAGCATTTAAAAAAAGATACCTAATTTTCAAAGAGACGCAAAAGGCATTAAAAAGGATACAAGTATATAGTTTGGAAGCTATCACCAAGATAGAACAATAAATATTTCATATATAGATCGAACTAATTGATCACAATAAATGCATTATCTACGGATATAAAATGTGATAAATGGCAAGGCCCAAATCCTTACATTTTCGAACAAATGAAATCGTCTAGACAATGGGTAAATCCGCAAATGCTTTCAACGATCGGAATAAAATCTGGACCAGCTGATTTTGTCTTGAGATCCGTGAAACTACCAAACCCCTAATATATATATATATATATAACCCTCCCCGCCCCCACCCCCCTCTCCCATTCTCCCCTCGTCGCCGTATGCATCTCCTTCCTCGCGCCGCTTCGCGTGAGTTGTTGAGGCCACCGGCGCTACCTTACAGCAACCGTCGTCTTTGAGAACCACCGTCCTCCTCAGTCGCTGCCAGCGTCACCACCACTACAAACACATCACCTCGTCCTCGACCGGCAGCATCCTCCTCGTCACCAAACTGCGTCGTCGATCGACAAACAAAATCTAAGGCAGGTGGATCTCGAAAACAAACCAAGAAAGAGGCCCAAAGAAGCACCTGACATATGGGGGGGGACATATCACCGCAATGGCAATTTCTCTGGCATTTCAAATCGAAGGAAGGAAGGCACTTCCCTTGTCGCCACAGCCAATTTTGTTTTCCCTCCCAAAAACGGCGTACCATCACCATGCCGGCTCGCTCGCCTCGCGTCGCGTCGCGTCCCGTCCCAACCCATTCGACCGGTGACTTCACTCTCAACCCCGAAACCAAATTATAAAGGAAAGGGGAACCACGCCTCTTCCTTCCTCTCCTCCCACGAACGCAACGCAAACTCCAAATCCCCAAATCCCCCACCCGATCCCACCCCAATTCCCCCGATCCGCCGCAGCCCCGACCCCTCCGCCCCTCAAACCCTAGGAATTCGCGGACCCTCGGGATGGAGGACCTGGTGGGGAGGGCGGTGAAGAAGGCGTTCCCGGGCTTCGGGGTCTTCGGCGGCGTCGTGGAGTCGTACGACGCCGAGGCGGGGTACTTCCGCGTGCTCTACGAGGACGGCGACTCGGAGGAGGTCGACCTGGCCGAGATGCCCGCCATCCTTGTTGGCCCCCCTATGCCGCCGCCGCCGCAGCCGCCGTGGGGGGCGGCAGGGCGGCGGCCTAAGAAGCGGCGACGTGGGGACGAGGAGTCCCCGCAGGCGAACGGCGTGGTGGAGGCCGCCGCGGGAGATGGGTTGTCGAACGGCGATGGGCCCGCGACGCCGCCGGAGAGGAGCTGGGATGAAGCGAACGGGGAGGTGATGGCGGAGACGGTGGAGAGGAAGCGGAGGGTCAATCCAGAGCCCGAGTCTGCTAGGCTGCTTCGTCGGAGCGCGCGGCAAGCGAAGGCGGCGGCGCTGGCGGCTGAGATGGAGGCTGCTGCTGCGGCTGCTGCCGAGGCCGCTGAGGCTGCCTCTGCGGCTGCTGCCGAGGCCACTGTGGCTGGGGCTGCGTCTGCGGCGGCTGAGGCTGAGCCTGCGGCTGCGGCTTCTGCTACACCGCAGCAGTCCGGGAGGAAACGTCGGCGTGCAAATGGGAGTGGTCGGTATCGGTCGGTCGCGAGGGATTTAGAGGACGCTGCGCTGGATAGGCTGCCGCCGAAGCCAGCGCTGCCACCGTCATCGCTGGCTTTGGATTTGGAAGGTCTCCCTGTTCTCGATGTCTTTCAAGTCTACTCCTGCCTGAGGTCATTTAGTAGGCAGCTGTTCCTGAGCCCGTTTCCTTTGGAGACATTTGTGGTTGCGCTGCGGCGCACGCATGTGAACCCTTTGATTGATTGGGTGCATTTTGCTCTGCTCCGAGCTCTGAAGAGCCACTTGGAATATCTCGCCGACGAAGGAGACCCTTCGGCAATACACTGCATTAGGTAAAAGTCCTTGATTCCTTGTTGTTACTTGTAAGATGAGCTTACAGAGTTTTAGGTTATGAAAGACTTGTCTTTTAATTATCTATTGTTAACTATATAGGAATCTTAATTGGGGGCTTTTAGACCTAGCAACTTGGCCAATCTATCTTGCTGAGTACTTACTAACTCGTGGTTCAGAACTGAGGTATTGTATGAAGCTTACAGACCTAAAGCTGTTGAACTCAGAGTACTATAGGCAGCCAGCAACGGTGAAACTCGAGCTGCTGCGCTCACTGTGTGATGATGTTCTGGAGATTGAGGCTATACGTTCTGAACTTGGTTCAAGGATGTCTGAGTCAGATGGAAATGATGAGGGCAGTAGAAGCACTGGTTTAAGAAGGAAAAAGAGAGGATTTTCTGTCAAGGGCCTAACAGATTCTTCTCCGCCTCCAGAGGGCTCTGATGATATGGGTGATGGTAACAGTGACGAGTGTTATCTCTGTGGTATGGATGGTAACTTGTTATGCTGTGATGGCTGTCCTGCTGCTTTCCATTCTAAATGTGTTGGGGTGGTGGAGGATCTATTGCCTGAAGGAGATTGGTATTGTCCTGAGTGTTTGATACAGAAGAATGATGGACCCAGAAGTATGACAAAGCCTGTCAGAGGAGCAGATGTTCTGGGAATTGATCCACATGGCCGGCTATACTTTGGCACCTGCGGCTATCTTTTGGTGTACGTCATTATAAACTTCTTCCTTTAGTGTTACATGTATATCTTTCTAATAGTTTTTTTAGCTCTGGTGTGACTATATCGCCCTTCTGTATGTTGGTTAATAATTGCTTTTGTGACGTGCCTTATTCAAAATCTTAGTGTAATGCAAAACGAATTCACACCTCGACTGTTCACACGATCGAGTTGCCTTAGGATTTAAGAACAATGACGTAGCACTTTTGTCCTGTCTATGAACTTCACCGAGGATGCTCTGTTTGTCTTCTTTGTTCTGGGTGCCACCTGTCTATAGAACGTGTAAGCTGCCAGTAGGATTTGAATATGTGTACTAGCCACCTATGACATGTGAGCTAGCAATGAATTTAGTTTCAACATGCAAGGTAAAGCTTAAAGATTTCTTATTTTCTTAGCTAGTGGTTGTAGAGAAATGGGCTTACCGATTAAAGCCTATCATGTTAAACTTAAACCTATTATACCTTGCTTTTTAAATAGGGTAAGAGCTTTCATTTTACTATATTTTCCTGTGTTTGTTTAGTTATCCGCTGCAACTGGCAGATAATGTCAATGACAAAATAAAAAACATCAATTATTTATTCTTCTTAATGACTAGTCAAACTATCTGTCATAGAGTATGCTTCAGTGCCATCCCGCGTGGCTGCACCATGACTTTACTATCCATCAATTCTGACACTTCTGTGTTACATCTCCACATAAGATTTGTGTCATTTATGCATTCAGATTAAACATTTGCCCTTGCAGTATTTCTCACTGTAACATTAAGTTCCCACAGTGTTCCCCTAGGCGCTAGGCACTAGTCGGGCGGCAGACTAGTGCCTAGCGCCCAATCGCCGCCTAGGCGGGATAAATCGGCTAGGCAGGAGGGCTGCGCCTAGCGCCTAGGGGAACACTGAGTTCCCATTCCCTTGCATTTCATCTATTTAAATTATGCTATCTACTTCTCCACAAAGATCTATACACAAATTTCATACGCCGGTAACAAATTTCTTTGTGCCCATGTGCCAATGAGTTTCTGATCTGCTTGTTAAACTTCTTTTGTAGTTGTAGTCTGCACAGTGTGCTTTCCTGGGGATACAGACATATCTTGATGTTCTGTCAGACCATAGTGAAAACATAATTTCTGTGGTAATGTTTTTTTTATATAAACAGGAAAACTAATATTTTGATTCTCTGCAATAAAACATGGGCATACCTGCAATACTCTGATTTAGTAAGATCCAATTTGTGTGATTTGTATGCTCATTGATCAAGGCTTCGCAGAAATGTGAAATATTTGTATTGCAGAAATGTGATATGATTTGTTTACCTTGGGAAACTGATCCTATATGTATGTACTACAGTTGAATGGTTACCTCTTGTTGCATTAATAAACAAAGCATGTTCTGAACTTGCAGGGTTGAGTCATGTGATGCGGACTCTCCATGTCATTATTATGGTCAAATCGATCTTCATTCCCTTGTTACGGTGTTAATTCCATGTCATCCTTCATACAATTCAATTGTTAATGCAATATCTTTGTTTTGGGGAATTGCAATTGAGTCATTTAATTTTAATGGTCGGTATGAGAATAGCAAGAAATGCAGTACCTCTGATCACGAGACAGACTGCAGACAATCACCATTGAAACAACATAGTGAACACGAGCAGTATAAGATAGAAAAGGGTGGCTCCTGTGAAACATTGGATTCAGGGAAAGCTTGTGGCTCAAATTCAGAGCAGTTTGATCAGGATGCCTCACACCAGAAGTTCACCTTGAGATCTGCACTTATGTCTGAAAATGGCAATGAAACTATTGCTGATGATAAGTTGAATCAAACATCTCAACAAAATATCACCTGTAGTGCCAAGAATGATAGCTGCAATTTTCAGCAAGATGATGTTTGTTTATGTGCTAATGGTTCATCTGCAGATAATCAGAAAGATCCACCATCTCAGAAAAAGGCAAGTGATTGTTATCTCCATTCTGATTTGGCTAGGTATATAAACTATTACAGTTTTGGTCGAATAGCAGCATCAGCTGCTGAAGAGTTAAAACAAAAGCTGTCTGAAAACAAGGAAGGGAAGAAACCTGGTCAGGATGCAGTTTCATTCCAGCTAAAAACAATATGTAAGAAATATGCTAATATTTTCGCGCTGACTGATCAAAAGCTATCTGTAGAGCTGCTAAAAGAAAAATGCGGTTGGTGTAACTCCTGCCAAATCAGTGGTGGTGGTGATTGCATTTTCAGAGTCATTGATGGTAAGTGTATGGAAAGTCCTAAGCCACGTGCTGTTGATCTTCGGTCAGAAAAGAATATGAAAAGTCATATAGTTCTTGCTATGCATAACATTTTGTCAATTGAAGAACGGTTGAACGGTTTGCTGTCTGGTCCCTGGCAAAATCCACAATATAGCACTTATTGGCGTAAAGCAGTTCTGAAGTCTTCAGATGTATCATCATTGAAGCAGCCTCTTCTTACGGTATAACTTGTTGAATGCTTTGTTCTTACTAAAGGCTTTTTATTCTACACGTACTAAAATTATTACATGATTATCTGCTAATACTTTGCAGTTGGAGTCCAGTCTGCGACGTGTTGCCTTTTCAGTGGAATGGCAAAAACCAGCAGACTCTGTTGAAGTTGTCGGGTCTGCAGCTCATATCTTGGTCCGTTCATCTAATAAATCTTCAAGTTATGGAAGTGCTAAAAAGCCAGGGAGGAAGCCATTTAATGGTGAACTCAAAGTTGATTCTCGGGATGTTGGTGTTTATTGGTGGAGGGGTGGAACATTGTCTCGTCAAGTGTTTCATTGGAAGAGGTTGCCTGAGTCATTGGTCCACAAAGCTGCTCGGCAAGGTTGTATTTCCAATATTCTGTTAGTTTTCAGATATGCCTTTCTCATATTTGTATTAAACCTTTGTCATCTTGTATGTCTCAGCGGGACGCAAGAAAATTCCCACTATATTATATTCCGATGGTTCACAATTTGCCAGGAGGTTCAAATACATAGCTTGGCGAGCTGCTGTTGAAATGGCAGAAAACGTGGCCCAGCTCATTTTGCAGGTAATATATTCTCTTTGTTTTGGAAAGCTATCGGTAAAATTTGGTCACTGTTTTTTTCTCATTCATGCACCTTCAGATTAAAGAGCTTGAATTTAATATCAAGTGGACTGAGATATTGAGCACTCTCCCTCCTGCCCTTGCAACAAAGGAAGCCCTGAAAATAGCAAGGCTTTTCAAGAAAGTTATAATTCGCAGAAAACGCATAGAAGGAACAAATGTGGAATATCTGCTTGATTTTGGAAAAAGGGAGAATATTCCTCCTGTTGTCGCCAAACATGGAATAAAACTTGAGGAGCCCTCTAGTGAGAGGAACAGGTACTGGTTAAGTGAAGGCCATGCCCCTCTGAGTCTTTTGAAGGCATATGAAGCCAAAGCATTAACTCGCTTACTGAAAAAGAAAGAAACTGATCATCCTCCTAAGAAGATAAGCGACTTCAAACCCAAAAACCTGAAAAGATCAGGGTTTGATTACCTCCTAGAAAAAGCAAAAAAGCTAGCCAGCAGGCTTTGTGGTCATTGTAACAAAGAAGTAATCACCAGGTATGTTAAACAATCCATTTGGTTTTTTTTTCTTGTCACTTTAAGTCTTCAACAGTTTATTGCGCTTTCTCTCTCTCTCTCTCTCTCTCAACCAGAACATTCTCACTGGATCAATTATTGGTAGCAACTAGCAAAAGCCTACGTATTTCATTTAAATCCTCCTGTGAACTTGATAAGGTTAGAGTGGCTAAGTGTTTGTTTTGATGATATTTGGATTATTTTGTTGTGGCACTGTTTGTTGCTACTTGCTAAGATGAACAGCGATAGATTAATGTGCTGTTGGTGTGGTTTCTTACGTGCTAACAGAATGCAATAGGTCAGTCCCATGGTTAAATAACTGTATTTTGGTGAAATGGCCGTAAAAAGCTTTTATTGTATCATCTCCAAAAGGCAAGTATAGGCATGTATATAACCTTCCAATAATCAAACAATTAACTTTGTTTTCACCATTTCTGGATGACATTATTTTCGTAGTTGGCTAGAAATGAATGTCAGTTCCTTTTACTTATCTACTTCTGCATAATGTATTGTGTATTTTGTCATGCTTGTTCTTCATGTGGCATGCTGATTTGCTGATTAGGTCCTTGGGTTCAGTGAGTCAGTGACATTTTACTAACTGTTTCTGGCCGATGAGCTCCAGTCACGTACGGACCTTTTCAGCTTCCTTATGGCCTTCGGATACAATCATTCAACTAATAGTTGTGTAGCAGTGTTTTTTGGCCAATATCTAAAGAAATTTCTTGCATGATTGAATTGTGCTAGGCTAGATATTAGTATTTGTTTTCTAAGCAGTCTAGGTGATTGTTTCCTGCCTTTTTTTACGATATCATATTTTCCCAATTATTGCGGTATATACCACAAATGCCAGTTTGACTGATGGTGCTATTTCTGTACAAGTCACAGAGTTGAAATTGTTAATTACATATTTACATTTGGCTAATATTTTGGAAAAGATTGTTGATGGTATTATAGGAGCCGGGTTTTAGCATTTGGACTCTTGCAATTGCCAGTTAGGACAATATACTTTGTTTGCAAATACAATTGAGTTACTTCTGCTGCTTGTTCACAATTTTGCATATATATTTGTATTTTTGTTAGCATGATAAATTCTTTTCAGCAAGTTATTTGACTCTCTATTTTTCTTCCAAACAGTGATGCTGTGAACTGCCAATATTGTGCAGGTATGTACAGTTGTACATAGACATCCTTTTCCTCTTTACATATGCATCAATATAGCCCTCAAATTCTTGTGTTTATTATGTATGCCAATATGCCATATTTATTTTTGTGGTGTCTTATATATGCCGCATGATCAATGTTTTTCATCAATTGTTAGCAATTTCTTAGGTAATCTATCATTAAGTATTAAGTCTTGCCTTTTACTTTGATTATTGATGCTTGAAGTTATATTGGAACTCATTGCAGTTTTTGGCACTCAGCTAATATTCTCTTATTCTTTGCAGCACTTTTCCATCAAAAACATTTCAAGGTTCCTAGAGGTGCTGCTGATGTTGTTTATGTTTGCAACAAATGCCTAGCTGAAAAGGTCTTGCGGGTGAAATCTCCACAGAAAAAGGCTGTATCAAAGAAGACCTCTCCGAAAAAGAAGCAGAAGAAGCAATCACTTAAGATTGTAACAAGAAGAAATCAGATAGTTGTCAAATTCAATAAGAAAACTGGCATGAAGAAGGGTAAGCGTGGTCAGCCTAGAAAGAATCCATTGAATGTTTCAAAGAACGAATCACTAAAGATGCCTGACAATGAACCTTCAAATGAGCCCAAGAATGAACCAATGAAACGTATATCAAAACGATTATATGATAAGTACATGAAAGGCAACTCAAATATATCTGAGCATGCAGCAAGCTGTCGTAAGAGGAAGAGGACTGCTTCGCATTATTCATACTGGTTAGATGGCCTTCGATGGACACAGAACCCAGATGATGAACAGGCAAAAAGTTTTAGGAAAGAAAGAGTTGTTTTTCCATCTGAAGATGTTGGAATTTCTGAAATCAGTCCAGTATGCTGTCTGTGTGAGAAATGCTACAGTGGAGAGGCTATATATATTGCTTGTGAGAAATGTGAAGGTAAGCTAGGTTTACTTGCATGGCATATATCTTCGTGATCTTTCGAACAAACTTATACTGGTTCACTTAAACAATTGCATGTGCTAAAAACTCTTCTTCATTGTCAATTTTTTGGCCCTTAGAAGTGAGGGCAGTCAACCCCTCAATTTTGGTCTTGGTTTTCTTGAAACAGTGATTACTATATTTTTCTCATGGATTCTATCCTATGCTACCTAACATACTTCTGTTTGATTTCATCTTGCCTATGCAAAGGAGCATCCTTTCCTAAGCTAACGATGCTTTATGTCTCAGCAAGACAAGCAATCATGTTGGAATTTTACATGTTGGCTGTGTAATGACTTCTGTTGCTCTTCATGCCATGAAAAGCTTTTTCATATTTTGCATGCTGAAATTGTAATTACGCTGTTCTTCCTTGCAGATTGGTTCCATGGGGATATCTATTCTGTTACCCTTGAGAATGTCAATAATCTCATAGATTTCAAGTGCCATAGATGCCGTCGGAGAGGTGTACCTGTTTGTCCGTATGCTCAAACTGATACATTTCTTAAGGCTCAATCAGATAGGGAAGACAGCATCAACAGGTCTATAGAGGACAAGGACCACAACTGTCCGAAAGATCTGGGTGCTCATGATGGTCTGAAAGAGCTTCATGATGATAACATCGAGAAAGAGCTCGACGGTCAGAGCATTGAGAAACAGGCCGGCGATCACAATTGTCTGGAAGTGCTGGAAGATCATAACAATCTGAAAGAGCTCGACAGTCATAGCACTGAGAAAGAGCTTGATGATTGTAATTATTTAAAAGTGCTGGACAATCATAACAATGCGAATGAGCTCGACAGTCATAGCACTGAGAAAGGGCTTCATGGTCATAATTGTCTGAAAGAGCTGGATGATCATAACAATCTGGACGAGTTTGACAGTCATAGGGCCGAGAAAGAGCTTGGTTATAATTGTCTGAACGAACTGGACAATCAGAACAGTCCAGAGGAGTTTGATGGTACCGACAATAGCAAGTTTGCTGCTGGAGAAACACAAGGTCTGAAAGAGCTGGACAACCATGACAGTCTGAAAGACCTCGATAATTACAACAGTATGGAAGAGCTCGATGATCATAACAGCCCAAAAGAGCTCGATGATCATAACAGCCCAAAAGAGCTCGATGATCATAACTGCCCAAAAGAGCTCGATAACCATAACAGTCCGAAAGGTCATGACAATCATAAAGGTCCAAAAGAGCTTGATAGTACTGAAGATAGCGAATTTGCTGCAGTAACACATACGCACGATTTTCTAGATGAGCAGTTCAACAGTAGGGTATCTGGCAAAGATGCACTGGTTATGACATCAGAAAGTGGTTCAGTAAAGGAATCTATCGCCTTACAATCCAAGGATAGTTCCAAGGAGAATTCTGTACCTGCTGAGCATTAGGTTGATCTTCAGGTAGTGGTGACTTTATAGGGTGCTGTGAGCAATCAAAAAGAAATTGCAGCTCCAGCATTGGTTTCCTTTAGCTCCCCTGTTCACCATCTTGCTGCTGCTCTGGTAGAAAATTTTGCTGACTAGTGTGGGGTTGTCAAACTACCTCACAGCTTCGTAATATTTGTGCTATAGGATATTACATTGGTCATGCAACCCAATAATCTACAAAAAGGAAAAAAGCTATTTTTGTGGAATCTTCAATTTTTTTGTGGTTTCCTTTGGGAATTACGCTGATCTGACAAGTCAGGCGTTGGAATTATTGACTATGACATGCATTTAGCATCATATCTTGTACAACTCTGGTGTGGTTAAGTTGTGACATTTCCGGTAGGGCTGACATAGGGAACTCTTCCAGTCAATATTTGTGATTCATGTTGCACTTTGCTGAGGTTATGCATCGATCGGGATATCTTCGAGTGGAAGCGGCTGGTTTTTGGTTGCGCTGCACTGCACCAACACAGGATGTCGAAGGTGGGTCTCAGTCCCTATTCGTTTGTGTTGAGTATTACATAAACATGAAGCGTGTCTCTGCCGATTTGCCTAGCCTTTTATTTTCCCCGTTTTATTGGACAAGGGTAAATTTCATACCGCGTCTAGTTGGCAAATTGGCAAAGGCACTGTTTAGCTTCGACATTAGAAAAGCTATTTTTCTGTCCATTTGGCACTCAGATTGTTGTGTTTGTCTCCCTGTGAACAGGAAGGAGGTGATGGAGATGGAGATGGAGCAGCCAATGGCCGCTGCGAAGCATGAGGAGGCGATCCCGTTGTCCATGATTTCTCTTGCGCACCCATTCTTAAATACCGTACCAGACTGACTAGGCATCCGGACGGTTCATTTCTCCTAATTGCTTCTAACAGAGCCCATTGCAAACATTATTTTGTATATGCTGCAATGGAGTTAATCTTGACTCAAATTGTTAGATTTTGTATAGGGTCCAAGTTATAGGGAAAGCTCATGCACTGTGTCAGATGTGTACAATGCCGTTACTGTGCTTGCCGGTTATATTCTGGTTTAGCGATGTCTTGTGCAAGCTAGCTAACAACGGCGGCGCGTGGTTGGTGTGGCCGTCATGTCATGGGCAATGGTGCGCGGTTCACATGGCTCCTGACACATGGAGTTCTCTCAGACTCAGAGATCAATACTTCCTTCCTTCCTTCCTCAACCGTTGCATTCTTTGAAAGCTGAAACCCACCCAGGCATTACCGTAGGAGCGGTGACGGACCAGGACTAAAGTTCAGGGGAAGCTAAGCTAATATTAGGCAAGCATACAAAAACATAAATCGAACATTCTCTCGTAATCCAAGGTCATACATAAATAGTAGAGGAACACGGTGAAAATGTGAAATACAATAAAGGTAGTACATTGCAGTGTCGGACCTAGGATTTTTAGGGAGGGTATTTCGACTTTGGAGCTAGGTTATCCAGATACATTGCCGTGCAATGTTATTTTCCCAAAACACTAATACGACGATACACATATATATAATAAAATAAAAAATAGAAATTAATGATTTCTTACGAGGAAACGGGCGATATACGGTGAGCATAATGGCACGAATTAAACATCAATTATAGAGATCAATGGCACTTGAGAAGATCGAAACTAGGACCATAGCTATCTTAGCTCCAGGCTAATGATTTTGTTGAATTATGTTGTTGTTGCAGACAGCGGTCAAAACTTGTGCTTGGTGTTTGGCCGTTGTTGTTTTCTCTCTTTTTTTTGTTCTGGGCTGTAGCAACTAGACTGTTAAAGCTTATTTTCTTCCTCTAATAGTGGTCGGCTGAGCTCCAACCTTTCTTTTTTTATATATATAAAAAAACAACTAAATGCTCATTGCCCAAGGCAAAGATTGTATTTTTGTACAACATCCATAGGAAAGAACCAATAAGTGGAGTGGGCGGAACACACCTGGATCTTGACAGAGGATGACGACGGTGAGCTGGAGGCGCTACTCCCTTCCCGTTGCCACGCTCCCTCTCGGCCACTGCGCTGCTCCCTGCCTCCCTATTCGTCGCGTTGCCACCAGCTTGCCCACGCCGCATCTCTGTTCGCCTGCACAGCCGTACTGCCACATGCTCACCCTACACCGCCTAACGTTTGCTTGCCGTCGTATCGTGGCGCCATACCCACCGACCGTCGCTTGCCTCCGCCCATTTGCCACTTGGAGGCTGAAGCCCCCACCCACCCACCCACCCACCCACACACAAACCACATGATGAGAGAGAGAGAGAGCGCAAATGTTAGGGTTTGGTGGGTTGAAGTAGGAAGGAAAATGGACATAATGTGTTAAAAATATCATAATCTAGAATAAATGAAAACCATAGCATTAACTACTGTAGTAAAAGAAATGGACTTTACTATGACCACCAGTCGCCATAATAAATTTAGGCAGCTTACAAGCAAATGTAGTCTGATACTACGTTGCATTAGGAACATACATGCCATGATTCCGAATAAAAACTGGTCTACATATACCCTAATCTTTACAGAGAACATATACTAAAAATTTGTTGGCTTGATGTAACCTGTTTCTTATTTTCTACACTATCAGCAATCCTTCGTTCTCAGACTTGAGTCCTTCAACAAATGTTTAGTATGGCACAAGAACTAATAATTACATAACATGTAAACCTTTAACAACACAATCCAAAACTCAACATTAGATTATTTCCCCATTTTCTTTGAGATTAATAGGAGAAAGTATTGGAATCACGCAACCATGGCATTAATGGGATCAACAGCAGAAAGCCAGAAAGTACTGGAATTATGCAATCATAGCATTAACCAAGCTAGTAGACATCTAAGGAACCAACCACCTGAACAAATAACTAACCATTTCCTGACCCCCATCAATTAGATACTTCTGCCGATGACAAATCGGACTCTAACATGTCCCGACGTCGCCGTTGTGCCACCGCACCGCACTCCCACGTACGCTAGGGTTCGCTTCGCTTGGTGTTGGTCTGAGTTGGATTGGTAGGAAGTGAGTGGCACGGTGGGCTTGGCCGGTCCACCCATGTGGATGTGGTGGGTGCCTGGCGCGGGCCTTCCCACACAAGTCCACAACACTTCATCTTCTACCTTCAGCGAAGCAGCACCAGCGTGGATGGGGGAGGCTACTATCCGTCCGGCGGTAGCAGGGCCGCCGGTCACCACTGGTGGGTCCACCCCTGCGTAGGAGTAGTAAGTATACTAGGCAGCCACTGCAACACCGTAATGCTTTGCACCGGGAATTGAAGCATCAGCTGTGCCGTCGGGACCAGCTGGCCGGGAATTACGCGTTGCAGAGAACCTGGGCTCTCTGGATCGGCTACAAACGACTAGCTAGCTGGGTGCCGGTGCCAATCAGACAGCGGCCGGAGTGAGCGCCATCCCATGAACGCGTTAGCCCTTTGCGGGGACATGGCCACATGGCGATACGACGTGACCCCCAAATGTTCGTTCATTCACGCGCTTCTCTTTTCGTGTTTATTCTTTTGTTTTTTAACTCGCACGTCCCTCTCCGCCGCCGGATCGTAGCAATTTTTTAGTAAACCTACAGCAAGAATCAGATATTTTTTTTTAAAATAATACATTTTTTTTAAAAAAATACAAAACTAAATTATCACATCAAAAATTACAAAAATAGGTTCCTCGTCGCCATTTGAAATGGTGGCAGAACCCTCACACACTGAGGGGGGTTCGCATCTCCATTTCATAATGACAGGAATATATGAATTTTTAAATATAGTAAATAAACTCAAAAATTACAAAATTTTTGTGGGGTATCAGATAGAGTGTTCTTGCTTGTGTAATTTTTTCATAATTTTATCCATTATGAATTTGTCTCTAAAATTTATTTAAATATAATATTTGTAGAATTTGTAAATATACCAAATGAGGTCCACAAATTATGAAATTTTTGTGAACGCTTCTTACATAGTGAACTTGTTTGTGTAATTTTTGAGAATTTTATATGCTATGAAATTATCTCAACAATTAAGGGTACACAATTAAGTACAATCAGATCGTAAACCTAAATTTAGAATTTTAGAGATAATTTCAGAGTATATAAAATTCTGAAAAAATTACACAAACAATTAAACTATGTAAGAAGTGTTAACAAGCAAGAACACTCTATCTGGATACTCCAAAAATTTTTAAACTATGTAAGAAGAGTAAATTTTAGAGATAATTTTTGGACTTCATTTGGTATATTTACAAATTCTACAAATAGTATACTTAAATGAATTTTAGAGACAAATTCATAATAGATAAAATTATGAAAAAATTACACAAGCAATAACACTCTATCTCGATACTCCAAAAAATTTTTGTAATTTTTTTAGTTTATTTGCTATATTTAAAAATTCATATATTCCTGTCGCCAATTGAAACGGCGATAGGAATTCCTGTCGCCATTTGAAATGGCGACAGGAACATATTTTTGCAATTTTTTGAGATAATAACCTAGTTTTGTAATTTATTTTAAAAAAATGTATTATTTCAAAAAAAATCGCAAAAATCACATCCGATGCAACAAAAACGCGACAAATTCCCAACTCGAAATAACAAGTACAGGTTCCTTTGCAACAAATAGACATCCCTACCGCAACAAAAATTTACTCTTGTGTAACAAAATACACTCTTGCCGTAACATTTGATGCAACAAAAAACATCGCAACAATAAAAAATGACACTCCATGCAATATTTTGAGCCAACTATTGCAACAAATTATGCAAACGCCCGCAACAAATCGTACCCGAGTGAGACACCCCGATGGCGATGAGTACCAACGACACATCATCGAGGGTGTTGCCGCGACACTGACGAGGAGCCCGTGACGGTGGAGCTCAGGCATTGCTCATGGAGGCCATCTCTGGCGGTGTAGCCGTCTTCGCGCCAAGCAATGACCGACTCAGCTGCTTTGTCTTGCGCGCAAGACGAGAGGGAGGAAGCAACTCGCGTGCTGGCGCGTAGGAGAGGGGAGGAAGGAGCTCACGCCTGGGAGCTCGATGGTGGTGGTTCGTCGCAGTAGCAACCGAGTTGGATAGACATCACACGAATGCTATGAAGATGAGAAATCAGTGGCCGGAACGCTAGTTGTGAATGAGTAGCTGTTAGTCTTCCCCATCCGATATTTTATTACGGTCAGAAGTAGGAATAATATGAGGTGGAGGGAGAGGTAGAATTAGTGGGCTGCAGCTGGCTCTCTAGGGTTTTCGATGGGTTGGAACGTGGGAATGCTGGTACATGGGGGGTTCTCTGAATTCTTGGGGACACTATGGTGGGATTTTTTTGTTTGTTTTTGGAAAGAAGGTAAGCGGGAATTTTTTAGACGCTATAGTGAAAGAAAGAGAAAATAAACAAGTCTTTTTTAGAGCAGATTAAATAAGCCTGTTATTATACAGAAAAAAAATCATAGCCTAACTCCTAGCTAGAATTATATACATATTGCTTAGTAGGAAAGTGAACTACATTTGGGCATTTCATCAAGCAGCTTGGTGCACAAAAAACTCAGATGTTTTTTCCCCCTAATATCACTAAACCAATCTGCGAATTGTTTTAAAAAGCAATCATTAGCAAGCCAATCAACAAAGACAATATTTTATATGCAAGATTTCAGAGAACCAACGATATGGGAATTGGAATTGAAAAGTTGAACTCATTGTTTCCGGATCCCACACAAAATTGGAATGATCTTCCTACTTTAACATGAACGAGGAGATTACATGAGATGTGCGGATCAAGATCAGAGGAAGAGCGGAAGAAGATTGGAGTGCCAATTTTGAGTGTGCTCCTGTAGAGCTGCTGCCCCTATTCTATCTGAGAGAGAATGAGGAAAGTGCTATCTGAGACAGATTGGGGAAGAGCTGAGGTGTGTAATACAGTCGACCATTTATACATGACATTTTTTTCTCTCTCTCTCTCTGTGTCGTAAAGGTACATATTTTATGAAAAAAGTAATCGTCATTAGCGTCTGAACTTCCATGACAAACCAATATCGTCACCAAAGAATTACGTATCATGATAGATTATCTTTCACTAGGTCTTACCCCTCCCCTACGATTTCTATGACGAAATGGTTTTCACATTTTGTGACGACTGTTTGAAATTGTCATAGATTTCTGCTGTGTGGCGAACCCCCATGACGCAGCACAACAAATGGTCATAGAAGGCTATGTTCCATGACGAAAGCGTTGTTGGTCACAAAGGTTTATGCCATTGAACATCAAATAATCTCTTGTAGTGATGGAAACACAAACACCTGTGTACCTGACGAAGTTCATTTTTGAGTGTGTGGGGTACTGTGGACCAAAATGTTTATAGTGCGACTTGCATTCTTTCAGGAGATGTTTGCATTTGCAAACGTGATTGTTTGTATATAATAATATATTTATTGGTGGTTAAGTTAACATGTCGCACATGTAGGGAGGAGGTTCTTTGAGCAACTGACCGGGGAAACAAACAGCTTGAGACATCCCAAGCTACTGAAGCACTCGTCACCATCCGCCTTGAGCGATCAAACGGGTACAAATGTCCAATTTCTAAGTTGATATAGGATAATATACTCTTAATTAAATTTTCTATATCATCTGCCTGTGCCTGTGCGTATAATATATAAGCACGGATGCTTCCAAGTCATTTCTTTCTATGAACCGGCGCAATGTGCGGTGCAATTGCGACTAATTTGCAGCATCCAGTTTCTAAGGAGGCTAGGCAAGGCATAGCTGCCTGCCAGTAGAATCTTTTCTGAGAGGAACTAGCTAGTACAATCAAGTAATCGATTGGATTGCCATTGCCACCCACTACCACTAGCTTCATTTTCATATACAGTGATGTTGCCTTTATGAAAAGAGTCCTACGCCGCCGGATCTGGCGATATCTTAAACATTTCATCGTTGCGACGACGGCGAAACCAATCAATCAACCATGAATTCCGTTCCCCGCCTTTCATTCTTTTCTTCTTCTCCCAACCAGCGATGCAACCCCACATTATTAATGCTCAAATGGTGCGTGTCGACTCTTGTGAAAGCGTGAAATGAGCTGAGGTTAGTGCATACATGTATGTACAGATGAAGGAAACCTCAATCACACTTGCAGTCGTAACGAGAGCTAGTTTTTTTTTCTCTCCAGAAATTTAGTAGTTTATTATTATTATGCATTAATTAGGCTAAATTTGTATATAAAGATTACCGAAGTGTAGTTGTATTGGAGAGGTAGAAAAATATAGATTAAATAGTACGAACTGTTTATTCGATTGTGTGTAGTAAAGAACGGTGAATTGCTTCTAACATATGCATTAGATTGTTGTGGTTTTAGGTAATATCGAACATGCAAGACTTGCTTGTATTTTTTTTGGCAACAGTCTCATACGGGGCGAACTGGGTGGGTTGGACATGTCAAGATGCCTAATCAGTGTCTACTTAACAACATGTCGTAATCATTAACAGTTTGCACTGGTAAATTAACATTTCGGAAATAGGGCGCATGAATAAATTAACATTTCATGCACCCTGATTTCAGCACGTAATTAATTTGTGGTAATAATACAACGTGTGATTTCATGTGACAATAATTTTTCTGGAATATTAATTTATTAGTGCAAACTGTTAAGGATTACGACATGTTGTTAAGTAGACACTGATTAGGCAGCTTAACATGTCCAATCCACCCTGTAAGAGACATAATGCGACAATGGGTGTCCCGATCTTTCGATGAGAATGATAACTCGATTTGGGTGGAGACGACTCTCATGATTCGGCTACCAATCGGACACGACCAATATGCTTGCAATCACTGAACCAACTTCGTGATTGTTATCGACCTTGCTAGAAGCACGATTGACCTCACCACGAAGGTCTATTCCTGCATGCAATCGAAGAACACGCAAGAACAAGATAATAAGTAATCTAAAATTGTAAATAGGATTGAAATACTTGGTAAATTGGGATTCTGAAGCGGTATTATGGTTGGTCTAATCGACACAAGCTAATACACGAAGTTGCATTGTACCTAACTTTTAATTAAGTAAAATCCAAGGAAACTAAAGGGGTGCGATCTCCTTAAATAGGGGAAGGAGAGCCGTACATAGCTAAGAGATAAGGGGACGATACTATTCATGGTATTGTTCACATGAACAGTATGGCTATGAACAGTACGGGCTAAGAGAGGGGCGTCTTCCCCTTGGGCCCAAGCATTACAAGCCCTAATTTAGCCTAAACAGGTGATGTAACACATTCTTTTAGTGATTACGATATGCACAGAAGGCATTTGGAGGTGAGGCCAGATCCGTTGGAAAGAGGACGAGATAAGCTTTTCCATCAAGTACTCGTGGACTTCCAACGGACGCCGTATGTAAAAGTTATGCATGTTTGAAGTCAATACTGCCTCCGAATACCGAATTGGATTTCAGAACGTGTCCAGCTTGAACTCTTGCTTGGTACATGGAGTAGCGGTCATATCCGGAGGGTTGATATCCTCATCAAGACCGTTGCTAAAAAACACAAGCGAGTCTTGCATGTTCGACATTACCTAAAGTTACAGCAACCCTATGTATATGTTAGGAGCATTTCACCATTCTTTACCATACACAATCAAATAAACAGGTTGCACTATTTAGTCTATATTTCCATACCTCCCCAAAATAACTACACTTCGGTAATCCTTATGTACAAATTTAACCTAATCAGTAGATAATAAAAAAAACTAATAAATTTCTGAAAAAACGAGTAATCCTTATGACTAATTAAGTACGACTAATTTATTTGGACTAACTAACTATGACTAATTAATTATGACTAAATTAATTACGACTAATTAATTAATAATATTTAGCTACGATTAATTAATTATTAAATCACGACAAATTAATCATAACTAATTAGTTATGAATATATTAATTATGAATAAATTAATTACAACAAGAGGCGTGCGGATGAGTGAAGTCCGACTTGGGAAGTCCCATCTCTTGGCGCACGGACTTGGCGTGTTCGACCGTTAGGCATATAGGCTTGACACATGCCGCTTGTCGGTGAGTCCATAGTGTTATTTTTGACTTTAATATTTAGAGGAGACTAAATTTATTATTTCGCACACAAGCAGTATTATTTAAGTCAAAAACTCGAAAACAAATGCTCATTGTTCTGGATCTAGTATTAATTTGTGGTTGAGTTCCTGATGCCGTACGCCACAACCTTGGGAATTAATTCGGCCAATCAATTCCGTCTGTACATCTTATGCGACTAATATTTTCCATAACAATGGAATGTTCATCAACATATCTTATAGTCGTGTCAGCCACATTTGTCCTTAGAGAATCTGTAAGGAATTCATCAGTTGATTTCTTTCATATAAAATTGTGGGCCACACTCTAATTGTTTTAGGCCACACTCTAATTGTTCTCTAAAAGCTTAAATATAAATATATAAGCTGGCAATTGAAGAATTAATGGATGTGAATCGGCAATCTTATGAACAAATAGGTGGTTCAACCGTGATTATCCTCCCTTACAATGAAATGCGGAGTTTACCGTAACCTCGGATCATGTGCAAGTCATTGTAACAATCAATCGGACCAATCTAGATATTAAGTATCATGATCTTAAACTCAAGATCTCTTGATTCTGATGCAATATTAAGTTGCATACACCAATTAATTTTAAAAAATTTAACCGGACAAGAAAAGACAGACAATTTGTGTATACCGGTGACTCACAATTCATCAAGCTTCCAGTCCCAGCCGAATTGTTTACCCCTCCACCGTCGTGGCCACAGAAAATCCAGTGCAGGCACACCAGTCGTGGCCACAGCGCGTGTGAGGAAAAACCAAGCCTCAGACAATCCCACCGCACCGCACCTCTCTCTCCCTCTCCCTATAAACGGAAACAGCCGCTCCCCCACCGCGCAAAGACCACCGGAATTTCCACCGAAAAACACCGCCTCCGCACGAGATACTTCCCCACCCGGCACCCGCTGCACGGCGCGCCTTCCGTCCTAAGCAAAGCAACGCAACGCGACGCGAAGAGAAGGAGGTAAACGAGAACACGAGAAGCTAGCTAGCTGCTAGCTCTCAGATCTGTAACCTTAGCGTATCCCTTTCTGGAACCGATCGGATTCTGCTAGGCTGCCGCGACTTGACTTTCTTTCCAGATCCGTCGTGTGTTTCCCAGAATTGAACTGAAGCTAAAGCTGCTTGCTTGCTTGCTTGCGTGTGTGTACTGTGTAGTGATCGGAGGAGGATGAGCACCGTGGCCATGGCGTCGTCGTCGCTGAACCCGAACGCGCCGATGTTCATCCCGGCGGCGTACCGGCGGGTGGAGCACTTCTCGCCCGAGTGGTGGGAGCTCGTCCAGACCACCGCCTGGTTCCGCGACCACTGGTTCCACCAGCACCAGCTCCACGAGGAGTTCTCAACCTTCGCCGAAGACGCCGACGTCGACGCCCTCCTCCCCGACGACCTCCTCGACACCGAGGACCTCTTCTACGCCCCCGATCAGCCCGACCTCCACCAGCACCACAAATCAGCCGGGTTCAGCGGCGACGTGGACGCGGTTCTCAAGGCGCTGAGCCTGAACTCGCCGAGGGAGCAGCCGAGGCGCGGAGAGAAGCCGGCGCAGTACGTCGGCGCCCGCCGCGTCATCAACCAGCCTCGCTAGAGCCTGCCTTCATGGTGAGTGAGCCTGCGATGGTGATGGTGCAGAGCTAAAGGAGCTGCCTTTGTGTGTCGCTGCTGCTGCTGTGTAGTCTCTACTCTGTGTTGTGTAACCTCTGAAGATGAGTTTAGCTTCTGCTTCTGTGTATACAACTCAAAAAGGAAGGGGGAGAAAAGGCAGGTGTCTAGTGCCTTTCCCTTGTAGCTTCTCCTGTCCAGGTCCATCCAAATGTGTTAGAAAAAAAAAAGAAGCAAAAATAGAGTGATGTAGAATCTTGTGTACTTCTCCCCCCTTGTTAATGTTGGATATAATTAAGGTGGCAAGCAGTCTAATGCCAGACCTTTTCACCAGTGCTTCTTCCTTTGCTTTCTACTGAGTTTGGGAACATGTTCTTTTTCCTGATTTCTTTCCTCTGCTCTGTTTGAGATTGAAAGTTGGAACCATGGTCCTTCAACATGTGTGATGAATGGTGATGGTGATTTTGCTTGATTTGTTTCTTGCTTTCATGTTGACATCAAGAGCTTACATGGGAGTGATTGGTCAGGAAATATGATGTATTAATTTGGTGGTTTCTAGTTCTTGCAAAGAGGTGGTCAGGAAATATGATGTATTAATTTTTTCCTCTCAAATGAAGAGCTTGCATCACGAGCATGCCAGCTAAGAAATACAGGCATGCATCTTAATCATGTGAAAACTGTCATTTAAGTTAATAGTTTCAGACGCAACAAGAGATACATATATGGTTTCTAAAATAAAAAAAGGAAAGCAGTATGCAACATGGAGAAGATGGCACAACAAGCTCTGCTTTCCTATGGCTTGAACAGAAATATAGTTCGTACAGCAGTCAAGTTTCAACTTTCAAGTATCAATGTCAAGCCATGAAGCCAAGTGGCACTACGTCTAAGCTATTAAAATGAAGTGGATACCAGATAACGTGTTTGAATGGTTAGTGGTCTGCACGCACGGAGAAGGAAAGCGAATTCAGAAGGAATTGTTCAAAGTATTCTATACAAGTCAATAGGTCAACAATAGATAATACTGCTAATATATTGAGTTTTGACTACTTGACAATACCACGTAGCAAATTTGAAAATAAAAACACCCTATGACCACCACAATTATTGCACATCATGTTTAGGGCTTGTTTCTTCGACGCAAACAACAGACAAGTTAGGGACTGTTTGGTTCGTGGCACAATGAGTCAAGTCAAAATTTGACAAAAATACAATTTGGTAAAAAGAACGATGTTTGGATTTTTCGGCATTACCGAAATTTCGGTGAGCGATTTCCTTGCACGCTCAGATTGTTCGCGTGTGACATTGGATTTCGTTGGCGTTACCAATTTTTTATTAGCAGTACCAAATATTGATAGCAAACTAATTTTTTTGTTAGCAGTACCAAATATTGATAGCAAACCAAACGATAGTCAACTTTTATCAGCGTTACCAAAATTTAGGTTGGTGTAGCAGACCAAACAGGCCGTCGGTGCTCAGAATACCAATGGAATGTGTGTTGTGAGCCAATAGACTAAACTAAATCAATGGTAGGAATAATAACCAGTAACAATTCATTTTAGTTCTTGCCTTTACACAGCTTTTCCATGACTAGGTAACATTAGTTTCAGGTGCCTAACATAGCAGTTCAAATTTCTGTGGGCACGAAGTGCAGGTCAGAATAATTATAGGCCTATCCTATGCTAGCAAACAAAACAAGAGGTCATGTCAGATGACATCGGCAGCCTGGTAACTTCCTGGATATGTTGTGTCTCTAGCCGTCAAGTAGGACCACGTGAGAAGGATATGACACCACGAAAAGGATTTGCCTTGAAGCTTTCCAAACTGATCAATTATGCTTGCAAGGCAATGAGCCAACGACACTATCTTAACCATGCCCTGCGAACCTTGGCACTCTCTCAAAGAAGAAAAACATGGCACATGGCCATGCTGAATCTTATGCCTCATTCATCCAGCCCAGAGCTACCCTCCTGTGTCTCTGTCGTCGCTTGGCCGATCTCATTCATCGTCGAGATGCATCGCCATAACGCAACACACAGGAGCTGAGAAACAGGGGACATTCTCGGGGTAAGATGCCAAGAAGAGCAGTTGCATTTTACAAAACCTAAAAAAAACAAACATCCCCCCTCACTACGTGATCAAGCATACATATAAATAAACAGAGGCAACCGGGGTACTTCAACACAGGATTCTGCGGTTACACGGCAGCTACATTAACAGGACGACAGCTAGAGAGTATATTTTGGCCGTTGAAGCAATAAGAGGAAGGGCTAGCTAATCAAGTGCGTAGCAATACCAAACTTATACTTGTTTGTACAACAGGACATATGCTTGGTCATGCAAGGCCTTGTTCACACTGACAGGCGTGACAATGTTATCATCGAACCGAAGCCACTGCCCGCCGGCATACTTCGCATCAGCCGTGTAATGCCCCCTGGACGGGCCGGTCCCGTGGTGAGTGATTGTTGCAACAAGCTCATATCTTCTACCCTGCATCAGAAGAATGACGAGCTGTTAGATGGAGTGATTCACAAGTATGACCGAGAAACAAATGCTGTGTCGGTTTTTATCCGTGTTGAGTACACATAAATTTGTCTCCAGTGCGTTAGAACATATTGATGCCCTAAGAAATGCTGATGGTTGCATAAGCTTAACACATGCTTAAAGATACTAATCATACATGCCCAACGATTAGGATAAACAAGACAAGGCTGCTTTCATGGAGGGAAAATAGAACGATAAAAGCATGCTCGCAAATCATTAACTAAATAGAAGAGACAACAAATATATCCAGCAAATTATTACCTCTGACGATGGCGAGATAAGTAGATCACGGCTAAGAACCAGTTCGAGAGGGAAGTAGAGTGGCTTGTAGAGTTTAGTACACCCATGATTTCCATAACTGAACCTCTTCAAGTGTAGTATCATTATCTTCGAAAGTGTATGTATCTTGACTAATTTCCTAGCCGTCACCACTCCGGCCTGCAAGATCAAGTTTGATCCATTATAATTGTAACTGGTTGCAATAAGATAATAACTCCATCTATTTTATCAAAGAAGAATCATTTATGGCACTGAAGAGATAAAAAGCACACAGAAAAGTATAATTCAACAACAAAACTTCAAGTTATAGCAACTTAAACAGAAGACTAACATTCAAACAAAAGATGGGTAAATTGGCAGGGTATAATCCATCTGGTTGGAAGGAAAATGTAAATATGCACGTCTTCAATACAAAAAGGCAACCGACCAACAATAAAGTTGTAAGGCAGTCTAGAAATGCATCACAAAGGGATGATGTTTCTGCAAAATGCTGAAATGCATGATGTTGCTTGTATGTAAAATAATCGTTGTAATAATTTAAGCAATTCACAAATGATTTAAGTAGTTACAAAATTCAAGTCAAATTACTGAACACAAATTTTGACAAGCTACCTTTCCAGCAGCTGTTCTGTATCCTTCTAAAGACTCAGGAGCGGAAAACAGACGCAGTGCATCGTCAAGCGTCCGAACGGCATCTGGGAATATATCAAGATGGAGCAGCAGGAAAGGCTGAACGGTAGCTGACGCTTTGTTACCTGACAGATGCAAGAATAGTCTATCAGTATACAACACGAGAAAGGAGGATAGCAAAACTGCACAATTGGACCTACTCAAGCATAGGTTTTACCCTATGGCTAATTATTAACCCAACAATGCTAATCATGGTTTCATATTGCAGTGGGAAAACATATAAGTAGTTGTACAAACTCTGTTAACTTACAGGATTCATATGCATGAACTAACTGATATATGACCTCCTTGTTGAGACAATTAATCTATGAGTGGCAATATTCACATACATTATGTTTAGAACTTCAATGAAATTAGTTGGTCAAGTGGCGACGATGACAATAATACAGGATTCTGACAACTATGATAAGCAACTTCATATGACAAATGAATAGTTTTATACATCCTTTTTCGTTTTAGTTAAGTTCAAGATATGTTTTTTCCTTGACAGCATTTATGCATGATTAAAAAACACCATTTACAGTACAAGCTAATAAGTAATGACCCTGATGTTGGGTTGGGTACGATAGAGATAAAAAAAGTAATGACACCAAGGGGCAAAAAATAATAATGATGTGATCACCAGGGCTAATTATTCAAGAAACATTAAATAATAAATAACCCAGGTAAAGATGTGTTATTCTCAGCACAAGAAAAAGTTACCTGTAGCTTTCACGAGGCTTTGTAGCTGACCTCCAAAAATAGCACTTAGCTCGGAGGGAACAAAACTCTGAGTTCTCATGATTGCAGATTTGTTCTTCCTTCCAACAGTCTCCCAATCATCATCATCAGCAGAAGAAACAACCATTCCCTCCTTTGAATTTGAACCATTGCCATTAAGCTTCAACAGTTCATCATGCATTCTATCCATGGCAAAACTTAAAAACTCCTGAGCATCTTCTTGCCTGCAGAAATGCATAGCATCTGAGAATCATAAGCTGAAACAAGAAGCTTTATTGCTAGGGTGATAAACACTCAATACTGGACATTTACAGTAACACAAAGAAGTCAATAGAGAACAACATGCATAATGTCCATACATGATGTGATGAAGCGAACTGTTTTGTTTCAATAAACTTCATAACCAAGACGACACCTATGCCCAATTTCATGATCCACACGTAGACCCTTATCCAGCGGATTCAAAAATAGGATTTTGTTGGGGGGGCTCTGAAGCATCGTGTGATCATGCTCATAAGCATTGCTGCTAACTTTAACAAGCTAAATTTGGTTTCCAGTAAAGAACAAAACTAGAGATATGATAGCACTAATGGGATCAGCTAAACACCTGACAATTAGCACTGCCACCCATGTCTTGCTAGACTAGATGAGGCTAAAGAAGCCTAAAAAACTTATGGCTATCCTCAATAGCACCCATAACATCAGCATTCACAACTTCATGAATTTCACTTCCTCATAAGAAAAATTAATAGCCAAGAACAGCACCAGCAAGCACTTACCTTGGCCGAGCAAATGTTCCGGTCGGCACATCTGGAGTAAAGTTTCTCAGAACAGGATCAAACATGGCAGGATTAAGTGCTTTTGCAGCTACCATAGCAACGTTCTCACTTTTCTTCATATTTGGCTCGTCAAGCACATCAAATTGAGATATGAACTCAACAAATGCACTCAATGTTGGGTAACCAACCTAACATGAAAGAACTAGTCAGAAAAAAATCCAACGAAATAAGCACGAACAAACATTAAACTGATTTGTTCAGGTAGTACCTTAGGTATACTCCGATTCCTCAGGTCCTGTAAAAGCTGAACAAAAGGCAAGCATGAAAGCAACGCCTGCAAGGTCGCATTCAGGAAGCATATATTTCCTGTATTCTTCAAACCATGAGGAAGCAATGGCTTGTTCTGAAAGGCTTTCTTATTTAAGCTTGTGATAGCCTCATCTACTGCAGCTGCAACAATAGGTGTATCAACAACTGTGTTTCCATTTTCAGTTATTTCCATAACTGAACTACTGCTTTGAGTGCATTTGATCCCCTCATGGTGCACCTCTGGCCTTGCGAGTGGTGCTGAACTGCTGACATTATTGACAGGCATGCTTGAAGGAGCCACACCTCCAGTCTTCTTTACATTCTCGAGGACACCATTGTTAGGAGAAACATTGGCAGTGGGAAATCCATTGAACAGCACCGGCCCACCATTTGTTACACTAGATGTTACAGTTTCCTTTTTATTACTGCATACATTATCCTTTGTAACGACTTTGTTCTGGCCATCTGTTGATTTTGCTGGATGAAGAGCACCTTTGCTAATAGGATTTGATGCTTTTTTTAAACTTAGCACTGAAAAATTCAGCGACCCAAACTGGATCTCAGGTAGTTCCCATGTTTTCTCCGCACTTTTAGTATTACTTATACCAGGTTGCCCCTGGAACAACTTAGTCTCGTCCTCTGTGAAGGACCCGAATAAGACAACCTGCATTACAAAAGCAACTATATGATGAGAAAAATCAGGACTACTTGAACAATTTTGAGCATGAACACATGTGGTGCATCCAAACAACAACTATATCAAAGTATTTGTATTGACATTTGACAGCCCTGCCTATATAATGCTACTTTCAGGAGTAGCTGTACGGATTTAAGGAAAACTCTAGCTTCAACTTTAGTTTTCCAATGGAACTAATGTCCTTGTGTCACGCACTCGGCGTACCTTCAAATGAACAGTTCAAGCACTAATCATTTACCTAACCCCTAAACTGGATCGCAGTAGTATTACATCAGCAGTGCTAGCACTCCAAAACCGCATCAATTCACTGAAACCCAAAGCAGCAACCGCCTCGCCCACTTTAATGCGCCACAGCATCGCAGCAGCGGCAGTGCCGAGAGTTAAACCACGCAATCACGCCGTAATCAATGTCAATGTGCACGCGAGGTTAGATGGATGGATGGATACCTTGTCGCCGCCGCTCATCTCGGCTGCGGTGAAGACACCAGGTGCTGGACGCCGGCAGGGGTGGAAGTGGCCTCTAGGGGAAACTCTTGGGAGCTCTGCGACCGTGGGCAGAGGAAGCCGAGGCGGCGGGTGGGAGACATCAAAGGCGGCGACGGCGGGGGGCGGGCGCCGAGGGGTTGGCCGCGAGACCGACTACACGGCGCGGAAGCAGGCGGTCACGGAAAGCGCGTCCGGGGGTGGGACGGCGGCGCCGATGCCTAGGGTTTGGATTTGGGGTGTGGTTTTGGCGTTGGGAGAGGGGACTTGGGACTTGCGAGGAAGGAGGCGGCGGTCGCCTTGCCTGCGTCTGCGCCGCGCCGCGCGATTTTATTGGATGCCCGCGCCCGCGATGCGACACGGTTGGGTTGGTGAACTCAATCGACTCGGCGTGTTTCGGAGATGTCTCACGATGTATGTAAATGTAATGTACCCACACCCTCCTCTTTTTTTTTTTACCGCCCGTTTTGGGCCATCTTTTATATACATCTTTGACCATTAAATCAAAACAATACTTTCTCATCAGGGTATATTCAATAATATATTTATTGTCGTCTCTTAAATATGACACGCTAACAAAATCCTACATAAAAGAGGAAGAGAAAGGAGAGAGAGCACATATCGTCTCTCTCTTCCTGAAGAGACTGTCGTGCACACAAAATAAGATATAATATATTAATCTACTCTAGTTGATATGTAGATCTGTTTAAAAAAAATTATAAAATATAAATATCTAGATGCTATCTGGAGATGCCCTCGGTAGCTTACAGGTCGTCCTCCACAATTCTTTCCAACACAACCGTCCGTCGCATCGCCGAGTACAATTCCACGCATGATTCCTACACGAGCCCCTGCAGCCAATGGGAGCCCTCCACGTCATCCCTCGGCCGCCTCTATAAAGCCCCGCCCCTCCGAACTCGCCGACCCCATCGCCGGCGACCAGACCACCACCGCTACACCCACCTACGTCGAGGTCTCGAACAACCAACTCGTCGCGAGCGACTTCACCGAACCCGTCCTCCCATGGACGTCCGCCGCAGGCCCGCGCCGCCGGAGGACCTGGTCCTCCGGCCGCCGAACCTGCGCGTAGTCGCCGCGGCGATGGTGGCCTTCCTCGCGCCCTTCTCGTACCTGGCGTTCGTGCACTACCCCCTGGATGCCTACCTGCGGCGATCCATCCTCATATGCGGGGCCATGAGCCTCGGCGGCTTCTTCGTCGCGCTCCGCCTCATCCCCGTCGCCGCCCGCTACCTCCTCCGCCGCGGGATGTGGGGAAAGGACATCAACAAGATAGGCTTGCCCCTGGGCGCGATCACAGTGTGAGCCACAAGTACAATGTAGAAAAGTTGCCGTACGTGTAGCCTGTGTGTTTTAGATGTAGTGTTGCAAATGCCATTGCTCTGGCTGTAGAATCAACTCCATTTGAGCGTTTGGCGTCAGGATTTAGGTGTCATTGCTGCGGGTCTACTGTTGCAAACCGTGCAGCTTCAGGGAGGGGGGTTTTAACTTGAGGAATGGGAAGCTGTTGCATCGGTAGCTGTTACGATTTGGTGGGTAGCTGTGACGTACTAGAAGTGATTTCAGCTCAATTGAAGTCAATCTTTTCGGGATTAGACATCATAGTCGTAGAGGCTAAACTAACTTCTTCTTCTTTTTGAGTTCTAGTGCCATAATTCGGAAACTAGAGCTTGTCTTGGGATAACAGCTCAAGTTGGAGTTTCCTCCAGCGATGGCTGCTGCTATTTGTTGGTAGTTGTTGATTGTGGAAGTTGATCCATCTTAATTGAAGTGTTCTACTTTACCAGTTTGAATCGAAGTTATCTTGTAGGATTTGAAGCTAGAAGTTGGTTTATATGAAATCTGGAAGAGTAAATTAGTTCTAGAAAAGTAGACCTAGCTTAATTGAAGAATCTAAGCTCTTAAATTGGGACGTCTAGTTTTACTGATGTATTGAAGCGGCAATAGAATTCCAATTTTGCATGTGCGTTTTAATCATATTTCCTCACCTTTTTGTGATTTTTGACTTGATATGTTGCCAAGGGATGCCATGCAAAGCATTTCCTTAATCTGGCATGCCTACATCTAGTGTTGATGCACCATTTCATCTCCTTATGTTTAGTGTGAACCAAAATGATACATTAGGTGATCAGCAATCTCATATTTTAGAACAAGAAATGCTTGGTCTTTCTTTGTCCACTGTATGCCCTTCACATGGAATCTTTAACAGGATCTGACTGGAGGTATAAAGCTGGGAGTTTGCATTCTTGCTTGTCTAAACATTGTACTTGTTTTTGCAGGCCTGAGGCACTGGGCATTGTTGTTGGGATTGTCTACTTGGTCATTGCTATTCTATTTCAACAATTCAACTTCACAGCGGACTCCATTGTATGTTTATGACTAGCAAATATTGTTTTGGCATTAACAAATTATGTGGTATGTTCTGAAACATGTGTTACAGTTACTTTTGTTGACTTTCTTGTTGCAGTGGCTTGTTGAATATAATGCAGCATTAGCATCAGTCTGCTTTATGATTCTTCTTGGATTTATCGACGATGTTCTTGATGTTCCATGGAGAGTGTATGTTCTTTTTCATAATGTCTTTCAGTTCACTTGTTTGGTGCTGTGCTATTTCTTTCTCGTTTCTAATAAATTGATTTTGGAATGGCCTATATTGAACAGGAAACTGCTGCTGCCCACAATTGCAGCACTTCCTCTGTTGATGGCATATGCTGGTGGTACTTTCATCAGCATTCCAAAGCCTCTAGCATCTTATGTTGGAGTAGCAGTTCTGGAGTTAGGTATGTTCATAAATCCAAAATAATTGAATTTTGATAAGGTGGATATTAAAGTAGTTGCACAATACTGAGGTAGGGTTGTGCAGCACTGATGATTTTTATCGTTGTAACAACAGTCAAGTGCATTTTTAGATTCCTTTTCAAAATAATTGGGGAAATGTCAGCAGATCTCACTATAAACTTTTTATTATGCAGTTGTTACTTGTTAGACATTATCTCTTAATCATAATTCATAAGATAGAATATGATTATCAGTGATTATGTGTATCAGTACCCCATTGTATCAAGTGTAGCGACTAGCAATTATTGGATCTTGATGCTGTTTTATTTTGCCCTTCATTTCTAGGCCGAGGTCCCTTGTAAGTCTTTAGGTTTTCCATTGTCTGAAATAAGCCCTCAACTTTGGATCTTGGTTCAAATAAATATCTCCATGTCAATAATATGTGGATCTGTGCCCCGCAGGTCAGTGACACTAAATTTTATAATCTTTTAAACAGAGGCTTTTGCGGGACAGTGTTTAGAGTCTTTTGGAGGCTCGTGAAAAATTGAGGGCTTAAAAGGGACCCTGAGTCCCTGATCCAGAGTTGAGGACTATGGCTGACTTTGTTATATCATAGGGATGGATGTTGTGTCCATATTGGCAATGTTAAGTGCTTGCTGTGTGGATGTGGACTCCTAGATATACTAGGTGATGATCTGCCTTCAGCATTCATTCCAGTGAACTACTTTAAATGTTTATTCTAAGACAAGTAACCTAAAATTGTCAAAAGTAGAATGAATGAAAGAAGAGATTTATGAGCCAGCACTGCTGAGATATACTGCTGCATGTTTACTTATTTCCTTTTTGTATGTAAGTTCTACTCAAAATTTAACTCTCTGTAGATGAGCCATGTTTTATATTCTATCAGCACTAGCTATCCTATACACGGATCTCTGGTTTCTTTGGCATGCAGGTTGGATGTACAAGCTCTTCATGCTCTTGTTAGCAGTTTTTTGTACAAATTCAATCAATATACATGCTGGCCTGAATGGTCTTGAAGTTGGGCAGACAGTTGTTATATCTGCTGCGGTATGAACAGCATATATTCCTTATACTCATGAGAAATACATAGCTCTTGAGTACTATTTGTTGAGTATTTGGGCTGTAGAGTGTGTGTGTTACATGCTGGCCCATGTGGCCCATGTACTTTTGTATGTATAGCAAAGTGAGCAAGTGAGATACAACAAGAAATATTTTCCCAAAACAACACTATTCATCTACTGATGATGTATATCATTTTTCCAGGTTTTGATACATAATGTAATGCGCATAGGATCTTCTACAGACCTTGAATCTCAGCAAGCTCATGCATTCTCTATTTATCTTGTCCTGCCTTTCCTGACCACTTCATTAGCTTTGCTAGCCTTTAACTGGTAAGGACCTTGAGAAGCATGCTACCTCTATTTAAATCAAAGTTTTTTTTACCCTTTTTAAGAAAGCATCACTTTGTATGTGTATGCATCAGGTATCCTTCATCTGTTTTCGTTGGTGATACCTACACCTATTTTGCTGGAATGGCTTTGGCTGTGGTGGGAATTTTGGGGCATTTCAGGTAAAACATCCTCAGTTATCTCCCGCAAGTTTCACTATTTTATTATTTATCAATCAAGAACACCTAGTCAGCTTAGTCTGCATTTGGCTGTTTGTGGTATGGAATGATATGCAATTAGCTGCCTACTTTCTGTAGTCAATTACATCCAACTTGTTCTGGGCACATGTGCGTAAAAGTATTTTCCCTTTTTCTTTTTTGCTTTCTTCTGCTGCACATTAGTAAAGCGAGTAAAAAAAATTATGGGGAAAGAAGGTTTTCTTTTGTGTGTGGTGTTGGATGTTGGGGGGTTGGGGGGGGGGGGTGTTCATTATGAAATTTGGCAGTGCTTTCAGTAGCCAGCAGAGTTTCAGTTGGATTTGGCATCTGGTTTCTAGTACGTTGCCTGTCGAACCTCCAATGTTCATATATTTGACTATATATCTTGATAGCCTGACTGTTTAGGGCTTGTAGGACAGTAGGCTGGAAGAATTATCTTGGCTGTGAACACAAACTTTTCTGGTGCCATCAATACTTTTTATGCACATCCATCTGATATTCGTACCATATGCTAGTAGTGTATACAGTTTGCTTTACCCATTATTGATTCATAACTGCAGCTGATTAATAACTGTTTTCTGTTTGCAGTGAGACATTATTGCTCTTCTTTTTACCTCAAGTTCTTAATTTCTTGTGCTCAGTCCCACAGGTTCGGAGAAATTCATTTCTTTATTTACCTCTTCATTGATACAGTTTCTCTTTAGTTGATTAGGTATTTTGGTCTGCTTATGCTTCAAACTTATGTCTCTATTTTTCTACAGCTCTTTCACTTTGTTCCTTGCCCAAGACATAGGTTGCCAAGGTACTGATGTATTTCCTTGATCTGAAACTATCAAGAACTTATTGCAATGTGGTTTTGAGCTTTTAATAAGATTTCTGAAATGTGCTTGCATCTGTAGGTTTGATCCTCGAACAGGATTGTTGACTGGTACGAAAGACGGTAATCTTGTCAACATATTCCTTAGGTTATTTGGAAGGTGCTCAGAGAAGTCCCTTTGCATAAGGCTCCTTATATTTCAGGTAAAATCGAAATGCATTGCTTCCGCAAACTACTAATTTCATTTTGTTGCATTTTTCCCCTTGTCTTTGGAAGATATCATGAACTAGTTGACATTTCCAAACACACTCCATTATTTTCTAGCAGCAATAAAACTTAAGAAAGAACAACAATGCAAGATCCCGTGGTCACATGAGAACTCAGCATAACTATTTACAAGTTACAGCCTTATTATAGCCTACTCAATCCAAATCAGCTGAGAAGTCTAATATATATTGGTGTCACTAGCTATGGTGTTTGGTGCCACACTGCTGGCACTTGTGGCCGAAATTCAACAAAATTAGACTTAAAATATACCAAATTTGGCCAGCAGCTTGCAACGCGAGGAATCAAGGGCAGTGTTATGTTTTCTGTGGTTCACGATAACGTTGCATGAAATTAGCTGTTTTTAATGCTCAAGTTCTTCTTGTATGGGAGATGTCCTACTTATTGCTAAACTTCGTTGTAGTGTTCAGCACAGACATATCAAAACTCAAGGAAATATCCACAACAAAAAATTCCAGCTAAACTTGTGCTTTAGGTGGTCATTAGATTTCCTTCAAGCTATTAACTTGAGTTGGACAACTCATTTGCTCCTATGGTGGTTTAAATGGAAGCAGTTTCTAGATATCTCGACTTTGATATCCTTGTTACTTGAAGATACCATTGTAGTCCCCATGCAAAGTATCTATTTTGATGGACGGTCACATAAAAAAATTTGTACTAAGAACTTTAGCACTGTCCATTTTCCTTTCTAACCTTCGTCCTTTTTGTGTGAATTTCGACCTGAGGTAGTAACCCCTTGTGTCTTCATGTCTGGCAGGCTCTGTCATGCCTATTCTGCTTTTGGCTGAGATACATGCTTACTGGATGGTACAAATGATTACCTGGAAGAGACTCTTCATCTCATCGGTTTCCATGACACAAATCAAAATTTGTTGCATCTGATGGCTGTTTTTATGTCAGCATATTTGTAGAGTAATAATAACCAAAGCTTTCCAATAGGAGTTACTGATGGAAGAACACTTTATATTCACAATGTTGCCTGACTTGCAACTTCCCCTTGCATCTAGCTATCTCTAGCCTTGGAATTTGCCCCCATTTTTGTACTAACTTCAGAAGATTTGTGACCTAAAAAAGAGGTAACCATGTACAATGACTTGAAGGAAGCTTCTCGCGCTAATTATCTGAAAACTTATGATGGTGATGTTTTAGAGGTTTTATATGTTGTCGCACGTTGTGCGGTATTGGTGATAGCCCACAGTGCAGATTGCACCGAATTTTCATTAGGAAGTCAGAACATGTGTAAAATATAATCCTGAATAACAACGAGAGGTAGCCTACATACATATATTTGTGCATCAGTTTCCCCAAGTATTTAGGCGTGCATGGTCAAATTTCACGAGTCCCATTTCTTCTCAATGGCTCAAGTGTATACGTCCATGCAATTTAGAAGCCCTATCAACGCGGAGATTGGCATATCAGACAACATATCAAACGATGTCAATGGTCAGATGACGACACAAGTAGAGAACATTGCTGTGTCACCCAAGAGTCAGATCATGTGATGTGCATATCAGACAACATATCAAATGCTTGTTTGGATGCTAGAGGGTAAAATTCTAAGGAAGAAAATCTCAAGTGGGATTTTGAATGGCATATAGAATCTCTCTCAATCCCTAGGGAAATCTTTCCGTTCAGGAATAAAATCCCTGTTGCTGTTTGGGAATAACAGGGATAAAAACTCTGGCCATAAAAAAATTAAAGAAATCGTAAAATTAAAAAACAATAGCTACAATTAAACAACTCAAACATGGCATTCACGTTTTTGAATATTTATCTCAAAAACTTTCGAAGATACACAATTCAAATGATATAATAACTAATTCTTGCCGTCTCGCTGGATTAGCCATTGGCTCGCCGTCAAACATGTGACATGATTTCCTCCAAGACCATAGTTGCAATTCTCAGCAAATCCATATAGAAATGAGTTCTCCAATTTGTCATCATCTCACATGGCAACATAAGGGAATGACATGGAAACTCGGATCTTGCGAAGGAGAGCTGGTAAAAAACATAGATGTTAGAAATTAGAAAATCATATATGATATTGATAAGCGAAGGAGGAGGGGTCTGTGAGCAAGAATGATGTGACTACCTTCATCGTCTCGCTAAATTTGGATCATCTTGTTTATCTTTAGAGATGTCCGATGATTGTAGCTAAGGGAGTAATATTACTCATTGGTCAGTGCCAACTGAAGCAACAAAACTGGACATAGCATCTTCAATGTAAAGAACTGAAATAATTTTTGCTACGCAGATTGAATCATGGAGAATTTGGAAAATATAATGGCCTTCCGGAATTGGTCAATACCATCGAGCAGAAATATCATCTATTTCGATTTTTTTAATAGATGATCACTGATTTGATAAAATGTGCATGTAATGCAACCAGTGAATACCCAAAAGATTAGTTCATAAACAGTACCAAATGGATGGGAATCAAATAAGTACCTTTGATCCAAGAAAAAGAACTACAAAATCAACATTCTTTTGAGGATCCTCCCTTGAAAATTAGCAACAAAACCACAACACGATGAATTGTTAACTTTGTGTATAACAAGAAGTCATAGTTCAATAAAGTTTGATGTGAACTTAAGTTCCACCAATTGGGATATTGGTGGGAAACTCACCACCAAGTTTGACCAGCCACCTTCCTCAAGAACAACTTTAGCTAAGCTCTTTGGGGAGATTGTCTGATAGTGGACTACTTCTTTGGCCTAATTGGAACAGAATCTGGAGATAAAGATAAAGGTAAATGAAAAGTTATCTAAACCACTAAACCAAGATATGGTTGCTAAAACTAATGAGCGAACGGTCAACAAATATATCCCGGCCATGTAAACAAATTCAAAAAAAAATCGTAAAATTCATAAACAATAGCATAATTAAACAATCACAGAGTATGTAATAGCACAAAAAAAATTAGTTGTTAAGTGAAAACCTCAACCCCAAAACAGAAAATTGAATTTAAACCGAGTTTAAAAAGAAAAATAAAATAAAATAAATTGATATCTCAAAAGTGCAGCGTGTGCCAAAACCACTCGGCTCATCCCGGCTTCTCCCTTTTCTTTTTTCTCTTTCTCTTTCCTCTTTATTTTCCTTTTTATCCTTTTTATCCTCTTTCCTCCATTTTCCTCCCCAGCCCACCCACCAGCCTCACTTTCTCCTTCCTCCCTTCCTCTTCTCCTCTGCCTATCAACGCCCTCACCGCGCTACCCATGCCGCCAACCAAATGCCCCTGTCGCCGCCGCTGGAGCCACGTCCTCCGCTTCACATCACTCGTCAGCGCCCATGTGTCGCACTGCCACGCCGTCGCCAGGCACAGGAGCCGCTCATGCCGGCGTGCCACCAAACTCATGAGAAATAGCGCCCTGCTTTGATCTACTTAAACCATGCCCGAGCTGCACCGGGTTCACCCCCTCCTCTGTGCCCCCTTCATCACCCTACCTCTCTCGCCCTCTCTTCCATCCCCCAATGACTTTGCTCCCTCCCCAAGCCCGTAGTGTCGTGCCGTCCGCACTAGCCGCTGCCGTTCCAGCCACCTCGGTGACCTCCTCCCCAAATCAACCGCATCACGCTGTGTTCCACAACTTCAGGAGCATAACCCCTCAACCGATTTTGGGATACCTCCACCAGAGTGCCATGTGCCTTCCTTCTTCTCCAACTTCAGCCAAAAGCGCCTCCGCTGCCGTCATCCCTTCTCTATTGAGCCATCCTTAAACCCCTCCCTCCTGGAGCACCTCCTCACCTCCCCCAACCTCCCCGGTTCTCCCCACCACCCACTACGGGCCCTCCTTCCCCCATAGCACTGTCGCCACGACGGACCCGCCGCATCGTCGGCTCGCCTCCGGCCCCCTCGGCCTTCACCAACCACTTGGGTGAGTCCCTCACCTCAGAGATTCTCGTGCTTCCCTATTCGCTCGCTTCCCCACGCCCCGCCACAGACGCCAAGATCGCCGCTATGGATCACCTCCCGCCGCGACATCACCACCACTGGAATCGCCTCCCTGGCCCTGTTCCATTTTACCCATCCACGACCATCGTCATCACCTCTTCCGTTGGCGCCGCCCTCGTCACCGCTGCTTGCCTTGCCTCCTATGTTCTACCTCTGTTCTCCCCTCTCTGTTGCTCTCTGTGTCCTTCTCCCTTTCTCTATGACAGTGGGGTCCATTTGTAGATATCAACAGTGGCGGATCTGGGCCTCGGGTCGTCGGGGCAATGGCCCGAGGCCCTGCACAAAATTGCTCCTTGTGTTACTTTTTCTTGTCCACAGGAATCGATTCTCTCATGCAGTTTCTGCTAGGCTGGCCCGAGGCCCGGTCACAGGCTGGCTACGCCCTTGGGTATCAAGGTAGTAGTTAGTGTGGTACGAGAGAGCAACCGGGCAAGGGGCCACACATAGTTAGTAAGATGCATCATCAATTTGTATCAATTAAAGGAATAAACTAGAGTTAGAAGAAATAATTTGTGTTTAATTAACCAAATAGTGCAATACCAGTAGGTCACATGGTAATTAAAAATTGTTAGAAGCACAAATAGATGACTCAATGAACCCACTAAAGCCAATGTGTTGTAAATAAACATATGATCATTTTAGGTCATTGACTATATATCAAGCATAGATTTGATTAGAGATAGGTTTACATGAAATAGTAAACTATGTCCTAGGAATCTTGCAACTATGATTGACCTCCACTTAACAGCCCCAAAGTATGGTCTAAGATCATATACATTTAGGAATTGACCCCGAAGAATTGGCATGACACTAAGTAATAATCCTAAGACCCCCTTGGCATAAGGGTTAACTAAGTCCGAATGCATGAGTAGCTATTAACCCTAGGTCGTCTACAATGACTAAGTCGAGAGGTAGCTCAGTCAACAAGCATAGATCAATTAAAACATGATATGTCGAGTATGTCTCACACGTACCTAGGTTTTACCTAGAATTAGGAGCCAAAATATGAAATGCCTGACATATAAGTTCATTAGTACTATTAGATAGTCATAGAGGTTAGTAGTAGCTATGACCTAGCCTGATGCTAGCAGTAGTAATCAAGATGATAGGGTTGATCGCTAAACAATGACTAGTAGGTAAGAGCCCATAGACCTAGTATAGTAAATATCTACTTAAGTAGAAATAGTCATTAGCCGGTGTTGCAGCTAAGGATTAACCTAGTGTGATAGGATTGCTTTAGTGTATGCCAAGCCACGTAAGTAATGAAGCTAACTAAAGATCACCTCAAAGATGAAACTCAAACCTGCAGACACCACTAAATATGTAAGACTGATGTCTAGCCAATGCTTGGGAGTTCCAGCTAAGGCTCATGGAACTTCCTTGATAAATATAAAATAATAAAGAAATCATTAAGTAAACTATACCCCCTGTGTCGGTGAGACTTATGTCTATACTATGTGAACCCTGAACCTACGCATAGGTCTCATCTAACTATCATGAAACTTCTTCGATAAATAGGAAATAATAACTAAAGAAATCATTAGATTAGCTAGGCGCCGCGTGTGAGTAGCGGTGATACGTTCCCAAGTGGGTGATAGTAGTTCAATAACCAATCAACATCGTCTAGGCTCTAGCAATCACCACTCGCTATCCGCTCCCGGTAGAAGTACAAATCGTGACCTGAAGGTGGATCGAAAATCCCACCTAGCAAGGTAATCTCTCCCATCTAGGTAACTGAGGAGGAGTATTCTTATGAATATTCTCTCATCCCGTTGGAGTCCTAACTCCTTGCACTAGCGGACTTTCGAGAGCTCAACCCCTCTCGCCCTCACTCCGGATCAAACGATTACATAACCCTAAGTCTGACTATCAACCCAAAACCCCATCACTAGACCAAAACGAATAGAGTTTGTGTTTATCTACTTTGGTATGAAGTATTTCCTTCATTCCAAATATCCCTGAATGTACTTTATTCCATTTGAAGTATTTTCTTCATCAACTTCCTTTGGTTATACTTCGTTTGAAGTATTTCCTTCATCAACTTCATTTGGTTACACTACGTCTGAAGTATTTCTTCATCAACTCCACTGAGCATGTTTAGTTTCTTCTGGAATGCTTCATTCTTTCAAGATACCGTTAGATATGCTTAGTTTCATTTGAAGTATTTCCTGTTTTACACACTCTTGGGTTGATTGACTTTCATTGAAGTGTTTCCTTTGTTAATTGTCTTTGGATTTATTGGATTTCATTTGGTTGTCCTTTAGACGTTCTTAGGCTCGATTGTATTCCACGTAGTTAGAATCTGAAGCCATGATGGAGCAGCAGCCTGAGACAGAACAAGAACAAGACTAAGGTTATCAGAACATTGAGCAAGGCGAGTCAACACTTCGATCATTTTGCGCCTACTTTCAAATGCAAATTATATTTGATTTAAATTATGAAATTGCATTACTATGATTTATACAAATATGTTGATTTAGCTCATATCTACTACCTTAATGATAATTGTGTATAAACTTCCAATCTATGAACTTGGACACTATCCTTTGTCACCCTAGACTAATGGTATACATACTAGCTACTAAGTCTGTACCTAAGTGTCATGCTTAGCCTTGCTTAGGTACATTGGTATGCGGGCAATGATTTGTCCCGACATCATTTAAAACTGAAAACTGGAATTGGGCAGTCAAGGTTGGAGCCTGGCTGGTATGTTGAGCTAGAAAAGTATTTTAAAATGAAAGAAAACTAAAAAATATTTCGACTTGGGCGGCTGAAAAGAGTGGTGGGTGTTGGGAAGAGCACGACGGAGTGGGTATAAGAAAGTACCGCCCAAATCAATTAAGGACCCGGATCTTGTGATGACCTCTCATGTAAAATCAGTGCAACCATAAATCTATAATGGGTTTGATCTGGCTGATTAATTTGTTTGCCTCATCGCAATTTCACCATTGGTGGGTGTGTGGTGTGGATTAAAGGTAAGGGTGCCACCGAATCACATGGCGCAAGTGGGAGATCTCCCGGGGGTGCGGTCCAAGGAGGTGATACCTAGCGAGTGGGGTTGCGTTGAGGTGAGGCATTGTAATGGCCTTGTGATGATCAACTTAGTCGCACACCTATGGAAGTGTGTCAAGACAGACATTATAAGATGATTGTCTCTTGTAGGTAAAATGTGCAAACTCTGCAGAGTGAGAAAACTATCTGGATAACCGTGTCCACGGTCATGGGCAGTGCCGAGAACTTGCTTGAAGTAGCTTTCATTTTTATAAAACAATTTGTGGGGGGAAATAAAAAGATGCGTTGGAGCACATAGATTTGAGTTCCACATGGTGTATTTTTATTCTGCTTTCGCTGGTGTTTTTTGAAAGATGTTTGGTTTGTCCGGTCATTCTGCAAGTTAAAAGCCGTAAGATATATTTATGTTTTGTTTATTATTATGCAATAGTTTTATATATTCGTGATATGTACTTTATATTCAGTGATGTAATTGTGGGCACTAGCTACTGATCTAGGGACTAGTACTGTGAAAACAGAAGATTTTAAATTTCAAATTTAGGGTTTGACACGAGCGAGCCTAGTGGCCGTACTAGGATTATATATCTAGATTGTTAAGATGACCAGCACATGGGCTCCTTGTATGCGCCGTATGCGGATCGGTAAAAACACTGCGTGAATCGTCTTTGGATGGGTCCAAATCACACGCACAGCCCCTTTGTGGTGACCCGGCCACTTTAGCCTGCAGGGCACTGTTTACATACTCACAACCACTGTTTATACAGTGAATCTAAACAACAATGCATAGCATTCGGATGCGGTGCTCACGTAGAAATGGTCGAGTGAGTCGGTTAACCATTATCGCTGCAGTCTTGAAAAAAGTAAAATCGAACAGGGCGTGTTTCATTCACGGGTATTTTCTGGTATATGTCAATCTTATTAAATATCGAAATACAGTCACATCTAGTTAAATCTTTTTTGGTACCGCTAAAAGAATGACGTAGAGCAATCAGACTACTTTTCATCTTTTTTCCCTAGTAGAAACATTTTGATTACGTGCCTATTTTTACTAGGAGAAGATGGCCAGTGTTATGATTAACTTTTCCGTACTCCGTATTTCATTTTTCGCACACCAATGCACCGCACCACGGCACCATCACAAAATAAAAGGTTACTGTGACACCCCGGTCCAACATGGAGCATAAAGTGTCACTAAATTATACTAACTATCAATTTTAATAATAATTAACACTAAATTACAGCAAACACATCAAAGGTAAAACTCGTCCACGGGTCACAATAACACAAGCATAACGATAAAACAATTATGGATAATTACTTCAAAGGAAGCATGACAAGATAATAATCAAAGATCAACGCAAAACTAATACAATCAAGTCTATTTAATGAATAATTAACTTACAACCTATCAACTAAGGCTAAGCAATAGTATCAATTCCTAGTTATAATTCATCACGTTAATAAACTGTCTCATGATCAATAATTCATGTAATTGAATGAATGATGTGAATCTAAGTGTGCTAGCCCTTTCCATGTGCAGCGTCATCAACGGTCACCTAAAATCAACAATAGAGCAAGGGTAAGTCCACGACTCAGTAAGCACCATAATAAACAATGGGCAATGGTTAATCAACTGTAAACCATATCATCATCAACTGTTTTTCTTTTCTTTATTTTCATACTCAATCTTACAATTCTCTTTTCATTCAATGCATCCCTACACTACATGTCCACATGCATTTCTTTCACGTATACCGGTATAATGTGAATGAACACTCGCGACAATGTTCACTTTCAAGCCTGTCCTCCTTAAGGATCGGGGACCTTCTCCACTCCCGTAGAGTTGTGATCACCATGATCACCTTCTTATGTGCAACGATGCTTATGAATGCATAATTATTCATAGTTTCATCAATATTACCATCATCCGACATTTTCACATCCATTAATACGAATAAAATCATGACCATTCACATTACTTGCAATTAAATAAAATAAAAGCATGAACAATATAATGGTAATGAGTGGTAAAGAATATAGCGATCAACATTAAACACTGCCTACCATGTACTTGACTCTTTATCCCTGTGAAGCTAGATAGCAAAGTGGCGGCAAAGAACTAGAGGCCACACTCCCTGCACAAATAATTCAAAATACATCTCAAAATCATAACATCACAGAACCAATACTTTATTCTAATCGTCCTCACACGTCTACGCCAAACCGACCTAATTAATCCAAAACTACTGGACGCACTACCTATTGTCCCAGTAGTAAAACGACTCAAAATTATTCATTTGAACTCTAAATTAAATTATCTAAGACTTTCTGAAATTCTCATTAAAAAACCTACAACTTCCTAGTTATGATGAACCTCTGATTCTACCGTTTTCTACCCCATTTCTTTACCCGAAGACCATTCCAGAAACTATCAGAATTGTATGTTTCACAATTTTATATCTTTAATTATAAAACTTGAAAATATATGAACAATACTATTTTTGGAAACTACACAAAATTTCTTGGGACTAGCTCAGTGCACAGAGGCCAGACCTCCAGGAGGTCTTTGCGGTCCTCCTGGGAGGTCCTAGCGGACCTCCTCTCGGGACATAACGGGCGGTACTACCGGACCTCCATGTGGTAGTACCGGTTCCCCGAAAGGTCCTACCGGACCTCCCTGAGCTCTCCTGGGGGACTTTTCCCTAGTATATTCCGAGAGGGTCGCTACAGTCGTGCCCAGATCCGTGGTCACCAGCCGCTGGAGCGGTGGAGAGGACGGATTCGGAGCCGTCGTGCCTAGATCCGGAGTCGCCGACGGTGGAGAAGGGCAGAGCTTCGTTGGTGAAGGAGGTGGCCGCCATGCTGACATCAGGAAGCGCCGCCTACATTAGTCCCTCTCCATGGCCAGTCACTGTGCCGCTGTCGCCCGCCATTGCTAGTCACCGCACCGCTGACGCCGCCCGTCGTCAGCGTATGTGGGGGGAGGGGGAGGACGACAGGTTTGATACAAAAGATGGAAGGAGCATAATCGTAGAGGGCGGATCAGAGGCAAGCAGGGCGCAGAGGTGCAGTAGGGGGCGGGCAAAGGCGTGGCGCGGTTGGCATAGTGGTCCCACTGCGTGGGTTCGTAGCATTTTTTTACGTAGTGGGGGTGAGACAATTCTTCCCGCTGCGCGAGAGTAAACTCTTTCTTTTATTAGTTAAGATAATATTAGACCCTTTCAATCTCATGACACATGGCAATATAAATTAACCACCTCTTTGCATGTCCATATAGAAATAAATCCTATGAGATATACACACGTGTGTGTGCATTAGTGAGAAAACGTGTGTCCACGCTCTTTGAGATACTGGATACCTCCGCTTGAGAGCTAGCGTGTATAGTAGTAGGACATATGCTGTGAGTGTGTCCTCAGCTTTAGTCTCAAAGAAAAAAAAATAGGAGTGCACAGTTTATTAGAAAATAGCGGCCAATAAATGACATCCAAATTTCAAAGATGTAGCTCAATTAATGAATGCTTGGTTCGTGAGTACTAGTGACAATATAACATCAATGCAGCAGAGAATATCAATATAACATCAATGCAGCAGAGAATATCTTTGATTTAGTTGATGCAGCAGAGAATATCTTTGATTTATTACGTTGTACTTATTAGGACAACAAGCAAAGATACAGTTTAATGGAGAGCGATAATTAATCGTCCAACATATGTATGCTCTTCCTCTATATAAGTAAGGCCGAATGAGCATTGCAAGTTTGCAACCACACATCGAAACAGAAGAAGAAGAAGAAGCAGCAGCAGCAGGAGGAGGAGGAGGAGGAGAGACATAAGAAAGAAAAATTAAGCAGTTGGTAGCTGAATCCTCACCTCCTCATGGTGCTTCTGAAGAAGGGCAGTGCTAGGGTTCTATTCTTGGTGGCTTATGTGGTCATTGCTATGGTCTTATCATCCTGTCATGCATGTAAGCCCTTATCTTAATTTCATTGCTTTATTTAACATAGCCATCTAATTTAATTTGTGTGTACTAAATGGGTTGCACTGTGCACAGCTGAGAAGATAAATGAAGACTGTTACACACTCCCAAACTGCACGCTCGAGGGATGCAAGGAAGATTGCAGAGCCACACATCACGACCCGGAACACGCTTATTGCAGAGAGATACATCGATGTTGCTGCCAATTTTTTGGTACAGACGACGCTAATGGCTTTCTTGCATGAGCAGTATAATGCTGACGATTAAATAACTCATGCATCGATCTGTTTGTCCCAGCCTCAATAAACTTGTTTTTTCTTGTAGAAATTAATTTGTGGCTCTACAAACAAGGGGTGTATCAAGGCATCTCCAATAGTGTATTTATTGTTATCTCTTAGCTATGCTACGTCAACAAAATCCTATGTAGATGAGAGATGGGGATGAGAGAGAGCACAGGTCGTCTCTTTCTGAAGAGACTGTCGTGCACGTGAAACAAGACATGGTACATTAATCTACTCTAGTTGACATGTAGGCCCGTTTCAAAGAAAAATTATAAAATATAAATGTTGGAGAGTTGGCTAGAGACTATCTATTAGAGATGTGTCTCTAAAGATGATGTAGCGTATGCTAGAGACAAGATTATCTCTAACTATTGGAGATGCCCTTAGTGTGTGCGTGTCTTGTTGTTGAACCGTGCTAGCGACCCACTTTTCCCTCCTGAAATTCTACTTTTTTTTCACTCGAATAGATATGTGAAGCTACGAAGATCTTAAGGTCTAAAAATCGCAGTAGAAGAATTGAACTGAAACCAAGAAGCTCAACCATCAATCCCCCTCGGCCGGTTTGACCGTCATGTAAAGGGCGGTCTGACCTCTCTCAGGGGCAATCTGACCTGTCCCCAAACTGGTAGAAAAATCAACACGATTTTGGATCCATAAAATGACCTAACTTTTTATCTACAAGTCAAAATTACGTGAGATTTTAGACATGATTCAACAAGAAGATCGGGAACCTATTTCAATTGAAGATCAAGACAATCATAACCAAGATTCCAAAGATTTCTTGTTTGCATGCAAGATGGCTCAAAACCGGGTGAAAACCAAAACTTGATTCAAAGACTTACTCGTGGATTAAAAATGATCAATATGACCTTAGATCAACTTTCACAAGTCATAGCAAGCTAGATCACAACAAAACACCATGTCAAAACACCTATAATACAAGAACCCAAAATCTCAAGAAAGAGAGCAAGAACAACAAACAAATCAACTTTGCACGAATTACCTTGGATTGATATTGAGGAACTGAGAGTTTACAACCACCCCAACATAGAGGACAAAAGCTCACTCATAAGCACTCAATTCCATAAATTTTGTCTCAATACATCTATAAAACCCTACCCTCCACTCCTTTGTTCACTTTCCCCCCAATATCAAATTAGATTTCCTAGGCTTGGTAGGTGTGCAAATCCTGCACCACCCCTTATATAGTGAAGGCTTTGACTACAGAGAAACCCTAACGAGCACCTATTAAGCCCACACATAAATGGGTCTCTCACTCACTCACGCTTCTCAAAGCATATGACGATTTGACGCTTCCAAATCCGTCTCTTCGTGATCTTGTTCTCGTCATGGTGTATCATTGACCTAATCCTCTTAGGCCACTGTCGTGGTTTCGCACACCACCACTTTTTCGGTATTGGACAATTTCCCAAAATGCCCTTTCCCGACCTTTCATGAGTCCTTCACATCGAAGCATCGCCCATACTTCGCCATCGAAGCCTCTCATGCATTCTGATCCCATCGAATCGTCCTCGCATGCAAAAGGGCCCAAGTCACTTGGCGTACCACATACCTTACCATGCACCATGACCGCACCCGGCTTCCCTGACTGTTCTGGACATCAGCTCCTCCCCGAGCTTAGTCCTGGTCCACCTTGTCGTTGTCTGTCACGTTCACCACTCCGCAAGCCTTGGTCATCTTCCAGCGACACCTTGATCATTCTGGATATATGCTCCCCTAGCTTATTCTCAATCGCTTGACTGCTCTGAACATAAGCTCTCCTAGCATAGTCCTGGTCTCATCCGCCTCACCATGACGTAGCTTCGGATTCCTACAACCAACACTAACAAGCAAACCATCATATAGCACCGCACGACACACAAAGTTATCAATTTACACATTTGATGAGTCACAAACACATACCTTCAAAGTTTCGCTCCCAGAAGCATCACTTTACCTCAAAAAGTCTTTACTCAAACTTTGTATTCCATGGTTCTTATCCATGTCACTCTCGGAGTACCTGTAATCCCCTGATTTTGGATTCTTTAGTTGTGCTAAGAACCGCGAAGATCAAGCGCAAGGATATCCAAATGCTTGGTCGTTTTTCCGACGACCATCTGCAAGACGTCCGTCATGCGGATCGTGAAACCAAAGAACCCTATGTAAATGAAGGTAAGTAACACAAATAGCCAAATTGCATTCCTCGACAGCCTTTTCACATAAAGCCATAAAGGAAGATGGGTAGCATTACCGAATGTTTACTGCAATCGGCATATCACAAATTTACAATGACCTGAACATAAGTTGCAGCGATCCACTATCCCCCACCAGGCACAAACATTACCGAATGTGCAATCATCAATTCATCATTCATCGATCTCCTGCAGTGCGCGAGTGGCGAGCAATACCATGAATAGACAGGCAAATAGGTAATAACATTAAGTCATTAACAATTGAGCTTGAGCATTTGAGCGGCGGCACAGCAACCAAGAACCCAATTAGATAGTTGTGGAACTGGCGTTGTGCCGCCTGGAGCCTGGGCTGCATGGATGGGCATCGCGCTACATATACCAGCAACATGTTTTGGGCCTATATATATAAAAAAAAATTGCCCTAAAAATCTAGCTAGACCTCGGGTTATAGCCTATCTTGCCCGGCTTTGCAAGCGACTATCCTAGATAGGATCTTGCAAACTGAAAGAAGAAACTGGAACTTGGTGACAAAACTGAATCGGGCCATCCTGGAATAGAATTAGAGCCTAAGTCCATTATTTAAATTAGAGCGCGCGCTGGCAGATCGATGGTATTAACTCCGGATAAGCATATGCTAGATCTGAACACTACTCAAACCGTACCTGCCAGCGCATGGATAAGTCCAACGATAAGCACGGCTATCAGTGTCGATCGTTACAGACAAACGGATGAGCAAAAAATGATAGGAAAAAGAAAGCGTCCGTGGCAAGGTAGCACACATAAAAACACAACATCTATCTATATATATATATGTGTGTGTGTGATTCTTTCAAGTTTGATTCGTGGTCTCCGCTAGCACAAGAAAGAAAAGGTATGTCATACCAAACCAGCTGTTTTTGCTCCAGTGAGGAGGAATCTTGTGAAGGTAAGTATGCATCTTCATTCTTACTAGCATCTTGAGCACCAATTTCCCAGAATCTGATCTAGATTTTTGATGCTGCTAGATGCTTTGAAGCTCAATGGTCTTGCTCTCAATTCAAATCCATTCATTCGAAATCATGTGAGCTCCATCGCAATTTATCTAGTTGCCAATGCTCTTGACATCTCACCCTACTGAGGGTTTTTGAACTGTGCCTTTATATATGCCGCCATTTCAAGCGACCACACTCCTATTTCACGGGTATTTATTTTCAGGTATGTGTGAATCTTACTACACATCTAGTCAAATCTTTATTTATTTTTAGATAGCACAGGGCAGACGCACACACTAAACACACCACCCATGCGCACACGCGCGTGTGCATCTCTTACCCAAGGCATCACAGATTACGGGGACGTGCTTTCCCACTGAACGCGCACGTGTACTTCTAAAATCGGTAGACACCAACAGCCAAGTCTAAGATTTGAACTTTGGTGAGCTAGATGCACACCCGCACGTCTAGCTATCCAGCCACATACCAGCTTCCTAGTCAAATCTTTATTGGTACCTCTAAGGACTTGTTTAGAAAGCCTAAATTTCTGGCTCATTCACTCCCCCAAACAAGCCTAAAAAAAGGATGGCGTATAGCAAACTGGTCTACATTTTGTCATTTTTATACCCGATAGAAACTCCTGAGTATGTGCCTATTTTTACTAGGAGAAGCTGCTCGTGCTAGGATCAACTTTTGTGTAATTTCCTAGTGCACCAGTCTACTACCAATGACATAGCAAGATTAAAATATGTCACCGCCCACCTTATAGATAGATAGATAGATAGATAGATAGATGGGCCTATGGCCTCTTTGTCCAGGCCCAATAACAAGCCATCCAAAGCCCACGTAAGGATCGGTCCAGTTCATCAAATCTTATTTAGTAGCCGATATTTATATTTTAAAAGTAGAAGCCAATAAATGACATCCAAATTCGAAAAAGATATGGTACAACGTATGAATGTTTGGTTTGATGTGCTTGTAACAGTAGAACATTAACGCACCATAGAATATAATCGATTTGGTTGTTGGACAACAAGCAAAGGTACTGTTTAATGAAGAGAATTAATTGATCATCCAACAATACTAGGTGAGCACTTCCCTTGGTTTCTTACTCGCTCCGTTCCGAAATACTCCTATATTTATATTATTGGCAGCAACTTCCTGGCATGGCATTCCGCGAGCGTGCAGTTTGACCGGCTTAGCTGTGCACAGCACAGTGCAACCCATTTAGTACGCACAAATTAAATAAGATGGCTAGGTAGGCTAATTTCATCATTGCAGAAATAAATAAGCCATTCTGTTCAAAAATGTACTACATTTTGGATAACGACAAGTCTCTAAATATGCAACTTTGACTATTATTATTTTTTGTATGAAAATGTTCATATAATAATGTAAAATTACCATGTTATGAAAATATTTTCTATGACTAATCTAACGATACTATTTTCATGTGACCAATCCAATAGGTTACGATGTCTGGACAAAACACTGTTGAGCATGCAGGAGTGCGGCTCTACCTTCGAGACAATCCAGCGAGTCTCATACTTCGGTCTATATGCGTACACTCGCCAAGGACAACCGGCTCTCATACTTCGGCGGTGGGAGCCGAGGGTGAGCTCGATTCGCCGGGGGGGGGGGAGGGAAGGCACGACGTGGGAGTCCGAAACCTAGCGCAACGAATGGATGGCGTCGGGCGCACGGGCTTCTTATCTCCCCGCCTCGGCGTACGCCTCACGTCGCCTCGCCTAGAGCAGCTGAACGCCGCTAAGGAGTGGCTTTGACCGCCGAGCCGGTCCTAGGCGGCCCTCCTGCCTAGCTCGCCGCCTTGGACGAAGTTGCAGCGGCTTCCCTCCGCCGAACGCCTAGGCGGCGCCTAGTCGTCGCCTCAGCCCAACTTCTTGAACCCTAGGAAAAAGAGTACAACCTATAGCTCTACATACATAATACATCATTGTTCTACGTGTCAGTGTTACTGTCATTATCTAAGTACAGATTTTCGAACACCTCCGATAACTCTGGATTTTCCACAGAGTGTTGTGTTCGTGAATCAGCTTGTTCCCAGTCCTTCACAGTTAGAAGGATCTCCACCATCTCACTTGTGAGACTTGTTCTCTCCTCCAATATTCTTCGGTAAAGGCGAAAGCGCACTCGGAGGAAACCGTAGAGACAGGAATAGTTAACACATCACGTGCAAGTATGGATAGCACATGATATGTTAACTTATGGGCTTGCTACCATTGCAAGATGTCGAAGCCTTCTGATTTGAAATCCACTGTATCGCTATCCAAATATGTGGATAGTTCCTCATTCCTTGTGGGTCTTGGCTGAGCAAGCGACGGTGTAGAAGAAAAAGAAGACCTAGACCTGGACATGGAGAAAGAGGCACCGAAGATCGTGCCCCACATATTTGTCTTCCCACTCGAGGTGGGGGCTATTGGAGGTCATTGCGAGAGGACTCCCGGAGCTTATTTTCATACTTTTGGTAAACCTCATATAACCGAGAACGAACTTCTGCAAAATAGTTATTATAGTCTAGCCCCATAGCATCTCTAAGAAGATCAAGAACAATACCAAATGCATCAATTTCAGCCCTAAGATCTAAAAGAAATGCAAATGCATATAGGTAAGGGATTTCTCTCCAATATTTAAGGTATTTAGATTTCATGGAAACAATAGCATCGCGTAAAACTAAGTCGTTTTCATACATTTTCAATTGAGTAGCAATCTGTAAAATAGTATGCACAGTGATAGGAGATGTTGGATAGTATACAGCGGACAAAGCAATAGTTGCCTCATAAAAATTTTCTAAAAACGACAGTATCTTCTCAGCAACAAACCAATACTGCTCAGTTAATAGTATACTATCGTCAGTGCTATGATAGTTCGTTTGAATAAAAAAAAAGTGCTCTTGTATGGTAAAAGATTCTTAAGCATGAGGTAAGTAGAGTTCCACCTTACCTCCATGTCTAAACCGAACTTTCTTAGACGTACACCCATCGTCCTGCAGAAGTTCTTATATTGTGCTATTCTTACGTTATAATTATTCGAGAAAGAAATCGCATCGCGAAAAGCTTTAATATACGGACTCAACCCCTTCAAACATCATTTGACTATAAGGTTGATAATATGACAAGTGCACCGTTGATGTAGCAAGAAGGAAACGGCGTATGTACTCAACACTAGAGTAAGAATGTCCATGGCCCTAGAGTTTGAAGCGGCGTTGTCTAAAGTAATTGAGAATATCTTGTCTGTAAGACCAAAATCTTCCATGACTTTGATAATACAGTCCGCAATATTCTCACCCTTGTGTGCTACATCAATTAATTTCAAAGCTATAATCCTTTTCTCCATTACCCAGTTGTCGTTAACATAATGCGCAACTACATTAAGGTAATCCTCTCTAGCTCGACCACTCCATATGTCCGAGGTTAGGCTACCAAAAATATGCACGTACTAAATAGTTCCTTTATTTTATTACAACATTCATTATAGTATTTTTACTAGATTCCTAGTTGTTGTCTGTCTAGAAACGGAAGAAAATCTAGAATTATGCATAGTCCTAATGCAATTTTGGAAAGAAGCAGACTCGCCAAAGCCTAACGGTAAATCCTCAGAAGCAGTTAAACGACACAAAGATTGGCGGGCTACTTGAGGATCATAGTCCCAGCTACGTACCGTACCGTCGGGGTTGTATTGCAGCTGCGTCTGCCTCATCACCAATCCTTACTTGGCTCGACATCTTGTAGCATATCTAAGCAAGTGCACCGTTCCACCTGTAAACTTTGTATATAATTCATTACGACAAATTTTACAAATAGCATATGGTACCTCATTTCCCGCTGCTCCTTGTTTGGTTGACCTGTCGAAATTCTTCCACACTTCTGATGTAGACGGTCTCGACCTCTTTACCCCGGTTCCCGTGGAGCCTGACGACGAAACTCTGCCTTCTTTCGGTGAAACCTCCGGTTGGCTTGAAGCAGCTGTAGCCGCCTCCATGGACGAAATTTTCTCTGGTGAAAGTCCGTAATCACCAAGAGCAAAGTTGTTGTAAGGATTGTCCATAACGAAAACCGCAAAATAAAAATAACACTATTACTGCTTTCATCGTAGCATAATAAGCACTAATAATAAAAGTATGCAAAAAAATAGTATTGTACATCTTTCGCTAACTTGCTGCCGAAAATTGAATTTTTCAAATTTTGGCACAATTTTTAAATTTTTTTCAAACTAGCTCAACACGAATTTGAATTTGCACAACAAAATTTCAAAGAGAGAATGCAGAATCAAGGGGTGCTGAATAAGGGGGGTATGGTTCCTATTTATAGAAAAAAAATTTGAATTATAAAAAAAATCAATTTTTTTTATTGTTTTTGCTATTTTTTATGACCCAAACGGTAAAAAACAATCACAAAAAAGGAGCAAAAATTGCCCAACAGTCGATTTTCGTCGAGTCGTGTCATGCGAGCCTGACCCACGAGCCCCTTGGCCTGCTTTGCCCTTGCTTACCCTGCCCTCCTCTCCTACCTCCCTCTGCTGCCCGTGTCGCGTCTTGGCGCTAGGAAATCTTGAAGTGCCGCCCCCACAGCTCCGCTCGCTCAGTCCTCGCGTCGGCTGTCGCTCCTTGCGCCGCCATGCGCCGCCTCCTCACTGGCTCCACCTCCTACCTCCTCGTGGCTCCACCTCCTCACCTCACTCACACCCGCCAGCCTCCTCGCTCTCCTCATAGCGTCGCCTCCTCACATGAGCTCTCTCCTCCACCCCCCGCCTCACTCGCGGACTCACGGCCTCACATCCTCGGTGTCGTGGCCTCCTCCTGACCTCTCCTTATCTGCCTTGCAAGCCCCAAGACCCTTGCCTTGCCTCCTCTCCTCCATCCCAAGACTCCCATCCTCTTCTCCTCCCGGCTCGGCGACTCCTAGATCCTGCTCCGCCCATGCCTCGGGCCTCGTGGCGCCTCCTCACTACAGTGTCACCTCCTCAGTGGCCGAGTCATTGGCACCTTCCTCCACGCCGGTGCCACCCCAACCTCACGCCCTCACCTCCCTCCAGCACCCGGGCCAGATGGGTCATGCCAAGCCTTTTGTGCTCGTGCTCGTGCTCGTGCCGTGCCTGGCACAGCTCGACACTATTCATGCCGGGGCGACCCACCATGCCTGGGTGGCGGCCCAAACAAGACACAGGCGATCATGTTGGGCCGGCATGACCCATAAATAGTATGGATCATACCGTGCCTAAATCGAGTCTACAGTATCATACCTCGGACCGGCCCGACAGACACGTCCTGTCTTGCCGGCTCTACCGCTAGTTGAAGTAAAGCAGAGAAAGGAGCATGGGGAAGCTGAGAATTCGGACCAACGTCCACGTCGTCCAGCGTCAGCGTGTGGACGAAAAAATGTTGACTATTCTGCTCCATTGTCAAGCTGCCACCTGTCCTATTGACTCCCCCACCCTCACTGCCATGCTGGTCCCACATACACTCAACCAGCCAAGAGCTCATCCATAGAATTATTCTAGATACGACGAGGCCACGTCTGCTCGCGGTCACCAACTTCCCTTGCCCTCCTCCTCCGTCTCCGGCACGCCTCTCGGCGCCTTGCTGGCACCAATATCGACCCCCGCATCCTCCCGATTTGGACGCCGAGGCGCCGGACTCCTACACCGTACGTAGTGGGAGCACGCCTCTAGCCTCGCCGCGCACACCCCGTATGTCATCACCACCGCCTCCGGCGACGTTCGGGTTCTTGTGAGGCGATCAGTGTCCACGTATTCTTTCAAAACACCCGTACGTCTTGTAAGTTGCAGAACTGAAGGTTACTACCATACAGTTTTCAGTTCTGACAAAAACTTCATATTGTGATGCAGAGCTAAACATTCAGAGTTTCAGAGTGCAGGACTTTCTTTTGTCAGTAGAGGTAAGCTATTGCATTTGTCTGCGACTGTTTTCTTGAGTTCAAAACATATGAACCGTAGGATGAGAACATATATCATTCATCTTAGAAACATACTTAAAAAAGAAACTCAGCACATATCTCAATGTATATCAAACGGCTCATAATATGACTGTTTTGAACTCAAGAAAACAGTCGCAAGTTTTCTAGCAAATGCCTTGTCTTAAACACATTAGCACACGACAACAGCCCCAAACATTGCAAACTCAACAGATCAATGGCGTTTAAGATTACAAAAATGCAGAGAAACTACCCATTTTATCTATTGGCACATTCAGCAGCACCTACTCTGAAGCAAGTTCTAAACTAGCTTCGTAAGCCACAATTTATCTATTATCTTCCAGTAGTTTTTTTCCCCTCTCGAGGCGGTAGTCAATTTTGTGGAGTACACATCTTCCGATAGTTAATGGATGCAACATCCGGGAAGAGGGGAGAGACTGAGAGAGGATACCCAAATTTAGCTCCCACTGGATGCTAGAAAAGTATAAGATAACCTGCTTGAAATATCCAAAAGAACAACAATGTAAGCACTGAACACTTGTCCACCACATCCAGGCATTCAGCTGCATGCCATGTACCCATAACTGACAGAAATGAGCTACCATGAACCACGTATGAGCAGTTTTTCTTAGTACAGAATGTATCTGATCTGACCTGAAACGTATAGAGAGCTGAAAAAACATTTGAGCATAATCTCCCAATATGAAACTGAACCTGCAATGCAAAAAAATGAGCCCAATTTGATGTAACCACTGCAGCAACTCAAGCTGAACAAGCCGAATGTTGATTAGAATCATCACCTCAGGTGTCTGAACTCTGAAGCTGTGGAGCAAGATTTTCAGGTGGAAATTAAGGAATCTAGTAGGCATCTGAACAAGGAGCACATGCAGCAAATATTTCTATGGAGTGTCAAGCTGGCAAACTAGTTCTTTTATGGAGTAGCTAGTATAGTTATCAGATACCACCAGCCTTTCCTTTTTATCTTGGAATTTCTCAAGCCGCGGCGATGGAATCTCCCGTCGCCGTCGTGACGGTGCCGTTCCCGGCTCAGGGCCACCTGAACCAGCTCCTGCACCTGTCCCTGCTGCTCGCATCGCGGGGGCTCCCCGTGCACTTCGCCGCGCCGGAGCCGCACCTCCGGGAGGCGCGCGCGCGCGTGCACGGCTGGGACGCGGAGGCGCTCAGAGCCCTTCGCTTCCGGGCCCTCGACATCCCCGAGCATGCCTCCCCTGCCCCCGACCCCTCGTCGCCGTTCCCGGCGCACATGCTGCCCCTCTTCGAGGCCTTCTGCGCCGACGCGCGGGCCCCGCTCGCGGCGCTCCTGGAGGAGCTCTCCGCGTCCTGCCGCCGCGTCGTCGTCCTGCACGACCGCATGGCTGCGTTCGCCGCGGGAGAGACTGCGCGGCTACCCAACGGAGAGGCGTTTGGGGTGCACTGCCTCGCCGCCTCGTACAACGTCGGGTGGATGGACCCCGGGCACCGCCTCCTGCGGGAGCACGGCCTGGTGTTCCACCCGCCCGACGCCTGCGCGACCAAGGAGTTCGTGGCGCTCGCCAAGCGGATGGGCCAGGAGCGCAGGCGCGCGCCCGGCACCGGCTTGGTCGTGAACACCTGCCGCGCGCTCGAGGGCGAGTTCCTGGACGTGCTTGCCCAGAGCCCTTCCTCCGATGGCCACAAGCTGTTCGCCGTCGGGCCTCTGAACCCAGTGCTCCCCGACGCGAGCTCACGGGCCCCGGCGGAGAAGCACGCGGGCGCGCGGCACGAGTGCCTGGACTGGCTCGACAAGCAGCCGCCGTCGTCGGTTCTGTACATATCGTTCGGTACGACGTCGTCGCTCCGGCAGGAGCAGGTGCGCGAGCTGGCCGCCGCGCTGCGCGGCAGCAACCAGCGGTTCATCTGGGTGCTGCGCGACGCCGACCGCGCGGACATGCGCGAGGCGGCGCTCGGCACGCGTCTCGCGCTGGCAACGTCCGAGCTCGGCGAGGGGATAGCGCGAGGGGTGGGCGTGGTGGTCACCGGGTGGGCGCCGCAGCTGGAGATCCTGGCGCACGGCGCGACGGCGGCGTTCATGAGCCACTGCGGGTGGAACTCGACAGTGGAGAGCCTGAGCCACGGGAAGCCCATCCTGGCGTGGCCGATGCACAGCGACCAGCCGTGGGACGCCGAGCTCGTGTGCAAGTACCTCAGGGCCGGCGTCCTCGTGCGGCCGTGGGAGGAGCGCAACGACGTCGCACCGGCGGCCGCCATCCGCGAGGCGATCGAGATGGCGATGCTCTCGGAGGAAGGGGCCGCGATGCGGGGAAGCGCGAGGGCGCTCGGGGAGGCCGTCCGCGCCGCCGTGGCCGAGGGGGGGTCGTCGCGCCGGGACCTGGACGACTTCGTTGCTTACGTGACAAGGTGAAGGACGGCGGTGCGGCGATCGTGCTGCATGACCATGGCGCTGCCTGTTCTGTTAGTGTCAAAGATTGATTCTTGGCTCCATTTGTAGGAATTAAGTTCATACACTTGCTGCCAGTCTGATGCAACATGACAACTGTGCCTAGAAAGAAATTCTGGCAATCTTATGAGTAAAACTAGTGTGTCATGACATAGCTACATAGATTGTCTTGCAGTATCGCATTGTTCATCACGCAGGATGGTACATTGGTACTCTCAGACGTCAGAATTACAGCATCCAGCATCTCTTGTTACAAAGGAGTTGGTTGCTCTGCCCACCAAATAACTTCCCTATGTCGTCAGTTGGGCTGCCGCTCCTGTTTCGCTCTTGAGCTGTACCTTGAGCATTTTACCACATAACTGTGAGCCATTCTTCCTCCTGATGGCAGCCTGAGCTGATGCTGGTGGTTCGTAGCTCACCAAACCTGCACAGTGTGCACGCAAAATATAGAGATGCAGATGTGGTTTACCAAAACATTTGCTAACACCAGTAGCTTTGTCGATGAAGACTTTGGCACTCAGGATCCTACCAAATACTTGAAACAGATTTGCCAGCTCTTGATCACCGTATTCTCGAGGGATGGCATAGACAAATAGATGAGCGTTAGCAGGTCCTGGAGGTTGACATAAGTAAAATGATCAGACAGACAACTAACTTGGGAAAATGCATCTCAAACGACACAAGAAGTAAACTATTACTAACCTTCAATCTTACTCCCTATCTTTGTGTTTGCTGTGGATGAGGTGTGACTGCAATGCATGTATGGCATATTTACTGAGCCATCAGACAAACACAGCGGCCTGTCTCCCACCAAGGCACCTGGACAGGATACCGAATACCGAAGACCTGGCAAAGAAGGCAATGGAGGGCGTATGTGTCCAGCAGGCTGAATCAAATTTGAAGTTTTAGGACCTGTTCCTCGAAATAATGTTGTGTCGAGTCCATGAAGTGAATTTCCTTGATTAATATGTGGGCACATAGTGTTCCGAGATGCTTGATTTTGCAATGGGTACTTTGTGTGCGCATAGTGCCCTGGACCCTGGTAGCTGCAAAAGTTCATGAAAATATCACAATAAGCAACAATCCAAAAATGTAAAATTCTAGAAGCTACTGTTTAAAAAAAAAAGTCTCCTAATTCATACATCTACAAAGAACGTACCAAGTTAGCAACATTTAAGTATGTATGTAACCACGTATGCTGATACAGGGAAAATATCATGGAAAATTTAATTATTTGTCACCACAAAGACTGTCACTATGAAATGTCACTACAAAAAATTGCTCTCTATTATTTTTTTCATCTAATTCATGAAAATAGTCAGGATTGGCCACTCTTTTTGTATTCTACTGTGTTTCAATTATTTTTAGACTGAGATTAGCATGATAAAATACATCTTTGTCCTTTCCCCCCTACCCCTCTTCTATTCTCCTTCACGCCATGGCTGCCATGGACATGGCTGAAATATTTATCAGACTCGACAGCAACCAGAGCTCGTGGACAAGGCCAGCGGGTGCGGGTGGTAGAGATGCTGCCCCATGGCGGATCGCCGATAGTTGGATTCCATGTAAGTGTTATGAATAGCATTTGTATTCATTATGAGACTGATGGGCTAATATATATACAAGTACAGGTATGACATATATACTGATAACCTCTTATACAATAGGAAAAATACACATGTAATAATACACATCTAACAATCTTCTCAAATTTATAGTGGATCAACAACATGAAGTTTGAAGAGATAGAAACTGTGCTAGACTCTGGTCTGTGTCTTTGTGAAGAAGTCTGTCAACTGAAGCTCTGAAGACACATACTGAAGAGCAACAACCTAGTCCTGCACATGTGTCCGCATGTAAGAAGCATCAACACCAATATATTTTGTAAGCTCGTGCTTCACCGAATCTTTAGCAATGCTAATAGCACATATACTAGCATACATAAGAGGAGCAAGTGCTGAAACAGAAACACCGAAATCCTCAAGTAACCACCGTAGCCAAGTAACCCCCGCAGTCAACAAAGCCATAGCTCGCAACTCAGCCTTAGCACTCGAACGAGAAACTGTTGTTTGCTTCTTAGTCTTTCCAGCAATAAGAAAACCACCAAGAAAAACACAATAGGCAGAGAGAGACCGGCGATGAAAGTGTGTGGATATCATGGGGATATACTCACGATCTTAGGATGATGATACAATTGGCAATGGCATTGAAGGTTTATGGAGGCTAAGCACATTATAGTGGCTATTGAGAAGAAATTCAAGTTTAAAATGCTGTCAGGTCTCAGGCGATCAGACCGACCAATGTGTGGCGATCAGACCGGCCAGGCCTCAAGTCAGGCTCAGGCTAAGTGGCCCGTGGTCAGACCAGCCAATGGGTGGCGGTCTGATCGGCCATAATAGATTTTTGAGTTTGGAGCTGGGGCAAAAATAGAGGGTGTAGGCAAGAGAGGAGATTCTACTACACTTGGTCTCATAATTTTTGAAGTTTCAAGTCAAAAGTTCTATTCATTTGAAAATTCCAGTAGGTTTCGGATTTCCAGGGAGAAATTTTGGCTAAGTCCCAGCTGGGCGGTCAGACCGGCCAAGAGTGGTGGTCTGACCGGTTTTCACTTCTTCATCGGCCAACTCGGTGGCAACGATTGTTTGGTTAGGTCAAGTTCATGGGTTTCAATGCATATATGTTGCTTGATGCATGTTTTGACTAACGTGGGTCAAGTTACGAAGAACTTGTTTTCGGAATCGATTTCTTTGTCTATTGTTGTGTAGGTTGCTAAGAGGTCAACGACGGTCAACAGCGAGGATAATCGGGACTAGGCTTGGAGAGCTGAGGTCCAGAACGATCAAGGATGCCGGGTAAGATCAATAGATTCAAGCATGGCGCAAAATGGACAAGGATGAGCGAACGGGCAGTTCGGTGCGACGGGTTGGATCAAGCGGTGCGGGGGGTCGGTGCAAGTGCCATGGTGGTTTTGGTGGGAGCCGGATGGGAGAGACTTGCCGACATGTTGAGAGCCATTTATCAACCTATACATGGCGAAGCATGGAAGTGCTTCATGAAGATTTGACTCGGTCTTTAGAAAAAGATCGAGAATGGGTATTTTGGTAATTTCACCTAAATACCGCCTTGGTGACCTTTTGTCAACCCGTGACGCAAGACGGCGCAAGGAGAGACGGATTAGGTCAAGAGGAGATGAAGATGACGCTTTAAAATGCGTGCGTGGGTGAAACCCGTTTGTGTGTGGGCTTAACGGGTGCCCACTAAGGAAACTCTTCTAGAAGGTTTGCCTCCACTATAAATAGAGAAGGGTGGTGGCTGCACTCCCTAAACCCTTTGGCTAAGTGAAACCCTAGTTTGTATTTAGGCCTTAGAGAGGAAAGTGGAAGGTTAGGTCTAGAGAGTTGGATTTGATTTTGTGCTCATGTGTTGAGTCTTTGTCCTCCTGGATTGAGTGGCTGTAAACCAACATCATATAATATCAATCCAAGGAAAGATTTCTCAAGATGAGTCTCTTTGTGTTCTTGCTCTTTATTTCGTGATTTTGAGGCTTTCTTTGATTCGCGAGTTTTCCTTTGGTTTCTGGTCTAGATTTAGCTTGCTGTGACATGCGGAAATACATCTAGGATCATCTTAATCATCGATCACCCACGAACAAGTTTCTAGATCATATTTTGGTTTTGACTCGGTTTTATAGCAACCTTCACTCAAACGGAAAAAGATCGGAACTTTGGCGTGGATCTTCATGATCCTTGATTTGAATAGGTTCCTGACATCCTAGAGAAGGTATGTCTCAAGTTTGGTAAGGTTTGGAGTCACGAATCAAAAGTTAGACCTTTTTGTGATTTCGAGTTATGGCTGATTTTACTGTTCATTGCCTTGGAGGTCAGACAGTCCATGGTGACCGATCAGACCACTCAACTCTGAGTTTTTGGTAACTTAGGTCTATTTGCTTCGGGGTATTGTTTGGATTCAATACAAGTCTTCTGCTATGCTTGTATATTGATCTTCATAGCTTTCATAGCTATTGGAGTGGAATTAGTATTGAATTCGATCAATATGAAAAAGAGATCGTGCTCCTATTCACCCCCCCTCTAGTCGCCTTTTCGGTCCAACAGAGTGCTCACTAGCCCAGGTGGCATCAGAATATGCCTGGAGCTGTAAAGAGCTGGAGTGAGAGAAAAATAGATGACGAATGATGGTTCACAAAGATATCGTAGAACACGAAGAAGATGACTATAACGGAGTTGAGTGGGAGCAGAAACAAACTGACTCAAGATATACACAGAGTATGAAATACCAGGACGAGTGACACCCAGATAAACAAGACTCCCAACAAGGTCACGATAGCAAATAGGATCAATAAGAGGCTCACCATCAGTGGGGCGAAGATGAACACTGAGCTCCATGGGAGTCTCAGCTATGCACTGATCATTAAGAGAAGCACGATCAAGAAGATCCTACATATACTTTTATTGGGACAGATAGAAACCCTCAGACGTAGAAAATAACCTCAACCCCAAATAAGCAGCGAAGAGGACCCAGATCAGACATGAGAAACTGCGCACTAAGATGCTCCTTGACAAAAGTGGTGTACCGAGAATCATCTCCAGTAATGATCATATCATCAACATATAAAAGAAGAAACGTTCAACCACGAGGCGAAGTATGAATAAAAAGAGCAGGATCATCAGCACTGGCAGAAAAACAAGTCGTGGTGACAACAAAAGGGAAACGATCAAACCAGGCACGAGGAGCTTGCTTGAGGCTATAAAGAGATCGACGAATGTGACAAACCATACCCTCAGGAACAGAATACCCCGATGGTGACTGCATATAAACCTCCTCACGCAGCTCACCATTGAGAAAAACATTCTTAACATAAAGCTGAGAGATGCACCATGCCTGAACAGACGTCACAACAAGAAGAGTGCGAACGGTGGTCATGTGAGCCACAGGAGCAAAGTCTCATTATAATCACGATCATGCTCCTTCTGAAACCCATGTACCACGAGACGAGCCTTGTAGCGCTCAAGAGAACCATCAAAATGGGTCTTAACCTTGTAGACCCACTTGTATGTGTTAGAAGTAACACGCGTGGGAAGAGAGACAAGATCCCACGTGCCAATATGCTCAAGGGCAGCAATCTCCTCTGCCATCACATGCTGTCACTCCTAATGAACAACATCATCATGATAAGAGGTCGGTTTGGCAAGAGCAGCAGCAGCAAAACAAAAGCGCACAGAAGGCCGAATAGACTAGCAATCACGAAGAGCATATCTAGGAGGAGAGTCCGAAGAAGATAACCCATTAGGAAAAGATGACGCATCAGAAGAATCCTCAACTCGCGGACGACTGTAGTAGAGAGGATAAGAAGGAACAAGGCTAGGAGGAACCTTTAGAGAGGGTATCGGTGGGGAAGGAGGCGTCGACGGGGAAGGAGGCACAGAAGAGGCCAAATGCTGTAGTGGAGGTGTGGTGACTATAGGGATGGCAGGAAAAGTCAAGAAAGAAAGTGGCTCGTCAAGAGATGCTGGAGTGGTGGAAGGAGAAGGACGAGGATAGAAAAGGACGAGACTCGTTAAAAGTGACATCCCAAGAAACCCGTATTCGTCGGCCAACAGGATCCCAACAATGATATCCCTTATGCTCAGCGCTATAGCCCAGAAAAACAAACTCCACGGACTGAGCTGTCAGCTTGGTGAGCTCACGAGGTACAAGAAGAACATAGCACACACACACCCAAAGAGATGAAGACTAGAATAATTAAGGGTCTTGCCACAGAGACGCTCAACTGGGATCCCAACCTAAAGAGCAGAACAAGGTTGAATATTAATCAAGAAAGTGGCAGTAGATACAGCCTCAACCCAGAAGTGTGGTGGAACAGCGGAAGTAAGCATAAGAGCGCGGGCTGTTTCAAGAAGATGACGATGCTTTCGTTCAATCACACCATTCTGGGCATGAGCACTAGGACAAGAAAACTGAGAGCAGGTGCCCTGCTCGGCAAGAAAATCACGAAGGACTCATGACAAGTACTCCCCAGCGGAATCAGCCTGAAAAACACGAATAGGAGAGTCAATTTGAGTACGGATCATAATGGAAAAATTCTTGCAGATGTATATAACCTCACTACGATAGGAAAAAAAGTATATTCATGTGTACCGAGAAAAATCATCAATAAAAATTATATAATATCGATGACCTCCTTTCGAAACGAAAGGAGCCGGACCACATACATCAGAATGAACAAGATCAAAAGGATAGTGTGACACTGACTCACTAAAAGGATAGGGGAGTTGAAGCTGTTTGCCAAGCTTGCAACCCTGACAATTTAGAGAAACATCACCAGACACAGACCCTAAGACACCACGACAAACTAAAAAGACAGACGCGGCCCACAAAGATGTCCCAAACAATGATGTCACTGAGCAAAAGAAGCAGTGGAGGATGTAGCAAAAGCGGAGGCGGTGGTGGAGGCAACAAGACTGACAAGGGTAGCGAAAGGAAGATGAAGTCAGTCAAGCTCCCAGAGACGCTGTAAGTCACGACGGCTAGGGCCAGTACCAACCAGAGTCCCCGTGCGTCGATCCTGAATGCAACAAGAATCAAAATCAAGAATAACACAACAACCATGATCAGTAAGCTGACCGGTAGATACGAGCTGCATGGTTAGTTTGGGAACATGAAAAACAACAGGAACATAAAAAAGCGGAATTCGAAAGAGTGCCTCGTCCTGCGACAGAAAGAGAGGTACCATCTGCTCTCTGAACAGTGATAGGAGCAGCTGTAAGATCGAGGTGGTCGACTAGAGGGGGGGTGAATAGGCGTTTTAAAAACTTCTTTTAACTAAAACCGATTTCTAATGCGGAAGCTAAACAAATACAGTTTTGCACAATTAAAACCTAAATCAACTAGGTTCAACTAAGTGCACCAACAATATGAGACAATATAAATGATAGCAATCATACACATACCCTTAAGCAATTTAAATACAAGTAATGTAAATTTGCACAATGTAAAGCACAAGTAATCAAACCACAATGACACGGCAATGTTTTCCGTGGTGATCGGAGACTTCGGTCTCCCTAATCACGTTGAGGGAAACCGAAACCAATTGGGCCGGCTCCACGAATTAAGCCTTCCTCAGAGGTAAGTCCAACCACTTGGACCGGTTCCAAATCGAACCAACACCTCGCTCCGCTAGGGTTGCTCCTTCCTCCGCTCCGGAGATGGCGAGCACCACACCACTCACAAACCACCGGATCTTCTCACAATCTTCTTTGAGAAGCTCACCGCGCAACAACGCCACCACGCCGCGTCTAGGTGTCGGCAAACACCAAGAGTAACAAGTCTCCAACGCTCACTTGAACCAATCAAGTGTCTAAGCTCAAATGGATCTGAAATCCACTACCTAAGGCAACACATGCACTTAGGGTTTGCTCTCAATCACTCACTAAGTGCAACACATGCACGAAGGAAGAGAGGGCTTGCTCTAGCTCAAAAGAATGTCTAAGGCACTTGCAACACATGCAAAGTCCTTCACAATATCACCGACAACCTCTCTGACCAGCCAAGGTGGCTTTATATAGCCCACGCTCAAAAACTAGCCGTTGGGAAAAGATTCGAGCCTCGGACAAAATCGATCGACCGCAGTGTAATGGCGGTCGATCGCTTTAACTCCAACGGCTATAAAACTAGCCGTTGAGCCTCTGACCGTCGACCGCCATGTAATGGCGGTCGAGCCAGCCATGTCGATCAGCCCAAAATCGCCGGTCGACCGCTCTAAACTTCACGAAAAGGATAAGGACCGAAGCAGGACTCTCTGGAAAATCTTGACTGGTCTCGACCCAGAGGTCGGTCGGACCGCTTCAACAACGCCGGTCGATCAGCTTCCAGCTCGGCTGGCGGTCGAGACCACTGGCCAGCGGTCGGGACCGCCGGTAGTCAACAAACAAATCGATTTTCACAACTCAAATTGCAAAACACATTTTGCTAATTTGATGCAATATGCATACAAGGTTAAAGACAAGACTCTCAACTAGTTGCAAAACACATTTGCCAACTTTTAGAATCAATGCCTCAAATTGCATTCCGCTTCAACTCAATTTGCAAAACACATTTGCCAAATTGACGCGCGATGCAAACAAGGATTCAAGTGAGATTCTCAACAAGTTGCAAAACACATTTGCCAACTTATAGAATCACACTACAAGGAATAAGGTACATGGACTTACACCATTTGCAAACTTAAGTCACATGCTACAAGGGTTATCCATGAGCCACAACTATTTGCAAAACACATTCGCAAATATTGGCAACATGTTAAGATGAGCTAGAACAAACACAATAAGCTATCAACACATGACTAACTCAAGCTACTAGTCAAGGACCCCTCTTAATAGTACGGCAACCTATACTAGCAATCCGGTCATTCAACCAAACACCGTGACCGGTAAAAGACTAGGAACAAATCCTTAGCCCTAGCTAGTCATACCTTTGCCTTGCGCAACTACTTGAAGCTTGATGACGCACATCCTTGCTTCAACTCCGGGTTCTTGACTTGATATGCATCAACTCATGATGCATCCTTTACTTGACTTTCATCAACACATGATGGGTCTTCATTTGACTTGATGATCAACTCATGATCATCTCCTCTTCATGAACATCATCAACACATGATGATTTCCTTTATCTTGAACTTGATGCGCATCCACACATGATGCATCCTTTACACCAAACTCTTGACTTTAATATCAACACATGATGATCTTCTAGAGTCTCCGACTATAGAACTCAACTGTTCATCCAACTCATGGAAAGTGTTAGTTCTATAATATGACTATCATTAATTACCACGCCATACCATTAACTCATAATGGTGGGACAAGATACCACAATCTTTCCTCTTTGGTAATTGATGATAATCACTTCAATTGCAAGTAATTGAATGTAGATTGGTATGAGTATATAGGCACTATGCAAGTTGTATATACTCAAAGGATATATGAGCACACAAGTCTCATATATTCACATGAATATATTAACTACACAAGTTAAATATATTCGAGAATATGGGTGCACATGAACTACACAAGTTATGTTATACTCACGTATAAGTATACTTAGACTACACAAGTCTTATATACTCATATGAATATATTAACTATGCAAGTTAAGTATATTCACGAGGATATGTTTCAAAGTAAAGATCCCAAATATATGTGGAAGCAGGAATATGGATCAATACTAATGAAACCTCAAAATATAGAATGAACTTCCCTATATGTGTGCATACATGAATATGTAGTAAGAACATATGCACATATTTAGGTTAATCCTTTTGGTGAAGTTCAACCTATATTTTGGATCCAAGAATACAACGGGTATAAGAATACAAAGTAGAATGCATACCTCTTTTGTTCTTTATACCGAGCGAGACTAATCATAAGATATAATAATAAGAGAGTTAGTCTCATAAATAGATTTGTCATTATAAATGCATACCTGTTTGGATTTTCCTTTTGTTTATCCAACGAATTTGATTTGTCATTAATCACATACATGCCTTCATGATTATCACCTTTATATCCAATTTAGACTAAATAATAAGTATATCAATAAACATGTTAGTCTCACAAATGCATTTGTCATTAATCACCAAAACACTCCATTAACATGTAATGGCAGGCTAGATTCTTCAGCAGCTAAAGGACTAATGGAAGTGAGACTGGTGGAATCAGATGTCATATGGAAGGAAGCACCAGAGTCAAGAATCCAAGGTGATATACTTGAGGAAGAAGAAGTAGAAGGTGGTCTCTCACTAGAAGGTTGTGCAGTAGAACCAGCAGAATCAGACGGTGCAAAAGCAGTCTTGTGACGCAGCAGTGTGAGAAGCTCCTAAGTATCAAAAGCACCAGAGCTCCCCTGAGAGGAGGAACCAATAGTGCCTTTGGAGGAAGGCCACCACGACGTAAATCCTTCCTCTTCTTGTAGCAGAATTGCTCCACATGTCCATCCTTGTTGCAATAGGTGCAGTGTAGTCCCCTACCAATAATAGCTGTCACTGGTGAAAAGCACCACTGGTAAAGGAGTAGCTGGAGACGTAGCGGGTGTAGAAGCCGGAGAAGCTCCCAAAATCGAAGGAAATGATTGTGACGGTAGCAGACCTACGGTACGAAGGCGAATCTCCTTAGCACAAACAGATGCAAGGGCCTCTAATAGAGTCACATGAGGATGACACTCCAATAACTGAGCATAAGTCTGCTCATACTCAGCCCAAAGATGTGTCAAGAAGTCATAAATGCGATGAAGCTCCAAGTGAGACTGCTGACGCTGACAACACTAACAAGTGTGGCAAACATCCGATCCCAAAGAGTCAATCTGACGCCATATCACTGACAGCTGGGCATAGAACTTATCCACAGTGGCATCTCCCTGCTACAACGACCGCTCCTGATGCACATTAGCAAGATACAAAGAATCGCCAAACGGCTCGTAGCGGTCGCGTAGATGTGCCCACATCAACTGTGCTAAAGCCAAGCCAACCACATCCCTAGTGAGATGCACTTCCACGCTAGCGACCAAAATAGCAAAGGCACGGGTATCCTCATAAATCCAAGTCTTGTAGGCAGCATATTGAGTCTAAAAAGTTTCCATGGCATCCTCAAAAGTAACAGATGCCTCTTGACGATTGTATTTGGAAGCATCCTTTAGGGGCACGGGCTCCACAGGTGGAACAGGTCGAGACGGACAAGGTAGCTCGTCGGTGAGAAAAATCCCAAAGACGCTGACCACGCATGAAAAGGCGCATGTGCTGAAACCAGTCTTGATAAATTGAGACTATCAAAGATTACCGAGCAACGAGGAACAAAAACAGTGCCAGATGACATTTTTTTGTTGGAAAAACCGGTGCTCTGTTTTCTGTTTCTATATACAGCTTAGAAACCGTATCTACGATGGTTTATAAGCCGAGCTCGAGCATGAGAGAATCGGCGGCGACGGCTCCCCGGCGGCAACGGCCCCGAGCTATTGACTTCGGATCTAGGCGGCCTCCGAGCAGCTCCGGATCGGGAGGCGACCTCACGGGCGAGGAAGGCGCGGTTCCGACGAATCTGAGAGAACCAGAGGCAATGGAGGCGGCTCCTCAGTGACGACGGCGACTTCCAAACAAGAAGTTCGGACTCGGATGGCGACCTCACGGGCGAGGAAGGTGCGGTTCCGGCGAATCCGAGATAATCGACGACGATGGAGGCGACTCCTCGGTGGTGTGGCGCGACGAAGATGAGGATGCGATGCGTCAGCCTCAGTGAAGCAGAGAGGAACCATTAGCGGCGGCAGAAGACAACAAGCGACGGGTGGTGGCATAGGACACATGAAGGGTGGCGATGGTGGCGGCGGTGGTTAGTGGAGGGGCCGGCGGCAGCAATAGTAAAATCCTAACCCCTAGCCTCGCTCTGATACCATGTTATGAATATCGCTTGTATTCATCATGAGGCCAATGAGCCAATATATATACAAGTACAGGTATGACATATATGCAGATAACCCCTTATACAACAAGGAAAATACACAGGTAATAATACACATCTAACAATAAGATTGAATTTATCTACGATGAGTTGGATACCATGTCAGATTAAATTAAAGATGGAAATTTTACGTCACTTTACACTTAGAAATGCTGCAACTAAAATCAAGCATCTCACTATCTCACACCTCTCTGATACGAGAAAACATACAAAGAATCTAGACATGTCATTATAAGTTAATGGAGTATTTTGGTAATTAATAACTAGCATAGACTAAGGATATGTTTCTTAATCATTTTACCAGTCTTGGTGTTGATTTGGAGACCGAATTGCTAGTGTAGGATGTTGAACTATTAAGAGGGGTCTTTATTAGTTGCTTGAGTATGTCATGTGTTGATAGCTCAGTATGCTTGCTCTAGCTCTCCGTGTCATGTTGCTGGTATTTGTGAATGCGTTTTGCAAATAGTTGAAGCTCATGCATAATCCTTGTAGCATGCAGCTTTAGTTTGCGAATGCGTTTTGCAAAATGTTTAAGTCCATGTTCCTAATCCTTGTGGCATGATTCAATAAGTCAGCAAATGTGTTTTACAACTTGTTATGGATCATGCTTTTATTCCTTATTTGCATGTCACGATAATTTGTGAATGTGTTTCGAAATTGTGTTGAAGTGCATGCAGTCAGTTCCTCTGATTTTCTTTAGTGGCTGATCTGACCGCCATGTGTTGGCTGGTCTGACTGCCATATGTTGACCAACAGTAGCATTTTGACAGATTGAGCCTGTGACGACTAGTTTTTATAGCTGTTGCAGTAAGGATGGTCTAACCGGCCATTTGTTAGAGGTCAGATCGGGCTCCCCTGTTTTTCAGACATCTTCCCCCAAACGGCTAGTTTAATTGTGTGGGTATAAATACTCCTTGTGGCCAGTTGAGAGAAGGTGCTGGTGTTATTTACATCTCCTTTGAATTAAGAGCAAGCTCTCTCTTCTCTTATGTGCATGTGCTACATCTAGTGAGTTTGGAGAGGCAAATCCTTGTACATATGTTGCATTAGGCGATGGATTGCGTATCCAACGAGCTTCGACATTCGATTCATTCAAGTGAGACTTGTTACTCTTGGTGTTTGCTAACACCTAGACGGCTTAGAGGAGTTGGGCCGATGGTCTTCTAAAATGAGGTTGCGAGAAGACCCGGATGTTGTGGGTGGTTACCCTAGTGGATTCGAGGTGTTGACTTAATTCGGGAAGCAAGTCCAATTCGTTTGTGATTACCTCAACCCATGAAGATCCACGTACTCTTCGCAATGGCAGCACTTGAGCTTCTCCTCCCCCTTGGGATACCTGCAGTACAGTCGATACCATCAGTGTGTTACGTGCGGAATAACAGCTGTTCGGGGAGCAGCCATGACAGATGGAGGAGAAGGGGATGAGAGTTGGGGTAGAAGACAACAAGGAAGAAGAGCAAAGACGTATTTTCACACGATAATTTCAGCCCAAAAGTAATTAAAAAAATACTTGAATACGAAAAGAGTGGCCTGACTATTTTCCACCAATTAGGTGGAGTCCCAGGAGCGATGTGGCAAACTTTTTTATTTTTCGCAAATATCATCGTCTTATCAAACACCAGGAGCCAAGCGGCGGCAACCCCCCCTCCTCCTCCCGCCGCCGCCGCTACCCGCCGGAATGCCGAAACCCGCGGCCTCCTTCGCTTCCCTCCTCCCACAACTATGGCACCGTCCCTTCCCACCTCCACGCCTCCTCCCCCGCGCCCTCTCCTCCTCCTCCCATCCCCTCCTCACCACCCACCGCACCCCTCGCCGCCGCCCCCTCCTCTCCCCCACCGCTGCCGCCGCAGTATCCACCGCCGCCGCCGTCGAAGCCCCAACAAACACCGCGTAAGCTCCCCCTCAACCCCTCCCTCTACAGTATACTCTCCGAACAGCTGCTATTCCGCACGTAACACACTGATGGTATCGACTGTACTGCAGGTATCCAGTGTACGACAGGCTTTTGCCTTGTCCCCTACAAGACGACCCTCCAAGAATCGAGCACCTCGTTGCGCGGGAAGACGAGGCCGCCGCCGATTTCATCTCCAGGTCCCTCAGCCTCCCTCCTCTGTAAGCCCTCGTACTCTCTATCTCTCTCTCGCACTGGCTTAGTAGAGCGAAATGAATAGGCTGGCGTAAGAGGGGGTGGGTAACATTGTGTGTGTGAAGGTACGTTGCAGATCTCATCAAGTTTGGGGCCGTATATTACGCCCTTGTCGCGCCGCAGCCACCTCCGTACGCTGCCCCTGAGCATGTTAGAATCTTTAGGGAGGTGACCGAGCCTTCGGTCCTGCGCCGGAGGGCGTCCATTAAAGGGAAGACGGTGAGGGAGGCGCAGAAGACGTTCAGGGTGACGGACCCCAACCAGCGCCTTGAGGCCGGCACATACCTGCGGGTCCATGTGCATCCCAAACGCTTCCCAAGGTAGATTGATGCTTGTCTCTATTAGAACGGTTTACATTTGGTGTTTGCTATGAATTTCCTGCTGTAAACACTAGAGCTGGTGAATGAGCGGATCAGCTTGAATTCTTATGATCCCGTGTTTTATCGAATCTTGTCAGGTGTTATGAAATTGACTGGAAATCCAGGGTAATAGCAGTCACTGATAACTATGTTGTCCTCGATAAACCAGCGGCAACATCAGTATGTTTCTCTTTTCTTCCCTTTTTCCAGATGTTGGCATCTATGGCCTCGTAGCTCTAGATTTCCAAGGCTGCACATATCAGAATATTGGATATGTTTTTGCAAGTAACTATCTAGTTTCTTTAATTTACTTAGCATGTTTTACATGTGGCTTTTCAAATTGTCTTCGACTATGTAATCCATTTTACTTCACTAATGGCTGGTTCACAAAAAATTGAAATGCAAACATACCACTAATGTAAGAGAAAACACAAGGACAAGACCAGGATTATTCATGAAATGAGAATTTTATTTTAGTTCTCGGAGGCCGGAGCTGGTAGTTTGAGAAAAAAGGTCCAATTAGTGCATTAGGCTATGGCTAAACTTTTGAGTCCAAAGTCCAAACTAATATTCTTTGACAAATTTTCACTGTGTAGGTGGGAGGAGCAACTGATAACATTGAAGAATCCTGTGTGAATTTTACTTCACGTGCATTAGGATTAGAAACACCTTTAATGACAACTCATCAAATTGACAATTGTTCTGAAGGCTGGTTTGTCTTTTACCACCCTACTTCTATAAACTAGGTATGCCTAACTATAGAATGTATTTAACTAATATCATTCCTTTTTCACTTAATTTTAAACTTTGCAGTGTGGTATTGTCTAAAACCAAGGAGTTTTGCTCAGTTTTCCATGGATTGATAAGGGTATGTTACTTTATTGCTGACAATAACTTAACATGATGTTGCACTGTGAACCTCTAGTGATGATGTTTTTTTATTCATTCTGTAACAGGAAAAACAGGTTACAAAATTTTATCTTGCGCTTACTACAGCACCCGTGTTTCCAGGAATAACTACACATTATATGCGTCCTGTTAATCGTGCCCCTAGATTAGTTTCGGAAGGTAATCCTTGAATTGCAGTTTGTTGCTTCTACGAGTTTTGGCAGTAGTCCTTTCATGATTGGATGTTAAATTTGTTGGCTTGAGTTTATTTAGGTTGCAATTTGCAAATATATTAGAGCTTGGGTGAAATATTTGATATTTGACTTTCTTTTTATTTAAATATATATACAGTCACACACCATTGTCAAGTTGTGACCATTCTGTATACATATAAGTGTCATGTGGGGCAAGGTTTATGAAGACGTCCTAAGGGGAAGGGGCAGCTGGCCATGGCAACTGCCAAATTGGCACAGCTGGCCGTGGTAACTGCTGATTTGGCAACTGCTGATTGAGATTCCAATTAATCCCTATTAGGAAGATTGCTATTAGGAAAGGTTATATTAGGAAGAGTCCAATTAGTACCAGAGTCTTTAATACCATCTATCTATAGTTTGATTGTAATCTTATATATAAAGGAATGAATGAAATAGAAAAGGGGCAAGCAAGGATTGCATCACGTCTGACCCCTTGCTGTTCGGTAATCTCTCTCCTTGCGCCTAGGGCCCTGCCCTAGCTGCACCCTTCCCTCATGGCTTGTCGGCGGAATCCTCATCTGCTAGAGCTAGTCTTTCCCTACCGTCTACGTTCCCAGAAGTCATCACCTGACATCTTGGTATTAGAGCCAACCGCTATTCCTTCCTCCATGGATAACAGCGGGGGTTTCAACGACAACTTTAAGGAGATGACAATGAAGTTCATGGAGAACACCGGCAACCAACTCAAGTTGCTACCGGAAGTTTTGGATCGGCTCGACACTCACACCAACTAGCTTGCAGCAGTCAGGAGCTGTCTTCACCGCCATGACCAACGGTTGGCACGCATGGAGGGCGAGCCCGGTAATGAAGAAGGCCCTATTGATCAAGACAAGCGAGGCAGTAGTCTTTCTTCTTTTGCCATTTCACTCTTGATCTGACGGACGGGCCTGCCACCGCCATCGAGGCGCGGCAGTGCCTGTGTGTCGGGGCGAGGCTTAGGGACTTCGCCCGACCATACCGGCCTCATGCTGGGGTGAATTCGGCGTGGTAGGAGGCCCTCGGAATCTACCACGCTACGCCAAGCTCACTTTTCCGACATTTGACGGTCGGGAAGACCCGCTTCCATGGATCAATCGCTGCAAACAATTCTTTTGACGTCAGCAAACGCCGATCAAGGACAAGGTATGGCTGGTCACATATCACTTGACAGGGGTGGCACAACTCTGGTACATGCATCTAGAGCGCATGGAGGCACACCGAGCTGGCGGCACTTCACTGACTTAGTTTCTCGGTGATTTGGAGCGCCAACCCGCCACAATTCCCTAGGCGAGTTAACGCCGCCAGCGGGGCAGCACGGTGGGCGTCTTCGGCGACGATTTACGATCTTTGCTAGCGTCGTTGGCGGTTACCTGACAACAACGGCGTATCTTTGTTCCGCAGCGAGTTTAGGCGAGCCACTCAAAACCCACATCGAGCTCCAGAAGCCCGACGACTTGGAGGAGGCCATGGACCTAGCTCGGGCGTACGAATGCCTGGCCACCTTACCACGCGACACAGGAGGGCTGGCCGCCACGCCAAGACCGGCACCATTCAGACCGATTCGGCACGGCCGAACCCGACGGCTAGCGGCGCCACCTCTTCGGCGTTCGCCCCTACAGGGAGCGTCGCGTCGACCGGCGCATCCGGAGCGGCGCGCTTGTCCATGATGTCGCGAGCCGTCAAGCATCGTGCTCCGTTCAAGCGCCCTGCGCTTTCTTGAGATGGAGAGCAGCGAAGCCAGGACTCTGCTACAACTCGGCGACACATTCCGCGGGGCATAAAAAAGCGTATAAGCACATTTTTCGTTCTGAGATGGAGCGACTCGGAGGGCGAGGAGGAAGAACTTCGAGGTGGCAACAACCATCTTCCTCCTCGCTCTGGCGGCATCAAGTAAGACCAAGGCGATGCGGCTTCATTTGTCATCATCAGCAGCGTCCGCTGTTGGCCTTGGTGGACTCGGGATCGACCCACAACTTCGTGGTGGCCAAATTGGTCATGTGGCGTTGTGTCCTCACGCCACGCCGCGAACTGTCGATGGCGATGCGTAGCGGCAACACGGTGACAAGTGGCGGCATTTGCATAGCGCCCATCTCCATCAACAGGGATTTAGTCCTCGACTTCCTCACGATTGGTTGGGCGGCTTTGGCGTCGTACTAAGCGTCGATGGCTAGGCTCGCTGGGACCCATCACTTGGGACTTCCACCATAGGACAATGCGCCGCGGCAAGGCGGAGATCGTGTGGCATGGCGCCAACCCGCGAGGCCGGGCGCGCCTCGCACGGCAACCTCGGAGGACCACATGGGCGATCTTTGCGAAATTCCGGCCCGTCTTGGCGGAACCACGGGACTGCCGCCCCAAAGAAAGGTGGGACCATCACATCTACCTCACTCACGGTTGGTCCGTTGGTCGGCCTTCCGGTAACCGCCTCGGAAGGACGAGCTAGAACGCCAATGCACCACCATGCTCGATCAGGGTATCATTTGGTGCAACACCTCGGCATTTTTGGCGCCTGTCCTGCTGATCAAAAAGCAGGATGGGACATGGCGTTTCTGTGGCATTGAACGATAAGACAATCAAAGATAAGCTCCTAATTCCGGTGGTCGAGGAGCTGCTTGATGAGCTCAAAAGGGCTCGATTCTTCACCAAGCTGGATTTGCGCTGGGGTACCATTAGGTACGGATGCACCCCAAGGACATTGAGAAGACTGCGTTCAGGACGCATGAGGGCCTGTTCGAGTTCTTGGTCATGCCGTTTGGTCTGACAAACGCACCGGCTACCTTCCAGGCTCTTATGAATGAAGTTCTTTGGCCCTACTTACGTCGCTTTGTTCTTGTATTTTTTGATGATATTTTGATATACAGCTCCTCTTGGGCGGATCACCTGCGACATGTACGAGCTGTTTTCCAACTTCTAAATCGACATCAACTTTTCCTGAAGAGATCCAAGTGTCTCTTTGGGGAATTGACAGTGACATACTTGGGACACATCATTTGGGCCGAAGGCGTCGCCATGGACCCGTCTAAGGTGGAGGGTGTACTGGACTAGCCGCTGCCCCAGTCAGTACGCACCCTCTGCGGCTTCCTCGGCTTAGCGGGCTACTACCGCCGCTTCATCAAGAACTATGGCGCCATGGCAGCTCCTTTGACTCGACTCCTCCGTAAAGAGGGGTTCACTTGGACGGAGGAAGCCGCTTATGCTTTTGTGGCGATCAAAAGCAGGCGCTTCGCCCGGCGCTTTGTCTTGCGGTTGCGAATTTTTCATCTCCGTTTATTGTGGAGTGTGGCGTCGAACGCGGGATTTGGTGTCGTTCTTCGTCAAAGTATTTGGGGCCATCGCGTTCTTCAGCCACCCCATTGCGGCACGCCACACCAAGCTGGCGGCTTATGAGTGCGAGCTCATTTGTCTCGTACAGGTTGTACGACACTGGAGGCCGTATTTGTGGGGGTGTCCTTTCACTATCAAGACGGATCATTATGCCCTCAAATTACTTTTGGATCAGCGCCTCTCCACGATTCCTCAACATCAATGGGTGAGCAAATTATTTGGTTTTGATTTTGCAGTAGAATTCAAGCCCGGCCAGCTTGATGTGATCGTAAGCATACTGTCTCATTTGGAATGCGAACGAGGCGTCTTCGCCATCACCGCTCCCGGTTCTCTCTCTTTGGCGACTGCATAAGCGCAAAGACGCATCTCCTCCGGTGGTGGGTTCTCCATGGTCCTTGGTGGAGGCATGGTGTGCTATGGCGGTGCAAACACGTGTCGGCCAAACTCCATGTTCTGTTGGCTGTCTGAAATTTGTACATAGCCGGGCCTCATGAAGGATTCAGAAGACACTCCATCGATTGCGGGAAAATTTCCATGTCCCCGGGGCCAGGCGGTGGTTGAGTACATCGCGCTGTGGGAGTGCGCTTAGCATAGCGAGGGCAGAACAACTCCGCTAAGCGGGTTTCTTTGCTGCCCTAGCGATCCTTTCCTCAGTGTGGTCCGATATCTCCATGGACTTTGTGGAGGGATTGTCGAAAGTGGGCGGCAAATCCGCCATTTTAACAGTGGTCGATCAGTTCTCAAAATACTCCCATTTCATCCCTTTGGCCCATCCATATTCAGCTTCTTTTGTTGCAAAGGCCTTCTTTGCAGAGATCGTCCAGCTTCATGGCATCCCTACCTCCATCGTATCAGACAGGGACCCAGTATTCACCTCGAATTTCTGGAAGGATTTATTTGCTCAGTGTGCTACCAGCCTTAACATGAGTACGGCCTAGGACCTGCAGTCTGATGGTCAATCTGAAGTGGTGAACAAGATCGTTGACATATACCTCCGTTGCATGACTGGCTTCCGGCCACGACAGTGGGTTCGATGGCTGCCTTGGGCAAAATTTATTTATAACACTTCTTATCATTTTGCACTCAAGATGACGCCATTCCGAGTGGTGTATGGGCACGACCCCCCCCTCTTTTTGTGACTATGAGCAGGGAGCCGCGCACACCATTGCGGTTGATCAGGCCCTCCAGGACCGCTATTTGTTCCTGGCAGATGTTCGGAGTCGCCTACCACATGCCCAAGAATTTTACAAGAAGTTCTATGACCAAAAGCATCGCCCAGTACACTTTGATGTTGTCGATTTAGTTTGGTTGCGCCTTCGTCATCGAGCGGCTGCATCTCTGTCTGGGGCCAGCCATGGGAAGCTTGGGCCTCGTTATTTTGGGTCTTATCGCATCATTGCCAAGATTAATGACCTGGCCTATCAGCTGGACATTCCCAAGACTGCCCATATACATGATGTCCCCTGGGTTTTCTAAAGAAGTTTGATGGGGTGCCCCCTGTGTCACCAACCCCAATGCCGCCACTCCTCCATGGGCGGGTGATCCCAGCAACTATGAAGGCGTTGCGTGCCAGGCTTTATTGTGACAAGTGGCAAGTGTTGATTCAATGGCAGGATTCATCTACATCCAATGCTTCATGGGAAGGTGTTCTGGAGTTCAAGACGTCTTATCCCTCGTTCCAGCTCGAGGACGAGCTGTTCGTCAAGGGAGAGAGAGATGTCATGTGGGGCAGGGTTTATGGAAGACGTCCTAAGGGGAAGGGGCAGCCGGCCATGGCAACTGCCGAATTGGCACAGCCGGCCATGTAACTGCTGATTTGGCAACTGCTGATTGAGATTCCAATTAATCCCTATTAGGAAGATTGCTATTAGGAAAGGTTATATTAGGAAGAGTCCAATTAGTATCAGAGTCTTTAATGCCTTCTATTTATAGTTTGATTGTAATCTTATATATAAAGAAATGAATGAAACAGAAAAGGGGCAAGCAAGGATTGGATCACGTCTGATCCCTTGCTGTTCGGCAATCTCTCTCCTTGCGTCTAGGGCCCTGCCCTAGTCGCACCCTTCCCTCACGGCTTGCCGGCGGAATCCTCATCCGCCGGAGCTAGTCTTGCCCTACCGTCTACGTTCCTAGAAGTCATCACCTGACAATAAGACTCACCTATTGTACATCAGTTCTATTGCGCATTGCCTCATTAGTCATTAGGTTGTGCCATCGCTGATTGGATGTTAAAAAATTAAGAATATAGAAGTCCTTAACCTGACTAAAAAAAGTATGCTACATAAACTTGTCTTAAGTTCTAAACTAGTCTGTGATTGGTTTGTTATTGTCTGGGCCTTGGATGTTACACCATGCATCCATAGATCAGAAATCAGCTATCCTTATATTAGTATATTAATGTTTTTTGTTTTACTTAACCAGATCATATTGGAGGATGGCATCTCTGTCAAATGGAGATATTAGACTGTAAGAAGGTTCCATGGCCAAGCTCTTTGATCAGAAAAGTACGCAATGTGGACAACTGTGGGTGGCCCCAACAGGAAGCTGCCTATGAATGTAAAATCAATCTCTTGACAGGGAAAACTCATCAGGTATCATATCCTTCTTTTTTGACGATGTCGGTACAGATTGTTTTCTACATTGAAGGTTCATCATCTGTGATTTTTATAAGTTTTATTGTATGGAAAGGACACCGTTAAAGGCTTGGTTTTCTCTCTCTTCTATAATCTAAAAGATTCAAAACTAACAGGTTAAAGGCTTGATTTTCTCTCTCTTCTATAATATAAAAGATTCAAAACTAACAGGCTCTTGGCCAGGAATAGGATAGTGTGATGAAAACTGTAAAGCACTATTTGCCTATTTCTTCTTTTCATATTTAATTTAATCAGAACATTAACACGGATCATGTGGGATAGTAGTTTCGCGGACCAGCTAGCCAACTTTCACGAATGCTTCATTTTATCTTAACAACGTGCCATGCACAAAGTTTTTGTACTTTTCATATTCCAAACTGGTATTAGAAGCTCCCTGCCTTTCCTTTCTTGGTGTACGAAAAAAGAAAAGAAAGAGCACCAATGTGATTGCTTAAGCTAAATCCGCAGTTGTCATCTTGGGTTGAATCAAAGTCCAGCACTACTTGTGTTTTGAAATTTAATGAGTTACCAATATGCAGTTGTTTCATTCAGCGGTATAACCACGTTAGAGTCTAATTTGTGACTGATATGATATGCAGATAAGAGCGCAACTTGCTGCTATAGGCACTCCAATTGTAGGGGATTCTGCATACATGACTGCAGCAATCGCAGCAATGGCTAATCCAAGCATAAACCCATTTGGTAGGGAGAGCTTGAATTACAGTAGTGAAGAGGAAAAAGCAGCTGCTGTTGAAGCCTGGATTGCTTGCCATGGCAAGGAACCGAAATCCATAATTGGCCTGCAAGCATCTGAGATCTCGTGGGATTATGAAGGTGAGCGCCACTCTTATAAAGCAGGGGTTCCTTGGTGGCGGCAAGATGCAGTGGAGTCTGACTTGGTCTGAATAAGAACAACAGTACATGATAATTTCAGCCCTGGAACACTATTCCCTGAAGCGACTCACTGTGCGCTTCCTCTGGTGGAGAAACGATTTGGAAGTATACTTGGCTACCAAGAGAAGCAGTAATCCAAGTTTACAATACTATCTTTTGCCTGGAATGACGGGCTACCAGGAGCAAAAAACTAACAAACAAAATTTTTTCAGACAACGTTTTACATCTCTGATGAAACTGACTGATGCCGGAGCAGTAAACTGTTGCAATCGGGACAGAGTTGCAATGCTATGCGCAGGGGTGTCAACAGCAACAGATCGAAACAATGGTTTTCCCATATCCGTATTCGTTTAGAATCCATATTTTCTAAACGAATACAAATCAAATACCTACTCAATTCAGTCGGATTGAGATATTCTCATAACGTACGCAATGACAAGATATTTATGATATTTTATCATTGTACGTAGCACACTTTCAGTCTAGTTTATCTATTTCACCTAAGACATGAATTCACATTGAACTAAAAATAGCCAGCAAACTAATTAGCCATACTGCAATAAAACATGCATATTGTTTATTATTGTATTTGAATACATTCAATAGTGCGGATAAAATAACATTTTTGATGCCCAAAGTCCATACTATATTTGTATCCATATTTTTATCCGAATAGGAGGAGAAATTGTTAATCGGATGGGACAATCTAAACTATATTTGTGTCATATTGAATACGGTAGTTAAATAAAATGGATAATTCATATCGGATTGATGGACTTTTTTCTCCTTACTTCTGAGCGCAAAATTACCGAAGTTTGGCTGGTGACGATGTAGATCTCCGAAACTTTTACTGGTCTGTTCCTTGTACTGATTGGCCCTGCTGTACTATATGTTATGGAGCAAGACGCTAGGCAATATAGCAGGCGTAGAAACATTACCTGTCTGTACTGTTGATTGGTTTTCTAGAATAAAGAACAGTTGGTTAGGTATATTATTCTGGGATTTTTTATATATCAAGTTGCTATTAGGGATATGATCATATCTATTAGGAATGTTATTTTTAATAGTTGAAAAGATTAGATTGGATTGATAGGTTTTCTTATAGATTATTTCTTAGACGTCAAGTCGGATTGTTTCTATGAAATAGATAGCATGTATCCATTATCGAGGAAGGAACAAATAAACAAAGTTCATAATCTCTCCCTTGAATTAAGCGTCAAAGCTTTGGCGGTGGCATTGAAACACACAAGTTTGTTTTTTTTCAATGTCTCTGAACGGTTGGCGGCTGGGTACATGTCCGAGGGTAGAATACTCACCCTTGAACCGTTCGCCATGCTGTTTTCAAGCCGACAATTACGAGACTCCTTATCATTGTCAGAGTTAAATAACATGATTTTAGACCATCTCCAATGTTGTGTTTTAGCCGATTCAAATGAGGAGAGAGAATGCATTGAATCGATTTAATACATTGGAGGGGTCGATTCTAACCAAAAAATGTATGGAACCGAACTCTACTTAGGAATCGATTCAAAGCATTAAACAATTCATATGAGCATTAAATAACTACATAGAAGAGAGTGCGTTTAAGAGAGGATATTATTATTTTGTGGTTTTTCAATGTAATGTGGGTCCCAGTTATTAGTAGGAATCGATTCAATATATTGGAGAAAAACAAGCTCGGTTCCTAGAATGCTTACGTGACATGACTTTGAATCGACGTCGGTTCAATACACTAAAGATGCTCTTAGGCTCCATGTATATTCAATAATCGAACTTCATTAGGCCTGTTACTGACTTACTCCCCAATATACACAGGCCAAACACATCAAATAACACACTACACACAAAAAAAAGAAGACAAAATTGCCAAACAAGAAGTTAAGTTAGAAACAAGCTAGAGCCAAAAACATTGTCAGCAAAATGCAGCAACTTGAGAATTGCTGCCACTTAAGAGGATTTCTCCAGAGATCTAAAAAAAGATTTCACTAGAGGCAGTCATAAGATAAGTTGCTTTATTTATACTGATTTTTTTATTTAATCATTTTTAATTATATTTTAAAGTTAACCCCTCGCGAACTTTATTTCCAAATCTGACCCCTTTGGTCACGCCACCTCCCGTAGCGTGGCAAACACGTTCTGTCACACTACTCATAGCGGCATAGCCAAAGCAGCCACGCAAGCTCTCGTGCTAGTGTGGAGGGCTTGCGTGGCATTTGTCACACCAACTCTCACGGCGTGACAATGGCCTTTGCCACGCCACGCGCGTTGGCGTGACAGGGACGACTTAAGGCTCTGGACCCAGGCGTCTCTTCATTTCTCCCCTTCGCCCCCAACTCCCTTGCGCCTCCTCAGCTCCCTTGTGCAAGCCCTCCTCCTCCGTTCCTCCGGCCTTGACCCTGCTCCCTCTGTCAGACGGCCTCCTCAATCATGAGCCCTCCTCCTCCATGTAGGGCCTCGTCCTCTCATGCCGTCGTCCCCGTCGGTCGGTGTCTCCCCCGCTGGTTCTCCTCCCCGTGCACCGCCCTCCTCCCGCAGCTAGCCCTCCTCCCTCCGGCGGGCGTTGTCCTCCCCCTGGGCGGCCGGCTTCTCCCCTGCCGGCTCTCCTCCCCGCGTCGCCCTCCTACATAGAGGTAATAACCGGTTATGCATGTTATATTGTGTTATATCTTTTACCGATCTTCATAGTGGATCTAAGATATTTCATTATATCGTCAGATTTAATTTTCATTTTTTGGGTATGGACTGAAGTTGGCAACTTTAGAGTGACATAATTGATTCGTATGCATCGACGTGAACAATACGAAATTATAAACTAACTATGAAGAGGGAAATGTTGCAGCCCAAATGTGGTTGTCTGGGTAAGTATGGTGACCTAAAACACAAAGTGTATCACAGTTTGTAATAGGCATTGTACAATGTTAATGTTAGAAGAGAGTAATGTAACTCTGTGCAAGGTAACTCTGTGCGAATGATATGTTGCAGTTGTAGCTATCTTAACTGAGCAGCAACAAAGCTTAAAAAGACACATCTTCTTATATAAAAGGAGGCAGCCAGGGGGGATGGAGGGCGTACGTCGGCGCATGCCTCTGCCGTTTGATCGCGCGCCGCTTAGCCTCTTCAGTCAATTCCTTCGCATGGGATTATCACGCCCATTGCCTCTGGCGGCACGTCGTCTTGCGTTAACTTTCTTGCGCCCGTCGCCGCCGTCCTTTGCCTCGGGTGCGGTAGCGCCTTTTTCTCCTTGTCTACATTTCCTCTTCATCTTGACTTTGCCTTCTTCGCTCGTTCCTCTTCCTCTTTCGCCGCGGCCTCGTCGTGTCGCCTCTGCTCGTGCCGCCCATACATTCCTCGCCGGTTCGTTCCTTTCTAGCATCCCGTTCTCGTCGCCCATCTCCTCGAGTCTTTGTGCCTTGAGAGGATTAGCACCGCTTCTACCTCGCCATGGCGCTTTCGCCCCGAGGCGGCTCCGTGATATTCTTATCAGCCAAAACGGACAAGATCTGGTGGCATCGCGTCTTGAGCATGGATTTGGAGGCACCACGGATCGGGCCTTGAGCCCGTTTCTTGATATCTCGATCGAGTCCACTTGATCACGAGCTTGGCCTCATGGTCATGGTTGTAGCATTCCACGAGTTTGCCTGCTTGGCCGCTTCTTCGTTTCCTACATCTGCGATAGCGCTGGTCGCCGACACGTGGTGCGGAAGGTGTGACCACTGCAAAGCTTCGGCTGCTTGCTAATGGTGCTCGGCCATGCCGTGTCGACTTATCGTGTCTAAGTTCTCCGTGAAGCGTGGTGTTTCAAAATGCGTATGTGCCTAGCTCCTCTGCTGACTTGAAGATCCATTAGTTTTCATCGATCTGAAGTTACAAGAATTAGCTCTTGTTTAGTTGTGAATTGTGATGCGTCGATCAACAATGCTAATTAATTTGCTCTCTCTCTTTCTCTCTCTCCTTCTGTTAGGAGATTCTTTGTTCTTTGGTCCATCTGAAGTCGGGAGGATCTTCACTATAGGTGCCCTCGCATCTCACAACCATGGAGGTCGAGATACTATTTAGTCCTACTGATGGGTACCTCTACCTCATCGCGAGGCGCAGCCAGACGAAAGAAGAATGCTTTGATTTCTCATTTGGACAAGAGGTCATTTACAGGCAAAATTGTCGGGCTTGACATCAACCACACCTGTTAATCAAAAAGCAATAGATTGACCGGTGATTCATCGGGGCCTACGTTTGCATCAAACATGCTTTGCTCGTTGATTGATTTTTGAACTTGAATCTGGTCTATTTTTTGAGGACATAGCAAAATTAGTGACCATTCCAAGCCGAGATTTTTGCCATGGGTCTCGGCAACTTGGGGGTTGCGTTTGAATTCAACACGCCTTCCTACCTCTCTGCGGGGATGTCGCCAAGGTATACATCTTCCTCTTGAATTTGAAATTTCTTTGCTGGAGCCTGGACCAATAATGCATGGCGTGGCGATATCTCTTTGAACTTGATTGCAACATTCGAGTTTGCACGATCTGAAAGATAGGTTAGTTCGATAATACACCTACTCGATCGTCTTCTTGTAATTACAAAGTTGGTGCGTACATAGTATACACCACAATTTGTAAAATTTATCAATAAATTTTCAAGCGTTTTTCATTGTAAGTCACTTTTCGTGAGATCAACAACGATAAATGGACCTTCCTCTTAGAAATGAAAACATTCATAGATATAGCGACATCAACATTTGGAAACATCACATGCCTCCTTATTTAATAGAATAAAGGGTACAAATCTGAATTCTTGTTTACTTTGATCCTTGTTTATCGCGATGTTAGTTAGTGTTATAAAGTTCTCACCTAGCTATCTCAAACTAACTATGCTCTTTCCTCACGTTCTTGCCAAAATTTTGCGGCCTGCTTGGAGGCACCATCGAGGATATACCCTACCTCGAACTTGGAAAAAAAAAAGGCCAAGATCGAGGAAACATCGGTTAGTTCTAGATACATTACCTATACCATACTCTATAAACAAGTATATTTAGTTTCCTTTTCCCTTCACAGACTCACGTTCTAATTTGACGTGTCGTTTTCATCAATCACTCTGACACAACATAGTACCATGGCATAGCTAACATTTTGCTCCTACCCTACAATTTTTTTCTATACTCTCTTTGCATCAGCCTCTATTATTATTTTTAATCGAATCTTAAAAACATATAGGTTGCTCTATGTTTGTCCTATAATATTATGAACGTCTTGTACATTCTGCTTGACTATACTCTATCTGTGTTCTCTATAATTCGCTACTACAATCTGTGTCAAATTCCTTTTAAGTAGTTATAGCTTCTACCTTTGGCAAGGCTATATTAGTGCAAAGCTGGTCAAGTATTCTCTTACTTTATTAGTGCATATAGACACCTGCCTTTATCTGATCATATTAACACTTTTTTTTTGTTATTTTCGTCATATGCTCCATACATCATCAATCCTACTATACCTAGCTTCACAAACACACCGTACCTCTTATATGTCTAGTTGCCTAAGGTCTAACACGTTGAGCTACCTAGAGTTCACTCAGATATAATCCTATATGTACCTTTACAAACTACAATAGGTGATGATATACTTAACACACTATAGTACTCTATAATAATCGCTAATAAAAACAAAGCGTTTCCTGCAAGTGTTTAGTTGATTCAGTTGGCCTCAATGAGTATTTGGCAAAATTGGTTTCAAGTGTGGCAAACAAGACAATTTGAGGGCATAGTGAAAAGTCAGTGTGTGTGGGATCCCCTAAATAGTTACTGATTTGTAGATTGTTTTATTTTGTCGTCTAGCAAATTGCTCTTTGTTAATTATGTAATCTAGTAATCTGGTTTGCTAAAAAAACGAATGTACATCTGAAATTGATAGATGCTTCCCTAAGATTTTAGCAAAAAATCATATGTCTTAATGTTTGAGTTCTTGATGGTTTGTCACTTTATGTTGTGCTACTTGAACTGCTCCAACAGTTATCAAGTGTGATCTCCGTTAGATTTGCACAAAAAATGTGGCAGCATGGAAAAGTTTGAAAAGGAAAAAATGGCAGACAACAAGAATTCATATGAAGTTTATGGCCAATTTTTTAGATTCACACTAGCATTTGGTACTTCTCATGACACGCTATTAGGAAACTTAATTGAATTGTGTTCATGTATTGAATACTTGTGTTTGAATGAGCCCGTTGTTATATTTATAGTCGTATATAGTCTTTCATAAGAACATCAATTGCCCTTTGTTCATTTTGTACGCAGTATATTGAATTGTCTAGAAATTAGTATTGCTTTATGTAATTATTTGTTGTAGGAGTTACATTTTGCAGTACATTTATCACAAATGGGTTCATCGCTCAGCTGTGGTTGATAAGAATACATAGGTTGTATAAGTATATCGGTCTCAGGTTTTTTATTTTCATTGAGCTAGTTGCAAAGATCTTTGTGAAGTATCATGTTCTTATCAAGATGTATTAGTTTACTAGTTACAAGTTAGGACAACAATTTTGGTTAACCATCAATATGATGTCGTGCAGAATTAGTTTATTGAAAATAAATTATGAAAGGACCTGTATAGAAGAAATGAAATAAATGTTGACTTACCTCCTTTTTGCATATAAGATTTTCTGAACGAATGGTTCGTGGCACTCTGAGCGTGTAGCTCTGGTGTATCCAGGAGTGAAGTCCTAGGCGTACTCAGGAATGAGCCTTGAGTAGTCCCAAACACGTGGTTTAGGCGGTCTTGAGAACAGGATCTCGAGCCTACCTAGGCACGTGGATCTAGGGTAGTATAGGTCACGCTCAGAGGCAAGCTCTGAGCGGTCCCAAACACGTGATTTGGGCGGTCTCGAAAACGGGATCTCGAGCGTGACTGAGCACGATAGACTCAGGTAGTGTAGGTTTTTGATCTTTTTGCATCTCCTTGTTTCTTGGTGTTTATTCATCCACTGTGTATGGCCTAACACACCTCAATTCACTGTGAAACGACCCGCAAACTTCATTTAAAAAGGGGTATTGTTCCATGATGACTGTAAACCATTATGCTCATTACTGTAACTACAATAAAGTACTATCACAGTACACAACATAGAGGAAACAAGTTTTAATTATCCATACGTTTGTACCATCAAATTGCTAGCATGTCTCAGAAAACTGAGCTTTTGTTATGTCCAATGTTGATTGTGATATTTCGTACTTGTGGAATTTCGTTCATATGGCATGCAGTACTGACTTTGCAATATTTTGTTGGATGTAGATGGATAAAGTTGTATGTGTATTTACTGGTGGGGCGATTAGCCAAACTGGTAGTTCTATCGACTTCGGCGGCATGGAAGCGACCGTCCTTTTGTTTTGCGAATTATCGGACTTTAAAACTCTTGTGACTAGGATTAAGTCGACCTTTGGATGGGATGAGCCCGGGGTCGTCGTCGGAATATAAGGACGATATGACGTAGGGCTGGGTTCTAAGGTGCACACCTTGTTGGTGCCAATCCTGTCCGCTGATGATTGGGACATGTACAAGGAAATTGTGCACGCATCTCAGGTCTAGTTGTTGGAGGTGGCGGTGGAGAGGACAATCGTTGTTGAGGATTTGCTAGACAATTTGGATGTGGTGAATGGCAACACGGAGGAACTAGACCCCGTTGCCCATCATTCGCGAGGCCTCCCAATGGAAGAGCGGCCTTCCGAAGAGTTCGTTAGTGTGAGTTGTACCAACCATGGCCCCCTGTCGGTGGATCTGCCTGTATCTTCCCCGCAACATGTTATTGACCCTGTGACTGATTTCAACGGCACTGTAATGAACAACGAGCTTGAGGAGGATTTGTTTCGTGATGGAACAACCCGTGAAGTTGAGTCTGACAAAGGATGGAGCTCGACTGAAAACGAGGCTCCTGCACCTCTTTTCTCCTCAAAGGAAGGCAGGATTCTTGGCAGTGTAATGGGTGAGGTCCCGTCGGTGCATGCTTTCGATGATGTCAGTATGGCTGATAAGGCGGTTTGTGCTAATGGGTTGAAGAGTAGGGATGACATTGCGGACCCGGAGAATGACATAATACGGAAGAACATGTTGTTTCTAACCATGGAGGACATGAAGGTTTGGCTGCAAGAATACTCACTGCGGCACCATCGTCCGTTCATAGTGCAACACTCCGATGTGAACAAAAGGTATACCGTGAGGTGCGAAAGGGGGTGCAGATGGAAGGTATAGGGCCACAAAATAAGGGATAAGCAATGGAAAATAGCGAATGTGAAGCACCCTCACACTTGTGGGACCGCACAAGTGTCTAGGGAGCACCTCCAGGCGACCGCAAATTTCATTGCTAGGCGTATTATGGCGGTTGTGGTATCGATCTGATGTGATCGTCGCCACCCTCATCGAGTTATCTGGGTTCATTAAGTGCAGAGTGTGAAATGCGGGGAAAGCATGGAGAACCAAGCGAGAAGCGTCACGATTATTGTGGGGTGATTGAAAGGAGGCTTCGGTTTGCTTCCTCGAATCTAACGCTATCTTGAGCCAAGAATCGGGCATGGAGTTTACCCTTAGCACGACAATAGTATGGAATTCGATGGAGGGGTTATGAAACATGTCCTTGGGAAGGTGTATTGGTCATTTGGGCAATGCATAGAGGCCTTCAAACATTGCAGGCCTGTCTTATCTGTTGATATTACATTCCTGACGGGGAAGTATTATGGTGTCTTGATGCTCGCCGTGGGTATTTATGCGGAGGACCAGCTGACTCCATTAGCATTCGCATTGACAGAGGGTGAGAACAATGCAAGCTGGGAATAGTTCTTGGATATAGTTCGTCTACGCCTCGTTTAGCTTTGGGCAGACGAGTTTGTATCATCTCGGACGAGCACCACGACATTCTCCTATTTGTGAAGAAGCGGACTTAGCGGACACGGATGTCTTTGCATAGGTGGTGCATGTGTCATTTAGCGACTAATTTCTTTAAGCAATCTGCGGGGAAGATCTCACCAAAAAGTTCAAAATTTGTTGTGCGGATACTTGGAGAAGAGAATTCAAGGTCAAGTTGGCCGGTGAGGGGTGACCAGCGAGCAGGGGTAAGTCGTGGTTGGGCGAGGTCTTGCGGCGAAGGAGAAGTGGGCACAAGCATACGATAAAGATGGGTTGTCGGTATGGAATGATGACAACGAACATCTCGGAGGTGTTCAACAACGTTATTAAG